>CATKUP010000047.1:1200000-2400000 GCA_949786385.1 Onychomys leucogaster
CACAAACCACACACGTTTCTCATCTTAACTGACAAGCATTGGATGTTAGAGGACCAGAGCTTTGAATCAGTTTCAGAAGCAGAGTTGGACTACATATGGTCCGTATGTGTAGGCAACACCGTTCTTTTTTTCTCAGCACACTGACGTTTCCTGCTGTCTTAGATAATCTAGAAAGCAAGAGCGTGCTTCTTGTTCTAAAACAGAGTGTGATCAATGAATGAGAACACTGCTGTTTGTTTCACTTCAGAAATGGAGTTAAATCCCAGGCTCTGAGTCTTCCTACAAGCAAGACTTCGTTTCAGGTAAGGGCAGTCAGTTTTCTGCTCAAACGAACTACATCGTTCACAAAGCTCACACGTTTCTCATCTTAACTGACAAGCATTGGATGATAGAGGGTCAGTGCTTTGTATCAGTTTCAGAAGCAGATTTGGACTACATATGGTCCATATGTGTAGGAAACCCCGTTCTTTTGTTCTGGGCACACTGACGTTTCTTGCTGTCTTAGAGACTCTAGAAAGCAAGAGCGTGCTTCTCGCTCTAAAGCAGAGTGTGATCCATGGATGAGATTATGCTGTGTGTTTCACTTCAGAAATGGAGTTAAATCCCATGCTCTGTGTCTCCCTACAAGGAAGACTTCGTTTCAGGTAAGGGCAGTCACTTTTCGGCTCAAAGGAACGACATCGTTCACGAAGCTCACACGTTTCTCATCTTAACTGTCAAGCATTGGATCTTAGAGGACCAGTGCTTTGTATCATTTTTAGAAGCAGATTTGGACTGCATATGGTGCGTATGTGTAGGAAACACCGTTCTTTTGTTCTGGGCACACTCAGATTTCCTGCTGTATTGGAGACTCTAGAAAGCAAGAGCGTGCTTCTTGCTCTAAAGCAGAGTGTGATCCATGGATGAGAACTATGCTGTGTGTTTCCCTTCAGAAATGGTGTTAAATCCCAGGGTCTGTGTCTTCCTACAGGCAAGACTTCGTTTCAGGTAAGGGCAGTCACTTTTCTGCTCAAACGAACTACATCGTTCACGAAGCTCACACGTTTCTCATCTTAACTGACAAGCATTGGATGTTAGAGGGTCAGTGCATTGTATCAGTTTCAGAAGCAGATTTGGACTACATATGGTCCATGTGTGTAGGAAACAACGTTCTTTTTTTCTGGGCACACTCAGATTTCCTGCTGTCTTAGAGACTCTAGAAAGCAAGAGTGTGCTTCTCACTCTAAAGCAGAGTTTGATCCATGCATGAGAACTATGCTGCGTGTTTCCCTTCAGAAATGGAGTTAAATCCCAGGCTCTATGTCTTACTACAATCAAGACTTCGTTTCAGGTAAGGGCAGTCACTCTCAGCTCAAACGAACTACATTGTTCACGAAGCTCACACGTTTCTCATCTTAACTGACAAGCATTGGATGTTAGAGGACCAGTGCATTCTATCAGTTGCAGAAGAAGATTTGGACTACATATAGTCCGTATGTGTAGGAAACACCGTTCTTTTGTTCTGGGCACACTCAGATTTCCTGCTGTCTTAGAGACTCTAGAAAGCAAGAGCGTGCTTCTCGCTCTAAAGCAGAGTGTGATCCATGGATGAGAACTATGCTGTGTGTTTGCCTTCAGAAATGGAGTTAAATCCCAGGCTCTGAGTCTTCCCACAAGCAAGACTTCATTTCAGGTAAGGGCAGACACTTTTCTGCTCAAACGAACTACATCGTTCACTGAGCTCACACTTTTCTCTTCTTAACTGACAATCATTGGATGTTAGAGGGTCAGTGCATTGTATCAGTTTCAGAAGCTGATTTGGACTAGATATGGTCCAAATGTGTAGGAAACACCATTCTTTTGTTCTGGGCAGACTCAGATTTCCTGCTGTCTTAGAGACTCTAGAAAGCAAGAGTGTGCTTCTCGCTCTAAAGCAGAGTGTCATCCATGGATGAGAACTATGCTGTGTGTTTCCCTTCAGAAATGGACTTAATTCCCAGGCTCTGTGTCTTACTACAAGCAAGACTTCGTTTCAGGTAAGGGCAGTCACTTTTCAGTTCAAAGGAAATACATCATTCACAAACCACACACGTTTCTCATCTTAACTGACAAGCATTGGATGTTAGAGGACCAGAGCTTTGAATCAGTTTCAGAAGCAGAGTTGGACTACATATGGTCCGTATGTGTAGGCAACACCGTTCTTTTTTTCTCAGCACACTGACGTTTCCTGCTGTCTTAGATAATCTAGAAAGCAAGAGCGTGCTTCTTGTTCTAAAACAGAGTGTGATCAATGAATGAGAACACTGCTGTTTGTTTCACTTCAGAAATGGAGTTAAATCCCAGGCTCTGAGTCTTCCTACAAGCAAGACTTCGTTTCAGGTAAGGGCAGTCAGTTTTCTGCTCAAACGAACTACATCGTTCACAAAGCTCACACGTTTCTCATCTTAACTGACAAGCATTGGATGTTAGAGGGTCAGTGCTTTGTATCAGTTTCAGAAGCAGATTTGGACTACATATGGTCCATATGTGTAGGAAACCCCGTTCTTTTGTTCTGTGCACACTGACGTTTCCTGCTGTCTTAGAGACTCTAGAAAGCAAGAGCGTGCTTCTCGCTCTAAAGCAGAGTGTGATCCATGGATGAGAACTATGCTGTGTGTTTCCCTTCACAAATTGCGTTAAATCCCAGGCTCTGTGTCTTCCCACAAGCAAGACTTCGTTTCAGGTAAGGGCAGTAACTTTTCAGCTCAAAGGAACTACATCCTTCACTGAGCTCACACGTTTCTCATCTTAACAGACAAGCATTGGATGTTAGAGGACCAGTGCTTTGTATCAGTTTAAGAAGCAGTGTTGGACTAGATATGGTCTGTATGTGTAGGAAATACCGTTCTTTTGTTCTCAGCACACTCACATTTCCTGCTGTCTTAGAGACTCTAGATAGCAAGAGCGTGCTTCTTGTTCTAATGCAGAGTGTGATCAATGGATGAGAACACTGCTGTGTGTTTCACTTCAGAAATGGAGGTAATCCCATGCTCTGAGTCTTCCTACAAGCAAGACTTCGTTTCAGGTAATTGCAGTCACTTTCAGCTGAAACGAACTATATCGTTCACGAAGCTCACACGTTTCTCATCGTAACTGACAAGCATTGGATGTTAGGGGACTAGTGCTTTGTATCAGTTTCAGAAGCAGAGTTGGACTACATATGGTCCCTATGTGTAGGAAACACCCTTCTTTTGTTCTCAGCACACTCACGTTTCCTACTGTCTTAGAGAATCTAGAAAGCAAGAGCATTCTTCTTGCTCCAAAGTAGAGTGGGTCAATGGATGAGATCTCTGCTGTGTGTTTCACTTCAGAAATGTAGTTAATTCCCAGGCTATGACTCTTCCTACAAGCAAGACTTCGTTTTGGGTAAAGGCAGTTACTTTACAGCTCAAACGAACTACATTGTTCACGAAGGTGATACGTTTCGGATCTTACCTGACAAGCTTTGGATGTTAGAGGTCCTGTGGTTTGTTTCTGTTTCAGAAGCAGAGTTGAATTGATATGGTCCGGAATTTAGGAAACACAGTTCTTTTGTTCTGAGCACACTCAGGTTTCCTGCTGTATTAGAGACTCTAGAAAGCAAGAGCGGGCTTCTTGTTCTAAAGCAGAGTGTGATCAATGGATGAGACAATGCTGTGTGTTTCACTTCAGAAATGGAGTTAAATCCCATGCACTGAGTCTCCGTACAAGCAAGACTTCGTTTCAGGTAAGGGCAGTCACTTTTCTGCTCAAACGAACTACATCTTTCACGAAGCTCACACGTTTCTCATCTTAACTGACAAGCATTGGATGTTAGAGGACCAGTGCATTCTATCAGTTGCAGAAGAAGATTTGGACTACATATAGTCCGTATGTGTAGGAAACACCGTTCTTTTGTTCTGGGCACACTCAGATTTCCTGCTGTCTTAGAGACTCTAGAAAGCAAGAGCGTGCTTCTCGCTCTAAAGCAGAGTGTGATCCATGGATGAGAACTATGCTGTGTGTTTGCCTTCAGAAATGGAGTTAAATCCCAGGCTCTGAGTCTTCCCACAAGCAAGACTTCATTTCAGGTAAGGGCAGACACTTTTCTGCTCAAACGAACTACATCGTTCACTGAGCTCACACTTTTCTCTTCTTAACTGACAATCATTGGATGTTAGAGGGTCAGTGCATTGTATCAGTTTCAGAAGCTGATTTGGACTAGATATGGTCCAAATGTGTAGGAAACACCATTCTTTTGTTCTGGGCAGACTCAGATTTCCTGCTGTCTTAGAGACTCTAGAAAGCAAGAGTGTGCTTCTCGCTCTAAAGCAGAGTGTGATCCATGTATGAATACTATGCCGTGTGTTTCCCTTCAGAAGTAGAGTTAAATACCATGCTCTGAGTCTTACTACAAGCAAGACTTCATTTCAGGTTATGGCAGTCACTTTTCAGTTCAAAGGAACTACATCATTCACAAAGCTCACACGTTTCTCATCTTAACTGACAAGCATTGGATGTTAGAGGACCAGTGCTTTGTATCTGTTTCAGAAGCAGAGTTGGACTAGATATGGTCCGTATGTGAAGGAAACACCGTTCTTTTGTTCTCAGCACACTCACGTTTCCTGCTATCTTAGAGACTTTAGAAAGCAAGAGCGTGCTTCTCGCTCTAAAGCAGAGTGTCATCCATGGATGAGAACTATGCTGTGTGTTTCCCTTCAGAAATGGACTTAATTCCCAGGCTCTGTGTCTTACTACAAGCAAGACTTCGTTTCAGGTAAGGGCAGTCACTTTTCAGTTCAAAGGAAATACATCATTCACAAACCACACACGTTTCTCATCTTAACTGACAAGCATTGGATGTTAGAGGACCAGAGCTTTGAATCAGTTTCAGAAGCAGAGTTGGACTACATATGGTCCGTATGTGTAGGCAACACCGTTCTTTTTTTCTCAGCACACTGACGTTTCCTGCTGTCTTAGATAATCTAGAAAGCAAGAGCGTGCTTCTTGTTCTAAAACAGAGTGTGATCAATGAATGAGAACACTGCTGTTTGTTTCACTTCAGAAATGGAGTTAAATCCCAGGCTCTGAGTCTTCCTACAAGCAAGACTTCGTTTCAGGTAAGGGCAGTCAGTTTTCTGCTCAAACGAACTACATCGTTCACAAAGCTCACACGTTTCTCATCTTAACTGACAAGCATTGGATGATAGAGGGTCAGTGCTTTGTATCAGTTTCAGAAGCAGATTTGGACTACATATGGTCCATATGTGTAGGAAACCCCGTTCTTTTGTTCTGGGCACACTGACGTTTCTTGCTGTCTTAGAGACTCTAGAAAGCAAGAGCGTGCTTCTCGCTCTAAAGCAGAGTGTGATCCATGGATGAGATTATGCTGTGTGTTTCACTTCAGAAATGGAGTTAAATCCCATGCTCTGTGTCTCCCTACAAGGAAGACTTCGTTTCAGGTAAGGGCAGTCACTTTTCGGCTCAAAGGAACGACATCGTTCACGAAGCTCACACGTTTCTCATCTTAACTGTCAAGCATTGGATCTTAGAGGACCAGTGCTTTGTATCATTTTTAGAAGCAGATTTGGACTGCATATGGTGCGTATGTGTAGGAAACACCGTTCTTTTGTTCTGGGCACACTCAGATTTCCTGCTGTATTGGAGACTCTAGAAAGCAAGAGCGTGCTTCTTGCTCTAAAGCAGAGTGTGATCCATGGATGAGAACTATGCTGTGTGTTTCCCTTCAGAAATGGAGTTAAATCCCAGGCTCTGTGTCTTCCTACAGGCAAGACTTCGTTTCAGGTAAGGGCAGTCACTTTTCTGCTCAAACGAACTACATCGTTCACGAAGCTCACACGTTTCTCATCTTAACTGACAAGCATTGGATGTTAGAGGGTCAGTGCATTGTATCAGTTTCAGAAGCAGATTTGGACTACATATGGTCCGTGTGTGTAGGAAACAACGTTCTTTTTTTCTGGGCACACTCAGATTTCCTGCTGTCTTAGAGACTCTAGAAAGCAAGAGCGTGCTTCTCACTCTAAAGCAGAGTTTGATCCATGCATGAGAACTATGCTGCGTGTTTCCCTTCAGAAATGGAGTTAAATCCCAGGCTCTATGTCTTACTACAATCAAGACTTCGTTTCAGGTAAGGGCAGTCACTCTCAGCTCAAACGAACTACATCGTTCACGAAGCTCACACGTTTCTCATCTTAACTGACTAGCATTGGATGTTAGAGGACTAGTTCTTTGTATCAGTTTCAGAAGCAGAGTTGGACTAGATATGGTCCGTATGTGTAGGAAATACCGTTCTTTTGTTCTCAGCACACTCACGTTTCCTGCTGTCTTAGAGACTCTAGAAAGCAAGAGCGTGCTTCTCGCTCTAAAGCAGAGTGTGATCCATGGATGCGAACTATGCTGTGTGTTTGCCTTCAGAAATGGAGTTAAATCCCAGGCTCTGAGTCTTCCCACAAGCAAGACTTCATTTCAGGTAAGGGCAGACACTTTTCTGCTCAAACGAACTACATCGTTCACTGAGCTCACACTTTTCTCTTCTTAACTGACAATCATTGGATGTTAGAGGGTCAGTGCATTGTATCAGTTTCAGAAGCTGATTTGGACTAGATATGGTCCAAATGTGTAGGAAACACCATTCTTTTGTTCTGGGCAGACTCAGATTTCCTGCTGTCTTAGAGACTCTAGAAAGCAAGAGTGTGCTTCTCGCTCTAAAGCAGAGTGTGATCCATGTATGAATACTATGCCGTGTGTTTCCCTTCAGAAGTAGAGTTAAATACCATTCTCTGAGTCTTACTACAAGCAAGACTTCATTTCAGGTTATGGCAGTCACTTTTCAGTTCAAAGGAACTACATCATTCACAAAGCTCACACGTTTCTCATCTTAACTGACAAGCATTGGATGTTAGAGGACCAGTGCTTTGTATCTGTTTCAGAAGCAGAGTTGGACTAGATATGGTCCGTATGTGAAGGAAACACCGTTCTTTTGTTCTCAGCACACTTACGTTTCCTGCTATCTTAGAGACTTTAGAAAGCAAGAGCGTGCTTCTCGCTCTAAAGCAGAGTGTCATCCATGGATGAGAACTATGCTGTGTGTTTCCCTTCAGAAATGGACTTAATTCCCAGGCTCTGTGTCTTACTACAAGCAAGACTTCGTTTCAGGTAAGGGCAGTCACTTTTCAGTTCAAAGGAAATACATCATTCACAAACCACACACGTTTCTCATCTTAACTGACAAGCATTGGATGTTAGAGGACCAGAGCTTTGAATCAGTTTCAGAAGCAGAGTTGGACTACATATGGTCCGTATGTGTAGGCAACACCGTTCTTTTTTTCTCAGCACACTGACGTTTCCTGCTGTCTTAGATAATCTAGAAAGCAAGAGCGTGCTTCTTGTTCTAAAACAGAGTGTGATCAATGAATGAGAACACTGCTGTTTGTTTCACTTCAGAAATGGAGTTAAATCCCAGGCTCTGAGTCTTCCTACAAGCAAGACTTCGTTTCAGGTAAGGGCAGTCAGTTTTCTGCTCAAACGAACTACATCGTTCACAAAGCTCACACGTTTCTCATCTTAACTGACAAGCATTGGATGATAGAGGGTCAGTGCTTTGTATCAGTTTCAGAAGCAGATTTGGACTACATATGGTCCATATGTGTAGGAAACCCCGTTCTTTTGTTCTGGGCACACTGACGTTTCTTGCTGTCTTAGAGACTCTAGAAAGCAAGAGCGTGCTTCTCGCTCTAAAGCAGAGTGTGATCCATGGATGAGATTATGCTGTGTGTTTCACTTCAGAAATGGAGTTAAATCCCATGCTCTGTGTCTCCCTACAAGGAAGACTTCGTTTCAGGTAAGGGCAGTCACTTTTCGGCTCAAAGGAACGACATCGTTCACGAAGCTCACACGTTTCTCATCTTAACTGTCAAGCATTGGATCTTAGAGGACCAGTGCTTTGTATCATTTTTAGAAGCAGATTTGGACTGCATATGGTGCGTATGTGTAGGAAACACCGTTCTTTTGTTCTGGGCACACTCAGATTTCCTGCTTTATTGGAGACTCTAGAAAGCAAGAGCGTGCTTCTTGCTCTAAAGCAGAGTGTGATCCATGGATGAGAACTATGCTGTGTGTTTCCCTTCAGAAATGGTGTTAAATCCCAGGCTCTGTGTCTTCCTACAGGCAAGACTTCGTTTCAGGTAAGGGCAGTCACTTTTCTGCTCAAACGAACTACATCGTTCACGAAGCTCACACGTTTCTCATCTTAACTGACAAGCATTGGATGTTAGAGGGTCAGTGCATTGTATCAGTTTCAGAAGCAGATTTGGACTACATATGGTCCATGTGTGTAGGAAACAACGTTCTTTTTTTCTGGGCACACTCAGATTTCCTGCTGTCTTAGAGACTCTAGAAAGCAAGAGTGTGCTTCTCACTCTAAAGCAGAGTTTGATCCATGCATGAGAACTATGCTGCGTGTTTCCCTTCAGAAATGGAGTTAAATCCCAGGCTCTATGTCTTACTACAATCAAGACTTCGTTTCAGGTAAGGGCAGTCACTCTCAGCTCAAACGAACTACATCGTTCACGAAGCTCACACGTTTCTCATCTTAACTGACAAGCATTGGATGTTAGAGGACCAGTGCATTCTATCAGTTTCAGAAGAAGATTTGGACTACATATAGTCCGTATGTGTAGGAAACACCGTTCTTTTGTTCTGGGCACACTCAGATTTCCTGCTGTCTTAGAGACTCTAGAAAGCAAGAGCGTGCTTCTCGCTCTAAAGCAGAGTGTGATCCATGGATGAGAACTATGCTGTGTGTTTGCCTTCAGAAATGGAGTTAAATCCCAGGCTCTGAGTCTTCCCACAAGCAAGACTTCATTTCAGGTAAGGGCAGACACTTTTCTGCTCAAACGAACTACATCGTTCACTGAGCTCACACTTTTCTCTTCTTAACTGACAATCATTGGATGTTAGAGGGTCAGTGCATTGTATCAGTTTCAGAAGCTGATTTGGACTAGATATGGTCCAAATGTGTAGGAAACACCATTCTTTTGTTCTGGGCAGACTCAGATTTCCTGCTGTCTTAGAGACTCTAGAAAGCAAGAGTGTGCTTCTCGCTCTAAAGCAGAGTGTGATCCATGTATGAATACTATGCCGTGTGTTTCCCTTCAGAAGTAGAGTTAAATACCATGCTCTGAGTCTTACTACAAGCAAGACTTCATTTCAGGTTATGGCAGTCACTTTTCAGTTCAAAGGAACTACATCATTCACAAAGCTCACACGTTTCTCATCTTAACTGACAAGCATTGGATGTTAGAGGACCAGTGCTTTGTATCTGTTTCAGAAGCAGAGTTGGACTAGATATGGTCGGTATGTGAAGGAAACACCGTTCTTTTGTTCTCAGCACACTCACGTTTCCTGCTATCTTAGAGACTTTAGAAAGCAAGAGCGTGCTTCTCGCTCTAAAGCAGAGTGTCATCCATGGATGAGAACTATGCTGTGTGTTTCCCTTCAGAAATGGACTTAATTCCCAGGCTCTGTGTCTTACTACAAGCAAGACTTCGTTTCAGGTAAGGGCAGTCACTTTTCAGTTCAAAGGAAATACATCATTCACAAACCACACACGTTTCTCATCTTAACTGACAAGCATTGGATGTTAGAGGACCAGAGCTTTGAATCAGTTTCAGAAGCAGAGTTGGACTACATATGGTCCGTATGTGTAGGCAACACCGTTCTTTTTTTCTCAGCACACTGACGTTTCCTGCTGTCTTAGATAATCTAGAAAGCAAGAGCGTGCTTCTTGTTCTAAAACAGAGTGTGATCAATGAATGAGAACACTGCTGTTTGTTTCACTTCAGAAATGGAGTTAAATCCCAGGCTCTGAGTCTTCCTACAAGCAAGACTTCGTTTCAGGTAAGGGCAGTCAGTTTTCTGCTCAAACGAACTACATCGTTCACAAAGCTCACACGTTTCTCATCTTAACTGACAAGCATTGGATGTTAGAGGGTCAGTGCTTTGTATCAGTTTCAGAAGCAGATTTGGACTACATATGGTCCATATGTGTAGGAAACCCCGTTCTTTTGTTCTGTGCACACTGACGTTTCCTGCTGTCTTAGAGACTCTAGAAAGCAAGAGCGTGCTTCTCGCTCTAAAGCAGAGTGTGATCCATGGATGAGAACTATGCTGTGTGTTTCCCTTCACAAATTGCGTTAAATCCCAGGCTCTGTGTCTTCCCACAAGCAAGACTTCGTTTCAGGTAAGGGCAGTAACTTTTCAGCTCAAAGGAACTACATCCTTCACTGAGCTCACACGTTTCTCATCTTAACAGACAAGCATTGGATGTTAGAGGACCAGTGCTTTGTATCAGTTTAAGAAGCAGTGTTGGACTACATATGGTCTGTATGTGTAGGAAATACCGTTCTTTTGTTCTCAGCACACTCACATTTCCTGCTGTCTTAGAGACTCTAGATAGCAAGAGCGTGCTTCTTGTTCTAATGCAGAGTGTGATCAATGGATGAGAACACTGCTGTGTGTTTCACTTCAGAAATGGAGGTAATCCCATGCTCTGAGTCTTCCTACAAGCAAGACTTCGTTTCAGGTAAGTGCAGTCACTTTCAGCTGAAACGAACTATATCGTTCACGAAGCTCACACGTTTCTCATCGTAACTGACAAGCATTGGATGTTAGGGGACTAGTGCTTTGTATCAGTTTCAGAAGCAGAGTTGGACTACATATGGTCCCTATGTGTAGGAAACACCCTTCTTTTGTTCTCAGCACACTCACGTTTCCTACTGTCTTAGAGAATCTAGAAAGCAAGAGCATTCTTCTTGCTCCAAAGTAGAGTGGGTCAATGGATGAGATCTCTGCTGTGTGTTTCACTTCAGAAATGTAGTTAATTCCCAGGCTATGACTCTTCCTACAAGCAAGACTTCGTTTTGGGTAAAGGCAGTTACTTTACAGCTCAAACGAACTACATCGTTCACGAAGGTGATACGTTTCGGATCTTACCTGACAAGCTTTGGATGTTAGAGGTCCTGTGGTTTGTTTCTGTTTCAGAAGCAGAGTTGAATTGATATTGTCCGGAATTTAGGAAACACAGTTCTTTTGTTCTGAGCACACTCAGGTTTCCTGCTGTATTAGAGACTCTAGAAAGCAAGAGCGGGCTTCTTGTTCTAAAGCAGAGTGTGATCAATGGATGAGACAATGCTGTGTGTTTCACTTCAGAAATGGAGTTAAATCCCATGCACTGAGTCTCCGTACAAGCAAGACTTCGTTTCAGGTAAGGGCAGTCATTTTTCTGCTCAAACGAACTACATCTTTCACGAAGCTCACACGTTTCTCATCTTAACTGACAAGCATTGGATGTTAGAGGACCAGTGCATTCTATCAGTTGCAGAAGAAGATTTGGACTACATATAGTCCGTATGTGTAGGAAACACCGTTCTTTTGTTCTGGGCACACTCAGATTTCCTGCTGTCTTAGAGACTCTAGAAAGCAAGAGCGTGCTTCTCGCTCTAAAGCAGAGTGTGATCCATGGATGAGAACTATGCTGTGTGTTTGCCTTCAGAAATGGAGTTAAATCCCAGGCTCTGAGTCTTCCCACAAGCAAGACTTCATTTCAGGTAAGGGCAGACACTTTTCTGCTCAAACGAACTACATCGTTCACTGAGCTCACACTTTTCTCTTCTTAACTGACAATCATTGGATGTTAGAGGGTCAGTGCATTGTATCAGTTTCAGAAGCTGATTTGGACTAGATATGGTCCAAATGTGTAGGAAACACCATTCTTTTGTTCTGGGCAGACTCAGATTTCCTGCTGTCTTAGAGACTCTAGAAAGCAAGAGTGTGCTTCTCGCTCTAAAGCAGAGTGTGATCCATGTATGAATACTATGCCGTGTGTTTCCCTTCAGAAGTAGAGTTAAATACCATGCTCTGAGTCTTACTACAAGCAAGACTTCATTTCAGGTTATGGCAGTCACTTTTCAGTTCAAAGGAACTACATCATTCACAAAGCTCACACGTTTCTCATCTTAACTGACAAGCATTGGATGTTAGAGGACCAGTGCTTTGTATCTGTTTCAGAAGCAGAGTTGGACTAGATATGGTCTGTATGTGAAGGAAACACCGTTCTTTTGTTCTCAGCACACTCACGTTTCCTGCTATCTTAGAGACTTTAGAAAGCAAGAGCGTGCTTCTCGCTCTAAAGCAGAGTGTCATCCATGGATGAGAACTATGCTGTGTGTTTCCCTTCAGAAATGGACTTAATTCCCAGGCTCTGTGTCTTACTACAAGCAAGACTTCGTTTCAGGTAAGGGCAGTCACTTTTCAGTTCAAAGGAAATACATCATTCACAAACCACACACGTTTCTCATCTTAACTGACAAGCATTGGATGTTAGAGGACCAGAGCGTTGAATCAGTTTCAGAAGCAGAGTTGGACTACATATGGTCCGTATGTGTAGGCAACACCGTTCTTTTTTTCTCAGCACACTGACGTTTCCTGCTGTCTTAGATAATCTAGAAAGCAAGAGCGTGCTTCTTGTTCTAAAACAGAGTGTGATCAATGAATGAGAACACTGCTGTTTGTTTCACTTCAGAAATGGAGTTAAATCCCAGGCTCTGAGTCTTCCTACAAGCAAGACTTCGTTTCAGGTAAGGGCAGTCAGTTTTCTGCTCAAACGAACTACATCGTTCACAAAGCTCACACGTTTCTCATCTTAACTGACAAGCATTGGATGATAGAGGGTCAGTGCTTTGTATCAGTTTCAGAAGCAGATTTGGACTACATATGGTCCATATGTGTAGGAAACCCCGTTCTTTTGTTCTGGGCACACTGACGTTTCTTGCTGTCTTAGAGACTCTAGAAAGCAAGAGCGTGCTTCTCGCTCTAAAGCAGAGTGTGATCCATGGATGAGATTATGCTGTGTGTTTCACTTCAGAAATGGAGTTAAATCCCATGCTCTGTGTCTCCCTACAAGGAAGACTTCGTTTCAGGTAAGGGCAGTCACTTTTCGGCTCAAAGGAACGACATCGTTCACGAAGCTCACACGTTTCTCATCTTAACTGTCAAGCATTGGATCTTAGAGGACCAGTGCTTTGTATCATTTTTAGAAGCAGATTTGGACTGCATATGGTGCGTATGTGTAGGAAACACCGTTCTTTTGTTCTGGGCTCACTCAGATTTCCTGCTGTATTGGAGACTCTAGAAAGCAAGAGCGTGCTTCTTGCTCTAAAGCAGAGTGTGATCCATGGATGAGAACTATGCTGTGTGTTTCCCTTCAGAAATGGAGTTAAATCCCAGGCTCTGTGTCTTCCTACAGGCAAGACTTCGTTTCAGGTAAGGGCAGTCACTTTTCTGCTCAAACGAACTACATCGTTCACGAAGCTCACACGTTTCTCATCTTAACTGACAAGCATTGGATGTTAGAGGGTCAGTGCATTGTATCAGTTTCAGAAGCAGATTTGGACTACATATGGTCCGTGTGTGTAGGAAACAACGTTCTTTTTTTCTGGGCACACTCAGATTTCCTGCTGTCTTAGAGACTCTAGAAAGCAAGAGCGTGCTTCTCACTCTAAAGCAGAGTTTGATCCATGCATGAGAACTATGCTGCGTGTTTCCCT
This sequence comes from Onychomys leucogaster, assembly GCA_949786385.1. NCBI lineage: Eukaryota > Metazoa > Chordata > Mammalia > Rodentia > Cricetidae > Onychomys > Onychomys leucogaster. Next base: position 1,213,602 of record CATKUP010000047.1, read on the forward strand.
TCAGAAATGGAGTTAAATCCCAGGCTCTATGTCTTACTACAATCAAGACTTCGTTTCAGGTAAGGGCAGTCACTCTCAGCTCAAACGAACTACATCGTTCACGAAGCTCACACGTTTCTCATCTTAACTGACTAGCATTGGATGTTAGAGGACTAGTTCTTTGTATCAGTTTCAGAAGCAGAGTTGGACTAGATATGGTCCGTATGTGTAGGAAATACCGTTCTTTTGTTCTCAGCACACTCACGTTTCCTGCTGTCTTAGAGACTCTAGAAAGCAAGAGCGTGCTTCTCGCTCTAAAGCAGAGTGTGATCCATGGATGAGAACTATGCTGTGTGTTTGCCTTCAGAAATGGAGTTAAATCCCAGGCTCTGAGTCTTCCCACAAGCAAGACTTCATTTCAGGTAAGGGCAGACACTTTTCTGCTCAAACGAACTACATCGTTCACTGAGCTCACACTTTTCTCTTCTTAACTGACAATCATTGGATGTTTGAGGGTCAGTGCATTGTATCAGTTTCAGAAGCTGATTTGGACTAGATATGGTCCAAATGTGTAGGAAACACCATTCTTTTGTTCTGGGCAGACTCAGATTTCCTGCTGTCTTAGAGACTCTAGAAAGCAAGAGTGTGCTTCTCGCTCTAAAGCAGAGTGTGATCCATGTATGAATACTATGCCGTGTGTTTCCCTTCAGAAGTGGAGTTAAATACCATGCTCTGAGTCTTACTACAAGCAAGACTTCATTTCAGGTTATGGCAGTCACTTTTCAGTTCAAAGGAACTACATCATTCACAAAGCTCACACGTTTCTCATCTTAACTGACAAGCATTGGATGTTAGAGGACCAGTGCTTTGTATCTGTTTCAGAAGAAGAGTTGGACTAGATATGGTCCGTATGTGAAGGAAACACCGTTCTTTTGTTCTCAGCACACTCACGTTTCCTGCTATCTTAGAGACTTTAGAAAGCAAGAGCGTGCTTCTCGCTCTAAAGCAGAGTGTCATCCATGGATGAGAACTACGCTGTGTGTTTCCCTTCAGAAATGGACTTAATTCCCAGGCTCTGTGTCTTACTACAAGCAAGACTTCGTTTCAGGTAAGGGCAGTCACTTTTCAGTTCAAAGGAAATACATCATTCACAAACCACACACGTTTCTCATCTTAACTGACAAGCATTGGATGTTAGAGGACCAGAGCTTTGAATCAGTTTCAGAAGCAGAGTTGGACTACATATGGTCCGTATGTGTAGGCAACACCGTTCTTTTTTTCTCAGCACACTGACGTTTCCTGCTGTCTTAGATAATCTAGAAAGCAAGAGCGTGCTTCTTGTTCTAAAACAGAGTGTGATCAATGAATGAGAACACTGCTGTTTGTTTCACTTCAGAAATGGAGTTAAATCCCAGGCTCTGAGTCTTCCTACAAGCAAGACTTCGTTTCAGGTAAGGGCAGTCAGTTTTCTGCTCAAACGAACTACATCGTTCACAAAGCTCACACGTTTCTCATCTTAACTGACAAGCATTGGATGTTAGAGGGTCAGTGCTTTGTATCAGTTTCAGAAGCAGATTTGGACTACATATGGTCCATATGTGTAGGAAACCCCGTTCTTTTGTTCTGTGCACACTGACGTTTCCTGCTGTCTTAGAGACTCTAGAAAGCAAGAGCGTGCTTCTCGCTCTAAAGCAGAGTGTGATCCATGGATGAGAACTATGCTGTGTGTTTCCCTTCACAAATTGCGTTAAATCCCAGGCTCTGTGTCTTCCCACAAGCAAGACTTCGTTTCAGGTAAGGGCAGTAACTTTTCAGCTCAAAGGAACTACATCCTTCACTGAGCTCACACGTTTCTCATCTTAACAGACAAGCATTGGATGTTAGAGGACCAGTGCTTTGTATCAGTTTAAGAAGCAGTGTTGGACTAGATATGGTCTGTATGTGTAGGAAATACCGTTCTTTTGTTCTCAGCACACTCACATTTCCTGCTGTCTTAGAGACTCTAGATAGCAAGAGCGTGCTTCTTGTTCTAATGCAGAGTGTGATCAATGGATGAGAACACTGCTGTGTGTTTCACTTCAGAAATGGAGGTAATCCCATGCTCTGAGTCTTCCTACAAGCAAGACTTCGTTTCAGGTAAGTGCAGTCACTTTCAGCTGAAACGAACTATATCGTTCACGAAGCTCACACGTTTCTCATCGTAACTGACAAGCATTGGATGTTAGGGGACTAGTGCTTTGTATCAGTTTCAGAAGCAGAGTTGGACTACATATGGTCCCTATGTGTAGGAAACACCCTTCTTTTGTTCTCAGCACACTCACGTTTCCTACTGTCTTAGAGAATCTAGAAAGCAAGAGCATTCTTCTTGCTCCAAAGTAGAGTGGGTCAATGGATGAGATCTCTGCTGTGTGTTTCACTTCAGAAATGTAGTTAATTCCCAGGCTATGACTCTTCCTACAAGCAAGACTTCGTTTTGGGTAAAGGCAGTTACTTTACAGCTCAAACGAACTACATTGTTCACGAAGGTGAAACGTTTCGGATCTTACCTGACAAGCTTTGGATGTTAGAGGTCCTGTGGTTTGTTTCTGTTTCAGAAGCAGAGTTGAATTGATATGGTCCGGAATTTAGGAAACACAGTTCTTTTGTTCTGAGCACACTCAGGTTTCCTGCTGTATTAGAGACTCTAGAAAGCAAGAGCGGGCTTCTTGTTCTAAAGCAGAGTGTGATCAATGGATGAGACAATGCTGTGTGTTTCACTTCAGAAATGGAGTTAAATCCCATGCACTGAGTCTCCGTACAAGCAAGACTTCGTTTCAGGTAAGGGCAGTCACTTTTCTGCTCAAACGAACTACATCTTTCACGAAGCTCACACGTTTCTCATCTTAACTGACAAGCATTGGATGTTAGAGGACCAGTGCATTCTATCAGTTGCAGAAGAAGATTTGGACTACATATAGTCCGTATGTGTAGGAAACACCGTTCTTTTGTTCTGGGCACACTCAGATTTCCTGCTGTCTTAGAGACTCTAGAAAGCAAGAGCGTGCTTCTCGCTCTAAAGCAGAGTGTGATCCATGGATGAGAACTATGCTGTGTGTTTGCCTTCAGAAATGGAGTTAAATCCCAGGCTCTGAGTCTTCCCACAAGCAAGACTTCATTTCAGGTAAGGGCAGACACTTTTCTGCTCAAACGAACTACATCGTTCACTGAGCTCACACTTTTCTCTTCTTAACTGACAATCATTGGATGTTAGAGGGTCAGTGCATTGTATCAGTTTCAGAAGCTGATTTGGACTAGATATGGTCCAAATGTGTAGGAAACACCATTCTTTTGTTCTGGGCAGACTCAGATTTCCTGCTGTCTTAGAGACTCTAGAAAGCAAGAGTGTGCTTCTCGCTCTAAAGCAGAGTGTGATCCATGTATGAATACTATGCCGTGTGTTTCCCTTCAGAAGTAGAGTTAAATACCATGCTCTGAGTCTTACTACAAGCAAGACTTCATTTCAGGTTATGGCAGTCACTTTTCAGTTCAAAGGAACTACATCATTCACAAAGCTCACACGTTTCTCATCTTAACTGACAAGCATTGGATGTTAGAGGACCAGTGCTTTGTACCTGTTTCAGAAGCAGAGTTGGACTAGATATGGTCCGTATGTGAAGGAAACACCGTTCTTTTGTTCTCAGCACACTCACGTTTCCTGCTATCTTAGAGACTTTAGAAAGCAAGAGCGTGCTTCTCGCTCTAAAGCAGAGTGTCATCCATGGATGAGAACTATGCTGTGTGTTTCCCTTCAGAAATGGACTTAATTCCCAGGCTCTGTGTCTTACTACAAGCAAGACTTCGTTTCAGGTAAGGGCAGTCACTTTTCAGTTCAAAGGAAATACATCATTCACAAACCACACACGTTTCTCATCTTAACTGACAAGCATTGGATGTTAGAGGACCAGAGCGTTGAATCAGTTTCAGAAGCAGAGTTGGACTACATATGGTCCGTATGTGTAGGCAACACCGTTCTTTTTTTCTCAGCACACTGACGTTTCCTGCTGTCTTAGATAATCTAGAAAGCAAGAGCGTGCTTCTTGTTCTAAAACAGAGTGTGATCAATGAATGAGAACACTGCTGTTTGTTTCACTTCAGAAATGGAGTTAAATCCCAGGCTCTGAGTCTTCCTACAAGCAAGACTTCGTTTCAGGTAAGGGCAGTCAGTTTTCTGCTCAAACGAACTACATCGTTCACAAAGCTCACACGTTTCTCATCTTAACTGACAAGCATTGGATGATAGAGGGTCAGTGCTTTGTATCAGTTTCAGAAGCAGATTTGGACTACATATGGTCCATATGTGTAGGAAACCCCGTTCTTTTGTTCTGGGCACACTGACGTTTCTTGCTGTCTTAGAGACTCTAGAAAGCAAGAGCGTGCTTCTCGCTCTAAAGCAGAGTGTGATCCATGGATGAGATTATGCTGTGTGTTTCACTTCAGAAATGGAGTTAAATCCCATGCTCTGTGTCTCCCTACAAGGAAGACTTCGTTTCAGGTAAGGGCAGTCACTTTTCGGCTCAAAGGAACGACATCGTTCACGAAGCTCACACGTTTCTCATCTTAACTGTCAAGCATTGGATCTTAGAGGACCAGTGCTTTGTATCATTTTTAGAAGCAGATTTGGACTGCATATGGTGCGTATGTGTAGGAAACACCGTTCTTTTGTTCTGGGCACACTCAGATTTCCTGCTGTATTGGAGACTCTAGAAAGCAAGAGCGTGCTTCTTGCTCTAAAGCAGAGTGTGATCCATGGATGAGAACTATGCTGTGTGTTTCCCTTCAGAAATGGAGTTAAATCCCAGGCTCTGTGTCTTCCTACAGGCAAGACTTCGTTTCAGGTAAGGGCAGTCACTTTTCTGCTCAAACGAACTACATCGTTCACGAAGCTCACACGTTTCTCATCTTAACTGACAAGCATTGGATGTTAGAGGGTCAGTGCATTGTATCAGTTTCAGAAGCAGATTTGGACTACATATGGTCCGTGTGTGTAGGAAACAACGTTCTTTTTTTCTGGGCACACTCAGATTTCCTGCTGTCTTAGAGAGTCTAGAAAGCAAGAGTGTGCTTCTCACTCTAAAGCAGAGTTTGATCCATGCATGAGAACTATGCTGTGTGTTTCCCTTCAGAAATGGAGTTAAATCCCAGGCTCTATGTCTTACTACAATCAAGACTTCGTTTCAGGTAAGGGCAGTCACTCTCAGCTCAAACGAACTACATCGTTCACGAAGCTCACACGTTTCTCATCTTAACTGACAAGCATTGGATGTTAGAGGACTAGTTCTTTGTATCAGTTTCAGAAGCAGAGTTGGACTAGATATGGTCCGTATGTGTAGGAAATACCGTTCTTTTGTTCTCAGCACACTCACGTTTCCTGCTGTCTTAGAGACTCTAGAAAGCAAGAGCGTGCTTCTCGCTCTAAAGCAGAGTGTGATCCATGGATGAGAACTATGCTGTGTGTTTGCCTTCAGAAATGGAGTAAATCCCAGGCTCTGAGTCTTCCCACAAGCAAGACTTCATTGCAGGTAAGGGCAGACACTTTTCTGCTCAAACGAACTACATCGTTCACTGAGCTCACACTTTTCTCTTCTTAACTGACAATCATTGGATGTTAGAGGGTCAGTGCATTGTATCAGTTTCAGAAGCTGATTTGGACTAGATATGGTCCAAATGTGTAGGAAACACCATTCTTTTGTTCTGGGCAGACTCAGATTTCCTGCCGTCTTAGATACTCTAGAAAGCAAGAGTGTGCTTCTCGCTCTAAAGCAGAGTGTGATCCATGTATGAATACTATGCCGTGTGTTTCCCTTCAGAAGTGGAGTTAAATACCATGCTCTGAGTCTTACTACAAGCAAGACTTCATTTCAGGTTATGGCAGTCACTTTTCAGTTCAAAGGAACTACATCATTCACAAAGCTCACACGTTTCTCATCTTAACTGACAAGCATTGGATGTTAGAGGACCAGTGCTTTGTATCTGTTTCAGAAGCAGAGTTGGACTAGATATGGTCCGTATGTGAAGGAAACACCGTTCTTTTGTTCTCAGCATACTCACGTTTCCTGCTATCTTAGAGACTTTAGAAAGCAAGAGCGTGCTTCTCGCTCTAAAGCAGAGTGTCATCCATGGATGAGAACTATGCTGTGTATTCCCCTTCAGAAATGGACTTAATTCCCAGGCTCTGTGTCTTACTACAAGCAAGACTTCGTTTCATTTAAGGGCAGTCACCTTTCAGCTCAAACCAACTACATCGTTCACTGAGCTCACACGTTTCTCATCTTAACAGACAAGCATTGGATGTTAGAGGACCAGTGCTTTGTATCAGTTTAATAAGCAGTGTTGGACTAGATATTGTCTGTATGTGTAGGAAATACCGTTCTTTTGTTCTCAGCACACTCACATTTCCTGCTGTCTTAGAGACTCTAGATAGCAAGAACGTGCTTCTTGTTCTAATGCAGAGTGTGATCAATGGATGAGAACACTGCTGTGTGTTTCACTTCAGAAATGGAGGTAATCCCATGCTCTGAGTCTTCCTACAAGCAAGACTTCGTTTCAGGTAAGTGCAGTCACTTTCAGCTGAAACGAACTATATCGTTCACGAAGCTCACACGTTTCTCATCTTAACTGACAAGCATTGGATGTTAGTGGACTAGTGCTTTGTATCAGTTTCAGAAGCAGAGTTGGAGTACATATTGTCCCTATGTGTAGGAAACACCCTTCTTTTGTTCTCAGCACACTCACGTTTCCTACTGTCTTAGAGACTCTAGAAAGCAAGCGCATTCTTCTTGCTCCAAAGCAGAGTGGGTCAATGGATGAGATCTCTGCTGTGTGTTTCACTTCAGAAATGTAGTTAAATCCCAGGCTATGACTCTTCGTACAAGCAAGACTTCGTTTCAGGTAAAGGCAGTTACTTTACAGCTCAAACGAACTACATCGTTCACTAAGGTGACACGTTTCGGATCTTACCTGACAAGCATTGGATGTTAGAGGTCCTGTGGTTTGTTTCTGTTTCAGAAGCAGAGTTGAATTGATATGGTCCGGAATTTAGGAAACACCGTTCTTTTGTTCTGAGCACACTCAGGTTTCCTGCTGTATTTGAGACTCTAGAAAGCAAGAGCGTGCTTCTTGTTCTAAAGCAGAGTGTGATCAATGGATGAGACAATGCTGTGTGTTTCACTTCAGAAATGGAGTTAAATCCCATGCTCTGTGTCTCCCTACAAGCAAGACTTCGTTTCAGGTAAGGGCAATCACTTTTCTGCACAAAGGAACTACATCGTTCACGAAGCTCACACGTTTATCATCTTAACTGACAAGCATTGGATGTTAGAGGACCAGTGCATTGTATCAGTTTCAGAAGAAGATTTGGACTACATATAGTCCATATGTGTAGGAAACACCGTTCTTATGTTCTGGGCACACTCAGATTTCCTGCTGTATTAGAGACTCTAGAAAGCAAGAGCGTGCTTCTTGCTCTAAAGCAGAGTGTGATCCATGGATGAGAACTCTGCTGTGTGTTTCCCTTCAGAAATGGAGTTAAATCCCAGGCTCTGTGTCTTCCTACAGGCAAGACTTCGTTTCAGGTAAGGGCAGTCACTTTTCTGCTCAAACGAACTACATCGTTCACGAAACTCACACGTTTCTCATCTTAACTGACAAGCATTGGATGTTAGAGGGTCAGTGCTTTGTATCAGTTTCAGAAGCAGATTTGGACTACATATGGTCCGTGAGTGTAGGAAACAACGTTCTTTTTTTCTGGGCACACTCAGATTTCCTGCTGTCTTAGAGACTCTAGAAAGCAAGAGCGTGCTTCTCACTCTAAAGCAGAGTGTGATCCATGCATGAGAACTATGCTGCGTGTTTCCCTTCAGAAATGGAGTTAAATCCCTGGCTCTGTGTCTTACTACAATCAAGACTTCTTTTCAGGTAAGGGCAGTCACTCTCAGCTCAAACGAACTACATCGTTCACGAAGCTCACACGTTTCTCATCTTAACTGACAAGCATTGGATGTTAGAGGACTAGTTCTTTGTATCAGTTTCAGAAGCAGAGTTGGACTAGATATGGTCCGTATGTGTAGGAAATACCGTTCTTTTGTTCTCAGCACACTCACGTTTCCTGCTGTCTTAGAGACTCTAGAAAGCAAGAGCGTGCTTCTCGCTCTAAAGCAGAGTGTGATCCATGGATGAGAACTATGCTGTGTGTTTCCCTTCACAAATTGCGTTAAATCCCAGGCTCTGTGTCTTCCTACAAGCAAGACTTCGTTTCAGGTAAGGGCAGTCACTTTTCAGCTCAAAGGAACTACATCGTTCACTGAGCTCACACGTTTCTCATCTTAACAGACAAGCATTGGATGTTAGAGTACCAGTGCTTTGTGTCAGTTTAAGAAGCAGTGTTGGACTAGATATGGTCCGTATGTGTAGGAAATACCGTTCTTTTGTTCTCAGCACACTCACATTTCATGCTGTCTTAGAGACTCTAGAAAGCAAGAGCGTGCTTCTTGTTCTAAAGCAGAGTGTGATCAACGGATGAGAACACTGCTGTGTGTTTCACTTCAGAAAAGGAGGTAATCCCATGCTCTGAGTCTTCCTAAAAGCAAGACTTCGTTTCAGGTAAGGGCAGTTACTTTACAGCTCAAACGAACTACAGTGTTCACGAAGCTGACACGTTTCGGATCTTACCTGAAAAGCATTGGATGTTAGAGGACCTGTGGTTTGTTTCAGTTTCAGAAGCAGAGTTGAACTAGATATGGTCCGTATGTTTAGGAAACACCGTTCTTTTGTTCTGAGCACGCTCAGGTTTCCTGCTGTATTAGAGACTCTAGAAAGCAAGAGCGTGCTTCTCGCTCTAAAGCAGAGTGTGATCCATGGATGAGAACTATGCTGTGTGTTTCACTTCAGAAATGGAGGTAATCCATTGCTCTGAGTCTTCCTACAAGCAAGACTTCGTTTCAGGTAAGGGCAGTCACTTTCAGCTGAAAGGAACTATATCATTCACGAAGCTCACATGTTTCTCATCTTTACTGACAACCATTGGATATTATAGGACTAGTGCTTTGTATCAGTTTCAGAAGAAGAGTTGGACTACATATGGTCCCTATGTGTAGTTAACACCCTTCTTTTGTTCTCAGCACACTCACGTTTCCTACTGTCTTAGAGAATCTAGAAAGCAAGAGCATGCATCCTGCTCCAAAGCAGTGTGTGATCCATGGATGAGAACTATGCTGTGTGTTTCACTTCAGAAATGGTGTTAAATCCCAGGCTATGACTCTTCCTACAAGCAAGACTTCATTTCAGGTAAGGGCAGTTACTTTACAGCTCAAATGAACTACATCGTTCACGAAGCTGACACGTTTCGGATCTTACCTGACAAGCATTGGATGTTAGAGGACCTGTGGTTTGTGTCAGTTTCAGAAGCAGAGTTGAAGTAGATATGGTCCGTATGTTTAGGAAACACTGTTATTTTGTTCTGAGCACGATCAGGTTTCCTGCTGTCTTAGAGACTCTAGAAAGCAAGAGCGTGCTTCTTGTTCTAAAGCAGAGTGTGATCAATGGATGATTACACTGCTGTGTGTTTTACTTCAGAAATGGAGTTAAATCCCAGGCTCTGAGTCTTCCTACAAGCAAGACTTTGTTTCAGGTAAGGGCAGTCACTTTTCTGCTCAAACGAACTACATCGTTCACGAAGCTCACACGTTTCTCATCTTAACTGTCAAGCATTGGATGTTAGAGGACCAGTGCTTTGTATCTTTTTCACAAGCAGAGTTGGACTAGATATGCTCCGTATGTGTAGGAAATACCGTTCTTTTGTTCTCAGCACACTCACGTTTCCTGCTGTCTTAAAGACTCTAGAAAGCAAGAGCGTGCTTCTCGTTCTAAAGTGGAGTGTGATCCATGGATGAGACTATGCTGTGTGTTTCCCTTCAGAAAAGGATTTAAATCCCAGGCTCTATGTCTTCCTACAAGCAAGACTTCGTTTCAGGTAAGGGCAGTCACTTTTCAGCTCAAACGATTTACATCTTTCACGGAGCTCACACGTTTCTCATCTTTACAGACAAGCATTGGATTTTAGAGGACCAGTGCTTTGTATCAGTAAGAAGCAGAGTTGGACTAGATATGGTCCGTATGTGTAGGAAACACCGTTCTTTTGTTCTCAGCACACTCACGTTTCCTGCTCTCTTAGAGACTCTAGAAAGCAAGAGCTTTCTTCTGGTTCTAAAGCAGAGTGTGATCAATGGATGAGACATTGCTGTGTGTTTCACTTCAGAAATGGATTTAAATCCCATGCTCTGAGTCTCCCTACAAGCAAGACATCCTTTCACGTAAGGGCAGTCACTTTTCTGCAAAAAGGAACTACATCGTTCACGAAGCTCACACGTTTCTCATCTTAACTGACAAGCATTGGATGTTAGAGGACCAGTGCATTGTATCAGTTTCAGAAGCAGAGTTGGACTATATAATGTCTGTATGTGTAGGAAACACCGTTCTTTTGTTCTCAGCACACTCTCGTTTCCTGCTGTCTTAGAGAATCTAGAAAGCAAGAGCGTGCTTCTTGTTCTAAAGCAGAGTGTGATCAATGGATGATTACACTGTTGTGTGTTTTACTTCAGAAATGGAGTTAAATCCCAGGCTCTGAGTATTCCTACAAGCAAGACTTTGTTTCAGGTAAGGGCAGTTACTTTACAGCTCAAACGAACTACATCGTTCACGAAGCTGACACGTTTCGGATGTGACCTGACAAGCATTGGATGTTAGAGGACCTGTGGCTTGTTTCTGTTTCAGAAGCAGAGTTGAACAAGATATGGTCTGAATGTTTAGGAAACACCATTCTTTTGTTCTGAGTACACTGAGGTTTCCTGCTGTATTAGAGACTCTAGAAAGCAAGAGCTTGCTTCTCGTTCTAAAGCAGAGTGTGTTCCATGGATGAAAACTATGCTGTGTGTTTCCCTTCAGAAAAGGAGTTAAATCCCAGGCTCTGAGTCTCCCTACAAGCAAGACTTCGTTTCAGGTAAGGGCAGTCACTTTTCTGCTCAAACGAACTACATCTTTCACGAAGCTCACACGTTTCTCATCTTAACTGACAAGCATTGGATGTTAAAGGACCAGTGCATTCTATCAGTTTCAGAAGAAGATTTGGACTAGATATGGTCCAAATGTGTAGGAAACACCATTCTTTTGTTCTGGGCAGACTCAGATTTCCTGCTGTCTTAGAGACTCTAGAAAGCAAGAGTGTGCTTCTCGCTCTAAAGCAGAGTGTGATCCATGGATGAGAACTATGCTGTGTGTTTCCCTTCAGAAATGGACTTAATTCCCAGGCTCTGTGTCTTACTACAAGCAAGACTTCGTTTCAGGTAAGGGCAGTCACTTTTCAGTTCAAAGGAAATACATCATTCACAAACCACACACGTTTCTCATCTTAACTGACAAGCATTGGATGTTAGAGGACCAGTGCTTTGAATCAGTTTCAGAAGCAGAGTTGGACTAGATATGGTCCGTATGTGTAGGCAACACCGTTCTTTTGTTCTCAGCACACTGACGTTTCCTGCTGTCTTAGATACTCTAGAAAGCAAGAGCGTGCTTCTGGTTCTAAAACAGAGTGTGATCAATGAATGAGAACACTGCTGTTTGTTTCACTTCAGAAATGGAGTTAAATCCCAGGCTCTGAGTCTTCCTACAAGCAAGACTTCGTTTCAGGTAAGGGCAGTCACTCTCAGCTCAAACGAACTACATTGTTCACGAAGCTCACACGTTTCTCATCTTAACTGACAAGAATTGGATGTTAGAGGACTAGTTCTTTGTATCAGTTTCAGAAGCAGAGTTGGACTAGATAGGGTCCGTATGTGTAGGAAATACCGTTCTTTTGTTCTCAGCACACTCACGTTTCCTGCTGTCTTAGAGACTCTAGAAAGCAAGAGCATGCTTCTCGCTCTAAAGCAGAGTGTGATCCATGGATGAGAACTATGCTGTGTGTTTCCCTTCACAAATTGCGTTAAATCCCAGGCTCTGTGTCTTCCTACAAGCAAGACTTCGTTTCATTTAAGGGCAGTCACTTTTCAGCTCAAACGAACTACATCGTTCACTGAGCTCACACGTTTCTCATCTTAACAGACAAGCATTGGATGTTAGAGGACCAGTGCTTTGTATCAGTTTAATAAGCAGTGTTGGACTAGATATTGTCTGTATGTGTAGGAAATACCGTTCTTTCGTTCTCAGCACACTCACATTTCCTGCTGTCTTAGAGACTCTAGATAGCAAGAACGTGCTTCTTGTTTTAATGCAGAGTGTGATCAATGGATGAGAACACTGCTGTGTGTTTCACTTCAGAAATGGAGGTAATCCCATGCTCTGAGTCTTCCTACAAGCAAGACTTCGTTTCAGGTAAGTGCAGTCGCTTTCAGCTGAAACGAACTATATCGTTCACGAAGCTCACACGTTTCTCATCTTAACTGAAAAGCATTGGATGTTAGTGGACTAGTGCTTTGTATCAGTTTCAGAAGCAGAGTTGGACTACATATGGTCCCTATGTGTAGGAAACACCCTTCTTGTTCTCAGCACACTCACGTTTCCTACTGTCTTAGAGACTCTAGAAAGCAAGAGCATTCTTCTTGCTCCAAAGCAGAGTGGGTCAATGGATGAGATCTCTGCTGTGTGTTTCACTTCAGAAATGTAGTTAAATCCCAGGCTATGACTCTTCGTACAAGCAAGACTTCGTTTCAGGTAAAGGCAGTTACTTTACAGCTCAAACGAACTACATCGTTCACTAAGGTGACACGTTTCGGATCTTACCTGACAAGCATTGGATGTTAGAGGTCCTGTGGTTTGTTTCTGTTTCAGAATCAGAGTTGAACTAGATATGGTCCGCAATTTAGGAAACACTGTTCTTTTGTTCTTAGCACACTCAGGTTTCCTGCTGTATTAGTGACTCTAGAAAGCAAGAGCGTGCCTCTTGTTCTTAAGCAGAGTGTGATCAATGGATGAAACAATGCTGTGTGTTTCACTTCAGAAATGGAGTTAAATCCCATGCTCTGAGTCTCCCTACAAGCAAGAATTCATTTCCGGTAAGGGCAGTCACTTTTTTGCACAAAGGAACTACATCGTTCACGAAGCTCACACGTTTCTCATCTTAACTGACAAGCATTGGATGTTAGTGGACCAGTGCATTGTATCAGTTTCAGAAGAAGATTTGGACTACATATAGTCCGTATGTGTAGGAAACACCATTCTTATGTTCTGGGCACACTCAGATTTCCTGCTGTATTAGAGACTCTAGAAAGCAAGAGCGTGCTTCTTGCTCTAAAGCAGAGTGTGATCCATGGATGAGAACTATGCTGTGTGTTTCCCTTCAGACACGGAGTTAAAACCCAGGCTCTGTGTATTTCTACAAGAAAGACTTCGTTTTAGGTAAGAGCAGTCAATCTCAGCTCAAACGAACTACATGGTTCACGAAGCTCACACGTTTCTCATCTTAACTGAAAAGCATTGGATGTTAGAGGACTAGTGCTTTGTATCAGTTTCAGAAGCAGAGTTGGACTAGATATGGTCCGTATGTGTAGGAAACACCGTTCTTTTGTTCTCAGCACACTCACGTTTCCTGCTGTCTTAGAGACTCTAGAAAGCAAGAGTGTGCTTCTTGTTCTAAAGCAGAGTGTGGTCAATGGATGAGAACACTGCTGTGTGTTTCACTTTAGAAATGGAGTTAAATCCCAGGGTCTGAGTCGTCCTACAAGCAAGACTTCGTTTCAGGTAAGGGCAGTCACTTTTCTGCTCAAACGAACTACATCGTTCACGAAGCTCACACGTTTCTCATCTTAACTGACAAGCATTGGATGTTAGAGGGTCCGTGCTTTGTATGAGTTTCAGAAGCAGATTTGGACTACATATGGTCCCTATGTGTAGGAAACAACGTTATTTTTTTCTGGGCACACTCAGATTTCCTGCTGTCTTAGAGAATCTAGAAACAAGAGCGTGCTTCTCGCTCTAAAGCAGAGTGTGTTGCATGGATGAAAACTATGCTGTGTGTTTCCCTTCAGAAAAGGAGTTAAATCCCAGGCTCTGAGTCTTCCTACAAGCAAGACTTCGTTTCAGGTTAGGGGAGTCACTTCTCTGCTCAAACGAACTACATCGTTCACGAAGCTCACACGTTTCTCATCTTAACTGACAAGCATTGGATGTTAGAGGACCAGTGCTTTGTATCAGTTTCAGAAGAAGCGTTGGACTAGATATGGTCCGTATGTGTAGGAAATACCGTTCTTTTGTTCTCAGCACACTCACATTTCCTGCTGTCTTAGAGACTCTAGATAGCAAGAGCGTGCTTCTTGTTCTAATGCAGAGTGTGATCAATGGATGAGAACACTGCTGTGTGTTTCACTTCAGAAATGGAGGTAATCCCATGCTCTGAGTCTTCCTACAAGCAAGACTTCGTTTCAGGTAAAGGCAGTTACTTTACAGCTCAAACGAACTACATCGTTCACGAAGGTGACACGTTTCGGATCTTACCTGACAAGCATTGGATGTTAGAGGACCTGTGGTTTGTTTCTGTTTCAGAAGCAGAGTTGAATTGATATGGTCCGCAATTTAGGAAACACCGTTCTTTTGTTCTGAGCACACTCATGTTTCCTGCTGTATTAGAGACTCTAGAAAGCAAGAGCGTGCTTCTTGTTCTAAAGCAGAGTGTGATCAATGGATGAGACAATGCTGTGTGTTTCACTTCAGAAATGGAGTTAAATCCCATGCTCTGAGTCTCCCTACAAGCAAGACTTCGTTTCAGGTAAGGGCAGTCACTTTTCTGCACTAAGGAACTACATCGTTCACGAGGCTCACACGTTTCTCATCTTAACTGACAAGCATTGGATGTTAGAGGACCAGTGCATTGTATCAGTTTCAGAAGAAGATTTGGACTACATATAGTCCGTATGTGTAGGAAACACCGTTCTTATGTTCTGGGCACACTCAGATTTCCTGCTGTATTAGAGACTCTAGAAAGCAAGAGCGTGCTTCTTGCTCTAAAGCAGAGTGTGATCCATGGATGAGAACTCTGCTGTGTGTTTCCCTTCAGAAATGGAGTTAAATCCCAGGCTCTGTGTCTTCCTACAGGCAAGACTTCGTTTCAGGTAAGGGCAGTCACTTTTCTGCTCAAATGAACTACATCGTTCAAGGAACTCACACGTTTCTCATCTTAACTGACAAGCATTGGATGTTATTGGGTCAGTGCTTTGTATCAGTTTCAGAAGCAGATTTGGACAACATATGGTCCGTATGTGTATGAAACACCGTTCTTTTGTTCTGGGCACACTCAGATTTCCTGCTGTATTAGAGACTCTAGAAAGTACAGTGTGCTTCTCGCTCTAAAGCAGAGTGTGTTCGATGGATGAGAACTATGCTGTGTGTTTCCCTTCAGAAATGGACTTAAATCCCAGGCTCTGTGTCTTACTACAAGCAAGACTTCGTTTCTGGTAAGGGCAGTGACTTTTCAGTTCAAAGGCACTACATCGTTCACAAAGCTCACACATTTCTCATCCTAACAGACAAGCATTGGATGTTAGAGGACCAGTGCTTTGTATCAGTTTAAGAAGCAGATTTGGACTAGATATGTTCCTTATGTGTAGGAAACACCGTTCTTTTGTTCTCAGCACACTCACGTTTCCTGCTGTCTTAGAGACTCTAGAAAGCAAGAGCGTGCTTCTCTTTCTAATGCAGAGTGTGTTCCATGGATGAAAACTATGCTGTGTGTTTCCCTTCAGAAAAGGAGTTAAATCCCAGGCTCTGAGTCTTCCTACAAGCAAGACTTAGTTTCAGGTTAGGGGAGTCACTTCTCTGCTCAAACGAACTACATCGTTCACGAAGCTCACACGTTTCTCATCTTAACTGACAAGCATTGGATGTTAGAGGACCAGTGCTTTGTATCAGTTTCAGAAGAAGCGTTGGACTAGATATAGTCCATATGTGTAGGAAACACCGTTCTTTTGTTCTCAGCACACTCACGTTTCCTGCTGTCTTATAGACTCTAGAAAGCAAGAGCGTGCTTCTCGCTCTAAAGCAGAGTGTGATCCATGGATGAGAACTATGCTGTGTGTTTGCCTTCAGAAATGGAGTTAAATCCCAGGCTCTGAGTCTTCCTACAAGCAATACTTCATTTCAGGTAAGGGCAGTCACTTTTCTGCTCAAATGAACTACATCGTTCACTGAGCTCACACGTTTCTCTTCTTAACTGACAAGCATTGGATGTTAGAGGGTCAGTGCATTGTATCAGTTTCAGAAGCAGATTTGGACTAGATATGGTCCATATGTGTAGGAAACACCGTTCTTTTTTTCTGGGCAGACTCAGATTTCCTCCTTTCTTAGAGACTCTAGAAAGCAAGAGTGTGTTTCTCGCTCTAAAGCAGAGTGTGATCCATGTATGAATACTATGCTGTGTGTTTCCCTTCAGAAGTGGAGTTAAATCCCATGCTCTGAGTCTTACTACAAGCAAGACTTCATTTCAGGTAAGGGCAGTCACTTTTCAGCTCAAAGGAACTACATCTTTCCCGGGGCTCACACGTTTCTCATCTTAACAGACAAGCATTGGATGTTAGAGGTCCTGTGCTTTGTATCAGTTTCAGAAGCAGAGTTGGACTAGATATGGTCCGTATGTGTAGGAAACACCGTTCTTTTGTTCTCAGCACACTCACGTTTCCTGCTGTCTTAGAGACTCTAGAAAGCAAGAGCGTGCTTCTTGTTCTAAAGCAGAGTGTGATCAATGGATGATTACACTGCTGCGTGTTTCCCTTCAGAAATGGAGTTAAATCCCAGGCTCTGTGTCTTACTACAAGCAAGACTTCGTTTCAGGTAAGGGCAGTCACTCTCAGCTCAAACGAACTACATCGTTCACGAAGCTCACACGTTTCTCATCTTAACTGACAAGCATTGGATGTTAGAGGACTAGTTCTTTGTATCAGTTTCAGAATCAGAGTTGGACTAGATATGGTCCGTATGTGTAGGAAATACCGTTCTTTTGTTCTCAGCACACTCACGTTTCCTGCTGTCTTAGAGACTCTAGAAAGCAAGAGCGTGCTTCTCGCTCTAAAGCAGAGTGTGATCCATGGATGAGAACTATGCTGTGTGTTTCCCTTCACAAATTGCGTTAAATCCCAGGCTCTGTGTCTTCCTACAAGCAAGACTTCGTTTCAGGTAAAGGCAGTTACTTTACAGCTCAAACGAACTACATCGTTCACGAAGGTGACACGTTTCGGTTCTTACCTGACAAGCATTGGATGTTAGAGGACCTGTGGTTTGTTTCTGTTTCAGAAGCAGAGTTGAATTGATATGGTCCGCAATTTAGGAAACACCGTTCTTTTGTTCTGAGACACTCAGGTTTCCTGCTGTATTAGAGACTCTAGAAAGCAAGAGCGTGCTTCTTGTTCTAAAGCAGAGTGTGATCAATGGATGAGACAATGCTGTGTGTTTCACTTCAGAAATGGAGTTAAATCCCATGCTCTGAGTCTCCCTACAAGCAAGACTTCGTTTCAGGTAAGGGCAGTCACTTTTCTGCACAAAGGAACTACATCGTTCACGAAGCTCACACGTTTCTCATCTTAACTGACAAGCATTGGATGTTAGAGGACCAGTGCATTCTATCAGTTGCAGAAGAAGATTTGGACTACATATAGTCCGTATGTGTAGGAAACACCGTTCTTATGTTCTGGGCACACTCAGATTTCCAGCTGTATTAGAGACTCTAGAAAGCAAGAGCGTGCTTCTTGCTCTAAAGCAGAGTGTGATCCATGGATGAGAACTCTGCTGTGTGTTTCCCTTCAGAAATGGAGTTAAATCCCAGGCTCTGTGTCTTCCTACAGGCAAGACTTCGTTTCAGGTAAGGGCAGTCACTTTTCTGCTCAAACGAACTACATCGTTCACGGAACTCACACGTTTCTCATCTTAACTGACAAGCATTGGATGTTAGAGGGTCAGTGCTTTGTATCAGTTTCAGAAGCAGATTTGGACTACATATGGTCCGTATGTGTATGAAACACCGTTCTTTTGTTCTGGGCACACTCAGATTTCCTGCTGTATTAGAGACTCTAGAAAGTACAGTGTGCTTCTCGCTCTAAAGCAGAGTGTGTACGATGGATGAGAACTATGCTGTGTGTTTCCCTTCAGAAATGGACTTAAATCCCAGGCTCTGTGTCTTACTACAAGCAAGACTTCGTTTCTGGTAAGGGCAGTGACTTTTCAGTTCAAAGGCACTACATCGTTCACAAAGCTCACACGTTTCTCATCCTAACAGACAAGCATTGGATGTTAGAGGTCCTGTGCTTTGTATCAGTTTCAGAAGCAGAGTTGGACTAGATATGGTCCGTATGTGTAGGAAACACCGTTCTTATGTTCTCAGCACACTCACGTTTCCTGCTGTCTTAGAGACTCTAGAAAGCAAGAGCGTGCTTCTTGTTCTAAAGCAGAGTGTGATCAATGGATGATTACACTGCTTCGTGTTTCCCTTCAGAAATGGAGTTAAATCCCAGGCTCTGTGTCTTACTACAAGCAAGACTTCGTTTCAGGTAAGGGCAGTCACTCTCAGCTCAAATGAACTACATCGTTCACAAAGCTCAAACGTTTCTCATCTTAACTGACAAGCATTGGATGTTAGAGGACTAGTTCTTTGTATCAGTTTCAGAATCAGAGTTGGACTAGATATGGTCCGTATGTGTAGGAAATACCGTTCTTTTGTTCTCAGCACACTGACGTTTCCTGCTGTCTTAGAGACTCTAGAAAGCAAGAGCATGCTTCTCGCTCTAAAGCAGAGTGTGATCCATGGATGAGAACTATGCTGTGTGTTTCCCTTCACAAATTGCGTTAAATCCCAGGCTCTGTGTCTTCCTACAAGCAAGACTTCGTTTCAGGTAAGGGCAGTCACTTTTCAGCTCAAACGAACTACATCGTTCACTGAGCTCACACGTTTCTCATCTTAACAGACAAGCATTGGATGTTAGAGGACCAGTGCTTTGTATCAGTTTCAGAAGAAGCATTGGACTAGATATGGTCCGTATGTGTAGGAAATACCGTTCTTTTGTTCTCAGCACACTCACATTTCCTGCTGTCTTAGAGACTCTAGATAGCAAGAGCTTGCTTCTTGTTCTAATGCAGAGTGTGATCAATGGATGAGAACACTCCTGTGTGTTTCACTTCAGAAATGGAGGTAATCCCATGCTCTGAGTCTTCCTACAAGCAAGACTTCGTTTCAGGTAAAGGCAGTTACTTTACAGCTCAAACGAACTACATCGTTCACGAAGGTGACACGTTTCGGATCTTACCTGAGAATCATTGGATGTTAGATGACCTGTGGTTTGTTTCTGTTTCAGAAGCAGAGTTGAATTGATATGGTCCGCAATTTAGGAAACACCGTTCTTTTGTTCTGAGCACACTCAGGTTTCCTGCTGTATTAGAGACTCTAGAAAGCAAGAGCGTGCTTCTTGTTCTAAAGCAGAGTGTGATCAATGGATGAGACAATGCTGTGTGTTTCACTTCAGAAATGGAGTTAAATCCCATGCTCTGAGTCTCCCTACAAGCAAGACTTCGTTTCAGGTAAGGGCAGTCACTTTTCTGCACAAAGGAACTACATCGTTCACGAAGCTCACACGTTTCTCATCTTAACTGACAAGCATTGGATGTTAGAGGACCAGTGCATTGTATCAGTTTCAGAAGAAGATTTGGACTACATATAGTCCGTATGTGTAGGAAACACCGTTCTTATGTTCTGGGCACACTCAGATTTCCTGCTGTTTTAGAGACTCTAGAAAGCAAGAGCGTGCTTCTTGCTCTAAAGCAGAGTGTGATCCATGGATGAGAACTCTGCTGTGTGTTTCCCTTCAGAAATGGAGTTAAATCCCAGGCTCTGTGTCTTCCTACAGGCAAGACTTCGTTTCAGGTAAGGGCAGTCACTTTTCTGCTCAAATGAACTACATCGTTCACGGAACTCAAAAGTTTCTCATCTTAACTGACAAGCATCGGATGTAGAGGGTCAGTGCTTTGTATCAGTTTCAGAAGCAGATTTGGACTACATATGGTCCGTATGTGTATGAAACACCGTTCTTTTGTTCTGGGCACACTCAGATTTCCTGTTTTATTTGAGACTCTAGAAAGTACAGTGTGCTTCTCGCTCTAAAGGAGAGTGTGTTCGATGGATGAGAACTATGCTGTGTGTTTCCCTTCAGAAATGGACTTAAATCCCAGGCTCTGTGTCTTACTACAAGCAAGACTTTGTTTCTGGTAAGGGCAGTGACTTTTCAGTTCAAAGGCACTACATCGTTCACAAAGCTCACACGTTTCTCATCCTAACAGACAAGCATTGGATGTTAGAGGACCAGTGCTTTGTATCAGTTTAAGAAGCAGATTTGGACTAGATATGTTCCTTATGTGTAGGAAACACCGTTCTTTTGTTCTCAGCACACTCACGTTTCCTGCTGTCTTAGAGACTCCAGAAAGCAAGAGCGTGCTTCTCTTTCTAATGCAGAGTGTGTTCCATGGATGAAAACTATGCTGTGTGTTTCCCTTCAGAAAAGGAGTTAAATCCCAGGCTCTGAGTCTTCCTACAAGCAAGACTTCGTTTCAGGTTAGGGGAGTCACTTCTCTGCTCAAACGAACTACATCGTTCACGAAGCTCACACGTTTCTCGTCTTAACTGACAAGCATTGGATGTTAGAGGACCAGTGCTTTGTATCAGTTTCAGAAGAAGCGTTGGACTAGATATAGTCCATATGTGTAGGAAACACCGTTCTTTTGTTCTCAGCACACTCACGTTTTCTGCTGTCTTATAGACTCTAGAAAGCAAGAGTGTGCTTCTCGCTCTAAAGCAGAGTGTGATCCATGGATGAGAACTATGCTGTGTGTTTGTCTTCAGAAATGGAGTTAAATCCCAGGCTCTGAGTCTTCCTACAAGCAAGATTTCATTTCAGGTAAGGGCAGTCACTTTTCTGCTCAAATGAACTACATCGTTCACTGAGCTCACACGTTTCTCTTCTTAACTGACAAGCATTGGATGTTAGAGGGTCAGTGCATTGTATCAGTTTCAGAAGCAGATTTGGACTAGATATGGTCCATATGTGTAGGAAACACCGTTCTTTTTTTCTGGGCAGACTCAGATTTCCTCCTGTCTTAGAGACTCTAGAAAGCAAGAGTGTGTTTCTCGCTCTAAAGCAGAGTGTGATCCATGTATGAATACTATGCTGTGTGTTTCCCTTCAGAAGTAGAGTTAAATCCCATGCTCTGAGTCTTACTACAAGCAAGACTTCGTTTCAGGTAAGGGCAGTCACTTTTCAGCTCAAACGAACTACATCTTTCCCGGGGCTCACACGTTTCTCATCTTAACAGACAAGCACTGGATGTTAGAGGTCCTGTGCTTTGTATCAGTTTCAGAAGCAGAGTTGGACTAGATATGGTCCGTATGTGTAGGAAACACCGTTCTTTTGTTCTCAGCACACTCACGTTTCCTGCTGACTTAGAGACTCTAGAAAGCAAGAGCGTGCTTCTTGTTCTAAAGCAGAGTGTGATCAATGGATGATTACACTGCTTCGTGTTTCCCTTCAGAAATGGAGTTAAATCCCAGGCTCTTTGTCTTATTACAAGCAAGACTTCGTTTCAGGTAAGGGCAGTCACTCTCAGCTCAAACGAACTACATCGTTCACAAAGCTCACACGTTTCTCATCTTAACTGACAAGCATTGGATGTTAGAGGACTAGTTCTTTGTATCAGTTTCAGAATCAGAGTTGGACTAGATATGGTCCGTATGTGTAGGAAATACCGTTCTTTTGTTCTCAGCACACTCACGTTTCCTGCTGTCTTAGAGACTCTAGAAAGCAAGAGCGTGCTTCTCACTCTAAAGCAGAATGTGATCCATGGATGAGAACTATGCTGTGTGTTTCCCTTCACAAATTGCATTAAATCCCAGGCTCTGTGTCTTCCTACAAGCAAGACTTCGTTTCAGGTAAGGGCAGTCACTTTTCAGCTCAAACGAACTACATCGTTCACTGAGCTCACACGTTTCTCATCTTAACAGACAAGCATTGGATGTTAGAGGACCAGTGCTTTGTATCAATTTAAGAGGCAGTGTTGGACTAGATATGGTCCGTATGTGTAGGAAACACCGTTCTTTTGTTCTCAGCACACTCACGTTTCCTGCTGTCTTAGAGACTCTAGAAAGCAAGAGCGTGCTTCTTGTTCTAAAGCAGAGTGTGATCAATGGATGATTACACTGCTGCGTGTTTCCCTTCAGAAATGGAGTTAAATCCCAGGCTCTTTGTCTTACTACAAGCAAGACTTCGTTTCAGGTAAGGGCAGTCACTCTCAGCTCAAACGAACTACATCGTTCACAAAGCTCACACATTTCTCATCTTAACTGACAAGCATTGGATGTTAGAGGACTAGTTCTTTGTATCAGTTTCAGAATCAGAGTTGGACTAGATATGGTCCGTATGTGTAGGAAATACCGTTCTTTTGTTCTCAGCACACTCACGTTTCCTGCTGTCTTAGAGACTCTAGAAAGCAAGAGCGTGCTTCTCACTCTAAAGCAGAATGTGATCCATGGATGAGAACTATGCTGTGTGTTTCCCTTCACAAATTGCGTTAAATCCCAGGCTCTGTGTCTTCCTACAAGCAAGACTTCGTTTCAGGTAAGGGCAGTCACTTTTCAGCTCAAACGAACTACATTGTTCACTGAGCTCACACGTTTCTCATCTTAACAGACAAGCATTGGATGTTAGAGGACCAGTGCTTTGTATCAGTTTAAGCAGTGTTGGACTAGATATGGTCCGTATGTGTAGGAAATACCGTTCTTTTGTTCTCAGCACACTCACATTTCCTGCTGTCTTAGAGACTCTAGATAGCAAGAGCGTGCTTCTTGTTCTAATGCAGAGTGTGAACAATGGATGAGAACACTGCTGTGTGTTTCACTTCAGAAATGGAGGTAATCCCATGCTCTGAATCTTCCTACAAGCAAGACTTCGTTTCAGGTAAAGGCAGTTACTTTACAGCTCAAACGAACTACATCTTTCACGAAGGTGACACGTTTCGGATCTTACCTGACAAGCATTGGATGTTAGAGGACCTGTGGTTTGTTTCTGTTTCAGAAGCAGAGTTGAATTGATATGGTCCGCAATTTAGGAAACACCGTTCTTTTGTTCTGAGCACACTCAGGTTTCCTGCTGTATTAGAGACTCTAGAAAGCAAGAGCGTGCTTCTTGTTCTAAAGCAGAGTGTGATCAATGGATGAGACAATGCTGTGTGTTTCACTTCAGAAATGGAGTTAAATCCCATGCTCTGAGTCTCCCTACAAGCAAGACTTCGTTTCAGGTAAGGGCAGTCACTTTTCTGCACAAAGGAACTACATTGTTCACGAAGCTCACACGTTTCTCATCTTAACTGACAAGCATTGGATGTTAGAGGACCAGGGCATTGTATCAGTTTCAGAAGAAGATTTGGATTACATATAGTCCGTATGTGTAGGAAACACCGTTCTTATGTTCTGGGCACACTCAGATTTCCTGATGTATTAGAGACTCTAGAAAGCAAGAGGGTGCTTCTTGCTCTAAAGCAGAGTGTGATCCATGGATGAGAACTCTGCTGTGTGTTTCCCTTCAGAAATGGAGTTAAATCCCAGGCTCTGTGTCTTCCTACAGGCAAGACTTCGTTTCAGGTAAGGGCAGTCACTTTTCTGCTCAAACGAACTACATCGTTCACGGAACTCACACGTTTCTCATCTTAACTGACAAGCATTGGATGTTAGAGGGTCAGTGCTTTGTATCAGTTTCAGAAGCAGATTTGGACTACATATGGTCCGTATGTGTATGAAACACCGTTCTTTTGTTCTGGGCACACTCAGATTTCCTGCTGTATTAGAGACTCTAGAAAGTACAGTGTGCTTCTCGTTCTAAAGCAGAGTGTGATCGATGGATGAGAACTATGCTGTGTGTTTTACTTCAGAAATGGAGTTAAATCCCAGGCTCTGAGTCTTCCTACAAGCAATACTTCGTTTCAGGTAAGGGCAGTCACTTTTCTGCTCAAACGAACTACATCGTTCACGAAGCTCACACGTTTCTCATCTTAACTGACAAGCATTGGATGTTAGAGGACTAGTTCTTTGTATCAGTTTCAGAATCAGAGTTAGACTAGATATGGTCTGTTTGTGTAGGAAATACCGTCCTTTTGTTCTCAGCACACTCACGTTTCCTGCTGTCTTAGAGACTCTAGAAAGCAAAAGCGTGCTTCTCGCTCTAAAGCAGAGTGTGATCCATGGATGAGAACTATGCTGTGTGTTTCCCTTCACAAATTGCGTTAAATCCCAGGCTCTGTGTCTTCCTACAAGCAAGACTTCGTTTCAGGTAAGGGCAGTCACTTTTCAGCTCAAACGAACTACATTGTTCACTGAGCTCACACGTTTCTCATCTTAACAGACAAGCATTGGATGTTAGAGGATGAGTGCTTTGTATCAGTTTAAGAGGCAGTGTTGGACTAGATATGGTCCGTATGTGTAGGAAATACCGTTCTATTGTTCTCAGCACACTCACATTTCCTGCTGTCTTAGAGACTCTAGATAGCAAGAGCGTGCTTCTTGTTCTAATGCAGAGTGTGATCAATGGATGAGAACACTGCTGTGTGTTTCACTTCAGAAATGGAGGTAATCCCATGCTCTGAGTCTTCCTACAAGCAAGACTTCGATTCAGGTAAGGGCAGTCACTTTTCTGCTCAAACGAACTACATCGTTCACGGAACTCACACGTTTCTCATCTTAACTGACAAGCATTGGATGTTAGAGGGTCAGTGCTTTGTATCAGTTTCAGAAGCAGATTTGGACTACATATGGTCCGTATGTGTAGGAAACACCGTTCTTTTGTTCTCAGCACACTCACGTTTCCTGCTGTCTTAGAGACTCTAGAAAGCAAGAGCGTGCTTCTCTTTCTAATGCAGAGTGTGTTGCATGGATGAAAACTATGCTGTGTGTTTCCCTTCAGAAAAGGAGTTAAATCCCAGGCTCTGAGTCTTCCTACAAGCAAGACTTCGTTTCAGGTTAGGGGAGTCACTTCTCTGCTCAAACAAACTACATCGTTCACGAAGCTCACACGTTTCTCATCTTAACTGACAAGCATTGGATGTTAGAGGACCAGTGCTTTGTATCAGTTTCAGAAGAAGCGTTGGACTAGATATGGTCCATATGTGTAGGAAACACCGTTCTTTTGTTCTCAGCACACTCACGTTTCCTGTTGTCTTATAGACTCTAGAAAGCAAGAGCGTGCTTCTCGCTCTAAAGCAGAGTGTGATCCATGGATGAGAACTATGCTGTGTGTTTGCCTTCAGAAATGGAGTTAAATCCCAGGCTCTGAGTCTTCCTACAAGCAAGACTTCATTTCAGGTAAGGGCAGTCACTTTTCTGCTCAAATGAACTACATCGTTCACTGAGCTCACACGTTTCTCTTCTTAACTGACAAGCATTGGATGTTAGAGGGTCAGTGCATTGTATCAGTTTCAGAAGCAGATTTGGACTAGATATGGTCCATATGTGTAGGAAACACCGTTCTTTTTTTCTGGGCAGACTCAGATTTCCTCCTGTCTTAGAGACTCTAGAAAGCAAGAGTGTGTTTCTCGCTCTAAAGCAGAGTGTGATCCATGTATGAATACTATGCTGTGTGTTTCCCTTCAGAAGTGGAGTTAAATCTCATGCTCTGAGTCTTACTATAAGCAAGACTTCGTTTCAGGTAAGGGCAGTCACTTTTCAGCTCAAACGAACTACATCGTTCACTGAGCTCACACGTTTCTCATCTTAACAGACAAGCATTGGATGTTAGAGGACCAGTGCTTTGTATCAGTTTAAGAGGCAGTGTTGGACTAGATATGGTCCATATGTGTAGGAAATACCGTTCTATTGTTCTCAGCACACTCACATTTCCTGCTGTCTTAGAGACTCTAGATAGCAAGAGCGTGCTTCTTGTTCTAATGCAGAGTGTGATCAATGGATGAGAACACTGCTGTGTGTTTCACTTCAGAAATGGAGGTAATCCCATGCTCTGAGTCTTCCTACAAGCAAGACTTCGTTTCAGGTAAAGGCAGTTACTTTACAGCTCAAAAGAACTACATCGTTCACGAAGGTGACTCGTTTCGGATCTTACCTGACAAGCATTGGATGTTAGAGGACCTGTGGTTTGTTTCTTTTTCAGAAGCAGAGTTGAATTGATATGGTCCGCAATTTAGGAAACACCGTTCTTTTGTTCTGAGCACACTCAGGTTTCCTGCTGTATTAGAGACTCTAGAAAGCAAGAGCGTGCTTCTTGTTCTAATACAGAGTGTGATCAATGGATGAGACAATGCTGTGTGTTTCACTTCAGAAATGGAGTTAAATCCCATGCTCTGAGTCTCCCTACAAGCAAGACTTCGTTTCAGGTAAGGGCAGTCACTTTTCTGCACAAAGGAACTACATCGTTCACGAAGCTCACACGTTTCTCATCTTAACTGACAAGCATTGGATGTTAGAGGACCAGGGCATTGTATCAGTTTCAGAAGAAGATTTGGACTACATATAGTCCGTATGTGTAGGAAACACCGTTCTTATGTTCTGGGCACACTCAGATTTCCTGATGTATTAGAGACTCTAGAAAGCAAGAGGGTGCTTCTTGCTCTAAAGCAGAGTGTGATCCATGGATGAGAACTCTGCTGTGTGTTTCCCTTCAGAAATGGAGTTAAATCCCAGGCTCTGTGTCTTCCTACAGGCAAGACTTCGTTTCAGGTAAGGGCAGTCACTTTTCTGCTCAAACGAACTACATCGTTCACGGAACTCACACGTTTCTCATCTTAACTGACAAGCATTGGATGTTAGAGGGTCAGTGCTTTGTATCAGTTTCAGAAGCAGATTTGGACTACATATGGTCCGTATGTGTATGAAACACCGTTCTTTTGTTCTGGGCACACTCAGATTTCCTGCTGTATTAGAGACTCTAGAAAGTACAGTGTGCTTCTCGCTCTAAAGCAGAGTGTGATCGATGGATGAGAACTATGCTGTGTGTTTCCCTTCAGAAATGGACTTAAATCCCAGGCTCTGTGTCTTACTACAAGCAAGACTTCGTTTCAGGTAAGGGCAGTGACTTTTCAGTTCAAAGGCACTACATCGTTCACAAAGCTCACACGTTTCTCATCCTAACAGACAAGCATTGGATGTTAGAGGACCAGTGCTTTGTATCAGTTTAAGAAGCAGATTTGGACTAGATATGTTCCTTATGTGTAGGAAACACCGTTCTTTTGTTCTCAGCACACTCACGTTTCCTGCTGTCTTAGAGACTCTAGAAAGCAAGAGCGTGCTTCTCTTTCTAATGCAGAGTGTGTTGCATGGATGAAAACTATGCTGTGTGTTTCCCTTCAGAAAAGGAGTTAAATCCCAGGCTCTGAGTCTTCCTACAAGCAAGACTTCGTTTCAGGTTAGGGGAGTCACTTCTCTGCTCAAACGAACTACATCGTTCACGAAGCTCACATATTTCTCATCTTAACTGACAAGCATTGGATGTTAGAGGACCAGTGCTTTGTATCAGTTTCAGAAGAAGCGTTGGACTAGATATGGTCCATATGTGTAGGAAACACCGTTCTTTTGTTCTCAGCACACTCACGTTTCCTGTTGTCTTATAGACTCTAGAAAGCAAGAGCGTGCTTCTCGCTCTAAAGCAGAGTGTGATCCATGGATGAGAACTATGCTGTGTGTTTGCCTTCAGAAATGGAGTTAAATCCCAGGCTCTGAGTCTTCCTACAAGCAAGACTTCATTTCAGGTAAGGGCAGTCACTTTTCTGCTCAAATGAACTACATCGTTCACTGAGCTCACACGTTTCTCTTCTTAACTGACAAGCATTGGATGTTAGAGGGTCAGTGCATTGTATCAGTTTCAGAAGCAGATTTGGACTAGATATGGTCCATATGTGTAGGAAACACCGTTCTATTTTTCTGGGCAGACTCAGATTTCCTCCTGTCTTAGAGACTCTAGAAAGCAAGAGTGTGTTTCTCGCTCTAAAGCAGAGTGTGATCCATGTATGAATACTATGCTGTGTGTTTCCCTTCAGAAGTGGAGTTAAATCTCATGCTCTGAGTCTTACTATAAGCAAGACTTCGTTTCAGGTAAGGGCAGTCACTTTTCAGCTCAAACGAACTACTTCTTTCCCGGGGCTCACACGTTTCTCATCTTAACAGACAAGCATTGGATGTTAGAGGTCCTGTGCTTTGTATCAGTTTCAGAAGCAGAGTTGGACTAGATATGGTCTGTATGTGTAGGAAATACCGTTCTTTTGTTCTCAGCACACTCACGTTTCCTGCTGTCTTAGAGACTCTAGAAAGCAAGAGCGTGCTTCTCGCTCTAAAGCAGAGTGTGATCCATGGATGAGAACTATGCTGTGTGTTTCCCTTCACAAATTGCGTTAAATCCCACGCTCTGTGTCTTCCTACAAGCAAGACTTCGTTTCAGGTAAGGGCAGTCACTTTTCAGCTCAAACGAACTACATCGTTCACTGAGCTCACACGTTTCTCATCTTAACAGACAAGCATTGGATGTTAGAGGACCAGTGCTTTGTATCAATTTAAGAGGCAGTGTTGGACTAGATATGGTCCGTATGTGTAGGAAATACCGTTCTATTGTTCTCAGCACACTCACATTTCCTGCTGTCTTAGAGACTCTAGATAGCAAGAGCGTGCTTCTTGTTCTAAAGCAGAGTGTGATCAACGGATGAGAACACTGCTGTGTGTTTCACTTCAGAAATGGAGGTAATCCCATGCTCTGAGTCTTCCTACAAGCAAGACTTCGTTTCAGGTAAAGGCAGTTACTTTACAGCTCAAACGAACTACATCGTTCACGAAGGTGACTCGTTTCGGATCTTACCTGACAAGCATTGGATGTTAGAGGACCTGTGGTTTGTTTCTGTTTCAGAAGCAGAGTTGAATTGATATGGTCCGCAATTTAGGAAACACCGTTCTTTTGTTCTGAGCACACTCAGGTTTCCTGCTGTATTAGAGACTCTAGAAAGCAAGAGCGTGCTTCTTGTTCTAATGCAGAGTGTGATCAATGGATGAGACAATGCTGTGTGTTTCACTTCAGAAATGGAGTTAAATCCCATGCTCTGAGTCTCCCTACAAGCAAGACTTCGTTTCAGGTAAGGGCAGTCACTTTTCTGCACAAAGGAACTACATCGTTCACGAAGCTCACACGTTTCTCATCTTAACTGACAAGCATTGGATGTTAGAGGACCAGGGCATTGTATCAGTTTCAGAAGAAGATTTGGACTACATATAGTCCATATGTGTAGGAAACACCGTTCTTATGTTCTGGGCACACTCAGATTTCCTGATGTATTAGAGACTCTAGAAAGCAAGAGCGTGCTTCTTGCTCTAAAGCAGAGTGTGATCCATGGATGAGAACTCTGCTGTATGTTTCCCTTCAGAAATGGAGTTAAATCCCAGGCTCTGTGTCTTCCTACAGGCAGGACTTCGTTTCAGGTAAGGGCAGTCACTTTTCTGCTCAAATGAACTACATCGTTCACGGAACTCACACGTTTCTCATCTTAACTGACAAGCATTGGATGTTAGAGGGTCAGTGCTTTGTATCAGTTTCAGAAGCAGATTTGGACTACATATGGTCCGTATGTGTAGGAAACACCGTTCTTTTGTTCTCAGCACACTCACGTTTCCTGCTGTCTTAGAGACTCTAGAAAGCAAGAGCGTGCTTCTCTTTCTAATGCAGAGTGTGTTGCATGGATGAAAACTATGCTGTGTGTTTCCCTTCAGAAAAGGAGTTAAATCCCAGACTCTGAGTCTTCCTATAAGCAAGACTTCGTTTCAGGTTAGGGGAGTCACTTCTCTGCTCAAACGAACTACATCGTTCACGAAGCTCACACGTTTCTCATCTTAACTGACAAGCATTGGATGTTAGAGGACCAGTGCTTTGTATCAGTTTCAGAAGAAGCGTTGGACTAGATATGGTCCATATGTGTAGGAAACACCGTTCTTTTGTTCTCAGCACACTCACGTTTCCTGTTGTCTTATAGACTCTAGAAAGCAAGAGCGTGCTTCTCGCTCTAAAGCAGAGTGTGATCCATGGATGAGAACTATGCTGTGTGTTTGCCTTCAGAAATGGAGTTAAATCCCAGGCTCTGAGTCTTCCTACAAGCAAGACTTCATTTCAGGTAAGGGCAGTCACTTTTCTGCTCAAATGAACTACATCGTTCACTGAGCTCACACGTTTCTCTTCTTAACTGACAAGCATTGGATGTTAGAGGGTCAGTGCATTGTATCAGTTTCAGAAGCAGATTTGGACTAGATATGGTCCATATGTGTATTAAATACCGTTCTTTGTTCTCAGCACACTCACGTTTCCTGTTGTCTTAGAGACTCTAGAAAGCAAGAGCGTGCTTCTCGCTCTAAAGCAGAGTGTGATCCATGGATGAGAACTATGCTGTGTGTTTCCCTTCACAAATTGCGTTAAATCCCAGGCTCTGTGTCTTCCTACAAGCAAGACTTCGTTTCAGGTAAGGGCAGTCACTTTTCAGCTCAAACGAACTACATCGTTCACTGAGCTCACACGTTTCTCATCTTAACAGACAAGCATTGGATGTTAGAGGACCAGTGCTTTGTATCAATTTAAGAGGCAGTGTTGGACTAGATATGGTCCGTATGTGTAGGAAATACCGTTCTATTGTTCTCAGCACACTCACATTTCCTGCTGTCTTAGAGACTCTAGATAGCAAGAGCGTGCTTCTTGTTCTAAAGCAGAGTGTGATCAACGGATGAGAATACTGCTGTGTGTTTCACTTCAGAAATGGAGGTAATCCCATGCGCTGAGTGTTCCTACAAGCAAGACTTCGTTTCAGGTAAAGGCAGTTACTTTACAGCTCAAACGAACTACATCGTTCACGAAGGTGACTCGTTTCGGATCTTACCTGACAAGCATTGGATGTTAGAGGACCTGTGGTTTGTTTCTGTTTCAGAAGCAGAGTTGAATTGATATGGTCCGCAATTCAGGAAACACCGTTCTTTTGTTCTGAGCACACTCAGGTTTCCTGCTGTATTAGAGACTCTAGAAAGCAAGAGCGTGCTTCTTGTTCTAATGCAGAGTGTGATCAATGGATGAGACAATGCTGTGTGTTTCACTTCAGAAATGGAGTTAAATCCCATGCTCTGAGTCTCCCTACAAGCAAGACTTCGTTTCAGGTAAGGGCAGTCACTTTTCTGCACAAAGGAACTACATCGTTCACGAAGCTCACACGTTTCTCATCTTAACTGACAAGCATTGGATGTTAGAGGACCAGGGCATTGTATCAGTTTCAGAAGAAGATTTGGACTACATATAGTCCATATGTGTAGGAAACACCGTTCTTATGTTCTGGGCACACTCAGATTTCCTGATGTATTAGAGACTCTAGAAAGCAAGAGGGTGCTTCTTGCTCTAAAGCAGAGTGTGATCCATGGATGAGAACTCTGCTGTGTGTTTCCCTTCAGAAATGGAGTTAAATCCCAGGCTCTGTGTCTTCCTACAGGCAAGACTTCGTTTCAGGTAAGGGCAGTCACTTTTCTGCTCAAACGAACTACATCGTTCACGGAACTCACACGTTTCTCATCTTAACTGACAAGCATTGGATGTTAGAGGGTCAGTGCTTTGTATCAGTTTCAGAAGCAGATTTGGACTACATATGGTCCGTATGTGTAGGAAACACCGTTCTTTTGTTCTCAGCACACTCACGTTTCCTGCTGTCTTAGAGACTCTAGAAAGCAAGAGCGTGCTTCTCTTTCTAATGCAGAGTGTGTTGCATGGATGAAAATTATGCTGTGTGTTTCCCTTCAGAAAAGGAGTTAAATCCCAGACTCTGAGTCTTCCTATAAGCAAGACTTCGTTTCAGGTTAGGGGAGTCACTTCTCTGCTCAAACGAACTACATCGTTCACGAAGCTCACACGTTTCTCATCTTAACTGACAAGCATTGGATGTTAGAGGACCAGTGCTTTGTATCAGTTTCAGAAGAAGCGTTGGACTAGATATGGTCCATATGTGTAGGAAACACCGTTCTTTTGTTCTCAGCACACTCACGTTTCCTGTTGTCTTATAGACTCTAGAAAGCAAGAGCGTGCTTCTCGCTCTAAAGCAGAGTGTGATCCATGGATGAGAACTATGCTGTGTGTTTGCCTTCAGAAATGGAGTTAAATCCCAGGCTCTGAGTCTTCCTACAAGCAAGACTTCATTTCAGGTAAGGGCAGTCACTTTTCTGCTCAAATGAACTACATTGTTCACTGAGCTCACACGTTTCTCTTCTTAACTGACAAGCATTGGATGTTAGAGGGTCAGTGCATTGTATCAGTTTCAGAAGCAGATTTGGACTAGATATGGTCCATATGTGTAGGAAACACCGTTCTTTTTTTCTGGGCAGACTCAGATTTCCTCCTGTCTTAGAGACTCTAGAAAGCAAGAGTGTGTTTCTCGCTCTAAAGCAGAGTGTGATCCATGTATGAATACTATGCTGTGTGTTTCCCTTCAAAAGTGGAGTTAAATCTCATGCTCTGAGTCTTACTATAAGCAAGACTTCGTTTCAGGTTAAGGGCAGTCACTTTTCAGCTCAAACGAACTACTTCTTTCCCGGAGCTCACACGTTTCTCATCTTAACAGACAAGCATTGGATGTTAGAGGTCCTGTGCTTTGTATCAGTTTCAGAAGCAGAGTTGGACTAGATATGGTCTGTATGTGTAGGAAACACCGTTCTTTTGTTCTCAGCACACTCACGTTTCCTGCTGTCTTATAGACTCTAGAAAGCAAGAGCGTGCTTCTCGCTCTAAAGCAGAGTGTGATCCATGGATGAGAACTATGCTGTGTGTTTGCCTTCAGAAATGGAGTTAAATCCCAGGCTCTGAGTCTTCCTACAAGCAAGACTTCATTTCAGGTAAGGGCAGTCACTTTTCTGCTCAAATGAACTACATCGTTCACTGAGCTCACACGTTTCTCTTCTTAACTGACAAGCATTGGATGTTAGAGGGTCAGTGCATTGTATCAGTTTCAGAAGCAGATTTGGACTAGATATGGTCCATATGTGTATTAAATACCGTTCTTTGTTCTCAGCACACTCACGTTTCCTGTTGTCTTAGAGACTCTAGAAAGCAAGAGCGTGCTTCTCGCTCTAAAGCAGAGTGTGATCCATGGATGAGAACTATGCTGTGTGTTTCCCTTCACAAATTGCGTTAAATCCCAGGCTCTGTGTCTTCCTACAAGCAAGACTTCGTTTCAGGTAAGGGCAGTCACTTTTCAGCTCAAACGAACTACATCGTTCACTGAGCTCACACGTTTCTCATCTTAACAGACAAGCATTGGATGTTAGAGGACCAGTGCTTTGTATCAATTTAAGAGGCAGTGTTGGACTAGATATGGTCCGTATGTGTAGGAAATACCGTTCTATTGTTCTCAGCACACTCACATTTCCTGCTGTCTTAGAGACTCTAGATAGCAAGAGCGTGCTTCTTGTTCTAAAGCAGAGTGTGATCAACGGATGAGAACACTGCTGTGTGTTTCACTTCAGAAATGGAGGTAATGCCATGCGCTGAGTGTTCCTACAAGCAAGACTTCGTTTCAGGTAAAGGCAGTTACTTTACAGCTCAAACGAACTACATCGTTCACGAAGGTGACTCGTTTCGGATCTTACCTGACAAGCATTGGATGTTAGAGGACCTGTGGTTTGTTTCTGTTTCAGAAGCAGAGTTGAATTGATATGGTCCGCAATTTAGGAAACACCGTTCTTTTGTTCTGAGCACACTCAGGTTTCCTGCTGTATTAGAGACTCTAGAAAGCAAGAGCGTGCTTCTTGTTCTAATGCAGAGTGTGATCAATGGATGAGACAATGCTGTGTGTTTCACTTCAGAAATGGAGTTAAATCCCATGCTCTGAGTCTCCCTACAAGCAAGACTTCGTTTCAGGTAAGGGCAGTCACTTTTCTGCACAAAGGAACTACATCGTTCACGAAGCTCACACGTTTCTCATCTTAACTGACAAGCATTGGATGTTAGAGGACCAGTGCATTGTATCAGTTTCAGAAGAAGATTTGGACTACATATAGTCCGTATGTGTAGGAAACACCGTTCTTATGTTCTGGGCACACTCAGATTTCCTACTGTATTAGAGACTCTAGAAAGCAAGAGCGTGCTTCTTGCTCTAAAGCAGAGTGTGATCCATGGATGAGAACTCTGCTGTGTGTTTCCCTTCAGAAATGGAGTTAAATCCCAGGCTCTGTGTCTTCCTACAGGCAAGACTTCGTTTCAGATAAGGGCAGTCACTTTTCAGCTCAAACGAACTACATCGTTCACTGAGCTCACACGTTTCTCATCTTAACAGACAAGCATTGGATGTTAGAGGACCAGTGCTTTGTATCAATTTAAGAGGCAGTGTTGGACTAGATATGGTCCGTATGTGTAGGAAATACCGTTCTATTGTTCTCAGCACACTCACATTTCCTGCTGTCTTAGAGACTCTAGATAGCAAGAGCGTGCTTCTTGTTCTAAAGCAGAGTGTGATCAACGGATGAGAACACTGCTGTGTGTTTCACTTCAGAAATGGAGGTAATCCCATGCTCTGAGTCTTCCTACAAGCAAGACTTCGTTTCAGGTAAAGGCAGTTACTTTACAGCTCAAACGAACTACATCGTTCACGAAGGTGACTCGTTTCGGATCTTACCTGACAAGCATTGGATGTTAGAGGACCTGTGGTTTGTTTCTGTTTCAGAAGCAGAGTTGAATTGATATGGTCCGCAATTTAGGAAACACCGTTCTTTTGTTCTGAGCACACTCAGGTTTCCTGCTGTATTAGAGACTCTAGAAAGCAAGAGCGTGCTTCTTGTTCTAATGCAGAGTGTGATCAATGGATGAGACAATGCTGTGTGTTTCACTTCAGAAATGGAGTTAAATCCCATGCTCTGAGTCTCCCTACAAGCAAGACTTCGTTTCAGGTAAGGGCAGTCACTTTTCTGCACAAAGGAACTACATCGTTCACGAAGCTCACACGTTTCTCATCTTAACTGACAAGCATTGGATGTTAGAGGACCAGGGCATTGTATCAGTTTCAGAAGAAGATTTGGACTACATATAGTCCATATGTGTAGGAAAAACCGTTCTTATGTTCTGGGCACACTCAGATTTCCTGATGTATTAGAGACTCTAGAAAGCAAGAGCGTGCTTCTTGCTCTAAAGCAGAGTGTGATCCATGGATGAGAACTCTGCTGTATGTTTCCCTTCAGAAATGGAGTTAAATCCCAGGCTCTGTGTCTTCCTACAGGCAAGACTTCGTTTCAGGTAAGGGCAGTCACTTTTCTGCTCAAATGAACTACATCGTTCACGGAACTCACACGTTTCTCATCTTAACTGACAAGCATTGGATGTTAGAGGGTCAGTGCTTTGTATCAGTTTCAGAAGCAGATTTGGACTACATATGGTCCGTATGTGTAGGAAACACCGTTCTTTTGTTCTCAGCACACTCACGTTTCCTGCTGTCTTAGAGACTCTAGAAAGCAAGAGCGTGCTTCTCTTTCTAATGCAGAGTGTGTTGCATGGATGAAAACTATGCTGTGTGTTTCCCTTCAGAAAAGGAGTTAAATCCCAGACTCTGAGTCTTCCTATAAGCAAGACTTCGTTTCAGGTTAGGGGAGTCACTTCTCTGCTCAAACGAACTACATCGTTCACGAAGCTCACACGTTTCTCATCTTAACTGACAAGCATTGGATGTTAGAGGACCAGTGCTTTGTATCAGTTTCAGAAGAAGCGTTGGACTAGATATGGTCCATATGTGTAGGAAACACCGTTCTTTTGTTCTCAGCACACTCACGTTTCCTGTTGTCTTATAGACTCTAGAAAGCAAGAGCGTGCTTCTCGCTCTAAAGCAGAGTGTGATCCATGGATGAGAACTATGCTGTGTGTTTGCCTTCAGAAATGGAGTTAAATCCCAGGCTCTGTGTCTTCCTACAGGCAAGACTTCGTTTCAGATAAGGGCAGTCACTTTTCTGCTCAAACGAACTACATCATTCACGAAGCTCACACGTTTCTCATCTTAACTGACAAGCATTGGATGTTAGAGGACTAGATCTTTGTATCAGTTTCAGAACCAGAGTTGGACTAGATATGGTCCGTATGTGTAGGAAATACCGTTCTTTTGTTCTCAGCACACTCACGTTTCCTGCTGTCTTAGAGTCTCTAGAAAGAAAGAGCGTGCTTCTTGCTCTAAAGCAGAGTGTGATCCATGGATGAGAACTATGCTGTGTGTTTCCCTTCACAAATTGCGTTAAATCCCAGGCTCTGTGTCTTCCTACAAGCAAGACTTCGCTTCAGGTAAGGGCAGTCACTTTTCTGCTCAAACGAACTACATCGTTCACGGAACTCACACGTTTCTCATCTTAACTGACAAGCATTGGATGTTAGAGGGTCAGTGCTTTGTATCAGTTTCAGAAGCAGATTTGAACTACATATGGTAGGTATGTGTATGAAACACCGTTCTTTTGTTCTCAGCACACTCACGTTTCCTGCTGTCTTAGAGATTCTAGAAAGCAAGAGCGTGCTTCTCTTTCTAATGCAGAGTGTGTTCCATGGATGAAAACTATGCTGTGTGTTTCCCTTCAGAAACGGAGTTAAATCCCAGGCTCTGGGTCTTCCTACAAGCAAGACTTCGTTTCAGGTTAGGGGAGTCACTTCTCTGCTCAAACGAACTACATTGTTCAGGAATTCACACGTTTCTCATCTTAACTGACAAGCATTGGATGTTAGAGGACCAGTGCTTTGTATCAGTTTCAGAAGAAGCGTTGGACTAGATATGGTCCGTATGTGTAGGAAACACCGTTCTTTTGTTCTCAGCACACTCACATTTCCTGCTGTCTTATAGACTCTATAAAGCAAGAGCGTGCTTCTCGCTCTAAAGCAGAGTGTGATCCATGGATGAGAACTATGCTGCGTGTTTCCCTTCAGAAATGGAGTTAAATCCCAGGCTCTGTGTCTTACTACAAGCAAGACTTCGTTTCAGGTAAGGGCAGTCACTCTCAGCTCAAACGAACTACATCGTTCAGGAAGCTCACACGTTTCTCATCTTAACTGACAAGCATTGGATGTTAGAGGACTAGATCTTTGTATCAGTTTCAGAATCAGAGTTGGTCTAGATATGGTCCGTATGTGTAGGAAATACCGTTCTTTTGTTCTCAGCACACTCACGTTTCCTG
Source organism: Onychomys leucogaster (assembly GCA_949786385.1). NCBI lineage: Eukaryota > Metazoa > Chordata > Mammalia > Rodentia > Cricetidae > Onychomys > Onychomys leucogaster. Next base: position 1,250,812 of record CATKUP010000047.1, read on the forward strand.
CTGTCTTAGAGAGTCTAGATAGCAAGAGCGTGCTTCTTGTTCTAATGCAGAGTGTGATCAATGGATGAGAACACTGCTGTGTGTTTCACTTGAGAAATGGAGGTAATCCCATGCTCTGAGTCTTCCTACAAGCAAGACTTCGTTTCAGGTAAAGGCAGTTACTTTACAGCTCAAACGAACTACATCGTTCACGAAGGTGACACGTTTCGGATCTTACCTGACAAGCATTGGATGTTAGAGGACCTGTGGTTTGTTTCTGTTTCAGAAGCAGAGTTGAATTGATATGGTCCGCAATTTAGGAAACACCGTTCTTTTGTTCTGAGCACACTCAGGTTTCCTGCTGTATTAGAGACTCTAGAAAGCAAGAGCGTGCTTCTTGCTCTAAAGCAGAGTGTGATCCATGGATGAGAACTCTGCTGTGTGTTTCCCTTCAGAAATGGAGTTAAATCCCAGGCTCTGTGTCTTCCTACAGGCAAGACTTCGTTTCAGATAAGGGCAGTCACTTTTCAGCTCAAACGAACTACATCGTTCACTGAGCTCACACGTTTCTCATCTTAACAGACAAGCATTGGATGTTAGAGGACCAGTGCTTTGTATCAATTTAAGAGGCAGTGTTGGACTAGATATGGTCCGTATGTGTAGGAAATACCGTTCTATTGTTCTCAGCACACTCACATTTCCTGCTGTCTTAGAGACTCTAGATAGCAAGAGCGTGCTTCTTGTTCTAAAGCAGAGTGTGATCAACGGATGAGAACACTGCTGTGTGTTTCACTTCAGAAATGGAGGTAATCCCATGCTCTGAGTCTTCCTACAAGCAAGACTTCGTTTCAGGTAAAGGCAGTTACTTTACAGCTCAAACGAACTACATCGTTCACGAAGGTGACTCGTTTCGGATCTTACCTGACAAGCATTGGATGTTAGAGGACCTGTGGTTTGTTTCTGTTTCAGAAGCAGAGTTGAATTGATATGGTCCGCAATTTAGGAAACACCGTTCTTTTGTTCTGAGCACACTCAGGTTTCCTGCTGTATTAGAGACTCTAGAAAGCAAGAGCGTGCTTCTTGTTCTAATGCAGAGTGTGATCAATGGATGAGACAATGCTGTGTGTTTCACTTCAGAAATGGAGTTAAATCCCATGCTCTGAGTCTCCCTACAAGCAAGACTTCGTTTCAGGTAAGGGCAGTCACTTTTCTGCACAAAGGAACTACATCGTTCACGAAGCTCACACGTTTCTCATCTTAACTGACAAGCATTGGATGTTAGAGGACCAGGGCATTGTATCAGTTTCAGAAGAAGATTTGGACTACATATAGTCCATATGTGTAGGAAACACCGTTCTTATGTTCTGGGCACACTCAGATTTCCTGATGTATTAGAGACTCTAGAAAGCAAGAGCGTGCTTCTTGCTCTAAAGCAGAGTGTGATCCATGGATGAGAACTCTGCTGTATGTTTCCCTTCAGAAATGGAGTTAAATCCCAGGCTCTGTGTCTTCCTACAGGCAAGACTTCGTTTCAGGTAAGGGCAGGCACTTTTCTGCTCAAATGAACTACATCGTTCACGGAACTCACACGTTTCTCATCTTAACTGACAAGCATTGGATGTTAGAGGGTCAGTGCTTTGTATCAGTTTCAGAAGCAGATTTGGACTACATATGGTCCGTATGTGTAGGAAACACCGTTCTTTTGTTCTCAGCACACTCACGTTTCCTGCTGTCTTAGAGACTCTAGAAAGCAAGAGCGTGCTTCTCTTTCTAATGCAGAGTGTGTTGCATGGATGAAAACTATGCTGTGTGTTTCCCTTCAGAAAAGGAGTTAAATCCCAGACTCTGAGTCTTCCTATAAGCAAGACTTCGTTTCAGGTTAGGGGAGTCACTTCTCTGCTCAAACGAACTACATCGTTCACGAAGCTCACACGTTTCTCATCTTAACTGACAAGCATTGGATGTTAGAGGACCAGTGCTTTGTATCAGTTTCAGAAGAAGCGTTGGACTAGATATGGTCCATATGTGTAGGAAACACCGTTCTTTTGTTCTCAGCACACTCACGTTTCCTGTTGTCTTATAGACTCTAGAAAGCAAGAGCGTGCTTCTCGCTCTAAAGCAGAGTGTGATCCATGGATGAGAACTATGCTGTGTGTTTGCCTTCAGAAATGGAGTTAAATCCCAGGCTCTGTGTCTTCCTACAGGCAAGACTTCGTTTCAGATAAGGGCAGTCACTTTTCTGCTCAAACGAACTACATCATTCACGAAGCTCACACGTTTCTCATCTTAACTGACAAGCATTGGATGTTAGAGGACTAGATCTTTGTATCAGTTTCAGAACCAGAGTTGGACTAGATATGGTCCGTATGTGTAGGAAATACCGTTCTTTTGTTCTCAGCACACTCACGTTTCCTGCTGTCTTAGAGTCTCTAGAAAGAAAGAGCGTGCTTCTTGCTCTAAAGCAGAGTGTGATCCATGGATGAGAACTATGCTGTGTGTTTCCCTTCACAAATTGCGTTAAATCCCAGGCTCTGTGTCTTCCTACAAGCAAGACTTCGCTTCAGGTAAGGGCAGTCACTTTTCTGCTCAAACGAACTACATCGTTCACGGAACTCACACGTTTCTCATCTTAACTGACAAGCATTGGATGTTAGAGGGTCAGTGCTTTGTATCAGTTTCAGAAGCAGATTTGAACTACATATGGTAGGTATGTGTATGAAACACCGTTCTTTTGTTCTCAGCACACTCACGTTTCCTGCTGTCTTAGAGATTCTAGAAAGCAAGAGCGTGCTTCTCTTTCTAATGCAGAGTGTGTTCCATGGATGAAAACTATGCTGTGTGTTTCCCTTCAGAAACGGAGTTAAATCCCAGGCTCTGGGTCTTCCTACATGCAAGACTTCGTTTCAGGTTAGGGGAGTCACTTCTCTGCTCAAACGAACTACATTGTTCAGGAATTCACACGTTTCTCATCTTAACTGACAAGCATTGGATGTTAGAGGACCAGTGCTTTGTATCAGTTTCAGAAGAAGCGTTGGACTAGATATGGTCCGTATGTGTAGGAAACACCGTTCTTTTGTTCTCAGCACACTCACATTTCCTGCTGTCTTATAGACTCTATAAAGCAAGAGCGTGCTTCTCGCTCTAAAGCAGAGTGTGATCCATGGATGAGAACTATGCTGCGTGTTTCCCTTCAGAAATGGAGTTAAATCCCAGGCTCTGTGTCTTACTACAAGCAAGACTTCGTTTCAGGTAAGGGCAGTCACTCTCAGCTCAAACGAACTACATCGTTCAGGAAGCTCACACGTTTCTCATCTTAACTGACAAGCATTGGATGTTAGAGGACTAGATCTTTGTATCAGTTTCAGAATCAGAGTTGGTCTAGATATGGCCCGTATGTGTAGGAAATACCGTTCTTTTGTTCTCAGCACACTCACGTTTCCTGCTGTCTTAGAGAGTCTAGATAGCAAGAGCGTGCTTCTTGTTCTAATGCAGAGTGTGATCAATGGATGAGAACACTGCTGTGTGTTTCACTTGAGAAATGGAGGTAATCCCATGCTCTGAGTCTTCCTACAAGCAAGACTTCGTTTCAGGTAAAGGCAGTTACTTTACAGCTCAAACGAACTACATCGTTCACGAAGGTGACACGTTTCGGATCTTACCTGACAAGCATTGGATGTTAGAGGACCTGTGGTTTGTTTCTGTTTCAGAAGCAGAGTTGAATTGATATGGTCCGCAATTTAGGAAACACCGTTCTTTTGTTCTGAGCACACTCAGGTTTCCTGCTGTATTAGAGACTCTAGAAAGCAAGAGCGTGCTTCTTGCTCTAAAGCAGAGTGTGATCCATGGATGAGATCTCTGCTGTGTGTTTCCCTTCAGAAATGGAGTTAAATCCCAGGCTCTGTGTCTTCCTACAGGCAAGACTTCGTTTCAGGTAAGGGCAGTCACTTTTCTGCTCAAACGAACTACATCGTTCACGAAGCTCACACGTTTCTCATCTTAACTGACAAGCATTGGATGTTAGAGGACTAGATCTTTGTATCAGTTTCAGAATCAGAGTTGGACTAGATATGGTCCGTATGTGTAGGAAATACCGTTCTTTTGTTCTCAGCACACTCACGTTTCCTGCTGTCTTAGAGACTCTAGAAAGAAAGAGCGTGCTTCTCGCTCTAAAGCAGAGTGTGATCCATGGATGAGAACTATGCTGTGTGTTTCCCTTCACAAATTGCGTTAAATCCCAGGCTCTGTGTCTTCCTACAAGCAAGACTTCGTTTCAGGTAAGGGCAGTCACTTTTCAGCTCAAATGAACTACATCGTTCACTGAGCTCACACGTTTCTCATCTTAACAGACAAGCATTGGATGTTAGAGGACCAGTGCTTTGTATCAGTTTAAGAAGCAGTGTTGGACTAGATATGGTCTGTATGTGTAGGAAATACCGTTCTTTTGTTCTCAGCACACTCACATTTCCTGCTATCTTAGAGACTCTTGATAGCAAGAGCGTGCTTCTTGTTCTAATGCAGAGTGTGATCAATGGATGAGAACACTGCTGTGTGTTTCACTTCAGAAATGGAGGTAATCCCATGCTCTGAGTCTTCCTACAAGCAAGACTTCGTTTCAGGTAAAGGCAGTTACTTTAGAGATCAAACGAACTACATCGTTCACGAAGGAGACACGTTTCGGGTCTTACCTGACAAGCATTGGATGTTAGAGGACCTGTGGTTTGTTTCTGTTTCAGAAGCAGAGTTGAATTGATATGGTCCGCAATTTAGGAAACACCGTTCTTTTGTTCTGAGCACACTCAGGTTTCCTGCTGTATTAGAGACTCTAGAAAGCAAGAGCGTGCTTCTCTTTCTAATGCAGAGTGTGTTGCATGGATGAAAACTATGCTGTGTGTTTCCCTTCAGAAAAGGAGTTAAATCCCAGACTCTGAGTCTTCCTATAAGCAAGACTTCGTTTCAGGTTAGGGGAGTCACTTCTCTGCTCAAACGAACTACATCGTTCACGAAGCTCACACGTTTCTCATCTTAACTGACAAGCATTGGATGTTAGAGGACCAGTGCTTTGTATCAGTTTCAGAAGAAGCGTTGGACTAGATATGGTCCATATGTGTAGGAAACACCGTTCTTTTGTTCTCAGCACACTCACGTTTCCTGTTGTCTTATAGACTCTAGAAAGCAAGAGCGTGCTTCTCGCTCTAAAGCAGAGTGTGATCCATGGATGAGAACTATGCTGTGTGTTTGCCTTCAGAAATGGAGTTAAATCCCAGGCTCTGTGTCTTCCTACAGGCAAGACTTCGTTTCAGATAAGGGCAGTCACTTTTCTGCTCAAACGAACTACATCATTCACGAAGCTCACACGTTTCTCATCTTAACTGACAAGCATTGGATGTTAGAGGACTAGATCTTTGTATCAGTTTCAGAACCAGAGTTGGACTAGATATGGTCCGTATGTGTAGGAAATACCGTTCTTTTGTTCTCAGCACACTCACGTTTCCTGCTGTCTTAGAGTCTCTAGAAAGAAAGAGCGTGCTTCTTGCTCTAAAGCAGAGTGTGATCAACGGATGAGAACACTGCTGTGTGTTTCACTTCAGAAATGGAGGTAATCCCATGCTCTGAGTCTTCCTACAAGCAAGACTTCGTTTCAGGTAAAGGCAGTTACTTTACAGCTCAAACGAACTACATCGTTCACGAAGGTGACTCGTTTCGGATCTTACCTGACAAGCATTGGATGTTAGAGGACCTGTGGTTTGTTTCTGTTTCAGAAGCAGAGTTGAATTGATATGGTCCGCAATTTAGGAAACACCGTTCTTTTGTTCTGAGCACACTCAGGTTTCCTGCTGTATTAGAGACTCTAGAAAGCAAGAGCATGCTTCTTGTTCTAATGCAGAGTGTGATCAATGGATGAGACAATGCTGTGTGTTTCACTTCAGAAATGGAGTTAAATCCCATGCTCTGAGTCTCCCTACAAGCAAGACTTCGTTTCAGGTAAGGGCAGTCACTTTTCTGCACAAAGGAACTACATCGTTCACGAAGCTCACACGTTTCTCATCTTAACTGACAAGCATTGGATGTTAGAGGACCAGGGCATTGTATCAGTTTCAGAAGAAGATTTGGACTACATATAGTCCATATGTGTAGGAAACACCGTTCTTATGTTCTGGGCACACTCAGATTTCCTGATGTATTAGAGACTCTAGAAAGCAAGAGCGTGCTTCTTGCTCTAAAGCAGAGTGTGATCCATGGATGAGAACTCTGCTGTATGTTTCCCTTCAGAAATGGAGTTAAATCCCAGGCTCTGTGTCTTCCTACAGGCAAGACTTCGTTTCAGGTAAGGGCAGTCACTTTTCTGCTCAAATGAACTACATCGTTCACGGAACTCACACGTTTCTCATCTTAACTGACAAGCATTGGATGTTAGAGGGTCAGTGCTTTGTATCAGTTTCAGAAGCAGATTTGGACTACATATGGTCCGTATGTGTAGGAAACACCGTTCTTTTGTTCTCAGCACACTCACGTTTCCTGCTGTCTTAGAGACTCTAGAAAGCAAGAGCGTGCTTCTCTTTCTAATGCAGAGTGTGTTGCATGGATGAAAACTATGCTGTGTGTTTCCCTTCAGAAAAGGAGTTAAATCCCAGACTCTGAGTCTTCCTATAAGCAAGACTTCGTTTCAGGTTAGGGGAGTCACTTCTCTGCTCAAACGAACTACATCGTTCACGAAGCTCACACGTTTCTCATCTTAACTGACAAGCATTGGATGTTAGAGGACCAGTGCTTTGTATCAGTTTCAGAAGAAGCGTTGGACTAGATATGGTCCATATGTGTAGGAAACACCGTTCTTTTGTTCTCAGCACACTCACGTTTCCTGTTGTCTTATAGACTCTAGAAAGCAAGAGCGTGCTTCTCGCTCTAAAGCAGAGTGTGATCCATGGATGAGAACTATGCTGTGTGTTTGCCTTCAGAAATGGAGTTAAATCCCAGGCTCTGTGTCTTCCTACAGGCAAGACTTCGTTTCAGATAAGGGCAGTCACTTTTCTGCTCAAACGAACTACATCATTCACGAAGCTCACACGTTTCTCATCTTAACTGACAAGCATTGGATGTTAGAGGACTAGATCTTTGTATCAGTTTCAGAACCAGAGTTGGACTAGATATGGTCCGTATGTGTAGGAAATACCGTTCTTTTGTTCTCAGCACACTCACGTTTCCTGCTGTCTTAGAGTCTCTAGAAAGAAAGAGCGTGCTTCTTGCTCTAAAGCAGAGTGTGATCCATGGATGAGAACTATGCTGTGTGTTTCCCTTCACAAATTGCGTTAAATCCCAGGCTCTGTGTCTTCCTACAAGCAAGACTTCGCTTCAGGTAAGGGCAGTCACTTTTCTGCTCAAACGAACTACATCGTTCACGGAACTCACACGTTTCTCATCTTAACTGACAAGCATTGGATGTTAGAGGGTCAGTGCTTTGTATCAGTTTCAGAAGCAGATTTGAACTACATATGGTAGGTATGTGTATGAAACACCGTTCTTTTGTTCTCAGCACACTCACGTTTCCTGCTGTCTTAGAGATTCTAGAAAGCAAGAGCGTGCTTCTCTTTCTAATGCAGAGTGTGTTCCATGGATGAAAACTATGCTGTGTGTTTCCCTTCAGAAACGGAGTTAAATCCCAGGCTCTGGGTCTTCCTACATGCAAGACTTCGTTTCAGGTTAGGGGAGTCACTTCTCTGCTCAAACGAACTACATTGTTCAGGAATTCACACGTTTCTCATCTTAACTGACAAGCATTGGATGTTAGAGGACCAGTGCTTTGTATCAGTTTCAGAAGAAGCGTTGGACTAGATATGGTCCGTATGTGTAGGAAACACCGTTCTTTTGTTCTCAGCACACTCACATTTCCTGCTGTCTTATAGACTCTATAAAGCAAGAGCGTGCTTCTCGCTCTAAAGCAGAGTGTGATCCATGGATGAGAACTATGCTGCGTGTTTCCCTTCAGAAATGGAGTTAAATCCCAGGCTCTGTGTCTTACTACAAGCAAGACTTCGTTTCAGGTAAGGGCAGTCACTCTCAGCTCAAACGAACTACATCGTTCAGGAAGCTCACACGTTTCTCATCTTAACTGACAAGCATTGGATGTTAGAGGACTAGATCTTTGTATCAGTTTCAGAATCAGAGTTGGTCTAGATATGGTCCGTATGTGTAGGAAATACCGTTCTTTTGTTCTCAGCACACTCACGTTTCCTGCTGTCTTAGAGAGTCTAGATAGCAAGAGCGTGCTTCTTGTTCTAATGCAGAGTGTGATCAATGGATGAGAACACTGCTGTGTGTTTCACTTGAGAAATGGAGGTAATCCCATGCTCTGAGTCTTCCTACAAGCAAGACTTCGTTTCAGGTAAAGGCAGTTACTTTACAGCTCAAACGAACTACATCGTTCACGAAGGTGACACGTTTCGGATCTTACCTGACAAGCATTGGATGTTAGAGGACCTGTGGTTTGTTTCTGTTTCAGAAGCAGAGTTGAATTGATATGGTCCGCAATTTAGGAAACACCGTTCTTTTGTTCTGAGCACACTCAGGTTTCCTGCTGTATTAGAGACTCTAGAAAGCAAGAGCGTGCTTCTTGCTCTAAAGCAGAGTGTGATCCATGGATGAGAACTCTGCTGTGTGTTTCCCTTCAGAAATGGAGTTAAATCCCAGGCTCTGTGTCTTCCTACAGGCAAGACTTCGTTTCAGGTAAGGGCAGTCACTTTTCTGCTCAAACGAACTACATCGTTCACGAAGCTCACACGTTTCTCATCTTAACTGACAAGCATTGGATGTTAGAGGACTAGATCTTTGTATCAGTTTCAGAATCAGAGTTGGACTAGATATGGTCCGTATGTGTAGGAAATACCGTTCTTTTGTTCTCAGCACACTCACGTTTCCTGCTGTCTTAGAGACTCTAGAAAGAAAGAGCGTGCTTCTCGCTCTAAAGCAGAGTGTGATCCATGGATGAGAACTATGCTGTGTGTTTCCCTTCACAAATTGCGTTAAATTCCAGGCTCTGTGTCTTCCTACAAGCAAGACTTCGTTTCAGGTAAGGGCAGTCACTTTTCAGCTCAAACGAACTACATCGTTCACTGAGCTCACACGTTTCTCATCTTAACAGACAAGCATTGGATGTTAGAGGACCAGTGCTTTGTATCAGTTTAAGAAGCAGTGTTGGACTAGATATGGTCTGTATGTGTAGGAAATACCGTTCTTTTGTTCTCAGCACACTCACATTTCCTGCTATCTTAGAGACTCTTGATAGCAAGAGCGTGCTTCTTGTTCTAATGCAGAGTGTGATCAATGGATGAGAACACTGCTGTGTGTTTCACTTCAGAAATGGAGGTAATCCCATGCTCTGAGTCTTCCTACAAGCAAGACTTCGTTTCAGGTAAAGGCAGTTACTTTAGACATCAAACGAACTACATCGTTCACGAAGGAGACACGTTTCGGGTCTTACCTGACAAGCATTGGATGTTAGAGGACCTGTGGTTTGTTTCTGTTTCAGAAGCAGAGTTGAATTGATATGGTCCGCAATTTAGGAAACACCGTTCTTTTGTTCTGAGCACACTCAGGTTTCCTGCTGTATTAGAGACTCTAGAAAGCAAGAGCGTGCTTCTCTTTCTAATGCAGAGTGTGTTGCATGGATGAAAACTATGCTGTGTGTTTCCCTTCAGAAAAGGAGTTAAATCCCAGACTCTGAGTCTTCCTATAAGCAAGACTTCGTTTCAGGTTAGGGGAGTCACTTCTCTGCTCAAACGAACTACATCGTTCACGAAGCTCACACGTTTCTCATCTTAACTGACAAGCATTGGATGTTAGAGGACCAGTGCTTTGTATCAGTTTCAGAAGAAGCGTTGGACTAGATATGGTCCATATGTGTAGGAAACACCGTTCTTTTGTTCTCAGCACACTCACGTTTCCTGTTGTCTTATAGACTCTAGAAAGCAAGAGCGTGCTTCTCGCTCTAAAGCAGAGTGTGATCCATGGATGAGAACTATGCTGTGTGTTTGCCTTCAGAAATGGAGTTAAATCCCAGGCTCTGTGTCTTCCTACAGGCAAGACTTCGTTTCAGATAAGGGCAGTCACTTTTCTGCTCAAACGAACTACATCATTCACGAAGCTCACACGTTTCTCATCTTAACTGACAAGCATTGGATGTTAGAGGACTAGATCTTTGTATCAGTTTCAGAACCAGAGTTGGACTAGATATGGTCCGTATGTGTAGGAAATACCGTTCTTTTGTTCTCAGCACACTCACGTTTCCTGCTGTCTTAGAGTCTCTAGAAAGAAAGAGCGTGCTTCTTGCTCTAAAGCAGAGTGTGATCCATGGATGAGAACTATGCTGTGTGTTTCCCTTCACAAATTGCGTTAAATCCCAGGCTCTGTGTCTTCCTACAAGCAAGACTTCGCTTCAGGTAAGGGCAGTCACTTTTCTGCTCAAACGAACTACATCGTTCACGGAACTCACACGTTTCTCATCTTAACTGACAAGCATTGGATGTTAGAGGGTCAGTGCTTTGTATCAGTTTCAGAAGCAGATTTGAACTACATATGGTAGGTATGTGTACGAAACACCGTTCTTTTGTTCTCAGCACACTCACGTTTCCTGCTGTCTTAGAGATTCTAGAAAGCAAGAGCCTGCTTCTCTTTCTAATGCAGAGTGTGTTCCATGGATGAAAACTATGCTGTGTGTTTCCCTTCAGAAACGGAGTTAAATCCCAGGCTCTGGGTCTTCCTACAAGCAAGACTTCGTTTCAGGTTAGGGGAGTCACTTCTCTGCTCAAACGAACTACATTGTTCAGGAATTCACACGTTTCTCATCTTAACTGACAAGCATTGGATGTTAGAGGACCAGTGCTTTGTATCAGTTTCAGAAGAAGCGTTGGACTAGATATGGTCCGTATGTGTAGGAAACACCGTTCTTTTGTTCTCAGCACACTCACATTTCCTGCTGTCTTATAGACTCTATAAAGCAAGAGCGTGCTTCTCGCTCTAAAGCAGAGTGTGATCCATGGATGAGAACTATGCTGCGTGTTTCCCTTCAGAAATGGAGTTGAATCCCAGGCTCTGTGTCTTACTACAAGCAAGACTTCGTTTCAGGTAAGGGCAGTCACTCTCAGCTCAAACGAACTACATCGTTCAGGAAGCTCACACGTTTCTCATCTTACCTGACAAGCATTGGATGTTAGAGGACTAGATCTTTGTATCAGTTTCAGAATCAGAGTTGGTCTAGATATGGTCCGTATGTGTAGGAAATACCGTTCTTTTGTTCTCAGCACACTCACGTTTCCTGCTGTCTTAGAGAGTCTAGATAGCAAGAGCGTGCTTCTTGTTCTAATGCAGAGTGTGATCAATGGATGAGAACACTGCTGTGTGTTTCACTTGAGAAATGGAGGTAATCCCAAGCTCTGAGTCTTCCTACAAGCAAGACTTCGTTTCAGGTAAAGGCAGTTACTTTACAGCTCAAACGAACTACATCGTTCACGAAGGTGACACGTTTCGGATCTTACCTGACAAGCATTGGATGTTAGAGGACCTGTGGTTTGTTTCTGTTTCAGAAGCAGAGTTGAATTGATATGGTCCGCAATTTAGGAAACACCGTTCTTTTGTTCTGAGCACACTCAGGTTTCCTGCTGTATTAGAGACTCTAGAAAGCAAGAGCGTGCTTCTTGCTCTAAAGCAGAGTGTGATCCATGGATGAGAACTCTGCTGTGTGTTTCCCTTCAGAAATGGAGTTAAATCCCAGGCTCTGTGTCTTCCTACAGGCAAGACTTCGTTTCAGGTAAGGGCAGTCACTTTTCTGCTCAAACGAACTACATCGTTCACGAAGCTCACACGTTTCTCATCTTAACTGACAAGCATTGGATGTTAGAGGACTAGATCTTTGTATCAGTTTCAGAATCAGAGTTGGACTAGATATGGTCCGTATGTGTAGGAAATACCGTTCTTTTGTTCTCAGCACACTCACGTTTCCTGCTGTCTTAGAGACTCTAGAAAGAAAGAGCGTGCTTCTCGCTCTAAAGCAGAGTGTGATCCATGGATGAGAACTATGCTGTGTGTTTCCCTTCACAAATTGCGTTAAATCCCAGGCTCTGTGTCTTCCTACAAGCAAGACTTCGTTTCAGGTAATTGCAGTCACTTTTCAGCTCAAACGAACTACATCGTTCACTGAGCTCACACGTTTCTCATCTTAACAGACAAGCATTGGATGTTAGAGGACCAGTGCTTTGTATCAGTTTAAGAAGCAGTGTTGGACTAGATATGGTCTGTATGTGTAGGAAATACCGTTCTTTTGTTCTCAGCACACTCACATTTCCTGCTATCTTAGAGACTCTTGATAGCAAGAGCGTGCTTCTTGTTCTAATGCAGAGTGTGATCAATGGATGAGAACACTGCTGTGTGTTTCACTTCAGAAATGGAGGTAATCCCATGCTCTGAGTCTTCCTACAAGCAAGACTTCGTTTCAGGTAAAGGCAGTTACTTTAGAGATCAAACGAACTACATCGTTCACGAAGGAGACACGTTTCGGATCTTACCTGACAAGCATTGGATGTTAGAGGACCTGTGGTTTGTTTCTGTTTCAGAAGCAGAGTTGAATTGATATGGTCCGCAATTTAGGAAACACCGTTCTTTTGTTCTGAGCACACTCAGGTTTCTTGCTGTATTAGAGACTCTAGAAAGCAAGAGCGTGCTTCTTGTTCTAAAGCAGAGTGTGATCAATGGTTGAGACAATGCTGTGTGTTTCACTTCACAAATGGAGTTAAATGCCATGCTCTGAGTCTCCCTACAAGCAAGACTTCGTTTCAGGTAAGGGCAGTCACTTTTCTGCACAAAGGATCTACATCGTTCACGAAGTTCACACGTTTCTCATCTTAACTGACAAGCATTGGATGTTAGAGGACCAGTGCATTGTATCAGTTTCAGAAGAAGATTTGGACTACATATAGTCCATATGTGAAGGAAACACCGTTCTTATGTTCTGGGCACACTCACGTTTCCTGCTGTCTTAGAGACTCTAGAAAGCAAGAGCGTGCTTCTTGTTCTAAAGCAGAGTCTGATCAAGGATGAGAACACTGCTGTGTGTTTCACTTCAGAAATGGAGTTAAATCCCAGGCTCTGAGTCTTCCTACAAGCAAGACTTCATTTCAGGTAAGGGCAGTCAGTTTTCTGCTCAAACGAACTACATCGTTCACAAAGCTCACACGTTTTTCATCTTAACTGACAAGCATTGGATGTTATAGGACCAGTGCTTTGTATCAGTTTCAGAAGAGTTGGACTATATAATTTCCATATGTGTAGGAAACACCGTTCTTTTGTTCTGGGCACACTCAGCTTTCCTGCTGTATTAGAGACTCTAGAAAGCAAGAGCGTGCTTCTCGCTCTAAAGCAGAGTGTGATCCATGGATGAGAACTATGCTGTGTGTTTCACTTCAGAAATGGAGTTAAATCCCAGGCTCTGAGTCTTCCTACAAGCAAGACTTCGTTTCAGGTAAGGGCAGTCATTCTCAAGTCAAACGATCTACATCGTTCACTGAGCTCACACGTTTCTCATCTTAACTGACAAGCATTGGATGATAGAGGACCAGTGCTTTGTATCTGTTTCACAAGCAGAGTTGGACTAGGTATGGTCCATATGTGTAGGAAACACCGTTCTTTTGTTCTTAGCACACTCACGTTTCCTGCTGTCTTAGAGACTTTTGAAAGCAAGAGCGTGCTTCTCGCTCTAAAGCAGAGTGTGATCCATGGATGAAAACTATGCTGTGTGTTTCCCTTCAGAAAAGGAGTTAAATCCCAGGCTCTATGTCTTCCTACAAGCAAGTCTTCGTTTCAGGTAAGGGCAGTCACTTTTCAGCTCAAACGAACTACATCTTTCACGGAGCTCACACGTTTCTCATCTTAACAGACAAGCATTGGATGTTAGAGGACCAGTGCTTTGTATCAGTAAGAAGCAGAGTTGGACTAGATATGGTCCGTATGTGTAGGAAACACCATTCTTTTGTTCTCAGCACACTCACGTATCCTGCTCTCTTAGAGACTCTAGAAAGCAAGAGCGTTCTTCTTGTTCTAAAACAGAGTGTGATCAATGGATGAGACAATGCTGTGTGTTTCACTTCAGAAATGGAGTTAAATCCCATGCTCTGAGTCTCCCTACAAGCAAGACTTCGTTTCAGGTAAGGGCAGTCACTTTTCTGCACAAAGGAACTACATCGTTCACGAAGCTCACACGTTTCTCATCTTAACTGACAAGCATTGGATGTTAGAGGACCAGTGCATTGTATCAGTTTCAGAAGAATATTTGGACTACATATAGTCGGTATGTGTAGGAAACACCGTTCTTATGTTCTGGGCACACTCAGATTTCCTGCTGTATTAGAGACTCTAGAAAGCAAGAGCGTGCTTCTTGCTCTAAAGCAGAGTGTATCCATGGATGAGAACTATGCTGTGTGTTTCCCTTCAGAAATGGAGTTAAATCCCAGGCTCTGTGTCTTCCTACAGGCAAGACTTCGTTTCAGGTAAGGGAAGTCACTTTTCAGCTCAAACGAACTACATCGTTCACGAAGCTCACACATTTCTCATCTTAACAGACAAGCATTGGATTTTAGAGGACCAGTGCTTTGTATCAGTTTCAAAAGCAGAGTTGGACTATATAATGTCCGTATGTGTAGGAAACACCGTTCTTTTGTTCTCAGCGCACTCACGTTTCCTGCTGTCTTAGAGACTCTAGAAAGCAAGAGCGTGCTTCTTGTTCTAAAGCAGAGTGGGATCAATGGATGATTACACTGCTGTGTGTTTTACTTTAGAAATGGAGTTAAATCCCAGGCTCTGTGTCTTCCTACAGGCAAGACTTCGTTTCAGGTAAGGGCAGTCACGTTTCAGTTCAAAGGAAGTACATAATTCACAAAGCTCACACGTTTCTCATCTTACCTGACAAGCATTGGATGTTAGACGACCAGTGCTTTGTATCAGTTTCAGAAGCAGAGTTGGACTAGATATGGTCCATATGTGTAGGAAACACCGTTCTTTTTTTCTCAGCACACTCACGTTTCCTGCTGTCTTAGAGACTCTAGAAAGCAAGATCGTGCTTCTTGTTCTAAAGCAGAGTGTGATCAATGGATGATTATACTGCTGTGTGTTTTACTTCAGAAATGGTGTTAAATCCCAGGCTCTGATTCTTCCTACAAGCAAGACTTCGTTTCAGGTAAGGGCAGTCACTTTTCAAGTCAAACGATCTACATCGTTCACTGAGCTCACACGTTTCTCATTTAACTGACAATCATTGGATGTTAGAGGGTCAGTGCTTTGTATCAGTTTCAGAAGCAGATTTGGACTACATATAGTCCATATTTGTAGGAAACACCGTTCCTTTGTTCTGGGCACACTCATGTTTCCTGCTGTCTTAGAGACTCTAGAAAGCAAGAGCGTGCTTCTCGCTCTAAAGCAGAGTGTGATCCATGGATGAGACTATGCTGTGTGTTTCACTTCAGAAATAGAGTTAAATCCCATGCTCTGTGTCTCCCTACAAGCAAGACTTCGTTTCAAGTAAGGGCAGTCACTTTTCTGCTCAAAGGAACTACATCGTTCACGAAGCTCACACGTTTCTCATCTTAATTGTCAAGCATTGGATGTTAGAGGACCAGTGCTTTGTATCTGTTTCACAAGCAGAGTTGGACTAGATATGGTCCCTATGTGTAGGAAACACCGTTCTATTGTTCTCAGCACACTCACGTTTCCTGCTGTCTTAGAGACTCTAGAAAGCAAGAGTGTGCTTCTCGCTCTAAAGCAGAGTGTGATCCATGGATGAGACTATGCTGTGTGTTTCACTTCAGAAATGGAGTTAAATCCCATGCTCTGTGTCTCCCTACAAGCAAGACTTCGTTTCAGGTAAGGGCAGTCACTTTTCTGCTCAAAGGAACTACATCGTTCACGAAGCTCACACGTTTCTCATCTTAACTGACAAGCATTGGATGTTAGAGGACCAGTGCTTTGTATCTGTTTCACAAGCAGAGTTGGACTAGGTATGGTCCGTATGTGTAGGAAACACCGTTCTTTTGTTCTTAGCACACTCACGTTTCCTGCTGTCTTAGAGAGTCTAGAAAGCAAGAGCGTGCTTCTCGCTCTAAAGCAGAGTGGGATCAATGGATGATTACACTGCTGTGTGTTTTACTTTAGAAATGGAGTTAAATCCCAGGCTCTGTGTCTTCCCCTAGGCAAGACTTCGTTTCAGGTAAGGGCAGTCACGTTTCAGTTCAAAGGAAGTACATAGTTCACAAAGCTCACACGTTTCTCATCTTACCTGACAAGCATTGGATGTTAGAGGACCAGTGCTTTGTATCAGTTTCAGAAGCAGAGTTGGACTAGATATGGTCCATATGTGTAGGAAACACCGTTCTTTTTTTCTCAGCACACTCACGTTTCCTGCTGTCTTAGAGACTCTAGAAAGCAAGAGCGTGCTTCTTGTTCTAAAGCAGAGTGTGATCAATGGATGATTACACTGCTGTGTGTTTTACTTCAGAAATGGAGTTAAATCCCAGGCTCTGTGTCTTCCTACAAGCAATACTTCGTTTCAGGTAAGGGCAGTCACTTTTCTGCTCAAAGGAACTACATCATTCACAAACCTCACACGTTTCTCATCTTAACTGACAAGCATTGGATGTTAGAGGACCAGTGCTTTGAATCAGTTTCAGAAGCAGAGTTGGACTAGATATGGTCCGTATCTGTAGGAAACACCGTTCTTTTGTTCTCAGCACACTCACGTTTCCTGCTGTCTTAGAGACTCTAGAAAGCAAGAGCGTGCTTCTTGTTCTAAAGCAGAGTGTGATCAATGGATGATTACACTGCTGTGTGTTTTACTTCAGAAATGGAGTTAAATCCCAGGCTCTGAGTCTTCCTACAAGCAATACTTCGTTTCAGGTAAGGGCAGTCACTTTTCTGCTCAAAGGAACTACATCATTCACAAACCTCACACGTTTCTCATCTTAACTGACAAGCATTGGATGTTAGAGGACCAGTGCTTTGAATCAGTTTCAGAAGCAGAGTTGGACTAGATATGGTCCGTATCTGTAGGAAACACCGTTCTTTTGTTCTCAGCACACTCACGTTTCCTGCTGTCTTAGAGACTCTAGAAAGCAAGAGCGTGCTTCTTGCTCTAAAGCAGAGTGTGATATATGGATGAGAACACTGCTTTGTGTTTCACTTCAGAAATGGAGTTAAACCCCAGGCTCTGAGTCTTCCTACAAGCAAGACTTCGTTTCAGGTAAGGGCAGTCAGTTTTCTGCCCAAACGAACTACATCGTTCACAAAGCTCACACGTTTCTCATCTTAACTGACAAGCATTGGATGTTAGAGGACCAGTGCTTTGTATCAGTTTCAGAAGAAGAGTTGGACTACATAATGTCCATATGTGTAGGAAACACCGTTCTTTTGTTCTGGGCACACTCAGCTTTCCTGCTGTATTAGAGACTCTAGAAAGCAAGAGCGTGCTTCTCGCTCTAAAGCAGAGTGTGATCCATGGATGAGAACTATGCTGTGTGTTTCACTTCAGAAATGGAGTTAAATCCCAGGCTCTGAGTCTTCCTACAAGCAAGACTTCGTTTCAGGTAAGGGCAGTCACTTTTCAAATCAAACGATCTACATCGTTCACTGAGCTCACACGATTCTCATCTTAACTGACAAGCATTGGATGTTAGAGGGTCAGTGCTTTGTATCAGTTTCAGAAGCAGATTTGGACTACATATGGTCCATATGTGTAGGAAACACCGTTCTTTTGTTCTGGGCACACTCAGGTTTCCTGCTGTCTTAGAGACTCTAGAAAGCAAGAGGGTGCTTCTCGCTCTAAAGCAGAGTGTGATGCATGGATGAGACTATGCTGTCTGTTTCACTTCAGAAATAGAGTTAAATCCCATGCTCTGTGTCTCCCTACAAGCAAGACTTTGTTTCAGGTAAGGGCAGTCACTTTTCTGCTCAAAGGATCTACATCATTCACGAAGCTCACACGTTTCTCATCTTAACTGTCAAGCATTGGATGTTAGAGGACCAGTGATTTGTATCTGTTTCACAAGCAGATTTGGACTAGATATGGTCCCTATGTGTCGGAAACACCGTTCTTTTGTTCTCAGCACACTCACGTTTCCTTCTGTCTTAGAGACTCTAGAAAGCAAGAGCATGCTTCTCGCTCTAAAGCAGAGTGTGATCCATGGATGAGACTATGCTGTGTGTTTCACTTCAGAAATGGAGTTAAATCCCATGCTCTGTGTCTCCCTACAAGCAAGACTTCGTTTCAGGTAAGGGCAGTCTCTTTTCTGCTCAAAGAAACTACATCATTCACGAAGCTCACACGTTTCTCATCTTAACTGACAAGCATTGGATGTTAGAGGGTCAGTGCTTTGTATCAGTTTCAGAAGCAAATTTGGACTACATATGGTCCATATGTGTAGGAAACACCGTTCTTTTGTTCTGGGCACACTCACGTTTGCTGCTGTCTTAGAGACTCTAGAAAGCAAGAGCGTGCTTCTCGCTCTAAAGCAGAGTATGATCCATGGATGATAACTATGCTGTGTGTTTCCCTTCAGAAAAGGAGTTAAATCCCAGGCTCTATGTCTTCCTACAAGCAAGACTTCGTTTCAGGTAAGGGCAGTCACTTTTCAGCTCAAACGAACTACATCTTTCATGAGCTCACACGTTTCTCATCTTTACAAACAAGCATTGGATGATAGAGGACCAGTGCTTTGTATCAGTTTCAGAAGCAGAGTTGGACTAGATATGGTCTGTATGTGTAGGAAACACCGTTCTTTTGTTCTCCCCACACTCACGTTTCCTCCTGTCTTAGAGATTTTAGAAAGCAACAGCGTGCTTCTCGCTCTAAAGCAGAGTGTGATCCATGGATGAAAACTATGCTGTGTGTTTCCCTTCAGAAAAGGAGTTAAATCCCAGGCTCTATGTCTTGCTACAAGCAAGTCTTCGTTTCAGGTAAGGGCAGTCACTTTTCAGCTCAAATGAACTACATCTTTCACGGAGCTCACATGTTTCTCATCTTAACAGACAAGCATTGGATGTTAGAGGACCAGTGCATTGTATCAGTTTCAGAAGAATATTTGGACTAAATATAGTCGGTATGTGTAGGAAACACCGTTCTTATGTTCTGGGCACACTCAGATTTCCTGCTGTATTAGAGACTCTAGAAAGCAAGAGCGTGCTTCTTGCTCTAAAGCAGAGTGTGATCCATGGATGAGAACTATGCTGTGTGTTTCCCTTCAGAAATGGAGTTAAATCCCAGGCTCTGTGTCTTCCTACAGGCAAGACTTCGTTTCAGGTAAGGGCAGTCACTTTTCAGCTCATACGAACTACATTGTTCACAAAGCTCACACATTTCTCATCTTAACAAACAAGCATTGCATTTTAGAGGACCAGTGCTTTTTATCAGTTTCAGAAGCAAAGTTGGACTATATAATGTCCTTATGTGTAGGAAACACCGTTCTTTTGTTCTCAGCACACTCACGTTTCCTGCTGTCTTAGAGACTCTAGAAAGCAAGAGCATGCTTCTTGTTCTAAAGCAGAGTGGGATCAATGGATGATTACACTGCTGTGTGTTTTACTTTAGAAATGGATTTAAATCCCAGGCTCTGTGTCTTCCCCTAGGCAAGACTTCGTTTCAGGTAAGGGCAGTCACGTTTCAGTTCAAAAGAAGTACATAATTCACAAAGCTCACACGTTTCTCATCTTACCTGACAAGCATTGGATGTTAGAGGACCAGTGCTTTGTATCAGTTTCAGAAGCAGAGTTGGACTAGATATGGTCCGTGTGTGTAGGAAACACCGTTCTTTTGTTCTCAGCACACTCACGTTTCCTGCTGTCTTAGAGACTCTAGAAAGCAAGAGCGTGCTTCTTGTTCTAAAGCAGAGTGTGATCAATGGATGATTACACTGCTGTGTGTTTTACTTCTGAAAGAGAGGTAAATCCCAGGCTCTGAGTCTTCCTACAAGCAATACTTCGTTTTAGGTAAGGGCAGTCACATTTCAGTTCAAAGGAACTACATCATTCACAAACCTCACACGTTTCTCATCTTAACTGACAAGCATTGGATGTTAGAGGGTCAGTGCTTTGTATCAGTTTCAGAAGCAAATTTGGACTACATATGGTCCATATGTGTAGGAAACACTGTTCTTTTGTTCTGGGCACACTCACGTTTGCTGCTGTCTTAGAGACTCTAGAAAGCAAGAGCGTGCTTCTCGCTCTAAAGCAGAGTGTGATCCATGGATGAAAACTATGCTGTGTGTTTCCCTTCAGAAAAGGAGTTAAATCCCAGGCTCTATGTCTTGCTACAAGCAAGTCTTCGTTTCAGGTAAGGGCAGTCACTTTTCAGCTCAAACGAACTACATCTTTCACGGAGCTCACATGTTTCTCATCTTAACAGACAAGCATTGGATGTTAGAGGACCAGTGCATTGTATCAGTTTCAGAAGAATATTTGGACTACATATAGTCGGTATGTGTAGGAAACACCGTTCTTATGTTCTGGGCACACTCAGATTTCCTGCTGTATTAGAGACTCTAGAAAGCAAGAGCGTGCTTCTTGTTCTAAAGCAGAGTGTGATCAACGGATGAGAACACTGCTGTGTGTTTCATGTTTCTCATCTTAACTGACAAGCATTGGATGTTAGAGGACAAGTGCTTTGAAGCAGTTTCAGAAGCAGAGTTGGACTAGATATGGTCCGTATCTGTAGGAAACACCGTTCTTTTGTTCTCAGCACACTCACGTTTCTTGCTGTCTTAGAGACTCTAGAAAGCAAGAGCGTGCTTCTCGCTCTAAAGCAGAGTGTGATCCATGGATGAGAACTATGCTGTGTGTTTCCCTCACAAATTGCGTTAAAACCCAGGCTCTGTGTCTTCCTACAAGCAAGACTTCGTTTCAGGTAAGGGCAGTCACTTTTCAGCTCAAAGGAACTACATAGTTCACTGAGCTCACACGTTTCTCATCTTAACAGACAAGCATTGGATGTTAGAGGACCAGTGCTTTGTATCAGTTTAAGAAGCAGTGTTGGACTAGATATGGTCCATATGTGTAGGAAATACCGTTCTTTTGTTCTCAGCACACTCACATTTCATGCTGTCTTAGAGACTCTAGAAAGCAAGAGCGTGCTTCTTGTTCTAAAGCAGAGTGTGATCAACGGATGAGAACACTGCTTTGTGTTTCACTTCAGAAAAGGAGGTAATCCCATGCTCTGAGTCTTCCTACAAGCAAGACTTCGTTTCAGGTAAGGGCAGTCACTTTCAGCTGAAACGAACTACATCGTTCACGAAGCTCACACGTTTCTCATCTTAACTGACAACCATTGGATGTTAGAGGACTAGTGCTTTGTATCAGTTTCAGAAGCAGAGTTGGACTACATATGGTCCCTATGTGTAGTTAACACCCTTCTTTTGTTCTCAGCACACTCACGTTTCCTACTGTCTTAGAGAATCTAGAAAGCAAGAGCATGCTTCTTGCTCCAAAGCAGAGTGGGATCAATGGATGAGAACTCTGCTGTGTGTTTCACTTCAGAAATGGAGTTAAATCCCAGGCTATGACTCTTCCTACAAGCAAGACTTCGTTTCAGGTAAGGGCAGTTACTTTACAGCTCAAACGAACTACATCGTTCACGAAGCTGACACGTTTCGGATCTTACCTGACAAGCATTGGATTTTAGAGGACCTGTGGTTTGTTTCTGTTTCAGAATCAGAGTTGAACTAGATATGGTCCGCAATTTAGGAAACACTGTTCTTTTGTTCTTAGCACACTCAGGTTTCCTGCTGTATTAGTGACTCTAGAAAGCAAGAGCGTGCCTCTTGTTCTTAAGCAGAGTGTGATCAATGGATGAAACAATGCTGTGTGTTTCACTTCAGAAATGGAGTTAAATCCCATGCTCTGAGTCTCCCTACAAGCAAGAATTCATTTCCGGTAAGGGCAGTCACTTTTTTGCACAAAGGAACTACATCGTTCACGAAGCTCACACGTTTCTCATCTTAACTGACAAGCATTGGATGTTAGTGGACCAGTGCATTGTATCAGTTTCAGAAGAAGATTTGGACTACATATAGTCCGTATGTGTAGGAAACACCAATCTTTTGTTCTGGGCACACTCAGATTTCCTGCTGTATTAGAGACTCTAGAAAGCAAGAGCGTGCTTCTTGCTCCTAAGCAGAGTGTGATCCATGGATGAGAACTATGCTGTGTGTTTCCCTTCAGACACGGAGTTAAAACCCAGGCTCTGTGTATTTCTACAAGAAAGACTTCGTTTTAGGTAAGAGCAGTCAATCTCAGCTCAAACGAACTACATGGTTCACGAAGCTCACACGTTTCTCATCTTACCTGACAAGCATTGGATGTTAGAGGACTAGTGCTTTGTATCAGTTTCAGAAGCAGAGTTGGACTAGATATGGTCCGTATGTGTAGGAAACACCGTTCTTTTGTTCTCAGCACACTCACGTTTCCTGCTGTCTTAGAGACTCTAGAAAGCAAGAGTGTGCTTCTTGTTCTAAAGCACAGTGTGGTCAATGGATGAGAACACTGCTGTGTGTTTCACTTTAGAAATGGAGTTAAATCCCAGGGTCTGAGTCGTCCTACAAGCAAGACTTCGTTTCAGGTAAGGGCAGTCACTTTTCTGCTCAAACGAACTACATCGTTCACGAAGCTCACACGTTTCTCATCTTAAATGACAAGCATTGGATGTTAGAGGGTCCGTGCTTTGTATCAGTTTCAGAAGCAGATTTGGACTACATATGGTCCCTATGTGTAGGAAACAACGTTCTTTTTTTCTGGGCACACTCAGATTTCCTGCTGTCTTAGAGACTCTAGAAACAAGAGCGTGCTTCTCGCTCTAAAGCAGAGTGTGTTGCATGGATGAAAACTATGCTGTGTGTTTCCCTTCAGAAAAGGAGTTAAATCCCAGGCTCTGAGTCTTCCTACAAGCAAGACTTCGTTTCAGGTTAGGGGAGTCACTTCTCTGCTCAAACGAACTACATCGTTCACGAAGCTCACACGTTTCTCATCTTAACTGACAAGCATTGGATGTTAGAGGACCAGTGCTTTGTATCAGTTTCAGAAGAAGCATTGGACTAGATATGGTCCGTATGTGTAGGAAATACCGTTCTTTTGTTCTCAGCACACTCACATTTCCTGCTGTCTTAGAGACTCTAGATAGCAAGAGCGTGCTTCTTGTTCTAATGCAGAGTGTGATCAATGGATGAGAACACTGCTGTGTGTTTCACTTCAGAAATGGAGGTAATCCCATGCTCTGAATCTTCCTACAAGCAAGACTTCGTTTCAGGTAAGGGCAGTCACTTTCAGCTGAAACGAACTACATCGTTCACGAAGCTCACACGTTTCTCATCTTAACTGACAACCATTGGATGTTAGAGGACTAGTGCTTTGTATCAGTTTCAGAAGCAGAGTTGGACTACATATGGTCCCTATGTGTAGTTAACACCCTTCTTTTGTTCTCAGCACACTCACGTTTCCTACTGTCTTAGAGAATCTAGAAAGCAAGAGCATGCTTCTTGCTCCAAAGCAGAGTGGGATCAATGGATGAGAACTCTGCTGTGTGTTTCACTTCAGAAATGGAGTTAAATCCCAGGCTATGACTCTTCCTACAAGCAAGACTTCGTTTCAGGTAAGGGCAGTTACTTTACAGCTCAAACGAACTACATCGTTCACGAAGCTGACACGTTTCGGATCTTACCTGACAAGCATTGGATTTTAGAGGACCTGTGGTTTGTTTCTGTTTCAGAATCAGAGTTGAACTAGATATGGTCCGCAATTTAGGAAACACTGTTCTTTTGTTCTTAGCACACTCAGGTTTCCTGCTGTATTAGTGACTCTAGAAAGCAAGAGCGTGCCTCTTGTTCTTAAGCAGAGTGTGATCAATGGATGAAACAATGCTGTGTGTTTCACTTCAGAAATGGAGTTAAATCCCATGCTCTGAGTCTCCCTACAAGCAAGAATTCATTTCCAGTAAGGGCAGTCACTTTTTTGCACAAAGGAACTACATCGTTCACGAAGCTCACACGTTTCTCATCTTAACTGACAAGCATTGGATGTTAGTGGACCAGTGCATTGTATCAGTTTCAGAAGAAGATTTGGACTACATATAGTCCGTATGTGTAGGAAACACCATTCTTATGTTCTGGGCACACTCAGATTTCCTGCTGTATTAGAGACTCTAGAAAGCAAGAGCGTGCTTCTTGCTCCTAAGCAGAGTGTGATCCATGGATGAGAACTATGCTGTGTGTTTCCCTTCAGACACGGAGTTAAAACCCAGGCTCTGTGTATTTCTACAAGAAAGACTTCGTTTTAGGTAAGAGCAGTCAATCTCAGCTCAAACGAACTACATGGTTCACGAAGCTCACACGTTTCTCATCTTACCTGACAAGCATTGGATGTTAGAGGACTAGTGCTTTGTATCAGTTTCAGAAGCAGAGTTGGACTAGATATGGTCCGTATGTGTAGGAAACACCGTTCTTTTGTTCTCAGCACACTCACGTTTCCTGCTGTCTTAGAGACTCTAGAAAGCAAGAGTGTGCTTCTTGTTCTAAAGCAGAGTGTGGTCAATGGATGAGAACACTGCTGTGTGTTTCACTTTAGAAATGGAGTTAAATCCCAGGGTCTGAGTCGTCCTACAAGCAAGACTTCGTTTCAGGTAAGGGCAGTCACTTTTCTGCTCAAACGAACTACATCGTTCACGAAGCTCACACGTTTCTCATCTTAACTGACAAGCATTGGATGTTAGAGGGTCCGTGCTTTGTATCAGTTTCAGAAGCAGATTTGGACTACATATGGTCCCTATGTGTAGGAAACAACGTTCTTTTTTTCTGGGCACACTCAGATTTCCTGCTGTCTTAGAGACTCTAGAAACAAGAGCGTGCTTCTCGCTCTAAAGCAGAGTGTGTTGCATGGATGAAAACTATGCTGTGTGTTTCCCTTCAGAAAAGGAGTTAAATCCCAGGCTCTGAGTCTTCCTACAAGCAAGACTTCGTTTCAGGTTAGGGGAGTCACTTCTCTGCTCAAACGAACTACATCGTTCACGAAGCTCACACGTTTCTCATCTTAACTGACAAGCATTGGATGTTAGAGGACCAGTGCTTTGTATCAGTTTCAGAAGAAGCGTTGGACTAGATATGGTCCGTATGTGTAGGAAATACCGTTCTTTTGTTCTCAGCACACTCACATTTCCTGCTGTCTTAGAGACTCTAGATAGCAAGAGCGTGCTTCTTGTTCTACATCGTTCACGAAGGTGACACGTTTCGGATCTTACCTGACAAGCATTGGATGTTAGAGGACCTGTGGTTTGTTTCTGTTTCAGAAGCAGAGTTGATTTGATATGGTCCGCAATTTAGGAAACACCGTTCTTTTGTTCTGAGCACACTCAGGTTTCCTGCTGTATTAGAGACTCTAGAAAGCAAGAGCGTGCTTCTCGCTCTAAAGCAGAGTGTGATCCATGGATGAGAACTATGCTGTGTGTTTGCCTTCAGAAATGGAGTTAAATCCCAGGCTCTGAGTCTTCCTACAAGCAAGACTTCATTTCAGGTAAGGGCAGTCACTTTTCTGCTCAAATGAACTACATCGTTCACTGAGCTCACACGTTTCTCTTCTTAACTGACAAGCATTGGATGTTAGAGGGTCAGTGCATTGTATCAGTTTCAGAAGCAGATTTGGACTAGATATGGTCCATATGTGTAGGAAACACCGTTCTTTTTTTCTGGGCAGACTCAGATTTCCTCCTGTCTTAGAGACTCTAGAACGCAAGAGTGTGTTTCTCGCTCTAAAGCAGAGTGTGATCCATGTATGAATACAATGCTGTGTGTTTCCCTTCAGAAGTGGAGTTAAATCCCATGCTCTGAGTCTTACTACAAGCAAGACTTCATTTCAGGTAAGGGCAGTCACTTTTCAGCTCAAACGAACTACATCTTTCCCGGGGCTCACACGTTTCTCATCTTAACAGACAAGCATTGGATGTTAGAGGTCCTGTGCTTTGTATCAGTTTCAGAAGCAGAGTTGGACTAGATATGGTCCGTATGTGTAGGAAACACCGTTCTTTTGTTCTCAGCACACTCACGTTTCCTGCTGTCTTAGAGACTCTAGAAAGCAAGAGCGTGCTTCTTGTTCTAAAGCAGAGTGTGATCAATGGATGATTACACTGCTGCGTGTTTCCCTTCAGAAATGGAGTTAAATCCCAGGCTCTGTGTCTTACTACAAGCAAGACTTCGTTTCAGGTAAGGGCAGTCACTCTCAGCTCAAACGAACTACATCGTTCACGAAGCTCACACGTTTCTCATCTTAACTGACAAGCATTGGATGTTAGAGGACTAGTTCTTTGTATCAGTTTCAGAATCAGAGTTGGACTAGATATGGTCCGTATGTGTAGGAAATACCGTTCTTTTGTTCTCAGCACACTCATGTTTCCTGCTGTCTTAGAGACTCTAGAAAGCAAGAGCGTGCTTCTCGCTCTAAAGCAGAGTGTGATCCATGGATGAGAACTATGCTGTGTGTTTCCCTTCACAAATTGCGTTAAATCCCAGGCTCTGTGTCTTCCTACAAGCAAGACATCGTTTCAGGTAAGGGCAGTCACTTTTCAGCTCAAACGAACTACATCGTTCACTGAGCTCACACGTTTCTCATCTTAACAGACAAGCATTGGATGTTAGAGGACCAGTGCTTTGTATGAGTTTAAGAAGCAGTGTTGGACTAGATATGGTTCGTATGTGTAGGAAATACCGTTCTTTTGTTCTCAGCACACTCACATTTCCTGCTGTCTTAGAGACTCTAGATAGCAAGAGCGTGCTTCTTGTTCTAATGCAGAGTGTGATCAATGGATGAGAACACTGCTGTGTGTTTCACTTCAGAAATGGATGTAATCCCATGCTCTGAGTCTCCCTACAAGCAAGACTTCGTTTCAGGTAAAGGCAGTTACTTTACAGCTCAAACGAACTACATCGTTCACGAAGGTGACACGTTTCGGTTCTTACCTGACAAGCATTGGATGTTAGAGGACCTGTGGTTTGTTTCTGTTTCAGAAGCAGAGTTGAATTGATATGGTCCGCAATTTAGGAAACACCGTTCTTTTGTTCTGAGACACTCAGGTTTCCTGCTGTATTAGAGACTCTAGAAAGCAAGAGCGTGCTTCTTGTTCTAAAGCAGAGTGTGATCAATGGATGAGACAATGCTGTGTGTTTCACTTCAGAAATGGAGGTAAATCCCATGCTCTGAGTCTCCCTACAAGCAAGAATTCATTTCCGGTAAGGGCAGTCACTTTTTTGCACAAAGGAACTACATCGTTCACGAAGCTCACACGTTTCTCATCTTAACTGACAAGCATTGGATGTTAGTGGACCAGTGCATTGTATCAGTTTCAGAAGAAGATTTGGACTACATATAGTCCGTATGTGTAGGAAACACCAATCTTTTGTTCTGGGCACACTCAGATTTCCTGCTGTATTAGAGACTCTAGAAAGCAAGAGCGTGCTTCTTGCTCCTAAGCAGAGTGTGATCCATGGATGAGAACTATGCTGTGTGTTTCCCTTCAGACACGGAGTTAAAACCCAGGCTCTGTGTATTTCTACAAGAAAGACTTCGTTTTAGGTAAGAGCAGTCAATCTCAGCTCAAACGAACTACATGGTTCACGAAGCTCACACGTTTCTCATCTTACCTGACAAGCATTGGATGTTAGAGGACTAGTGCTTTGTATCAGTTTCAGAAGCAGAGTTGGACTAGATATGGTCCGTATGTGTAGGAAACACCGTTCTTTTGTTCTCAGCACACTCACGTTTCCTGCTGTCTTAGAGACTCTAGAAAGCAAGAGTGTGCTTCTTGTTCTAAAGCACAGTGTGGTCAATGGATGAGAACACTGCTGTGTGTTTCACTTTAGAAATGGAGTTAAATCCCAGGGTCTGAGTCGTCCTACAAGCAAGACTTCGTTTCAGGTAAGGGCAGTCACTTTTCTGCTCAAACGAACTACATCGTTCACGAAGCTCACACGTTTCTCATCTTAAATGACAAGCATTGGATGTTAGAGGGTCCGTGCTTTGTATCAGTTTCAGAAGCAGATTTGGACTACATATGGTCCCTATGTGTAGGAAACAACGTTCTTTTTTTCTGGGCACACTCAGATTTCCTGCTGTCTTAGAGACTCTAGAAACAAGAGCGTGCTTCTCGCTCTAAAGCAGAGTGTGTTGCATGGATGAAAACTATGCTGTGTGTTTCCCTTCAGAAAAGGAGTTAAATCCCAGGCTCTGAGTCTTCCTACAAGCAAGACTTCGTTTCAGGTTAGGGGAGTCACTTCTCTGCTCAAACGAACTACATCGTTCACGAAGCTCACACGTTTCTCATCTTAACTGACAAGCATTGGATGTTAGAGGACCAGTGCTTTGTATCAGTTTCAGAAGAAGCATTGGACTAGATATGGTCCGTATGTGTAGGAAATACCGTTCTTTTGTTCTCAGCACACTCACATTTCCTGCTGTCTTAGAGACTCTAGATAGCAAGAGCGTGCTTCTTGTTCTAATGCAGAGTGTGATCAATGGATGAGAACACTGCTGTGTGTTTCACTTCAGAAATGGAGGTAATCCCATGCTCTGAATCTTCCTACAAGCAAGACTTCGTTTCAGGTAAGGGCAGTCACTTTCAGCTGAAACGAACTACATCGTTCACGAAGCTCACACGTTTCTCATCTTAACTGACAACCATTGGATGTTAGAGGACTAGTGCTTTGTATCAGTTTCAGAAGCAGAGTTGGACTACATATGGTCCCTATGTGTAGTTAACACCCTTCTTTTGTTCTCAGCACACTCACGTTTCCTACTGTCTTAGAGAATCTAGAAAGCAAGAGCATGCTTCTTGCTCCAAAGCAGAGTGGGATCAATGGATGAGAACTCTGCTGTGTGTTTCACTTCAGAAATGGAGTTAAATCCCAGGCTATGACTCTTCCTACAAGCAAGACTTCGTTTCAGGTAAGGGCAGTTACTTTACAGCTCAAACGAACTACATCGTTCACGAAGCTGACACGTTTCGGATCTTACCTGACAAGCATTGGATTTTAGAGGACCTGTGGTTTGTTTCTGTTTCAGAATCAGAGTTGAACTAGATATGGTCCGCAATTTAGGAAACACTGTTCTTTTGTTCTTAGCACACTCAGGTTTCCTGCTGTATTAGTGACTCTAGAAAGCAAGAGCGTGCCTCTTGTTCTTAAGCAGAGTGTGATCAATGGATGAAACAATGCTGTGTGTTTCACTTCAGAAATGGAGTTAAATCCCATGCTCTGAGTCTCCCTACAAGCAAGAATTCATTTCCAGTAAGGGCAGTAACTTTTTTGCACAAAGGAACTACATCGTTCACGAAGCTCACACGTTTCTCATCTTAACTGACAAGCATTGGATGTTAGTGGACCAGTGCATTGTATCAGTTTCAGAAGAAGATTTGGACTACATATAGTCCGTATGTGTAGGAAACACCATTCTTATGTTCTGGGCACACTCAGATTTCCTGCTGTATTAGAGACTCTAGAAACAAGAGCGTGCTTCTTGCTCCTAAGCAGAGTGTGATCCATGGATGAGAACTATGCTGTGTGTTTCCCTTCAGACACGGAGTTAAAACCCAGGCTCTGTGTATTTCTACAAGAAAGACTTCGTTTTAGGTAAGAGCAGTCAATCTCAGCTCAAACGAACTACATGGTTCACGAAGCTCACACGTTTCTCATCTTACCTGACAAGCATTGGATGTTAGAGGACTAGTGCTTTGTATCAGTTTCAGAAGCAGAGTTGGACTAGATATGGTCCGTATGTGTAGGAAACACCGTTCTTTTGTTCTCAGCACACTCACGTTTCCTGCTGTCTTAGAGACTCTAGAAAGCAAGAGTGTGCTTCTTGTTCTAAAGCAGAGTGTGGTCAATGGATGAGAACACTGCTGTGTGTTTCACTTTAGAAATGGAGTTAAATCCCAGGGTCTGAGTCGTCCTACAAGCAAGACTTCGTTTCAGGTAAGGGCAGTCACTTTTCTGCTCAAACGAACTACATCGTTCACGAAGCTCACACGTTTCTCATCTTAACTGACAAGCATTGGATGTTAGAGGGTCCGTGCTTTGTATCAGTTTCAGAAGCAGATTTGGACTACATATGGTCCCTATGTGTAGGAAACAACGTTCTTTTTTTCTGGGCACACTCAGATTTCCTGCTGTCTTAGAGACTCTAGAAACAAGAGCGTGCTTCTCGCTCTAAAGCAGAGTGTGTTGCATGGATGAAAACTATGCTGTGTGTTTCCCTTCAGAAAAGGAGTTAAATCCCAGGCTCTGAGTCTTCCTACAAGCAAGACTTCGTTTCAGGTTAGGGGAGTCACTTCTCTGCTCAAACGAACTACATCGTTCACGAAGCTCACACGTTTCTCATCTTAACTGACAAGCATTGGATGTTAGAGGACCAGTGCTTTGTATCAGTTTCAGAAGAACCGTTGGACTAGATATGGTCCGTATGTGTAGGAAATACCGTTCTTTTGTTCTCAGCACACTCACATTTCCTGCTGTCTTAGAGACTCTAGATAGCAAGAGCGTGCTTCTTGTTCTACATCGTTCACGAAGGTGACACGTTTCGGATCTTACCTGACAAGCATTGGATGTTAGAGGACCTGTGGTTTGTTTCTGTTTCAGAAGCAGAGTTGATTTGATATGGTCCGCAATTTAGGAAACACCGTTCTTTTGTTCTGAGCACACTCAGGTTTCCTGCTGTATTAGAGACTCTAGAAAGCAAGAGCGTGCTTCTCGCTCTAAAGCAGAGTGTGATCCATGGATGAGAACTATGCTGTGTGTTTGCCTTCAGAAATGGAGTTAAATCCCAGGCTCTGAGTCTTCCTACAAGCAAGACTTCATTTCAGGTAAGGGCAGTCACTTTTCTGCTCAAATGAACTACATCGTTCACTGAGCTCACACGTTTCTCTTCTTAACTGACAAGCATTGGATGTTAGAGGGTCAGTGCATTGTATCAGTTTCAGAAGCAGATTTGGACTAGATATGGTCCATATGTGTAGGAAACACCGTTCTTTTTTTCTGGGCAGACTCAGATTTCCTCCTGTCTTAGAGACTCTAGAACGCAAGAGTGTGTTTCTCGCTCTAAAGCAGAGTGTGATCCATGTATGAATACAATGCTGTGTGTTTCCCTTCAGAAGTGGAGTTAAATCCCATGCTCTGAGTCTTACTACAAGCAAGACTTCATTTCAGGTAAGGGCAGTCACTTTTCAGCTCAAACGAACTACATCTTTCCCGGGGCTCACACGTTTCTCATCTTAACAGACAAGCATTGGATGTTAGAGGTCCTGTGCTTTGTATCAGTTTCAGAAGCAGAGTTGGACTAGATATGGTCCGTATGTGTAGGAAACACCGTTCTTTTGTTCTCAGCACACTCACGTTTCCTGCTGTCTTAGAGACTCTAGAAAGCAAGAGCGTGCTTCTTGTTCTAAAGCAGAGTGTGATCAATGGATGATTACACTGCTGCGTGTTTCCCTTCAGAAATGGAGTTAAATCCCAGGCTCTGTGTCTTACTACAAGCAAGACTTCGTTTCAGGTAAGGGCAGTCACTCTCAGCTCAAACGAACTACATCGTTCACGAAGCTCACACGTTTCTCATCTTAACTGACAAGCATTGGATGTTAGAGGACTAGTTCTTTGTATCAGTTTCAGAATCAGAGTTGGACTAGATATGGTCCGTATGTGTAGGAAATACCGTTCTTTTGTTCTCAGCACACTCATGTTTCCTGCTGTCTTAGAGACTCTAGAAAGCAAGAGCGTGCTTCTCGCTCTAAAGCAGAGTGTGATCCATGGATGAGAACTATGCTGTGTGTTTCCCTTCACAAATTGCGTTAAATCCCAGGCTCTGTGTCTTCCTACAAGCAAGACATCGTTTCAGGTAAGGGCAGTCACTTTTCAGCTCAAACGAACTACATCGTTCACTGAGCTCACACGTTTCTCATCTTAACAGACAAGCATTGGATGTTAGAGGACCAGTGCTTTGTATGAGTTTAAGAAGCAGTGTTGGACTAGATATGGTTCGTATGTGTAGGAAATACCGTTCTTTTGTTCTCAGCACACTCACATTTCCTGCTGTCTTAGAGACTCTAGATAGCAAGAGCGTGCTTCTTGTTCTAATGCAGAGTGTGATCAATGGATGAGAACACTGCTGTGTGTTTCACTTCAGAAATGGATGTAATCCCATGCTCTGAGTCTCCCTACAAGCAAGACTTCGTTTCAGGTAAAGGCAGTTACTTTACAGCTCAAACGAACTACATCGTTCACGAAGGTGACACGTTTCGGTTCTTACCTGACAAGCATTGGATGTTAGAGGACCTGTGGTTTGTTTCTGTTTCAGAAGCAGAGTTGAATTGATATGGTCCGCAATTTAGGAAACACCGTTCTTTTGTTCTGAGACACTCAGGTTTCCTGCTGTATTAGAGACTCTAGAAAGCAAGAGCGTGCTTCTTGTTCTAAAGCAGAGTGTGATCAATGGATGAGACAATGCTGTGTGTTTCACTTCAGAAATGGAGGTAAATCCCATGCTCTGAGTCTCCCTACAAGCAAGACTTCGTTTCAGGTAAGGGCAGTCACTTTTCTGCACAAAGGAACTACATCGTTCACGAAGCTCACACGTTTCTCATCTTAACTGACAAGCATTGGATGTTAGAGGACCAGGGCATTGTATCAGTTTCAGAAGAAGATTTGGACTACATATAGTCCGTATGTGTAGGAAACACCGTTCTTATGTTCTGGGCACACTAAGATTTCCTGCTGTATTAGAGACTCTAGAAAGCAAGAGCGTGCTTCTTGCTCTAAAGCAGAGTGTGATCCATGGATGAGAACTCTGCTGTGTGTTTCCCTTCAGAAATGGAGTTAAATCCCAGGCTCTGTGTCTTCCTACAGGCAAGACTTCGTTTCAGGTAAGGGCAGTCACTTTTCTGCTCAAACGAACTACATCGTTCACGGAACTCACACGTTTCTCATCTTAACTGACAAGCATTGGATGTTAGAGGGTCAGTGCTTTGTATCAGTTTCAGAAGCAGATTTGGACTACATATGGTCCGTATGTGTATGAAACACCGTTCTTTTGTTCTGGGCACACTCAGATTTCCTGCTGTATTAGAGACTCTAGAAAGTACAGTGTGCTTCTCGCTCTAAAGCAGAGTGTGTACGATGGATGAGAACTATGCTGTGTGTTTCCCTTCAGAAATGGACTTAAATCCCAGTCTCTGTGTCTTACTACAAGCAAGACTTCGTTTCAGGTAAGGGCAGTGACTTTTCAGTTCAAAGGCACTACATCGTTCACAAAGCTCACACGTTTCTCATCCTAACAGACAAGCATTGGATGTTAGAGGTCCTGTGCTTTGTATCAGTTTCAGAAGCAGAGTTGGACTAGATATGGTCCGTATGTGTAGGAAACACCGTTCTTATGTTCTCAGCACACTCACGTTTCCTGCTGTCTTAGAGACTCTAGAAAGCAAGAGTGTGCTTCTTGTTCTAAAGCAGAGTGTGATCAATGGATGATTACACTGCTTCGTGTTTCCCTTCAGAAATGGAGTTAAATCCCAGGCTCTGTGTCTTACTACAAGCAAGACTTCGTTTCAGGTAAGGGCAGTCACTTTTCAGCTCAAACGAACTACATCGTTCACTGAGCTCACACGTTTCTCATCTTAACAGACAAGCATTGGATGTTAGAGGACCAGTGCTTTGTATCAGTTTCAGAAGAATCGTTGGACTAGATATAGTCCGTATGTGTAGGAAATACCGTACTTTTGTTCTCAGCACACTCACATTTCCTGCTGTCTTAGAGACTCTAGATAGCAAGAGCGTGCTTCTTGTTCTAATGCAGAGTGTGATCAATGGATGAGAACACTCCTGTGTGTTTCACTTCAGAAATGGAGGTAATCCCATGCTCTGAGTCTTCCTTTAAGCAAGACTTCGTTTCAGGTAAAGGCAGTTACTTTACAGCTCAAACGAACTACATCGTTCACGAAGGTGACACGTTTCGGATCTTACCTGACAATCATTGGATGTTAGAGGACCTGTGGTTTGTTTCTGTTTCAGAAGCAGAGTTGAATTGATATGGTCCGCAATTTAGGAAACACCGTTCTTTTGTTCTGAGCACACTCAGGTTTCCTGCTGTATTAGAGACTCTAGAAAGCAAGAGCGTGCTTCTTGTTCTAAAGCAGAGTGTGATCAATGGATGAGACAATGCTGTGTGTTTCACTTCAGAAATGGAGTTATATCCCATGCTCTGAGTCTCCCTACAAGCAAGACTTCGTTTCAGGTAAGGGCAGTCACTTTTCTGCACAAAGGAACTACATCGTTCACGAAGCTCACACGTTTCTCATCTTAACTGACAAGCATTGGATGTTAGAGGACCAGTGCATTGTATCAGTTTCAGAAGAAGATTTGGACTACATATAGTCCGTATGTGTAGGAAACACCGTTCTTATGTTCTGGGCACACTCAGATTTCCTGCTGTATTAGAGACTCTAGAAAGCAAGAGCGTGCTTCTTGCTCTAAAGCAGAGTGTGATCCATGGATGAGAACTCTGCTGTGTGTTTCCCTTCAGAAATGGAGTTAAATCCCAGGCTCTCTGTCTTCAAACAGGCAAGACTTCGTTTCAGGTAAGGGCAGTCACTTTTCTTCTCAAATGAACTACATCGTTCACGGAACTCACACGTTTCTCATCTTAACTGACAAGCATTGGATGTTAGAGGGTCAGTGCTTTGTATCAGTTTCAGAAGCAGATTTGGACTACATATGGTCCGTATGTGTATGAAACACCGTTCTTTTGTTCTGGGCACACTCAGATTTCCTGTTGTATTTGAGACTCTAGAAAGTACAGTGTGCTTCTCGCTCTAAAGCAGAGTATGTTCGATGGATGTGAACTATGCTGTGTGTTTCCCTTCAGAAATGGACTTAAATCCCAGGCTCTGTGTCTTACTACAAGCAAGACTTTGTTTCTGGTAAGGGCAGTGACTTTTCAGTTCAAAGGCACTACATCGTTCACAAAGCTCACACGTTTCTCATCCTAACAGACAAGCATTGGATGTTAGAGGACCAGTGCTTTGTATCAGTTTAAGAAGCAGATTTGGACTAGATATGTTCCTTATGTGTAGGAAACACCGTTCTTTTGTTCTCAGCACACTCACGTTTCCTGCTGTCTTAGAGACTCTAGAAAGCAAGAGCGTGCTTCTCTTTCTAATGCAGAGTGTGTTCCATGGATGAAAACTATGCTGTGTGTTTCCCTTCAGAAAAGGAGTTAAATCCCAGGCTCTGAGTCTTCCTACAAGCAAGACTTCGTTTCAGGTTAGTGGAGTCACTTCTCTGCTCAAACGAACTACATCGTTCACGAAGCTCACACGTTTCTCATCTTAACTGACAAGCATTGGATGTTAGAGGACCAGTGCTTTGTATCAGTTTCAGAAGAAGCGTTGGACTAGATATAGTCCATATGTGTAGGAAACACCGTTCTTTTGTTCTCAGCACACTCACGTTTCCTGCTCTCTTATAGACTCTAGAAAGCAAGAGCGTGCTTCTCGCTCTAAAGCAGAGTGTGATCCATGGATGAGAACTATGCTGTGTGTTTGCCTTCAGAAATGGAGTTAAATCCCAGGCTCTGAGTCTTCCTACAAGCAAGACTTCATTTCAGGTAAGGGCAGTCACTTTTCTGCTCAAATGAACTACATCGTTCACTGAGCTCACACGTTTCTCTTCTTAACTGACAAGCATTGGATGTTAGAGGGTCAGTGCATTGTATCAGTTTCAGAATCAGAGTTGGACTAGATATGGTCCGTATGTGTAGGAAATACCGTTCTTTTGTTCTCAGCACACTCACGTTTCCTGCTGTTTTAGAGACTCTAGAAATCAAGAGCGTGCTTCTCACTCTAAAGCAGAGTGTGATCCATGGATGAGAACTATGCTGTGTGTTTCCCTTCACAAATTGCGTTAAATCCCAGGCTCTGTGTCTTCCTACAAGCAAGACTTCGTTTCAGGTAAGGGCAGTCACTTTTCAGCTCAAACGAACTACATCGTTCACTGAGCTCACACGTTTCTCATCTTAACAGACAAGCATTGGATGTTAGAGGACCAGTGCTTTGTATCAGTTTAAGAAGCAGTGTTGGACTAGATATGGTCCGTATGTGTAGGAAATACCGTTCTTTTGTTCTCAGCACACTCACATTTCCTGCTGTCTTAGAGACTCTAGATAGCAAGAGCGTGCTTCTTGTTCTAATGCAGAGTGTGATCAATGGATGAGAACACTGCTGTGTGTTTCACTTCAGAAATGGATGTAATCCCATGCTCTGAGTCTTCCTACAAGCAAGACTTCGTTTCAGCTAAAGGCAGTTACTTTACAGCTCAAACGAACTACATCGTTCACGAAGGTGACACGTTTCGGTTCTTACCTGACAAGCATTGGATGTTAGAGGACCTGTGGTTTGTTTCTGTTTCAGAAGCACAGTTGAATTTATATGGTCCGCAATTTAGGAAACACCGTTCTTTTGTTCTGAGCACACTCAGGTTTCCTGCTGTATTAGAGACTCTAGAAAGCCAGAGCGTGCTTCTTGTTCTAAAGCAGAGTGTGATCAATGGATGAGACAATGCTGTGTGTTTCACTTCAGAAATGGAGTTAAATCCCATGCTCTGAGTCTCCCTACAAGCAAGACTTCGTTTCAGGTAAGGGCAGTCACTTTTCTGCACAAAGGAACTACATCGTTCACGAAGCTCACACGTTTCTCATCTTAACTGACAAGCATTGGATGTTAGAGGACCAGTGCATTGTATCAGTTTCAGAAGAAGATTTGGACTACATATAGTCCGTATGTGTAGGAAACACCGTTCTGATGTTCTGGGCACACTCAGATTTCCTGATGTATTAGAGACTCTAGAAAGCAAGAGCGTGCTTCTTGCTCTAAAGCAGAGTGTGATCCATGGATGAGAACTCTGCTGTGTGTTTCCCTTCAGAAATGGAGTTAAATCCCAGGCTCTGTGTCTTCCTACAGGCAAGACTTCGTTTCAGGTAAGGGCAGTCACTTTTCTGCTCAAACGAACTACATCGTTCACGGAACTCACACGTTTCTCATCTTAACTGACAAGCATTGGATGTTAGAGGGTCAGTGCTTTGTATCAGTTTCAGAAGCAGATTTGGATTACATATGGTCCGTATGTGTATGAAACACCGTTCTTTTGTTCTGGGCACACTCAGATTTCCTGTTGTATTAGAGAATCTAGAAAGTACAGTGTGCTTCTCGCTCTAAAGCAGAGTGTGATCGATGGATGAGAACTATGCTGTGTGTTTCCCTTCAGAAATGGACTTAAATCCCAGGCTCTGTGTCTTACTACAAGCAAGACTTCATTTCAGGTAAGGGCAGTGACTTTTCAGTTCAAAGGCACTACATCGTTCACAAAGCTCACACGTTTCTCATCCTAACAGACAAGCATTGGATGTTAGAGGACCAGTGCTTTGTATCAGTTTAAGAAGCAGATTTGGACTAGATATGTTCCTTATGTGTAGGAAACTCCGTTCTTTTGTTCTCAGCACACTCACGTTTCCTGCTGTCTTAGAGACTCTAGAAAGCAAGAGCGTGCTTCTCTTTCTAATGCAGAGTGTGTTCCATGGATGAAAACTATGCTGTGTGTTTCCCTTCAGAAAAGGAGTTAAATCCCAGGCTCTGAGTCTTCCTACAAGCAAGACTTCGTTTCAGGTTAGGGGAGTCACTTCTCTGCTCAAACGAACTACATCGTTCACGAAGCTCACACGTTTCTCATCTTAACTGACAAGCATTGGATGTTAGAGGACCAGTGCTTTGTATCAGTTTCAGAAGAAGCGTTGGACTAGATATGGTCCATATGTGTAGGAAACACCGTTCTTTTGTTCTCAGCACACTCACGTTTCCTGCTGTCTTATAGACTCTAGAAAGCAAGAGCGTGCTTCTCGCTCTAAAGCAGAGTGTGATCCATGGATGAGAACTATGCTGTGTGTTTGCCTTCAGAAATGGAGTTAAATCCCAGGCTCTGAGACTTCCTACAAGCAAGACTTCATTTCAGGTAAGGGCAGTCACTTTTCTGCTCAAATGAACTACATCGTTCACTGAGCTCACACGTTTCTCTTCTTAACTGACAAGCATTGGATGTTAGATGGTCAGTGCATTGTATCAGTTTCAGAAGCAGATTTGGACTAGATATGGTCCATATGTGTAGGAAACACCGTTCTTTTTTTCTGGGCAGACTCAGATTTCCTCCTGTCTTAGAGACTCTAGAAAGCAAGAGTGTGTTTCTCGCTCTAAAGCAGAGTGTGATCCATGTATGAATACTATGCTGTGTGTTTCCCTTCAGAAGTGGAGTTAAATCCCATGCTCTGAGTCTTACTACAAGCAAGACTTCGTTTCAGGTAAGGGCAGTCACTTTTCAGCTCAAACGAACTACATCTTTCCCGGGGCTCACACGTTTCTCATCTTAACAGACAAGCACTGGATGTTAGAGGTCCTGTGCTTTGTATCAGTTTCAGAAGCAGAGTTGGACTAGATATGGTCCGTATGTGTAGGAAACACCGTTCTTTTGTTCTCAGCACACTCACATTTCCTGCTGTCTTAGAGACTCTAGATAGCAAGAGCGTGCTTCTTGTTCTAATGCAGAGTGTGATCAATGGATGAGAACACTGCTGTGTGTTTCACTTCAGAAATGGATGTAATCCCATGCTCTGAGTCTTCCTACAAGCAAGACTTCGTTTCAGCTAAAGGCAGTTACTTTACAGCTCAAACGAACTACATCGTTCACGAAGGTGACACGTTTCGGTTCTTACCTGACAAGCATTGGATGTTAGAGGACCTGTGGTTTGTTTCTGTTTCAGAAGCACAGTTGAATTTATATGGTCCGCAATTTAGGAAACACCGTTCTTTTGTTCTGAGCACACTCAGGTTTCCTGCTGTATTAGAGACTCTAGAAAGCCAGAGCGTGCTTCTTGTTCTAAAGCAGAGTGTGATCAATGGATGAGACAATGCTGTGTGTTTCACTTCAGAAATGGAGTTAAATCCCATGCTCTGAGTCTCCCTACAAGCAAGACTTCGTTTCAGGTAAGGGCAGTCACTTTTCTGCACAAAGGAACTACATCGTTCACGAAGCTCACACGTTTCTCATCTTAACTGACAAGCATTGGATGTTAGAGGACCAGTGCATTGTATCAGTTTCAGAAGAAGATTTGGACTACATATAGTCCGTATGTGTAGGAAACACCGTTCTGATGTTCTGGGCACACTCAGATTTCCTGATGTATTAGAGACTCTAGAAAGCAAGAGCGTGCTTCTTGCTCTAAAGCAGAGTGTGATCCATGGATGAGAACTCTGCTGTGTGTTTCCCTTCAGAAATGGAGTTAAATCCCAGGCTCTGTGTCTTCCTACAGGCAAGACTTCGTTTCAGGTAAGGGCAGTCACTTTTCTGCTCAAACGAACTACATCGTTCACGGAACTCACACGTTTCTCATCTTAACTGACAAGCATTGGATGTTAGAGGGTCAGTGCTTTGTATCAGTTTCAGAAGCAGATTTGGATTACATATGGTCCGTATGTGTATGAAACACCGTTCTTTTGTTCTGGGCACACTCAGATTTCCTGTTGTATTAGAGAATCTAGAAAGTACAGT
Organism: Onychomys leucogaster; assembly: GCA_949786385.1. Classification (NCBI taxonomy): domain Eukaryota; kingdom Metazoa; phylum Chordata; class Mammalia; order Rodentia; family Cricetidae; genus Onychomys; species Onychomys leucogaster. The sequence goes on from CATKUP010000047.1 coordinate 1,290,474, forward strand.
GTGCTTCTCGCTCTAAAGCAGAGTGTGATCGATGGATGAGAACTATGCTGTGTGTTTCCCTTCAGAAATGGACTTAAATCCCAGGCTCTGTGTCTTACTACAAGCAAGACTTCGTTTCAGGTAAGGGCAGTGACTTTTCAGTTCAAAGGCACTACATCGTTCACAAAGCTCACACGTTTCTCATCCTAACAGACAAGCATTGGATGTTAGAGGACCAGTGCTTTGTATCAGTTTAAGAAGCAGATTTGGACTAGATATGTTCCTTATGTGTAGGAAACTCCGTTCTTTTGTTCTCAGCACACTCACGTTTCCTGCTGTCTTAGAGACTCTAGAAAGCAAGAGCGTGCTTCTCTTTCTAATGCAGAGTGTGTTCCATGGATGAAAACTATGCTGTGTGTTTCCCTTCAGAAAAGGAGTTAAATCCCAGGCTCTGAGTCTTCCTACAAGCAAGACTTCGTTTCAGGTTAGGGGAGTCACTTCTCTGCTCAAACGAACTACATCGTTCACGGAACTCACACGTTTCTCATCTTAACTGACAAGCATTGGATGTTAGAGGACCAGTGCTTTGTATCAGTTTCAGAAGAAGCGTTGGACTAGATATGGTCCATATGTGTAGAAAACACCGTTCTTTTGTTCTCAGCACACTCACGTTTCCTGCTGTCTTATAGACTCTAGAAAGCAAGAGCGTGCTTCTCGCTCTAAAGCAGAGTGTGATCCATGGATGAGAACTATGCTGTGTGTTTGCCTTCAGAAATGGAGTTAAATCCCAGGCTCTGAGACTTCCTACAAGCAAGACTTCATTTCAGGTAAGGGCAGTCACTTTTCTGCTCAAATGAACTACATCGTTCACTGAGCTCACACGTTTCTCTTCTTAACTGACAAGCATTGGATGTTAGATGGTCAGTGCATTGTATCAGTTTCAGAAGCAGATTTGGACTAGATATGGTCCATATGTGTAGGAAACACCGTTCTTTTTTTCTGGGCAGACTCAGATTTCCTCCTGTCTTAGAGACTCTAGAAAGCAAGAGTGTGTTTCTCGCTCTAAAGCAGAGTGTGATCCATGTATGAATACTATGCTGTGTGTTTCCCTTCAGAAGTGGAGTTAAATCCCATGCTCTGAGTCTTACTACAAGCAAGACTTCGTTTCAGGTAAGGGCAGTCACTTTTCAGCTCAAACGAACTACATCTTTCCCGGGGCTCACACGTTTCTCATCTTAACATACAAGCACTGGATGTTAGAGGTCCTGTGCTTTGTATCAGTTTCAGAAGCAGAGTTGGACTAGATATGGTCCGTATGTGTAGGAAACACCGTTCTTTTGTTCTCAGCACACTCACGTTTCCTGCTGACTTAGAGACTCTAGAAAGCAAGAGCGTGCTTCTTGTTCTAAAGCAGAGTGTGATCAATGGATGATTACACTGCTGCGTGTTTCCCTTCAGAAATGGAGTTAAATCCCAGGCTCTGTGTCTTCCTACAAGCAAGACTTCGTTTCAGGTAAGGGCAGTCACTTTTCAGCTCAAACGAACTACATCGTTCACTGAGCTCACACGTTTCTCATCTTAACAGACAAGCATTGGATGTTAGAGGACCAGTGCTTTGTATCAGTTTAAGAAGCAGTGTTGGACTAGATATGGTCCGTATGTGTAGGAAATACCGTTCTTTTGTTCTCAGCACACTCACATTTCCTGCTGTCTTAGAGACTCTAGATAGCAAGAGCGTGCTTCTTGTTCTAATGCAGAGTGTGATCAATGGATGAGAACACTGCTGTGTGTTTCACTTCAGAAATGGAGGTAATCCCATGCTCTGAGTCTTCCTACAAGCAAGACTTCGTTTCAGGTAAAGGCAGTTACTTTACAGCTCAAACGAACTACATCTTTCACGAAGGTGACTCGTTTCGGATCTTACCTGACAAGCATTGGATGTTAGAGGACCTGTGGTTTGTTTCTGTTTCAGAAGCAGAGTTGAATTGATATGGTCCGCAATTTAGGAAACACCGTTCTTTTGTTCTGAGCACACTCAGGTTTCCTGCTGTATTAGAGACTCTAGAAAGCAAGAGCGTGCTTCTTGTTCTAATGCAGAGTGTGATCAATGGATGAGACAATGCTGTGTGTTTCACTTCAGAAATGGAGTTAAATCCCATGCTCTGAGTCTCCCTACAAGCAAGACTTCGTTTCAGGTAAGGGCAGTCACTTTTCAGCACAAAGGAACTACATCGTTCACGAAGCTCACACGTTTCTCATCTTAAATGACAAGCATTGGATGTTAGAGGACCAGTGCATTGTATCAGTTTCAGAAGAAGATTTGGACTACATATAGTCCGTATGTGTAGGAAACACCGTTCTTATGTTCTGGGCACACTCAGATTTCCTGATGTATTAGAGACTCTAGAAAGCAAGAGCGTGCTTCTTGCTCTAAAGCAGAGTGTGATCCATGGATGAGAACTCTGCTGTGTGTTTCCCTTCAGAAATGGAGTTAAATCCCAGGCTCTGTGTCTTCCTACAGGCAAGACTTCGTTTCAGGTAAGGGCAGTCACTTTTCTGCTCAAATGAACTACATCGTTCACGGAACTCACACGTTTCTCATCTTAACTGACAAGCATTGGATGTTAGAGGGTCAGTGCTTTGTATCAGTTTCAGAAGCAGATTTGGACTACATATGGTCCGTATGTGTATGAAACACCGTTCTTTTGTTCTGGGCACACTCATATTTCCTGCTCTATTAGAGACTCTAGAAAGTACAGTGTGCTTCTCGCTCTAAAGCAGAGTGTGATCGATGGATGAGAACTATGCTGTGTGTTTTCCTTCAGAAATGGACTTAAATCCCAGGCTCTGTGTCTTACTACAAGCAAGACTTCGTTTCAGGTAAGGGCAGTGACTTTTCAGTTCAAAGGCACTACATCGTTCACAAAGCTCACACGTTTCTCATCCTAACAGACAAGCATTGGATGTTAGAGGACCAGTGCTTTGTATCAGTTTAAGAAGCAGATTTGGACTAGAAATGTTCCTTATGTGTAGGAAACTCCGTTCTTTTGTTCTCAGCACACTCACGTTTCCTGCTGTCTTAGAGACTCTAGAAAGCAAGAGCGTGCTTCTCTTTCTAATGCAGAGTGTGTTCCATGGATGAAAACTATGCTGTGTGTTTCCCTTCAGAAAAGGAGTTAAATGCCAGGCTCTGAGTCTTCCTACAAGCAAGACTTCGTTTCAGGTTAGGGGAGTCACTTCTCTGCTCAAACGAACTACATCGTTCACGGAACTCACACGTTTCTCATCTTAACTGACAAGCATTGGATGTTAGAGGACCAGTGCTTTGTATCAGTTTCAGAAGAAGCGTTGGACTAGATATGGTCCATATGTGTAGGAAACACCGTTCTTTTGTTCTCAGCACACTCACGTTTCCTGCTGTCTTATAGACTCTAGAAAGCAAGAGCGTGCTTCTCGCTCTAAAGCAGAGTGTGATCCATGGATGAGAACTATGCTGTGTGTTTGCCTTCAGAAATGGAGTTAAATCCCAGGCTCTGAGACTTCCTACAAGCAAGACTTCATTTCAGGTAAGGGCAGTCACTTTTCTGCTCAAATGAACTACATCGTTCACTGAGCTCACACGTTTCTCTTCTTAACTGACAAGCATTGGATGTTAGAGGGTCAGTGCATTGTATCAGTTTCAGAAGCAGATTTGGACTAGATATGGTCCATATGTGTAGGAAACACCGTTCTTTTTTTCTGGGCAGACTCAGATTTCCTCCTGTCTTAGAGACTCTAGAAAGCAAGAGTGTGTTTCTCGCTCTAAAGCAGAGTGTGATCCATGTATGAATACTATGCTGTGTGTTTCCCTTCAGAAGTGGAGTTAAATCCCATGCTCTGAGTCTTACTACAAGCAAGACTTCGTTTCAGGTAAGGGCAGTCACTTTTCAGCTCAAACGAACTACATCTTTCCCGGGGCTCACACGTTTCTCATCTTAACAGACAAGCATTGGATGTTAGAGGTCCTGTGCTTTGTATCAGTTTCAGAAGCAGAGTTGGACTAGATATGGTCCGTATGTGTAGGAAACACCGTTCTTGTGTTCTCAGCACACTCACGTTTCCTGCTGTCTTAGAGACTCTAGAAAGCAAGAGCGTGCTTCTTGTTCTAAAGCAGAGTGTGATCAATGGATGATTACACTGCTGCGTGTTTCCCTTCAGAAATGGAGTTAAATCCCAGGCTCTTTGTCTTACTACAAGCAAGACTTCGTTTCAGGTAAGGGCAGTCACTCTCAGCTCAAACGAACTACATCGTTCACAAAGCTCACACATTTCTCATCTTAACTGACAAGCATTGGATGTTAGAGGACTAGTTCTTTGTATCAGTTTCAGAATCAGAGTTGGACTAGATATGGTCTGTATGTGTAGGAAATACCGTTCTTTTGTTCTCAGCACACTCACGTTTCCTGCTGTCTTAGAGACTCTAGAAAGCAAGAGCGTGCTTCTCACTCTAAAGCAGAATGTGATCCATGGATGAGAACTATGCTGTGTGTTTCCCTTCACAAATTGCGTTAAATCCCAGGCTCTGTGTCTTCCTACAAGCAAGACTTCGTTTCAGGTAAGGGCAGTCACTTTTCAGCTCAAACGAACTACAGTGTTCACTGAGCTCACACGTTTCTCATCTTAACAGACAAGCATAGGATGTTAGAGGACCAGTGCTTTGTATCAGTTTAAGAAGCAGTGTTGGACTAGATATGGTCCGTATGTGTAGGAAATACCGTTCTTTTGTTCTCAGCACACTCACATTTCCTGCTGTCTTAGAGACTCTAGATAGCAAGAGCGTGCTTCTTGTTCTAATGCAGAGTGTGATCAATGGATGAGACAATGCTGTGTGTTTCACTTCAGAAATGGAGTTAAATCCCATGCTCTGAGTCTCCCTACAAGCAAGACTTCGTTTCAGGTAAGGGCAGTCACTTTTCAGCACAAAGGAACTACATCGTTCTCGAAGCTCACACGTTTCTCATCTTAAATGACAAGCATTGGATGTTAGAGGACCAGTGCATTGTATCAGTTTCAGAAGAAGATTTGGACTACATATAGTCCGTATGTGTAGGAAACACCGTTCTTATGTTCTGGGCACACTCAGATTTCCTGATGTATTAGAGACTCTAGAAAGCAAGAGCGTGCTTCTTGCTCTAAAGCAGAGTGTGATCCATGGATGAGAACTCTGCTGTGTGTTTCCCTTCAGAAATGGAGTTAAATCCCAGGCTCTGTGTCTTCCTACAGGCAAGACTTCGTTTCAGGTAAGGGCAGTCACTTTTCTGCTCAAATGAACTACATCGTTCACGGAACTCACACGTTTCTCATCTTAACTGACAAGCATTGGATGTTAGAGGGTCAGTGCTTTGTATCAGTTTCAGAAGCAGATTTGGACTACATATGGTCCGTATGTGTATGAAACACCGTTCTTTTGTTCTGGGCACACTCATATTTCCTGCTGTATTAGAGACTCTAGAAAGTACAGTGTGCTTCTCGCTCTAAAGCAGAGTGTGATCGATGGATGAGAACTATGCTGTGTGTTTTCCTTCAGAAATGGACTTAAATCCCAGGCTCTGTGTCTTACTACAAGCAAGACTTCGTTTCAGGTAAGGGCAGTGACTTTTCAGTTCAAAGGCACTACATCGTTCACAAAGCTCACACGTTTCTCATCCTAACAGACAAGCATTGGATGTTAGAGGACCAGTGCTTTGTATCAGTTTAAGAAGCAGATTTGGACTAGAAATGTTCCTTATGTGTAGGAAACTCCGTTCTTTTGTTCTCAGCACACTCACGTTTCCTGCTGTCTTAGAGACTCTAGAAAGCAAGAGCGTGCTTCTCTTTCTAATGCAGAGTGTGTTCCATGGATGAAAACTATGCTGTGTGTTTCCCTTCAGAAAAGGAGTTAAATCCCAGGCTCTGAGTCTTCCTACAAGCAAGACTTCGTTTCAGGTTAGGGGAGTCACTTCTCTGCTCAAACGAACTACATCGTTCACGGAACTCACACGTTTCTCATCTTAACTGACAAGCATTGGATGTTAGAGGACCAGTGCTTTGTATCAGTTTCAGAAGAAGCGTTGGACTAGATATGGTCCATATGTATAGGAAACACCGTTCTTTTGTTCTCAGCACACTCACGTTTCCTGCTGTCTTATAGACTCTAGAAAGCAAGAGCGTGCTTCTCGCTCTAAAGCAGAGTGTGATCCATGGATGAGAACTATGCTGTGTGTTTGCCTTCAGAAATGGAGTTAAATCCCAGGCTCTGAGACTTCCTACAAGCAAGACTTCATTTCAGGTAAGGGCAGTCACTTTTCTGCTCAAATGAACTACATCGTTCACTGAGCTCACACGTTTCTCTTCTTAACTGACAAGCATTGGATGTTAGAGGGTCAGTGCATTGTATCAGTTTCAGAAGCAGATTTGGACTAGATATGGTCCATATGTGTAGGAAACACCGTTCTTTTTTTCTGGGCAGACTCAGATTTCCTCCTGTCTTAGAGACTCTAGAAAGCAAGAGTGTGTTTCTCGCTCTAAAGCAGAGTGTGATCCATGTATGAATACTATGCTGTGTGTTTCCCTTCAGAAGTGGAGTTAAATCCCATGCTCTGAGTCTTACTACAAGCAAGACTTCGTTTCAGGTAAGGGCAGTCACTTTTCAGCTCAAACGAACTACATCTTTCACGGGGCTCACACGTTTCTCATCTTAACAGACAAGCATTGGATGTTAGAGGTCCTGTGCTTTGTATCAGTTTCAGAATCAGAGTTGGACTAGATATGGTCTGTATGTGTAGGAAATACCGTTCTTTTGTTCTCAGCACACTCACGTTTCCTGCTGTCTTAGAGACTCCTGAAAGCAAGAGCGTGCTTCTCACTCTAAAGCAGAATGTGATTCATGGATGAGAACTATGCTGTGTGTTTCCCTTCACAAATTGCGTTAAATCCCAGGCTCTGTGTCTTCCTACAAGCAAGACTTCGTTTCAGGTAAGGGCAGTCACTTTTCAGCTCAAACGAACTACAGTGTTCACTGAGCTCACACGTTTCTCATCTTAACAGACAAGCATAGGATGTTAGAGGTCCAGTGCTTTGTATCAGTTTAAGAAGCAGTGTTGGACTAGATATGGTCCGTATGTGTAGGAAATACCGTTCTTTTGTTCTCAGCACACTCACATTTCCTGCTGTCTTAGAGACTCTAGATAGCAAGAGCGTGCTTCTTGTTCTAATGCAGAGTGTGATCAATGGATGAGACAATGCTGTGTGTTTCACTTCAGAAATGGAGTTAAATCCCATGCTCTGAGTCTCCCTACAAGCAAGACTTCGTTTCAGGTAAGGGCAGTCACTTTTCAGCACAAAGGAACTACATCGTTCACGAAGCTCACACGTTTCTCATCTTAAATGACAAGCATTGGATGTTAGAGGACCAGTGCATTGTATCAGTTTCAGAAGAAGATTTGGACTACATATAGTCCGTATGTGTAGGAAACACCGTTCTTATGTTCTGGGCACACTCAGATTTCCTGATGTATTAGAGACTCTAGAATGCAAGAGCGTGCTTCTTGCTCTAAAGCAGAGTGTGATCCATGGATGAGAACTCTGCTGTGTGTTTCCCTTCAGAAATGGAGTTAAATCCCAGGCTCTGTGTCTTCCTACAGGCAAGACTTCGTTTCAGGTAAGGGCAGTCACTTTTCTGCTCAAATGAACTACATCGTTCACGGAACTCACACGTTTCTCATCTTAACTGACAAGCATTGGATGTTAGAGGGTCAGTGCTTTGTATCAGTTTCAGAAGCAGATTTGGACTACATATGGTCCGTATGTGTATGAAACACCGTTCTTTTGTTCTGGGCACACTCATATTTCCTGCTGTATTAGAGACTCTAGAAAGTACAGTGTGCTTCTCGCTCTAAAGCAGAGTGTGATCGATGGATGAGAACTATGCTGTGTGTTTTCCTTCAGAAATGGACTTAAATCCCAGGCTCTGTGTCTTACTACAAGCAAGACTTCGTTTCAGGTAAGGGCAGTGACTTTTCAGTTCAAAGGCACTACATCGTTCACAAAGCTCACACGTTTCTCATCCTAACAGACAAGCATTGGATGTTAGAGGACCAGTGCTTTGTATCAGTTTAAGAAGCAGATTTGGACTAGAAATGTTCCTTATGTGTAAGAAACTCCGTTGTTTTGTTCTCAGCACACTCACGTTTCCTGCTGTCTTAGAGACTCTAGAAAGCAAGAGCGTGCTTCTCTTTCTAATGCAGAGTGTGTTCCATGGATGAAAACTATGCTGTGTGTTTCCCTTCAGAAAAGGAGTTAAATGCCAGGCTCTGAGTCTTCCTACAAGCAAGACTTCGTTTCAGGTTAGGGGAGTCACTTCTCTGCTCAAACGAACTACATCGTTCACGGAACTCACACGTTTCTCATCTTAACTGACAAGCATTGGATGTTAGAGGACCAGTGCTTTGTATCAGTTTCAGAAGAAGCGTTGGACTAGATATGGTCCATATGTGTAGGAAACACCGTTCTTTTGTTCTCAGCACACTCACGTTTCCTGCTGTCTTATAGACTCTAGAAAGCAAGAGCGTGCTTCTCGCTCTAAAGCAGAGTGTGATCCATGGATGAGAACTATGCTGTGTGTTTGCCTTCAGAAATGGAGTTAAATCCCAGGCTCTGAGACTTCCTACAAGCAAGACTTCATTTCAGGTAAGGGCAGTCACTTTTCTGCTCAAATGAACTACATCGTTCACTGAGCTCACACGTTTCTCTTCTTAACTGACAAGCATTGGATGTTAGAGGGTCAGTGCATTGTATCAGTTTCAGAAGCAGATTTGGACTAGATATGGTCCATATGTGTAGGAAACACCGTTCTTTTTTTCTGGGCAGACTCAGATTTCCTCCTGTCTTAGAGACTCTAGAAAGCAAGAGTGTGTTTCTCGCTCTAAAGCAGAGTGTGATCCATGTATGAATACTATGCTGTGTGTTTCCCTTCAGAAGTGGAGTTAAATCCCATGCTCTGAGTCTTACTACAAGCAAGACTTCGTTTCAGGTAAGGGCAGTCACTTTTCAGCTCAAACGAACTACATCTTTCCCGGGGCTCACACGTTTCTCATCTTAACAGACAAGCATTGGATGTTAGAGGTCCTGTGCTTTGTATCAGTTTCAGAAGCAGAGTTGGACTAGATATGGTCCGTATGTGTAGGAAACACCGTTCTTTTGTTCTCAGCACACTCACGTTTCCTGCTGTCTTAGAGACTCTAGAAAGCAAGAGCGTGCTTCTTGTTCTAAAGCAGAGTGTGATCAATGGATGATTACACTGCTGCGTGTTTCCCTTCAGAAATGGAGTTAAATCCCAGGCTCTTTGTCTTACTACAAGCAAGACTTCGTTTCAGGTAAGGGCAGTCACTCTCAGCTCAAACGAACTACATCGTTCACAAAGCTCACACATTTCTCATCTTAACTGACAAGCATTGGATGTTAGAGGACTAGTTCTTTGTATCAGTTTCAGAATCAGAGTTGGACTAGATATGGTCTGTATGTGTAGGAAATACCGTTCTTTTGTTCTCAGCACACTCACGTTTCCTGCTGTCTTAGAGACTCCTGAAAGCAAGAGCGTGCTTCTCACTCTAAAGCAGAATGTGATCCATGGATGAGAACTATGCTGTGTGTTTCCCTTCAGAAAAGGAGTTAAATCCCAGGCTCTGTGTCTTCCTACAAGCAAGACTTCGTTTCAGGTAAGGGCAGTCACTTTTCAGCTCAAACGAACTACAGTGTTCACTGAGCTCACACGTTTCTCATCTTAACAGACAAGCATAGGATGTTAGAGGTCCAGTGCTTTGTATCAGTTTAAGAAGCAGTGTTGGACTAGATATGGTCCGTATGTGTAGGAAATACCGTTCTTTTGTTCTCAGCACACTCACATTTCCTGCTGTCTTAGAGACTCTAGATAGCAAGAGCGTGCTTCTTGTTCTAATGCAGAGTGTGATCAATGGATGAGACAATGCTGTGTGTTTCACTTCAGAAATGGAGTTAAATCCCATGCTCTGAGTCTCCCTACAAGCAAGACTTCGTTTCAGGTAAGGGCAGTCACTTTTCAGCACAAAGGAACTACATCGTTCACGAAGCTCACACGTTTCTCATCTTAAATGACAAGCATTGGATGTTAGAGGACCAGTGCATTGTATCAGTTTCAGAAGAAGATTTGGACTACATATAGTCCGTATGTGTAGGAAACACCGTTCTTATGTTCTGGGCACACTCAGATTTCCTGATGTATTAGAGACTCTAGAATGCAAGAGCGTGCTTCTTGCTCTAAAGCAGAGTGTGATCCATGGATGAGAACTCTGCTGTGTGTTTCCCTTCAGAAATGGAGTTAAATCCCAGGCTCTGTGTCTTCCTACAGGCAAGACTTCGTTTCAGGTAAGGGCAGTCACTTTTCTGCTCAAATGAACTACATCGTTCACGGAACTCACACGTTTCTCATCTTAACTGACAAGCATTGGATGTTAGAGGGTCAGTGCTTTGTATCAGTTTCAGAAGCAGATTTGGACTACATATGGTCCGTATGTGTATGAAACACCGTTCTTTTGTTCTGGGCACACTCATATTTCCTGCTGTATTAGAGACTCTAGAAAGTACAGTGTGCTTCTCGCTCTAAAGCAGAGTGTGATCGATGGATGAGAACTATGCTGTGTGTTTTCCTTCAGAAATGGACTTAAATCCCAGGCTCTGTGTCTTACTACAAGCAAGACTTCGTTTCAGGTAAGGGCAGTGACTTTTCAGTTCAAAGGCACTACATCGTTCACAAAGCTCACACGTTTCTCATCCTAACAGACAAGCATTGGATGTTAGAGGACCAGTGCTTTGTATCAGTTTAAGAAGCAGATTTGGACTAGAAATGTTCCTTATGTGTAAGAAACTCCGTTGTTTTGTTCTCAGCACACTCACGTTTCCTGCTGTCTTAGAGACTCTAGAAAGCAAGAGCGTGCTTCTCTTTCTAATGCAGAGTGTGTTCCATGGATGAAAACTATGCTGTGTGTTTCCCTTCAGAAAAGGAGTTAAATGCCAGGCTCTGAGTCTTCCTACAAGCAAGACTTCGTTTCAGGTTAGGGGAGTCACTTCTCTGCTCAAACGAACTACATCGTTCACGGAACTCACACGTTTCTCATCTTAACTGACAAGCATTGGATGTTAGAGGACCAGTGCTTTGTATCAGTTTCAGAAGAAGCGTTGGACTAGATATGGTCCATATGTGTAGGAAACACCGTTCTTTTGTTCTCAGCACACTCACGTTTCCTGCTGTCTTATAGACTCTAGAAAGCAAGAGCGTGCTTCTCGCTCTAAAGCAGAGTGTGATCCATGGATGAGAACTATGCTGTGTGTTTGCCTTCAGAAATGGAGTTAAATCCCAGGCTCTGAGACTTCCTACAAGCAAGACTTCATTTCAGGTAAGGGCAGTCACTTTTCTGCTCAAATGAACTACATCGTTCACTGAGCTCACACGTTTCTCTTCTTAACTGACAAGCATTGGATGTTAGAGGGTCAGTGCATTGTATCAGTTTCAGAAGCAGATTTGGACTAGATATGGTCCATATGTGTAGGAAACACCGTTCTTTTTTTCTGGGCAGACTCAGATTTCCTCCTGTCTTAGAGACTCTAGAAAGCAAGAGTGTGTTTCTCGCTCTAAAGCAGAGTGTGATCCATGTATGAATACTATGCTGTGTGTTTCCCTTCAGAAGTGGAGTTAAATCCCATGCTCTGAGTCTTACTACAAGCAAGACTTCGTTTCAGGTAAGGGCAGTCACTTTTCAGCTCAAACGAACTACATCTTTCCCGGGGCTCACACGTTTCTCATCTTAACAGACAAGCATTGGATGTTAGAGGTCCTGTGCTTTGTATCAGTTTCAGAAGCAGAGTTGGACTAGATATGGTCCGTATGTGTAGGAAACACCGTTCTTGTGTTCTCAGCACACTCACGTTTCCTGCTGTCTTAGAGACTCTAGAAAGCAAGAGCGTGCTTCTTGTTCTAAAGCAGAGTGTGATCAATGGATGATTACACTGCTGCGTGTTTCCCTTCAGAAATGGAGTTAAATCCCAGGCTCTTTGTCTTACTACAAGCAAGACTTCGTTTCAGGTAAGGGCAGTCACTCTCAGCTCAAACGAACTACATCGTTCACAAAGCTCACACATTTCTCATCTTAACTGACAAGCATTGGATGTTAGAGGACTAGTTCTTTGTATCAGTTTCAGAATCAGAGTTGGACTAGATATGGTCTGTATGTGTAGGAAATACCGTTCTTTTGTTCTCAGCACACTCACGTTTCCTGCTGTCTTAGAGACTCTAGAAAGCAAGAGCGTGCTTCTCACTCTAAAGCAGAATGTGATCCATGGATGAGAACTATGCTGTGTGTTTCCCTTCACAAATTGCGTTAAATCCCAGGCTCTGTGTCTTCCTACAAGCAAGACTTCGTTTCAGGTAAGGGCAGTCACTTTTCAGCTCAAACGAACTACAGTGTTCACTGAGCTCACACGTTTCTCATCTTAACAGACAAGCATAGGATGTTAGAGGACCAGTGCTTTGTATCAGTTTAAGAAGCAGTGTTGGACTAGATATGGTCCGTATGTGTAGGAAATACCGTTCTTTTGTTCTCAGCACACTCACATTTCCTGCTGTCTTAGAGACTCTAGATAGCAAGAGCGTGCTTCTTGTTCTAATGCAGAGTGTGATCAATGGATGAGACAATGCTGTGTGTTTCACTTCAGAAATGGAGTTAAATCCCATGCTCTGAGTCTCCCTACAAGCAAGACTTCGTTTCAGGTAAGGGCAGTCACTTTTCAGCACAAAGGAACTACATCGTTCTCGAAGCTCACACGTTTCTCATCTTAAATGACAAGCATTGGATGTTAGAGGACCAGTGCATTGTATCAGTTTCAGAAGAAGATTTGGACTACATATAGTCCGTATGTGTAGGAAACACCGTTCTTATGTTCTGGGCACACTCAGATTTCCTGATGTATTAGAGACTCTAGAAAGCAAGAGCGTGCTTCTTGCTCTAAAGCAGAGTGTGATCCATGGATGAGAACTCTGCTGTGTGTTTCCCTTCAGAAATGGAGTTAAATCCCAGGCTCTGTGTCTTCCTACAGGCAAGACTTCGTTTCAGGTAAGGGCAGTCACTTTTCTGCTCAAATGAACTACATCGTTCACGGAACTCACACGTTTCTCATCTTAACTGACAAGCATTGGATGTTAGAGGGTCAGTGCTTTGTATCAGTTTCAGAAGCAGATTTGGACTACATATGGTCCGTATGTGTATGAAACACCGTTCTTTTGTTCTGGGCACACTCATATTTCCTGCTGTATTAGAGACTCTAGAAAGTACAGTGTGCTTCTCGCTCTAAAGCAGAGTGTGATCGATGGATGAGAACTATGCTGTGTGTTTTCCTTCAGAAATGGACTTAAATCCCAGGCTCTGTGTCTTACTACAAGCAAGACTTCGTTTCAGGTAAGGGCAGTGACTTTTCAGTTCAAAGGCACTACATCGTTCACAAAGCTCACACGTTTCTCATCCTAACAGACAAGCATTGGATGTTAGAGGACCAGTGCTTTGTATCAGTTTAAGAAGCAGATTTGGACTAGAAATGTTCCTTATGTGTAGGAAACTCCGTTCTTTTGTTCTCAGCACACTCACGTTTCCTGCTGTCTTAGAGACTCTAGAAAGCAAGAGCGTGCTTCTCTTTCTAATGCAGAGTGTGTTCCATGGATGAAAACTATGCTGTGTGTTTCCCTTCAGAAAAGGAGTTAAATGCCAGGCTCTGAGTCTTCCTACAAGCAAGACTTCGTTTCAGGTTAGGGGAGTCACTTCTCTGCTCTAACGAACTACATCGTTCACGGAACTCACACGTTTCTCATCTTAACTGACAAGCATTGGATGTTAGAGGACCAGTGCTTTGTATCAGTTTCAGAAGAAGCGTTGGACTAGATATGGTCCATATGTATAGGAAACACCGTTCTTTTGTTCTCAGCACACTCACGTTTCCTGCTGTCTTATAGACTCTAGAAAGCAAGAGCGTGCTTCTCGCTCTAAAGCAGAGTGTGATCCATGGATGAGAACTATGCTGTGTGTTTGCCTTCAGAAATGGAGTTAAATCCCAGGCTCTGAGACTTCCTACAAGCAAGACTTCATTTCAGGTAAGGGCAGTCACTTTTCTGCTCAAATGAACTACATCGTTCACTGAGCTCACACGTTTCTCTTCTTAACTGACAAGCATTGGATGTTAGAGGGTCAGTGCATTGTATCAGTTTCAGAAGCAGATTTGGACTAGATATGGTCCATATGTGTAGGAAACACCGTTCTTTTTTTCTGGGCAGACTCAGATTTCCTCCTGTCTTAGAGACTCTAGAAAGCAAGAGTGTGTTTCTCGCTCTAAAGCAGAGTGTGATCCATGTATGAATACTATGCTGTGTGTTTCCCTTCAGAAGTGGAGTTAAATCCCATGCTCTGAGTCTTACTACAAGCAAGACTTCGTTTCAGGTAAGGGCAGTCACTTTTCAGCTCAAACGAACTACATCTTTCCCGGGGCTCACACGTTTCTCATCTTAACAGACAAGCATTGGATGTTAGAGGTCCTGTGCTTTGTATCAGTTTCAGAAGCAGAGTTGGACTAGATATGGTCCGTATGTGTAGGAAACACCGTTCTTTTGTTCTCAGCACACTCACGTTTCCTGCTGTCTTAGAGACTCTAGAAAGCAAGAGCGTGCTTCTTGTTCTAAAGCAGAGTGTGATCAATGGATGATTACACTGCTGCGTGTTTCCCTTCAGAAATGGAGTTAAATCCCAGGCTCTTTGTCTTACTACAAGCAAGACTTCGTTTCAGGTAAGGGCAGTCACTCTCAGCTCAAACGAACTAGATCGTTCACAAAGCTCACACATTTCTCATCTTAACTGACAAGCATTGGATGTTAGAGGACTAGTTCTTTGTATCAGTTTCAGAATCAGAGTTGGACTAGATATGGTCTGTATGTGTAGGAAATACCGTTCTTTTGTTCTCAGCACACTCACGTTTCCTGCTGTCTTAGAGACTCCTGAAAGCAAGAGCGTGCTTCTCACTCTAAAGCAGAATGTGATCCATGGATGAGAACTATGCTGTGTGTTTCCCTTCACAAATTGCGTTAAATCCCAGGCTCTGTGTCTTCCTACAAGCAAGACTTCGTTTCAGGTAAGGGCAGTCACTTTTCAGCTCAAACGAACTACAGTGTTCACTGAGCTCACACGTTTCTCATCTTAACAGACAAGCATAGGATGTTAGAGGACCAGTGCTTTGTATCAGTTTAAGAAGCAGTGTTGGACTAGATATGGTCCGTATGTGTAGGAAATACCGTTCTTTTGTTCTCAGCACACTCACATTTCCTGCTGTCTTAGAGACTCTAGATAGCAAGAGCGTGCTTCTTGTTCTAATGCAGAGTGTGATCAATGGATGAGACAATGCTGTGTGTTTCACTTCAGAAATGGAGTTAAATCCCATGCTCTGAGTCTCCCTACAAGCAAGACTTCGTTTCAGGTAAGGGCAGTCACTTTTCAGCACAAAGGAACTACATCGTTCACGAAGCTCACACGTTTCTCATCTTAAATGACAAGCATTGGATGTTAGAGGACCAGTGCATTGTATCAGTTTCAGAAGAAGATTTGGACTACATATAGTCCGTATGTGTAGGAAACACCGTTCTTATGTTCTGGGCACACTCAGATTTCCTGATGTATTAGAGACTCTAGAATGCAAGAGCGTGCTTCTTGCTCTAAAGCAGAGTGTGATCCATGGATGAGAACTCTGCTGTGTGTTTCCCTTCAGAAATGGAGTTAAATCCCAGGCTCTGTGTCTTCCTACAGGCAAGACTTCGTTTCAGGTAAGGGCAGTCACTTTTCTGCTCAAATGAACTACATCGTTCACGGAACTCACACGTTTCTCATCTTAACTGACAAGCATTGGATGTTAGAGGGTCAGTGCTTTGTATCAGTTTCAGAAGCAGATTTGGACTACATATGGTCCGTATGTGTATGAAACACCGTTCTTTTGTTCTGGGCACACTCATATTTCCTGCTGTATTAGAGACTCTAGAAAGTACAGTGTGCTTCTCGCTCTAAAGCAGAGTGTGATCGATGGATGAGAACTATGCTGTGTGTTTTCCTTCAGAAATGGACTTAAATCCCAGGCTCTGTGTCTTACTACAAGCAAGACTTCGTTTCAGGTAAGGGCAGTGACTTTTCAGTTCAAAGGCACTACATCGTTCACAAAGCTCACACGTTTCTCATCCTAACAGACAAGCATTGGATGTTAGAGGACCAGTGCTTTGTATCAGTTTAAGAAGCAGATTTGGACTAGAAATGTTCCTTATGTGTAAGAAACTCCGTTGTTTTGTTCTCAGCACACTCACGTTTCCTGCTGTCTTAGAGACTCTAGAAAGCAAGAGCGTGCTTCTCTTTCTAATGCAGAGTGTGTTCCATGGATGAAAACTATGCTGTGTGTTTCCCTTCAGAAAAGGAGTTAAATCCCAGGCTCTGAGTCTTCCTACAAGCAAGACTTCGTTTCAGGTTAGGGGAGTCACTTCTCTGCTCAAACGAACTACATCGTTCACGGAACTCACACGTTTCTCTTCTTAACTGACAAGCATTGGATGTTAGAGGACCAGTGCTTTGTATCAGTTTCAGAAGAAGCGTTGGACTAGATATGGTCCATATGTGTAGGAAACACCGTTCTTTTGTTCTCAGCACACTCACGTTTCCTGCTGTCTTATAGACTCTAGAAAGCAAGAGCGTGCTTCTCGCTCTAAAGCAGAGTGTGATCCATGGATGAGAACTATGCTGTGTGTTTGCCTTCAGAAATGGAGTTAAATCCCAGGCTCTGAGACTTCCTACAAGCAAGACTTCATTTCAGGTAAGGGCAGTCACTTTTCTGCTCAAATGAACTACATCGTTCACTGAGCTCACACGTTTCTCTTCTTAACTGACAAGCATTGGATGTTAGAGGGTCAGTGCATTGTATCAGTTTCAGAAGCAGATTTGGACTAGATATGGTCCATATGTGTAGGAAACACCGTTCTTTTTTTCTGGGCAGACTCAGATTTCCTCCTGTCTTAGAGACTCTAGAAAGCAAGAGTGTGTTTCTCGCTCTAAAGCAGAGTGTGATCCATGTATGAATACTATGCTGTGTGTTTCCCTTCAGAAGTGGAGTTAAATCCCATGCTCTGAGTCTTACTACAAGCAAGACTTCGTTTCAGGTAAGGGCAGTCACTTTTCAGCTCAAACGAACTACATCTTTCCCGGGGCTCACACGTTTCTCATCTTAACAGACAAGCATTGGATGTTAGAGGTCCTGTGCTTTGTATCAGTTTCAGAAGCAGAGTTGGACTAGATATGGTCCGTATGTGTAGGAAACACCGTTCTTTTGTTCTCAGCACACTCACGTTTCCTGCTGTCTTAGAGACTCTAGAAAGCAAGAGCGTGCTTCTTGTTCTAAAGCAGAGTGTGATCAATGGATGATTACACTGCTGCGTGTTTCCCTTCAGAAATGGAGTTAAATCCCAGGCTCTTTGTCTTACTACAAGCAAGACTTCGTTTCAGGTAAGGGCAGTCACTCTCAGCTCAAACGAACTAGATCGTTCACAAAGCTCACACATTTCTCATCTTAACTGACAAGCATTGGATGTTAGAGGACTAGTTCTTTGTATCAGTTTCAGAATCAGAGTTGGACTAGATATGGTCTGTATGTGTAGGAAATACCGTTCTTTTGTTCTCAGCACACTCACGTTTCCTGCTGTCTTAGAGACTCCTGAAAGCAAGAGCGTGCTTCTCACTCTAAAGCAGAATGTGATCCATGGATGAGAACTATGCTGTGTGTTTCCCTTCACAAATTGCGTTAAATCCCAGGCTCTGTGTCTTCCTACAAGCAAGACTTCGTTTCAGGTAAGGGCAGTCACTTTTCAGCTCAAACGAACTACAGTGTTCACTGAGCTCACACGTTTCTCATCTTAACAGACAAGCATAGGATGTTAGAGGACCAGTGCTTTGTATCAGTTTAAGAAGCAGTGTTGGACTAGATATGGTCCGTATGTGTAGGAAATACCGTTCTTTTGTTCTCAGCACACTCACATTTCCTGCTGTCTTAGAGACTCTAGATAGCAAGAGCGTGCTTCTTGTTCTAATGCAGAGTGTGATCAATGGATGAGACAATGCTGTGTGTTTCACTTCAGAAATGGAGTTAAATCCCATGCTCTGAGTCTCCCTACAAGCAAGACTTCGTTTCAGGTAAGGGCAGTCACTTTTCAGCACAAAGGAACTACATCGTTCACGAAGCTCACACGTTTCTCATCTTAAATGACAAGCATTGGATGTTAGAGGACCAGTGCATTGTATCAGTTTCAGAAGAAGATTTGGACTACATATAGTCCGTATGTGTAGGAAACACCGTTCTTATGTTCTGGGCACACTCAGATTTCCTGATGTATTAGAGACTCTAGAATGCAAGAGCGTGCTTCTTGCTCTAAAGCAGAGTGTGATCCATGGATGAGAACTCTGCTGTGTGTTTCCCTTCAGAAATGGAGTTAAATCCCAGGCTCTGTGTCTTCCTACAGGCAAGACTTCGTTTCAGGTAAGGGCAGTCACTTTTCTGCTCAAATGAACTACATCGTTCACGGAACTCACACGTTTCTCATCTTAACTGACAAGCATTGGATGTTAGAGGGTCAGTGCTTTGTATCAGTTTCAGAAGCAGATTTGGACTACATATGGTCCGTATGTGTATGAAACACCGTTCTTTTGTTCTGGGCACACTCATATTTCCTGCTGTATTAGAGACTCTAGAAAGTACAGTGTGCTTCTCGCTCTAAAGCAGAGTGTGATCGATGGATGAGAACTATGCTGTGTGTTTTCCTTCAGAAATGGACTTAAATCCCAGGCTCTGTGTCTTACTACAAGCAAGACTTCGTTTCAGGTAAGGGCAGTGACTTTTCAGTTCAAAGGCACTACATCGTTCACAAAGCTCACACGTTTCTCATCCTAACAGACAAGCATTGGATGTTAGAGGACCAGTGCTTTGTATCAGTTTAAGAAGCAGATTTGGACTAGAAATGTTCCTTATGTGTAAGAAACTCCGTTGTTTTGTTCTCAGCACACTCACGTTTCCTGCTGTCTTAGAGACTCTAGAAAGCAAGAGCGTGCTTCTCTTTCTAATGCAGAGTGTGTTCCATGGATGAAAACTATGCTGTGTGTTTCCCTTCAGAAAAGGAGTTAAATCGCAGGCTCTGAGTCTTCCTACAAGCAAGACTTCGTTTCAGGTTAGGGGAGTCACTTCTCTGCTCAAACGAACTACATCGTTCACTGAGCTCACACGTTTCTCTTCTTAACTGACAAGCATTGGATGTTAGAGGACCAGTGCTTTGTATCAGTTTCAGAAGAAGCGTTGGACTAGATATGGTCCATATGTGTAGGAAACACCGTTCTTTTGTTCTCAGCACACTCACGTTTCCTGCTGTCTTATAGACTCTAGAAAGCAAGAGCGTGCTTCTCGCTCTAAAGCAGAGTGTGATCCATGGATGAGAACTATGCTGTGTGTTTGCCTTCAGAAATGGAGTTAAATCCCAGGCTCTGAGACTTCCTACAAGCAAGACTTCATTTCAGGTAAGGGCAGTCACTTTTCTGCTCAAATGAACTACATCGTTCACTGAGCTCACACGTTTCTCTTCTTAACTGACAAGCATTGGATGTTAGAGGGTCAGTGCATTGTATCAGTTTCAGAAGCAGATTTGGACTAGATATGGTCCATATGTGTAGGAAACACCGTTCTTTTTTTCTGGGCAGACTCAGATTTCCTCCTGTCTTAGAGACTCTAGAAAGCAAGAGTGTGTTTCTCGCTCTAAAGCAGAGTGTGATCCATGTATGAATACTATGCTGTGTGTTTCCCTTCAGAAGTGGAGTTAAATCCCATGCTCTGAGTCTTACTACAAGCAAGACTTCGTTTCAGGTAAGGGCAGTCACTTTTCAGCTCAAACGAACTACATCTTTCCCGGGGCTCACACGTTTCTCATCTTAACAGACAAGCATTGGATGTTAGAGGTCCTGTGCTTTGTATCAGTTTCAGAAGCAGAGTTGGACTAGATATGGTCCGTATGTGTAGGAAACACCGTTCTTTTGTTCTCAGCACACTCACGTTTCCTGCTGTCTTAGAGACTCTAGAAAGCAAGAGCGTGCTTCTTGTTCTAAAGCAGAGAGTGATCAATGGATGATTACACTGCTGCGTGTTTCCCTTCAGAAATGGAGTTAAATCCCAGGCTCTTTGTCTTCCTACAAGCAAGACTTCGTTTCAGGTAAGGGCAGTCACTTTTCAGCTCAAACGAACTACAGTGTTCACTGAGCTCACACGTTTCTCATCTTAACAGACAAGCATAGGATGTTAGAGGACCAGTGCTTTGTATCAGTTTAAGAAGCAGTGTTGGACTAGATATGGTCCGTATGTGTAGGAAATACCGTTCTTTTGTTCTCAGCACACTCACATTTCCTGCTGTCTTAGAGACTCTAGATAGCAAGAGCGTGCTTCTTGTTCTAATGCAGAGTGTGATCAATGGATGAGAACACTGCTGTGTGTTTCACTTCAGAAATGGAGGTAATCCCATGCTCTGAGTCTTCCTACAAGCAAGACTTCGTTTCAGGTAAAGGCAGTTACTTTACAGCTCAAACGAACTACATCGTTCACGAAGGTGACACGTTTCGGATCTTACCTGACAAGCATTGGATGTTAGAGGACCTGTGGTTTGTTTCTGTTTCAGAAGCAGAGTTGAATTGATATGGTCCGCAATTTAGGAAACACCGTTCTTTTGTTCTGAGCACACTCAGGTTTCCTGCTGTATTAGAGACTCTAGAAAGCAAGAGCGTGCTTCTTGTTCTAAAGTAGAGTGTGATCAATGGATGAGACAATGCTGTGTGTTTCACTTCAGAAATGGAGTTAAATCCCATGCTCTGAGTCTCCCTACAAGCAAGACTTCGTTTCAGGTAAGGGCAGTCACTTTTCTGCACAAAGGAACTACATCGTTCACGAAGCTCACACGTTTCTCATCTTAACTGACAAGCATTGGATGTTAGAGGACCAGGGCATTGTATCAGTTTCAGAAGAAGATTTGGACTACATATAGTCCGTATGTGTAGGAAACACCGTTCTTATGTTCTGGGCACACTCAGATTTCCTGATGTATTAGAGACTCTAGAAAGCAAGAGCGTGCTTCTTGCTCTAAAGCAGAGTGTGATCCATGGATGAGAACTCTGCTGTGTGTTTCCCTTCAGAAATGGAGTTAAATCCCAGGCTCTGTGTCTTCCTACAGGCAAGACTTCGTTTCAGGTAAGGGCAGTCACTTTTCTGCTCAAACGAACTACATCGTTCACGGAACTCACACGTTTCTCATCTTAACTGACAAGCATTGGATGTTAGAGGGTCATTGCTTTGTATCAGTTTCAGAAGCAGATTTGGACTACATATTGTCCGTATGTGTATGAAACACCGTTCTTTTGTTCTGGGCACACTCAGATTTCCTGCTGTATTAGAGACTCTAGAAAGTACAGTGTGCTTCTCGCTCTAAAGCAGAGTGTGATCGATGGATGAGAACTATGCTGTGTGTTTCCCTTCAGAAATGGACTTAAATCCCAGGCTCTGTGTCTTACTAAATGCAAGACTTCGTTTCAGGTAAGGGCAGTGACTTTTCAGTTCAAAGGCACTACATCGTTCACAAAGCTCACACGTTTCTCATCCTAACAGACAAGCATAGGATGTTAGAGGACCAGTGCTTTGTATCAGTTTAAGAAGCAGATTTGGACTAGATATGTTCCTTATGTGTAGGAAACACCGTTCTTTTGTTCTCAGCACACTCACGTTTCCTGCTGTCTTAGAGACTCTAGAAAGCAAGAGCGTGCTTCTCTTTCTAATGCAGAGTGTGTTGCATGGATGAAAACTATGCTGTGTGTTTCCCTTCAGAAAAGGAGTTAAATCCCAGGCTCTGAGTCTTCCTACAAGCAAGACTTCGTTTCAGGTTAGGGGAGTCACTTCTCTGCTCAAACGAACTACATCGTTCACGGAACTCACACGTTTCTCATCTTAACTGACAAGCATTGGATGTTAGAGGACCAGTGCTTTGTATCAGTTTCAGAAGAAGCGTTGGACTAGATATGATCCATATGTGTAGGAAACACCGTTCTTTTGTTCTCAGCACACTCACGTTTCCTGGTGTCTTATAGACTCTAGAAAGCAAGAGCGTGCTTCTCGCTCTAAAGCAGAGTGTGATCCATGGATGAGAACTATGCTGTGTGTTTGCCTTCAGAAATGGAGTTAAATCCCAGGCTCTGAGACTTCCTACAAGCAAGACTTCATTTCAGGTAAGGGCAGTCACTTTTCTGCTCAAATGAACTACATCGTTCACTGAGCTCACACGTTTCTCTTCTTAACTGACAAGCATTGGATGTTAGAGGGTCAGTGCATTGTATCAGTTTCAGAAGCAGATTTGGACTAGATATGGTCCATATGTGTAGGAAACACCGTTCTTTTTTTCTGGGCAGACTCAGATTTCCTCCTGTCTTAGAGACTCTAGAAAGCAAGAGTGTGTTTCTCGCTCTAAAGCA
The DNA here is from genome assembly GCA_949786385.1 of Onychomys leucogaster. Classification (NCBI taxonomy): domain Eukaryota; kingdom Metazoa; phylum Chordata; class Mammalia; order Rodentia; family Cricetidae; genus Onychomys; species Onychomys leucogaster. Next base: position 1,313,105 of record CATKUP010000047.1, read on the forward strand.
GAGTGTGATCCATGTATGAATACTATGCTGTGTGTTTCCCTTCAGAAGTGGAGTTAAATCCCATGCTCTGAGTCTTACTACAAGCAAGACTTCGTTTCAGGTAAGGGCAGTCACTTTTCAGCTCAAACGAACTACATCTTTCCCGGGGCTCACACGTTTCTCATCTTAACAGACAAGCATTGGATGTTAGAGGTCCTGTGCTTTGTATCAGTTTCAGAAGCAGAGTTGGACTAGATATGGTCCGTATGTGTAGGAAACACCGTTCTTTTGTTCTCAGCACACTCACGTTTCCTGCTGTCTTAGAGACTCTAGAAAGCAAGAGCGTGCTTCTTGTTCTAAAGCAGAGTGTGATCAATGGATGATTACACTGCTGCGTGTTTCCCTTCAGAAATGGAGTTAAATCCCAGGCTCTTTGTCTTACTACAAGCAAGACTTCGTTTCAGGTAAGGGCAGTCACTCTCAGCTCAAACGAACTACATCGTTCACAAAGCTCACACATTTCTCATCTTAACTGACAAGCATTGGATGTTAGAGGACTAGTTCTTTGTATCAGTTTCAGAATCAGAGTTGGACTAGATATGGTCCGTATGTGTAGGAAATACCGTTCTTTTGTTCTCAGCACACTCACGTTTCCTGCTGTCTTAGAGACTCTAGAAAGCAAGAGCGTGCTTCTCACTCTAAAGCAGAATGTGATCCATGGATGAGAACTATGCTGTGTGTTTCCCTTCACAAATTGCGGTAAATCCCAGGCTCTGTGTCTTCCTACAAGCAAGACTTCGTTTCAGGTAAGGGCAGTCACTTTTCAGCTCAAACGAACTACATTGTTCACTGAGCTCACACGTTTCTCATCTTAACAGACAAGCATAGGATGTTAGAGGACCAGTGCTTTGTATCAGTTTAAGAAGCAGTGTTGGACTAGATATGGTCCGTATGTGTAGGAAATACCGTTCTTTTGTTCTCAGCACACTCACATTTCCTGCTGTCTTAGAGACTCTAGATAGCAAGAGCGTGCTTCTTGTTCTAATGCAGAGTGTGATCAATGGATGAGAACACTGCTGTGTGTTTCACTTCAGAAATGGAGGTAATCCCATGCTCTGAGTCTTCCTACAAGCAAGACTTCGTTTCAGGTAAAGGCAGTTACTTTACAGCTCAAACGAACTACATCGTTCACGAAGGTGACACGTTTCGGATCTTACCTGACAAGCATTGGATGTTAGAGGACCTGTGGTTTGTTTCTGTTTCAGAAGCAGAGTTGAATTGATATGGTCCGCAATTTAGGAAACACCGTTCTTTTGTTCTGAGCACACTCAGGTTTCCTGCTGTATTAGAGACTCTAGAAAGCAAGAGCGTGCTTCTTGTTCTAAAGTAGAGTGTGATCAATGGATGAGACAATGCTGTGTGTTTCACTTCAGAAATGGAGTTAAATCCCATGCTCTGAGTCTCCCTACAAGCAAGACTTCGTTTCAGGTAAGGGCAGTCACTTTTCAGCACAAAGGAACTACATCGTTCACGAAGCTCACACGTTTCTCATCTTAAATGACAAGCATTGGATGTTAGAGGACCAGTGCATTGTATCAGTTTCAGAAGAAGATTTGGACTACATATAGTCCGTATGTGTAGGAAACACCGTTCTTATGTTCTGGGCACACTCAGATTTCCTGATGTATTAGAGACTCTAGAATGCAAGAGCGTGCTTCTTGCTCTAAAGCAGAGTGTGATCCATGGATGAGAACTCTGCTGTGTGTTTCCCTTCAGAAATGGAGTTAAATCCCAGGCTCTGTGTCTTCCTACAGGCAAGACTTCGTTTCAGGTAAGGGCAGTCACTTTTCTGCTCAAATGAACTACATCGTTCACGGAACTCACACGTTTCTCATCTTAACTGACAAGCATTGGATGTTAGAGGGTCAGTGCTTTGTATCAGTTTCAGAAGCAGATTTGGACTACATATGGTCCGTATGTGTATGAAACACCGTTCTTTTGTTCTGGGCACACTCATATTTCCTGCTGTATTAGAGACTCTAGAAAGTACAGTGTGCTTCTCGCTCTAAAGCAGAGTGTGATCGATGGATGAGAACTATGCTGTGTGTTTTCCTTCAGAAATGGACTTAAATCCCAGGCTCTGTGTCTTACTACAAGCAAGACTTCGTTTCAGGTAAGGGCAGTGACTTTTCAGTTCAAAGGCACTACATCGTTCACAAAGCTCACACGTTTCTCATCCTAACAGACAAGCATTGGATGTTAGAGGACCAGTGCTTTGTATCAGTTTAAGAAGCAGATTTGGACTAGAAATGTTCCTTATGTGTAAGAAACTCCGTTGTTTTGTTCTCAGCACACTCACGTTTCCTGCTGTCTTAGAGACTCTAGAAAGCAAGAGCGTGCTTCTCTTTCTAATGCAGAGTGTGTTCCATGGATGAAAACTATGCTGTGTGTTTCCCTTCAGAAAAGGAGTTAAATCCCAGGCTCTGAGTCTTCCTACAAGCAAGACTTCGTTTCAGGTTAGGGGAGTCACTTCTCTGCTCAAACGAACTACATCGTTCACGGAACTCACACGTTTCTCTTCTTAACTGACAAGCATTGGATGTTAGAGGACCAGTGCTTTGTATCAGTTTCAGAAGAAGCGTTGGACTAGATATGGTCCATATGTGTAGGAAACACCGTTCTTTTGTTCTCAGCACACTCACGTTTCCTGCTGTCTTATAGACTCTAGAAAGCAAGAGCGTGCTTCTCGCTCTAAAGCAGAGTGTGATCCATGGATGAGAACTATGCTGTGTGTTTGCCTTCAGAAATGGAGTTAAATCCCAGGCTCTGAGACTTCCTACAAGCAAGACTTCATTTCAGGTAAGGGCAGTCACTTTTCTGCTCAAATGAACTACATCGTTCACTGAGCTCACACGTTTCTCTTCTTAACTGACAAGCATTGGATGTTAGAGGGTCAGTGCATTGTATCAGTTTCAGAAGCAGATTTGGACTAGATATGGTCCATATGTGTAGGAAACACCGTTCTTTTTTTCTGGGCAGACTCAGATTTCCTCCTGTCTTAGAGACTCTAGAAAGCAAGAGTGTGTTTCTCGCTCTAAAGCAGAGTGTGATCCATGTATGAATACTATGCTGTGTGTTTCCCTTCAGAAGTGGAGTTAAATCCCATGCTCTGAGTCTTACTACAAGCAAGACTTCGTTTCAGGTAAGGGCAGTCACTTTTCAGCTCAAACGAACTACATCTTTCCCGGGGCTCACACGTTTCTCATCTTAACAGACAAGCATTGGATGTTAGAGGTCCTGTGCTTTGTATCAGTTTCAGAAGCAGAGTTGGACTAGATATGGTCCGTATGTGTAGGAAACACCGTTCTTTTGTTCTCAGCACACTCACGTTTCCTGCTGTCTTAGAGACTCTAGAAAGCAAGAGCGTGCTTCTTGTTCTAAAGCAGAGTGTGATCAATGGATGATTACACTGCTGCGTGTTTCCCTTCAGAAATGGAGTTAAATCCCAGGCTCTTTGTCTTACTACAAGCAAGACTTCGTTTCAGGTAAGGGCAGTCACTCTCAGCTCAAACGAACTAGATCGTTCACAAAGCTCACACATTTCTCATCTTAACTGACAAGCATTGGATGTTAGAGGACTAGTTCTTTGTATCAGTTTCAGAATCAGAGTTGGACTAGATATGGTCTGTATGTGTAGGAAATACCGTTCTTTTGTTCTCAGCACACTCACGTTTCCTGCTGTCTTAGAGACTCCTGAAAGCAAGAGCGTGCTTCTCACTCTAAAGCAGAATGTGATCCATGGATGAGAACTATGCTGTGTGTTTCCCTTCACAAATTGCGTTAAATCCCAGGCTCTGTGTCTTCCTACAAGCAAGACTTCGTTTCAGGTAAGGGCAGTCACTTTTCAGCTCAAACGAACTACAGTGTTCACTGAGCTCACACGTTTCTCATCTTAACAGACAAGCATAGGATGTTAGAGGACCAGTGCTTTGTATCAGTTTAAGAAGCAGTGTTGGACTAGATATGGTCCGTATGTGTAGGAAATACCGTTCTTTTGTTCTCAGCACACTCACATTTCCTGCTGTCTTAGAGACTCTAGATAGCAAGAGCGTGCTTCTTGTTCTAATGCAGAGTGTGATCAATGGATGAGACAATGCTGTGTGTTTCACTTCAGAAATGGAGTTAAATCCCATGCTCTGAGTCTCCCTACAAGCAAGACTTCGTTTCAGGTAAGGGCAGTCACTTTTCAGCACAAAGGAACTACATCGTTCACGAAGCTCACACGTTTCTCATCTTAAATGACAAGCATTGGATGTTAGAGGACCAGTGCATTGTATCAGTTTCAGAAGAAGATTTGGACTACATATAGTCCGTATGTGTAGGAAACACCGTTCTTATGTTCTGGGCACACTCAGATTTCCTGATGTATTAGAGACTCTAGAATGCAAGAGCGTGCTTCTTGCTCTAAAGCAGAGTGTGATCCATGGATGAGAACTCTGCTGTGTGTTTCCCTTCAGAAATGGAGTTAAATCCCAGGCTCTGTGTCTTCCTACAGGCAAGACTTCGTTTCAGGTAAGGGCAGTCACTTTTCTGCTCAAATGAACTACATCGTTCACGGAACTCACACGTTTCTCATCTTAACTGACAAGCATTGGATGTTAGAGGGTCAGTGCTTTGTATCAGTTTCAGAAGCAGATTTGGACTACATATGGTCCGTATGTGTATGAAACACCGTTCTTTTGTTCTGGGCACACTCATATTTCCTGCTGTATTAGAGACTCTAGAAAGTACAGTGTGCTTCTCGCTCTAAAGCAGAGTGTGATCGATGGATGAGAACTATGCTGTGTGTTTTCCTTCAGAAATGGACTTAAATCCCAGGCTCTGTGTCTTACTACAAGCAAGACTTCGTTTCAGGTAAGGGCAGTGACTTTTCAGTTCAAAGGCACTACATCGTTCACAAAGCTCACACGTTTCTCATCCTAACAGACAAGCATTGGATGTTAGAGGACCAGTGCTTTGTATCAGTTTAAGAAGCAGATTTGGACTAGAAATGTTCCTTATGTGTAAGAAACTCCGTTGTTTTGTTCTCAGCACACTCACGTTTCCTGCTGTCTTAGAGACTCTAGAAAGCAAGAGCGTGCTTCTCTTTCTAATGCAGAGTGTGTTCCATGGATGAAAACTATGCTGTGTGTTTCCCTTCAGAAAAGGAGTTAAATCCCAGGCTCTGAGTCTTCCTACAAGCAAGACTTCGTTTCAGGTTAGGGGAGTCACTTCTCTGCTCAAACGAACTACATCGTTCACGGAACTCACACGTTTCTCTTCTTAACTGACAAGCATTGGATGTTAGAGGACCAGTGCTTTGTATCAGTTTCAGAAGAAGCGTTGGACTAGATATGGTCCATATGTGTAGGAAACACCGTTCTTTTGTTCTCAGCACACTCACGTTTCCTGCTGTCTTATAGACTCTAGAAAGCAAGAGCGTGCTTCTCGCTCTAAAGCAGAGTGTGATCCATGGATGAGAACTATGCTGTGTGTTTGCCTTCAGAAATGGAGTTAAATCCCAGGCTCTGAGACTTCCTACAAGCAAGACTTCATTTCAGGTAAGGGCAGTCACTTTTCTGCTCAAATGAACTACATCGTTCACTGAGCTCACACGTTTCTCTTCTTAACTGACAAGCATTGGATGTTAGAGGGTCAGTGCATTGTATCAGTTTCAGAAGCAGATTTGGACTAGATATGGTCCATATGTGTAGGAAACACCGTTCTTTTTTTCTGGGCAGACTCAGATTTCCTCCTGTCTTAGAGACTCTAGAAAGCAAGAGTGTGTTTCTCGCTCTAAAGCAGAGTGTGATCCATGTATGAATACTATGCTGTGTGTTTCCCTTCAGAAGTGGAGTTAAATCCCATGCTCTGAGTCTTACTACAAGCAAGACTTCGTTTCAGGTAAGGGCAGTCACTTTTCAGCTCAAACGAACTACATCTTTCCCGGGGCTCACACGTTTCTCATCTTAACAGACAAGCATTGGATGTTAGAGGTCCTGTGCTTTGTATCAGTTTCAGAAGCAGAGTTGGACTAGATATGGTCCGTATGTGTAGGAAACACCGTTCTTTTGTTCTCAGCACACTCACGTTTCCTGCTGTCTTAGAGACTCTAGAAAGCAAGAGCGTGCTTCTTGTTCTAAAGCAGAGAGTGATCAATGGATGATTACACTGCTGCGTGTTTCCCTTCAGAAATGGAGTTAAATCCCAGGCTCTTTGTCTTCCTACAAGCAAGACTTCGTTTCAGGTAAGGGCAGTCACTTTTCAGCTCAAACGAACTACAGTGTTCACTGAGCTCACACGTTTCTCATCTTAACAGACAAGCATAGGATGTTAGAGGACCAGTGCTTTGTATCAGTTTAAGAAGCAGTGTTGGACTAGATATGGTCCGTATGTGTAGGAAATACCGTTCTTTTGTTCTCAGCACACTCACATTTCCTGCTGTCTTAGAGACTCTAGATAGCAAGAGCGTGCTTCTTGTTCTAATGCAGAGTGTGATCAATGGATGAGAACACTGCTGTGTGTTTCACTTCAGAAATGGAGGTAATCCCATGCTCTGAGTCTTCCTACAAGCAAGACTTCGTTTCAGGTAAAGGCAGTTACTTTACAGCTCAAACGAACTACATCGTTCACGAAGGTGACACGTTTCGGATCTTACCTGACAAGCATTGGATGTTAGAGGACCTGTGGTTTGTTTCTGTTTCAGAAGCAGAGTTGAATTGATATGGTCCGCAATTTAGGAAACACCGTTCTTTTGTTCTGAGCACACTCAGGTTTCCTGCTGTATTAGAGACTCTAGAAAGCAAGAGCGTGCTTCTTGTTCTAAAGTAGAGTGTGATCAATGGATGAGACAATGCTGTGTGTTTCACTTCAGAAATGGAGTTAAATCCCATGCTCTGAGTCTCCCTACAAGCAAGACTTCGTTTCAGGTAAGGGCAGTCACTTTTCTGCACAAAGGAACTACATCGTTCACGAAGCTCACACGTTTCTCATCTTAACTGACAAGCATTGGATGTTAGAGGACCAGGGCATTGTATCAGTTTCAGAAGAAGATTTGGACTACATATAGTCCGTATGTGTAGGAAACACCGTTCTTATGTTCTGGGCACACTCAGATTTCCTGATGTATTAGAGACTCTAGAAAGCAAGAGCGTGCTTCTTGCTCTAAAGCAGAGTGTGATCCATGGATGAGAACTCTGCTGTGTGTTTCCCTTCAGAAATGGAGTTAAATCCCAGGCTCTGTGTCTTCCTACAGGCAAGACTTCGTTTCAGGTAAGGGCAGTCACTTTTCTGCTCAAACGAACTACATCGTTCACGGAACTCACACGTTTCTCATCTTAACTGACAAGCATTGGATGTTAGAGGGTCATTGCTTTGTATCAGTTTCAGAAGCAGATTTGGACTACATATTGTCCGTATGTGTATGAAACACCGTTCTTTTGTTCTGGGCACACTCAGATTTCCTGCTGTATTAGAGACTCTAGAAAGTACAGTGTGCTTCTCGCTCTAAAGCAGAGTGTGATCGATGGATGAGAACTATGCTGTGTGTTTCCCTTCAGAAATGGACTTAAATCCCAGGCTCTGTGTCTTACTAAAAGCAAGACTTCGTTTCAGGTAAGGGCAGTGACTTTTCAGTTCAAAGGCACTACATCGTTCACAAAGCTCACACGTTTCTCATCCTAACAGACAAGCATAGGATGTTAGAGGACCAGTGCTTTGTATCAGTTTAAGAAGCAGATTTGGACTAGATATGTTCCTTATGTGTAGGAAACACCGTTCTTTTGTTCTCAGCACACTCACGTTTCCTGCTGTCTTAGAGACTCTAGAAAGCAAGAGCGTGCTTCTCTTTCTAATGCAGAGTGTGTTGCATGGATGAAAACTATGCTGTGTGTTTCCCTTCAGAAAAGGAGTTAAATCCCAGGCTCTGAGTCTTCCTACAAGCAAGACTTCGTTTCAGGTTAGGGGAGTCACTTCTCTGCTCAAACGAACTACATCGTTCACGGAACTCACACGTTTCTCATCTTAACTGACAAGCATTGGATGTTAGAGGACCAGTGCTTTGTATCAGTTTCAGAAGAAGCGTTGGACTAGATATGATCCATATGTGTAGGAAACACCGTTCTTTTGTTCTCAGCACACTCACGTTTCCTGGTGTCTTATAGACTCTAGAAAGCAAGAGCGTGCTTCTCGCTCTAAAGCAGAGTGTGATCCATGGATGAGAACTATGCTGTGTGTTTGCCTTCAGAAATGGAGTTAAATCCCAGGCTCTGAGACTTCCTACAAGCAAGACTTCATTTCAGGTAAGGGCAGTCACTTTTCTGCTCAAATGAACTACATCGTTCACTGAGCTCACACGTTTCTCTTCTTAACTGACAAGCATTGGATGTTAGAGGGTCAGTGCATTGTATCAGTTTCAGAAGCAGATTTGGACTAGATATGGTCCATATGTGTAGGAAACACCGTTCTTTTTTTCTGGGCAGACTCAGATTTCCTCCTGTCTTAGAGACTCTAGAAAGCAAGAGTGTGTTTCTCGCTCTAAAGCAGAGTGTGATCCATGTATGAATACTATGCTGTGTGTTTCCCTTCAGAAGTGGAGTTAAATCCCATGCTCTGAGTCTTACTACAAGCAAGACTTCGTTTCAGGTAAGGGCAGTCACTTTTCAGCTCAAACGAACTACATCTTTCCCGGGGCTCACACGTTTCTCATCTTAACAGACAAGCATTGGATGTTAGAGGTCCTGTGCTTTGTATCAGTTTCAGAAGCAGAGTTGGACTAGATATGGTCCGTATGTGTAGGAAACACCGTTCTTTTGTTCTCAGCACACTCACGTTTCCTGCTGTCTTAGAGACTCTAGAAAGCAAGAGCGTGCTTCTTGTTCTAAAGCAGAGTGTGATCAATGGATGATTACACTGCTGCGTGTTTCCCTTCAGAAATGGAGTTAAATCCCAGGCTCTTTGTCTTACTACAAGCAAGACTTCGTTTCAGGTAAGGGCAGTCACTCTCAGCTCAAACGAACTACATCGTTCACAAAGCTCACACATTTCTCATCTTAACTGACAAGCATTGGATGTTAGAGGACTAGTTCTTTGTATCAGTTTCAGAATCAGAGTTGGACTAGATATGGTCCGTATGTGTAGGAAATACCGTTCTTTTGTTCTCAGCACACTCACGTTTCCTGCTGTCTTAGAGACTCTAGAAAGCAAGAGCGTGCTTCTCACTCTAAAGCAGAATGTGATCCATGGATGAGAACTATGCTGTGTGTTTCCCTTCACAAATTGCGGTAAATCCCAGGCTCTGTGTCTTCCTACAAGCAAGACTTCGTTTCAGGTAAGGGCAGTCACTTTTCAGCTCAAACGAACTACATTGTTCACTGAGCTCACACGTTTCTCATCTTAACAGACAAGCATAGGATGTTAGAGGACCAGTGCTTTGTATCAGTTTAAGAAGCAGTGTTGGACTAGATATGGTCCGTATGTGTAGGAAATACCGTTCTTTTGTTCTCAGCACACTCACATTTCCTGCTGTCTTAGAGACTCTAGATAGCAAGAGCGTGCTTCTTGTTCTAATGCAGAGTGTGATCAATGGATGAGAACACTGCTGTGTGTTTCACTTCAGAAATGGAGGTAATCCCATGCTCTGAGTCTTCCTACAAGCAAGACTTCGTTTCAGGTAAAGGCAGTTACTTTACAGCTCAAACGAACTACATCGTTCACGAAGGTGACACGTTTCGGATCTTACCTGACAAGCATTGGATGTTAGAGGACCTGTGGTTTGTTTCTGTTTCAGAAGCAGAGTTGAATTGATATGGTCCGCAATTTAGGAAACACCGTTCTTTTGTTCTGAGCACACTCAGGTTTCCTGCTGTATTAGAGACTCTAGAAAGCAAGAGCGTGCTTCTTGTTCTAAAGTAGAGTGTGATCAATGGATGAGACAATGCTGTGTGTTTCACTTCAGAAATGGAGTTAAATCCCATGCTCTGAGTCTCCCTACAAGCAAGACTTCGTTTCAGGTAAGGGCAGTCACTTTTCTGCACAAAGGAACTACATCGTTCACTAAGCTCACACGTTTCTCATCTTAACTGACAAGCATTGGATGTTAGAGGTCCAGGGCATTGTATCAGTTTCAGAAGAAGATTTGGACTACATATAGTCCGTATGTGTAGGAAACACCGTTCTTATGTTCTGGGCACACTCAGATTTCCTGATGTATTAGAGACTCTAGAAAGCAAGAGCGTGCTTCTTGCTCTAAAGCAGAGTGTGATCCATGGATGAGAACTCTGCTGTGTATTTCCCTTCAGAAATGGAGTTAAATCCCAGGCTCTGTGTCTTCCTACAGGCAAGACTTCGTTTCAGGTAAGGGCAGTCACTTTTCTGCTCAAACGAACTACATCGTTCACGGAACTCACACGTTTCTCATCTTAACTGACAAGCATTGGATGTTAGAGGGTCAGTGCTTTGTATCAGTTTCAGAAGCAGATTTGGACTACATATTGTCCGTATGTGTATGAAACACCGTTTTTGTTCTGGGCACACTCAGATTTCCTGCTGTATTAGAGACTCTAGAAAGTACAGTGTGCTTCTCGCTCTAAAGCAGAGTGTGATCGATGGATGAGAACTATGCTGTGTGTTTCCCTTCAGAAATGGACTTAAATCCCAGGCTCTGTGTCTTACTACAAGCAAGACTTCGTTTCAGGTAAGGGCAGTGACTTTTCAGTTCAAAGGCACTACATCGTTCACAAAGCTCACACGTTTCTCATCCTAACAGACAAGCATTGGATGTTAGAGGACCAGTGCTTTGTATCAGTTTAAGAAGCAGATTTGGACTAGATATGTTCCTTATGTGTAGGAAACACCGTTCTTATGTTCTGGGCACACTCAGATTTCCTGATGTATTAGAGACTCTAGAAAGCAAGAGCGTGCTTCTTGCTCTAAAGCAGAGTGTGATCCATGGATGAGAACTCTGCTGTGTGTTTCCCTTCAGAAATGGAGTTAAATCCCAGGCTCTGTGTCTTCCTACAGGCAAGACTTCGTTTCAGGTAAGGGCAGTCACTTTTCTGCTCAAATGAACTACATCGTTCACGGAACTCACACGTTTCTCATCTTAACTGACAAGCATTGGATGTTAGAGGGTCAGTGCTTTGTATCAGTTTCAGAAGCAGATTTGGACTACATATGGTCCGTATGTGTATGAAACACCGTTCTTTTGTTCTGGGCACACTCATATTTCCTGCTGTATTAGAGACTCTAGAAAGTACAGTGTGCTTCTCGCTCTAAAGCAGAGTGTGATCGATGGATGAGAACTATGCTGTGTGTTTTCCTTCAGAAATGGACTTAAATCCCAGGCTCTGTGTCTTACTACAAGCAAGACTTCGTTTCAGGTAAGGGCAGTGACTTTTCAGTTCAAAGGCACTACATCGTTCACAAAGCTCACACGTTTCTCATCCTAACAGACAAGCATTGGATGTTAGAGGACCAGTGCTTTGTATCAGTTTAAGAAGCAGATTTGGACTAGAAATGTTCCTTATGTGTAGGAAACTCCGTTCTTTTGTTCTCAGCACACTCATGTTTCCTGCTGTCTTAGAGACTCTAGAAAGCAAGAGCGTGCTTCTCTTTCTAATGCAGAGTGTGTTCCATGGATGAAAACTATGCTGTGTGTTTCCCTTCAGAAAAGGAGTTAAATCCCAGGCTCTGAGTCTTCCTACAAGCAAGACTTCGTTTCAGGTTAGGGGAGTCACTTCTCTGCTCAAACGAACTACATCGTTCACGGAACTCACACGTTTCTCATCTTAACTGACAAGCATTGGATGTTAGAGGACCAGTGCTTTGTATCAGTTTCAGAAGAAGCGTTGGACTAGATATGGTCCATATGTATAGGAAACACCGTTCTTTTGTTCTCAGCACACTCACGTTTCCTGCTGTCTTATAGACTCTAGAAAGCAAGAGCGTGCTTCTCGCTCTAAAGCAGAGTGTGATCCATGGATGAGAACTATGCTGTGTGTTTGCCTTCAGAAATGGAGTTAAATCCCAGGCTCTGAGACTTCCTACAAGCAAGACTTCATTTCAGGTAAGGGCAGTCACTTTTCTGCTCAAATGAACTACATCGTTCACTGAGCTCACACGTTTCTCTTCTTAACTGACAAGCATTGGATGTTAGAGGGTCAGTGCATTGTATCAGTTTCAGAAGCAGATTTGGACTAGATATGGTCCATATGTGTAGGAAACACCGTTCTTTTTTTCTGGGCAGACTCAGATTTCCTCCTGTCTTAGAGACTCTAGAAAGCAAGAGTGTGTTTCTCGCTCTAAAGCAGAGTGTGATCCATGTATGAATACTATGCTGTGTGTTTCCCTTCAGAAGTGGAGTTAAATCCCATGCTCTGAGTCTTACTACAAGCAAGACTTCGTTTCAGGTAAGGGCAGTCACTTTTCAGCTCAAACGAACTACATCTTTCCCGGGGCTCACACGTTTCTCATCTTAACAGACAAGCATTGGATGTTAGAGGTCCTGTGCTTTGTATCAGTTTCAGAAGCAGAGTTGGACTAGATATGGTCCGTATGTGTAGGAAACACCGTTCTTTTGTTCTCAGCACACTCACGTTTCCTGCTGTCTTAGAGACTCTAGAAAGCAAGAGCGTGCTTCTTGTTCTAAAGCAGAGTGTGATCAATGGATGATTACACTGCTGCGTGTTTCCCTTCAGAAATGGAGTTAAATCCCAGGCTCTTTGTCTTACTACAAGCAAGACTTCGTTTCAGGTAAGGGCAGTCACTCTCAGCTCAAACGAACTAGATCGTTCACAAAGCTCACACATTTCTCATCTTAACTGACAAGCATTGGATGTTAGAGGACTAGTTCTTTGTATCAGTTTCAGAATCAGAGTTGGACTAGATATGGTCTGTATGTGTAGGAAATACCGTTCTTTTGTTCTCAGCACACTCACGTTTCCTGCTGTCTTAGAGACTCCTGAAAGCAAGAGCGTGCTTCTCACTCTAAAGCAGAATGTGATCCATGGATGAGAACTATGCTGTGTGTTTCCCTTCACAAATTGCGTTAAATCCCAGGCTCTGTGTCTTCCTACAAGCAAGACTTCGTTTCAGGTAAGGGCAGTCACTTTTCAGCTCAAACGAACTACCGTGTTCACTGAGCTCACACGTTTCTCATCTTAACAGACAAGCATAGGATGTTAGAGGACCAGTGCTTTGTATCAGTTTAAGAAGCAGTGTTGGACTAGATATGGTCCGTATGTGTAGGAAATACCGTTCTTTTGTTCTCAGCACACTCACATTTCCTGCTGTCTTAGAGACTCTAGATAGCAAGAGCGTGCTTCTTGTTCTAATGCAGAGTGTGATCAATGGATGAGACAATGCTGTGTGTTTCACTTCAGAAATGGAGTTAAATCCCATGCTCTGAGTCTCCCTACAAGCAAGACTTCGTTTCAGGTAAGGGCAGTCACTTTTCAGCACAAAGGAACTACATCGTTCACGAAGCTCACACGTTTCTCATCTTAAATGACAAGCATTGGATGTTAGAGGACCAGTGCATTGTATCAGTTTCAGAAGAAGATTTGGACTACATATAGTCCGTATGTGTAGGAAACACCGTTCTTATGTTCTGGGCACACTCAGATTTCCTGATGTATTAGAGACTCTAGAATGCAAGAGCGTGCTTCTTGCTCTAAAGCAGAGTGTGATCCATGGATGAGAACTCTGCTGTGTGTTTCCCTTCAGAAATGGAGTTAAATCCCAGGCTCTGTGTCTTCCTACAGGCAAGACTTCGTTTCAGGTAAGGGCAGTCACTTTTCTGCTCAAATGAACTACATCGTTCACGGAACTCACACGTTTCTCATCTTAACTGACAAGCATTGGATGTTAGAGGGTCAGTGCTTTGTATCAGTTTCAGAAGCAGATTTGGACTACATATGGTCCGTATGTGTATGAAACACCGTTCTTTTGTTCTGGGCACACTCATATTTCCTGCTGTATTAGAGACTCTAGAAAGTACAGTGTGCTTCTCGCTCTAAAGCAGAGTGTGATCGATGGATGAGAACTATGCTGTGTGTTTTCCTTCAGAAATGGACTTAAATCCCAGGCTCTGTGTCTTACTACAAGCAAGACTTCGTTTCAGGTAAGGGCAGTGACTTTTCAGTTCAAAGGCACTACATCGTTCACAAAGCTCACACGTTTCTCATCCTAACAGACAAGCATTGGATGTTAGAGGACCAGTGCTTTGTATCAGTTTAAGAAGCAGATTTGGACTAGAAATGTTCCTTATGTGTAAGAAACTCCGTTGTTTTGTTCTCAGCACACTCACGTTTCCTGCTGTCTTAGAGACTCTAGAAAGCAAGAGCGTGCTTCTCTTTCTAATGCAGAGTGTGTTCCATGGATGAAAACTATGCTGTGTGTTTCCCTTCAGAAAAGGAGTTAAATCCCAGGCTCTGAGTCTTCCTACAAGCAAGACTTCGTTTCAGGTTAGGGGAGTCACTTCTCTGCTCAAACGAACTACATCGTTCACGGAACTCACACGTTTCTCTTCTTAACTGACAAGCATTGGATGTTAGAGGACCAGTGCTTTGTATCAGTTTCAGAAGAAGCGTTGGACTAGATATGGTCCATATGTGTAGGAAACACCGTTCTTTTGTTCTCAGCACACTCACGTTTCCTGCTGTCTTATAGACTCTAGAAAGCAAGAGCGTGCTTCTCGCTCTAAAGCAGAGTGTGATCCATGGATGAGAACTATGCTGTGTGTTTGCCTTCAGAAATGGAGTTAAATCCCAGGCTCTGAGACTTCCTACAAGCAAGACTTCATTTCAGGTAAGGGCAGTCACTTTTCTGCTCAAATGAACTACATCGTTCACTGAGCTCACACGTTTCTCTTCTTAACTGACAAGCATTGGATGTTAGAGGGTCAGTGCATTGTATCAGTTTCAGAAGCAGATTTGGACTAGATATGGTCCATATGTGTAGGAAACACCGTTCTTTTTTTCTGGGCAGACTCAGATTTCCTCCTGTCTTAGAGACTCTAGAAAGCAAGAGTGTGTTTCTCGCTCTAAAGCAGAGTGTGATCCATGTATGAATACTATGCTGTGTGTTTCCCTTCAGAAGTGGAGTTAAATCCCATGCTCTGAGTCTTACTACAAGCAAGACTTCGTTTCAGGTAAGGGCAGTCACTTTTCAGCTCAAACGAACTACATCTTTCCCGGGGCTCACACGTTTCTCATCTTAACAGACAAGCATTGGATGTTAGAGGTCCTGTGCTTTGTATCAGTTTCAGAAGCAGAGTTGGACTAGATATGGTCCGTATGTGTAGGAAACACCGTTCTTTTGTTCTCAGCACACTCACGTTTCCTGCTGTCTTAGAGACTCTAGAAAGCAAGAGCGTGCTTCTTGTTCTAAAGCAGAGAGTGATCAATGGATGATTACACTGCTGCGTGTTTCCCTTCAGAAATGGAGTTAAATCCCAGGCTCTTTGTCTTCCTACAAGCAAGACTTCGTTTCAGGTAAGGGCAGTCACTTTTCAGCTCAAACGAACTACAGTGTTCACTGAGCTCACACGTTTCTCATCTTAACAGACAAGCATAGGATGTTAGAGGACCAGTGCTTTGTATCAGTTTAAGAAGCAGTGTTGGACTAGATATGGTCCGTATGTGTAGGAAATACCGTTCTTTTGTTCTCAGCACACTCACATTTCCTGCTGTCTTAGAGACTCTAGATAGCAAGAGCGTGCTTCTTGTTCTAATGCAGAGTGTGATCAATGGATGAGAACACTGCTGTGTGTTTCACTTCAGAAATGGAGGTAATCCCATGCTCTGAGTCTTCCTACAAGCAAGACTTCGTTTCAGGTAAAGGCAGTTACTTTACAGCTCAAACGAACTACATCGTTCACGAAGGTGACACGTTTCGGATCTTACCTGACAAGCATTGGATGTTAGAGGACCTGTGGTTTGTTTCTGTTTCAGAAGCAGAGTTGAATTGATATGGTCCGCAATTTAGGAAACACCGTTCTTTTGTTCTGAGCACACTCAGGTTTCCTGCTGTATTAGAGACTCTAGAAAGCAAGAGCGTGCTTCTTGTTCTAAAGTAGAGTGTGATCAATGGATGAGACAATGCTGTGTGTTTCACTTCAGAAATGGAGTTAAATCCCATGCTCTGAGTCTCCCTACAAGCAAGACTTCGTTTCAGGTAAGGGCAGTCACTTTTCTGCACAAAGGAACTACATCGTTCACGAAGCTCACACGTTTCTCATCTTAACTGACAAGCATTGGATGTTAGAGGACCAGGGCATTGTATCAGTTTCAGAAGAAGATTTGGACTACATATAGTCCGTATGTGTAGGAAACACCGTTCTTATGTTCTGGGCACACTCAGATTTCCTGATGTATTAGAGACTCTAGAAAGCAAGAGCGTGCTTCTTGCTCTAAAGCAGAGTGTGATCCATGGATGAGAACTCTGCTGTGTGTTTCCCTTCAGAAATGGAGTTAAATCCCAGGCTCTGTGTCTTCCTACAGGCAAGACTTCGTTTCAGGTAAGGGCAGTCACTTTTCTGCTCAAACGAACTACATCGTTCACGGAACTCACACGTTTCTCATCTTAACTGACAAGCATTGGATGTTAGAGGGTCATTGCTTTGTATCAGTTTCAGAAGCAGATTTGGACTACATATTGTCCGTATGTGTATGAAACACCGTTCTTTTGTTCTGGGCACACTCAGATTTCCTGCTGTATTAGAGACTCTAGAAAGTACAGTGTGCTTCTCGCTCTAAAGCAGAGTGTGATCGATGGATGAGAACTATGCTGTGTGTTTCCCTTCAGAAATGGACTTAAATCCCAGGCTCTGTGTCTTACTAAAAGCAAGACTTCGTTTCAGGTAAGGGCAGTGACTTTTCAGTTCAAAGGCACTACATCGTTCACAAAGCTCACACGTTTCTCATCCTAACAGACAAGCATTGGATGTTAGAGGACCAGTGCTTTGTATCAGTTTAAGAAGCAGATTTGGACTAGATATGTTCCTTATGTGTAGGAAACACCGTTCTTTTGTTCTCAGCACACTCACGTTTCCTGCTGTCTTAGAGACTCTAGAAAGCAAGAGCGTGCTTCTCTTTCTAATGCAGAGTGTGTTCCATGGATGAAAACTATGCTGTGTGTTTCCCTTCAGAAAAGGAGTTAAATCCCAGGCTCTGAGTCTTCCTACAAGCAAGACTTCGTTTCAGGTTAGGGGAGTCACTTCTCTGCTCAAACGAACTACATCGTTCACGGAACTCACACGTTTCTCATCTTAACTGACAAGCATTGGATGTTAGAGGACCAGTGCTTTGTATCAGTTTCAGAAGAAGCGTTGGACTAGATATGATCCATATGTTTAGGAAACACCGTTCTTTTGTTCTCAGCACACTCACGTTTCCTGGTGTCTTATAGACTCTAGAAAGCAAGAGCGTGCTTCTCGCTCTAAAGCAGAGTGTGATCCATGGATGAGAACTATGCTGTGTGTTTGCCTTCAGAAATGGAGTTAAATCCCAGGCTCTGAGACTTCCTACAAGCAAGACTTCATTTCAGGTAAGGGCAGTCACTTTTCTGCTCAAATGAACTACATCGTTCACTGAGCTCACACGTTTCTCTTCTTAACTGACAAGCATTGGATGTTAGAGGGTCAGTGCATTGTATCAGTTTCAGAAGCAGATTTGGACTAGATATGGTCCATATGTGTAGGAAACACCGTTCTTTTTTTCTGGGCAGACTCAGATTTCCTCCTGTCTTAGAGACTCTAGAAAGCAAGAGTGTGTTTCTCGCTCTAAAGCAGAGTGTGATCCATGTATGAATACTATGCTGTGTGTTTCCCTTCAGAAGTGGAGTTAAATCCCATGCTCTGAGTCTTACTACAAGCAAGACTTCGTTTCAGGTAAGGGCAGTCACTTTTCAGCTCAAACGAACTACATCTTTCCCGGGGCTCACACGTTTCTCATCTTAACAGACAAGCATTGGATGTTAGAGGTCCTGTGCTTTGTATCAGTTTCAGAAGCAGAGTTGGACTAGATATGGTCCGTATGTGTAGGAAACACCGTTCTTTTGTTCTCAGCACACTCACGTTTCCTGCTGTCTTAGAGACTCTAGAAAGCAAGAGCGTGCTTCTTGTTCTAAAGCAGAGTGTGATCAATGGATGATTACACTGCTGCGTGTTTCCCTTCAGAAATGGAGTTAAATCCCAGGCTCTTTGTCTTACTACAAGCAAGACTTCGTTTCAGGTAAGGGCAGTCACTCTCAGCTCAAACGAACTACATCGTTCACAAAGCTCACACATTTCTCATCTTAACTGACAAGCATTGGATGTTAGAGGACTAGTTCTTTGTATCAGTTTCAGAATCAGAGTTGGACTAGATATGGTCCGTATGTGTAGGAAATACCGTTCTTTTGTTCTCAGCACACTCACGTTTCCTGCTGTCTTAGAGACTCTAGAAAGCAAGAGCGTGCTTCTCACTCTAAAGCAGAATGTGATCCATGGATGAGAACTATGCTGTGTGTTTCCCTTCACAAATTGCGGTAAATCCCAGGCTCTGTGTCTTCCTACAAGCAAGACTTCGTTTCAGGTAAGGGCAGTCACTTTTCAGCTCAAACGAACTACATTGTTCACTGAGCTCACACGTTTCTCATCTTAACAGACAAGCATAGGATGTTAGAGGACCAGTGCTTTGTATCAGTTTAAGAAGCAGTGTTGGACTAGATATGGTCCGTATGTGTAGGAAATACCGTTCTTTTGTTCTCAGCACACTCACATTTCCTGCTGTCTTAGAGACTCTAGATAGCAAGAGCGTGCTTCTTGTTCTAATGCAGAGTGTGATCAATGGATGAGAACACTGCTGTGTGTTTCACTTCAGAAATGGAGGTAATCCCATGCTCTGAGTCTTCCTACAAGCAAGACTTCGTTTCAGGTAAAGGCAGTTACTTTACAGCTCAAACGAACTACATCGTTCACGAAGGTGACACGTTTCGGATCTTACCTGACAAGCATTGGATGTTAGAGGACCTGTGGTTTGTTTCTGTTTCAGAAGCAGAGTTGAATTGATATGGTCCGCAATTTAGGAAACACCGTTCTTTTGTTCTGAGCACACTCAGGTTTCCTGCTGTATTAGAGACTCTAGAAAGCAAGAGCGTGCTTCTTGTTCTAAAGTAGAGTGTGATCAATGGATGAGACAATGCTGTGTGTTTCACTTCAGAAATGGAGTTAAATCCCATGCTCTGAGTCTCCCTACAAGCAAGACTTCGTTTCAGGTAAGGGCAGTCACTTTTCTGCACAAAGGAACTACATCGTTCACTAAGCTCACACGTTTCTCATCTTAACTGACAAGCATTGGATGTTAGAGGACCAGGGCATTGTATCAGTTTCAGAAGAAGATTTGGACTACATATAGTCCGTATGTGTAGGAAACACCGTTCTTATGTTCTGGGCACACTCAGATTTCCTGATGTATTAGAGACTCTAGAAAGCAAGAGCGTGCTTCTTGCTCTAAAGCAGAGTGTGATCCATGGATGAGAACTCTGCTGTGTATTTCCCTTCAGAAATGGAGTTAAATCCCAGGCTCTGTGTCTTCCTACAGGCAAGACTTCGTTTCAGGTAAGGGCAGTCACTTTTCTGCTCAAACGAACTACATCGTTCACGGAACTCACACGTTTCTCATCTTAACTGACAAGCATTGGATGTTAGAGGGTCAGTGCTTTGTATCAGTTTCAGAAGCAGATTTGGACTACATATTGTCCGTATGTGTATGAAACACCGTTTTTGTTCTGGGCACACTCAGATTTCCTGCTGTATTAGAGACTCTAGAAAGTACAGTGTGCTTCTCGCTCTAAAGCAGAGTGTGATCGATGGATGAGAACTATGCTGTGTGTTTCCCTTCAGAAATGGACTTAAATCCCAGGCTCTGTGTCTTACTACAAGCAAGACTTCGTTTCAGGTAAGGGCAGTGACTTTTCAGTTCAAAGGCACTACATCGTTCACAAAGCTCACACGTTTCTCATCCTAACAGACAAGCATTGGATGTTAGAGGACCAGTGCTTTGTATCAGTTTAAGAAGCAGATTTGGACTAGATATGTTCCTTATGTGTAGGAAACACCGTTCTTTTGTTCTCAGCACACTCACGTTTCCTGCTGTCTTAGAGACACTAGAAAGCAAGAGCGTGCTTCTCTTTCTAGTGCAGAGTGTGTTGCATGGATGAAAACTATGCTGTGTGTTTCCCTTCAGAAAAGGAGTTAAATCCCAGGCTCTGAGTCTTCCTACAAGCAAGACTTCATTTCAGGTTAGGGGAGTCACTTCTCTGCTCAAACGAACTACATCGTTCACGAAGCTCACATGTTTCTCATCTTAACTGACAAGCATTGGATGTTAGAGGACCAGTGCTTTGTATCAGTTTCAGAAGCAGATTTGGACTAGATATGGTCCATATGTGTAGGAAACACCGTTCTTTTTTTCTGGGCAGACTCAGATTTCCTCCTGTCTTATAGACTCTAGAAAGCAAGAGTGTGTTTCTCGCTCTAAAGCAGAGTGTGATCCATGTATGAATACTATGCTGTGTGTTTCCCTTCAGAAGTGGAGTTAAATCCCATGCTCTGAGTCTTACTATAAGCAAGAATTCGTTTCAGGTAAGGTCAGTCACTTTTCAGCTCAAACGAACTACTTCTTTCCCAGGGCTCACACGTTTCTCATCTTAACAGACAAGCATTGGATGTTAGAGGTCCTGTGCTTTGTATCAGTTTCAGAAGCAGAGTTGGACTAGATATGGTCTGTATGTGTAGGAAACACCGTTCTTTTGTTCTCAGCACACTCACGTTTCCTGCTGTATTAGAGACTCTAGAAAGCAAGAGCGTGCTTCTTGTTCTAAAGCAGAGTGTGATCAATGGATGATTACACTGCTGTGTGTTTTACTTCAGAAATGGAGTTAAATCCCAGGCTCTGAGTCTTCCTACAAGCAATACTTCGTTTCAGGTAAGGGCAGTCACTTTTCAGCTCAAACGAACTACATCTTTCCCGGGGCTCACACGTTTCTCATCTTAACAGACAAGCATTGGATGTTAGAGGTCCTGTGCTTTGTATCAGTTTCAGAAGCAGAGTTGGACTAGATATGGTCCGTATGTGTAGGAAACACCGTTCTTTTGTTCTCAGCACACTCACGTTTCCTGCTGTCTTAGAGACTCTAGAAAGCAAGAGCGTGCTTCTTGTTCTAAAGCAGAGTGTGATCAATGGATGATTACACTGCTGCGTGTTTCCCTTCAGAAATGGAGTTAAATCCCAGGCTCTTTGTCTTACTACAAGCAAGACTTCGTTTCAGGTAAGGGCAGTCACTCTCAGCTCAAACGAACTACATCGTTCACAAAGCTCACACATTTCTCATCTTAACTGACAAGCATTGGATGTTAGAGGACTAGTTCTTTGTATCAGTTTCAGAATCAGAGTTGGACTAGATATGGTCCGTATGTGTAGGAAATACCGTTCTTTTGTTCTCAGCACACTCACGTTTCCTGCTGTCTTAGAGACTCTAGAAAGCAAGAGCGTGCTTCTCACTCTAAAGCAGAATGTGATCCATGGATGAGAACTATGCTGTGTGTTTCCCTTCACA
This sequence comes from Onychomys leucogaster, assembly GCA_949786385.1. NCBI lineage: Eukaryota > Metazoa > Chordata > Mammalia > Rodentia > Cricetidae > Onychomys > Onychomys leucogaster. The sequence continues at coordinate 1,334,720 of CATKUP010000047.1, forward strand.
AATTGCGGTAAATCCCAGGCTCTGTGTCTTCCTACAAGCAAGACTTCGTTTCAGGTAAGGGCAGTCACTTTTCAGCTCAAACGAACTACATTGTTCACTGAGCTCACACGTTTCTCATCTTAACAGACAAGCATAGGATGTTAGAGGACCAGTGCTTTGTATCAGTTTAAGAAGCAGTGTTGGACTAGATATGGTCCGTATGTGTAGGAAATACCGTTCTTTTGTTCTCAGCACACTCACATTTCCTGCTGTCTTAGAGACTCTAGATAGCAAGAGCGTGCTTCTTGTTCTAATGCAGAGTGTGATCAATGGATGAGAACACTGCTGTGTGTTTCACTTCAGAAATGGAGGTAATCCCATGCTCTGAGTCTTCCTACAAGCAAGACTTCGTTTCAGGTAAAGGCAGTTACTTTACAGCTCAAACGAACTACATCGTTCACGAAGGTGACACGTTTCGGATCTTACCTGACAAGCATTGGATGTTAGAGGACCTGTGGTTTGTTTCTGTTTCAGAAGCAGAGTTGAATTGATATGGTCCGCAATTTAGGAAACACCGTTCTTTTGTTCTGAGCACACTCAGGTTTCCTGCTGTATTAGAGACTCTAGAAAGCAAGAGCGTGCTTCTTGTTCTAAAGTAGAGTGTGATCAATGGATGAGACAATGCTGTGTGTTTCACTTCAGAAATGGAGTTAAATCCCATGCTCTGAGTCTCCCTACAAGCAAGACTTCGTTTCAGGTAAGGGCAGTCACTTTTCTGCACAAAGGAACTACATCGTTCACTAAGCTCACACGTTTCTCATCTTAACTGACAAGCATTGGATGTTAGAGGACCAGGGCATTGTATCAGTTTCAGAAGAAGATTTGGACTACATATAGTCCGTATGTGTAGGAAACACCGTTCTTATGTTCTGGGCACACTCAGATTTCCTGATGTATTAGAGACTCTAGAAAGCAAGAGCGTGCTTCTTGCTCTAAAGCAGAGTGTGATCCATGGATGAGAACTCTGCTGTGTATTTCCCTTCAGAAATGGAGTTAAATCCCAGGCTCTGTGTCTTCCTACAGGCAAGACTTCGTTTCAGGTAAGGGCAGTCACTTTTCTGCTCAAACGAACTACATCGTTCACGGAACTCACACGTTTCTCATCTTAACTGACAAGCATTGGATGTTAGAGGGTCAGTGCTTTGTATCAGTTTCAGAAGCAGATTTGGACTACATATTGTCCGTATGTGTATGAAACACCGTTTTTGTTCTGGGCACACTCAGATTTCCTGCTGTATTAGAGACTCTAGAAAGTACAGTGTGCTTCTCGCTCTAAAGCAGAGTGTGATCGATGGATGAGAACTATGCTGTGTGTTTCCCTTCAGAAATGGACTTAAATCCCAGGCTCTGTGTCTTACTACAAGCAAGACTTCGTTTCAGGTAAGGGCAGTGACTTTTCAGTTCAAAGGCACTACATCGTTCACAAAGCTCACACGTTTCTCATCCTAACAGACAAGCATTGGATGTTAGAGGACCAGTGCTTTGTATCAGTTTAAGAAGCAGATTTGGACTAGATATGTTCCTTATGTGTAGGAAACACCGTTCTTTTGTTCTCAGCACACTCACGTTTCCTGCTGTCTTAGAGACACTAGAAAGCAAGAGCGTGCTTCTCTTTCTAATGCAGAGTGTGTTGCATGGATGAAAACTATGCTGTGTGTTTCCCTTCAGAAAAGGAGTTAAATCCCAGGCTCTGAGTCTTCCTACAAGCAAGACTTCATTTCAGGTTAGGGGAGTCACTTCTCTGCTCAAACGAACTACATCGTTCACGAAGCTCACATGTTTCTCATCTTAACTGACAAGCATTGGATGTTAGAGGACCAGTGCTTTGTATCAGTTTCAGAAGCAGATTTGGACTAGATATGGTCCATATGTGTAGGAAACACCGTTCTTTTTTTCTGGGCAGACTCAGATTTCCTCCTGTCTTATAGACTCTAGAAAGCAAGAGTGTGTTTCTCGCTCTAAAGCAGAGTGTGATCCATGTATGAATACTATGCTGTGTGTTTCCCTTCAGAAGTGGAGTTAAATCCCATGCTCTGAGTCTTACTATAAGCAAGAATTCGTTTCAGGTAAGGTCAGTCACTTTTCAGCTCAAACGAACTACTTCTTTCCCAGGGCTCACACGTTTCTCATCTTAACAGACAAGCATTGGATGTTAGAGGTCCTGTGCTTTGTATCAGTTTCAGAAGCAGAGTTGGACTAGATATGGTCTGTATGTGTAGGAAACACCGTTCTTTTGTTCTCAGCACACTCACGTTTCCTGCTGTATTAGAGACTCTAGAAAGCAAGAGCGTGCTTCTTGTTCTAAAGCAGAGTGTGATCAATGGATGATTACACTGCTGTGTGTTTTACTTCAGAAATGGAGTTAAATCCCAGGCTCTGAGTCTTCCTACAAGCAATACTTCGTTTCAGGTAAGGGCAGTCACTTTTCTGCTCAAACGAACTACATCGTTCATGAAGCTCACACGTTTCTCATCTTAACTGACAAGCATTGGATGTTAGAGGACTAGTTCTTTGTATCAGTTTCAGAATCAGAGTTGGACTAGATATGGTCTGTATGTGTAGGAAATACCGTTCTTTTGTTCTCAGCACACTCACGTTTCCTGCTGTCTTAGAGACTCTAGAAAGCAAGAGCGTGCTTCTCGCTCTAAAGCAGAGTGTGATCCATGGATGAGAACTATGCTGTGTGTTTCCCTTCACAAATTGCGTTAAATCCCAGGCTCTGTGTCTTCCTACAAGCAAGACTTCGTTTCAGGTAAGGGCAGTCACTTTTCAGCTCAAACGAACTACATCATTCACTGAGCTCACACGTTTCTCATCTTAACAGACAAGCATTGGATGTTAGAGGACGAGTGCTTTGTATCAGTTTAAGAGGCAGTGTTGGACTAGATATGGTCCGTATGTGTAGGAAATACCGTTCTATTGTTCTCAGCACACTCACATTTCCTGCTGTCTTAGAGACTCTAGATAGCAAGAGCGTGCTTCTTGTTCTAATGCAGAGTGTGATCAATGGATGAGAACACTGCTGTGTGTTTCACTTCAGAAATGGAGGTAATCCCATGCTCTGAGTCTTCCTACAAGCAAGACTTCGATTAAGGTAAGGGCAGTCACTTTTCTGCTGAAACGAACTACATCGTTCACGGAACTCACACGTTTCTCATCTTAACTGACAAGCATTGGATGTTAGAGGGTCAGTGCTTTGTATCAGTTTCAGAAGCAGATTTGGACTACATATGGTCCGTATGTGTAGGAAACACTGTTCTTTTGTTCTCAGCACACTCACGTTTCCTGCTGTCTTAGAGACTCTAGAAATTAAGAGCGTGCTTCTCTTTCTAATGCAGAGTGTGTTGCATGGATGAAAACTATGCTGTGTGTTTCCCTTCAGAAAAGGAGTTAAATCCCAGGCTCTGAGTCTTCCTACAAGCAAGACTTCGTTTCAGGTTAGGGGAGTCACTTCTCTGCTCAAACGAACTACATCGTTCAGGAATTCACACGTTTCTCATCTTAACTGACAAGCATTGGATGTTAGAGGACCAGTGCTTTGTATCAGTTTCAGAAGAAGCGTTGGACTAGATATGGTCCATAGGTGTAGGAAACACCGTTCTTTTGTTCTCAGCACACTCACGTTTCCTGCTGTCTTATAGACTCTAGATGGCAAGAGCGTGCTTCTCGCTCTAAAGCAGAGTGTGATCCATGGATGAGAACTATGCTGTGTGTTTGCCTTCAGAAATGGAGTTAAATCCCAGGCTCTGAGACTTCCTACAAGCAAGACTTCATTTCAGGTAAGGGCAGTCACTTTTCTGCTCAAATGAACTACATCGTTCACTGAGCTCACACGTTTCTCTTCTTAACTGACAAGCATTGGATGTTAGAGGGTCAGTGCATTGTATCAGTTTCAGAAGCAGATTTGGACTAGATATGGTCCATATGTGTAGGAAACACCATTCTTTTTTTCTGGGCAGACTCAGATTTCCTCCTGTCTTAGAGACTCTAGAAAGCAAGAGTGTGTTTCTCGCTCTAAAGCAGAGTGTGATCCATGTATGAATACTATGCTGTGTGTTTCCCTTCAGAAGTGGAGTTAAATCCCATGCTCTGAGTCTTACTACAAGCAAGACTTCGTTTCAGGTAAGGGCAGTCACTTTTCAGCTCAAACGAACTACATCTTTCCCGGGGCTCACACGTTTCTCATCTTAACAGACAAGCATTGGATGTTAGAGGTCCTGTGCTTTGTATCAGTTTCAGAAGCAGAGTTGGACTAGATATGGTCCGTATGTGTAGGAAACACCGTTCTTTTTTTCTCAGCACACTCACGTTTCCTGCTGTCTTAGAGACTCTAGAAAGCAAGAGCGTGCTTCTTGTTCTAAAGCAGAGTGTGATCAATGGATGATTACACTGCTGCGTGTTTCCCTTCAGAAATGGAGTTAAATCCCAGGCTCTTTGTCTTACTACAAGCAAGACTTCGTTTCAGGTAAGGGCAGTCACTCTCAGCTCAAACGAACTACATCGTTCACAAAGCTCACACATTTCTCATCTTAACTGACAAGCATTGGATGTTAGAGGACTAGTTCTTTGTATCAGTTTCAGAATCAGAGTTGGACTAGATATGGTCCGTATGTGTAGGAAATACCGTTCTTTTGTTCTCAGCACACTCACGTTTCCTGCTGTCTTAGAGACTCTAGAAAGCAAGAGCGTGCTTCTCACTCTAAAGCAGAATGTGATCCATGGATGAGAACTATGCTGTGTGTTTCCCTTCACAAATTGCGGTAAATCCCAGTCTCTGTGTCTTCCTACAAGCAAGACTTCGTTTCAGGTAAGGGCAGTCACTTTTCAGCTCAAACGAACTACATTGTTCACTGAGCTCACACGTTTCTCATCTTAACAGACAAGCATAGGATGTTAGAGGACCAGTGCTTTGTATCAGTTTAAGAAGCAGTGTTGGACTAGATATGGTCCGTATGTGTAGGAAATACCGTTCTTTTGTTCTCAGCACACTCACATTTCCTGCTGTCTTAGAGACTCTAGATAGCAAGAGCGTGCTTCTTGTTCTAATGCAGAGTGTGATCAATGGATGAGAACACTGCTGTGTGTTTCACTTCAGAAATGGAGGTAATCCCATGCTCTGAGTCTTCCTACAATCAAGACTTCGTTTCAGGTAAAGGCAGTTACTTTACAGCTCAAACGAACTACATCGTTCACGAAGGTGACACGTTTCGGATCTTACCTGACAAGCATTGGATGTTAGAGGACCTGTGGTTTGTTTCTGTTTCAGAAGCAGAGTTGAATTGATATGGTCCGCAATTTAGGAAACACCGTTCTTTTGTTCTGAGCACACTCAGGTTTCCTGCTGTATTAGAGACTCTAGAAAGCAAGAGCGTGCTTCTTGTTCTAAAGTAGAGTGTGATCAATGGATGAGACAATGCTGTGTGTTTCACTTCAGAAATGGAGTTAAATCCCATGCTCTGAGTCTCCCTACAAGCAAGACTTCGTTTCAGGTAAGGGCAGTCACTTTTCTGCACAAAGGAACTACATCGTTCACTAAGCTCACACGTTTCTCATCTTAACTGACAAGCATTGGATGTTAGAGGACCAGGGCATTGTATCAGTTTCAGAAGAAGATTTGGACTACATATAGTCCGTATGTGTAGGAAACACCGTTCTTATGTTCTGGGCACACTCAGATTTCCTGATGTATTAGAGACTCTAGAAAGCAAGAGCGTGCTTCTTGCTCTAAAGCAGAGTGTGATCCATGGATGAGAACTCTGCTGTGTGTTTCCCTTCAGAAATGGAGTTAAATCCCAGGCTCTGTGTCTTCCTACAGGCAAGACTTCGTTTCAGGTAAGGGCAGTCACTTTTCTGCTCAAACGAACTACATCGTTCACGGAACTCACACGTTTCTCATCTTAACTGACAAGCATTGGATGTTAGAGGGTCAGTGCTTTGTATCAGTTTCAGAAGCAGATTTGGACTACATATTGTCCGTATGTGTATGAAACACCATTTTTGTTCTGGGCACACTCAGATTTCCTGCTGTATTAGAGACTCTAGAAAGTACAGTGTGCTTCTCGCTCTAAAGCAGAGTGTGATCGATGGATGAGAACTATGCTGTGTGTTTCCCTTCAGAAATGGACTTAAATCCCAGGCTCTGTGTCTTACTACAAGCAAGACTTCGTTTCAGGTAAGGGCAGTGACTTTTCAGTTCAAAGGCACTACATCGTTCACAAAGCTCACACGTTTCTCATCCTAACAGACAAGCATTGGATGTTAGAGGACCAGTGCTTTGTATCAGTTTAAGAAGCAGATTTGGACTAGATATGTTCCTTATGTGTAGGAAACACCGTTCTTTTGTTCTCAGCACACTCACGTTTCCTGCTGTCTTAGAGACTCTAGAAAGCAAGAGCGTGCTTCTCTATCTAATGCAGAGTGTGTTGCATGGATGAAAACTATGCTGTGTGTTTCCCTTCAGAAAAGGAGTTAAATCCCAGGCTCTGAGTCTTCCTACAAGCAAGACTTCATTTCAGGTTAGGGGAGTCACTTCTCTGCTCAAACGAACTACATCGTTCACGAAGCTCACATGTTTCTCATCTTAACTGACAAGCATTGGATGTTAGAGGACCAGTGCTTTGTATCAGTTTCAGAAGCAGATTTGGACTAGATATGGTCAATATGTGTAGGAAACACCGTTCTTTTTTTCTGGGCAGACTCAGATTTCCTCCTGTCTTATAGACTCTAGAAAGCAAGAGTGTGTTTCTCGCTCTAAAGCAGAGTGTGATCCATGTATGAATACTATGCTGTGTGTTTCCCTTCAGAAGTGGAGTTAAATCCCATGCTCTGAGTCTTACTATAAGCAAGAATTCGTTTCAGGTAAGGGCAGTCACTTTTCAGCTCAAACGAACTACTTCTTTCCCGGGGCTCACACGTTTCTCATCTTAACAGACAAGCATTGGATGTTAGAGGTCCTGTGCTTTGTATCAGTTTCAGAAGCAGAGTTGGACTAGATATGGTCTGTATGTGTAGGAAACACCGTTCTTTTGTTCTCAGCACACTCACGTTTCCTGCTGTATTAGAGACTCTAGAAAGCAAGAGCGTGCTTCTTGTTCTAAAGCAGAGTGTGATCAATGGACGATTACACTGCTGTGTGTTTTACTTCAGAAATGGAGTTAAATCCCAGGCTCTGAGTCTTCCTACAAGCAATACTTCGTTTCAGGTAAGGGCAGTCACTTTTCTGCTCAAACGAACTACATCGTTCATGAAGCTCACACGTTTCTCATCTTAACTGACAAGCATTGGATGTTAGAGGACTAGTTCTTTGTATCAGTTTCAGAATCAGAGTTGGACTAGATATGGTCTGTATGTGTAGGAAATACCGTTCTTTTGTTCTCAGCACACTCACGTTTCCTGCTGTCTTAGAGACTCTAGAAAGCAAGAGCGTGCTTCTCGCTCTAAAGCAGAGTGTGATCCATGGATGAGAACTATGCTGTGTGTTTCCCTTCACAAATTGCGTTAAATCCCAGGCTCTGTGTCTTCCTACAAGCAAGACTTCGTTTCAGGTAAGGGCAGTCACTTTTCAGCTCAAACGAACTACATCATTCACTGAGCTCACACGTTTCTCATCTTAACAGACAAGCATTGGATGTTAGAGGACGAGTGCTTTGTATCAGTTTAAGAGGCAGTGTTGGACTAGATATGGTCCGTATGTGTAGGAAATACCGTTCTATTGTTCTCAGCACACTCACATTTCCTGCTGTCTTAGAGACTCTAGATAGCAAGAGCGTGCTTCTTGTTCTAATGCAGAGTGTGATCAATGGATGAGAACACTGCTGTGTGTTTCACTTCAGAAATGGAGGTAATCCCATGCTCTGAGTCTTCCTACAAGCAAGACTTCGATTAAGGTAAGGGCAGTCACTTTTCTGCTCAAACGAACTACATCGTTCACGGAACTCACACGTTTCTCATCTTAACTGACAAGCATTGGATGTTAGAGGGTCAGTGCTTTGTATCAGTTTCAGAAGCAGATTTGGACTACATATGGTCCGTATGTGTAGGAAACACCGTTCTTTTGTTCTCAGCACACTCACGTTTCCTGCTGTCTTAGAGACTCTAGAAATTAAGAGCGTGCTTCTCTTTCTAATGCAGAGTGTGTTGCATGGATGAAAACTATGCTGTGTGTTTCCCTTCAGAAAAGGAGTTAAATCCCAGGCTCTGAGTCATCCTACAAGCAAGACTTCGTTTCATGTTAGGGGAGTCACTTCTCTGCTCAAACGAACTACATCATTCAGGAATTCACACGTTTCTCATCTTAACTGACAAGCATTGGATGTTAGAGGACCAGTGCTTTGTATCAGTTTCAGAAGAAGCGTTGGACTAGATATGGTCCATATGTGTAGGAAATACCGTTCTTTTGTTCTCAGCACACTCACGTTTCCTGCTGTCTTAGAGACTCTAGAAAGAAAGAGCGTGCTTCTCGCTCTAAAGCAGAGTGTGATCCATGGATGAGAACTATGCTGTGTGTTTCCCTTCACAAATTGCGTTAAATCCCAGGCTCTGTGTCTTCCTACAAGCAAGACTTCGTTTCAGGTAAGGGCAGTCACTTTTCAGCTCAAACGAACTACATCATTCACTGAGCTCACACGTTTCTCATCTTAACAGACAAGCATTGGATGTTAGAGGACCAGTGCTTTGTATCAGTTTAAGAAGCAGTGTTGGACTAGATATGGTCCGTATGTGTAGGAAATACCGTTCTTTTGTTCTCAGCACACTCACATTTCCTGCTGTCTTACAGACTCTAGATAGCAAGAGCGTGCTTCTTATTCTAATGCAGAGTGTGATCAATGGATGAGAACACTGCTGTGTGTTTCACTTCAGAAATGGAGGTAATCCCATGCTCTGAGTCTTCCTAAAAGCAAGACTTCGTTTCAGGTAAAGGCAGTTACTTTACAGCTCAAAAGAACTACATCGTTCACGAAGGTGACACGTTTCGGATCTTACCTGACAAGCATTGGATGTTAGAGGACCTGTGGTTTGTTTCTGTTTCAGAAGCAGAGTTGAATTGGTATGGTCCGCAATTTAGGAAAAACCGTTCTTTTGTTCTGAGCACACTCAGGTTTCCTGCTGTATTAGAGACTCTAGAAAGCCAGAGCGTGCTTCTTGTTCTAAAGCAGAGTGTGATCAATGGATGAGACAATGCTGTGTGTTTCACTTCAGAAATGGAGTTAAATCCCATGCTCTGAGTCTCCCTACAAGCAAGACTTCGTTTCAGGTAAGGGCAGTCACTTTTCTGCACAAAGGAACTACATCGTTCACGAAGCTCACACGTTTCTCATCTTAACTGACAAGCATTGGATGTTAGAGGACCAGGGCATTGTATCAGTTGCAGAAGAATATTTGGACTACATATAGTCCGTATGTGTAGGAAACACCGTTCTTATGTTCTGGGCACACTCAGATTTCCTACTGTATTAGAGACTCTAGAAAGCAAGAGCGTGCTTCTTGCTCTAAAGCAGAGTGTGATCCATGGATGAGAACTCTGCTGTGTGTTTCCCTTCAGAAATGGAGTTAAATCCCAGGCTCTGTGTCTTCCTACAGGCAAGACTTCGTTTCAGGTAAGGGCAGTCACTTTTCTGCTCAAACGAACTACTTCGTTCACGAAGCTCACACGTTTCTCATCTTAACTGACAAGCATTGGATGTTAGAGGACTAGATCTTTGTATCAGTTTCAGAATCAGAGTTGGACTAGATATGGTCCGTATGTGTAGGAAATACCGTTCTTTTGTTCTCAGCACACTCACGTTTCCTGCTGTCTTAGAGACTCTAGAAAGAAAGAGCGTGCTTCTTGCTCTAAAGCAGAGTTTGATCCATGGATGAGAACTATGCTGTGTGTTTCCCTTCACAAATTGCGTTAAATCCCAGGCTCTGTGTCTTCCTACAAGCAAGACTTCGTTTCAGGTAAGGGCAGTCACTTTTCAGCTCAAACGAACTACATCGTTCACTGAGCTCACATGTTTCTCATCTTAACAGACAAGCATTGGATGTTAGAGGACCAGTGCTTTGTATCAGTTTAAGAGGCAGTGTTGGACTAGATATGGTCCGTATGTGTAGGAAATACCGTTCTATTGTTCTCAGCACACTCACATTTCCTGCTGTCTTAGAGACTCTAGATAGCAAGAGCGTGCTTCTTGTTCTAATGCAGAGTGTGATCAATGGATGAGAACACTGCTGTGTGTTTCACTTCAGAAATGGAGGTAATCCCATGCTCTGAGTCTTCCTACAAGCAAGACTTCGTTTCAGGTAAGGGCAGTCACTTTTCTGCTCAAACGAACTACATCGTTCACGGAACTCACACGTTTCTCATCTTAACTGACAAGCATTGGATGTTAGAGGGTCAGTGCTTTGTATCAGTTTCAGAAGCAGATTTGAACTACATATGGTCCGTATGTGTATGAAACACCGTTCTTTTGTTCTCAGCACACTCACGTTTCCTGCTGTCTTAGAGATTCTAGAAAGCAAGAGCGTGCTTCTCTTTCTAATGCAGAGTGTGTTCCATGGATGAAAACTATGCTGTGTGTTTCACTTCAGAAATGGAGGTAATCCCATGCTCTGAGTCTTCCTACAAGCAAGACTTCGTTTCAGATAAAGGCAGTTACTTTACAGCTCAAACGAACTACATCGTTCACGAAGGTGACACGTTTTGGATCTTACCTGACAAGCATTGGATGTTAGAGGACCTGTGGTTTGTTTCTCTTTCAGAAGCAGAGTTGAATTGATATGGTCCGCAATTTAGGAAACACTGTTCTTTTGTTCTGAGCACACTCAGGTTTCCTGCTGTATTAGAGACTCTAGAAAGCAAGAGCGTGCTTCTTGTTCTAAAGCAGAGTGTGATCAATGGATGAGACAATGCTGTGTGTTTCACTTCAGAAATGGAGTTAAATCCCAGGCTCTGAGTCTCCCTACAAGCAAGACTTCGTTTCAGGTAAGGGCAGTCACTTTTCTGCACAAAGGAACTACATCGTTCACGAAGCTCACACGTTTCTCATCTTAACTGACAAGCATTGGATGTTAGAGGACCAGTGCATTGTATCAGTTTCAGAAGAAGATTTGGACTACATATAGTCGGTATGTGTAGGAAACACCGTTCTTATGTTCTGAGCACACTCAGATTTCCTGCTATATTAGAGACTCTAGAAAGCAAGAGCGTGCTTCTTGCTCTAAAGCAGAGTGTGATCCATGGATGAGAACTCTGCTGTGTGTTTCCCTTCAGAAATGGAGTTAAATCCCAGGCTCTGTGTCTTCCTACAGGCAAGACTTCGTTTCAGGTAAGGGCAGTCACTTTTCTGCTCAAACGAACTACATCGTTCACGAAGCTCACACGTTTCTCATCTTAACTGACAAGCATTGGATGTTAGAGGACTAGATCTTTGTATCAGTTTCAGAATCAGAGTTGGACTAGATATGGTCCATATGTGTAGGAAATACCGTTCTTTTGTTCTCAGCACACTCACGTTTCCTGCTGTCTTAGAGACTCTAGAAAGAAAGAGCGTGCTTCTCGCTCTAAAGCAGAGTGTGATCCATGGATGAGAACTATGCTGTGTGTTTCCCTTCACAAATTGCGTTAAATCCCAGGCTCTGTGTCTTCCTACAAGCAAGACTTCGTTTCAGGTAAGGGCAGTCACTTTTCAGCTCAAACGAACTACATTGTTCACTGAGCTCACACGTTTCTCATCTTAACAGACAAGCATTGGATGTTAGAGGACCAGTGCTTTGTATCAGTTTAAGAAGCAGTGTTGGACTAGATATGGTCTGTATGTGTAGGAAATACCGTTCTTTTGTTCTCAGCACACTCACATTTCCTGCTATCTTAGAGACTCTAGATAGCAAGAGCGTGCTTCTTGTTCTAATGCAGAGTGTGATCAATGGATGAGAACACTGCTGTGTGTTTCACTTCAGAAATGGAGGTAATCCCATGCTCTGAGTCTTCCTACAAGCAAGACTTCGTTTCAGGTAAAGGCAGTTACTTTAGAGCTCAAACGAACTACATCGTTCACGAAGGTGACACGTTTCGGACCTTACCTGACAAGCATTGGATGTTAGAGGACCTGTGGTTTGTTTCTGTTTCAGAAGCAGAGTTGAATTGATATGGTCCGCAATTTAGGAAACACCGTTCTTTTGTTCTGAGCACACTCAGGTTTCCTGCTGTATTAGAGACTCTAGAAAGCAAGAGCGTGCTTCTTGTTCTAAAGCAGAGTGTGATCAATGGTTGAGACAATGCTGTGTGTTTCACTTCAGAAATGGAGTTAAATCCCATGCTCTGAGTCTCCCTACAAGCAAGACTTCGTTTCAGGTAAGGGCAGTCACTTTTCTGCACAAAGGAACTACATCGTTCACGAAGTTCACACGTTTCTCATCTTAACTGACAAGCATTGGATGTTAGAGGACCAGTGCATTGTATCAGTTTCAGAAGAAGATTTGGACTACATATAGTCCGTATGTGAAGGAAACACCTTTCTTATGTTCTGGGCACACTCAGATTTCCTGCTGTATTAGAGACTCTAGAAAGCAAGAGCGTGCTTCTTGCTCTAAAGCAGAGTGTGATCCATGGATGAGAACTCTGCTGTGTGTTTCCCTTCAGAAATGGAGTTAAATCCCAGGCTCTGTGTCTTCCTACAGGCAAGACTTCGTTTCAGGTAAGGGCAGTCACTTTTCTGCTCAAACGAACTACATCGTTCACGAAACTCACACGTTTCTCATCTTAACTGACAAGCATTGGATGTTAGAGGACCAGTGCTTTGAATCAGTTTCAGAAGCAGAGTTGGACTAGATATGGTCCGTATCTGTAGGAAACACCGTTCTTTTGTTCTCAGCACACTCACGTTTCCTGCTGTCTTGGAGAGTCTAGAAAGCAAGAGCGTGCTTCTCGCTCTAAAGCAGAGTGGGATCAATGGATGATTACACTGCTGTGTGTTTTACTTTAGAAATGGAGTTAAATCCCAGGCTCTGTGTCTTCCCCTAGGCAAGACTTCGTTTCAGGTAAGGGCAGTCACGTTTCAGTTCAAAGGAAGTACATAATTCACAAAGCTCACACGTTTCTCATCTTACCTGACAAGCATTGGATGTTAGAGGACCAGTGCTTTGTATCAGTTTCAGAAGCAGAGTTGGACTAGATATGGTCCGTGTGTGTAGGAAACACCGTTCTTTTGTTCTCAGCACACTCACGTTTCCTGCTGTCTTAGAGACTCTAGAAAGCAAGAGCGTGCTTCTTGTTCTAAAGCAGAGTGTGATCAATGGATGATTACACTGCTGTTTGTTTTACTTCAGAAAGGGAGTTATATCCCAGGCTCTGAGTCTTCCTACAAGCAATACTTCGTTTTAGGTAAGGGCAGTCACATTTCAGTTCAAAGGAACTACATCATTCACAAACCTCACACGTTTCTCATCTTAACTTACAAGCATTGGATGTTAGAGGGTCAGTGCTTTGTATCAGTTTCAGAAGCAAATTTGGACTCCATATGGTCCATATGTGTAGGAAACACCGTTCTATTGTTCTGGGCACACTCACGTTTGCTGCTTTCTTAGAGAATCTAGAAAGCAAGAGCGTGCTTCTCGCTCTAAAGCAGAGTGTGATCCATGGATGAAAACTATGCTGTGTGTTTCCCTTCAGAAAAGGAGTTAAATCCCAGGCTCTATGTCTTCCTACAAGCAAGACTTCGTTTCAGGTAAGGGCAGTCACTTTTCAGCTCAAACGAACTACATCTTTCATGAGCTCACACGTTTCTCATCTTTACAAACTAGCATTGGATGATAGAGGACCAGTGCTTTGTATCAGTTTCAGAAGAAGAGTTGGACTAGATATGGTCTGTATGTGTAGGAAACACCGTTCTTTTGTTCTCCGCACACTCACGTTTCCTCCTGTCTTAGAGATTTTAGAAAGCAACAGCGTGCTTCTCGCTCTAAAGCAGAGTGTGATCCATGGATGAAAACTATGCTGTGTGTTTCCCTTCAGAAAAGGAGTTAAATCCCAGGCTCTATGTCTTGCTACAAGCAAGTCTTCGTTTCAGGTAACGGCAGTCACTTTTCAGCTCAAACGAACTACATCTTTCACGGAGCTCACATGTTTCTCATCTTAACAGACAAACATTGGATGTTAGAGGACCAGTGCATTGTATCAGTTTCAGAAGAATATTTGGACTACATATAGTCGGTATGTGTAGGAAACACCGTTCTTATGTTCTGGGCACACACAGATTTCCTGCTGTATTAGAGACTCTAGAAAGCATGAGCGTGCTTCTTGCTCTAAAGCAGAGTGTGATCCATGGATGAGAACTATGCTGTGTGTTTCCCTTCAGAAATGGAGTTAAATCCCAGGCTCTGTGTCTTCCTACAGGCAAGACTTCGTTTCAGGTAAGGGCAGTCACTTTTCAGCTCATACGAACTACATCGTTCACGAAGCTCACACATTTCTCATCTTAACAGACAAGCATTGCATTTTAGAGGACCACTGCTTTTTATCAGTTTCAGAAGCAAAGTTGGACTACATAATGTCCTTATGTGTAGGAAACACCGTTCTTTTGTTCTCAGCACACTCACGTTTCCTGCTGTCTTAGAGACTCTAGAAAGCAAGAGCGTGCTTCTTGTTCTAAAGCAGAGTGGGATCAATGGATGATTACACTGCTGTGTGTTTTACTTTAGAAATGGAGTTAAATCCCAGGCTCTGTGTCTTCCCCTAGGCAAGACTTCGTTTCAGGTAAGGGCAGTCACGTTTAAGTTCAAAGGAAGTACATAATTCACAAAGATCACACGTTTCTCATCTTACCTGACAAGCATTGGATGTTAGAGGACCAGTGCTTTGTATCAGTTTCAGAAGCAGAGTTGGACTAGATATGGTCCGTGTGTGTAGGAAACACCGTTCTTGTGTTCTCAGCACACTCACGTTTCCTGCTGTCTTAGAGACTCTAGAAAGCAAGAGCGTGCTTCTTGTTCTAAAGCAGAGTGTGATCAATGGATGATTACACTGCTGTGTGTTTTACTTCAGAAAGGGAGTTAAATCCCAGGCTCTGAGTCTTCCTACAAGCAATACTTCGTTTTAGGTAAGGGCAGTCACATTTCAGTTCAAAGGAACTACATCATTCACAAACCTCACACGTTTCTCATCTTAACTGACAAGCATTGGATGTTAGAGGGTCAGTGCTTTGTATCAGTTTCAGAAGCAAATTTGGACTCCATATGGTCCATATGTGTAGGAAACACCGTTCTTTTGTTCTGGGCACACTCAGATTTCCTGCTGTATTAGAGACTCTAGAAAGCAAGAGTGTGCTTCTCGCTCTAAAGCAGAGTGTGATCCATGGATGAGAACTATGCTGTGTGTTTTACTTTAGAAATGGAGTTAAATCCCAGGCTGTGTGTCTTCCCCTAGGCAAGACTTCGTTTCAGTAAGGGAAGTCACGTTTCAGTTCAAAGGAAGTACATAATTCACAAAGCTCACACGTTTCTCATCTTACCTGACAAGCATTGGATGTTAGAGGACCAGTGCTTTGTATCAGTTTCAGAAGCAGAGTTGGACTAGATATGGTCCGTGTGTGTAGGAAACACCGTTCTTTTGTTCTGAGCACACTCAAGTTTCCTGCTGTCTTAGAGACTCTAGAAAGCAAGAGCGTGCTTCTTGTTCTGAAGCAGAGTGGGATCAATGGATGATTACACTGCTGTGTGTTTCACTTCAGAAATGGAGTTAAATCCCAGGCTCTGAGTCTTCCTACAAGCAAGACTTCGTTTCAGGTAAAGGCAGTCAGTTTTCTGCTCAAACGAACTACATCGTTCACAAAGCTCACACGTTTCTCATCTTAACTGACAAGCAATGGATGTTAGAGGACCAGTGCTTTGTATCAGTTTCAGAAGAAGAGTTAGACTATATAATGTCCATATGTGTAGGAAACACCGTTCTTTTGTTCTTAGCACACTCACGTTTCCTGCTGTCTTAGAGACTTTAGAAAGCAAGAGCGTGCTTCTCGCTCTAAAGCAGAGTGTGATCCATGGATGAAAACTATGCTGTGTGTTTCCCTACAGAAAAGGAGTTAAATCCCAGGCTGTATGTCTTCCTACAAGCAAGACTTCGTTTCAGGTAAGGGCAGTCACTTTTCAGCTCAAACGAACTACATCTTTCATGAGCTCACACGTTTCTCACCTTTACAAACAAGCATTGGATGATAGAGGACCAGTGCTTTGTATCAGTTTCAGAAGCAGAGTTGGACTAGATATGGTCTGTATGTGTAGGAAACACAGTTCTTTTGTTCTCCGCACACTCACGTTTCCTCCTGTCTTAGAGATTTTAGAAAGCAACAGCGTGCTTCTCGCTCTAAAGCAGAGTGTGATCCATGGATGAAAACTATGCTGTGTGTTTCCCTTCAGAAAAGGAGTTAAATCCCAGGCTCTATGTCTTGCTACAAGCAAGTCTTCGTTTCAGGTAAGGGCAGTCACTTTTCAGCTCAAACGAACTACATCTTTCACGGAGCTCACATGTTTCTCATCTTAACAGGCAAGCATTGTATGTTAGAGGACCAGTGCATTGTATCAGTTTCAGAAGAATATTTGGACTACATATAGTCGGTATGTGTAGGAAACACCGTTCTTATGTTCTGGGCACACTCAGATTTCCTGCTGTATTAGAGACTCTAGAAAGCAAGAGCGTGCTTCTTGCTCTAAAGCAGAGTGTGATCCATGGATGAGAACTATGCTGTGTGTTTCCCTTCAGAAATGGAGTTAAATCCCAGGCTCTGTGTCTTCCTACAGGCAAGACTTCGTTTCAGGTAAGGGCAGTCACTTTTCAGCTCATACGAACTACATAGTTCACGAAGCTCACACATTTCTCATCTTAACAGACAAGCATTGCATTTTAGAGGACCAGTGCTTTTTATCAGTTTCAGAAGCAAAGTTGGACTATATAATGTCCTTATGTGTAGGAAACACCGTTCTTTTGTTCTCAGCACACTCACGTTTCCTGCTGTCTTAGAGACTCTAGAAAGCTAGAGCGTGCTACTTGTTCTAAAGCAGATTGGGATCAATGGATGATTACACTGCTGTGTGTTTTACTTTAGAAATGGAGTTAAATCCCAGGCTCTGTGTCTTCCCCTAGGCAAGACTTCGTTTCAGGTAAGGGCAGTCACGTTTCAGTTCAAAGGAAGTACATAATTCACAAAGCTCACACGTTTCTCATCTTACCTGACAAGCATTGGATGTTAGAGGACCAGTGCTTTGTATCAGTTTCAGAAGCAGAGTTGGACTAGATATGGTCCGTGTGTGTAGGAAACACCGTTCTTTTGTTCTCAGCACACTCACGTTTCCTGCTGTCTTAGAGACTCTAGAAAGCAAGAGCGTGCTTCTTGTTCTAAAGCAGAGTGTGATCAATGGATGATTACACTGCTGTGTGTTTTACTTCAGAAATGGAGTTAAATCCCAGGCTCTGAGTCTTCCTACAAGCAATACTTCGTTTCAGGTAAGGGCAGTCACATTTCAGTTCAAAGGAACTACATCATTCACAAACCTCACACGTTTCTCATCTTAACTGACAAGCATTGGATGTTAGAGGGTCAGTGATTTGTATCAGTTTCAGAAGCAAATTTGGACTACATATGGTCCATATGTGTAGGAAACACCGTTCTTTTGTTCTAGGCACACTCAGATTTCCTGCTGTATTAGAGACTCTAGAAAGCAAGTGTGTGCTTCTCGCTCTAAAGCAGAGTGTGATCCATGGATGAGAACGATGCTGTGTGTTTCTCTTCAGAAATGGACTTAATTCCCAGGCTCTGTGTCTTCCTACAAGCAAGACTTCGTTTCAGGTAAGGGCAGTCACTTTCAACTCAAACGAACTACATCTTTCATGAGCTCACACGTTTCTCATCTTTACAAACAAGCATTGGATGATAGAGGACCACTGCTTTGTATCAGTTTCAGAAGCAGAGTTGGACTAGATATGGTCCGTATGTTTAGGAAACACCATTCTTTTGTTCTCAGCACACTCACGTTTCCTACTCTCTTAGAGACTCTAGAAAGCAAGAGCGTTCTTCTTGTTCTAAAGCAGTATGTGATCAATGGATGAGACAATGCTGTGTGTTTCACTTCAGAAATGGAGTTAAATCCCATGCTCTGAGTATCCCTACAAGCAAGACTTCGTTTCAGGTAAGGGCAGTCACTTTTCTGCACAAAGGAACAACATCATTCACGAAGCTCACACATTTCTCATCTTAACAGACAAGATTGGATTTTAGAGGACCAGTGCTTTGTATCAGTTTCAGAAGCAGAGTTGGACTATATAATGTCCGTATGTGTAGGAAACACCGTTCTTTTGTTCTCAGCACACTCACGTTTCCTGCTGACTTAGAGAATCTAGAAAGCAAGAGCGTGCTTCTTGTTCTAAAGCTGAGTAGGATCAATGGATGATTACACTGCTGTGTGTTTCACTTCTGAAATGGAGTTAAATCCCAGGCTCTGATTCTTCCTACAAGCAAGACTTCGTTTCAGGTAAGGGCAGTCAGTTTTCTGCTCAAACGAACTACATCGTTCACAAAGCTCACACGTTTCTCATCTTAACTGACAAGCATTGGATGTTAGAGGACCAGTGCTTTGTATCAGTTTCAGAAGAAGAGTTGGACTATATAATGTCCATATGTGTAGGAAACACCGTTCTTTTGTTCTGGGAACACTCAGCTTTCCTGATGTATTAGAGACTCTAGAAAGCAAGAGCGTGCTTCTCGCTCTATAGCAGAGTGTGATCCATGGGTGAGAACTATGCTGTGTGTTTCACTTCAGAAATGGAGTTAAATCCCAGGCTCTGAGTCTTCCTACAAGCAAGACTTCGTTTCAGGTAAGGGCAGTCACTTTTCAAATCAAACGATCAACATCGTTCACTGAGCTCACACGTTTCTCATCTTAACAGACAAGCATTGGATGTTAGAGGACCAGTGCTTTGTATCAGTTTAAGAAGCAGAGTTGGACTAGATATGGTCCATATGTGTAGAAAACACCGTTGTTTTGTTCTCAGCACACTTACGTTTCCTGCTGTCTTAGAGACTCTAGAAAGCAAGAGCATGCTTCTCGCTCTAAAGCAGAGTGTGATCCATGGATGAGACTATGCTGTGTGTTTCCCTTCAGAAAAGGAGTTAAATCCCAGGCTTTATGTCTTCCTACAAGCAAGACTTCGTTTCAGGTAATGGCAGTCACTTTTCAGCTCAAACGAACTACATCTTTCATAAGCTCACACGTTTATCATCTTTACAAACAAGCATTGGATGATAGAGGACCAGTGCTTTGTATCAGTTTCAGAAGCAGAGTTGGACTAGATATGGTCTGTATGTGTAGGAAACACCGTTCTTTTGTTCTCCGCACACTCACGTTTCCTCCTGTCTTAGAGATTTTAGAAAGCAACAGCGTGCTTCTCGCTCTAAAGCAGAGTGTGATCCATGGATGAAAACTATGCTGTGTGTTTCCCTTCAGAAAAGGAGTTAAATCCCAGGCTCTATGTCTTGCTACAAGCAAGTCTTCGTTTCAGGTAAGGGCAGTCACTTTTCTGCTCCAACGAACTATATCGTTCATGAAGCTCACACGTTTTCCATCTTAACTGACAAGCATTGGATGTTAGAGGGTCAGTGCTTTGTATCAGTTTCAGAAGCAGATTTGGACTACATATGGTCCGTATGTGTAGGAAACACCGTTCTTTTGTTATGGGCACACTCAGATTTCCTGCTGTATTAGAGACTCTAGAAAGTACAGTGTGCTTCTCGCTCTAAAGCACAGTGTGATCGATGGATGAGAACTATGCTGTGTGTTTCCCTTCAGAAATGGACTTAAATCCCAGGCTCTGTGTCTTACTACAAGCAAGACTTCGTTTCAGGTAAGGGCAGTCACTTTTCAGTTCATAGGCACTACATCGTTCACAAAGCTCACACGTTTCTCATCCTAACAGACAAGCATTGGATGTTAGAGGACCAGTTCTTTGTATAGTTTAAGAAGCAGATTTGGACTAGATATGGTCCGTATGTGTAGGAAACACCGTTCTTTTGTTCTCAGCACACTCACATTTCCTGCTGTCTTAGAGACTCTAGAAAGCAAGAGCGTGCTTCTCGTTCTAAAGCAGAGTGTGTTCCATGGATGAAAACTATGCTGTGTGTTTCCCTTCAGAGAAGGAGTTAAATCCCAATCTCTGCGTCTCCCTACAAGCAAGAGTGCGTTTCAGGTAAGGGCAGTCACTTTTCTGCTCAAACGAACTACATCTTTCACGAAGCTCACACGTTTCTCATCTTAACTGACAAGCATTGGATGTTAGAGGACCAGTGCATTCTATCAGTTTCAGAAGAAGATTTGGACTACATATAGTCCGTATGTGTAGGAAACACCGTTCTTTGTTCTGGGCACACTCAGATTTCCTGCTGTCTTAGAGACTCTAGAAAGCAAGAGCGTGCTTCTCGCTCTAAAGCAGAGTGTGATCCATGGATGAGAACTATGCTGTGTGTTTGCCTTCAGAAATGGAGTTAAATCCCAGGCTCTGAGTCTTCCTACAAGCAAGATTTCATTTCAGGTAAGGGCAGAAACTTTTCTGCTCAAACGAACTACATCGTTCACTGAGCTCACACTATTCTCTTCTTAACTGACAATCATTGGATGTTAGAGGGTCAGTGCATTGTATCAGTTTCAGAAGCCGATTTGGACTAGATATGGTCCAAATGTGTAGGAAACACCATTCTTTTGTTCTGGGCAGACTTAGATTTCCTGCAGTCTTAGAGACTCTAGATAGCAAGAGTGTGCTTCTCGCTCTACAGCAGAGTGTGATCCATGTATGAATACTATGCTGTGTGTTTCCCTTCAGAAGTGGAGTTAAATACCATGCTCTGAGTCTTACTACAAGCAAGACTTCGTTTCAGGTTATGGCAGTCACTTTTCAGTTCAAAGGAACTACATCATTCACAAAGCTCACACGTTTCTCATCTTAACTGACAAACATTGGATGTTAGAGGACCAGTGCTTTGTATCTGTTTCACAAGCAGAGTTGTACTAGATATGCTCCGTATGTGTAGTAAATACCGTTCTTT
Source organism: Onychomys leucogaster (assembly GCA_949786385.1). Lineage (NCBI taxonomy): Eukaryota > Metazoa > Chordata > Mammalia > Rodentia > Cricetidae > Onychomys > Onychomys leucogaster. The sequence continues at coordinate 1,355,821 of CATKUP010000047.1, forward strand.
TGTTCTCAGCACACTCACGTTTCCTGCTGTCTTAAAGACTCTAGAAAGCAAGAGCGTGCTTCTCGCTCTAAAGAAGAGTGTGATCCATGGATGAGACTATGCTGTGTGTTTCCCTTCAGAAAAGGATTTAAATCCCAGGCTCTATGTCTTCCTACAAGCAAGACTTCGTTTCAGGTAAGGGCAGTCACTTTTCAGCTCAAATGATTTACATCTTTCACGGAGCTCACACGTTTCTCATCTTTACAGACAAGCATTGGATTTTAGAGGACCAGTGCTTTGTATCAGTAAGAAGCAGAGTTGGACTAGATATGGTCCGTATGTGTAGGAAACACCATTCTTTTGTTCTCAGCACACTCACGTTTCCTGCTCTCTTAGAGACTCTCGAAAGCAAGAGCGTTCTTCTTGTTCTAAAGCAGAGTGTGATCAATGGATGAGACAATGCTGTGTGTTTCACTTCAGAAATGGATTTAAATCCCATGCTCTGAGTCTCCCTACAAGCAAGACATCCTTTCAGGTAAGGGCAGTCACTTTTCTGCACAAAGGAACTACATCGTTCACGAAGCTCACACGTTTCTCATCTTAACTGACAAGCATTGGATGTTAGAGGACCAGTGCATTGTATCAGTTTCAGAAGAATATTTGGACTACATATAGTCGGTATGTGTAGGAAACACCGTTCTTATGTTCTGGGCACACTCAGATTTCCTGCTGTATTAGAGACTCTAGAAAGCAAGAGCGTGCTTCTTGCTCTAAAGCAGAGTGTGATCCATGGATGAGAACTATGCTGTGTGTTTCCCTTCAGAAATGGAGTTAAATCCGAGGCTCTGTGTCTTCCTACAGGCAAGACTTCGTTTCAGGTAAGGGCAGTCACTTTTCAGCTCAAACGAACTACATCGTTCACGAAGCTCACACATTTCTCATCTTAACAGACAAGGATTGGATTTTAGAGGACCAGTGCTTTGTATCAGTTTCAGAAGCAAAGTTGGACTATATAATGTCCTTATGTGTAGGAAACACCGTTCTTTTGTTCTCAGCACACTCACGTTTCCTGCTGTCTTAGAGAATCTAGAAAGCAAGAGTGTGCTACTTGTTCTAAAGCAGAGTGGGATCAATGGATGATTACACTGCTGTGTGTTTTACTTTAGAAATGGAGTTAAATCCCAGGCTCTGTGTCTTCCCCTAGGCAATACTTCGTTTCAGGTAAGGGCAGGCACGTTTCAGTTCAAAGGAAGTACATAATTCACAAAGCTCACACGTTTCTCATCTTACCTGACAAGCATTGGATGTTAGAGGACCAGTGCTTTGTATCAGTTTCAGAAGCAGAGTTGGACTAGATATGGTCTGTGTGTGTAGGAAACACCGTTCTTTTGTTTTCAGCACACTCACGTTTCCTGCTGTCTTAGAGACTGTAGAAAGCAAGAGCGTGCTTCTTGTTCTAAAGCAGAGTGTGATCATTGGATGATTACACTGCTGTGTGTTTTACTTCAGAAATGGAGTTAAATCCCAGGCTCTGAGTCTTCCTACAAGCAATACTTCGTTTCAGGTAAGGGCAGTCACTTTTCTGCTCAAAGGAACTACATCGTTCATGAAGCTCACACGTTTCTCATCTTAACTGACAAGCATTGAATGTTAGAGGGTCAGTGCTTTGTATCAGTTTCAGAAGCAGATTTGGACTACATATGGTCCATATGTGTAGGAAACACCGTTCTTTCGTTCTGGGCACACTCAGATTTCCTGCTGTATTAGAGACTCTAGAAAGCAAGAGTGTGCTTCTCGCTCTAAAGCAGAGTGTGATCCATGGATGAGAACTATGCTGTGGGTTTCCCTTCAGAAATGGACTTAATTCCCAGGCTCTGTGTCTTCCTACAAGCAAGACTTCGTTTCAGGTAAGGGCAGTCACATTTCAGTTCAAAGGAACTACATCATTCACAAACCTCACACGTTTCTCATCTTAACTGACAAGCATTGGATTTTAGAGGACCAGTGCTTTGTATCAGTAAGAAGCAGAGTTGGACTAGATATGGTCCGTATGTGTAGGAAACACAGTTCTTTTGTTCTCAGCACACTCACGTTTCCTGCTCTCTTAGAGACTCTCGAAAGCAAGAGCGTTCTTCTTGTTCTAAAGCAGAGTGTGATCAATGGATGAGACAATGCTGTGTGTTTCACTTCAGAAATGGATTTAAATCCCATGCTCTGAGTCTCCCTACAAGCAAGACATCCTTTCAGGTAAGGGCAGTCACTTTTCTGCACAAAGGAACTACATCGTTCAAGAAGCTCACACGTTTCTCATCTTAACTGACAAGCATTGGATGTTAGAGGACCAGTGCATTGTATCAGTTTCAGAAGAAGATTTGGACTACATATAGTCCGTATGTGTAGGAAACTCCGTTCTTATGTTCTGGGCACACTCAGATTTCCTGCTGTATTAGAGAATCTAGAAAGCAAGAGCGTGCTTCTTGCTCTAAAGCAGAGTGTGATCCATGGATGAGAACTATGCTGTGTGTTTCCCTTCAGAAATGGAGTTAAATCCCAGGCTCTGTGTCTTCATACAGGCAAGACTTCGTTTCAGGTAAGGGCAGTCACTTTTCAGCTCAAAAGATCTACATCGTTCACAAAGCTCACACGTTTCTCATCTTAAGAGACAAGCATTGGATTTTAGAGGAACAGTGCTTTGTATCAGTTTCAGAAGCAGAGTTGGACTATATAATGTCCGTATGTGTAGGAAACACCATTTTTTGTTCTCAGCACACTCACGTTTCCTGCTGTCTTAGAGAATCTAGAAAGCAAGAGCGTGCTTCTTGTTCTAAAGCAGAGTGTGATCAATGTATGATTACACTGCTGTGTGTTTTACTTCAGAAATGGAGTTAAATCCCAGGCTCTGAGTCTTCCTGCAAGCAAGACTTCAATTCAGGTAAGGGCAGTCACTTTTCAGTTCAAAGGTACTACATCGTTCACAAAGCTCACACGTTTCTCATCCTAACAGACAAGCATTGGATGTTAGAGGACCAGTTCTTTGTATAGTTTATGAAGCAGATTTGGACTAGATATGGTCCGTATGTGTAGGAAACACCGTTCTTTTGTTCTCAGCACACTCACATTTCCTGCTGTCTTAGAGACTCAAGAAAGCAAGAGCGTGCTTCTCGTTCTAAAGCAGAGTGTGTTCCATGGATGAAAACTATGCTGTGTGTTTCCCTTCAGAGGAGTTAAATCCCAGGCTCTGAGTCTCCCTACAGGCAAGACTGCGTTTCAGGTAAGGGCAGTCACTTTTCTGCTCAAACGAACTACATCTTTCACGAAGCTCACACGTTTCTCATCTTAACTGACAAGCATTGGATGTTAGAGGACCAGTGCATTCTATCAGTTTCAGAAGAAGATTTGGACTACATATAGTCCGTATGTGTAGGAAACACCGTTCTTTGTTCTGGGCACACTCAGATTTCCTGCTGTCTTAGAGACTCTAGAAAGCAAGAGCGTGCTTCTGGCTCTAAAGCAGAGTGTGATCCATGGATGAGGACTATGCTGTGTGTTTGCCTTCAGAAATGGAGTTAAATCCCAGGCTCTGAGTCTTCCTACAAGCAAGATTTCATTTCAGGTAAGGGCAGACACTTTTCTGCTCAAACGAACTACATCGTTCACTGAGCTCACACTTTTCTCTTCTTAACTGACAATCATTGGATGTTAGAGGGTCAGTGCATTGTATCAGTTTCAGAAGACGATTTGGACTAGATATGGTCCAAATGTGTAGGAAACACCATTCTTTTGTTCTGGGCAGACTCAGATTTCCTGCTGTCTTAGAGACTCTAGAAAGCAAGAGTGTGCTTCTCGCTCTACAGCAGAGTGTGATCCATGTATGAATACTATGCTGTGTGTTTCCCTTCAGAAGTGGAGTTAAATACCATGCTCTGAGTCTTACTACAAGCAAGACTTCGTTTCAGGTTATGGCAGTCACTTTTCAGTTCAAAGGAACTACATCATTCACAAAGCTCACACGTTTCTCATCTTAACTGACAAGCATTGGATGTTAGAGGACCAGTGCTTTGTATCTGTTTCACAAGCAGAGTTGTACTAGATAGGCTCCGTATGTGGAGTAAATACCGTTCTTTTGTTCTCAGCACACTCACGTTTCCTGCTGTCTTAAAGACTCTAGAAAGCATGAGCGTGCTTCTCGCTCTAAAGAAGAGTGTGATCCATGGATGAGACTATGCTGTGTGTTTCCCTTCAGAAAAGGATTTAAATCCCAGGCTCTATGTCTTCCTACAAGCAAGACTTCGTTTCAGGTAAGGGCAGTCACTTTTCAGCTCAAATGATTTACATCTTTCACGGAGCTCACAAGTTTCTCATCTTTACAGACAAGCATTGGCTTTTAGAGGACCAGTGCTTTGTATCAGTAAGAAGCAGAGTTGGACTAGATATGGTCCGTATGTGTAGGAAACACAGTTCTTTTGTTCTCAGCACACTCACGTTTCCTGCTCTCTTAGAGACTCTCGAAAGCAAGAGCGTTCTTCTTGTTCTAAAGCAGAGTGTGATCAATGGATGAGACAATGCTGTGTGTTTCACTTCAGAAATGGATTTAAATCCCATGCTCTGAGTCTCCCTACAAGCAAGACATCCTTTCAGGTAAGGGCAGTCACTTTTCTGCACAAAGGAACTACATCGTTCAAGAAGCTCACACGTTTCTCATCTTAACTGACAAGCATTGGATGTTAGAGGACCAGTGCATTGTATCAGTTTCAGAAGAAGATTTGGACGACATATAGTCCGTATGTGTAGGAAACTCCGTTCTTATGTTCTGGGCACACTCAGATTTCCTGCTGTATTAGAGACTCTAGAAAGCAAGAGCGTGCTTCTTGCTCTAAAGCAGAGTGTGATCCATGGATGAGAACTATGCTGTGTGTTTCCCTTCAGAAATGGAGTTAAATCCCAGGCTCTGTGTCTTCCTACAGGCAAGACTTCGTTTCAGGTAAGGGCAGTCACTTTTCAGCTCAAAAGAACTACATCGTTCACAAAGCTCACACGTTTCTCATCTTAAGAGACAAGCATTGGATTTTAGAGGAACAGTGCTTTGTATCAGTTTCAGAAGCAGAGTTGGACTATATAATGTCCGTATGTGTAGGAAACACCATTTTTTGTTCTCAGCACACTCACGTTTCCTGCTGTCTTAGAGAATCTAGAAAGCAAGAGCGTGCTTCTTGTTCTAAAGCAGAGTGTGATCAATGGATGATTACACTGCTGTGTGTTTTACTTCAGAAATGGAGTTAAATCCCAGGCTCTGAGTCTTCCTGCAAGCAAGACTTCAATTCAGGTAAGGGCAGTCACTTTTCAGTTCAAAGGCACTACATCGTTCACAAAGCTCGCACGTTTCTCATCCTAACAGACAAGCATTGGATGTTAGAGGACCAGTTCTTTGTATAGTTTATGAAGCAGATTTGGACTAGATATGGTCCGTATGTGTAGGAAACACCGTTCTTTTGTTCTCAGCACACTCACATTTCCTGCTGTCTTAGAGACTCAAGAAAGCAAGAGCGTGCTTCTCGTTCTAAAGCAGAGTGTGTTCCATGGATGAAAACTATGCTGTGTGTTTCCCTTCAGAGGAGTTAAATCCCAGGCTCTGAGTCTCCCTACAGGCAAGACTGCGTTTCAGGTAAGGGCAGTCACTTTTCTGCTCAAACGAACTACATCTTTCACGAAGCTCACACGTTTCTCATCTTAACTGACAAGCATTGGATGTTAGAGGACCAGTGCATTCTATCAGTTTCAGAAGAAGATTTGGACTACATATAGTCCGTATGTGTAGGAAACACCGTTCTTTGTTCTGGGCACACTCAGATTTCCTGCTGTCTTAGAGACTCTAGAAAGCAAGAGCGTGCTTCTGGCTCTAAAGCAGAGTGTGATCCATGGATGAGGACTATGCTGTGTGTTTGCCTTCAGAAATGGAGTTAAATCCCAGGCTCTGAGTCTTCCTACAAGCAAGATTTCATTTCAGGTAAGGGCAGACACTTTTCTGCTCAAACGAACTACATCGTTCACTGAGCTCACACTTTTCTCTTCTTAACTGACAATCATTGGATGTTAGAGGGTCAGTGCATTGTATCAGTTTCAGAAGACGATTTGGACTAGATATGGTCCAAATGTGTAGGAAACACCATTCTTTTGTTCTGGGCAGACTCAGATTTCCTGCTGTCTTAGAGACTCTAGAAAGCAAGAGTGTGCTTCTCGCTCTACAGCAGAGTGTGATCCATGTATGAATACTATGCTGTGTGTTTCCCTTCAGAAGTGGAGTTAAATACCATGCTCTGAGTCTTACTACAAGCAAGACTTCGTTTCAGGTTATGGCAGTCACTTTTCAGTTCAAAGGAACTACATCATTCACAAAGCTCACACGTTTCTCATCTTAACTGACAAGCATTGGATGTTAGAGGACCAGTGCTTTGTATCTGTTTCACAAGCAGAGTTGTACTAGATAGGCTCCGTATGTGTAGTAAATACCGTTCTTTTGTTCTCAGCACACTCACGTTTCCTGCTGTCTTAAAGACTCTAGAAAGCATGAGCGTGCTTCTCGCTCTAAAGAAGAGTGTGATCCATGGATGAGACTATGCTGTGTGTTTCCCTTCAGAAAAGGATTTAAATCCCAGGCTCTATGTCTTCCTACAAGCAAGACTTCGTTTCAGGTAAGGGCAGTCACTTTTCAGCTCAAATGATTTACATCTTTCACGGAGCTCACAAGTTTCTCATCTTTACAGACAAGCATTGGCTTTTAGAGGACCAGTGCTTTGTATCAGTAAGAAGCAGAGTTGGACTAGATATGGTCCGTATGTGTAGGAAACACAGTTCTTTTGTTCTCAGCACACTCACGTTTCCTGCTCTCTTAGAGACTCTCGAAAGCAAGAGCGTTCTTCTTGTTCTAAAGCAGAGTGTGATCAATGGATGAGACAATGCTGTGTGTTTCACTTCAGAAATGGATTTAAATCCCATGCTCTGAGTCTCCCTACAAGCAAGACATCCTTTCAGGTAAGGGCAGTCACTTTTCTGCACAAAGGAACTACATCGTTCAAGAAGCTCACACGTTTCTCATCTTAACTGACAAGCATTGGATGTTAGAGGACCAGTGCATTGTATCAGTTTCAGAAGAAGATTTGGACGACATATAGTCCGTATGTGTAGGAAACTCCGTTCTTATGTTCTGGGCACACTCAGATTTCCTGCTGTATTAGAGACTCTAGAAAGCAAGAGCGTGCTTCTTGCTCTAAAGCAGAGTGTGATCCATGGATGAGAACTATGCTGTGTGTTTCCCTTCAGAAATGGAGTTAAATCCCAGGCTCTGTGTCTTCCTACAGGCAAGACTTCGTTTCAGGTAAGGGCAGTCACTTTTCAGCTCAAAAGAACTACATCGTTCACAAAGCTCACACGTTTCTCATCTTAAGAGACAAGCATTGGATTTTAGAGGAACAGTGCTTTGTATCAGTTTCAGAAGCAGAGTTGGACTATATAATGTCCGTATGTGTAGGAAACACCATTTTTTGTTCTCAGCACACTCACGTTTCCTGCTGTCTTAGAGAATCTAGAAAGCAAGAGCGTGCTTCTTGTTCTAAAGCAGAGTGTGATCAATGGATGATTACACTGCTGTGTGTTTTACTTCAGAAATGGAGTTAAATCCCAGGCTCTGAGTCTTCCTACAAGCAAGACTTCGTTTCAGGTAAGGGCAGTTACTTTACAGCTCAAACGAACTACATCGTTCATGAAGCTGACACGTTTCGGATGTGACCTGACATGCATTGGATGTTAGAGGACCTGTGGTTTGTTTCTGTTTCAGAAGCAGAGTTGAACTAGATATGGTCCGAATGTTTAGGAAACACCATTCTTTTGTTCTGAGTACACTGAGGTTTCCTGCTGTATTAGAGACTCTAGAAAGCAAGAGCTTGCTTCTCGTTCTAAAGCAGAGTGTGTTCCATGGATGAAAACTATGCTGTGTGTTTCCCTTCAGAAAAGGAGTTAAATCCCAGGCTCTGAGTCTCCCTACAAGCAAGACTTCGTTTCAGGTAAGGGCAGTCACTTTTCTGCTCAAACGAACTACATCTTTCACGAAGCTCACACGTTTCTCATCTTAACTGACAAGCATTGGATGTTAGAGGACCAGTGCATTCTATCAGTTTCAGAAGAAGATTTGGACTACATATAGTCCGTATGTGTAGGAAACTCCGTTCTTTTGTTCTGGGCACACTCAGATTTCCTGTTGTCTTAGAGACTCTAGAAAGCAAGAGTGTGCTTCTTGCTCTAAAGCAGAGTGTGATCCATGGATGAGAACTATGCTGTGTGTTTGCCTTCAGAAATGGAGTTAAATCCCAGGCTCTGAGTCTTCCTACAAGCAAGACTTCGTTTCAGGTAAGGGCAGTCACTTTTCTGCTCAAAGGAACTACATCGTTCAGGAAGCTCACACGTTTCACATCTTAACTGTCAAGCATTGGATGTTAGAGGACCAGTGCTTTGTATCTGTTTCACAAGCAGAGTTGGACTAGATATGGTCCCTATGTGTAGGAAACACCGGTCTTTTGTTCTCAGCACACTCATGTTTCCTGCTGTCTTAGAGATTCTAGAAAGCAAGAGCGTGCTTCTCGCTCTAAAGCAGAGTGTGATCCATGGATGAGACTATGCTGTGTGTTTCACTTCAGAAATGGAGTTAAATCCCATGCTCTGTGTCTCCCTACAAGCAAGACTTCGTTTCAGGTAAGGGCAGTGTCTTTTCTGCTCAAATGAACTACATCATTCACGAAGCTCACACGTTTCTCATCTTACCTGACAAGCATTGGATGATAGAGGACCAGTGCTTTGTATCAGTTTCAGAAGCAGAGTTGGACTAGATATGGTCTGTATGTGTAGGAAACACCGGTCTTTTGTTCTCAGCACACTCACGTTTCCTGCTGTCTTAGAGATTTTAGAAAGCAAGAGCGTGCTTCTCGCTCTAAAGCAGAGTGTGATCCATGGATGAAAACTATGCTGTGTGTTTCCCTTCAGAATAGGAGTTAAATCCCAGGCTCTATGTCTTCCTACAAGCAAGTCTTCATTTCAGGTAAGGGCAGTCACTTTTCAGCTCAAACGAACTACATCTTTCACGGAGCTCACACGTTTCTCATCTTAACAGACAAGCATTGGATGTTAGAGGACCAGTGCTTTGTATCAGCAGGAAGCAGAGTTGGACTAGATATGGTCCGTATGTGTAGGAAACACCGTTCTTTTGTTCTCAGCACACTCACGTTTCCTTCTCTCTTAGAGACTCTATAAAGCAAGAGCGTTCTTCTTGTTCTAAAGCAGAGTGTGATCAATGGATGAGACAATGCTTTGTGTTTCACTTCAGAAATGGAGTTAAATCCCATGCTCTGAGTCTCCCTACAAGCAAGACTTCGTTTCAGGTAAGGGCAGTCACTTTTCTGCAAAAAGGAACTACATCGTTCACGAAGCTCACACGTTTCTCATCTTAACTGACAAGCATTGGATGTTAGAGGACCAGTGCATTCTATCAGTTTCAGAAGAAGATTTGGAGTACATATAGTCCGTATGTGTAGGAGACACCGTTCTTATGTTCTGGGCACACTCAGATTTCCTGCTGTCTTAGAGACTCTAGAAAGCAAGAGTGTGCTTCTCGCTCTACAGCAGAGTGTGATCCATGTATGAATACTATGCTGTGTGTTTCCCTTCAGAAGTGGAGTTAAATACCATGCTCTGAGTCTTACTACAAGCAAGACTTCGTTTCAGGTTATGGCAGTCACTTTTCAGTTCAAAGAACTACATCATTCACAAACCTCACACGTTTCTCATCTTAACTGACAAGCATTGGATGTTAGAGGACCAGTGCTTTGTATCTGTTTCACAAGCAGAGTTGTACTAGATATGCTCCGTATGTGTAGTAAATACCGTTCTTTTGTTCTCAGCACACTCACGTTTCCTGATGTCTTAAAGACTCTAGAAAGCAAGAGCGTGCTTCTCGCTCTAAAGAAGAGTGTGATCCATGGATGAGACTATGCTGTGTGTTTCCCTTCAGAAAAGGATTTAAATCCCAGGCTCTATGTCTTCCTACAAGCAAGACTTCGTTTCAGGTAAGGGCAGTCACTTTTCAGCTCAAATGATTTACATCTTTCACGGAGCTCACACGTTTCTCATCTTTACAGACAAGCATTGGATTTTAGAGGACCAGTGCTTTGTATCAGTAAGAAGCAGAGTTGGACTAGATATGGTCCGTATGTGTAGGAAACACCATTCTTTTGTTCTCAGCACACTCACGTTTCCTGCTCTCTTAGAGACTCTCGAAAGCAAGAGCGTTCTTCTTGTTCTAAAGCAGAGTGTGATCAATGGATGAGACAATGCTGTGTGTTTCACTTCAGAAATGGATTTAAATCCCATGCTCTGAGTCTCCCTACAAGCAAGACATCCTTTCAGGTAAGGGCAGTCACTTTTCTGCACAAAGGAACTACATCGTTCACGAAGCTCACACGTTTCTCATCTTAACTGACAAGCATTGGATGTTAGAGGACCAGTGCATTGTATCAGTTTCAGAAGAATATTTGGACTACATATAGTCGGTATGTGTAGGAAACACCGTTCTTATGTTCTGGGCACACTCAGATTTCCTGCTGTATTAGAGACTCTAGAAAGCAAGAGCGTGCTTCTTGCTCTAAAGCAGAGTGTGATCCATGGATGAGAACTATGCTGTGTGTTTCCCTTCAGAAATGGAGTTAAATCCGAGGCTCTGTGTCTTCCTACAGGCAAGACTTCGTTTCAGGTAAGGGCAGTCACTTTTCAGCTCAAACGAACTACATCGTTCACGAAGCTCACACATTTCTCATCTTAACAGACAAGGATTGGATTTTAGAGGACCAGTGCTTTGTATCAGTTTCAGAAGCAAAGTTGGACTATATAATGTCCTTATGTGTAGGAAACACCGTTCTTTTGTTCTCAGCACACTCACGTTTCCTGCTGTCTTAGAGAATCTAGAAAGCAAGAGTGTGCTACTTGTTCTAAAGCAGAGTGGGATCAATGGATGATTACACTGCTGTGTGTTTTACTTTAGAAATGGAGTTAAATCCCAGGCTCTGTGTCTTCCCCTAGGCAATACTTCGTTTCAGGTAAGGGCAGGCACGTTTCAGTTCAAAGGAAGTACATAATTCACAAAGCTCACACGTTTCTCATCTTACCTGACAAGCATTGGATGTTAGAGGACCAGTGCTTTGTATCAGTTTCAGAAGCAGAGTTGGACTAGATATGGTCTGTGTGTGTAGGAAACACCGTTCTTTTGTTTTCAGCACACTCACATTTCCTGCTGTCTTAGAGACTGTAGAAAGCAAGAGCGTGCTTCTTGTTCTAAAGCAGAGTGTGATCATTTGATGATTACACTGCTGTGTGTTTTACTTCAGAAATGGAGTTAAATCCCAGGCTCTGAGTCTTCCTACAAGCAATACTTCGTTTCAGGTAAGGGCAGTCACTTTTCTGCTCAAAGGAACTACATCGTTCATGAAGCTCACACGTTTCTCATCTTAACTGACAAGCATTGAATGTTAGAGGGTCAGTGCTTTGTATCAGTTTCAGAAGCAGATTTGGACTACATATGGTCCATATGTGTAGGAAACACCGTTCTTTCGTTCTGGGCACACTCAGATTTCCTGCTGTATTAGAGACTCTAGAAAGCAAGAGTGTGCTTCTCGCTCTAAAGCAGAGTGTGATCCATGGATGAGAACTATGCTGTGGGTTTCCCTTCAGAAATGGACTTAATTCCCAGGCTCTGTGTCTTCCTACAAGCAAGACTTCGTTTCAGGTAAGGGCAGTCACATTTCAGTTCAAAGGAACTACATCATTCACAAACCTCACACGTTTCTCATCTTAACTGACAAGCATTGGATTTTAGAGGACCAGTGCTTTGTATCAGTAAGAAGCAGAGTTGGACTAGATATGGTCCGTATGTGTAGGAAACACAGTTCTTTTGTTCTCAGCACACTCACGTTTCCTGCTCTCTTAGAGACTCTCGAAAGCAAGAGCGTTCTTCTTGTTCTAAAGCAGAGTGTGATCAATGGATGAGACAATGCTGTGTGTTTCACTTCAGAAATGGATTTAAATCCCATGCTCTGAGTCTCCCTACAAGCAAGACATCCTTTCAGGTAAGGGCAGTCACTTTTCTGCACAAAGGAACTACATCGTTCAAGAAGCTCACACGTTTCTCATCTTAACTGACAAGCATTGGATGTTAGAGGACCAGTGCATTGTATCAGTTTCAGAAGAAGATTTGGACTACATATAGTCCGTATGTGTAGGAAACTCCGTTCTTATGTTCTGGGCACACTCAGATTTCCTGCTGTATTAGAGACTCTAGAAAGCAAGAGCGTGCTTCTTGCTCTAAAGCAGAGTGTGATCCATGGATGAGAACTATGCTGTGTGTTTCCCTTCAGAAATGGAGTTAAATCCCAGGCTCTGTGTCTTCCTACAGGCAAGACTTCGTTTCAGGTAAGGGCAGTCACTTTTCAGCTCAAAAGATCTACATCGTTCACAAAGCTCACACGTTTCTCATCTTAAGAGACAAGCATTGGATTTTAGAGGAACAGTGCTTTGTATCAGTTTCAGAAGCAGAGTTGGACTATATAATGTCCGTATGTGTAGGAAACACCATTTTTTGTTCTCAGCACACTCACGTTTCCTGCTGTCTTAGAGAATCTAGAAAGCAAGAGCGTGCTTCTTGTTCTAAAGCAGAGTGTGATCAATGGATGATTACACTGCTGTGTGTTTTACTTCAGAAATGGAGTTAAATCCCAGGCTCTGAGTCTTCCTGCAAGCAAGACTTCAATTCAGGTAAGGGCAGTCACTTTTCAGTTCAAAGGTACTACATCGTTCACAAAGCTCACACGTTTCTCATCCTAACAGACAAGCATTGGATGTTAGAGGACCAGTTCTTTGTATAGTTTATGAAGCAGATTTGGACTAGATATGGTCCGTATGTGTAGGAAACACCGTTCTTTTGTTCTCAGCACACTCACATTTCCTGCTGTCTTAGAGACTCTAGAAAGCAAGAGCGTGCTTCTTGCTCTAAAGCAGAGTGTGATCCATGGATGAGAACTATGCTGTGTGTTTCCCTTCAGAAATGGAGTTAAATCCGAGGCTCTGTGTCTTCCTACAGGCAAGACTTCGTTTCAGGTAAGGGCAGTCACTTTTCAGCTCAAACGAACTACATCGTTCACGAAGCTCACACATTTCTCATCTTAACAGACAAGGATTGGATTTTAGAGGACCAGTGCTTTGTATCAGTTTCAGAAGCAAAGTTGGACTATATAATGTCCTTATGTGTAGGAAACACCGTTCTTTTGTTCTCAGCACACTCACGTTTCCTGCTGTCTTAGAGAATCTAGAAAGCAAGAGTGTGCTACTTGTTCTAAAGCAGAGTGGGATCAATGGATGATTACACTGCTGTGTGTTTTACTTTAGAAATGGAGTTAAATCCCAGGCTCTGTGTCTTCCCCTAGGCAATACTTCGTTTCAGGTAAGGGCAGGCACGTTTCAGTTCAAAGGAAGTACATAATTCACAAAGCTCACACGTTTCTCATCTTACCTGACAAGCATTGGATGTTAGAGGACCAGTGCTTTGTATCAGTTTCAGAAGCAGAGTTGGACTAGATATGGTCTGTGTGTGTAGGAAACACCGTTCTTTTGTTTTCAGCACACTCACGTTTCCTGCTGTCTTAGAGACTGTAGAAAGCAAGAGCGTGCTTCTTGTTCTAAAGCAGAGTGTGATCATTGGATGATTACACTGCTGTGTGTTTTACTTCAGAAATGGAGTTAAATCCCAGGCTCTGAGTCTTCCTACAAGCAATACTTCGTTTCAGGTAAGGGCAGTCACTTTTCTGCTCAAAGGAACTACATCGTTCATGAAGCTCACACGTTTCTCATCTTAACTGACAAGCATTGAATGTTAGAGGGTCAGTGCTTTGTATCAGTTTCAGAAGCAGATTTGGACTACATATGGTCCATATGTGTAGGAAACACCGTTCTTTCGTTCTGGGCACACTCAGATTTCCTGCTGTATTAGAGACTCTAGAAAGCAAGAGTGTGCTTCTCGCTCTAAAGCAGAGTGTGATCCATGGATGAGAACTATGCTGTGGGTTTCCCTTCAGAAATGGACTTAATTCCCAGGCTCTGTGTCTTCCTACAAGCAAGACTTCGTTTCAGGTAAGGGCAGTCACATTTCAGTTCAAAGGAACTACATCATTCACAAACCTCACACGTTTCTCATCTTAACTGACAAGCATTGGATTTTAGAGGACCAGTGCTTTGTATCAGTAAGAAGCAGAGTTGGACTAGATATGGTCCGTATGTGTAGGAAACACAGTTCTTTTGTTCTCAGCACACTCACGTTTCCTGCTCTCTTAGAGACTCTCGAAAGCAAGAGCGTTCTTCTTGTTCTAAAGCAGAGTGTGATCAATGGATGAGACAATGCTGTGTGTTTCACTTCAGAAATGGATTTAAATCCCATGCTCTGAGTCTCCCTACAAGCAAGACATCCTTTCAGGTAAGGGCAGTCACTTTTCTGCACAAAGGAACTACATCGTTCAAGAAGCTCACACGTTTCTCATCTTAACTGACAAGCATTGGATGTTAGAGGACCAGTGCATTGTATCAGTTTCAGAAGAAGATTTGGACTACATATAGTCCGTATGTGTAGGAAACTCCGTTCTTATGTTCTGGGCACACTCAGATTTCCTGCTGTATTAGAGAATCTAGAAAGCAAGAGCGTGCTTCTTGCTCTAAAGCAGAGTGTGATCCATGGATGAGAACTATGCTGTGTGTTTCCCTTCAGAAATGGAGTTAAATCCCAGGCTCTGTGTCTTCATACAGGCAAGACTTCGTTTCAGGTAAGGGCAGTCACTTTTCAGCTCAAAAGATCTACATCGTTCACAAAGCTCACACGTTTCTCATCTTAAGAGACAAGCATTGGATTTTAGAGGAACAGTGCTTTGTATCAGTTTCAGAAGCAGAGTTGGACTATATAATGTCCGTATGTGTAGGAAACACCATTTTTTGTTCTCAGCACACTCACGTTTCCTGCTGTCTTAGAGAATCTAGAAAGCAAGAGTGTGCTTCTTGTTCTAAAGCAGAGTGTGATCAATGTATGATTACACTGCTGTGTGTTTTACTTCAGAAATGGAGTTAAATCCCAGGCTCTGAGTCTTCCTGCAAGCAAGACTTCAATTCAGGTAAGGGCAGTCACTTTTCAGTTCAAAGGTACTACATCGTTCACAAAGCTCACACGTTTCTCATCCTAACAGACAAGCATTGGATGTTAGAGGACCAGTTCTTTGTATAGTTTATGAAGCAGATTTGGACTAGATATGGTCCGTATGTGTAGGAAACACCGTTCTTTTGTTCTCAGCACACTCACATTTCCTGCTGTCTTAGAGACTCAAGAAAGCAAGAGCGTGCTTCTCGTTCTAAAGCAGAGTGTGTTCCATGGATGAAAACTATGCTGTGTGTTTCCCTTCAGAGGAGTTAAATCCCAGGCTCTGAGTCTCCCTACAGGCAAGACTGCGTTTCAGGTAAGGGCAGTCACTTTTCTGCTCAAACGAACTACATCTTTCACGAAGCTCACACGTTTCTCATCTTAACTGACAAGCATTGGATGTTAGAGGACCAGTGCATTCTATCAGTTTCAGAAGAAGATTTGGACTACATATAGTCCGTATGTGTAGGAAACACCGTTCTTTGTTCTGGGCACACTCAGATTTCCTGCTGTCTTAGAGACTCTAGAAAGCAAGAGCGTGCTTCTGGCTCTAAAGCAGAGTGTGATCCATGGATGAGGACTATGCTGTGTGTTTGCCTTCAGAAATGGAGTTAAATCCCAGGCTCTGAGTCTTCCTACAAGCAAGATTTCATTTCAGGTAAGGGCAGACACTTTTCTGCTCAAACGAACTACATCGTTCACTGAGCTCACACTTTTCTCTTCTTAACTGACAATCATTGGATGTTAGAGGGTCAGTGCATTGTATCAGTTTCAGAAGACGATTTGGACTAGATATGGTCCAAATGTGTAGGAAACACCATTCTTTTGTTCTGGGCAGACTCAGATTTCCTGCTGTCTTAGAGACTCTAGAAAGCAAGAGTGTGCTTCTCGCTCTACAGCAGAGTGTGATCCATGTATGAATACTATGCTGTGTGTTTCCCTTCAGAAGTGGAGTTAAATACCATGCTCTGAGTCTTACTACAAGCAAGACTTCGTTTCAGGTTATGGCAGTCACTTTTCAGTTCAAAGGAACTACATCATTCACAAAGCTCACACGTTTCTCATCTTAACTGACAAGCATTGGATGTTAGAGGACCAGTGCTTTGTATCTGTTTCACAAGCAGAGTTGTACTAGATAGGCTCCGTATGTGGAGTAAATACCGTTCTTTTGTTCTCAGCACACTCACGTTTCCTGCTGTCTTAAAGACTCTAGAAAGCATGAGCGTGCTTCTCGCTCTAAAGAAGAGTGTGATCCATGGATGAGACTATGCTGTGTGTTTCCCTTCAGAAAAGGATTTAAATCCCAGGCTCTATGTCTTCCTACAAGCAAGACTTCGTTTCAGGTAAGGGCAGTCACTTTTCAGCTCAAATGATTTACATCTTTCACGGAGCTCACAAGTTTCTCATCTTTACAGACAAGCATTGGCTTTTAGAGGACCAGTGCTTTGTATCAGTAAGAAGCAGAGTTGGACTAGATATGGTCCGTATGTGTAGGAAACACAGTTCTTTTGTTCTCAGCACACTCACGTTTCCTGCTCTCTTAGAGACTCTCGAAAGCAAGAGCGTTCTTCTTGTTCTAAAGCAGAGTGTGATCAATGGATGAGACAATGCTGTGTGTTTCACTTCAGAAATGGATTTAAATCCCATGCTCTGAGTCTCCCTACAAGCAAGACATCCTTTCAGGTAAGGGCAGTCACTTTTCTGCACAAAGGAACTACATCGTTCAAGAAGCTCACACGTTTCTCATCTTAACTGACAAGCATTGGATGTTAGAGGACCAGTGCATTGTATCAGTTTCAGAAGAAGATTTGGACGACATATAGTCCGTATGTGTAGGAAACTCCGTTCTTATGTTCTGGGCACACTCAGATTTCCTGCTGTATTAGAGACTCTAGAAAGCAAGAGCGTGCTTCTTGCTCTAAAGCAGAGTGTGATCCATGGATGAGAACTATGCTGTGTGTTTCCCTTCAGAAATGGAGTTAAATCCCAGGCTCTGTGTCTTCCTACAGGCAAGACTTCGTTTCAGGTAAGGGCAGTCACTTTTCAGCTCAAAAGAACTACATCGTTCACAAAGCTCACACGTTTCTCATCTTAAGAGACAAGCATTGGATTTTAGAGGAACAGTGCTTTGTATCAGTTTCAGAAGCAGAGTTGGACTATATAATGTCCGTATGTGTAGGAAACACCATTTTTTGTTCTCAGCACACTCACGTTTCCTGCTGTCTTAGAGAATCTAGAAAGCAAGAGCGTGCTTCTTGTTCTAAAGCAGAGTGTGATCAATGGATGATTACACTGCTGTGTGTTTTACTTCAGAAATGGAGTTAAATCCCAGGCTCTGAGTCTTCCTGCAAGCAAGACTTCAATTCAGGTAAGGGCAGTCACTTTTCAGTTCAAAGGCACTACATCGTTCACAAAGCTCGCACGTTTCTCATCCTAACAGACAAGCATTGGATGTTAGAGGACCAGTTCTTTGTATAGTTTATGAAGCAGATTTGGACTAGATATGGTCCGTATGTGTAGGAAACACCGTTCTTTTGTTCTCAGCACACTCACATTTCCTGCTGTCTTAGAGACTCAAGAAAGCAAGAGCGTGCTTCTCGTTCTAAAGCAGAGTGTGTTCCATGGATGAAAACTATGCTGTGTGTTTCCCTTCAGAGGAGTTAAATCCCAGGCTCTGAGTCTCCCTACAGGCAAGACTGCGTTTCAGGTAAGGGCAGTCACTTTTCTGCTCAAACGAACTACATCTTTCACGAAGCTCACACGTTTCTCATCTTAACTGACAAGCATTGGATGTTAGAGGACCAGTGCATTCTATCAGTTTCAGAAGAAGATTTGGACTACATATAGTCCGTATGTGTAGGAAACACCGTTCTTTGTTCTGGGCACACTCAGATTTCCTGCTGTCTTAGAGACTCTAGAAAGCAAGAGCGTGCTTCTGGCTCTAAAGCAGAGTGTGATCCATGGATGAGGACTATGCTGTGTGTTTGCCTTCAGAAATGGAGTTAAATCCCAGGCTCTGAGTCTTCCTACAAGCAAGATTTCATTTCAGGTAAGGGCAGACACTTTTCTGCTCAAACGAACTACATCGTTCACTGAGCTCACACTTTTCTCTTCTTAACTGACAATCATTGGATGTTAGAGGGTCAGTGCATTGTATCAGTTTCAGAAGACGATTTGGACTAGATATGGTCCAAATGTGTAGGAAACACCATTCTTTTGTTCTGGGCAGACTCAGATTTCCTGCTGTCTTAGAGACTCTAGAAAGCAAGAGTGTGCTTCTCGCTCTACAGCAGAGTGTGATCCATGTATGAATACTATGCTGTGTGTTTCCCTTCAGAAGTGGAGTTAAATACCATGCTCTGAGTCTTACTACAAGCAAGACTTCGTTTCAGGTTATGGCAGTCACTTTTCAGTTCAAAGGAACTACATCATTCACAAAGCTCACACGTTTCTCATCTTAACTGACAAGCATTGGATGTTAGAGGACCAGTGCTTTGTATCTGTTTCACAAGCAGAGTTGTACTAGATAGGCTCCGTATGTGTAGTAAATACCGTTCTTTTGTTCTCAGCACACTCACGTTTCCTGCTGTCTTAAAGACTCTAGAAAGCATGAGCGTGCTTCTCGCTCTAAAGAAGAGTGTGATCCATGGATGAGACTATGCTGTGTGTTTCCCTTCAGAAAAGGATTTAAATCCCAGGCTCTATGTCTTCCTACAAGCAAGACTTCGTTTCAGGTAAGGGCAGTCACTTTTCAGCTCAAATGATTTACATCTTTCACGGAGCTCACAAGTTTCTCATCTTTACAGACAAGCATTGGCTTTTAGAGGACCAGTGCTTTGTATCAGTAAGAAGCAGAGTTGGACTAGATATGGTCCGTATGTGTAGGAAACACAGTTCTTTTGTTCTCAGCACACTCACGTTTCCTGCTCTCTTAGAGACTCTCGAAAGCAAGAGCGTTCTTCTTGTTCTAAAGCAGAGTGTGATCAATGGATGAGACAATGCTGTGTGTTTCACTTCAGAAATGGATTTAAATCCCATGCTCTGAGTCTCCCTACAAGCAAGACATCCTTTCAGGTAAGGGCAGTCACTTTTCTGCACAAAGGAACTACATCGTTCAAGAAGCTCACACGTTTCTCATCTTAACTGACAAGCATTGGATGTTAGAGGACCAGTGCATTGTATCAGTTTCAGAAGAAGATTTGGACTACATATAGTCCGTATGTGTAGGAAACTCCGTTCTTATGTTCTGGGCACACTCAGATTTCCTGCTGTATTAGAGACTCTAGAAAGCAAGAGCGTGCTTCTTGCTCTAAAGCAGAGTGTGATCCATGGATGAGAACTATGCTGTGTGTTTCCCTTCAGAAATGGAGTTAAATCCCAGGCTCTGTGTCTTCCTACAGGCAAGACTTCGTTTCAGGTAAGGGCAGTCACTTTTCAGCTCAAAAGAACTACATCGTTCACAAAGCTCACACGTTTCTCATCTTAAGAGACAAGCATTGGATTTTAGAGGAACAGTGCTTTGTATCAGTTTCAGAAGCAGAGTTGGACTATATAATGTCCGTATGTGTAGGAAACACCATTTTTTGTTCTCAGCACACTCACGTTTCCTGCTGTCTTAGAGAATCTAGAAAGCAAGAGCGTGCTTCTTGTTCTAAAGCAGAGTGTGATCAATGGATGATTACACTGCTGTGTGTTTTACTTCAGAAATGGAGTTAAATCCCAGGCTCTGAGTCTTCCTACAAGCAAGACTTCGTTTCAGGTAAGGGCAGTTACTTTACAGCTCAAACGAACTACATCGTTCATGAAGCTGACACGTTTCGGATGTGACCTGACATGCATTGGATGTTAGAGGACCTGTGGTTTGTTTCTGTTTCAGAAGCAGAGTTGAACTAGATATGGTCCGAATGTTTAGGAAACACCATTCTTTTGTTCTGAGTACACTGAGGTTTCCTGCTGTATTAGAGACTCTAGAAAGCAAGAGCTTGCTTCTCGTTCTAAAGCAGAGTGTGTTCCATGGATGAAAACTATGCTGTGTGTTTCCCTTCAGAAAAGGAGTTAAATCCCAGGCTCTGAGTCTCCCTACAAGCAAGACTTCGTTTCAGGTAAGGGCAGTCACTTTTCTGCTCAAACGAACTACATCTTTCACGAAGCTCACACGTTTCTCATCTTAACTGACAAGCATTGGATGTTAGAGGACCAGTGCATTCTATCAGTTTCAGAAGAAGATTTGGACTACATATAGTCCGTATGTGTAGGAAACACCGTTCTTTTGTTCTGGGCACACTCAGATTTCCTGTTGTCTTAGAGACTCTAGAAAGCAAGAGTGTGCTTCTTGCTCTAAAGCAGAGTGTGATCCATGGATGAGAACTATGCTGTGTGTTTGCCTTCAGAAATGGAGTTAAATCCCAGGCTCTGAGTCTTCCTACAAGCAAGACTTCGTTTCAGGTAAGGGCAGTCACTTTTCTGCTCAAAGGAACTACATCGTTCAGGAAACTCACACGTTTCACATCTTAACTGTCAAGCATTGGATGTTAGAGGACCAGTGCTTTGTATCTGTTTCACAAGCAGAGTTGGACTAGATATGGTCCCTATGTGTAGGAAACACCGGTCTTTTGTTCTCAGCACACTCATGTTTCCTGCTGTCTTAGAGATTCTAGAAAGCAAGAGCGTGCTTCTCGCTCTAAAGCAGAGTGTGATCCATGGATGAGACTATGCTGTGTGTTTCACTTCAGAAATGGAGTTAAATCCCATGCTCTGTGACTCCCTACAAGCAAGACTTCGTTTCAGGTAAGGGCAGTGTCTTTTCTGCTCAAATGAACTACATCGTTCACGAAGCTCACACGTTTCTCATCTTACCTGACAAGCATTGGATGATAGAGGACCAGTGCTTTGTATCAGTTTCAGAAGCAGAGTTGGACTAGATATGGTCTGTATGTGTAGGAAACACCGGTCTTTTGTTCTCAGCACACTCACGTTTCCTGCTGTCTTAGAGATTTTAGAAAGCAAGAGCGTGCTTCTCGCTCTAAAGCAGAGTGTGATCCATGGATGAAAACTATGCTGTGTGTTTCCCTTCAGAATAGGAGTTAAATCCCAGGCTCTATGTCTTCCTACAAGCAAGTCTTCATTTCAGGTAAGGGCAGTCACTTTTCAGCTCAAACGAACTACATCTTTCACGGAGCTCACACGTTTCTCATCTTAACAGACAAGCATTGGATGTTAGAGGACCAGTGCTTTGTATCAGCAGGAAGCAGAGTTGGACTAGATATGGTCCGTATGTGTAGGAAACACCGTTCTTTTGTTCTCAGCACACTCACGTTTCCTTCTCTCTTAGAGACTCTATAAAGCAAGAGCGTTCTTCTTGTTCTAAAGCAGAGTGTGATCAATGGATGAGACAATGCTTTGTGTTTCACTTCAGAAATGGAGTTAAATCCCATGCTCTGAGTCTCCCTACAAGCAAGACTTCGTTTCAGGTAAGGGCAGTCACTTTTCTGCAAAAAGGAACTACATCGTTCACGAAGCTCACACGTTTCTCATCTTAACTGACAAGCATTGGATGTTAGAGGACCAGTGCATTCTATCAGTTTCAGAAGAAGATTTGGAGTACATATAGTCCGTATGTGTAGGAGACACCGTTCTTATGTTCTGGGCACACTCAGATTTCCTGCTGTCTTAGAGACTCTAGAAAGCAAGAGTGTGCTTCTCGCTCTACAGCAGAGTGTGATCCATGTATGAATACTATGCTGTGTGTTTCCCTTCAGAAGTGGAGTTAAATACCATGCTCTGAGTCTTACTACAAGCAAGACTTCGTTTCAGGTTATGGCAGTCACTTTTCAGTTCAAAGAACTACATCATTCACAAACCTCACACGTTTCTCATCTTAACTGACAAGCATTGGATGTTAGAGGACCAGTGCTTTGTATCTGTTTCACAAGCAGAGTTGTACTAGATATGCTCCGTATGTGTAGTAAATACCGTTCTTTTGTTCTCAGCACACTCACGTTTCCTGATGTCTTAAAGACTCTAGAAAGCAAGAGCGTGCTTCTCGCTCTAAAGAAGAGTGTGATCCATGGATGAGACTATGCTGTGTGTTTCCCTTCAGAAAAGGATTTAAATCCCAGGCTCTATGTCTTCCTACAAGCAAGACTTCGTTTCAGGTAAGGGCAGTCACTTTTCAGCTCAAATGATTTACATCTTTCACGGAGCTCACACGTTTCTCATCTTTACAGACAAGCATTGGATTTTAGAGGACCAGTGCTTTGTATCAGTAAGAAGCAGAGTTGGACTAGATATGGTCCGTATGTGTAGGAAACACCATTCTTTTGTTCTCAGCACACTCACGTTTCCTGCTCTCTTAGAGACTCTCGAAAGCAAGAGCGTTCTTCTTGTTCTAAAGCAGAGTGTGATCAATGGATGAGACAATGCTGTGTGTTTCACTTCAGAAATGGATTTAAATCCCATGCTCTGAGTCTCCCTACAAGCAAGACATCCTTTCAGGTAAGGGCAGTCACTTTTCTGCACAAAGGAACTACATCGTTCACGAAGCTCACACGTTTCTCATCTTACCTGACAAGCATTGGATGATAGAGGACCAGTGCTTTGTATCAGTTTCAGAAGCAGAGTTGGACTAGATATGGTCTGTATGTGTAGGAAACACCGTTCTTTTGTTCTCCTCACACTCACGTTTCCTGCTGTCTTAGAGATTTTAGAAAGCAAGAGCGTGCTTCTCACTCTAAAGCAGAGTGTGATCAATGGATGAAAACTATGCTGTGTGTTTCCCTTCAGAATAGGAGTTAAATCCCAGGCTCTATGTCTTCCTACAAGCAAGTCTTCGTTTCAGGTAAGGGCAGTCACTTTTCTGCTCAAACGAACTACATCGTTCATGAAGCTCACACGTTACCCATCTTAACTGACAAGCATTGGATGTTAGAGTGTCAGTGCTTTGTATCAGTTTCAGAAGCAGATTTGGACTACATATGGTCCATATGTGTAGGAAACACCGTTCTTTCGTTATGGGCACACTCAGATTTCCTGCTGTATTAGAGACTCTAGAAAGCAAGAGCTTGCTTCTCGCTCTAAAGCAGAGTGTGATCCATGGATGAGAACTATGCTGTGTGTTTGCCTTCAGAAATGGAGTTAAATCCCAGGCTCTGAGTCTTCCTACAAGCAAGACTTCATTTCAGGTAAGGGCAGACACTTTTCTGCTCAAACGAACTACATCGTTCACTGAGCTCACACTTTTCTCTTCTTAACTGACAATCATTGGATGTTAGAGGGTCAGTGCATTGTATCAGTTTCAGAAGACGATTTGGACTAGATATGGTCCAAATGTGTAGGAAACACCATTCTTTTGTTCTGGGCAGACTCAGATTTCCTGCTGTCTTAGAGACTCTAGAAAGCAAGAGTGTGCTTCTCGCTCTAAAGCAGAGTGTGATCCATGTATGAATACTATGCTGTGTGTTTCCCTTCAGAAGTGGAGTTAAATACCATGCTCTGAGTCTTATTACAAGCAAGACTTCGTTTCAGGTTATGGCAGTCACTTTTCAGTTCAAAGGAACTACATCATTCACAAAGCTCACACGTTTCTCATCTTAACTGACAAGCATTGGATGTTAGAGGACCAGTGCTTTGTATCTGTTTCACAAGCAGAGTTGGACTTGATATGCTCTGTATGTGTAGGAAATACCGTTCTTTTGTTCTCAGCACACTCACGTTTCCTGCTGTCTTAAAGACTCTAGAAAGCAAGAGCGTGCTTCTTGCTCTAAAGAAGAGTGTGATCCATGGATGAGACTATGCTGTGTGTTTCCCTTCAGAAAAGGATTTAAATCCCAGGCTCTATGTCTTCCTACAAGCAAGACTTCGTTTCAGGTAAGGGCAGTCACTTTTCAGCTCAAACGATTTACATCTTTCACGGAGCTCACACGTTTCTCATCTTTACAGACAAGCATTGGATTTTAGAGGACCAGTGCTTTGTATTAGTAAGAAGCAGAGTTGGACTAGATATGGTCCGTATGTGTAGGAAACACCGTTCTTTTGTTCTCAGCACACTCACGTTTCCTGCTCTCTTAGAGACTCTCGAAAGCAAGAGCGTTCTTCTTGTTCTAAAGCAGAGTGTGATCAATGGATGAGACAATGCTGTGTGTTTCACTTCAGAAATGGATTTAAATCCCATGCTCTGAGTCTCCCTACAAGCAAGACATCCTTTCAGGTAAGGGCAGTCACTTTTCTGCACAAAGGAACTACATCGTTCACGAAGCTCACACGTTTCTCATCTTAACTGACAAGCATTGGATGTTAGAGGACCAGTGCATTGTATCAGTTTCAGAAGAAGATTTGGACTACATATGGTCCATATGTGTAGGAAACACCGTTCTTATGTTCTGGGCACACTCAGATTTCCTGCTGTATTAGAGACTCTAGAAAGCAAGAGCGTGCTTCTTGCTCTAAAGCAGAGTGTGATCCATGGATGAGAACTATGCTGTGTGTTTCCCTTCAGAAATGGAGTTAAATCCCAGGCTCTGTGTCTTCCTACAGGCAAGACTTAGTTTCAGGTAAGGGCAGACACTTTTCTGCTCAAACGAACTACATCGTTCACTGAGCTCACACTTTTCTCTTCTTAACTGAGAATCATTGGATGTTAGAGGGTCAGGGTATTGTATCAGTTTCAGAAGCCGATTTGGACTAGATATGGTCCAAATGTGTAGGAAACACCATTCTTTTGTTCTGGGCAGACTCAGATTTCCTGCTGTCTTAGAGACTCTAGAAAGCAAGAGTGTGCTTCTCGCTCTAAAGCAGAGTGTGATCCATGTATGAATACTATGCCGTGTGTTTCCCTTCAGAAGTGGAGTTAAATACCATGCTCTGAGTCTTACTACAAGCAAGACTTCGTTTTAGGTTATGGCAGTCACTTTTCAGTTCAAAGGAACTACATCATTCACAAAGCTCACACGTTTCTCATCTTAACTGACAAGCATTGGATGTTAGAGGACCAGTGCTTTGTATCTGTTTCAGAAGCAGAGTTGGACTAGATATGGTCCGTATGTGAAGGAAACACCGTTCTTTTGTTCTCAGCACACTCACGTTTCCTGCTATCTTAGAGACATTAGAAAGCAAGAGCGTGCTTCTCGCTCTAAAGCAGAGTGTCATCCATGGATGAGAACTATGCTGTGTGTTTCCCTTCAGAAATGGACTTAATTCCCAGGCTCTGTGTCTTACTACAAGCAAGACTTCGTTTCAGGTAAGGGCAGTCACTTTTCAGTTCAAAGGAAATACATCATTCACAAACCACACACGTTTCTCATCTTAACTGACAAGCATTGGATGTTAGAGTACCAGTGCTTTGAATCAGTTTCAGAAGCAGAGTTGGACTAGATATGGTCCGTATGTGTAGGCAACACCGTTCTTTTGTTCTCAGCACACTGACGTTTCCTGCTGTCTTAGAGATTCTAGAAAGCAAGTGCGTGCTTCTTGTTCTAAAACAGAGTGTGATCAATGAATGAGAACACTGGTGTTTGTTTCACTTCAGAAATGGAGTTAAATCCCAGGCTCTGAGTCTTCCTACAAGCAAGACTTCTTTTCAGGTAAGGGCAGTCTCTTTTCTGCTCAAACGAACTACATCGTTCACAAAGCTCACACGTTTCTCATCTTAACTGACAAGCATTGGATGTTAGAGGACCAGTGCTTTGTATCAGTTTCAGAAGAAGAGTTGGACTATATAATGTCCATATGTTTAGGAAACACCGTTCTTTTGTTCTGGGCACACTCAGCTTTCCTGCTGTATTAGAGACTCTAGAAAGCAAGAGCGTGCTTCTCGCTCTAAAGCAGAGTGTGATCCATGGATGAGAACTATGCTGTATGTTTCCCTTTAGAAATGGACTTAATTCCCAGGCTCTGAGTCTTCCTACAAGCAAGACTTCGTTTCAGTTAAGGGCAGTCACTTTTCAAATCAAACGAACTACATCGTTCACTGAGCTCACACGTTTCTCATCTTAACTGACAAGCATTGGATGTTAGAGGGTCAGTGCTTTGTATCAGTTTCAGAAGCAGATTTGGACTACATATGGTCCATATGTGTAGGAAACCCCGTTCTTTTGTTCTGGGCACACTCACGTTTACTGCTGTCTTAGAGACTCTAGAAAGCAAGAGCGTGCTTCTCGCTCTAAAGCAGAGTGTGATCCATGGATGAGACTATGCTGTGTGTTTCACTTCAGAAATGGAATTAAATCCCATGCTCTGTGTCTCACTACAAGCAAGACTTCGTTTCAGGTATGGGCAGTCACTTTTCGGCTCAAACGAACTACATCGTTCACGAAGCTCACACGTTTCTCATCTTAACTGTCAAGCATTGGATGTTAGAGGACCAGTGCTTTGTATCTGTTTCACAAGGAGAGTTGGACTAGATATGCTCCGTATGTGTAGGAAATACCGTTCTTTTGTTTTCAGCACACTCACGTTTCCTGCTGTCTTAAAGACTCTAGAAAGCAAGAGCGTGCTTCTCGCTCTAAAGCAGAGTGTGATCCATGGATGAGACTATGCTGTGTGTTTCCCTTCAGAAAAGGATTTAAATCCCAGGCTCTATGTCTTCATACAAGCAAGACTTCGTTTCAGGTAAGGGCAGTCACTTTTCAGCTCAAACGATTTACTTCTTTCACGGAGCTCACACGTTTCTCATCTTTACAGACAAGCATTGCATTTTAGAGGACCAGTGCTTTGTATCAGTAAGAAGCAGAGTTGGACAAGATATGGTCCGTATGTGTAGGAAACACCGTTCTTTTGTTCTCAGCACACTCACGTTTCCTGCTCTCTTAGAGAATCTAGAAAGCAAGAGCGTTCTTCTTGTTCTAAAGCAGAGTGTGATCAATGGATGAGACAATGCTTTGTGTTTCACTTCAGAAATGGAGTTAAATCCCATGCTCTGAGTCTCCCTACAAGCAAGACTTCGTTTCAGGTAAGGGCAGTCACTTTTCTGCAAAAAGGAAATACATCCTTCACGAAGCTCACACGTTTCTCATCTTAACTGACAAGCATTGGATGTTAGAGGACTAGTGCATTGTATCAGTTTCAGAAGAAGATTTGGACTACATATAGTCCGTATGTGTAGGAAACACCGTTCTTATGTTCTGGGCACACTCAGATTTCCTGCTGTATTAGAGACTCTAGAAAGCAAGAGCATGCTTCTCGCTCTAAAGCAGAGTGTGATCCATGGATGAGAACTATGCTGTGTGTTTCCCTTCAGAAACGGAGTTAAATCCCAGGCTCTGTGTCTTCCTACAGGCAAGACTTCTTTTCAGGTAAGGGCAGTCACTTTTCAGCTCAAACGAACTACATCGTTCACAAAGCTCACACGTTTCTCATCTTAACAGACAAGCATTGGATTTTAGAGGACCAGTGCTTTGTATCAGTTTCAGAAGCAGAGTTGGACTATATAATGTCCGTTTGTGTAGGAAACACCGTTCTTTTGTTCTCAGCACACTCACGTTTCCTGCTTTCTTAGAGACTCTTGAAAGCAAGAGCG
Source organism: Onychomys leucogaster (assembly GCA_949786385.1). Taxonomy (NCBI): domain Eukaryota; kingdom Metazoa; phylum Chordata; class Mammalia; order Rodentia; family Cricetidae; genus Onychomys; species Onychomys leucogaster. The sequence goes on from CATKUP010000047.1 coordinate 1,383,576, forward strand.
TGCTTCTTGTTCTAAAGCAGAGTGTGATCAATGGATCATTACACTGCTGTGTGTTTTACTTCAGAAATGGAGTTAAATCCCAGGCTCTGAGTCTTCCTACAAGCAAGACTTCGTTTCAGGAAAATGCAGTTACTTTACAGCTCAAACGAACTACATTGTTCACGAAGCTGACACGTTTCGGATGTTACCTGACAAGCATTGGATGTTAGAGGACCAGTGCTTTGTATCAGTTACAGAAGAAGAGTTGGACTAGATAGGGTCCGCATGTGTAGGAAACACCGTTCTTTTGTTCTCAGCACATTCACGTTTCCTGCTGTCTTATAGACTCTAGAAAGCCAGAGCGTGCTTCTTGTTCTAAAGCAGATTGTGATCAATGGATGATTACACTGCTGTGTGTTTTACTTCAGAAATGGTGTTAAATCCCCGGCTCTGAGTCTTCCTGCAAGCAAGAATTCAATTCAGGTAAGGGCAGTCACTTTTCTGCTCAAACGAACTACATCGTTCATGAAGCTCACACGTTACCCATCTTAACTGACAAGCATTGGATGTTAGAGTGTCAGTGCTTTGTATCAGTTTCAGAAGCAGATTTGGACTACATATGGTCCGTATGTGTAGGAAACACCGTTCTTTTGTTATGGGCACACTCAGATTTCCTGCTGTATTAGAGACTCTAGAAAGCAAGAGCGTGCTTCTCGCTCTAAAGCAGAGTGTGATCCATGGATGAGAACTATGCTGTGTGTTTGCCTTCAGAAATGGAGTTAAATCCCAGGCTCTGAGTCTTCCTACAAGCAAGACTTCATTTCAGGTAAGGGCAGACACTTTTCTGCTCAAACGAACTACATCGTTCACTGAGCTCACACTTTTCTCTTCTTAACTGACAATCATTGGATGTTAGAGGGTCAGTGCATTGTATCAGTTTCAGAAGCCGATTTGGACTAGATATGGTCCAAATGTGTAGGAAACACCATTCTTTTGTTCTGGGCAGACTCAGATTTCCTGCTGTCTTAGAGACTCTAGAAAGCAAGAGTGTGCTTCTCGCTCTAAAGCAGAGTGTGATCCATGTATGAATACTATGCTGTGTGTTTCCCTTCAGAAGTGGAGTTAAATACCATGCTCTGAGTCTTACTACAAGCAAGACTTCGTTTCAGGTTATGGCAGTCACTTTTCAGTTCAAAGGAACTACATCATTCACAAAGCTCACACGTTTCTCATCTTAACTGACAAGCATTGGATGTTAGAGGACCAGTGCTTTGTATCTGTTTCACAAGCAGAGTTGGACTTGATATGCTCCGTATGTGTAGGAAATACCGTTCTTTTGTTCGCAGCACACTCACGTTTCCTGCTGTCTTAAAGACTCTAGAAAGCAAGAGCGTGCTTCTTGCTCTAAAGAAGAGTGTGATCCATGGATGAGACTATGCTGTGTGTTTCCCTTCAGAAAAGGATTTAAATCCCAGGCTCTATGTCTTCCTACAAGCAAGACTTCGTTTCAGGTAAGGGCAGTCACTTTTCAGCTCAAACGATTTACATCTTTCACGGAGCTCACACGTTTCTCATCTTTACAGACAAGCATTGGATTTTAGAGGACCAGTGCTTTGTATCAGTAAGAAGCAGAGTTGGACTAGATATGGTCCGTATGTGTAGGAAACACCGTTCTTTTGTTCTCAGCACACTCACGTTTCCTGCTCTCTTAGAGACTCTCGAAAGCAAGAGCGTTCTTCTTGTTCTAAAGCAGAGTGTGATCAATGGATGAGACAATGCTGTGTGTTTCACTTCAGAAATGGATTTAAATCCCATGCTCTGAGTCTCCCTACAAGCAAGACATCCTTTCAGGTAAGGGCAGTCACTTTTCTGCACAAAGGAACTACATCGTTCACGAAGCTCACACGTTTTTCATCTTAACTGACAAGCATTGGATGTTAGAGGACCAGTGCATTGTATCAGTTTCAGAAGAAGATTTGGACTACATATGGTCCATATGTGTAGGAAACACCGTTCTTATGTTCTGGGCACACTCAGATTTCCTGCTGTATTAGAGACTCTAGAAAGCAAGAGCGTGCTTCTCGCTCTAAAGCAGAGTGTGATCCATGGATGAGAACTATGCTGTGTGTTTGCCTTCAGAAATGGAGTTAAATCCCAGGCTCTGAGTCTTCCTACAAGCAAGACTTTATTTCAGGTAAGGGCAGACACTTTTCTGCTCAAACGAACTACATCGTTCACAAAGCTCACACGTTTCTCCTCTTAACAGACAAGCATTGGATTTTAGAGGACCAGTGCTTTGTATCAGTTTCAGAAGCAGAGTTGGACTACATATGGTCCGTATGTGTAGGAAACACCGTTCTTTTGTTCTCAGCACACTCACGTTTCCTGCTTTCTTAGAGACTCTTGAAAGCAAGAGCGTGCTTCTTGTTCTAAAGCAGAGTGTGATCAATGGATCATTACACTGCTGTGTGTTTTACTTCAGAAATGGAGTTAAATCCCAGGCTCTGTGTCTTCCTACAAGCAAGACTTCGTTTCAGGAAAACGCAGTTACTTTACAGCTCAAACGAACTACATTGTTCACGAAGCTGACACGTTTCGGATGTTACCTGACAAGCATTGGATGTTAGAGGACCAGTGCTTTGTATCAGTTACAGAAGAAGAGTTGGACTAGATAGGGTCCGCATGTGTAGGAAACACCGTTCTTTTGTTCTCAGCACACTCACGTTTCCTGCTGTCTTATAGACTCTAGAAAGCCAGAGCGTGCTTCTTGTTCTAAAGCAGATTGTGATCAATGGATGATTACACTGCTGTGTGTTTTACTTCAGAAATGGTGTTAAATCCCCGGCTCTGAGTCTTCCTGCAAGCAAGAATTCAATTCAGGTAAGGGCAGTCACTTTTCTGCTCAAACGAACTACATCGTTCATGAAGCTCACACGTTACCCATCTTAACTGACAAGCATTGGATGTTAGAGTGTCAGTGCTTTGTATCAGTTTCAGAAGCAGATTTGGACTACATATGGTCCGTATGTGTAGGAAACACCGTTCTTTTGTTATGGGCACACTCAGATTTCCTGCTGTATTAGAGACTCTAGAAAGCAAGAGCGTGCTTCTCGCTCTAAAGCAGAGTGTGATCCATGGATGAGAACTATGCTGTGTGTTTGCCTTCAGAAATGGAGTTAAATCCCAGGCTCTGAGTCTTCCTACAAGCAAGACTTCATTTCAGGTAAGGGCAGACACTTTTCTGCTCAAACGAACTACATCGTTCACTGAGCTCACACTTTTCTCTTCTTAACTGACAATCATTGGATGTTAGAGGGTCAGTGCATTTTATCAGTTTCAGAAGCCGATTTGGACTAGATATGGTCCAAATGTGTAGGAAACACCATTCTTTTGTTCTGGGCAGACTCAGATTTCCTGCTGTCTTAGAGACTCTAGAAAGCAAGAGTGTGCTTCTCGCTCTAAAGCAGAGTGTGATCCATGTATGAATACTATGCTGTGTGTTTCCCTTCAGAAGTGGAGTTAAATACCATGCTCTGAGTCTTACTACAAGCAAGACTTCGTTTCAGGTTATGGCAGTCACTTTTCAGTTCAAAGGAACTACATCATTCACAAAGCTCACACGTTTCTCATCTTAACTGACAAGCATTGGATGTTAGAGGACCAGTGCTTTGTATCTGTTTCACAAGCAGAGTTGGACTTGATATGCTCCGTATGTGTAGGAAATACCGTTCTTTTGTTCGCAGCACACTCACGTTTCCTGCTGTCTTAAAGACTCTAGAAAGCAAGAGCGTGCTTCTTGCTCTAAAGAAGAGTGTGATCCATGGATGAGACTATGCTGTGTGTTTCCCTTCAGAAAAGGATTTAAATCCCAGGCTCTATGTCTTCCTACAAGCAAGACTTCGTTTCAGGTAAGGGCAGTCACTTTTCAGCTCAAACGATTTACATCTTTCACGGAGCTCACACGTTTCTCATCTTTACAGACAAGCATTGGATTTTAGAGGACCAGTGCTTTGTATCAGTAAGAAGCAGAGTTGGACTAGATATGGTCCGTATGTGTAGGAAACACCGTTCTTTTGTTCTCAGCACACTCACGTTTCCTGCTCTCTTAGAGACTCTCGAAAGCAAGAGCGTTCTTCTTGTTCTAAAGCAGAGTGTGATCAATGGATGAGACAATGCTGTGTGTTTCACTTCAGAAATGGATTTAAATCCCATGCTCTGAGTCTCCCTACAAGCAAGACATCCTTTCAGGTAAGGGCAGTCACTTTTCTGCACAAAGGAACTACATCGTTCACGAAGCTCACACGTTTTTCATCTTAACTGACAAGCATTGGATGTTAGAGGACCAGTGCATTGTATCAGTTTCAGAAGAAGATTTGGACTACATATGGTCCATATGTGTAGGAAACACCGTTCTTATGTTCTGGGCACACTCAGATTTCCTGCTGTATTAGAGACTCTAGAAAGCAAGAGCGTGCTTCTCGCTCTAAAGCAGAGTGTGATCCATGGATGAGAACTATGCTGTGTGTTTGCCTTCAGAAATGGAGTTAAATCCCAGGCTCTGAGTCTTCCTACAAGCAAGACTTTATTTCAGGTAAGGGCAGACACTTTTCTGCTCAAACGAACTACATCGTTCACAAAGCTCACACGTTTCTCCTCTTAACAGACAAGCATTGGATTTTAGAGGACCAGTGCTTTGTATCAGTTTCAGAAGCAGAGTTGGACTACATATGGTCCGTATGTGTAGGAAACACCGTTCTTTTGTTCTCAGCACACTCACGTTTCCTGCTTTCTTAGAGACTCTTGAAAGCAAGAGCGTGCTTCTTGTTCTAAAGCAGAGTGTGATCAATGGATCATTACACTGCTGTGTGTTTTACTTCAGAAATGGAGTTAAATCCCAGGCTCTGTGTCTTCCTACAAGCAAGACTTCGTTTCAGGAAAACGCAGTTACTTTACAGCTCAAACGAACTACATTGTTCACGAAGCTGACACGTTTCGGATGTTACCTGACAAGCATTGGATGTTAGAGGACCAGTGCTTTGTATCAGTTACAGAAGAAGAGTTGGACTAGATAGGGTCCGCATGTGTAGGAAACACCGTTCTTTTGTTCTCAGCACACTCACGTTTCCTGCTGTCTTATAGACTCTAGAAAGCCAGAGCGTGCTTCTTGTTCTAAAGCAGATTGTGATCAATGGATGATTACACTGCTGTGTGTTTTACTTCAGAAATGGTGTTAAATCCCCGGCTCTGAGTCTTCCTGCAAGCAAGAATTCAATTCAGGTAAGGGCAGTCACTTTTCTGCTCAAACGAACTACATCGTTCATGAAGCTCACACGTTACCCATCTTAACTGACAAGCATTGGATGTTAGAGTGTCAGTGCTTTGTATCAGTTTCAGAAGCAGATTTGGACTACATATGGTCCGTATGTGTAGGAAACACCGTTCTTTTGTTATGGGCACACTCAGATTTCCTGCTGTATTAGAGACTCTAGAAAGCAAGAGCGTGCTTCTCGCTCTAAAGCAGAGTGTGATCCATGGATGAGAACTATGCTGTGTGTTTGCCTTCAGAAATGGAGTTAAATCCCAGGCTCTGAGTCTTCCTACAAGCAAGACTTCATTTCAGGTAAGGGCAGACACTTTTCTGCTCAAACGAACTACATCGTTCACTGAGCTCACACTTTTCTCTTCTTAACTGACAATCATTGGATGTTAGAGGGTCAGTGCATTTTATCAGTTTCAGAAGCCGATTTGGACTAGATATGGTCCAAATGTGTAGGAAACACCATTCTTTTGTTCTGGGCAGACTCAGATTTCCTGCTGTCTTAGAGACTCTAGAAAGCAAGAGTGTGCTTCTCGCTCTAAAGCAGAGTGTGATCCATGTATGAATACTATGCTGTGTGTTTCCCTTCAGAAGTGGAGTTAAATACCATGCTCTGAGTCTTACTACAAGCAAGACTTCGTTTCAGGTTATGGCAGTCACTTTTCAGTTCAAAGGAACTACATCATTCACAAAGCTCACACGTTTCTCATCTTAACTGACAAGCATTGGATGTTAGAGGACCAGTGCTTTGTATCTGTTTCACAAGCAGAGTTGGACTTGATATGCTCCGTATGTGTAGGAAATACCGTTCTTTTGTTCGCAGCACACTCACGTTTCCTGCTGTCTTAAAGACTCTAGAAAGCAAGAGCGTGCTTCTTGCTCTAAAGAAGAGTGTGATCCATGGATGAGACTATGCTGTGTGTTTCCCTTCAGAAAAGGATTTAAATCCCAGGCTCTATGTCTTCCTACAAGCAAGACTTCGTTTCAGGTAAGGGCAGTCACTTTTCAGCTCAAACGATTTACATCTTTCACGGAGCTCACACGTTTCTCATCTTTACAGACAAGCATTGGATTTTAGAGGACCAGTGCTTTGTATCAGTAAGAAGCAGAGTTGGACTAGATATGGTCCGTATGTGTAGGAAACACCGTTCTTTTGTTCTCAGCACACTCACGTTTCCTGCTCTCTTAGAGACTCTCGAAAGCAAGAGCGTTCTTCTTGTTCTAAAGCAGAGTGTGATCAATGGATGAGACAATGCTGTGTGTTTCACTTCAGAAATGGATTTAAATCCCATGCTCTGAGTCTCCCTACAAGCAAGACATCCTTTCAGGTAAGGGCAGTCACTTTTCTGCACAAAGGAACTACATCGTTCACGAAGCTCACACGTTTTTCATCTTAACTGACAAGCATTGGATGTTAGAGGACCAGTGCATTGTATCAGTTTCAGAAGAAGATTTGGACTACATATGGTCCATATGTGTAGGAAACACCGTTCTTATGTTCTGGGCACACTCAGATTTCCTGCTGTATTAGAGACTCTAGAAAGCAAGAGCGTGCTTCTCGCTCTAAAGCAGAGTGTGATCCATGGATGAGAACTATGCTGTGTGTTTGCCTTCAGAAATGGAGTTAAATCCCAGGCTCTGAGTCTTCCTACAAGCAAGACTTTATTTCAGGTAAGGGCAGACACTTTTCTGCTCAAACGAACTACATCGTTCACTGAGCTCACACTTTTCTCTTCTTAACTGACAATCATTGGATGTTAGAGGGTCAGTGCATTGTATCAGTTTCAGAAGCCGATTTGGACTAGATATGGTCCAAATGTGTAGGAAACACCATTCTTTTGTTCTGGGCAGACTCAGATTTCCTGCTGTCTTAGAGACTCTAGAAAGCAAGAGTGTGCTTCTCGCTCTAAAGCAGAGTGTGATCCATGTATGAATACTATACTGTGTGTTTCCCTTCAGAAGTGGAGTTAAATACCATGCTCTGAGTCTTACTACAAGCAAGACTTCGTTTCAGGTTATGGCAGTCACTTTTCAGTTCAAAGGAACTACACCATTCACAAAGCTCACACGTTTCTCATCTTAACTGAGAAGCATTGGATGTTAGAGGACCAGTGCATTGTATCAGTTTCAGAAGAAGATTTGGACTACATATGGTCCATATGTGTAGGAAACACCGTTCTTTTGTTCTCAGCACACTGACGTTTCCTGCTGTCTTAGAGACTCTAGAAAGCAAGTGCGTGCTTCTTGTTCTAAAACAGAGTGTGATCAATGAATGAGAACACTGGTGTTTGTTTCACTTCAGAAATGGAGTTAAATCCCAGGCTCTGAGTCTTCCTACAAGCAAGACTTCGTTTCAGGTAAGGGCAGTCTCTTTTCTGCTCAAACGAACTACATCGTTCACAAAGCTCACACGTTTCTCATCTTAACTGACAAGCATTGGATGTTAGAGGACCAGTGCTTTGTATCAGTTTCAGAAGAAGAGTTGGACTATATAATGTCCATATGTGTAGGAAACACCGTTCTTTTGTTGTGGGCACACTCAGCTTTCCTGCTGTATTAGAGACTCTAGAAAGCAAGAGCGTGCTTCTCGCTCTAAAGCAGAGTGTGATCCATGGATGAGAACTATGCTGTGTGTTTCCCTTTAGAAATGGACTTAATTCCCAGGCTCTGAGTCTTCCTACAAGCAAGACTTCGTTTCAGGTATGGGCAGTCACTTTTCGGCTCAAACGAACTACATCGTTCACGAAGCTCACACGTTTCTCATCTTAACTGTCAAGCATTGGATGTTAGAGGACCAGTGCTTTGTATCTGTTTCACAAGGAGAGTTGGACTAGATATGCTCCGTATGTGTAGGAAATACCGTTCTTTTGTTTTCAGCACACTCACGTTTCCTGCTGTCTTAAAGACTCTAGAAAGCAAGAGCGTGCTTCTCGCTCTAAAGCAGAGTGTGATCCATGGCTGAGACTATGCTGTGTGTTTCCCTTCAGAAAAGGATTTAAATCCCAGGCTCTATGTCTTCATACAAGCAAGACTTCGTTTCAGGTAAGGGCAGTCACTTTTCAGCTCAAACGATTTACTTCTTTCACGGAGCTCACACGTTTCTCATCTTTACAGACAAGCATTGCATTTTAGAGGACCAGTGCTTTGTATCAGTAAGAAGCAGAGTTGGACAAGATATGGTCCGTATGTGTAGGAAACACCGTTCTTTTGTTCTCAGCACACTCACGTTTCCTGCTCTCTTAGAGAATCTAGAAAGCAAGAGCGTTCTTCTTGTTCTAAAGCAGAGTGTGATCAATGGATGAGACAATGCTTTGTATTTCACTTCAGAAATGGAGTTAAATCCCATGCTCTGAGTCTCCCTACAAGCAAGACTTCGTTTCAGGTAAGGGCAGTCACTTTTCTGCAAAAAGGAAATACATCCTTCACGAAGCTCACACGTTTCTCATCTTAACTGACAAGCATTGGATGTTAGAGGACTAGTGCATTGTATCAGTTTCAGAAGAAGATTTGGACTACATATAGTCCGTATGTGTAGGAAACACCGTTCTTATGTTCTGGGCACACTCAGATTTCCTGCTGTATTAGAGACTCTAGAAAGCAAGAGCATGCTTCTCGCTCTAAAGCAGAGTGTGATCCATGGATGAGAACTATGCTGTGTGTTTCCCTTCAGAAACGGAGTTAAATCCCAGGCTCTGTGTCTTCCTACAGGCAAGACTTCTTTTCAGGTAAGGGCAGTCACTTTTCAGCTCAAACGAACTACATCGTTCACAAAGCTCACACGTTTCTCATCTTAACAGACAAGCATTGGATTTTAGAGGACCAGTGCTTTGTATCAGTTTCAGAAGCAGAGTTGGACTATATAATGTCCGTTTGTGTAGGAAACACCGTTCTTTTGTTCTCAGCACACTCACGTTTCCTGCTTTCTTAGAGACTCTTGAAAGCAAGAGCGTGCTTCTTGTTCTAAAGCAGAGTGTGATCAATGGATCATTACACTGCTGTGTGTTTTACTTCAGAAATGGAGTTAAATCCCAGGCTCTGAGTCTTCCTACAAGCAAGACTTCGTTTCAGGAAAACACAGTTACTTTACAGCTCAAACGAACTACATTGTTCACGAAGCTGACACGTTTCGGATGTTACCTGACAAGCATTGGATGTTAGAGGACCAGTGCTTTGTATCAGTTACAGAAGAAGAGTTGGACTAGATAGGGTCCGCATGTGTAGGAAACACCGTTCTTTTGTTCTCAGCACACTCACGTTTCCTGCTGTCTTATAGACTCTAGAAAGCCAGAGCGTGCTTCTTGTTCTAAAGCAGATTGTGATCAATGGATGATTACACTGCTGTGTGTTTTACTTCAGAAATGGTGTTAAATCCCCGGCTCTGAGTCTTCCTGCAAGCAAGAATTCAATTCAGGTAAGGGCAGTCACTTTTCTGCTCAAACGAACTACATCGTTCATGAAGCTCACACGTTACCCATCTTAACTGACAAGCATTGGATGTTAGAGTGTCAGTGCTTTGTATCAGTTTCAGAAGCAGATTTGGACTACATATGGTCCGTATGTGTAGGAAACACCGTTCTTTTGTTATGGGCACACTCAGATTTCCTGCTGTATTAGAGACTCTAGAAAGCAAGAGCGTGCTTCTCGCTCTAAAGCAGAGTGTGATCCATGGATGAGAACTATGCTGTGTGTTTGCCTTCAGAAATGGAGTTAAATCCCAGGCTCTGAGTCTTCCTACAAGCAAGACTTCGTTTCAGGAAAACGCAGTTACTTTACAGCTCAAACGAACTACATTGTTCACGAAGCTGACACGTTTCGGATGTTACCTGACAAGCATTGGATGTTAGAGGACCAGTGCTTTGTATCAGTTACAGAAGAAGAGTTGGACTAGATAGGGTCCGCATGTGTAGGAAACACCGTTCTTTTGTTCTCAGCACACTCACGTTTCCTGCTGTCTTATAGACTCTAGAAAGCCAGAGCGTGCTTCTTGTTCTAAAGCAGATTGTGATCAATGGATGATTACACTGCTGTGTGTTTTACTTCAGAAATGGTGTTAAATCCCCGGCTCTGAGTCTTCCTGCAAGCAAGAATTCAATTCAGGTAAGGGCAGTCACTTTTCTGCTCAAACGAACTACATCGTTCATGAAGCTCACACGTTACCCATCTTAACTGACAAGCATTGGATGTTAGAGTGTCAGTGCTTTGTATCAGTTTCAGAAGCAGATTTGGACTACATATGGTCCGTATGTGTAGGAAACACCGTTCTTTTGTTATGGGCACACTCAGATTTCCTGCTGTATTAGAGACTCTAGAAAGCAAGAGCGTGCTTCTCGCTCTAAAGCAGAGTGTGATCCATGGATGAGAACTATGCTGTGTGTTTGCCTTCAGAAATGGAGTTAAATCCCAGGCTCTGAGTCTTCCTACAAGCAAGACTTCATTTCAGGTAAGGGCAGACACTTTTCTGCTCAAACGAACTACATCGTTCACTGAGCTCACACTTTTCTCTTCTTAACTGACAATCATTGGATGTTAGAGGGTCAGTGCATTGTATCAGTTTCAGAAGCCGATTTGGACTAGATATGGTCCAAATGTGTAGGAAACACCATTCTTTTGTTCTGGGCAGACTCAGATTTCCTGCTGTCTTAGAGACTCTAGAAAGCAAGAGTGTGCTTCTCGCTCTAAAGCAGAGTGTGATCCATGTATGAATACTATGCTGTGTGTTTCCCTTCAGAAGTGGAGTTAAATACCATGCTCTGAGTCTTACTACAAGCAAGACTTCGTTTCAGGTTATGGCAGTCACTTTTCAGTTCAAAGGAACTACATCATTCACAAAGCTCACACGTTTCTCATCTTAACTGACAAGCATTGGATGTTAGAGGACCAGTGCTTTGTATCTGTTTCACAAGCAGAGTTGGACTTGATATGCTCCGTATGTGTAGGAAATACCATTCTTTTGTTCGCAGCACACTCACGTTTCCTGCTGTCTTAAAGACTCTAGAAAGCAAGAGCGTGCTTCTTGCTCTAAAGAAGAGTGTGATCCATGGATGAGACTATGCTGTGTGTTTCCCTTCAGAAAAGGATTTAAATCCCAGGCTCTATGTCTTCCTACAAGCAAGACTTCGTTTCAGGTAAGGGCAGTCACTTTTCAGCTCAAACGATTTACATCTTTCACGGAGCTCACACGTTTCTCATCTTTACAGAAAAGCATTGGATTTTAGAGGACCAGTGCTTTGTATCAGTAAGAAGCAGAGTTGGACTAGATATGGTCCGTATGTGTAGGAAACACCGTTCTTTTGTTCTCAGCACACTCACGTTTCCTGCTCTCTTAGAGACTCTCGAAAGCAAGAGCGTTCTTCTTGTTCTAAAGCAGAGTGTGATCAATGGATGAGACAATGCTGTGTGTTTCACTTCAGAAATGGATTTAAATCCCATGCTCTGAGTCTCCCTACAAGCAAGACATCCTTTCAGGTAAGGGCAGTCACTTTTCTGCACAAAGGAACTACATCGTTCACGAAGCTCACACGTTTCTCATCTTAACTGACAAGCATTGGATGTTAGAGGACCAGTGCATTGTATCAGTTTCAGAAGAAGATTTGGACTACATATGGTCCATATGTGTAGGAAACACCGTTCTTATGTTCTGGGCACACTCAGATTTCCTGCTGTATTAGAGACTCTAGAAAGCAAGAGCGTGCTTCTCGCTCTAAAGCAGAGTGTGATCCATGGATGAGAACTATGCTGTGTGTTTGCCTTCAGAAATGGAGTTAAATCCCAGGCTCTGAGTCTTCCTACAAGCAAGACTTTATTTCAGGTAAGGGCAGACACTTTTCTGCTCAAACGAACTACATCGTTCACTGAGCTCACACTTTTCTCTTCTTAACTGACAATCATTGGATGTTAGAGGGTCAGTGCATTGTATCAGTTTCAGAAGCCGATTTGGACTAGATATGGTCCAAATGTGTAGGAAACACCATTCTTTTGTTCTGGGCAGACTCAGATTTCCTGCTGTCTTAGAGACTCTAGAAAGCAAGAGTGTGCTTCTCGCTCTAAAGCAGAGTGTGATCCATGTATGAATACTATACTGTGTGTTTCCCTTCAGAAGTGGAGTTAAATAACATGCTCTGAGTCTTACTACAAGCAAGACTTCGTTTCAGGTTATGGCAGTCACTTTTCAGTTCAAAGGAACTACATCATTCACAAAGCTCACACGTTTCTCATCTTAACTGAGAAGCATTGGATGTTAGAGGACCAGTGCATTGTATCAGTTTCAGAAGAAGATTTGGACTACATATGGTCCATATGTGTAGGAAACACCGTTCTTTTGTTCTCAGCACACTGACGTTTCCTGCTGTCTTAGAGACTCTAGAAAGCAAGTGCGTGCTTCTTGTTCTAAAACAGAGTGTGATCAATGAATGAGAACACTGGTGTTTGTTTCACTTCAGAAATGGAGTTAAATCCCAGGCTCTGAGTCTTCCTACAAGCAAGACTTCGTTTCAGGTAAGGGCAGTCTCTTTTCTGCTCAAACGAACTACATCGTTCACAAAGCTCACACGTTTCTCATCTTAACTGACAAGCATTGGATGTTAGAGGACCAGTGCTTTGTATCAGTTTCAGAAGAAGAGTTGGACTATATAATGTCCATATGTGTAGGAAACACCGTTCTTTTGTTGTGGGCACACTCAGCTTTCCTGCTGTATTAGAGACTCTAGAAAGCAAGAGCGTGCTTCTCGCTCTAAAGCAGAGTGTGATCCATGGATGAGAACTATGCTGTGTGTTTCCCTTTAGAAATGGACTTAATTCCCAGGCTCTGAGTCTTCCTACAAGCAAGACTTCGTTTCAGGTATGGGCAGTCACTTTTCGGCTCAAACGAACTACATCGTTCACGAAGCTCACACGTTTCTCATCTTAACTGTCAAGCATTGGATGTTAGAGGACCAGTGCTTTGTATCTGTTTCACAAGGAGAGTTGGACTAGATATGCTCCGTATGTGTAGGAAATACCGTTCTTTTGTTTTCAGCACACTCACGTTTCCTGCTGTCTTAAAGACTCTAGAAAGCAAGAGCGTGCTTCTCGCTCTAAAGCAGAGTGTGATCCATGGATGAGACTATGCTGTGTGTTTCCCTTCAGAAAAGGATTTAAATCCCAGGCTCTATGTCTTCATACAAGCAAGACTTCGTTTCAGGTAAGGGCAGTCACTTTTCAGCTCAAACGATTTACTTCTTTCACGGAGCTCACACGTTTCTCATCTTTACAGACAAGCATTGCATTTTAGAGGACCAGTGCTTTGTATCAGTAAGAAGCAGAGTTGGACAAGATATGGTCCGTATGTGTAGGAAACACCGTTCTTTTGTTCTCAGCACACTCACGTTTCCTGCTCTCTTAGAGAATCTAGAAAGCAAGAGCGTTCTTCTTGTTCTAAAGCAGAGTGTGATCAATGGATGAGACAATGCTTTGTGTTTCACTTCAGAAATGGAGTTAAATCCCATGCTCTGAGTCTCCCTACAAGCAAGACTTCGTTTCAGGTAAGGGCAGTCACTTTTCTGCAAAAAGGAAATACATCCTTCACGAAGCTCACACGTTTCTCATCTTAACTGACAAGCATTGGATGTTAGAGGACTAGTGCATTGTATCAGTTTCAGAAGAAGATTTGGACTACATATAGTCCGTATGTGTAGGAAACACCGTTCTTATGTTCTGGGCACACTCAGATTTCCTGCTGTATTAGAGACTCTAGAAAGCAAGAGCATGCTTCTCGCTCTAAAGCAGAGTGTGATCCATGGATGAGAACTATGCTGTGTGTTTCCCTTCAGAAACGGAGTTAAATCCCAGGCTCTGTGTCTTCCTACAGGCAAGACTTCTTTTCAGGTAAGGGCAGTCACTTTTCAGCTCAAACGAACTACATCGTTCACAAAGCTCACACGTTTCTCATCTTAACAGACAAGCATTGGATTTTAGAGGACCAGTGCTTTGTATCAGTTTCAGAAGCAGAGTTGGACTATATAATGTCCGTTTGTGTAGGAAACACCGTTCTTTTGTTCTCAGCACACTCTTGTTTCCTGCTTTCTTAGAGACTCTTGAAAGCAAGAGCGTGCTTCTTGTTCTAAAGCAGAGTGTGATCAATGGATCATTACACTGCTGTGTGTTTTACTTCAGAAATGGAGTTAAATCCCAGGCTCTGAGTCTTCCTACAAGCAAGACTTCGTTTCAGGAAAACGCAGTTACTTTACAGCTCAAACGAACTACATTGTTCACGAAGCTGACACGTTTCGGATGTTACCTGACAAGCATTGGATGTTAGAGGACCAGTGCTTTGTATCAGTTACAGAAGAAGAGTTGGACTAGATAGGGTCCGCATGTGTATGAAACACCGTTCTTTTGTTCTCAGCACACTCACGTTTCCTGCTGTCTTATAGACTCTAGAAAGCCAGAGCGTGCTTCTTGTTCTAAAGCAGATTGTGATCAATGGATGATTACACTGCTGTGTGTTTTACTTCAGAAATGGTGTTAAATCCCCGGCTCTGAGTCTTCCTGCAAGCAAGAATTCAATTCAGGTAAGGGCAGTCACTTTTCTGCTCAAACGAACTACATCGTTCATGAAGCTCACACGTTACCCATCTTAACTGACAAGCATTGGATGTTAGAGTGTCAGTGCTTTGTATCAGTTTCAGAAGCAGATTTGGACTACATATGGTGCGTATGTGTAGGAAACACCGTTCTTTTGTTATGGGCACACTCAGATTTCCTGCTGTATTAGAGACTCTAGAAAGCAAGAGCGTGCTTCTCGCTCTAAAGCAGAGTGTGATCCATGGATGAGAACTATGCTGTGTGTTTGCCTTCAGAAATGGAGTTAAATCCCAGGCTCTGAGTCTTCCTACAAGCAAGACTTCATTTCAGGTAAGGGCAGACACTTTTCTGCTCAAACGAACTACATCGTTCACTGAGCTCACACTTTTCTCTTCTTAACTGACAATCATTGGATGTTAGAGGGTCAGTGCATTGTATCAGTTTCAGAAGACGATTTGGACTAGATATGGTCCAAATGTGTAGGAAACACCATTCTTTTGTTCTGGGCAGACTCAGATTTCCTGCTGTCTTAGAGACTCTAGAAAGCAAGAGTGTGCTTCTCGCTCTAAAGCAGAGTGTGATCCATGTATGAATACTATGCTGTGTGTTTCCCTTCAGAAGTGGAGTTAAATACCATGCTCTGAGTCTTACTACAAGCAAGACTTCGTTTCAGGTTATGGCAGTCACTTTTCAGTTCAAAGGAACTACATCATTCACAAAGCTCACACGTTTCTCATCTTAACTGACAAGCATTGGATGTTAGAGGACCAGTGCTTTGTATCTGTTTCACAAGCAGAGTTGGACTTGATATGCTCCGTATGTGTAGGAAATACCGTTCTTTTGTTCGCAGCACACTCACGTTTCCTGCTGTCTTAAAGACTCTAGAAAGCAAGAGCGTGCTTCTTGCTCTAAAGAAGAGTGTGATCCATGGATGAGACTATGCTGTGTGTTTCCCTTCAGAAAAGGATTTAAATCCCAGGCTCTATGTCTTCCTACAAGCAAGACTTCGTTTCAGGTAAGGGCAGTCACTTTTCAGCTCAAACGATTTACATCTTTCACGGAGCTCACACGTTTCTCATCTTTACAGACAAGCATTGGATTTTAGAGGACCAGTGCTTTGTATCAGTAAGAAGCAGAGTTGGACTAGATATGGTCCGTATGTGTAGGAAACACCGTTCTTTTGTTCTCAGCACACTCACGTTTCCTGCTCTCTTAGAGACTCTCGAAAGCAAGAGCGTTCTTCTTGTTCTAAAGCAGAGTGTGATCAATGGATGAGACAATGCTGTGTGTTTCACTTCAGAAATGGATTTAAATCCCATGCTCTGAGTCTCCCTACAAGCAAGACATCCTTTCAGGTAAGGGCAGTCACTTTTCTGCACAAAGGAACTACATCGTTCACAAAGCTCACACGTTTCTCATCTTAACTGACAAGCATTGGATGTTAGAGGACCAGTGCATTGTATCAGTTTCAGAAGAAGATTTGGACTACATATGGTCCATATGTGTAGGAAACACCGTTCTTATATTCTGGGCACACTCAGATTTCCTGCTGTATTAGAGACTCTAGAAAGCAAGAGCGTGCTTCTCGCTCTAAAGCAGAGTGTGATCCATGGATGAGAACTATGCTGTGTGTTTGCCTTCAGAAATGGAGTTAAATCCCAGGCTCTGAGTCTTCCTACAAGCAAGACTTTATTTCAGGTAAGGGCAGACACTTTTCTGCTCAAACGAACTACATCGTTCACTGAGCTCACACTTTTCTCTTCTTAACTGACAATCATTGGATGTTAGAGGGTCAGTGCATTGTATCAGTTTCAGAAGCCGATTTGGACTAGATATGGTCCAAATGTGTAGGAAACACCATTCTTTTGTTCTGGGCAGACTCAGATTTCCTGCTGTCTTAGAGACTCTAGAAAGCAAGAGTGTGCTTCTCGCTCTAAAGCAGAGTGTGATCCATGTATGAATACTATACTGTGTGTTTCCCTTCAGAAGTGGAGTTAAATACCATGCTCTGAGTCTTACTACAAGCAAGACTTCGTTTCAGGTTATGGCAGTCACTTTTCAGTTCAAAGGAACTACATCATTCACAAAGCTCACACGTTTCTCATCTTAACTGAGAAGCATTGGATGTTAGAGGACCAGTGCATTGTATCAGTTTCAGAAGAAGATTTGGACTACATATGGTCCATATGTGTAGGAAACACCGTTCTTTTGTTCTCAGCACACTGACGTTTCCTGCTGTCTTAGAGACTCTAGAAAGCAAGTGCGTGCTTCTTGTTCTAAAACAGAGTGTGATCAATGAATGAGAACACTGGTGTTTGTTTCACTTCAGAAATGGAGTTAAATCCCAGGCTCTGAGTCTTCCTACAAGCAAGACTTCGTTTCAGGTAAGGGCAGTCTCTTTTCTGCTCAAACGAACTACATCGTTCACAAAGCTCACACGTTTCTCATCTTAACTGACAAGCATTGGATGTTAGAGGACCAGTGCTTTGTATCAGTTTCAGAAGAAGAGTTGGACTATATAATGTCCATATGTGTAGGAAACACCGTTCTATTGTTCTGGGCACACTCAGCTTTCCTGCTGTATTAGAGACTCTAGAAAGCAAGAGCGTGCTTCTCGCTCTAAAGCAGAGTGTGATCCATGGATGAGAACTATGCTGTGTGTTTCCCTTTAGAAATGGACTTAATTCCCAGGCTCTGAGTCTTCCTACAAGCAAGACTTCGTTTCAGGTAAGGGCAGTCACTTTTCAAATCAAACGAACTACATCGTTCACTGAGCTCACACGTTTCTCATCTTAACTGACAAGCATTGGATGTTAGAGGGTCAGTGCTTTGTATCAGTTTTAGAAGCAGATTTGGACTACATATGGTCCATATGTGTAGGAAACCCCGTTCTTTTGTTCTGGGCACACTCACGTTTCCTGCTGTCTTAGAGACTCTAGAAAGCAAGAGCGTGCTTCTCGCTCTAAAGCAGAGTGTGATCCATGGATGAGACTATGCTGTGTGTTTCACTTCAGAAATGGAGTTAAATCCCATGCTCTGTGTCTCCCTACAAGCAAGACTTCGTTTCAGGTATGGGCAGTCACTTTTCGGCTCAAACGAACTACATCGTTCACGAAGCTCACACGTTTCTCATCTTAACTGTCAAGCATTGGATGTTAGAGGACCAGTGCTTTGTATCTGTTTCACAAGGAGAGTTGGACTAGATATGCTCCGTATGTGTAGGAAATACCGTTCTTTTGTTTTCAGCACACTCACCTTTCCTGCTGTCTTAAAGACTCTAGAAAGCAAGAGCGTGCTTCTCGCTCTAAAGCAGAGTGTGATCCATGGATGAGACTATGCTGTGTGTTTCCCTTCAGAAAAGGATTTAAATCCCAGGCTCTATGTCTTCATACAAGCAAGACTTCGTTTCAGGTATGGGCAGTCACTTCTCAGCTCAAACGATTTACTTCTTTCACGGAGCTCACACGTTTCTCATCTTTACAGACAAGCATTGGATTTTAGAGGACCAGTGCTTTGTATCAGTAAGAAGCAGAGTTGGACAAGATATGGTCCGTATGTGTAGGAAACACCGTTCTTTTGTTCTCAGCACACTCACGTTTCCTGCTCTCTTAGAGACTCTAGAAAGCAAGAGCGTTCTTCTTGTTCTAAAGCAGAGTGTGATCAATGGATGAGACAATGCTGTGTGTTTCTCTTCAGAAATGGATTTAAATCCCATGCTCTGAGTCTCCCTACAAGCAAGACATCCTTTCAGGTAAGGGCAGTCACTTTTCTGCACAAAGGAACTACATCGTTCACGAAGCTCACACGTTTCTCATCTTAACTGACAAGCATTGGATGTTAGAGGACCAGTGCATTGTATCAGTTTCAGAAGAAGATTTGGACTACATATAGTCCGTATGTGTAGGAAACACCGTTCTTATGTTCTGGGCACACTCAGATTTCCTGCTGTATTAGAGACTCTAGAAAGCAAGATCGTGCTTCTCACTGTAAAGCAGAGTGTGATCCATGGATGAGAACTCTGTTGTGTGTTTCCCTTCAGAAATGGAGTTAAATCCCAGGCTCTGTGTCTTACTACAAGCAAGACGTCGTTTCAGGTAAGGGCAGTCACTTTTCAGCTCAAACGAACTACATCATTCACAAAGCTCACACGTTTCTCATCTTAACTGACAAGCATTGGATTTTAGAGGACCAATGCTTTGTATCAGTTTCAGAAGCAGAGTTGGACTAGATATGGTCTGTATATGTAGGAAACACCGTTCTTTTGTTCTGGGCACACTCAGATTTCCTGCTGTATTAGAGACTCTAGAAAGGAAGAGTGTGCTTCTGGCTGTAAGCAGAGTGTGATCCATGGATGAGAGCTCTGCTGTGTGTTTCACATCAGAAATGGAGTTAAATCCCAGGCTCTGAGTCTTCCTACAAGCAAGACTTCCTGTCATGTAAGGGCAGTTTCTGTATAGCTCAAAGAAACTACATCGTTCACGAAACTCACACGTTTCTCATCTTACCTGACAAGCATTGGATGTTAGAGGACCTGTGGTTTGTTTCAGTTTCAGAAGCAGAGTTAAACTAGATATGTTCCGTATGTTTAGGAAACACCGTTCTTTTGTTCTGAGCACACTCAGGTTTCCTGCTGTATTAGAGACTCTAGAAAGCAAGAGCATGCTTCTTGCTGTAAAGCAGAGTGTGATCCATGGATGAGAACTATGCTGTGTGTTTCCCTTCGGAAATGGAGTTAAATCCCAGGCTCTGTGTCTTCCTACAAGCAAGACTTCTTTTCAGGTAAGGGCAGTCACTTTTCAGCTCAACAGAACTACATCATTCACGAAGCTCACACGTTTGTCATCTTAACAGACAAGCATTGGATGTTAGAGGAACAGTGCTTTGTATCAGTTTCAGAATCAGATTTGGACTACATATGGTCCATATGTGTACGAAAAGCAGTTGTTTTGTTCTGGGCACACTCAGATTTCCTGCTGTATTAGAGACTCTAGAAAGGAAGAGTGTGCTTCTCGCTCTAAAGCAGAGTGTGATCCATGGAAGAGAACTCTGCTGTGTGTTTCCCTTCAGAAATGGAGTTAAATGCCAGGCTCTGTGTCTTCCTACAAGCTAGACTTCGTTTCAGGTAAGGGCAGTCACTTTTCAGCTCAAAAGAACTACATCGTTCACGAAGCTCACACGTTTCTCATCTTAACAGACAAGCATTGGATGTTAGAGGACCAGTGCTTGGTATCAGTTTCAGAAGCAGAGTTGGACTAGATATGGTCCGTATGTGTAGGAAACACCGTTCTTTTGTTCCCAGCACACTCACGTTTCCTGCTGTCTTAGAGATTCTAGAAAGCAAGAGCGTGCTTCTTGTTCTAAAGCAGAGTGTGATCAATGGATCAGAACTCTGCTGTGTGTTTCACTTCAGAAATGGAGTTAAATCCAAGGCTCTGAGTCTTCCTACAATCAAGACTTCATTTCAGGTAAGGACAGTTACTTTACAGCTCAATTGAACGACATCGTTTACGAAGCTCACACGTCTCTCATCTTAACTGACAAGCCTTGGATGTTAGAGGACCAGTGCTTTGTATCAGTTTCAGAAGCAGATTTGGACTACATATGGTCCGTATGTGTACGAAAAACCGTTGTTTTGTTCTGGGCACACTCAGATTTCCTGCTGTATTAGAGACTGTAGAATGGAAGAGTGTGCCTCTCGCTATAAAGCAGAGTGTGATCCATGGATGAGAACTCTGCTGTGTGTTTCCCTTCAGAAATGGAGTTAAATCACAGGCTCTGTGTCTTACTACAAGCTAGACTTCGTTTCAGGTAAGGGCAGTCACTTTTCAGCTCAAACGAACTTCATTGTTCACGAAGCTCACACGTTTCTCATCTTAACTGACAAGCATTGGATGTTAGAGGACCTGTGATTTGTATCAGTTTCAGAAGCAGTGTTGGACTAGATATGGTCCGTTTGTGTAGGAAACACCGTTCTTTTGTTCTGGGCACACTCACATTTCCTGCTGTCTTAGAGACTCTAGAAAGCAAGAGCGTGCTTCTCGTTCTAAAGCAGAGTGTGTTCCATGGATGAAAACTATGCTGTGTGTTTCCCTTCAGAAAAGGAGTTAAATCCCAGGCTCTGAGTCTCCCTACAAGCAAGACTTCATTTCAGGTAAGGGCAGACACTTTTCTGCTCAAACGAACTACATCATTCACTGAGCTCACACTTTTCTCTTCTTAACTGACAATCATTGGATGTTAGAGGGTCAGTGCATTGTATCAGTTTCAGAAGCCGATTTGGACTAGATATGGTCCAAATGTGTAGGAAACACCATTCTTTTGTTCTGGACAGACTCAGATTTCCTGCTGTCTTAGAGACTCTAGAAAGCAAGAGTGTGCTTCTCGCTCTAAAGCAGAGTGTGATCCATGTATGAATACTATGCTGTGTGTTTCCCTTCAGAAGTGGAGTTAAATACCATGCTCTGAGTCTTACTACAAGCAAGACTTCGTTTCAGGTTATGGCAGTCACTTTTCAGTTCAAAGGAACTACATCATTCACAAAGCTCACACGTTTCTCATCTTAACTGACAAGCATTGGATGTTAGAGGACCAGTGCTTTGTATCTGTTTCACAAGCAGAGTTGGACTAGATATGCTCCGTATTTAGGAAATACCATTCTTTTGTTCTCAGCACACTCACGTTTCCTGCTCTCTTAGAGACTCTCAAAAGCAAGAGCGTTCTTCTTGTTCTAAAGCAGAGTGTGATCCATGGATGAGACTATGCTGTGTGTTTCCCTTCAGAAAAGGATTTAAATCCCAGGCTCTATGTCTTCCTACAAGCAAGACTTCGTTTCAGGTAAGGGCAGTCACTTTTCAGCTCAAACGATTTACATCTTTCACGGAGCTCACACGTTTCTCATCTTTACAGACAAGCATTGGATTTTAGAGGACCAGTGCTTTGTATCAGTAAGAAGCAGAGTTGGACTAGATATGGTCCGTATGTGTAGGAAACACCGTTCTTTTGTTCTCAGCACACTCACGTTTCCTGCTGTCTTAGACAATCTAGAAAGCAAGAGCGTGCTTCTTGTTCTAAAGCAGAGTGTGATCAATGGATGATTACACTGCTGTGTGTTTTACTTCAGAAATGGAGTTAAATCCCAGGCTCTGAGTCTTCCTACAAGCAAGACTTCGTTTCAGGTAAGGGCAGTTACTTTACAGCTCAAACGAACTACATCGTTCACGAAGCTGACACGTTTCGGATGTGACCTGACAAGCATTGGATGTTAGAGGACCTGTGGTTTGTTTCTGTTTCAGAAGCAGAGTTGAACTAGATATGGTCCGAATGTTTAGGAAACACCATTCTTTTGTTCTGAGTACACTGAGGTTTCCTGCTGTATTAGACACTCTAGAAAGCAAGAGCTTGCTTCTCGTTCTAAAGCAGAGTGTGTTCCATGGATGAAAACTATGCTGTGTGTTTCCCTTCAGAAAAGGAGTGAAATCCCAGGCTCTGAGTCTCCCTACAAGCAAGACTTCGTTTCAGGTAAGGGCAGTCACTTTTCTGCTCAAGCGAACTACATCTTTCACGAAGCTCACACGTTTCTCATCTTAACTGACAAGCATTGGATGTTAGAGGACCAGTGCATTCTATCAGTTTCAGAAGAAGATTTGGACTACATATAGTCCGTATGTGTAGGAAACACCGTTCTTTTGTTCTGGGCACACTCAGATTTCCTGCTGTCTTAGAGACTCTAGAAAGCAAGAGCGTGCTTCTCGCTCTAAAGCAGAGTGTGATCCATGGATGAGAACTATGCTGTGTGTTTGCCTTCAGAAATGGAGTTAAATCCCAGGCTCTGAGTCTTCCTACAAGCAAGACTTCATTTCAGGTAAGGGCAGACACTTTTCTGCTCAAACGAACTACATCGTTCACTGAGCTCACACTTTTCTTAACTGACAATCATTGGATGTTAGAGGGTCAGTGCATTGTATCAGTTTCAGAAGCCGATTTGGACTAGATATGGTCCAAATGTGTAGGAAACACCATTCTTTTGTTCTGGGCAGACTCAGATTTCCTGCTGTCTTAGAGACTCTAGAAAGCAAGAGTGTGCTTCTCGCCCTAAAGCAGAGTGTGATCCATGTATGAATACTATGCCGTGTGTTTCCCTTCAGAAGTGGAGTTAAATACCATGCTCTGAGTCTTACTATAAGCAAGACTTCCTTTCATGTAAGGGCAGTTTCTTTATAGCTCAAAGGAACTACATCGTTCACGAAGCTCACACGTTTCTCATCTTACCTGACAAGCATTGGATGTTAGAGGACCAGTGCTTTGTATCAGTTTCAGAAGCAGAGTTAAACTAGATATGTTCTGTATGTGTAGGAAACACCGTTCTTTTGTTCTCAGCACACTCAGGTTTCCTGCTGTATTGGAGACTCTAGAAAGGAAGAGTGTGCTTCTGGCTGTAAGCAGAGTGTGATCCATGGATGAGAGCTCTGCTGTGTGTTTCACATCAGAAATGGAGTTAAATCCCAGGCTCTGAGTCTTCCAACAAGCAAGACTTCCTTTCATGTAAGGGCAGTTTCTGTATAGCTCAAAGAAACTACATCGTTCATGAAACTCACACGTTTCTCATCTTACCTGACAAGCATTGGATGGTAGAGGACCTGTGGTTTGTTTCAGTTTCAGAAGCAGAGTTAAACTAGATATGTTCCGTATGTTTAGGAAACACCGTTCTTTCTTCTGAGCACACTCAGTTTTCCTGCTGTATTAGAGACTCTAGAAAGCAAGTGCGTGCTTCTTGGTCTAAAGCAGATTGTGATCCATGGATGAGAACACTGCTGTGTGTTTCACTTCAGAAATGGAGTTAAATCCCAGGCTCTGTGTCTTACTACAAGCAAGACGTCGTTTCAGGTAAGGGCAGTCACTTTTCAGCTCAAACGAACTACATCATTCACGAAGCTCACACGTTTCTCATCTTAACTGACAAGCATTGGATGTTAGAGGACCAGTGCTTTTTATCAGTTTCAGAATCAGATTTGGACTACATATGGTCCGTATGTGTACGAGAAACCGTTGTTTTGTTCTGGGCACACTCAGATTTCCTGCTGTATTAGAGACTCTAGAAAGGAAGAGTGTGCTTCTCGCTCTAAAGCAGAGTGTGATCCATGGATGAGAACTCTGCTGTGTGTGTCACTTCAGAAATGTAGTTAAATCCCAGGCTCTGTGTCTTCCTACAAGCTAGACTTCGTTTCAGGTAAGGGCAGTCACTTTTCAGCTCAAAAGAACTACATCTTTCACGAAGCTCACACGTTTCTCAACTTAACAGACAAGCATTGGATGTTAGAGGACCAGTGCTTGGTATCAGTTTCAGAAGCAGAGTTGGACTAGATATGGTCCGTATGTGTAGGAAACACTGTTCTATTGTTCCCAGCACACTCACGTTTCCTGCTGTCTTAGAGACTCTAGAAAGCAAGAGCGTGCTTCTTGTTCTAAAGCAGAGTGTGATCAATGGATGAGAACTCTGCTGTGTGTTTCACTTCAGAAATGGAGTTAAATTCCAGGCTCTGAGTCTTCCTACAATCAAGACTTCCTTTCATGTAAGGACAGTTACTTTACAGCTCAATCGAACGACATCGTTTATGAAGCTCACACGTCTCTCATCTTAACTGACAAGCATTGGATGTTAGAGGACCAGTGCTTTGTATCAGTTTCAGAAGCAGATTTGGACTACATATGGTCCGTATGTGTACGAAAAACCGTTGTTTTGTTCTGGGCACACTCAGATTTCCTGCTGTATTAGAGACTCTAGAAAGAAAGAGTGTGCTTCTCGCTATAAAGCAGAGTGTGATCCATGGATGAGAACTCTGTTGTGTGTTTCCCTTCAGAAATGGAGTTAAATCACAGGCTCTGTGTCTTACTACAAGCTAGACTTCGTTTCAGGTAAGGGCAGTCACTTTTCAGCTCAAAGGAACTACATTGTTCACGAAGCTCACACGTTTCTCATCTTAAATGACAAGCATTGGATGTTAGATGACCTGTGATTTGTATCAGTTTCAGAAGCAGAGTTGGACTAGGTATGGTCCGTATGTGTAGGAAACTCAGTTCCTTTGTTCTGGGCACACTCAGATTTCCTGCTGTATTAGAGACTCTAGAAAGGAAGAGCGTGCTTCTGGCTGTAAGCAGAGTGTGATCCATGGATGAGAACTCTGCTGTGTGTTTCCCTGCAGAAATGGAGTTAAATCCCAGGCTCTGAGTCTTCCAACAAGCAAGACTTCCTTTCATGTAAGGGCAGTTTCTGTATAGCTTAAAGAAACTACATCGTTCATGAAACTCACACGTTTCTCCTCTTACCTGACAAGCATTGGATGTTAGAGGACCTGTGGTTTGTTTCAGTTTCAGAAGCAGAGTTAAACTAGATATGTTCCGTATGTTTAGGAAACACCGTTCTTTCTTCTGAGCACACTCAGTTTTCCTGCTGTATTAGAGACTCTAGAAAGCAAGAGCATGCTTCTTGCTGTAAAGCAGAGTGTGATCCATGGATGAGAACTATGCTGTGTGTTTCACTTCAGAAATGGAGTTAAATCCCAGGCTCTGTGTCTTCCTACAAGCAAGACTTCTTTTCAGGTAAGGGCAGTCTCTTTTCACCTCAAAAGAACTACATCGTTCACGAAGCTCACACGTTTCTCATCTTAACTGACAAGCATTGGATGTTAGAGGACCAGTGCTTTGTATCAGTTTCAGAATCAGATTTGGACTACATATGGTCCGTATGTGTACGAAAAACCGTTGTTTTGTTCTGGGCACACTCAGATTTCCTGCTGTATTAGAGACTCTAGAAAGCAAGTGCGTGCTTCTTGGTCTAAAGCAGATTGTGATCCATGGATGAGAACACTGCTGTGTGTTTCACTTCAGAAATGGAGTTAAATCCCAGGCTCTGATTCTTCCTACAAGCAAGACTTCGTTTCAGGTAAGGGCAGTCACTTTTCTGCTGAAATGAACTACATCGTTCACGAAGCTCACATGTTTCTCATCTTAACTGACAAGCATTGGATGTTAGAGGACCAGTGCTTTGTATCAGTTTCAGAAGCAGAGTTAAACTAGATATGTTCTGTATGTGTAGGAAACACCGTTCTTTTGTTCTCAGCACACTCAGGTTTCCTGCTGTATTAGAGACTCTAGAAAGCAGGAGCATGCTTCTTGCGCTAAAGCAGAGTGTGATCCATGGATGAGAACTATGCTGTGTGTTTCCCTTCAGAAATGGAGTTAAATCCCAGGCTCTGTGTGTTACTACAACAAGACTTCGTTTCAGGTAAGGGCAGTCACTTTTCTGCTCCAACGAACTACATCATTCACACAGCTCACACGTTTCTCATCTTAACTGACAAGCATTGGATGTTAGAGGACCTGTGGTTTTTTTCAGTTTCAGAAGCAGAGTTGAACTAGATATGGTACGTATGTTTAGGAAACACCTTTCTTTTGTTCTGAGCACACTCAGGTTTCCTGCTGTATTAGAGACTCTAGAAAGCAAGATCGTGCTTCTCACTGTAAAGCAGAGTGTGATCCATGGATGAGAACTCTGCTGTGTGTTTCCCTTCAGAAATGGAGTTAAATCCCAGGCTCTGTGTCTTACTACAAGCAAGACGTCGTTTCAGGTAAGGGCAGTCACTTTTCAGCTCAAACGAACTACATCATTCACGAAGCTCACACGTTTCTCATCTTAACTGACAAGCATTGGATGTTAGAGCACCAGTGCTTTTTATCAGTTTCAGAATCAGATTTGGACTACATATGGTCCGTATGTGTACGAGAAACCGTTGTTTTGTTCTGGGCACACTCAGATTTCCTGCTGTATTAGAGACTCTAGAAAGGAAGAGTGTGCTTCTCGCTCTAAAGCAGAGTGTGATCCATGGATGAGAACTCTGCTGTGTGTTTCCCTTCAGAAATGGAGTTAAATCCCAGGCTCTGTGTCTTCCTACAAGCTAGACTTCGTTTCAGGTAAGGGCAGTCACTTTTCAGCTCAAAAGAACTACATCTTTCACGAAGCTCACACGTTTCTCAACTTAACAGACAAGCATTGGATGTTAGAGGACCAGTGCTTGGTATCAGTTTCAGAAGCAGAGTTGGACTAGATATGGTCCGTATGTGTAGGAAACACCGTTCTATTGTTCCCAGCACACTCACGTTTCCTGCTGTCTTAAAGACTCTAGAAAGCAAGAGCGTGCTTCTTGTTCTAAAGCAGAGTGTGATCCATGGATGAGACTATGCTGTGTGTTTCCCTTCAGAAAAGGATTTAAATCCCAGGCTCTATGTCTTCCTACAAGCAAGACTTCGTTTCAGGTAAGGGCAGTCACTTTTCAGCTCAAACGATTTACATCTTTCACGGAGCTCACACGTTTCTCATCTTTACAGACAAGCATTGGATTTTAGAGGACCAGTGCTTTGTATCAGTAAGAAGCAGAGTTGGACTAGATATGGTCCGTATGTGTAGGAAACACCGTTCTTTTGTTCTCAGCACACTCACGTTTCCTGCTCTCTTAGAGACTCTCGAAAGCAAGAGCGTTCTTCTTGTTCTAAAGCAGAGTGTGATCAATGGATGAGACAATGCTGTGTGTTTCACTTCAGAAATGGATTTAAATCCCATGCTCTGAGTCTCCCTACAAGCAAGACATCCTTTCAGGTAAGGGCAGTCACTTTTCTGCACAAAGGAACTACATCGTTCACAAAGCTCACACGTTTCTCATCTTAACTGACAAGCATTGGATGTTAGAGGACCAGTGCATTGTATCAGTTTCAGAAGAAGATTTGGACTACATATGGTCCATATGTGTAGGAAACACCGTTCTTATATTCTGGGCACACTCAGATTTCCTGCTGTATTAGAGACTCTAGAAAGCAAGAGCGTGCTTCTCGCTCTAAAGCAGAGTGTGATCCATGGATGAGAACTATGCTGTGTGTTTGCCTTCAGAAATGGAGTTAAATCCCAGGCTCTGAGTCTTCCTACAAGCAAGACTTTATTTCAGGTAAGGGCAGACACTTTTCTGCTCAAACGAACTACATCGTTCACTGAGCTCACACTTTTCTCTTCTTAACTGACAATCATTGGATGTTAGAGGGTCAGTGCATTGTATCAGTTTCAGAAGCCGATTTGGACTAGATATGGTCCAAATGTGTAGGAAACACCATTCTTTTGTTCTGGGCAGACTCAGATTTCCTGCTGTCTTAGAGACTCTAGAAAGCAAGAGTGTGCTTCTCGCTCTAAAGCA
The DNA here is from genome assembly GCA_949786385.1 of Onychomys leucogaster. Taxonomy (NCBI): domain Eukaryota; kingdom Metazoa; phylum Chordata; class Mammalia; order Rodentia; family Cricetidae; genus Onychomys; species Onychomys leucogaster. The sequence continues at coordinate 1,411,668 of CATKUP010000047.1, forward strand.
GAGTGTGATCCATGTATGAATACTATACTGTGTGTTTCCCTTCAGAAGTGGAGTTAAATACCATGCTCTGAGTCTTACTACAAGCAAGACTTCGTTTCAGGTTATGGCAGTCACTTTTCAGTTCAAAGGAACTACATCATTCACAAAGCTCACACGTTTCTCATCTTAACTGAGAAGCATTGGATGTTAGAGGACCAGTGCATTGTATCAGTTTCAGAAGAAGATTTGGACTACATATGGTCCATATGTGTAGGAAACACCGTTCTTTTGTTCTCAGCACACTGACGTTTCCTGCTGTCTTAGAGACTCTAGAAAGCAAGTGCGTGCTTCTTGTTCTAAAACAGAGTGTGATCAATGAATGAGAACACTGGTGTTTGTTTCACTTCAGAAATGGAGTTAAATCCCAGGCTCTGAGTCTTCCTACAAGCAAGACTTCGTTTCAGGTAAGGGCAGTCTCTTTTCTGCTCAAACGAACTACATCGTTCACAAAGCTCACACGTTTCTCATCTTAACTGACAAGCATTGGATGTTAGAGGACCAGTGCTTTGTATCAGTTTCAGAAGAAGAGTTGGACTATATAATGTCCATATGTGTAGGAAACACCGTTCTATTGTTCTGGGCACACTCAGCTTTCCTGCTGTATTAGAGACTCTAGAAAGCAAGAGCGTGCTTCTCGCTCTAAAGCAGAGTGTGATCCATGGATGAGAACTATGCTGTGTGTTTCCCTTTAGAAATGGACTTAATTCCCAGGCTCTGAGTCTTCCTACAAGCAAGACTTCGTTTCAGGTAAGGGCAGTCACTTATCAAATCAAACGAACTACATCGTTCACTGAGCTCACACGTTTCTCATCTTAACTGACAAGCATTGGATGTTAGAGGGTCAGTGCTTTGTATCAGTTTTAGAAGCAGATTTGGACTACATATGGTCCATATGTGTAGGAAACCCCGTTCTTTTGTTCTGGGCACACTCACGTTTCCTGCTGTCTTAGAGACTCTAGAAAGCAAGAGCGTGCTTCTCGCTCTAAAGCAGAGTGTGATCCATGGATGAGACTATGCTGTGTGTTTCACTTCAGAAATGGAGTTAAATCCCATGCTCTGTGTCTCCCTACAAGCAAGACTTCGTTTCAGGTATGGGCAGTCACTTTTCGGCTCAAACGAACTACATCGTTCACGAAGCTCACACGTTTCTCATCTTAACTGTCAAGCATTGGATGTTAGAGGACCAGTGCTTTGTATCTGTTTCACAAGGAGAGTTGGACTAGATATGCTCCGTATGTGTAGGAAATACCGTTCTTTTGTTTTCAGCACACTCACCTTTCCTGCTGTCTTAAAGACTCTAGAAAGCAAGAGCGTGCTTCTCGCTCTAAAGCAGAGTGTGATCCATGGATGAGACTATGCTGTGTGTTTCCCTTCAGAAAAGGATTTAAATCCCAGGCTCTATGTCTTCATACAAGCAAGACTTCGTTTCAGGTATGGGCAGTCACTTCTCAGCTCAAACGATTTACTTCTTTCACGGAGCTCACACGTTTCTCATCTTTACAGACAAGCATTGGATTTTAGAGGACCAGTGCTTTGTATCAGTAAGAAGCAGAGTTGGACAAGATATGGTCCGTATGTGTAGGAAACACCGTTCTTTTGTTCTCAGCACACTCACGTTTCCTGCTCTCTTAGAGACTCTAGAAAGCAAGAGCGTTCTTCTTGTTCTAAAGCAGAGTGTGATCAATGGATGAGACAATGCTGTGTGTTTCTCTTCAGAAATGGATTTAAATCCCATGCTCTGAGTCTCCCTACAAGCAAGACATCCTTTCAGGTAAGGGCAGTCACTTTTCTGCACAAAGGAACTACATCGTTCACGAAGCTCACACGTTTCTCATCTTAACTGACAAGCATTGGATGTTAGAGGACCAGTGCATTGTATCAGTTTCAGAAGAAGATTTGGACTACATATAGTCCGTATGTGTAGGAAACACCGTTCTTATGTTCTGGGCACACTCAGATTTCCTGCTGTATTAGAGACTCTAGAAAGCAAGATCGTGCTTCTCACTGTAAAGCAGAGTGTGATCCATGGATGAGAACTCTGTTGTGTGTTTCCCTTCAGAAATGGAGTTAAATCCCAGGCTCTGTGTCTTACTACAAGCAAGACGTCGTTTCAGGTAAGGGCAGTCACTTTTCAGCTCAAACGAACTACATCATTCACAAAGCTCACACGTTTCTCATCTTAACTGACAAGCATTGGATTTTAGAGGACCAATGCTTTGTATCAGTTTCAGAAGCAGAGTTGGACTAGATATGGTCTGTATATGTAGGAAACACCGTTCTTTTGTTCTGGGCACACTCAGATTTCCTGCTGTATTAGAGACTCTAGAAAGGAAGAGTGTGCTTCTGGCTGTAAGCAGAGTGTGATCCATGGATGAGAGCTCTGCTGTGTGTTTCACATCAGAAATGGAGTTAAATCCCAGGCTCTGAGTCTTCCTACAAGCAAGACTTCCTGTCATGTAAGGGCAGTTTCTGTATAGCTCAAAGAAACTACATCGTTCACGAAACTCACACGTTTCTCATCTTACCTGACAAGCATTGGATGTTAGAGGACCTGTGGTTTGTTTCAGTTTCAGAAGCAGAGTTAAACTAGATATGTTCCGTATGTTTAGGAAACACCGTTCTTTTGTTCTGAGCACACTCAGGTTTCCTGCTGTATTAGAGACTCTAGAAAGCAAGAGCATGCTTCTTGCTGTAAAGCAGAGTGTGATCCATGGATGAGAACTATGCTGTGTGTTTCCCTTCGGAAATGGAGTTAAATCCCAGGCTCTGTGTCTTCCTACAAGCAAGACTTCTTTTCAGGTAAGGGCAGTCACTTTTCAGCTCAACAGAACTACATCATTCACGAAGCTCACACGTTTGTCATCTTAACAGACAAGCATTGGATGTTAGAGGAACAGTGCTTTGTATCAGTTTCAGAATCAGATTTGGACTACATATGGTCCATATGTGTACGAAAAGCAGTTGTTTTGTTCTGGGCACACTCAGATTTCCTGCTGTATTAGAGACTCTAGAAAGGAAGAGTGTGCTTCTCGCTCTAAAGCAGAGTGTGATCCATGGAAGAGAACTCTGCTGTGTGTTTCCCTTCAGAAATGGAGTTAAATGCCAGGCTCTGTGTCTTCCTACAAGCTAGACTTCGTTTCAGGTAAGGGCAGTCACTTTTCAGCTCAAAAGAACTACATCGTTCACGAAGCTCACACGTTTCTCATCTTAACAGACAAGCATTGGATGTTAGAGGACCAGTGCTTGGTATCAGTTTCAGAAGCAGAGTTGGACTAGATATGGTCCGTATGTGTAGGAAACACCGTTCTTTTGTTCCCAGCACACTCACGTTTCCTGCTGTCTTAGAGATTCTAGAAAGCAAGAGCGTGCTTCTTGTTCTAAAGCAGAGTGTGATCAATGGATCAGAACTATGCTGTGTGTTTCACTTCAGAAATGGAGTTAAATCCAAGGCTCTGAGTCTTCCTACAATCAAGACTTCATTTCAGGTAAGGACAGTTACTTTACAGCTCAATTGAACGACATCGTTTACGAAGCTCACACGTCTCTCATCTTAACTGACAAGCCTTGGATGTTAGAGGACCAGTGCTTTTTATCAGTTTCAGAATCAGATTTGGACTACATATGGTCCGTATGTGTACGAGAAACCGTTGTTTTGTTCTGGGCACACTCAGATTTCCTGCTGTATTAGAGACTGTAGAATGGAAGAGTGTGCCTCTCGCTATAAAGCAGAGTGTGATCCATGGATGAGAACTCTGCTGTGTGTTTCCCTTCAGAAATGGAGTTAAATCACAGGCTCTGTGTCTTACTACAAGCTAGACTTCGTTTCAGGTAAGGGCAGTCACTTTTCAGCTCAAACGAACTTCATTGTTCACGAAGCTCACACGTTTCTCATCTTAACTGACAAGCATTGGATGTTAGAGGACCTGTGATTTGTATCAGTTTCAGAAGCAGAGTTGGACTAGATATGGTCCGTTTGTGTAGGAAACACCGTTCTTTTGTTCTGGGCACACTCACATTTCCTGCTGTCTTAGAGACTCTAGAAAGCAAGAGCGTGCTTCTCGTTCTAAAGCAGAGTGTGTTCCATGGATGAAAACTATGCTGTGTGTTTCCCTTCAGAAAAGGAGTTAAATCCCAGGCTCTGAGTCTCCCTACAAGCAAGACTTCATTTCAGGTAAGGGCAGACACTTTTCTGCTCAAACGAACTACATCATTCACTGAGCTCACACTTTTCTCTTCTTAACTGACAATCATTGGATGTTAGAGGGTCAGTGCATTGTATCAGTTTCAGAAGCCGATTTGGACTAGATATGGTCCAAATGTGTAGGAAACACCATTCTTTTGTTCTGGACAGACTCAGATTTCCTGCTGTCTTAGAGACTCTAGAAAGCAAGAGTGTGCTTCTCGCTCTAAAGCAGAGTGTGATCCATGTATGAATACTATGCTGTGTGTTTCCCTTCAGAAGTGGAGTTAAATACCATGCTCTGAGTCTTACTACAAGCAAGACTTCGTTTCAGGTTATGGCAGTCACTTTTCAGTTCAAAGGAACTACATCATTCACAAAGCTCACACGTTTCTCATCTTAACTGACAAGCATTGGATGTTAGAGGACCAGTGCTTTGTATCTGTTTCACAAGCAGAGTTGGACTAGATATGCTCCGTATTTAGGAAATACCATTCTTTTGTTCTCAGCACACTCACGTTTCCTGCTCTCTTAGAGACTCTCAAAAGCAAGAGCGTTCTTCTTGTTCTAAAGCAGAGTGTGATCCATGGATGAGACTATGCTGTGTGTTTCCCTTCAGAAAAGGATTTAAATCCCAGGCTCTATGTCTTCCTACAAGCAAGACTTCGTTTCAGGTAAGGGCAGTCACTTTTCAGCTCAAACGATTTACATCTTTCACGGAGCTCACACGTTTCTCATCTTTACAGACAAGCATTGGATTTTAGAGGACCAGTGCTTTGTATCAGTAAGAAGCAGAGTTGGACTAGATATGGTCCGTATGTGTAGGAAACACCGTTCTTTTGTTCTCAGCACACTCACGTTTCCTGCTGTCTTAGACAATCTAGAAAGCAAGAGCGTGCTTCTTGTTCTAAAGCAGAGTGTGATCAATGGATGATTACACTGCTGTGTGTTTTACTTCAGAAATGGAGTTAAATCCCAGGCTCTGAGTCTTCCTACAAGCAAGACTTCGTTTCAGGTAAGGGCAGTTACTTTACAGCTCAAACGAACTACATCGTTCACGAAGCTGACACGTTTCGGATGTGACCTGACAAGCATTGGATGTTAGAGGACCTGTGGTTTGTTTCTGTTTCAGAAGCAGAGTTGAACTAGATATGGTCCGAATGTTTAGGAAACACCATTCTTTTGTTCTGAGTACACTGAGGTTTCCTGCTGTATTAGACACTCTAGAAAGCAAGAGCTTGCTTCTCGTTCTAAAGCAGAGTGTGTTCCATGGATGAAAACTATGCTGTGTGTTTCCCTTCAGAAAAGGAGTGAAATCCCAGGCTCTGAGTCTCCCTACAAGCAAGACTTCGTTTCAGGTAAGGGCAGTCACTTTTCTGCTCAAGCGAACTACATCTTTCACGAAGCTCACACGTTTCTCATCTTAACTGACAAGCATTGGATGTTAGAGGACCAGTGCATTCTATCAGTTTCAGAAGAAGATTTGGACTACATATAGTCCGTATGTGTAGGAAACACCGTTCTTTTGTTCTGGGCACACTCAGATTTCCTGCTGTCTTAGAGACTCTAGAAAGCAAGAGCGTGCTTCTCGCTCTAAAGCAGAGTGTGATCCATGGATGAGAACTATGCTGTGTGTTTGCCTTCAGAAATGGAGTTAAATCCCAGGCTCTGAGTCTTCCTACAAGCAAGACTTCATTTCAGGTAAGGGCAGACACTTTTCTGCTCAAACGAACTACATCGTTCACTGAGCTCACACTTTTCTTAACTGACAATCATTGGATGTTAGAGGGTCAGTGCATTGTATCAGTTTCAGAAGCCGATTTGGACTAGATATGGTCCAAATGTGTAGGAAACACCATTCTTTTGTTCTGGGCAGACTCAGATTTCCTGCTGTCTTAGAGACTCTAGAAAGCAAGAGTGTGCTTCTCGCCCTAAAGCAGAGTGTGATCCATGTATGAATACTATGCCGTGTGTTTCCCTTCAGAAGTGGAGTTAAATACCATGCTCTGAGTCTTACTATAAGCAAGACTTCCTTTCATGTAAGGGCAGTTTCTTTATAGCTCAAAGGAACTACATCGTTCACGAAGCTCACACGTTTCTCATCTTAACTGACAAGCATTGGATGTTAGAGGACCAGTGCTTTGTATCAGTTTCAGAAGCAGAGTTAAACTAGATATGTTCTGTATGTGTAGGAAACACCGTTCTTTTGTTCTCAGCACACTCAGGTTTCCTGCTGTATTGGAGACTCTAGAAAGGAAGAGTGTGCTTCTGGCTGTAAGCAGAGTGTGATCCATGGATGAGAGCTCTGCTGTGTGTTTCACATCAGAAATGGAGTTAAATCCCAGGCTCTGAGTCTTCCAACAAGCAAGACTTCCTTTCATGTAAGGGCAGTTTCTGTATAGCTCAAAGAAACTACATCGTTCATGAAACTCACACGTTTCTCATCTTACCTGACAAGCATTGGATGGTAGAGGACCTGTGGTTTGTTTCAGTTTCAGAAGCAGAGTTAAACTAGATATGTTCCGTATGTTTAGGAAACACCGTTCTTTCTTCTGAGCACACTCAGTTTTCCTGCTGTATTAGAGACTCTAGAAAGCAAGTGCGTGCTTCTTGGTCTAAAGCAGATTGTGATCCATGGATGAGAACACTGCTGTGTGTTTCACTTCAGAAATGGAGTTAAATCCCAGGCTCTGTGTCTTACTACAAGCAAGACGTCGTTTCAGGTAAGGGCAGTCACTTTTCAGCTCAAACGAACTACATCATTCACGAAGCTCACACGTTTCTCATCTTAACTGACAAGCATTGGATGTTAGAGGACCAGTGCTTTTTATCAGTTTCAGAATCAGATTTGGACTACATATGGTCCGTATGTGTACGAGAAACCGTTGTTTTGTTCTGGGCACACTCAGATTTCCTGCTGTATTAGAGACTCTAGAAAGGAAGAGTGTGCTTCTCGCTCTAAAGCAGAGTGTGATCCATGGATGAGAACTCTGCTGTGTGTGTCACTTCAGAAATGTAGTTAAATCCCAGGCTCTGTGTCTTCCTACAAGCTAGACTTCGTTTCAGGTAAGGGCAGTCACTTTTCAGCTCAAAAGAACTACATCTTTCACGAAGCTCACACGTTTCTCAACTTAACAGACAAGCATTGGATGTTAGAGGACCAGTGCTTGGTATCAGTTTCAGAAGCAGAGTTGGACTAGATATGGTCCGTATGTGTAGGAAACACTGTTCTATTGTTCCCAGCACACTCACGTTTCCTGCTGTCTTAGAGACTCTAGAAAGCAAGAGCGTGCTTCTTGTTCTAAAGCAGAGTGTGATCAATGGATGAGAACTCTGCTGTGTGTTTCACTTCAGAAATGGAGTTAAATTCCAGGCTCTGAGTCTTCCTACAATCAAGACTTCCTTTCATGTAAGGACAGTTACTTTACAGCTCAATCGAACGACATCGTTTATGAAGCTCACACGTCTCTCATCTTAACTGACAAGCATTGGATGTTAGAGGACCAGTGCTTTGTATCAGTTTCAGAAGCAGATTTGGACTACATATGGTCCGTATGTGTACGAAAAACCGTTGTTTTGTTCTGGGCACACTCAGATTTCCTGCTGTATTAGAGACTCTAGAAAGAAAGAGTGTGCTTCTCGCTATAAAGCAGAGTGTGATCCATGGATGAGAACTCTGTTGTGTGTTTCCCTTCAGAAATGGAGTTAAATCACAGGCTCTGTGTCTTACTACAAGCTAGACTTCGTTTCAGGTAAGGGCAGTCACTTTTCAGCTCAAAGGAACTACATTGTTCACGAAGCTCACACGTTTCTCATCTTAAATGACAAGCATTGGATGTTAGATGACCTGTGATTTGTATCAGTTTCAGAAGCAGAGTTGGACTAGGTATGGTCCGTATGTGTAGGAAACTCAGTTCCTTTGTTCTGGGCACACTCAGATTTCCTGCTGTATTAGAGACTCTAGAAAGGAAGAGCGTGCTTCTGGCTGTAAGCAGAGTGTGATCCATGGATGAGAACTCTGCTGTGTGTTTCCCTGCAGAAATGGAGTTAAATCCCAGGCTCTGAGTCTTCCAACAAGCAAGACTTCCTTTCATGTAAGGGCAGTTTCTGTATAGCTTAAAGAAACTACATCGTTCATGAAACTCACACGTTTCTCCTCTTACCTGACAAGCATTGGATGTTAGAGGACCTGTGGTTTGTTTCAGTTTCAGAAGCAGAGTTAAACTAGATATGTTCCGTATGTTTAGGAAACACCGTTCTTTCTTCTGAGCACACTCAGTTTTCCTGCTGTATTAGAGACTCTAGAAAGCAAGAGCATGCTTCTTGCTGTAAAGCAGAGTGTGATCCATGGATGAGAACTATGCTGTGTGTTTCACTTCAGAAATGGAGTTAAATCCCAGGCTCTGTGTCTTCCTACAAGCAAGACTTCTTTTCAGGTAAGGGCAGTCTCTTTTCACCTCAAAAGAACTACATCGTTCACGAAGCTCACACGTTTCTCATCTTAACTGACAAGCATTGGATGTTAGAGGACCAGTGCTTTGTATCAGTTTCAGAATCAGATTTGGACTACATATGGTCCGTATGTGTATGAAAAACCGTTGTTTTGTTCTGGGCACACTCAGATTTCCTGCTGTATTAGAGACTCTAGAAAGCAAGTGCGTGCTTCTTGGTCTAAAGCAGATTGTGATCCATGGATGAGAACACTGCTGTGTGTTTCACTTCAGAAATGGAGTTAAATCCCAGGCTCTGATTCTTCCTACAAGCAAGACTTCGTTTCAGGTAAGGGCAGTCACTTTTCTGCTGAAATGAACTACATCGTTCACGAAGCTCACATGTTTCTCATCTTAACTGACAAGCATTGGATGTTAGAGGACCAGTGCTTTGTATCAGTTTCAGAAGCAGAGTTAAACTAGATATGTTCTGTATGTGTAGGAAACACCGTTCTTTTGTTCTCAGCACACTCAGGTTTCCTGCTGTATTAGAGACTCTAGAAAGCAGGAGCATGCTTCTTGCGCTAAAGCAGAGTGTGATCCATGGATGAGAACTATGCTGTGTGTTTCCCTTCAGAAATGGAGTTAAATCCCAGGCTCTGTGTGTTACTACAACAAGACTTCGTTTCAGGTAAGGGCAGTCACTTTTCTGCTCCAACGAACTACATCATTCACACAGCTCACACGTTTCTCATCTTAACTGACAAGCATTGGATGTTAGAGGACCTGTGGTTTTTTTCAGTTTCAGAAGCAGAGTTGAACTAGATATGGTACGTATGTTTAGGAAACACCTTTCTTTTGTTCTGAGCACACTCAGGTTTCCTGCTGTATTAGAGACTCTAGAAAGCAAGATCGTGCTTCTCACTGTAAAGCAGAGTGTGATCCATGGATGAGAACTCTGCTGTGTGTTTCCCTTCAGAAATGGAGTTAAATCCCAGGCTCTGTGTCTTACTACAAGCAAGACGTCGTTTCAGGTAAGGGCAGTCACTTTTCAGCTCAAACGAACTACATCATTCACGAAGCTCACACGTTTCTCATCTTAACTGACAAGCATTGGATGTTAGAGCACCAGTGCTTTTTATCAGTTTCAGAATCAGATTTGGACTACATATGGTCCGTATGTGTACGAGAAACCGTTGTTTTGTTCTGGGCACACTCAGATTTCCTGCTGTATTAGAGACTCTAGGAAGGAAGAGTGTGCTTCTCGCTCTAAAGCAGAGTGTGATCCATGGATGAGAACTCTGCTGTGTGTTTCCCTTCAGAAATGGAGTTAAATCCCAGGCTCTGTGTCTTCCTACAAGCTAGACTTCGTTTCAGGTAAGGGCAGTCACTTTTCAGCTCAAAAGAACTACATCTTTCACGAAGCTCACACGTTTCTCAACTTAACAGACAAGCATTGGATGTTAGAGGACCAGTGCTTGGTATCAGTTTCAGAAGCAGAGTTGGACTAGATATGGTCCGTATGTGTAGGAAACACCGTTCTATTGTTCCCAGCACACTCACGTTTCCTGCTGTCTTAGAGACTCTAGAAAGCAAGAGCGTGCTTCTTGTTCTAAAGCAGAGTGTGATCAATGGATGAGAACTCTGCTGTGTGTTTCACTTCAGAAATGGAGTTAAATTCCAGGCTCTGAGTCTTCCTACAATCAAGACTTCCTTTCATGTAAGGACAGTTACTTTACAGCTCAATCGAACGACATCGTTTATGAAGCTCACACGTCTCTCATCTTAACTGACAAGCATTGGATGTTAGAGGACCAGTGCTTTGTATCAGTTTCAGAAGCAGATTTGGACTACATATGGTCCGTATGTGTACGAAAAACCGTTGTTTTGTTCTGGGCACACTCAGATTTCCTGCTGTATTAGAGACTCTAGAAAGAAAGAGTGTGCTTCTCGCTATAAAGCAGAGTGTGATCCATGGATGAGAACTCTGTTGTGTGTTTCCCTTCAGAAATGGAGTTAAATCACAGGCTCTGTGTCTTACTACAAGCTAGACTTCGTTTCAGGTAAGGGCAGTCACTTTTCAGCTCAAAGGAACTACATTGTTCACGAAGCTCACACGTTTCTCATCTTAACTGACAAGCATTGGATGTTAGATGACCTGTGATTTGTATCAGTTTCAGAAGCAGAGTTTGACTAGGTATGGTCCGTATGTGTAGGAAACTCAGTTCCTTTGTTCTGGGCACACTCAGATTTCCTGCTGTATTAGAGACTCTAGAAAGGAAGAGCGTGCTTCTGGCTGTAAGCAGAGTGTGATCCATGGATGAGAACTCTGCTGTGTGTTTCCCTGCAGAAATGGAGTTAAATCCCAGGCTCTGAGTCTTCCAACAAGCAAGACTTCCTTTCATGTAAGGGCAGTTTCTGTATAGCTCAAAGAAACTACATCGTTCATGAAACTCACACGTTTCTCATCTTACCTGACAAGCATTGGATGTTAGAGGACCTGTGGTTTGTTTCAGTTTCAGAAGCAGAGTTAAACTAGATATGTTCCGTATGTTTAGGAAACACCGTTCTTTCTTCTGAGCACACTCAGTTTTCCTGCTGTATTAGAGACTCTAGAAAGCAAGAGCATGCTTCTTGCTGTAAAGCAGAGTGTGATCCATGGATGAGAACTATGCTGTGTTTCACTTCAGAAATGGAGTTAAATCCCAGGCTCTGTGTCTTACTACAAGCAAGACTTCTTTTCAGGTAAGGGCAGTCTCTTTTCACCTCAAAAGAACTACATCGTTCACGAAGCTCACACGTTTCTCATCTTAACTGACAAGCATTGGATGTTAGAGGACCAGTGCTTTGTATCAGTTTCAGAATCAGATTTGGACTACATATGGTGTATGTGTACGAAAAACCGTTGTTTTGTTCTGGGCACACTCAGATTTCCTGCTGTATTAGAGACTCTAGAAAGCAAGTGCGTGCTTCTTGGTCTAAAGCAGATTGTGATCCATGGATGAGAACACTGCTGTGTGTTTCACTTCAGAAATGGAGTTAAATCCCAGGCTCTGTGTCTCACTACAAGCTAGACTTCGTTTCAGGTAAGGGCAGTCACTTTTCAGCTCAAACGAACTACATCGTTCACGAAGCTCACATGTCTCTCATCTTAACTGACAAGCATTGGATATTAGAGGACCAGTGATTTGAGTCAGTTTCAGAAGCAGAGTTGGACTAGAAATGGTCCGTATGTGTAGGAAACACCATAGTTTTGTTCTGGGCACACTCAGATTTCATGCTGTATTAGAGACTCTAGAAAGGAAGAGTGTGCTTCTGGATGTAAGCACAGTGTGATCCATGGATGAGAACTCTGCTGTGTGTTTCCCTTCAGAAATGGAGTTAAATCCCAGGCTCTGTGTCTTCCTACAAGCTAGACTTCATTTCAGGTAAGGGCAGTCACTTTTCAGCTCAAAAGAACTACATCTTTCACGAAGCTCACACGTTTCTCATCTTAACAGACAAGCATTGGATGTTAGAGGACCAGTGCTTGGTATCAGTTTCAGAAGCAGAGTTGGACTAGATATGGTCCGTATGTGTAGGAAACACCGTTCTATTGTTCCCAGCACACTCACGTTTCCTGCTGTCTTAGAGACTCTAGAAAGCAAGAGCGTGCTTCTTGTTCTAAAGCAGAGTGTGATCCATGGATGAGAACTCTGTTGTGTGTTTCACTTCAGAAATGGAGTTAAATTCCAGGCTCTGAGTCTTCCTACAATCAAGACTTCATTTCAGGTAAGGACAGTTACTTTACAGCTCAATCGAACGACATCGTTTATGAAGCTCACACGTCTCTCATCTTAACTGACAAGCATTGGATGTTAGAGGACCAGTGCTTTGTATCAGTTTCAGAAGCATATTTGGACTACATATGGTCCGTATGTGTACGAAAAACCGTTGTTTTGTTCTGGGCACACTCAGATTTCCTGCTGTATTAGAGACTCTAGAAAGAAAGAGTGTGCTTCTCGCTATAAAGCAGAGTGTGATCCATGGATGAGAACTCTGCTGTGTGTTTCCCTGCAGAAATGGAGTTAAATCCCAGGCTCTGAGTCTTCCAACAAGCAAGACTTCCTTTCATGTAAGGGCAGTTTCTGTATAGCTCAAAGAAACTACATCGTTCATGAAACTCACACTTTTCTCATCTTACCTGACAAGCATTGGATGTTAGAGGACCTGTGGTTTGTTTCAGTTTCAGAAGCAGAGTTAAACTAGATATGTTCCGTATGTTTAGGAAACACCGTTCTTTCTTCTGAGCACACTCAGTTTTCCTGCTGTATTAGAGACTCTAGAAAGCAAGAGCATGCTTCTTGCTGTAAAGCAGAGTGTGATCCATGGATGAGAACTATGCTGTGTGTTTCACTTCAGAAATGGAGTTAAATCCCAGGCTCTGTGTCTTCCTACAAGCAAGACTTCTTTTCAGGTAAGGGCAGTCTCTTTTCAGCTCAAAAGAACTACATCGTTCACGAAGCTCACACGTTTCTCATCTTAACTGACAAGCATTGGATGTTAGAGGACCAGTGCTTTGTATCAGTTTCAGAATCAGATTTGGACTACATATGGTCCGTATGTGTACGAAAAACCGTTGTTTTGTTCTGGGCACACTCAGATTTCCTGCTGTATTAGAGACTCTAGAAAGCAAGTGCGTGCTTCTTGGTCTAAAGCAGATTGTGATCCATGGATGAGAACACTGCTGTGTGTTTCACTTCAGAAATGGAGTTAAATCCCAGGCTCTTATTCTTCCTACATGCAAGACTTCGTTTCAGGTAAGGGCAGTCACTTTTCTGCTGAAATGAACTACATCGTTCACCAAGCTCACATGTTTCTCATCTTAACTGACAAGCATTGGATGTTAGAGGACCAGTGCTTTGTATCAGTTTCAGAAGCAGAGTTAAACTAGATATGTTCTGTATGTGTAGGAAACACCGTTCTTTTGTTCTCAGCACACTCAGGTTTCCTGCTGTATTAGAGACTCTAGAAAGCAGGAGCATGCTTCTTGCGCTAAAGCAGAGTGTGATCCATGGATGAGAACTCTGCTGTGTGTTTCCCTTCACAAATGGAGTTAAATCCCAGGCTCTGTGTGTTACTACAACAAGACTTCGTTTCAGGTAAGGGCAGTCACTTTTCTGCTCCAACGAACTACATCATTCACACAGCTCACACGTTTCTCATCTTAACTGACAAGCATTGGATGTTAGAGGACCTGTGGTTTTTTTCAGTTTCAGAAGCAGAGTTGAACTAGATACGGTACGTATGTTTAGGAAACACCTTTCTTTTGTTCTGAGCACACTCAGGTTTCCTGCTGTATTAGAGACTCTAGAAAGCAAGATCGTGCTTCTCACTGTAAAGCAGAGTGTGATCCATGGATGAGAACTCTGCTGTGTGTTTCCCTTCAGAAATGGAGTTAAATCCCAGGCTCTGTGTCTTACTACAAGCACGACGTCGTTTCAGGTAAGGGCAGTCACTTTTCAGCTCAAAAGAACTACATCTTTCACGAAGCTCACACGTTTCTCAACTTAACAGACAAGCATTGGATGTTAGAGGACCAGTGCTTGGTATCAGTTTCAGAAGCAGAGTTGGACTAGATATGGTCCGTATGTGTAGGAAACACCGTTCTATTGTTCCCAGCACACTCACGTTTCCTGCTGTCTTAGAGACTCTAGAAAGCAAGAGCGTGCTTCTTGTTCTAAAGCAGAGTGTGATCAATGGATGAGAACTCTGCTGTGTGTTTCACTTCAGAAATGGAGTTAAATCCCAGGCTCTGAGTCTTCCTACAATCAAGACTTCCTTTCATGTAAGGACAGTTACATTACAGCTCAATTGAACGACATCGTTTATGAAGCTCACACGTCTCTCATCTTAACTGACAAGCATTGGATGTTAGAGGACCAGTGATTTGAGTCAGTTTCTGAAGCAGAGTTGGACTAGAAATGGTCCGTATGTGTAGGAAACACCATAGTTTTGTTCTGGGCACACTCAGATTTCATGCTGTATTAGAGACTCTAGATAGGAAGAGTGTGCTTCTGGATGTAAGCACAGTGTGATCCATGGATGAGAACTCTGCTGTGTGTTTCCCTTCAGAAATGGAGTTAAATCCCAGGCTCTGAGTCTTCCTACAATCAAGACTTCATTTCAGGTAAGGACAGTTACTTTACAGCTCAATCGAACGACATCGTTTATGAAGCTCACACGTCTCTCATCTTAACTGACAAGCATTGGATGTTAGAGGACCAGTGCTTTGTATCAGTTTCAGAAGCAGACTTGGACTACATATGGTCCGTATGTGTACGAAAAACCGTTGTTTTGTTCTGGGCACACTCAGATTTCCTGCTGTATTAGAGAATCTAGAAAGAAAGAGTGTGCTTCTCCCTATAAAGCAGAGTGTGATCCATGGATGAGAACTCTGCTGTGTGTTTCCCTTCAGAAATGGAGTTAAATCACAGGCTCTGTGTCTTACTACAAGCTAGACTTCGTTTCAGGTAAGGGCAGTCACTTTTCAGCTCAAAGGAACTACATCGTTCACGAAGCTCACACGTTTCTCATCTTAACTGACAAGCATTGGATGTTAGAGGACCTGTGATTTGTATCAGTTTCAGAAGCAGAGTTGCACTAGATATGGTCCGTATGTGTAGGAAACACAGTTCCTTTGTTCTGGGCACACTCAGATTTCCTGCTGTATTAGAGACTCTAGAAAGGAAGAGCGTGCTTCTGGCTGTAAGCAGAGTGTGATCCATGGATGAGAACTCTGCTGTGTGTTTCCCTGCAGAAATGGAGTTAAATCCCAGGCTCTGAGTCTTCCTACAAGCAAGACTTCCTTTCATGTAAGGGCAGTTTCTTTATAGCTCAAAAGAACTACATCGTTCACGAAACTCACACATTTCTCATCTTAACTGACAAGCATTGGATGTTAGAGGACCAGTGCTTTGTATCAGTTTCCGAAGCAGATTTGGACTACATATGGTCCGTATGTGTAGGCAACATCGTTCTTTTGTTCTCAGCACACTCACGTTTCATGCTGTCTTAGATTCTCTAGAAAGCAAGAGCATGCTTCTTGCTCCAAAGCAGAGTGTGATCTATGCATGAGAACTCTGCTGTGTGTTTCACCTTAGAAATGGAGTTAAATCCCAGGCTCTGAGTCTTCCTACAAGCAAGATTTCATTTCAGGTAAGGGCAGTTACTTTAGAGCTCAAACGAACTACATCATTCACGAAGCTCACACGTTTCTCATCTTAACTGACAAGCATTGGATGTTAGAGGACCAGTGCTTTGTGTCAGTTTCAGAAGCAGATTTGGACTAAATATGGTCAGTAGGTGTACGAAAAACCTTTGTTTTTTTAGGGGCACACTCAGATTTCCTGCTGTATTAGAGACTCTAGAAAGGAAGAGTGTACTTCTCGCCCTAAAGCAGAGTGTGATCCATGGATGAGAACTCTGCTGTGTGTTTCCCTTCAGAAATGGAGTTAAATCCCAGGCTCTGTGTCTCACTACAAGCTAGACTTCGTTTCAGGTAAGGGCAGTCACTTTTCAGCTCAAAGGAACTACATCGTTCACGAAGCTCACACGTCTCTCATCTTAACTGACAAGCATTGGATATTAGAGGACCAGTGATTTCAGTCAGTTTCAGAAGCAGAGTTGGACTAGAAATGGTCCGTATGTGTAGGAAACACCGTAGTTTTGTTCTGGGCACACTCAGATTTCATGCTGTATTAGAGACTCTAGAAAGGAAGAGTGTGCTTCTGGATGTAAGCACAGTGTGATCCATGGATGAGAACTCTGCTGTGTGTTTCCCTTCAGAAATGGAGTTAAATTCCAGGCTCTGAGTCTTACTGCAAGCAAGACTTCCTTTCAGGTAAGTGCAGTTTCTTTATAGCTCAAAGGAACTACATCGTTCACGAAACTCACACGTTTCTCATCTTAACTGACAAGCATTGGATGTTAGAGGACCAGTGCTTTGTGTCAGTTTCAGAAGCAGAGTTGGACTAGATATGGTCCGTATGTGTAGGAAACACCGTTCTTTTGTTCTGGGCACAATCAGATTTCCTCCTGTCTTAGAGACTCTAGAAAGCAAGAGCGAGATTCTTGCTCTAAAGCAGAGTGTGATCAATGGATGAGAACTCTGCTGTGTGTTTCACTTGAGAAATGGAGTTAAATCCCAGGCTCTGAGTCTTCCTACAATCCAGACTTCATTTCAGGTAAGGGCAGTTACTTTACAGCTCAAACGAACTACATCGTTCACGAATCTCACACGTTTCTCATCTAAACTGACAAGCATTGGATGTTAGAGGACCAGTGCTTTATATCAGTTTCAGAATCAGATTTGGACTACATATGGTCCGTATGTGTACGATAAACGGTTGTTTTGTTCTGGGCACACTCAGATTTCCTGCTGTATTAGAGACTCTAGAAAGGAAGAGTGTGCTTCTCGCTCTAAAGCAGAGTGTGATCCATGGATGAGAACTCTGCTGTGTGTTTCCCTTCTGAAATGGAGTTAAATCCCAGGCTCTGTGTCTCACTACAAGCTAGACTTCGTTTCAGGTAAGGGCAGTCACTTTTCAGCTCAAACGAACTACATCGTTCACGAAACTCACACGTTTCTCATCTTAACTGACAAGCATTGGATGTTAGAGGACCTGTGGTTTGTTTCAGTTTCAGAAGCAGAGTTAAACTAGATATGTTCCGTATGTTTAGGAAACACCGTTCTTTTGTTCTGAGCACACTCAGGTTTCCTGCTGTATTAGAGACTCTAGAAAGCAAGAGAATACTTCTTGCTCTAAAGCAGAGTGTGATCCATGGATGAGAACTCTGCTGTGTGTTTCCCTTCAGAAATGGAGTTAAATCCCAGGCTCTGTGTCTTCCTACAAGCAAGACTTCTTTTCAGTTAAGGGCAGTCACTTTTCAGCTCAAAAGAACTTCATTGTTCACGAAGCTCACACGTTTCTCATCTTAACAGACAAGCATTGGATGTGAGAGGACCAGTGCTTTGTATCAGTTTCAGAAGCAGAGTTAAACTAGATATGTTCTGTATGTGTAGGAAACACCGTTCTTTTGTTCTCAGCACACTCAGGTTTCCTGCTGTATTAGAGACTCTAGAACGCCAGAGCATGCTTCTTGCGCTAAAGCAGAGTGTGATCCATGGATGAGAACTATGCTGTGTGTTTCCCTTCAGAAATGGAGTTCAATCCCAGGCTCTGTGTCTTACTACAACAAGACTTCGTTTCAGGTAAGGGCAGTCACTTTTCTGCTCAATCGAACTACATCGTTCACGCAGCTTACACGTTTTGGATCTTACCTAACAAGCATTGGATGTTAGAGGTCCTTTGGTTTTTTTCAGTTTCAGAAGCAGAGTTGAACTAGATATGGTACGTATGTTTAGGAAACATGTTTCTTTTGTTCTGAGCACACTCATGTTTCCTGCTGTATTAGAGACTCTAGAAAGCAAGATCCTGCTTCTCACTGTAAAGCAGAGTGTGATCCATGGATGAGAACTCTGCTGTGTGTTTCACTTCAGAAATGGAGTTAAATCCCAGGCTCTGTGTCTTACTACAAGCAAGACGTCGTTTCAGGTAAGGGCAGTCACTTTTCAGCTCAAAAGAACTACATCGTTCACGAAGTTCACACGTTTGTCATCTTAACAGACAAGCATTGGATGTTAGAGGACCAGTGCTTTGTATCAGTTTCAGAATCAGATTTGGACTACATATGGTCCGTATGTGTACAAAAAGCCATTGTTTTGTTCTGGGCACACTCAGATTTCCTGCTGTATTAGAGACTCTAGAAAGGTAGAGTGTGCTTCTCGCTCTAAAGCAGAGTGTGAGCCATGGATGAAAACTCTGCTGTGTGTTTCCCTTCAGAAATGGAGTTAAATCCCAGGCTCTGTGTCTTCCTACAAGCTAGACTTCGTTTCAGGTAAGGGCAGTCACTTTTCAGCTCAAAAGAACTACATCGTTCACGAAGCTCACACGTTTCTCATCTTAACAAACAAGCATTGGATGTTAGAGGACCAGTGCTTGGTATCAGTTTCAGAAGCAGAGTTGGACTAGATATGGTCCGTATGTGTAGGAAACACCGTTCTTTTGTTCCCAGCACACTCACCTTTCCTGCTGTCTTAGAGACTCTAGAAAGCAAGAGCGTGTTTCTTGTTCTAAAGCAGAGGGTGATCAATGGATGAGAACTCTCCTGTGTGTTTCCCTTCAGAAATGGAGTTAAATTCCAGGCTCTGAGTCTTCCTACAATCAAGACTTCATTTCAGGTAAGGACAGTTACTTTACAGCTCAAACGAACTAAATCGTTTACGAAGCTCACACGTCTCTCATCTTAACTGACAAGCCTTGGATGTTAGAGGACCAGTGCTCTGTATCAGTTTCAGAAGCAGATTTGGACTACATATGGTCCGTATGTGTTCGAAAAACCGTTGTTTTCTTCTGGGCACACTCAGATTTCCTGCTGTATTAGAGACTCTAGAAAGGAAGAGCGTGCTTCTGGCTGTAAGCAGAGTGTGATCCATGGATGAGAACTCTGCTGTGTGTTTCCCTGCAGAAATGGAGTTAAATCCCAGGCTCTGAGTCTTCCAACAAGCAAGACTTCCTTTCATGTAAGGGCAGTTTCTGTATAGCTCAAAGAAACTACATCGTTCATGAAACTCACACGTTTCTCATCTTACCTGACAAGCATTGGATGTTAGAGGACCTGTGGTTTGTTTCAGTTTCAGAAGCAGAGTTAAACTAGATATGTTCCGTATGTATAGGAAACACCGTTCTTTCTTCTGAGCACACTCAGTTTTCCTGCTGTATTAGAGACTCTAGAAAGCAAGAGCATGCTTCTTGCTGTAAAGCAGAGTGTGATCCATGGATGAGAACTATGCTGTGTTTCACTTCAGAAATGGAGTTAAATCCCAGGCTCTGTGTCTTACTACAAGCAAGACTTCTTTTCAGGTAAGGGCAGTCTCTTTTCACCTCAAAAGAACTACATCGTTCACGAAGCTCACACGTTTCTCATCTTAACTGACAAGCATTGGATGTTAGAGGACCAGTGCTTTGTATCAGTTTCAGAATCAGATTTGGACTACATATGGTGTATGTGTACGAAAAACCGTTGTTTTGTTCTGGGCACACTCAGATTTCCTGCTGTATTAGAGACTCTAGAAAGCAAGTGCGTGCTTCTTGGTCTAAAGCAGATTGTGATCCATGGATGAGAACACTGCTGTGTGTTTCACTTCAGAAATGGAGTTAAATCCCAGGCTCTGTGTCTCACTACAAGCTAGACTTCGTTTCAGGTAAGGGCAGTCACTTTTCAGCTCAAACGAACTACATCGTTCACGAAGCTCACATGTCTCTCATCTTAACTGACAAGCATTGGATATTAGAGGACCAGTGATTTGAGTCAGTTTCAGAAGCAGAGTTGGACTAGAAATGGTCCGTATGTGTAGGAAACACCATAGTTTTGTTCTGGGCACACTCAGATTTCATGCTGTATTAGAGACTCTAGAAAGGAAGAGTGTGCTTCTGGATGTAAGCACAGTGTGATCCATGGATGAGAACTCTGCTGTGTGTTTCCCTTCAGAAATGGAGTTAAATCCCAGGCTCTGTGTCTTCCTACAAGCTAGACTTCATTTCAGGTAAGGGCAGTCACTTTTCAGCTCAAAAGAACTACATCTTTCACGAAGCTCACACGTTTCTCATCTTAACAGACAAGCATTGGATGTTAGAGGACCAGTGCTTGGTATCAGTTTCAGAAGCAGAGTTGGACTAGATATGGTCCGTATGTGTAGGAAACACCGTTCTATTGTTCCCAGCACACTCACGTTTCCTGCTGTCTTAGAGACTCTAGAAAGCAAGAGCGTGCTTCTTGTTCTAAAGCAGAGTGTGATCCATGGATGAGAACTCTGTTGTGTGTTTCACTTCAGAAATGGAGTTAAATTCCAGGCTCTGAGTCTTCCTACAATCAAGACTTCATTTCAGGTAAGGACAGTTACTTTACAGCTCAATCGAACGACATCGTTTATGAAGCTCACACGTCTCTCATCTTAACTGACAAGCATTGGATGTTAGAGGACCAGTGCTTTGTATCAGTTTCAGAAGCATATTTGGACTACATATGGTCCGTATGTGTACGAAAAACCGTTGTTTTGTTCTGGGCACACTCAGATTTCCTGCTGTATTAGAGACTCTAGAAAGAAAGAGTGTGCTTCTCGCTATAAAGCAGAGTGTGATCCATGGATGAGAACTCTGCTGTGTGTTTCCCTGCAGAAATGGAGTTAAATCCCAGGCTCTGAGTCTTCCAACAAGCAAGACTTCCTTTCATGTAAGGGCAGTTTCTGTATAGCTCAAAGAAACTACATCGTTCATGAAACTCACACTTTTCTCATCTTACCTGACAAGCATTGGATGTTAGAGGACCTGTGGTTTGTTTCAGTTTCAGAAGCAGAGTTAAACTAGATATGTTCCGTATGTTTAGGAAACACCGTTCTTTCTTCTGAGCACACTCAGTTTTCCTGCTGTATTAGAGACTCTAGAAAGCAAGAGCATGCTTCTTGCTGTAAAGCAGAGTGTGATCCATGGATGAGAACTATGCTGTGTGTTTCACTTCAGAAATGGAGTTAAATCCCAGGCTCTGTGTCTTCCTACAAGCAAGACTTCTTTTCAGGTAAGGGCAGTCTCTTTTCAGCTCAAAAGAACTACATCGTTCACGAAGCTCACACGTTTCTCATCTTAACTGACAAGCATTGGATGTTAGAGGACCAGTGCTTTGTATCAGTTTCAGAATCAGATTTGGACTACATATGGTCCGTATGTGTACGAAAAACCGTTGTTTTGTTCTGGGCACACTCAGATTTCCTGCTGTATTAGAGACTCTAGAAAGCAAGTGCGTGCTTCTTGGTCTAAAGCAGATTGTGATCCATGGATGAGAACACTGCTGTGTGTTTCACTTCAGAAATGGAGTTAAATCCCAGGCTCTTATTCTTCCTACAAGCAAGACTTCGTTTCAGGTAAGGGCAGTCACTTTTCTGCTGAAATGAACTACATCGTTCACCAAGCTCACATGTTTCTCATCTTAACTGACAAGCATTGGATGTTAGAGGACCAGTGCTTTGTATCAGTTTCAGAAGCAGAGTTAAACTAGATATGTTCTGTATGTGTAGGAAACACCGTTCTTTTGTTCTCAGCACACTCAGGTTTCCTGCTGTATTAGAGACTCTAGAAAGCAGGAGCATGCTTCTTGCGCTAAAGCAGAGTGTGATCCATGGATGAGAACTCTGCTGTGTGTTTCCCTTCAGAAATGGAGTTAAATCCCAGGCTCTGTGTGTTACTACAACAAGACTTCGTTTCAGGTAAGGGCAGTCACTTTTCTGCTCCAACGAACTACATCATTCACACAGCTCACACGTTTCTCATCTTAACTGACAAGCATTGGATGTTAGAGGACCTGTGGTTTTTTTCATTTTCAGAAGCAGAGTTGAACTAGATACGGTACGTATGTTTAGGAAACACCTTTCTTTTGTTCTGAGCACACTCAGGTTTCCTGCTGTATTAGAGACTCTAGAAAGCAAGATCGTGCTTCTCACTGTAAAGCAGAGTGTGATCCATGGATGAGAACTCTGCTGTGTGTTTCCCTTCAGAAATGGAGTTAAATCCCAGGCTCTGTGTCTTACTACAAGCACGACGTCGTTTCAGGTAAGGGCAGTCACTTTTCAGCTCAAAAGAACTACATCTTTCACGAAGCTCACACGTTTCTCAACTTAACAGACAAGCATTGGATGTTAGAGGACCAGTGCTTGGTATCAGTTTCAGAAGCAGAGTTGGACTAGATATGGTCCGTATGTGTAGGAAACACCGTTCTATTGTTCCCAGCACACTCACGTTTCCTGCTGTCTTAGAGACTCTAGAAAGCAAGAGCGTGCTTCTTGTTCTAAAGCAGAGTGTGATCAATGGATGAGAACTCTGCTGTGTGTTTCACTTCAGAAATGGAGTTAAATCCCAGGCTCTGAGTCTTCCTACAATCAAGACTTCCTTTCATGTAAGGACAGTTACATTACAGCTCAATCGAACGACATCGTTTATGAAGCTCACACGTCTCTCATCTTAACTGACAAGCATTGGATGTTAGAGGACCAGTGATTTGAGTCAGTTTCTGAAGCAGAGTTGGACTAGAAATGGTCCGTATGTGTAGGAAACACCATAGTTTTGTTCTGGGCACACTCAGATTTCATGCTGTATTAGAGACTCTAGATAGGAAGAGTGTGCTTCTGGATGTAAGCACAGTGTGATCCATGGATGAGAACTCTGCTGTGTGTTTCCCTTCAGAAATGGAGTTAAATCCCAGGCTCTGAGTCTTCCTACAATCAAGACTTCATTTCAGGTAAGGACAGTTACTTTACAGCTCAATCGAACGACATCGTTTATGAAGCTCACACGTCTCTCATCTTAACTGACAAGCATTGGATGTTAGAGGACCAGTGCTTTGTATCAGTTTCAGAAGCAGACTTGGACTACATATGGTCCGTATGTGTACGAAAAACCGTTGTTTTGTTCTGGGCACACTCAGATTTCCTGCTGTATTAGAGAATCTAGAAAGAAAGAGTGTGCTTCTCCCTATAAAGCAGAGTGTGATCCATGGATGAGAACTCTGCTGTGTGTTTCCCTTCAGAAATGGAGTTAAATCACAGGCTCTGTGTCTTACTACAAGCTAGACTTCGTTTCAGGTAAGGGCAGTCACTTTTCAGCTCAAAGGAACTACATCGTTCACGAAGCTCACACGTTTCTCATCTTAACTGACAAGCATTGGATGTTAGAGGACCTGTGATTTGTATCAGTTTCAGAAGCAGAGTTGCACTAGATATGGTCCGTATGTGTAGGAAACACAGTTCCTTTGTTCTGGGCACACTCAGATTTCCTGCTGTATTAGAGACTCTAGAAAGGAAGAGCGTGCTTCTGGCTGTAAGCAGAGTGTGATCCATGGATGAGAACTCTGCTGTGTGTTTCCCTGCAGAAATGGAGTTAAATCCCAGGCTCTGAGTCTTCCTACAAGCAAGACTTCCTTTCATGTAAGGGCAGTTTCTTTATAGCTCAAAAGAACTACATCGTTCACGAAACTCACACATTTCTCATCTTAACTGACAAGCATTGGATGTTAGAGGACCAGTGCTTTGTATCAGTTTCCGAAGCAGATTTGGACTACATATGGTCCGTATGTGTAGGCAACATCGTTCTTTTGTTCTCAGCACACTCACGTTTCATGCTGTCTTAGATTCTCTAGAAAGCAAGAGCATGCTTCTTGCTCCAAAGCAGAGTGTGATCTATGCATGAGAACTCTGCTGTGTGTTTCACCTTAGAAATGGAGTTAAATCCCAGGCTCTGAGTCTTCCTACAAGCAAGATTTCATTTCAGGTAAGGGCAGTTACTTTAGAGCTCAAACGAACTACATCATTCACGAAGCTCACACGTTTCTCATCTTAACTGACAAGCATTGGATGTTAGAGGACCAGTGCTTTGTGTCAGTTTCAGAAGCAGATTTGGACTAAATATGGTCAGTAGGTGTACGAAAAACCTTTGTTTTTTTAGGGGCACACTCAGATTTCCTGCTGTATTAGAGACTCTAGAAAGGAAGAGTGTACTTCTCGCCCTAAAGCAGAGTGTGATCCATGGATGAGAACTCTGCTGTGTGTTTCCCTTCAGAAATGGAGTTAAATCCCAGGCTCTGTGTCTCACTACAAGCTAGACTTCGTTTCAGGTAAGGGCAGTCACTTTTCAGCTCAAAGGAACTACATCGTTCACGAAGCTCACACGTCTCTCATCTTAACTGACAAGCATTGGATATTAGAGGACCAGTGATTTCAGTCAGTTTCAGAAGCAGAGTTGGACTAGAAATGGTCCGTATGTGTAGGAAACACCGTAGTTTTGTTCTGGGCACACTCAGATTTCATGCTGTATTAGAGACTCTAGAAAGGAAGAGTGTGCTTCTGGATGTAAGCACAGTGTGATCCATGGATGAGAACTCTGCTGTGTGTTTCCCTTCAGAAATGGAGTTAAATTCCAGGCTCTGAGTCTTACTGCAAGCAAGACTTCCTTTCAGGTAAGTGCAGTTTCTTTATAGCTCAAAGGAACTACATCGTTCACGAAACTCACACGTTTCTCATCTTAACTGACAAGCATTGGATGTTAGAGGACCAGTGCTTTGTGTCAGTTTCAGAAGCAGAGTTGGACTAGATATGGTCCGTATGTGTAGGAAACACCGTTCTTTTGTTCTGGGCACAATCAGATTTCCTCCTGTCTTAGAGACTCTAGAAAGCAAGAGCGAGATTCTTGCTCTAAAGCAGAGTGTGATCAATGGATGAGAACTCTGCTGTGTGTTTCACTTGAGAAATGGAGTTAAATCCCAGGCTCTGAGTCTTCCTACAATCCAGACTTCATTTCAGGTAAGGGCAGTTACTTTACAGCTCAAACGAACTACATCGTTCACGAATCTCACACGTTTCTCATCTAAACTGACAAGCATTGGATGTTAGAGGACCAGTGCTTTATATCAGTTTCAGAATCAGATTTGGACTACATATGGTCCGTATGTGTACGATAAACGGTTGTTTTGTTCTGGGCACACTCAGATTTCCTGCTGTATTAGAGACTCTAGAAAGGAAGAGTGTGCTTCTCGCTCTAAAGCAGAGTGTGATCCATGGATGAGAACTCTGCTGTGTGTTTCCCTTCTGAAATGGAGTTAAATCCCAGGCTCTGTGTCTCACTACAAGCTAGACTTCGTTTCAGGTAAGGGCAGTCACTTTTCAGCTCAAACGAACTACATCGTTCACGAAACTCACACGTTTCTCATCTTAACTGACAAGCATTGGATGTTAGAGGACCTGTGGTTTGTTTCAGTTTCAGAAGCAGAGTTAAACTAGATATGTTCCGTATGTTTAGGAAACACCGTTCTTTTGTTCTGAGCACACTCAGGTTTCCTGCTGTATTAGAGACTCTAGAAAGCAAGAGCATACTTCTTGCTCTAAAGCAGAGTGTGATCCATGGATGAGAACTCTGCTGTGTGTTTCCCTTCAGAAATGGAGTTAAATCCCAGGCTCTGTGTCTTCCTACAAGCAAGACTTCTTTTCAGTTAAGGGCAGTCACTTTTCAGCTCAAAAGAACTTCATTGTTCACGAAGCTCACACGTTTCTCATCTTAACAGACAAGCATTGGATGTGAGAGGACCAGTGCTTTGTATCAGTTTCAGAAGCAGAGTTAAACTAGATATGTTCTGTATGTGTAGGAAACACCGTTCTTTTGTTCTCAGCACACTCAGGTTTCCTGCTGTATTAGAGACTCTAGAAAGCCAGAGCATGCTTCTTGCGCTAAAGCAGAGTGTGATCCATGGATGAGAACTATGCTGTGTGTTTCCCTTCAGAAATGGAGTTCAATCCCAGGCTCTGTGTCTTACTACAACAAGACTTCGTTTCAGGTAAGGGCAGTCACTTTTCTGCTCAATCGAACTACATCGTTCACGCAGCTTACACGTTTTGGATCTTACCTAACAAGCATTGGATGTTAGAGGTCCTTTGGTTTTTTTCAGTTTCAGAAGCAGAGTTGAACTAGATATGGTACGTATGTTTAGGAAACATGTTTCTTTTGTTCTGAGCACACTCATGTTTCCTGCTGTATTAGAGACTCTAGAAAGCAAGATCCTGCTTCTCACTGTAAAGCAGAGTGTGATCCATGGATGAGAACTCTGCTGTGTGTTTCACTTCAGAAATGGAGTTAAATCCCAGGCTCTGTGTCTTACTACAAGCAAGACGTCGTTTCAGGTAAGGGCAGTCACTTTTCAGCTCAAAAGAACTACATCGTTCACGAAGTTCACACGTTTGTCATCTTAACAGACAAGCATTGGATGTTAGAGGACCAGTGCTTTGTATCAGTTTCAGAATCAGATTTGGACTACATATGGTCCGTATGTGTACAAAAAGCCATTGTTTTGTTCTGGGCACACTCAGATTTCCTGCTGTATTAGAGACTCTAGAAAGGTAGAGTGTGCTTCTCGCTCTAAAGCAGAGTGTGAGCCATGGATGAAAACTCTGCTGTGTGTTTCCCTTCAGAAATGGAGTTAAATCCCAGGCTCTGTGTCTTCCTACAAGCTAGACTTCGTTTCAGGTAAGGGCAGTCACTTTTCAGCTCAAAAGAACTACATCGTTCACGAAGCTCACACGTTTCTCATCTTAACAAACAAGCATTGGATGTTAGAGGACCAGTGCTTGGTATCAGTTTCAGAAGCAGAGTTGGACTAGATATGGTCCGTATGTGTAGGAAACACCGTTCTTTTGTTCCCAGCACACTCACCTTTCCTGCTGTCTTAGAGACTCTAGAAAGCAAGAGCGTGTTTCTTGTTCTAAAGCAGAGGGTGATCAATGGATGAGAACTCTCCTGTGTGTTTCCCTTCAGAAATGGAGTTAAATTCCAGGCTCTGAGTCTTCCTACAATCAAGACTTCATTTCAGGTAAGGACAGTTACTTTACAGCTCAAACGAACTAAATCGTTTACGAAGCTCACACGTCTCTCATCTTAACTGACAAGCCTTGGATGTTAGAGGACCAGTGCTCTGTATCAGTTTCAGAAGCAGATTTGGACTACATATGGTCCGTATGTGTTCGAAAAACCGTTGTTTTCTTCTGGGCACACTCAGATTTCCTGCTGTATTAGAGACTCTAGAAAGGAAGAGTGTGCTTCTCGCTCTAAAGCAGAGTGTGATCCATGGATGAGAACTCTGCTGTGTGTTTCCCTTCAGAAATGGAGTTAAATCCCAGGCTCTGTGTCTTACTACAAGCTAGAATTCGTTTAAGGTAAGGGCAGTCACTTTTCAGCTCAAAGGAACTAAATCGTTCACGAAGCTCACACGTTTCCCATCTTAACTGACAAGCATTGGATGTTAGAGGACCTGTGATTTGTATCAGTTTCAGAAGCAGAGTTGGACTAGATATGGTCCGTATGTGTAGGAAACACAGTTCCTTTGTTCTGGGCACACTCAGATTTCCTGCTGTATTAGAGACTCTAGAAAGGAAGAGCGTGCTTCTGGCTGTAAGCAGAGTGTGATCCATGGATGAGAACTCTGCTGTGTGTTTCCCTGCAGAAATGGAGTTAAATCCCAGGCTCTGAGTCTTCCTACAAGCAAGACTTCCTTTCATGTAAGGGCAGTTTCTTTATAGCTCAAAGGAACTACATCGTTCACGAAACTCACACATTTCTCATCTTAACTGACAAGCATTTGATGTTAGAGGACCAGTGCTTTGTATCAGCTTCAGAAGCAGAGTTGGACTACATATTGTCCCTATGTGTAGGCAACATCGTTCTTTGGTTCTCAGCACACGCACTTTTCATGCTGTCTTAGAGCCTCTAGAAAGCAAGAGCGTGCTTCTGGCTCTAAAGCAGAGTGTGATCAATGGATGAGAACTCTGCTGTGTGTGTCACTTCAGAAATGGAGTTAAATACCAGGCTCTGAGTGTTCCTACGAGCAAGATTTTGTTTCTGGTAAGGGCAGTTACTTTACAGCTCAAACGAACTACATCGTTCTCGAAGCTCACACGTTTCTCATCTTAACTGACAAGCATTGGATGTTAGAGGACCAGTGCTTTGTATCAGCTTCAGAAGCAGAGTTGGACTAGATATGGTCCGCAATGTGTAGGAAACACCGTTCTTTTGTTCTCAGCACACTCACGTTTCCTGCTGTCTTAGAGACTCTAGAAAGCAAGAGCTTGCTTCTTGTTCTAAAGCAGAGTGTGATCAATGGATGAGAACTCTGCTGTGTGTTTCACTTGAGAAATGGAGTTAAATCCCAGGCTCTGAGTCTTCCTACAATCCAGACTTCATTTCAGGTAAGGGCAGTAACTTTACAGCTCAAACGAACTACATCGTTCACGAAGCTCACACGTTTCTCATCTAAACTGACAAGCATTGGATGTTAGAGGACCAGTGATTTGTATCAGTTTGAGAAGCAGAGTTGGACTAGATATGGTCTGTATATGTAGGAAACACCGTTTTTTTCTTCTGGGCACACTCAGATTTCCTGCTGTGTTAGAGACTCTAGAAAGGAAGAGTGTGCTTCTGGCTGTAAGCAGAGTGTGATCCATGGATGAGAGCTCTTCTGTGTGTTTCACTTCAGAAATGGAGTTAAATCCCAGGCTCTGAGTCTTCCTACAAGCAAGATTTCCTTTCATGTGAGGGCAGTTTCTTTATAGCTCAAAGAAACTACATCGTTCACGAAACTCACACGTTTCTGATCTTACCTGACAAGCATTGGATGTTAGAGCACCTGTGGTTTGTTTCAGTTTCAGAAGCAGAGTTAAACTAGATATGTTCCATATGTTTAGGAAACACCGTTCTTTTGTTCTGAGCACACTCATGTTCCCTGCTATATTAGAGACTCTAGAAAGCAAGAGCATGCTTCTTGCTGTAAAGCAGAGTGTGATCCATGGATGAGAACACTGCTGTGTGTTTCACTTCAGAAATGGAGTTAAATCCTGGCTCTGATTCTTCCTACAAGCAAGACTTCGTTTCAGGTAAGGGCAGTCACTTTTCTGCTAAAACGAACTACATCGTTCACGAAGCTCACACGTTTCTCATCTTAACTGACAAGCATTGGATGTTAGAGGACCAGTGCTTTGTATCAGTTTCAGAAGCAGAGTTAAACTAGATATTTTCTGTATGTGTATGAAACACCGTTCTTTTCTTCTCAGCACACTCAGGTTTCCTGCTGTATTAGAGACTCTAGAAAGCAAGAGCATGCTTCTTGCGCTAAAGCAGAGTGTGATCCATGGATGAGAACTATGCTGTGTGTTTCACTTCAGAAATGGAGTTAAATCCCAGGCTCTGAGTCTTCCTACAATCAAGACATCGTTTCAGGTAAGGGCAGTTACTTTACAGCTCAAACGAACTACATCGTTTACGAAGCTCACACGTTTCTCATCTTAACTGACAAGCCTTGGATGTTAGAGGACCAGTGCTTTGTATCAGTTTCAGAAGCAGATTTGGACTACATATTGTCCGTATGTGTACGAAAACCGTTGTTTTGTTCTGGGCACACTCAGATTTCCTGCTGTATTAGAGACTCTAGAAAGGAAGAGTGTGTTTCTCGCTCTAAAGCAGAGTGTGATCCATGGATGAGAACTCTGCTGTGTGTTTCCCTTCAGAAATGGAGTTAAATCCCAGGCTCTCAGTCTTCCTACATGCAAGACTTCCTTTCATGTAAGGGCAGTTTCTTTATAGCTCAAAGGAACTACATCATTCACGAAACTCACACATTTCTCATCTTAACTGACAAGCATTGGATGTTAGAGGACCAGTGCTTTGTATCAGTTTCAGAAGCAGATTTTGACTACATATGGTCCGTATGTGTAGGCAACATCGTTCTTTTGTTCTCAGCACACTCACGTTTCATGCTGTCTTAGATTCTCTAGAAAGCAAGAGCATGCTTCTTGCTCCAAAGTAGAGTGTGATCTATGCATGAGAACTCTGCTGTGTGTTTCACCTTAGAAATGGAGTTAAATCCCAGCCTCTGAGTCTTCTTACAAGCAAGACTTCCTTTCATGTGAGGGCAGTTTCTTTATAGCTCAAAGAAACTACATCGTTCACGAAACTCACACGTTTCTCATCTTACCTGACAAGCATTGGATGTTAGAGCACCTGTGGTGTGTTTCAGTTTCAGAAGCAGAGTTAAACTAGATATGTTCCGTATGTTTAGGAAACACCGTTCTTTTGTACTGAGCACACTCATGTTTCCTGCTATATTAGAGACTCTAGAAAGCAAGAGCATGCTTCTTGCTCTAAAGCAGAGTGTGATCCATGGATGAGAACACTGCTGTGTGTTTCACTTCAGAAATGGAGTTAAATCCCAGGCTCTGATTCTTCCTACAAGCAAGACTTCGTTTCAGGTAAGGGCAGTCACTTTTCTGCTCAAACGAACTACATCGTTCACGAAGCTCACACGTTTCTCATCTTAACTGACAAGCCTTGGATGTTAGAGGACCAGTGCTTTGTATCAGTTTCAGAATCAGATTTGGACTACATATGGTCCGTATGTGTACGAAAAACCGTTGTTTTGTTCTGGGCACACTCAGATTTCCTGCTGTATTAGAGACTCTAGAAAGGAAGAGTGTGCTTCTCGCTCTAAAGCAGAGTGTGATCCATGGATGAGAACTCTGCTGTGTGTTTCCCTTCAGAAATGGAGTTAAATCCCAGGCTCTGTGTCTTACTAAAAGCTAGACTTCGTTTCAGGTAAGGGCAGTCACTTTCCAGCTCAAACGAACTACATCGTTCACGAAGCTCACACGTTTCTCATCTTAACAGACAAGCATTGGATGTTAGAGGACCAGTGCTTTGTATCAGTTTCCGAAGCAGATTTGGACTACATATGGTCCGTATGTGTAGGCAACATCGTTCTTTTGTTCTCAGCACACTCACGTTTCATGCTGTCTTAGATTCTCTAGAAAGCAAGAGCATGCTTCTTGCTCCAAAGCAGAGTGTGATCCATGGATGAGAACTCTGCTGTGTGTTTCACCTTAGAAATGGAGTTAAATCCCAGGATCTGAGTCTTCCTACAAGCAAGATTTCATTTCAGGTAAGGGCAGTTACTTTAGAGCTCAAACGAACTACATCATTCACGAAGCTCACATGTTTCTCATCTTAACTGACAAGCATTGGATGTTAGAGGACCAGTGCTTTGTATCAGTTTCAGAAGCAGTTTTGGACTAAATATGGTCAGTAGGTGTACGAAAAACTTTTGTTTTTTTAGGGGCACACTCAGATTTCCAGCTGTATTAGAGACTCTAGAAAGGAAGAGTGTACTTCTCGCCCTAAAGCAGAGTGTGATCCATGGATGAGAACTCTGCTGTGTGTTTCCCTTCAGAAATGGAGTTAAATCCCAGGCTCTGTGTCTCACTACAAGCTAGACTTCGTTTCAGGTAAGGGCAGTCACTTTTCAGCTCAAACGAACTACATCATTCACGAAGCTCACACGTCTCTCATCTTAACTGACAAGCCTTGGATGTTAGAGGACCAGTGCTTTGTATCAGTTTCAGAAGCAGAGTTGGACTACATATGGTCCCTATGTGTAGGCAACATCGTTCTTTGGTTCTCAGCACACTCACTTTTCATGCTGTCTTAGAGCCTCTAGAAAGCAAGAGCGTGCTTCTGGCTCTAAAGCAGAGTGTGATCAATGGATGAAAACTCTGCTGTGTGTGTCACTTCAGAAATGGAGTTAAATACCAGGCTCTGAGTCTTCCTACGAGCAAGATTTTGTTTCTGGTAAGGGCAGTTCCTTTACAGCTCAAACGAACTACATCGTTCTCGAAGCTCACACGTTTCTCATCTTAACTGACAAGCATTGGATGTTAGAGGACCAGTGCTTTGTATCAGCTTCAGAAGCAGAGTTGGACTAGATATGGTCCGCAATGTGTAGGAAACACCGTTCTTTTGTTCTCAGCACACTCACGTTTCCTGCTGTATTAGAGACTCTAGAAAGCAAGAGCGTGCTTCTTGTTCTAAAGCAGAGTGTGATCCATCGATGAGAACTCTGCTGTGTGTTTCCCTTCAGAAATGGCGTTAAATCCCAGGCTCTCAGTCTTCCCACAAGCAAGACTTCCTTTCATGTAAGGGCAGTTTCTTTATAGCTCAAAGGAACTATATCATTCAGGAAACTCACACATTTCTCATCTTAACTGACAATCATTGGATGTTAGAGGACCAGTGTTTTTTATCAGTTTCTGAAGCAGATTTGGACTACCTATGGTCCGTATGTTTAGGCAACATCGTTCTTTTGTTCTCAGCACACTCACGTTTTATGCTGTCTTAGATTCTCTAGAAAGCAAGAGCATGCTTCCTGCTCCAAAGCAGAGTGTGATCTATGCATGAGAACTCTGCTTTGTGTTTCACCTTAGAAATGGAGTTAAATCCCAGGCTCTGAGTCTTCTTACAAGCAAGATTTCATTTCAGGTAAGGGCAGTTACTTTACAGCTCAAACGAACTTCATCATTCACAAAGCTCACACATTTCGGATCTTACCTGACAAGCATTGGATGTTAGAGGACCTGTGGTTTGTTTCAGTTTCAGAAGCAGAGTTAAACTAGATATGTTCCATATGTGTAGGAAACACCGTTCTTTTGTTCTGGGCACACTCAGATTTCCTGCTGTCTTAGAGACTCTAGAAAGCAAGAGCGTGCTTCTTGCTCTAAAGCAGAGTGTGATCCATGGATGAGAACTCTGTTGTGTGTTTCCCTTCAGAAATGGAGTTAAATCCCAGGCGCTGTGTCTTACTACATTCAAGACTTCGTTTCAGGTAAGGGCAGTCACTTTTCAGCTCAAACGAACTACATCATTAACGAAGCTCACACGTTTCTCATCTTAACTGACAAGCATTGGATTTTAGAGGACCAGTGCTATGTATCAGTTTCAGAAGCAGAGTTGGACTAGATATGGTCCGTATGTGTAGGAAACACCGTTCTTTTGTTCTGGGCACACTCAGATTTCCTCCTGTATTAGAGACTCTAGAAAGCAAGAGCGAGCTTCTTGCTCTAAAGCAGAGTGTGACCAATGGATGAGAACTCTGCTGTATGTTTCACTTCAGAAATGGAGTTAAATCCTAGGGTCTGAGTCTTCCTACAATCCAGACTTCATTTCAGGTAAGGGCAGTTACTTTACAGCTCAAACGAACTACATCGTTCACGAAGCTCACACGTTTCTCATCTTAACTGACAAGCATTGGATGTTAGAGGACCAGTGATTTGTATCAGTTTCAGAAGCAGAGTTGGACTAGATATGGTCTGTATATGTAGGAAACACCGTTCTTTTCTTCTGGGCACACTCAGATTTCCTGCTGTATTAGAGACTCTAGAAAGGAAGAGTGTGCTTCTGGCTGTAAGCAGAGTGTGATCCATGGATGAGAGCTCTTCTGTGTGTTTCACTTCAGAAATGGAGTTAAATCCCAGGCTCTGAGTCTTCCTACAAGCAAGATTTCCTTTCATGTGAGGGCAGTTTCTTTATAGCTCAAAGAAACTACATCGTTCACGAAACTCACACGTTTCTGATCTTACCTGACAAGCATTGGATGTTAGAGCACCTGTGGTTTGTTTCAGTTTCAGAAGCAGAGTTAAACTAGATATGTGCCATATGTTTAGGAAACACCGTTCTTTTGTTCTGAGCACACTCATGTTTCCTGCTATATTAGAGACTCTAGAAAGCAAGAGCATGCTTCTTGCTGTAAAGCAGAGTGTGATCCATGGATGAGAACACTGCTGTGTGTTTCACTTCAGAAATGGAGTTAAATCCCAGGCTCTGATTCTTCCTACAAGCAAGACTTCGTTTCAGGTAAGGGCAGTCACTTTTCTGCTAAAACGAACTACATCGTTCACGAAGCTCACACGTTTCTCATCTTAACTGACAAGCATTGGATGTTAGAGGACCAGTGCTTTGTATCAGTTTCAGAAGCAGAGTTAAACTAGATATTTTCTGTATGTGTATGAAACACCGTTCTTTTCTTCTCAGCACACTCAGGTTTCCTGCTGTATTAGAGACTCTAGAAAGCAAGAGCATGCTTCTTGCGCTAAAGCAGAGTGTGATCCATGGATGAGAACTATGCTGTGTGTTTCACTTCAGAAATGGAGTTAAATCCCAGGCTCTGAGTCTTCCTACAATCAAGACATCGTTTCAGGTAAGGGCAGTTACTTTACAGCTCAAACGAACTACATCGTTTACGAAGCTCACACGTTTCTCATCTTAACTGACAAGCCTTGGATGTTAGAGGACCAGTGCTTTGTATCAGTTTCAGAAGCAGATTTGGACTACATATGGTCCGTATTTGTACGAAAACCGTTGTTTTGTTCTGGGCACACTCAGATTTCCTGCTGTATTAGAGACTCTAGAAAGGAAGAGTGTGCTTCTCGCTCTAAAGCAGAGTGTGATCCATGGATGAGAACTCTGCTGTGTGTTTCCCTTCAGAAATGGAGTTAAATCCCAGGCTCTCAGTCTTCCTACAAGCAAGACTTCCTTTCATGTAAGGGCAGTTTCTTTATAGCTCAAAGGAACTACATCATTCACGAAACTCACACATTTCTCATCTTAACTGACAAGCATTGGATGTTAGAGGACCAGTGCTTTGTATCAGTTTCAGAAGCAGATTTTGACTACATATGGTCCGTATGTGTAGGCAACATCGTTCTTTTGTTCTCAGCACACTCACGTTTCATGCTGTCTTAGATTCTCTAGAAAGCAAGAGCATGCTTCTTGCTCCAAAGTAGAGTGTGATCTATGCATGAGAACTCTGCTGTGTGTTTCACCTTAGAAATGGAGTTAAATCCCAGGCTCTGAGTCTTCTTACAAGCAAGATTTCCTTTCATGTGAGGGCAGTTTCTTTATAGCTCAAAGAAACTACATCGTTCACGAAACTCACACGTTTCTCATCTTACCTGACAAGCATTGGATGTTAGAGCACCTGTGGTTTGTTTCAGTTTCAGAAGCAGAGTTAAACTAGATATGTTCCGTATGTTTAGGAAACACCGTTCTTTTGTACTGAGCACACTCATGTTTCCTGCTATATTAGAGACTCTAGAAAGCAAGAGCATGCTTCTTGCTCTAAAGCAGAGTGTGATCCATGGATGAGAACACTGCTGTGTGTTTCACTTCAGAAATGGAGTTAAATCCCAGGCTCTGATTCTTCCTACAAGCAAGACTTCGTTTCAGGTAAGGGCAGTCACTTTTCTGCTAAAACGAACTACATCGTTCACGAAGCTCACACGTTTCTCATCTTAACTGACAAGCATTGGATGTTAGAGGACCAGTGCTTTGTATCAGTTTCAGAAGCAGAGTTAAACTAGATATTTTCTGTATGTGTATGAAACACCGTTCTTTTCTTCTCAGCACACTCAGGTTTCCTGCTGTATTAGAGACTCTAGAAAGCAAGAGCATGCTTCTTGCGCTAAAGCAGAGTGTGATCCATGGATGAGAACTATGCTGTGTGTTTCACTTCAGAAATGGAGTTAAATCCCAGGCTCTGAGTCTTCCTACAATCAAGACATCGTTTCAGGTAAGGGCAGTTACTTTACAGCTCAAACGAACTACATCGTTTACGAAGCTCACACGTTTCTCATCTTAACTGACAAGCCTTGGATGTTAGAGGACCAGTGCTTTGTATCAGTTTCAGAAGCAGATTTGGACTACATATGGTCCGTATTTGTACGAAAACCGTTGTTTTGTTCTGGGCACACTCAGATTTCCTGCTGTATTAGAGACTCTAGAAAGGAAGAGTGTGCTTCTCGCTCTAAAGCAGAGTGTGATCCATGGATGAGAACTCTGCTGTGTGTTTCCCTTCAGAAATGGAGTTAAATCCCAGGCTCTCAGTCTTCCTACAAGCAAGACTTCCTTTCATGTAAGGGCAGTTTCTTTATAGCTCAAAGGAACTACATCATTCACGAAACTCACACATTTCTCATCTTAACTGACAAGCATTGGATGTTAGAGGACCAGTGCTTTGTATCAGTTTCAGAAGCAGATTTTGACTACATATGGTCCGTATGTGTAGGCAACATCGTTCTTTTGTTCTCAGCACACTCACGTTTCATGCTGTCTTAGATTCTCTAGAAAGCAAGAGCATGCTTCTTGCTCCAAAGTAGAGTGTGATCTATGCATGAGAACTCTGCTGTGTGTTTCACCTTAGAAATGGAGTTAAATCCCAGGCTCTGAGTCTTCTTACAAGCAAGATTTCCTTTCATGTGAGGGCAGTTTCTTTATAGCTCAAAGAAACTACATCGTTCACGAAACTCACACGTTTCTCATCTTACCTGACAAGCATTGGATGTTAGAGCACCTGTGGTTTGTTTCAGTTTCAGAAGCAGAGTTAAACTAGATATGTTCCGTATGTTTAGGAAACACCGTTCTTTTGTACTGAGCACACTCATGTTTCCTGCTATATTAGAGACTCTAGAAAGCAAGAGCATGCTTCTTGCTCTAAAGCAGAGTGTGATCCATGGATGAGAACACTGCTGTGTGTTTCACTTCAGAAATGGAGTTAAATCCCAGGCTCTGATTCTTCCTACAAGCAAGACTTCGTTTCAGGTAAGGGCAGTCACTTTTCTGCTCAAACGAACTACATCGTTCACGAAGCTCACACGTTTCTCATCTTAACTGACAAGCCTTGGATGTTAGAGGACCAGTGCTTTGTATCAGTTTCAGAAGCAGATTTGGACTACATATGGTCCGTATGTGTACGAAAAACCGTTGTTTTGTTCTGGGCACACTCAGATTTCCTGCTGTATTAGAGACTCTAGAAAGGAAGAGTGTGCTTCTCGCTCTAAAGCAGAGTGTGATCCATGGTTGAGAACTCTGCTGTGTGTTTCCCTTCAGAAATGGAGTTAAATCCCAGGCTCTGTGTCTTACTAAAAGCTAGACTTCGTTTCAGGTAAGGGCAGTCACTTTCCAGCTCAAACGAACTACATCGTTCACGAAGCTCACACGTTTCTCATCTTAACAGACAAGCATTGGATGTTAGAGGACCAGTGCTTTGTATCAGTTTCCGAAGCAGATTTGGACTACATATGGTCCGTATGTGTAGGCAACATCGTTCTTTTGTTCTCAGCACACTCACGTTTCATGCTGTCTTAGATTCTCTAGAAAGCAAGAGCATGCTTCTTGCTCCAAAGCAGAGTGTGATCCATGGATGAGAACTCTGCTGTGTGTTTCACCTTAGAAATGGAGTTAAATCCCAGGATCTGAGTCTTCCTACAAGCAAGATTTCATTTCAGGTAAGGGCAGTTACTTTAGAGCTCAAACGAACTACATCATTCACGAAGCTCACATGTTTCTCATCTTAACTGACAAGTATTGGATGTTAGAGGACCAGTGCTTTGTATCAGTTTCAGAAGCAGTTTTGGACTAAATATGGTCAGTAGGTGTACGAAAAACTTTTGTTTTTTTAGGGGCACACTCAGATTTCCAGCTGTATTAGAGACTCTAGAAAGGAAGAGTGTACTTCTCGCCCTAAAGCAGAGTGTGATCCATGGATGAGAACTCTGCTGTGTGTTTCCCTTCAGAAATGGAGTTAAATCCCAGGCTCTGTGTCTCACTACAAGCTAGACTTCGTTTCAGGTAAGGGCAGTCACTTTTCAGCTCAAACGAACTACATCGTTCACAAAGCTCACACGTCTCTCATCTTAACTGACAAGCCTTGGATGTTAGAGGACCAGTGCTTTGTATCAGTTTCAGAAGCAGATTTGGACTACATATGATCCGTATGTGTACGAAAAACTGTTGTTTTGTTCTGGGCACACTCAGATTTCCTGCTGTATTAGAGACTCTAGAAAGGAAGAGTGTGCTTCTCGCTCTAAAGCAGAGTGTGATCCATGGATGAGAACTCTGCTGTGTGTTTCCCTTCAGAAATGGAGTTAAATCCCAGGCTCTGTGTCTTACTAAAAGCTAGACTTCGTTTCAGGTAAGGGCAGTCACTTTTCAGCTCAAACGAACTACATCGTTCACGAAGCTCACACGTTTCTCATCTTAACTGACAAGCATTGGATGTTAGAGGACCAGTGCTTTGTATCAGTTTCAGAAGCAGAGTTGGACTACATATGGTCCCTATGTGTAGGCAACATCGTTCTTTGGTTCTCAGCACACTCACTTTTCATGCTGTCTTAGAGCCTCTAGAAAGCAAGAGCGTGCTTCTGGCTCTAAAGCAGAGTGTGATCAAT
Source organism: Onychomys leucogaster (assembly GCA_949786385.1). Classification (NCBI taxonomy): domain Eukaryota; kingdom Metazoa; phylum Chordata; class Mammalia; order Rodentia; family Cricetidae; genus Onychomys; species Onychomys leucogaster. The sequence goes on from CATKUP010000047.1 coordinate 1,450,045, forward strand.
GGATGAAAACTCTGCTGTGTGTGTCACTTCAGAAATGGAGTTAAATACCAGGCTCTGAGTCTTCCTACGAGCAAGATTTTGTTTCTGGTAAGGGCAGTTCCTTTACAGCTCAAACGAACTACATCGTTCTCGAAGCTCACACGTTTCTCATCTTAACTGACAAGCATTGGATGTTAGAGGACCAGTGCTTTGTATCAGCTTCAGAAGCAGAGTTGGACTAGATATGGTCCGCAATGTGTAGGAAACACCGTTCTTTTGTTCTCAGCACACTCACGTTTCCTGCTGTATTAGAGACTCTAGAAAGCAAGAGCGTGCTTCTTGTTCTAAAGCAGAGTGTGATCCATCGATGAGAACTCTGCTGTGTGTTTCCCTTCAGAAACGGCGTTAAATCCCAGGCTCTCAGTCTTCCCACAAGCAAGACTTCCTTTCATGTAAGGGCAGTTTCTTTATAGCTCAAAGGAACTATATCATTCAGGAAACTCACACATTTCTCATCTTAACTGACAATCATTGGATGTTAGAGGACCAGTGTTTTTTATCAGTTTCTGAAGCAGATTTGGACTACATATGGTCCGTATGTTTAGGCAACATCGTTCTTTTGTTCTCAGCACACTCACGTTTCATGCTGTCTTAGATTCTCTAGAAAGCAAGAGCATGCTTCCTGCTCCAAACAGAGTGTGATCTATGCATGAGAACTCTGCTGTGTGTTTCACCTTAGAAATGGAGATAAATCCCAGTCTCTGTGTCTTACTACATTCAAGACTTCGTTTCAGGTAAGGGCAGTCACTTTTCAGCTCAAACGAACTACATCATTAACGAAGCTCACACATTTCGGATCTTACCTGACAAGCATTGGATGTTAGAGGACCTGTGGTTTGTTTCAGTTTCAGAAGCAGAGTTAAACTAGATATGTTCCATATGTGTAGGAAACACCGTTCTTTTGTTCTGGGCACACTCAGATTTCCTGCTGTCTTAGAGACTCTAGAAAGCAAGAGCGTGCTTCTTGCTCTAAAGCAGAGTGTGATCCATGGATGAGAACTCTGTTGTGTGTTTCCCTTCAGAAATGGAGTTAAATCCCAGGCTCTGTGTCTTCCTACATTCAAGACTTCGTTTCAGGTAAGGGCAGTCACTTTTCAGCTCAAACGAACTACATCATTCACGAAGCTCACACGTTTCTCATCTTAACTGACAAGCATTGGATGTTAGAGGACCAGGGCTTTGTATCAGTTTCAGAAGCAGAGTTGGACTAGATATGGTCCGTATGTGTAGGAAACACCGTTCTTTTGTTCTGGGCACACTCAGATTTCCTGCTGTATTAGAGACTCTAGAAAGGAAGAGTGTGCTTCTGGCTGTAAGCAGAGTGTGATCCATGGATGAGAGCTCTTCTGTGTGTTTCACTTCAGAAATGGAGTTAAATCCCAGGCTCTGAGTCTTCCTACAAGCAAGATTTCCTTTCATGTGAGGGCAGTTTCTTTATAGCTCAAAGAAACTACATCGTTCACGAAACTCACACGTTTCTGATCTTACCTGACAAGCATTGGATGTTAGAGCACCTGTGGTTTGTTTCAGTTTCAGAAGCAGAGTTAAACTAGATATGTTCCATATGTTTAGGAAACACCGTTCTTTTGTTCTGAGCACACTCATGTTTCCTGCTATATTAGAGACTCTAGAAAGCAAGAGCATGCTTCTTGCTGTAAAGCAGAGTGTGATCCATGGATGAGAACACTGCTGTGTGTTTCACTTCAGAAATGGAGTTAAATCCCAGGCTCTGATTCTTCCTACAAGCAAGACTTCGTTTCAGGTAAGGGCAGTCACTTTTCTGCTAAAACGAACTACATCGTTCACGAAGCTCACACGTTTCTCATCTTAACTGACAAGCATTGGATGTTAGAGGACCAGTGCTTTGTATCAGTTTCAGAAGCAGAGTTAAACTAGATATTTTCTGTATGTGTATGAAACACCGTTCTTTTCTTCTCAGCACACTCAGGTTTCCTGCTGTATTAGAGACTCTAGAAAGCAAGAGCATGCTTCTTGCGCTAAAGCAGAGTGTGATCCATGGATGAGAACTATGCTGTGTGTTTCACTTCAGAAATGGAGTTAAATCCCAGGCTCTGAGTCTTCCTACAATCAAGACATCGTTTCAGGTAAGGGCAGTTACTTTACAGCTCAAACGAACTACATCGTTTACGAAGCTCACATGTTTCTCATCTTAACTGACAAGCCTTGGATGTTAGAGGACCAGTGCTTTGTATCAGTTTCAGAAGCAGATTTGGACTACATATGGTCCGTATGTGTACGAAAACCGTTGTTTTGTTCTGGGCACACTCAGATTTCCTGCTGTATTAGAGACTCTAGAAAGGAAGAGTGTGCTTCTCGCTCTAAAGCAGAGTGTGATCCATGGATGAGAACTCTGCTGTGTGTTTCCCTTCAGAAATGGAGTTAAATCCCAGGCTCTCAGTCTTCCTACAAGCAAGACTTCCTTTCATGTAAGGGCAGTTTCTTTATAGCTCAAAGGAACTACATCATTCACGAAACTCACACATTTCTCATCTTAACTGACAAGCATTGGATGTTAGAGGACCAGTGCTTTGTATCAGTTTCAGAAGCAGATTTTGACTACATATGGTCCGTATGTGTAGGCAACATCGTTCTTTTGTTCTCAGCACACTCACGTTTCATGCTGTCTTAGATTCTCTAGAAAGCAAGAGCATGCTTCTTGCTCCAAAGTAGAGTGTGATCTATGCATGAGAACTCTGCTGTGTGTTTCACCTTAGAAATGGAGTTAAATCCCAGGCTCTGATTCTTCCTACAAGCAAGACTTCGTTTCAGGTAAGGGCAGTCACTTTTCTGCTCAAACGAACTACATCGTTCACGAAGCTCACACGTTTCTCATCTTAACTGACAAGCCTTGGATGTTAGAGGACCAGTGCTTTGTATCAGTTTCAGAAGCAGATTTGGACTACATATGGTCCGTATGTGTACGAAAAACCGTTGTTTTGTTCTGGGCACACTCAGATTTCCTGCTGTATTAGAGACTCTAGAAAGGAAGAGTGTGCTTCTCGCTCTAAAGCAGAGTGTGATCCATGGTTGAGAACTCTGCTGTGTGTTTCCCTTCAGAAATGGAGTTAAATCCCAGGCTCTGTGTCTTACTAAAAGCTAGACTTCGTTTCAGGTAAGGGCAGTCACTTTCCAGCTCAAACGAACTACATCGTTCACGAAGCTCACACGTTTCTCATCTTAACAGACAAGCATTGGATGTTAGAGGACCAGTGCTTTGTATCAGTTTCCGAAGCAGATTTGGACTACATATGGTCCGTATGTGTAGGCAACATCGTTCTTTTGTTCTCAGCACACTCACGTTTCATGCTGTCTTAGATTCTCTAGAAAGCAAGAGCATGCTTCTTGCTCCAAAGCAGAGTGTGATCCATGGATGAGAACTCTGCTGTGTGTTTCACCTTAGAAATGGAGTTAAATCCCAGGATCTGAGTCTTCCTACAAGCAAGATTTCATTTCAGGTAAGGGCAGTTACTTTAGAGCTCAAACGAACTACATCATTCACGAAGCTCACATGTTTCTCATCTTAACTGACAAGTATTGGATGTTAGAGGACCAGTGCTTTGTATCAGTTTCAGAAGCAGTTTTGGACTAAATATGGTCAGTAGGTGTACGAAAAACTTTTGTTTTTTTAGGGGCACACTCAGATTTCCAGCTGTATTAGAGACTCTAGAAAGGAAGAGTGTACTTCTCGCCCTAAAGCAGAGTGTGATCCATGGATGAGAACTCTGCTGTGTGTTTCCCTTCAGAAATGGAGTTAAATCCCAGGCTCCGTGTCTCACTACAAGCTAGACTTCGTTTCAGGTAAGGGCAGTCACTTTTCAGCTCAAACGAACTACATCGTTCACAAAGCTCACACGTCTCTCATCTTAACTGACAAGCCTTGGATGTTAGAGGACCAGTGCTTTGTATCAGTTTCAGAAGCAGATTTGGACTACATATGATCCGTATGTGTACGAAAAACTGTTGTTTTGTTCTGGGCACACTCAGATTTCCTGCTGTATTAGAGACTCTAGAAAGGAAGAGTGTGCTTCTCGCTCTAAAGCAGAGTGTGATCCATGGATGAGAACTCTGCTGTGTGTTTCCCTTCAGAAATGGAGTTAAATCCCAGGCTCTGTGTCTTACTAAAAGCTAGACTTCGTTTCAGGTAAGGGCAGTCACTTTTCAGCTCAAACGAACTACATCGTTCACGAAGCTCACACGTTTCTCATCTTAACTGACAAGCATTGGATGTTAGAGGACCAGTGCTTTGTATCAGTTTCAGAAGCAGAGTTGGACTACATATGGTCCCTATGTGTAGGCAACATCGTTCTTTGGTTCTCAGCACACTCACTTTTCATGCTGTCTTAGAGCCTCTAGAAAGCAAGAGCGTGCTTCTGGCTCTAAAGCAGAGTGTGATCAATGGATGAAAACTCTGCTGTGTGTGTCACTTCAGAAATGGAGTTAAATACCAGGCTCTGAGTCTTCCTACGAGCAAGATTTTGTTTCTGGTAAGGGCAGTTCCTTTACAGCTCAAACGAACTACATCGTTCTCGAAGCTCACACGTTTCTCATCTTAACTGACAAGCATTGGATGTTAGAGGACCAGTGCTTTGTATCAGCTTCAGAAGCAGAGTTGGACTAGATATGGTCCGCAATGTGTAGGAAACACCGTTCTTTTGTTCTCAGCACACTCACGTTTCCTGCTGTATTAGAGACTCTAGAAAGCAAGAGCGTGCTTCTTGTTCTAAAGCAGAGTGTGATCCATCGATGAGAACTCTGCTGTGTGTTTCCCTTCAGAAACGGCGTTAAATCCCAGGCTCTCAGTCTTCCCACAAGCAAGACTTCCTTTCATGTAAGGGCAGTTTCTTTATAGCTCAAAGGAACTATATCATTCAGGAAACTCACACATTTCTCATCTTAACTGACAATCATTGGATGTTAGAGGACCAGTGTTTTTTATCAGTTTCTGAAGCAGATTTGGACTACATATGGTCCGTATGTTTAGGCAACATCGTTCTTTTGTTCTCAGCACACTCACGTTTCATGCTGTCTTAGATTCTCTAGAAAGCAAGAGCATGCTTCCTGCTCCAAAGCAGAGTGTGATCTATGCATGAGAACTCTGCTGTGTGTTTCACCTTAGAAATGGAGATAAATCCCAGTCTCTGTGTCTTACTACATTCAAGACTTCGTTTCAGGTAAGGGCAGTCACTTTTCAGCTCAAACGAACTACATCATTAACGAAGCTCACACATTTCGGATCTTACCTGACAAGCATTGGATGTTAGAGGACCTGTGGTTTGTTTCAGTTTCAGAAGCAGAGTTAAACTAGATATGTTCCATATGTGTAGGAAACACCGTTCTTTTGTTCTGGGCACACTCAGATTTCCTGCTGTCTTAGAGACTCTAGAAAGCAAGAGCGTGCTTCTTGCTCTAAAGCAGAGTGTGATCCATGGATGAGAACTCTGTTGTGTGTTTCCCTTCAGAAATGGAGTTAAATCCCAGGCTCTGTGTCTTCCTACATTCAAGACTTCGTTTCAGGTAAGGGCAGTCACTTTTCAGCTCAAACGAACTACATCATTCACGAAGCTCACACGTTTCTCATCTTAACTGACAAGCATTGGATGTTAGAGGACCAGGGCTTTGTATCAGTTTCAGAAGCAGAGTTGGACTAGATATGGTCCGTATGTGTAGGAAACACCGTTCTTTTGTTCTGGGCACACTCAGATTTCCTGCTGTATTAGAGACTCTAGAAAGGAAGAGTGTGCTTCTGGCTGTAAGCAGAGTGTGATCCATGGATGAGAGCTCTTCTGTGTGTTTCACTTCAGAAATGGAGTTAAATCCCAGGCTCTGAGTCTTCCTACAAGCAAGATTTCCTTTCATGTGAGGGCAGTTTCTTTATAGCTCAAAGAAACTACAACGTTCACGAAACTCACACGTTTCTGATCTTACCTGACAAGCATTGGATGTTAGAGCACCTGTGGTTTGTTTCAGTTTCAGAAGCAGAGTTAAACTAGATATGTTCCATATGTTTAGGAAACACCGTTCTTTTGTTCTGAGCACACTCATGTTTCCTGCTATATTAGAGACTCTAGAAAGCAAGAGCATGCTTCTTGCTGTAAAGCAGAGTGTGATCCATGGATGAGAACACTGCTGTGTGTTTCACTTCAGAAATGGAGTTAAATCCCAGGCTCTGATTCTTCCTACAAGCAAGACTTCGTTTCAGGTAAGGGCAGTCACTTTTCTGCTAAAACGAACTACATCGTTCACGAAGCTCACACGTTTCTCATCTTAACTGACAAGCATTGGATGTTAGAGGACCAGTGCTTTGTATCAGTTTCAGAAGCAGAGTTAAACTAGATATTTTCTGTATGTGTATGAAACACCGTTCTTTTCTTCTCAGCACACTCAGGTTTCCTGCTGTATTAGAGAATCTAGAAAGCAAGAGCATGCTTCTTGCGCTAAAGCAGAGTGTGATCCATGGATGAGAACTATGCTGTGTGTTTCACTTCAGAAATGGAGTTAAATCCCAGGCTCTGAGTCTTCCTACAATCAAGACATCGTTTCAGGTAAGGGCAGTTACTTTACAGCTCAAACGAACTACATCGTTTACGAAGCTCACATGTTTCTCATCTTAACTGACAAGCCTTGGATGTTAGAGGACCAGTGCTTTGTATCAGTTTCAGAAGCAGATTTGGACTACATATGGTCCGTATGTGTACGAAAACCGTTGTTTTGTTCTGGGCACACTCAGATTTCCTGCTGTATTAGAGACTCTAGAAAGGAAGAGTGTGCTTCTCGCTCTAAAGCAGAGTGTGATCCATGGATGAGAACTCTGCTGTGTGTTTCCCTTCAGAAATGGAGTTAAATCCCAGGCTCTCAGTCTTCCTACAAGCAAGACTTCCTTTCATGTAAGGGCAGTTTCTTTATAGCTCAAAGGAACTACATCATTCACGAAACTCACACATTTCTCATCTTAACTGACAAGCATTGGATGTTAGAGGACCAGTGCTTTGTATCAGTTTCAGAAGCAGATTTTGACTACATATGGTCCGTATGTGTAGGCAACATCGTTCTTTTGTTCTCAGCACACTCACGTTTCATGCTGTCTTAGATTCTCTAGAAAGCAAGAGCATGCTTCTTGCTCCAAAGTAGAGTGTGATCTATGCATGAGAACTCTGCTGTGTGTTTCACCTTAGAAATGGAGTTAAATCCCAGGCTCTGAGTCTTCTTACAAGCAAGATTTCCTTTCATGTGAGGGCAGTTTCTTTATAGCTCAAAGAAACTACATCGTTCACGAAACTCACACGTTTCTCATCTTACCTGACAAGCATTGGATGTTAGAGCACCTGTGGTTTGTTTCAGTTTCAGAAGCAGATTTAAACTAGATATGTTCCGTATGTTTAGGAAACACCGTTCTTTTGTACTGAGCACACTCATGTTTCCTGCTATATTAGAGACTCTAGAAAGCAAGAGCATGCTTCTTGCTGTAAAGCAGAGTGTGATCCATGGATGAGAACACTGCTGTGTGTTTCACTTCAGAAATGGAGTTAAATCCCATGCTCTGATTCTTCCTACAAGCAAGACTTCGTTTCAGGTATGGGCAGTCACTTTTCTGCTCAAACGAACTACATCGTTCACGAAGCTCACACGTTTCTCATCTTAACTGACAAGCCTTGGATGTTAGAGGACCAGTGCTTTGTATCAGTTTCAGAATCAGATTTGGACTACATATGGTCCGTATGTGTACGAAAAACCGTTGTTTTGTTCTGGGCACACTCAGATTTCCTGCTGTATTAGAGACTCTAGAAAGGAAGAGTGTGCTTCTCGCTCTCAAGCAGAGTGTGATCCATGGATGAGAACTCTGCTGTGTGTTTCCCTTCAGAAATGGAGTTAAATCCCAGGCTCTGTGTCTTACTAAAAGCTAGACTTCGTTTCAGGTAAGGGCAGTCACTTTCCAGCTCAAACGAACTACATCGTTCACGAAGCTCACACGTTTCTCATCTTAACAGACAAGCATTGGATGTTAGAGGACCAGTGCTTTGTATCAGTTTCCGAAGCAGATTTGGACTACATATGGTCCGTATGTGTAGGCAACATCGTTCTTTTGTTCTCAGCACACTCACGTTTCATGCTGTCTTAGATTCTCTAGAAAGCAAGAGCATGCTTCTTGCTCCAAAGCAGAGTGTGATCCATGGATGAGAACTCTGCTGTGTGTTTCACCTTAGAAATGGAGTTAAATCCCAGGATCTGAGTCTTCCTACAAGCAAGATTTCATTTCAGGTAAGGGCAGTTACTTTAGAGCTCAAACGAACTACATCATTCACGAAGCTCACATGTTTCTCATCTTAACTGACAAGCATTGGATGTTAGAGGACCAGTGCTTTGTATCAGTTTCAGAAGCAGATTTGGACTACATATGATCCGTATGTGTACGAAAAACCGTTGTTTTGTTCTGGGCACACTCAGATTTCCTGCTGTATTAGAGACTCTAGAAAGGAAGAGTGTGCTTCTCGCTCTAAAGCAGAGTGTGATCCATGGATGAGAACTCTGCTGTGTGTTTCCCTTCAGAAATGGAGTTAAATCCCAGGCTCTGTGTCTTACTACAAGCTAGACTTCGTTTCAGGTAAGGGCAGTCACTTTTCAGCTCAAACGAACTACATCGTTCACGAAGCTCACACGTTTCTCATCTTAACAGACAAGCATTGGATGTTAGAGGACCAGTGCTTTGTATCAGTTTCAGAAGCAGTGTTGGACTACATATGGTCCCTATGTGTAGGCAACATCGTTCTTTGGTTCTCAGCACACTCACTTTTCATGCTGTCTTAGAGCCTCTAGAAAGCAAGAGCGTGCTTCTGGCTCTAAAGCAGAGTGTGATCAATGGATGAAAACTCTGCTGTGTGTGTCACTTCAGAAATGGAGTTAAATACCAGGCTCTTAGTCTTCCTACGAGCAAGATTTTGTTTCTGGTAAGGGCAGTTCCTTTACAGCTCAAACGAACTACATCGTTCTCGAAGCTCACACGTTTCTCATCTTAACTGACAAGCATTGGATGTTAGAGGACCAGTGCTTTGTATCAGCTTCAGAAGCAGAGTTGGACTAGATATGGTCCGCAATGTGTAGGAAACACCGTTCTTTTGTTCTCAGCACACTCACGTTTCCTGCTGTATTAGAGACTCTAGAAAGCAAGAGCGTGCTTCTTGTTCTAAAGCAGAGTGTGATCAGTGGATGAGAACACTGCTGTCTGTTTCCCTTCAGAAATGGAGTTAAATCCCAGGCTCTGAGTCTTCCTACAATCAAGACTTCATTTCAGGTAAGGACAGTTACTTTACAGCTCAAACGAACTACATCGTTTACGAAGCTCACATGTTTCTCATCTTAACTGACAAGCCTTGAATGTTAGAGGACCAGTGCTTTGTATCAGTTTCAGAAGCAGATTTGTACTACATATGGTCCGTATGTGTACGAAAAACCGTTGTTTTGTTCTGGGCACACTCAGATTTCCTGCTGTATTAGAGACTCTAGAAGGGAAGAGTGTGCTTCTCGCTCTAAAGCAGAGTGTGATCCATGGATGAGAACTATGCTGTGTGTTTCCCTTCAGAAATGGAGTTAAATCCCAGGCTCTCAGTCTTCCTACAAGCAAGACTTCCTTTCATGTAAGGGCAGTTTCTTTATAGCTCAAAGGAACTACATCATTCACGAAACTCACACATTTCTCATCTTAACTGACAAGCATTGGATGTTAGAGGACCAGTGCTTTGTATCAGTTTCAGAAGCAGATTTGGACTACATATGGTCCGTATGTGTAGGCAACATCGTTCTTTTGTTCTCAGCACACTCACGTTTCATGCTGTCTTAGATTCTCTAGAAAGCAAGAGCATGCTTCTTGCTCCAAAGTAGAGTGTGATCTATGCATGAGAACTCTGCTGTGTGTTTCACCTTAGAAATGGAGTTAAATCCCAGGCTCTGAGTCTTCTTACAAGCAAGATTTCATTTCAGGTAAGGGCATTTACTTTACAGCTCAAACGAACTACATCATTCAGGAAGCTCACACATTTCGGATCTTACCTGACAAGCATTGGATGTTAGAGGACCTGTGGTTTGTTTCAGTTTCAGAAGCAGAGTTAAACTAGATATGTTCCATATGTGTAGGAAACACCGTTCTTTTGTTCTGAGCACTCTCAGGATTCCTGCTGTATTAGAGACTCTAGAAAGCAAGAGCGTGTTTCTGGCTCTAAAGCAGAGTGTGATCCATGGATGAGAACTCTGCTGTGTGTTTCCCTTCAGGAATGGAGTTAAATCCCAGGCTCGGTGTCTCACTACAAGCTAGACTTCGTTTCAAGTAAGGGCAGTCACTTTTCAGCTCAAACGAACTACATCATTCACGAAGCTCACACGTTTCTCATGTTAATTGACAAGCATTGGATGTTAGAGGACCAGTGATTTGAATCAGTTTCAGAATCAGAGTTGGACTAGAAATGTTCCGTATGTGTAGAAAACACCGTTCTTTTGTTCTGGGCAAACTCAGATTTCCTGCTGTATTAGAGACTCTAGAAAGAAGAGTGTGCTTCTGGATGTAAGCAGGGTGTGATCCATAGATGAGAACACTGCTGTGTGTTTCACTTCAGAAATGGAGTTAAATCCCAGGCTCTGAGTCTTCCTACAATCAAGACTTCGTTTCAGGTAAGGGCAGTTACTTTTCAGCTCAAACGAACTACATCGTTCACGAAGCTCACACGTTTCTCATCTTAACTGACAAGCATTGGATGTTAGAGGACCAGTGATTTGAATCAGTTTCAGAAGCAGAGTTGGACTAGAAATGGTCCGTATGTGTAGGAAACACCATTCTTTTGTTCTGGGCACACTCAGATTTCCTGCTGTATTAGAGACTCTAGAAAGAAGAGTGTGCTTCTGGATGTAAGCACAGTGTGATCCATGGATGAGAACTCTGCTGTGTGTTTTCCTTCAGAAATGGAGTTAAATCCCAGGCTCTGAGTCTTACTGCAAGCAAGATTTCCTTTCAGGTAAGTGCAGTTTCTTTATACCTCAAAGGAACTACATCATTAACGAAGCTCACACGTTTCTCATCTTAACTGACAAGCATTGGATGTTAGAGGACCAGGGCTTTGTATCAGTTTCAGAAGCAGAGTTGGACTAGATATGGTCCGTATGTGTAGGAAACACCATTCTTTTGTTCTGGGCACACTCAGATTTCCTCCTGTGTTAGAGACTCTAGAAAGCAAGAGCGAGCTTCTTGCTCTAAAGCAGAGTGTGATCAATGGATGAGAACTCTGCTGTGTGTTTCACTTCAGAAATGGAGTTAAATCCCAGGAACTGAGTCTTCCTACAATCCAGACTTCATTTCAGGTAAGGGCAGTTACTTTACAGCTCAAACGAACTACATCGTTCACGAAGCTCACACGTTTCTCATCTTAACTGACAAGCATTGGATATTAGAGGACCAGTGCTTTGTATCAGTTTCAGAATCAGATTTGGACTACATATGGTCCGTATTTGTACGAAAAACCGTTGTTTTGTTCTGGGCACACTCAGATTTCCTGCTGTATTAGAGACTCTAGAAAGGAAGTGTGTGCTTCTCGCTCTAAAGCAGAGTGTGATCCATGGATGAGAACTCTGCTGTGTGTTTCCCTTCCGAAATGGAGTTAAATCCCAGGCTCTGTGTCTCACTACAAGCTAGACTTTGTTTCAGGTAAGGGCAGTTACATTTCAGCTCAAACGAACTACATCGTTCACGAAGCTCACACGTTTCTCATCTTAACTGACAAGCATTGGATGTTAGAGGACCAGTGATTTGTATCAGTTTCAGAAGCAGAGTTGGACTAGATATGGTCTGTATATGTAGGAAACACCGTTCTTTTCTTCTGGGCACACTCAGATTTCCTGCTATATTAGAGACTCTAGAAAGGAAGAGTGTGCTTCTGGCTGTAAGCAGAGTGTGATCCATGGATGAGAGCTCTGCTGTGTGTTTCACTTCAGAAATGGAGTTAAATCCCAGGCTCTGATTCTTCCTACAAGCAAGACTTCATTTCAGGTAAGGGCAGTCACTTTTCTGCTAAAACGAACTACATCGTGCACGAAGCTCACACGTTTCTCATCTTAACTGACAAGCATTGGATGTTACAGGACCAGTGCTTTGTATCAGTTTCAGAAGCAGATTTGGACTACATATGGTCCGTATGTGTAGGCAACATCGTTCTTTTGTTCTCAGCACACTCACGTTTCATGCTGTCTTAGATTCTCTAGAAAGCAAGAGCATGCTTCTTGCTCCAAAGCAGAGTGTGATCTATGGATCAGAACTCTGCTGTGTGTTTCACCTTAGAAATGGAGTTAAATCCCAGGCTCTGATTCTTCCTACAAGCAAGACTTCATTTCAGGTAAGGGCAGTTACTTTACAGCTCAAACGAACTACAGCATTCACGAAGCTCACACATTTTGGATCTTACCTGACAAGCATTGGATGTTAGAGGTCCTGTGGTTTGTTTCAGTTTCATAAGCAGAGTTAAATTAGATATGTTCCATATGTGTAGGAAACACCGTTCTTTTGTTCTGAGCACACTCAGGTTTCCTGCTGTCTTAGAGAATCTAGAAAGCAAGAGCGTGTTTCTCGCTCTAAAGCAGAGTGTGATCCATGGATGAGAACTCTGCTGTGTGTTTCCCTTCAGAAATGGAGTTAAATCCCTGGCTCTGTGTCTTTCTACAAGCAAGATTTCGTTTCAGGTAAGGGCAGTCACTTTTCAGCTCAAAAGAACTACATCGTTAACGCAGCTCACACGTTTCTCATCTTAACAGACAAGCATTGGATGTTAGAGGACCAGTGCTTTGTATCAGTTTCAGAAGCAGAGTTGGACTAGATATGGTCCGTATGTGTAGGAAACACCGTTCTTTTGTTCTCAGCACACTCACGTTTCCTGCTGTCTTAGAGACTCTAGAAAGCAAGAGCATGCTTCTGGCTCTAAAGCAGAGTGTGGTCCATGGATGAGAACTCTGCTGTGTGTTTCACTTCAGAAATGTAGTTAAGTCCTAGGCTCTGAGTATCCTACAATCCAGACTTCATTTCAGGTAAGGGCAGTTACTTTACAGCTCAAACGAACTACATCATTCACGAAGCTCACACGTTTCTCATCTTAACTGCCAAGCATTGGATGTTAGAGGACCAGTGATTTGAATCAGTTTCAGAAGCAGAGTTGGACTAGAAATGTTCCGTATATGTAGGAAACACCGTTCTTTTGTTCTGGGCACACTCAGATTTCCTGCTGTATTAGAGACTCTAGAAAGGAAGAGTGTGCTTCTCACTCTAAAGCAGAGTGTGATCCATGGATGAGAACTCTGCTGTGTGTTTCCCTTCAGAAATGGAGTTAAATCCCAGGCTCTGTGTCCAACTACAAGCTAGACTTCGTTTCAGGTAAGGGCAGTCACTTTTCAGCTCAAACGAACTACATCGTTCACGAAGCTCACATGTTTCTCATCTTAACTGACAAGCATTGGATGTTAGAGGACCAGTGATTTGTATCAGTTTCAGAAGCAGAGTTGGACTAGATATGGTCTGTATATGTAGGAAACACCGTTGTTTTGTTCTGGGCACACTCAGATTTCCTGCTGAATTAGAGACTCTAGAAAGTAAGAGTGTGCTTCTGGCTGTAAGCAGAGTGTGATCCATGGATGAGAGCTCTGCTGTGTGTTTCACTTCAGAAATGGAGTTAAATCCCAGGCTCTGAGTCTTCCTACAAGCAAGACTTCCTTTCATGTGAGGGCAGTTTCTTTATAGCTCAAAGGAACTACATCATTCACGAAACTCACACATTTCTCATCTTAACTGACAAGCATTGGATGTTAGAGGACCAGTGCTTTGTATCAGTTTCAGAAGCAGATTTTGACTACATATGGTCCGTATGTGTAGGCAACATCGTTCTTTTGTTCTCAGCACACTCACGTTTCATGCTGTCTTAGATTCTCTAGAAAGCAAGAGCATGCTTCTTGCTCCAAAGTAGAGTGTGATCTATGCATGAGAACTCTGCTGTGTGTTTCACCTTAGAAATGGAGTTAAATCCCAGGCTCTGAGTCTTCTTACAAGCAAGATTTCCTTTCATGTGAGGGCAGTTTCTTTATAGCTCAAAGAAACTACATCGTTCACGAAACTCACACGTTTCTCATCTTACCTGACAAGCATTGGATGTTAGAGCACCTGTGGTTTGTTTCAGTTTCAGAAGCAGAGTTAAACTAGATATGTTCCGTATGTTTAGGAAACACCGTTCTTTTGTACTGAGCACACTCATGTTTCCTGCTATATTAGAGACTCTAGAAAGCAAGAGCATGCTTCTTGCTCTAAAGCAGAGTGTGATCCATGGATGAGAACACTGCTGTGTGTTTCACTTCAGAAATGGAGTTAAATCCCAGGCTCTGATTCTTCCTACAAGCAAGACTTCGTTTCAGGTAAGGGCAGTCACTTTTCTGCTCAAACGAACTACATCGTTCACGAAGCTCACACGTTTCTCATCTTAACTGACAAGCCTTGGATGTTAGAGGACCAGTGCTTTGTATCAGTTTCAGAAGCAGATTTGGACTACATATGGTCCGTATGTGTACGAAAAACCGTTGTTTTGTTCTGGGCACACTCAGTTTTCCTGCTGTATTAGAGACTCTAGAAAGGAAGAGTGTGCTTCTCGCTCTAAAGCAGAGTGTGATCCATGGTTGAGAACTCTGCTGTGTGTTTCCCTTCAGAAATGGAGTTAAATCCCAGGCTCTGTGTCTTACTAAAAGCTAGACTTCGTTTCAGGTAAGGGCAGTCACTTTCCAGCTCAAACGAACTACATCGTTCACGAAGCTCACACGTTTCTCATCTTAACAGACAAGCATTGGATGTTAGAGGACCAGTGCTTTGTATCAGTTTCCGAAGCATATTTGGACTACATATGGTCCGTATGTGTAGGCAACATCGTTCTTTTGTTCTCAGCACACTCACGTTTCATGCTGTCTTAGATTCTCTAGAAAGCAAGAGCATGCTTCTTGCTCCAAAGCAGAGTGTGATCCATGGATGAGAACTCTGCTGTGTGTTTCACCTTAGAAATGGAGTTAAATCCCAGGATCTGAGTCTTCCTACAAGCAAGATTTCATTTCAGGTAAGGGCAGTTACTTTAGAGCTCAAACGAACTACATCATTCACGAAGCTCACATGTTTCTCATCTTAACTGACAAGTATTGGATGTTAGAGGACCAGTGCTTTGTATCAGTTTCAGAAGCAGTTTTGGACTAAATATGGTCAGTAGGTGTACGAAAAACTTTTGTTTTTTTAGGGGCACACTCAGATTTCCAGCTGTATTAGAGACTCTAGAAAGGAAGAGTGTACTTCTCGCCCTAAAGCAGAGTGTGATCCATGGATGAGAACTCTGCTGTGTGTTTCCCTTCAGAAATGGAGTTAAATCCCAGGCTCTGTGTCTCACTACAAGCTAGACTTCGTTTCAGGTAAGGGCAGTCACTTTTCAGCTCAAACGAACTACATCGTTCACAAAGCTCACACGTCTCTCATCTTAACTGACAAGCCTTGGATGTTAGAGGACCAGTGCTTTGTATCAGTTTCAGAAGCAGATTTGGACTACATATGATCCGTATGTGTACGAAAAACTGTTGTTTTGTTCTGGGCACACTCAGATTTCCTGCTGTATTAGAGACTCTAGAAAGGAAGAGTGTGCTTCTCGCTCTAAAGCAGAGTGTGATCCATGGATGAGAACTCTGCTGTGTGTTTCCCTTCAGAAATGGAGTTAAATCCCAGGCTCTGTGTCTTACTAAAAGCTAGACTTCGTTTCAGGTAAGGGCAGTCACTTTTCAGCTCAAACGAACTACATCGTTCACGAAGCTCACACGTTTCTCATCTTAACTGACAAGCATTGGATGTTAGAGGACCAGTGCTTTGTATCAGTTTCAGAAGCAGAGTTGGACTACATATGGTCCCTATGTGTAGGCAACATCGTTCTTTGGTTCTCAGCACACTCACTTTTCATGCTGTCTTAGAGCCTCTAGAAAGCAAGAGCGTGCTTCTGGCTCTAAAGCAGAGTGTGATCAATGGATGAAAACTCTGCTGTGTGTGTCACTTCAGAAATGGAGTTAAATACCAGGCTCTGAGTCTTCCTACGAGCAAGATTTTGTTTCTGGTAAGGGCAGTTCCTTTACAGCTCAAACGAACTACATCGTTCTCGAAGCTCACACGTTTCTCATCTTAACTGACAAGCATTGGATGTTAGAGGACCAGTGCTTTGTATCAGCTTCAGAAGCAGAGTTGGACTAGATATGGTCCGCAATGTGTAGGAAACACCGTTCTTTTGTTCTCAGCACACTCACGTTTCCTGCTGTATTAGAGACTCTAGAAAGCAAGAGCGTGCTTCTTGTTCTAAAGCAGAGTGTGATCCATCTATGAGAACTCTGCTGTGTGTTTCCCTTCAGAAACGGCGTTAAATCCCAGGCTCTCAGTCTTCCCACAAGCAAGACTTCCTTTCATGTAAGGGCAGTTTCTTTATAGCTCAAAGGAACTATATCATTCAGGAAACTCACACATTTCTCATCTTAACTGACAATCATTGGATGTTAGAGGACCAGTGTTTTTTATCAGTTTCTGAAGCAGATTTGGACTACATATGGTCCGTATGTTTAGGCAACATCGTTCTTTTGTTCTCAGCACACTCACGTTTCATGCTGTCTTAGATTCTCTAGAAAGCAAGAGCATGCTTCCTGCTCCAAAGCAGAGTGTGATCTATGCATGAGAACTCTGCTGTGTGTTTCACCTTAGAAATGGAGATAAATCCCAGTCTCTGTGTCTTACTACATTCAAGACTTCGTTTCAGGTAAGGGCAGTCACTTTTCAGCTCAAACGAACTACATCATTAACGAAGCTCACACATTTCGGATCTTACCTGACAAGCATTGGATGTTAGAGGACCTGTGGTTTGTTTCAGTTTCAGAAGCAGAGTTAAACTAGATATGTTCCATATGTGTAGGAAACACCGTTCTTTTGTTCTGGGCACACTCAGATTTCCTGCTGTCTTAGAGACTCTAGAAAGCAAGAGCGTGCTTCTTGCTCTAAAGCAGAGTGTGATCCATGGATGAGAACTCTGTTGTGTGTTTCCCTTCAGAAATGGAGTTAAATCCCAGGCTCTGTGTCTTCCTACATTCAAGACTTCGTTTCAGGTAAGGGCAGTCACTTTTCAGCTCAAACGAACTACATCATTCACGAAGCTCACACGTTTCTCATCTTAACTGACAAGCATTGGATGTTAGAGGACCAGGGCTTTGTATCAGTTTCAGAAGCAGAGTTGGACTAGATATGGTCCGTATGTGTAGGAAACACCGTTCTTTTGTTCTGGGCACACTCAGATTTCCTGCTGTATTAGAGACTCTAGAAAGGAAGAGTGTGCTTCTGGCTGTAAGCAGAGTGTGATCCATGGATGAGAGCTCTTCTGTGTGTTTCACTTCAGAAATGGAGTTAAATCCCAGGCTCTGAGTCTTCCTACAAGCAAGATTTCCTTTCATGTGAGGGCAGTTTCTTTATAGCTCAAAGAAACTACATCGTTCACGAAACTCACACGTTTCTGATCTTACCTGACAAGCATTGGATGTTAGAGCACCTGTGGTTTGTTTCAGTTTCAGAAGCAGAGTTAAACTAGATATGTTCCATATGTTTAGGAAACACCGTTCTTTTGTTCTGAGCACACTCATGTTTCCTGCTATATTAGAGACTCTAGAAAGCAAGAGCATGCTTCTTGCTGTAAAGCAGAGTGTGATCCATGGATGAGAACACTGCTGTGTGTTTCACTTCAGAAATGGAGTTAAATCCCAGGCTCTGATTCTTCCTACAAGCAAGACTTCGTTTCAGGTAAGGGCAGTCACTTTTCTGCTAAAACGAACTACATCGTTCACGAAGCTCACACGTTTCTCATCTTAACTGACAAGCATTGGATGTTAGAGGACCAGTGCTTTGTATCAGTTTCAGAAGCAGAGTTAAACTAGATATTTTCTGTATGTGTATGAAACACCGTTCTTTTCTTCTCAGCACACTCAGGTTTCCTGCTGTATTAGAGACTCTAGAAAGCAAGAGCATGCTTCTTGCGCTAAAGCAGAGTGTGATCCATGGATGAGAACTATGCTGTGTGTTTCACTTCAGAAATGGAGTTAAATCCCAGGCTCTGAGTCTTCCTACAATCAAGACATCGTTTCAGGTAAGGGCAGTTACTTTACAGCTCAAACGAACTACATCGTTTACGAAGCTCACATGTTTCTCATCTTAACTGACAAGCCTTGGATGTTAGAGGACCAGTGCTTTGTATCAGTTTCAGAAGCAGATTTGGACTACATATGGTCCGTATGTGTACGAAAACCGTTGTTTTGTTCTGGGCACACTCAGATTTCCTGCTGTATTAGAGACTCTAGAAAGGAAGAGTGTGCTTCTCGCTCTAAAGCAGAGTGTGATCCATGGATGAGAACTCTGCTGTGTGTTTCCCTTCAGAAATGGAGTTAAATCCCAGGCTCTCAGTCTTCCTACAAGCAAGACTTCCTTTCATGTAAGGGCAGTTTCTTTATAGCTCAAAGGAACTACATCATTCACGAAACTCACACATTTCTCATCTTAACTGACAAGCATTGGATGTTAGAGGACCAGTGCTTTGTATCAGTTTCAGAAGCAGATTTTGACTACATATGGTCCGTATGTGTAGGCAACATCGTTCTTTTGTTCTCAGCACACTCACGTTTCATGCTGTCTTAGATTCTCTAGAAAGCAAGAGCATGCTTCTTGCTCCAAAGTAGAGTGTGATCTATGCATGAGAACTCTGCTGTGTGTTTCACCTTAGAAATGGAGTTAAATCCCAGGCTCTGAGTCTTCTTACAAGCAAGATTTCCTTTCATGTGAGGGCAGTTTCTTTATAGCTCAAAGAAACTACATCGTTCACGAAACTCACACGTTTCTCATCTTACCTGACAAGCATTGGATGTTAGAGCACCTGTGGTTTGTTTCAGTTTCAGAAGCAGATTTAAACTAGATATGTTCCGTATGTTTAGGAAACACCGTTCTTTTGTACTGAGCACACTCATGTTTCCTGCTATATTAGAGACTCTAGAAAGCAAGAGCATGCTTCTTGCTGTAAAGCAGAGTGTGATCCATGGATGAGAACACTGCTGTGTGTTTCACTTCAGAAATGGAGTTAAATCCCATGCTCTGATTCTTCCTACAAGCAAGACTTCGTTTCAGGTATGGGCAGTCACTTTTCTGCTCAAACGAACTACATCGTTCACGAAGCTCACACGTTTCTCATCTTAACTGACAAGCCTTGGATGTTAGAGGACCAGTGCTTTGTATCAGTTTCAGAATCAGATTTGGACTACATATGGTCCGTATGTGTACGAAAAACCGTTGTTTTGTTCTGGGCACACTCAGATTTCCTGCTGTATTAGAGACTCTAGAAAGGAAGAGTGTGCTTCTCGCTCTCAAGCAGAGTGTGATCCATGGATGAGAACTCTGCTGTGTGTTTCCCTTCAGAAATGGAGTTAAATCCCAGGCTCTGTGTCTTACTAAAAGCTAGACTTCGTTTCAGGTAAGGGCAGTCACTTTCCAGCTCAAACGAACTACATCGTTCACGAAGCTCACACGTTTCTCATCTTAACAGACAAGCATTGGATGTTAGAGGACCAGTGCTTTGTATCAGTTTCCGAAGCAGATTTGGACTACATATGGTCCGTATGTGTAGGCAACATCGTTCTTTTGTTCTCAGCACACTCACGTTTCATGCTGTCTTAGATTCTCTAGAAAGCAAGAGCATGCTTCTTGCTCCAAAGCAGAGTGTGATCCATGGATGAGAACTCTGCTGTGTGTTTCACCTTAGAAATGGAGTTAAATCCCAGGATCTGAGTCTTCCTACAAGCAAGATTTCATTTCAGGTAAGGGCAGTTACTTTAGAGCTCAAACGAACTACATCATTCACGAAGCTCACATGTTTCTCATCTTAACTGACAAGCATTGGATGTTAGAGGACCAGTGCTTTGTATCAGTTTCAGAAGCAGATTTGGACTACATATGATCCGTATGTGTACGAAAAACCGTTGTTTTGTTCTGGGCACACTCAGATTTCCTGCTGTATTAGAGACTCTAGAAAGGAAGAGTGTGCTTCTCGCTCTAAAGCAGAGTGTGATCCATGGATGAGAACTCTGCTGTGTGTTTCCCTTCAGAAATGGAGTTAAATCCCAGGCTCTGTGTCTTACTACAAGCTAGACTTCGTTTCAGGTAAGGGCAGTCACTTTTCAGCTCAAACGAACTACATCGTTCACGAAGCTCACACGTTTCTCATCTTAACAGACAAGCATTGGATGTTAGAGGACCAGTGCTTTGTATCAGTTTCAGAAGCAGAGTTGGACTACATATGGTCCCTATGTGTAGGCAACATCGTTCTTTGGTTCTCAGCACACTCACTTTTCATGCTGTCTTAGAGCCTCTAGAAAGCAAGAGCGTGCTTCTGGCTCTAAAGCAGAGTGTGATCAATGGATGAAAACTCTGCTGTGTGTGTCACTTCAGAAATGGAGTTAAATACCAGGCTCTGAGTCTTCCTACGAGCAAGATTTTGTTTCTGGTAAGGGCAGTTCCTTTACAGCTCAAACGAACTACATCGTTCTCGAAGCTCACACGTTTCTCATCTTAACTGACAAGCATTGGATGTTAGAGGACCAGTGCTTTGTATCAGCTTCAGAAGCAGAGTTGGACTAGATATGGTCCGCAATGTGTAGGAAACACCGTTCTTTTGTTCTCAGCACACTCACGTTTCCTGCTGTATTAGAGACTCTAGAAAGCAAGAGCGTGCTTCTTGTTCTAAAGCAGAGTGTGATCAGTGGATGAGAACACTGCTGTCTGTTTCCCTTCAGAAATGGAGTTAAATCCCAGGCTCTGAGTCTTCCTACAATCAAGACTTCATTTCAGGTAAGGACAGTTACTTTACAGCTCAAACGAACTACATCGTTTACGAAGCTCACATGTTTCTCATCTTAACTGACAAGCCTTGAATGTTAGAGGACCAGTGCTTTGTATCAGTTTCAGAAGCAGATTTGTACTACATATGGTCCGTATGTGTACGAAAAACCGTTGTTTTGTTCTGGGCACACTCAGATTTCCTGCTGTATTAGAGACTCTAGAAGGGAAGAGTGTGCTTCTCGCTCTAAAGCAGAGTGTGATCCATGGATGAGAACTATGCTGTGTGTTTCCCTTCAGAAATGGAGTTAAATCCCAGGCTCTCAGTCTTCCTACAAGCAAGACTTCCTTTCATGTAAGGGCAGTTTCTTTATAGCTCAAAGGAACTACATCATTCACGAAACTCACACATTTCTCATCTTAACTGACAAGCATTGGATGTTAGAGGACCAGTGCTTTGTATCAGTTTCAGAAGCAGATTTGGACTACATATGGTCCGTATGTGTAGGCAACATCGTTCTTTTGTTCTCAGCACACTCACGTTTCATGCTGTCTTAGATTCTCTAGAAAGCAAGAGCATGCTTCTTGCTCCAAAGTAGAGTGTGATCTATGCATGAGAACTCTGCTGTGTGTTTCACCTTAGAAATGGAGTTAAATCCCAGGCTCTGAGTCTTCTTACAAGCAAGATTTCATTTCAGGTAAGGGCATTTACTTTACAGCTCAAACGAACTACATCATTCAGGAAGCTCACACATTTCGGATCTTACCTGACAAGCATTGGATGTTAGAGGACCTGTGGTTTGTTTCAGTTTCAGAAGCAGAGTTAAACTAGATATGTTCCATATGTGTAGGAAACACCGTTCTTTTGTTCTGAGCACTCTCAGGATTCCTGCTGTATTAGAGACTCTAGAAAGCAAGAGCGTGTTTCTGGCTCTAAAGCAGAGTGTGATCCATGGATGAGAACTCTGCTGTGTGTTTCCCTTCAGGAATGGAGTTAAATCCCAGGCTCGGTGTCTCACTACAAGCTAGACTTCGTTTCAAGTAAGGGCAGTCACTTTTCAGCTCAAACGAACTACATCATTCACGAAGCTCACACGTTTCTCATGTTAATTGACAAGCATTGGATGTTAGAGGACCAGTGATTTGAATCAGTTTCAGAATCAGAGTTGGACTAGAAATGTTCCGTATGTGTAGAAAACACCGTTCTTTTGTTCTGGGCAAACTCAGATTTCCTGCTGTATTAGAGACTCTAGAAAGAAGAGTGTGCTTCTGGATGTAAGCAGGGTGTGATCCATAGATGAGAACACTGCTGTGTGTTTCACTTCAGAAATGGAGTTAAATCCCAGGCTCTGAGTCTTCCTACAATCAAGACTTCGTTTCAGGTAAGGGCAGTTACTTTTCAGCTCAAACGAACTACATCGTTCACGAAGCTCACACGTTTCTCATCTTAACTGACAAGCATTGGATGTTAGAGGACCAGTGATTTGAATCAGTTTCAGAAGCAGAGTTGGACTAGAAATGGTCCGTATGTGTAGGAAACACCATTCTTTTGTTCTGGGCACACTCAGATTTCCTGCTGTATTAGAGACTCTAGAAAGAAGAGTGTGCTTCTGGATGTAAGCACAGTGTGATCCATGGATGAGAACTCTGCTGTGTGTTTTCCTTCAGAAATGGAGTTAAATCCCAGGCTCTGAGTCTTACTGCAAGCAAGATTTCCTTTCAGGTAAGTGCAGTTTCTTTATACCTCAAAGGAACTACATCATTAACGAAGCTCACACGTTTCTCATCTTAACTGACAAGCATTGGATGTTAGAGGACCAGGGCTTTGTATCAGTTTCAGAAGCAGAGTTGGACTAGATATGGTCCGTATGTGTAGGAAACACCATTCTTTTGTTCTGGGCACACTCAGATTTCCTCCTGTGTTAGAGACTCTAGAAAGCAAGAGCGAGCTTCTTGCTCTAAAGCAGAGTGTGATCAATGGATGAGAACTCTGCTGTGTGTTTCACTTCAGAAATGGAGTTAAATCCCAGGCTCTGAGTCTTCCTACAATCCAGACTTCATTTCAGGTAAGGGCAGTTACTTTACAGCTCAAACGAACTACATCGTTCACGAAGCTCACACGTTTCTCATCTTAACTGACAAGCATTGGATATTAGAGGACCAGTGCTTTGTATCAGTTTCAGAATCAGATTTGGACTACATATGGTCCGTATTTGTACGAAAAACCGTTGTTTTGTTCTGGGCACACTCAGATTTCCTGCTGTATTAGAGACTCTAGAAAGGAAGTGTGTGCTTCTCGCTCTAAAGCAGAGTGTGATCCATGGATGAGAACTCTGCTGTGTGTTTCCCTTCCGAAATGGAGTTAAATCCCAGGCTCTGTGTCTCACTACAAGCTAGACTTTGTTTCAGGTAAGGGCAGTTACATTTCAGCTCAAACGAACTACATCGTTCACGAAGCTCACACGTTTCTCATCTTAACTGACAAGCATTGGATGTTAGAGGACCAGTGATTTGTATCAGTTTCAGAAGCAGAGTTGGACTAGATATGGTCTGTATATGTAGGAAACACCGTTCTTTTCTTCTGGGCACACTCAGATTTCCTGCTATATTAGAGACTCTAGAAAGGAAGAGTGTGCTTCTGGCTGTAAGCAGAGTGTGATCCATGGATGAGAGCTCTGCTGTGTGTTTCACTTCAGAAATGGAGTTAAATCCCAGGCTCTGATTCTTCCTACAAGCAAGACTTCATTTCAGGTAAGGGCAGTCACTTTTCTGCTAAAACGAACTACATCGTGCACGAAGCTCACACGTTTCTCATCTTAACTGACAAGCATTGGATGTTACAGGACCAGTGCTTTGTATCAGTTTCAGAAGCAGATTTGGACTACATATGGTCCGTATGTGTAGGCAACATCGTTCTTTTGTTCTCAGCACACTCACGTTTCATGCTGTCTTAGATTCTCTAGAAAGCAAGAGCATGCTTCTTGCTCCAAAGCAGAGTGTGATCTATGGATCAGAACTCTGCTGTGTGTTTCACCTTAGAAATGGAGTTAAATCCCAGGCTCTGATTCTTCCTACAAGCAAGACTTCATTTCAGGTAAGGGCAGTTACTTTACAGCTCAAACGAACTACAGCATTCACGAAGCTCACACATTTTGGATCTTA
Organism: Onychomys leucogaster; assembly: GCA_949786385.1. NCBI lineage: Eukaryota > Metazoa > Chordata > Mammalia > Rodentia > Cricetidae > Onychomys > Onychomys leucogaster. The sequence continues at coordinate 1,474,196 of CATKUP010000047.1, forward strand.
CCTGACAAGCATTGGATGTTAGAGGTCCTGTGGTTTGTTTCAGTTTCATAAGCAGAGTTAAATTAGATATGTTCCATATGTGTAGGAAACACCGTTCTTTTGTTCTGAGCACACTCAGGTTTCCTGCTGTCTTAGAGAATCTAGAAAGCAAGAGCGTGTTTCTCGCTCTAAAGCAGAGTGTGATCCATGGATGAGAACTCTGCTGTGTGTTTCCCTTCAGAAATGGAGTTAAATCCCTGGCTCTGTGTCTTTCTACAAGCAAGATTTCGTTTCAGGTAAGGGCAGTCACTTTTCAGCTCAAAAGAACTACATCGTTAACGCAGCTCACACGTTTCTCATCTTAACAGACAAGCATTGGATGTTAGAGGACCAGTGCTTTGTATCAGTTTCAGAAGCAGAGTTGGACTAGATATGGTCCGTATGTGTAGGAAACACCGTTCTTTTGTTCTCAGCACACTCACGTTTCCTGCTGTCTTAGAGACTCTAGAAAGCAAGAGCATGCTTCTGGCTCTAAAGCAGAGTGTGGTCCATGGATGAGAACTCTGCTGTGTGTTTCACTTCAGAAATGTAGTTAAGTCCTAGGCTCTGAGTATCCTACAATCCAGACTTCATTTCAGGTAAGGGCAGTTACTTTACAGCTCAAACGAACTACATCATTCACGAAGCTCACACGTTTCTCATCTTAACTGCCAAGCATTGGATGTTAGAGGACCAGTGATTTGAATCAGTTTCAGAAGCAGAGTTGGACTAGAAATGTTCCGTATATGTAGGAAACACCGTTCTTTTGTTCTGGGCACACTCAGATTTCCTGCTGTATTAGAGACTCTAGAAAGGAAGAGTGTGCTTCTCACTCTAAAGCAGAGTGTGATCCATGGATGAGAACTCTGCTGTGTGTTTCCCTTCAGAAATGGAGTTAAATCCCAGGCTCTGTGTCCAACTACAAGCTAGACTTCGTTTCAGGTAAGGGCAGTCACTTTTCAGCTCAAACGAACTACATCGTTCACGAAGCTCACATGTTTCTCATCTTAACTGACAAGCATTGGATGTTAGAGGACCAGTGATTTGTATCAGTTTCAGAAGCAGAGTTGGACTAGATATGGTCTGTATATGTAGGAAACACCGTTGTTTTGTTCTGGGCACACTCAGATTTCCTGCTGAATTAGAGACTCTAGAAAGTAAGAGTGTGCTTCTGGCTGTAAGCAGAGTGTGATCCATGGATGAGAGCTCTGCTGTGTGTTTCACTTCAGAAATGGAGTTAAATCCCAGGCTCTGAGTCTTCCTACAAGCAAGACTTCCTTTCATGTGAGGGCAGTTTCTTTATAGCTCAAAGAAACTACATCGTTCACAAAACTCACACGTTTCTCATCTTACCTGACAAGCATTGGATGTTAGAGCACCTATGGTTTGTTTCAGTTTCAGAAGCAGAGTTAAACTAGATATGTTCCGTATGTTTAGGAAACACCGTTCTTTTGTTCTGAGCACACTCATGTTTCCTGCTGTATTAGAGACTCTAGAATGCAAGAGCATGCTTCTTGCTCTAAAGCAGAGTGTGATCCATGGATGAGAACACTGCTGTGTGTTTCACTTCAGAAATGGAGTTAAATCCCAGGCTCTGATTCTTCCTACAAGCAAGACTTCGTTTCAGGTAAGGGCAGTCACTTTTCTGCTAAAAGGAACTACATCGTTCACGAAGCTCACACGTTTCTCATCTTAACTGACAAGCATTGGATGTTAGAGGACCAGTGCTTTGTATCAGTTTCAGAAGCAGAGTTAAACTAGATATGTTCTGTATGTTAGGAAACACCGTTCTTTTGTTCTCAGCATACTCAGGTTTCCTGCTGTATTAGAGACTCTAGAAAGCAAGAGCATGCTTCTTGCGCTAAAGCAGAGTGTGATCCATGGATGAGAACTATGCTGTGTGTTTCACTTCAGAAATGGAGTTAAATCCCAGGCTCTGAGTCTTCCTACAATCAAGACTTCGTTTCAGGTAAGGGCAGTTACTTTACACCTCAAACGAACTACATCATTTACGAAGCTCACACGTTTCTCATCTTAACTGACAAGCCTTGGATGTTAGAGGACCAGTGCTTTGTATCAGTTTCAGAATCAGATTTGGACTACATATGGTCCGTATGTGTACGAAAAACCGTTGTTTTGTTCTGGGCACACTCAGATTTCCTGTTGTATTAGAGACTCTAGAGAGCAAGAGTGTGCTTCACGCTCTAAAGCAGAGTGTGATCCATGGATGAGAACTCTGCTGTGTGTTTCCCTTCTGAAATGGAGTTAAATCCCAGGCTCTGTGTCTTACTACAAGCTAGAATTCGTTTCAGGTAAGGGCAGTCACTTTTCAGCTCAAAGGAACTAAATCGTTCACGAAGCTCACACATTTCTCATCTTAACTGACAAGCATTGGATGTTAGAGGACCAGTGATTTGTATCAGTTTCAGAAGCAGAGTTGGACTAGATATGGTCTGTATGTGTAGGAAACACCGTTCATTTGTTCTGGGCACACTCAGATTTCCTGCTGTATTAGAGACTCTAGAAAGGAAGAGCGTGCTTCTGGCTGTAAGCAGAGTGTGATCCATGGATGAGAACTCTGCTGTGTGTTTCCCTTCAGAAATGGAGTTAAATCCCAGGCTCTGAGTCTTCCTACAAGCAAGATTTCCTTTCATGTAAGGGCAGTTTCTTTATACCTCAAAGGAACTACATCGTTCACGAAACTCACACATTTTTCATCTTAACTGACAAGCATTGGATGTTAGAGGACCAGTGCTTTGTATCAGTTTCCGAAGCGGATTTGGACTACATATGGTCAGTATGTGTAGGCAACATCGTTCTTTTGTTCTCAGCACACTCACGTTTCATGCTGTCTTAGATTCTCTAGAAAGCAAGAGCATGCTTCTTGCTCCAAAGCAGACTGTGATCTATGGATCAGAACTCTGCTGTGTGTTTCACCTTAGAAATGGAGTTAAATCCCAGGCTCTGAGTCTTCCTACAAGCAAGACTTCATTTCAGGTAAGGGCAGTTACTTTACAGCTCAAAAGAACTACAGCATTCACGAAGCTCACACATTTTGGATCTTACCTGACAAGCACTGGATGTTAGAGGACCTGTGGTTTGTTTCAGTTTCATAAGCAGAGTTAAACTAGATATGTTCCATATGTGTAGGAAACACCGTTCTTTTGTTCTGAGCACACTCAGGTTTCCTGCTGTCTTAGAGACTCTAGAAAGCAAGAGCGTGTTTCTCGCTCTAAAGCAGAGTGTGATACATGGATGAGAACTCTGCTGTGTGTTTCCCTTCAGAAATGGAGTTAAATCCCTGGCTCTGTGTCTTTCTACAAGCAAGATTTCGTTTCAGGTAAGGGCAGTCACTTTTCAGCTCAAAGGAACTAAATCGTTCACGAAGCTCACACGTTTCTCATCTTAACTGACAAGCATTGGATGTTAGAGGACCAGTGATTTGTATCAGTTTCAGAAGCAGAGTTGGACTAGATATGGTCTGTATATGTAGGAAACACCATTGTTTTGTTCTGGGCACACTCAGATTTCCTGCTGAATTAGACACTCTAGAAAGGAAGAGTGTGCTTCTGGCTCTAAGCAGAGTGTGATCCATGGATGAGAGCTCTGCTGTGTGTTTCAGTTCAGAAATGGAGTTAAATCCCAGGCTCTGAGTCTTCCTACAATCAAGACTTCGTTTCAGGTAAGGGCAGTTACTTTACAGCTCAAACGAACTACATCATTTACGAAGCTCACACGTTTCTCATCTTAACTGACAAGCTTGGATGTTAGAGGACCAGTGCTTTGTATCAGTTTCAGAATCAGATTTGGACTACATATGGTCCGTATGTGTACGAAAAACCGTTGTTTTGTTCTGGGCACACTCAGATTTCCTGCTGTATTAGAGACTCTAGAGAGGAAGAGTGTGCTTCTCGCTCTAAAGCAGAGTGTGATCCATGGATGAGAACTCTGCTGTGTGTTTCCCTTCAGAAATGGAGTTAAATCCCAGGCTCTGTGTCTTACTACAAGCTAGAATTCATTTCAGGTAAGGGCAGTCACTTTTCAGCTCAAAGGAACTAAATCGTTCACGAAGCTCACACGTTTCTCATCTTAACTGACAAGCATTGTATGTTAGAGGACCAGTGATTTGTATCAGTTTCAGAAGCAGAGTTGGACTAGATATGGTCCGTATGTGTAGGAAACACCGTTCATTTGTTCTGGGCACACTCAGATTTCCTGCTGTATTAGAGACTCTAGAAAGGAAGAGCGTGCTTCTGGCTGTAAGCAGAGTGTGATTCATGGATGAGAACTCTGCTGTGTGTTTCCCTGCAGAAATGGAGTTAAATCCCAGGCTCTGAGTCTTCCTACAAGCAAGACTTCCTTTCATGTAAGGGCAGTTTCTTTATACCTCAAAGGAACTACATCATTCACGAAACTCACACATTTCTCATCTTAACTGACAAGCATTGGATGTTAGAGGACCAGTGCTTTGTATCAGTTTCAGAAGCAGATTTGGACTACATATGGTCCGTATGTGTAGGCAACATCGTTCTTTTGTTCTCAGCACACTCATGTTTCATGCTGTCTTAGATTCTCTAGAAAGCAAGAGCATGCTTCTTGCTCCAAAGCAGAGTGTGATCTATGGATCAGAACTCTGCTGTGTGTTTCACCTTAGAAATGGAGTTAAATCCCAGGCTCTGAGTCTTCCTACAAGCAAGACTTCATTTCAGGTAAGGGCATTTACTTTACAGCTCAAACGAACTACATCATTCAGGAAGCTCACACATTTCGGATCTTACCTGAGAAGCATTGGATGTTAGAGGACCTGTGGTTTGTTTCAGTTTCAGAAGGAGAGTTAAACTAGATATGTTCCATATGTGTAGGAAACACCGTTCTTTTGTTCTGAGCACTCTCAGGATTCCTGCTGTATTAGAGACTCTAGAAAGCAAGAGCGTGTTTCTGGCTCTAAAGCAGTGTGTGATCCATGGATGAGAACTCTGCTGTGTGTTTCCCTTCAGAAATGGAGTTAAATCCCAGGCTCGGTGTCTCACTACAAGCTAGACTTCGTTTCAAGTAAGGGCAGTCACTTTTCAGCTCAAACGAACTACATCATTCACGAAGCTCACACGTTTCTCATGTTAACTGACAAGCATTGGATGTTAGAGGACCAGTGATTTGAATCAGTTTCAGAAGCAGAGTTGGACTAGAAATGTTCCATATGTGTAGGAAACACCGTTCTTTTGTTCTGGGCAAACTCAGATTTCCTGCTGTATTAGAGACTCTAGAAAGAAGAGTGTGCTTCTGGATGTAAGCAGAGTGTGATCCATGGATGAGAACTATGCTGTGTGTTTCACTTCAGAAATGGAGTTAAATCCCAGGCTCTGAGTCTTCCTACAATCAAGACTTCGTTTCAGGTAAGGGCAGTTACTTTACAGCTCAAACGAACTACCTCGTTTACGAAGCTCACACGTTTCTCATCTTAACTGACAAGCCTTGGTAGTTAGAGGACCAGTGCTTTGTATCAGTTTCAGAAGCAGATTTGGACTACATATGGTCGGTATGTGTACGAAAAACCGTTGTTTTGTTCTGGGCACACTCAGATTTCCTGCTGTATTAGAGACTCTAGAAAGGAAGAGTGTGCTTCTCACTCTAAAGCAGAGTGTGATCCATGGATGAGAACTCTGCTGTGTGTTTCCCTTCAGAAATGGAGTTAAATCCCAGGCTCTGTGTCTTACTACAAGCTAGACTTCGTTTCAGGTAAGGGCAGTCACTTTTCAGCTCAAACGAACTACATCGTTCACGAAGCTCACACGTTTCTCATCTTAACTGACAAGCATTGGATGTTAGAGGACCAGTGATTTGAATCAGTTTCAGAAGCAGAGTTGGACTAGAAATGGTCCGTATGTGTAGGAAACACCATTCTTTTGTTCTGGGCACACTCAGATTTCCTGCTGTATTAGAGACTCTAGAAAGAAGAGTGTGCTTCTGGATGTAAGCACAGTGTGATCCATGGATGAGATCTCTGCTGTGTGTTTTCCTTCAGAAATGGAGTTAAATCCCAGGCTCTGAGTCTTACTGCAAGCAAGATTTCCTTTCAGGTAAGTGCAGTTTCTTTATAGCTCAAAGGAACTACATCATTAACGAAGCTCACACGTTTCTCATCTTAACTGACAAGCATTGGATGTTAGAGGACCAGGGCTTTGTATCAGTTTCAGAAGCAGAGTTGGACTAGATATGGTCCGTATGTGTAGGAAACACCATTCTTTTGTTGTGGGAACACTCAGATTTCCTCCTGTGTTAGAGACTCTAGAAAGCAAGAGCGAGCTTCTTGCTCTAAAGCAGAGTGTGATCAATGGATGAGAACTCTGCTGTGTGTTTCACTTCAGAAATGGAGTTAAATCCCATGCTCTGAGTCTTCCTACAATCCAGACTTCATTTCAGGTAAGGGCAGTTACTTTACAGCTCAAACGATCTACATCGTTCACGAAGCTCACACGTTTCTCATCTTAACTGACAAGCATTGGATATTATAGGACCAGTGCTTTGTATCAGTTTCAGAATCAGATTTGGACTACATATGGTCCGTATTTTTACGAAAAACCGTTGTTTTGTTCTGGGCCACTCAGATTTCCTGTTGTATTAGAGACTCTAGAAAGGAAGTGTGTGCTTCTCGCTCTAAAGCAGAGTGTGATCCATGGATGAGAACTCTGCTGTGTGTTTCCCTTCAGAAATGGAGTTAAATCCCAGGCTCTGTGTCTCACTACAAGCTAGACTTCGTTTCAGGTAAGGGCAGTTATATTTCAGCTCAAACGAACTACATCGTTCACGAAGCTCACACGTTTCTCATCTTAACTGAGAAGCATTGGATGTTAGAGGACCAGTGATTTGTATCATTTCAGAAGCAGAGTTGGACTAGATATGGTCTGTATATGTAGGAAACACCGTTCTTTTCTTCTGGGCACACTCAGATTTCCTGCTGTATTAGAGACTCTAGAAAGGAAGAGTATGCTTCTGGCTGTAAGCAGAGTGTGATCCATGGATGAGAGCTCTGCTGTGTGTTTCACTTCAGAAATGGAGTTAAATCCCAGGCTCTGAGTCTTCCTACAAGCAAGACTTCCTTTCATGTGAGGGCAGTTTCTTTATAGCTCAAAGAAACTACATCGTTCACGAAACTCACACGTTTCTCATCTTACCTGACAAGCATTGGATGTTAGAGCACCTATGGTTTGTTTCAGTTTCAGAAGCAGAGTTAAACTAGATATGTTGCATATGTTTAGGAAACACCGTGCTTTTGTTCTGAGCACACTCATTTTTCCTGCTGTATTAGAGACTCTAGAAAGCAAGAGCATGCTTCTTGCTCTAAAGCAGAGTGTGATCCATGGATGTGAACACTGCTGTGTGTTTCACTTCAGAAATGGAGTTAAATCCCAGGCTCTGATTCTTCCTACAAGCAAGACTTCATTTCAGGTAAGGGCAGTCACTTTTCTGCTAAAACGAACTACATCGTTCACGAAGCTCACACGTTTCTCATCTTAACTGACAAGCATTGGATGTTACAGGACCAGTGCTTTGTATCAGTTTCAGAAGCAGAGTTAAACTAGATATGTTCTGTATGTGTAGGAAACACCGTTCTTTTGTTCTCAGCACACTCAGGTTTCCTGCTGTATTAGAGACTCTAGAAAGCAAGAACATGCTTCTTGCGCTAAAGCAGAGTGTGATACACGGATGAGAACTCTGCTGTGTGTTTCACTTCACAAATTGAGTTCAGTCCCAGGCTCTGTGTCTTCCTACAAGCAAGACTTCGTTTCAATTAAGGGCAGTCAGTTTTCAGCTCAAATGAACTACATCGTTCACGAAGCTCACACGTTTCTCATCTTAAATGACAAGCATTGGATGTTAGAGGACCTTTGCTTTGTATCAAATTCAAGCAGAGTTGAACTAGATATGGTCCGTATGTATAGGAAACACCGTTCGTTTCTTCTCAGCACACTCACATTTCCTGCTGTATTAGAGACTCTGGAAAGCAAGAGAGAAGTTCTTGCTCTAAAGCAGAGTGTGATCCATTGATGAGAACTCTGCTGTGTGTTTCCCTTCAGAAATGGAGTTAAATCCCAGGCTCTGTGTCTTCCTACAAGCAATACTTCATTTCAGGTAAGGGCAGTCACTTTTCAGCTCAAACGAACTACATCGTTCACAAAGCTCACACGTTTCCCATCTTAACTGACAAGCATTGAATGTTAGAGGACCAGTGCTATGTATCAGTTTCAGAAGCAGAGTTGGACTAGATATGGTCCGTATGTGTAGGAAACACCGTTCATTTGTTCTCAGCACACTCATGTTTCCTGCGCTCTTAGAGAATCTAGAAAGCTAGAGCGTGCTTCTTGCTCTAAAGCAGAGTGTGATCAATGGATGAGAACTCTGTTGTGTGTTTCCCTTCAGAAATGGAGTTAAATCCCTGGCTCTGAGTCTTCCTACATGCGAACTTCATTTCAGGTAAGGGCAGTTACTTACAGCTCAAACGAACTAAATCGGTCACGAAGCTAACAATTTCCCATCTTAACTGCCAAGCATTGGATGTTAGAGGATCAGTTCTTTTTTATCAGGTTCAGAAGCAGAGTTGGACTAGATATGGTCTGTATGTGTAGGAAACACCGTTCTTTTGTTCTAGGCACACTCAATTTCCCTGGTGTATTAGAGAATCTAGAAGCAAGAGCGTTCTTCTTGCTCTAGAGCAGAGTGTGATCCATGGATGAGAACTGTTTTGTGTGTTTCCCTTCAGAAATGGAGTTAAATCCCAGGCTCTGTGTCTTCCTACAAGCACTACGTCGTTTCAGGTAAGTGCAATCACTTTTCAGCTAAAAGGAACTACATCGTTCACAAAGCTCACATGTTTCTCATCTTAAGTGACAAGCATTGGATGTTAGAGGACCTGGGCTTTGTATCAATTTCAGAAGCAGAGTTGGACTAGATATGGTCCGTATGTGTTGCAAACACCGTTCCTTTGTTCTCAGCACACTGAAGTTTCATGCTGTCTTAGACAATCTAGAAAGCAAGAGCGTGCTTCTTGCTCCAAAGCATAGTGTGATCCATGGATGAGAACTCTGCTGTGTGTTTCCCATCATCAATGGAGTTAAATCCCAGGCTCTGTGTCTTCCTGTAAGCAAGAATTCATTTCAAGTAAGGGCAGTCACTTTTCAGCTCAAATGAACTACATTGATCACGAAGCTCACACGTTTCCCATCTTAACTGACACGCCTTGAATGTTAGAGGGCCAGTGCTTTGTATCAGTTTCAGAAGCAGAGTTGGACTAGATATGGTCCGTATGTGTAGGAAACACCGTTCATTTGTTCTCAGCACACTCAGGTTTCCTGCTGTCTTAGACAATCTAGAAAGCTAGAGAGTGCTTCTTGGTCTAAAGCAGAGTGTGAACAACGGATGAGAACTCTGTTGTGTGTTTCTCTTCAGAAATGGAGATAAATCCCAGGCTCTGTGTCTTCCTACAAGCAATACTTCATTTCAGGTAAGGGCAGTCACTTTTCAGCTCAAACGAACTACATCGTTCACGAAGCTCACACTTTTCTCATCTTTACTGAGAAGCATTGGATGTTAGATGACCTTTGCTTTGTATCAATTTCAAGCAGAGTTGAACTAGATATTGTCCGTATGTATAGGAATCAAGGTTCTTTTCTTCTGAGGACACTCAAGTTTCCTGCAGTCTTAGAGACTCTAGAAAGCTAGAGCGTGCTTCTTGCTCTAAAGCAGAGTGTGATCAATGGATGAGAACTCTGCTGTGTGTTTCACTTCACAAATGGAGTTAAATCCCAGGCTCTGAGTCTTCCTAAAAGGAGGACTTCAATTCAAGTAAAGGCAGTTACTTTACAGCTCAAACGAACTACATCGGTCACGAAGCTCACACGTTTCTCATCTTGCCTGCAAAGCATTGAATGTTAGAGGACCTGTGGTTTGTTTCAGTTTCAGAAGCAGAGTTGAACTAGATTTGGTCCGTATGTGTAGGAAACACAGTTCTTTTTTTCTCAGCACACTCACGTTTCATGCTCTATGAGAGACTCTGGAAAGCAATAGCGAGCTTCTTGCTCTAAAGCAGAGTGTGATCCATTGATGAGAACACTGCTGTGTGTTTCCCTTCAGAAATGGAGTTAAATCCCAGGCTCTGTGTCTTCCTACAAGCAATAATTCATTTCAGGTAAGGGCAGTCACTTTTCAGTTCAAACCAACTACATCGTTCACGAAGCTCACACGTTTCTCATCTTAAATGACATGCATTGGATGTTAGAGGAACTGTGCTTTGTATCAATTTCAAGCAGAGTTGAACTAGATATTGTCCGTATGTATAGGAATCAAGGTTCTTTTCTTCTGAGGACACTCAAGTTTCCTGCAGTCTTAGAGACTCTAGAAAGCAAGAGCGTGCTTCTTGCTCTAAAGCAGAGTGTGATCCATGGATGACAACTGTGTTGTGTGTTTCCCTTCAGAAATGGAGTTAAATCCCAGGCTCTGTGTCTTCCTACAAGTAAGACTTGCTTTCAGGTAAGGGCAGTCATGTTTCAGCTCGAACGAACTACATCGTTCACGAAGCTAACAAGTTTCCCATCTTAACTGACAAGCATTGGTTTAGAGGACCAGTGCTTTTTAACATTTTCAGAAGCAGAGTTGGACTAGATATGGTCCGTATGTGTAGGAAACACCGTTCTTTATTCTCAGCACACTCACGTTTCCTGCTGTACTAGAGACTCTAGAAAGCAAGTGCGTGCTTCTTGCTCTAAAGCAGAGTGTGATCCATGGATGATAACTATGCTGTGTGTTTTACTTCAGAAATGGAGTTAAATCCCAGGCTCTGTGTCTTCCTACAAGCACTACTTCGTTTCAGGTAAGGGCAGTCACTTTTCAGCTCAAACGAACTACCTCCTTCACGAAGATCACAAGTTTCTCATCTTAAATGACAAGCATTGGATGTTAGAGGTCCTGTGATTTGTATCAATTTCAGAAGCAGAGTTGGACTAGATATGGTCCCTTTGTGTAGCAAACACCATTCTTTTGTTCTCAGCACATTCACATTTCATGCTGTCTTAGAGAATCTAGAAAGCAAGAGCGTGCCTCTTCCACTGGAGCAGAGTGTGATCTACGGAAGAGAACTCTGCTGTGTGTTTCACTTCACAAATTGAGTTCAGTCCCTGGCTCTGTGTCTTCCTACAAGCAAGACTTCGTTTCAAGTAAGGGCAGTCACTTTTCAGCTCAAATGAACTACATCGTTCACGAAGCTCACACGTTTCTCATCTTAAATGACATGCATTGGATGTTAGAGGAAGTGTGCTTTGTACCATTTCAGAAGCTGAGTTGGACAAGATACGGACCGTTTGTGTAGCAAACACCCTTCTTTGTTCTCAGCACACTCACGTTTCTTGCTGTCTTAGAGATTCTGGAAAGCAATAGCGTGCTTCTTGATCTAAAGCAGAGTGTGATCCATTGATGAGAACTCTGCTTTGTGTTTCCCTTCAGAAATGGAGTTAAATCCCAGGCTCTGTGTCTTCCTACAAGCAATACTTCATTTCAGGTAAGGGCAGTCACTTTTCAGCTCAAACGAACTACATCGTTCACGAAGCTGACACGTTTCTCATCTTTACTGAGAAGCATTGGATGTTAGATGACCTTTGCTTTGTATCAATTTCAAGCAGAGTTGAACTAGATATTGTCTGTATGTATAGGAATCAAGGTTCTTTTCTTCTGAGGACACTCAAGTTTCCTGCTGTATTAGAGACTCTAGATAGCAAGAGCGTGCTTCTTGCTCTCAAGCAGAGTGTGATCCATGGATGAGAACTGTGTTGTGTGTTTCCCTTCAGAAATGGAGTTAAATCCCAGGCTCTGTGTCTTCCTTCAAGCAAGATTTGGTTTCAGGTAAGGGCAGTCATGTTTCAGCTCGAACGAACTACATCGTTCACGAAGCTAACAAGTTTCCCATCTTAACTGACAAGCATTGGTTTAGAGGACCAGTGCTTTTTAACATTTTCAGAAGCAGAGTTGGACTAGATATTGTCCGTATGTGTAGGAAACACCGTTCTTTTGTTCTGAGCTCACTCAAGTTTCCTGCTGTATTAGAGAATTCCGAAGCAAGAGCATGCTTCTTGCTCTAAAGCAGAGTGTGATCAATGGATGAGAACTCTGCTGTGTGTTTCCCTTAAGAAATGGAGTTAAATCCCAGGCTCTGTGTCTTCCTACAAGCAAACGTCGTTTTAGGTAAGGGCAGTCACTTTTCAGCTCAAAAGAACTACATTGTTCACGCAGCTCACACGTTTCTCATCTTAAATGACATGCATTGGATGTTAGAGGAACTGTGCTTTGTCCCATTTCAGAAGCTGAGTTGGACAAGATATGGTCCGTTTGTGTAGCAAACACCATTCTTTTGTTCTCAGCACACTCAAGTTTCATGCTGTCTTAGAGACTCTGGAAAGCAATAGCGTGCTTCTTGATCTAAAGCATAGTGTGATCCATTGATGACAACTCTGCTCTGTGTTTCCCTTCAGAAATGGAGATAAATCCCAGGCTCTGTGTCTTCCTACAAGCAATACTTCATTTCAGGTAAGGGCAGTCACTTTTCAGCTCAAACGAACTACATCGTTCACGAAGCTCACACATTTCTCATCTTTACTGAGAAGCATTGGATGTTAGAGATGTTAGAGGACCTTTGCTTTGTATCAATTTCAAGCAGAGTTGAACTAGATATTGTCCGTATGTATAGGAATCAAGGTTCTTTTCTTCTGAGGACACTCAAGTTTCCTGCAGTCTTAGAGACTCTAGAAAGCTAGAGCGTGCTTCTTGCTCTAAAGCAGAGTGTGATCAATGGATGAGAACTCTGCTGTGTGTTTCACTTCAGAAATGGAGTTAAATCCCAGGCTCTGAGTCTTCCTAAAAGGAGGACTTCAATTCAAGTAAGGGCAGTTACTTTACAGCTCAAACGAACTACATCGGTCACGAAGCTCACACGTTTCTCATCTTGCCTGAAAAGCATTGAATGTTAGAGGACCTGTGGTTTGTTTCAGTTTCAGAAGCAGAGTTGAACTAGATTTGGTCCGTATGTGTAGGAAACACAGTTCTTTTTTTCTCAGCACACTCACGTTTCCTGCTCTATGAGAGACTCTGGAAAGCAATAGCGAGCTTCTTGCTCTAAAGCAGAGTGTGATCCATTGATGAGAACACTGCTGTGTGTTTCCCTTCAGAAATGGAGTTAAATCCCAGGCTCTGTGTCTTCCTACAAGCAATAATTCATTTCAGGTAAGGGCAGTCACTTTTCAGTTCAAACCAACTACATTGTTCACGAAGCTCACACGTTTCTCATCTTAAATGACATGCATTGGATGTTAGAGGAACTGTGCTTTGTATCAATTTCAAGCAGAGTTGAACTAGATATTGTCCGTATGTATAGGAATCAAGGTTCTTTTCTTCTGAGGACACTCAAGTTTCCTGCAGTATTAGAGACTCTAGAAAGCAAGAGCGTGCTTCTTGCTCTAAAGCAGAGTATGATCCATGGATGACAACTGTGTTGTGTGTTTCCCTTCAGAAATGGAGTTAAATCCCAGGCTCTGTGTCTTCCTACAAGCAAGACTTGGTTTCAGGTAAGGGCAGTCATGTTTCAGCTCGAACGAACTACATCGTTCACGAAGCTAACAAGTTTCCCATCTTAACTGACAAGCATTGGTTTAGAGGACCAGTGCTTTTTAACATTTTCAAAAGCAGAGTTGGACTAGATATGGTCCGTATGTGTAGGAAACACCGTTCTTTATTCTCAGCACACTCACGTTTCCTGCTGTACTAGAGACTCTAGAAAGCAAGAGAGTGCTTCTTGCTCTAAAGCAGATTGTGAACCATGGATGAGAACTCTGCTGTGTGTTTCCCTTCAGAAATGGAGTTAAATCCCAGGCTCTGTGTCTTCCTACAAGCAAACTTCGTTTCAGGTAAGGAAAGTCACTTTTCAGCTCAAACGAACTACATTTTTCACTAAGCTAACAAGTTTGCCATCTTAACTGCCAAGCATTGGATGTTTGAGGCCCAGTGCTTTGTATCAGTTTCACAAGCAGAGTTGGACTAGATATGGTCCGTATGTGTAGGAAACACCGTTCTTTTGTTCTGAGCTAACTCAAGTTTCCTGCTGTATTAGAGAATTCAGAAGCAAGAGCGTGCTTCTTGCTCTAAAGCAGAGTGTGATCCATGGATGAGAACTATGCTGTGTGTTTTACTTCAGAAATGGAGTTAAATCCTAGGCTCTGTGTCTTCCTACAAGCACTACTTCGTTTCAGGTAAGGGCAGTCACTTTTCAGCTCAAACGAACTACCTCGTTCACGAAGATCACAAGTTTCTCATCTTAAATGACAAGCATTGGATGTTAAAGGACCTGTGATTTGTATCAATTTCAGAAGCAGAGTTGGACTAGATATGGTCCATTTGTGTAGCAAACACCGTTCTTTTGTTCTCAGCACACTCACGTTTCATGCTGTCTTAGAGAATCTAGAAAGCAAGAGCTTGCCACTTCCTCTAGAGCAGAGTGTGATCTACGGAAGAGAACTCTGCTGTGTGTTTCACTTCACAAATTGAGTTCAGTCCAAGGCTCTGTGTCTTCCTACAAGCAAGACTTCGTTTCAGGTAAGGGCAGTCACTTTTCAGCTCAAATGAACTACATCGTTCACGAAGCTCACACGTTTGTCATCTTAAATGACAAGCATTGGATGTTAGAGGACCTTTGCTTTGTATCAAATTCAAGCAGAGTTGAACTAGATATGGTCCGTATGTATAGGAAACACCGTTCGTTTCTTCTCAGCACACTCACATTTCCTGCTGTATTAGAGACTCTGGAAAGCAAGAGAGAAGTTCTTGCTCTAAAGCAGAGTGTGATCCATTGATGAGAACTCTGCTGTGTGTTTCCCTTCAGAAATGGAGTTAAATCCCAGGCTCTGTGTCTTCCTACAAGCAATACTTCATTTCAGGTAAGGGCAGTCACTTTTCAGCTCAAACGAACTACATCGTTCACAAAGCTCACACGTTTCCCATCTTAACTGACAAGCATTGAATGTTAGAGGACCAGTGCTATGTATCAGTTTCAGAAGCAGAGTTGGACTAGATATGGTCCGTATGTGTAGGAAACACCGTTCATTTGTTCTCAGCACACTCATGTTTCCTGCGCTCTGAGAGAATCTAGAAAGCTAGAGCGTGCTTCTTGCTCTAAAGCAGAGTGTGATCATTGGATGAGAACTCTGTTGTGTTTTTCCCTTCAGAAATGGAGTTAAATCCCTGGCTCTGAGTCTTCCTACATGCGAACTTCATTTCAGGTAAGGGCAGTTACTTACAGCTCAAACGAACTAAATCGGTCACGAAGCTAACAAGTTTCCCATCTTAACTGCCAAGCATTGGATGTTTGAGGCCCAGTGCTTTGTATCAGTTTCACAAGCAGAGTTGGACTAGATATGGTCCGTATGTGTAGGAAACACCGTTCTTTTGTTCTGAGCTAACTCAAGTTTCCTGCTGTATTAGAGAATTCAGAAGCAAGAGCGTGCTTCTTGCTCTAAAGCAGAGTGTGATCCATGGATGAGAACTATGCTGTGTGTTTTACTTCAGAAATGGAGTTAAATCCTAGGCTCTGTGTCTTCCTACAAGCACTACTTCGTTTCAGGTAAGGGCAGTCACTTTTCAGCTCAAACGAACTACCTCGTTCACGAAGATCACAAGTTTCTCATCTTAAATGACAAGCATTGGATGTTAGAGGACCTGTGATTTGTATCAATTTCAGAAGCAGAGTTGGACTAGATATGGTCCATTTGTGTAGCAAACACCGTTCTTTTGTTCTCAGCACACTCACGTTTCATGCTGTCTTAGAGAATCTAGAAAGCAAGAGCTTGCCACTTCCTCTAGAGCAGAGTGTGATCTACGGAAGAGAACTCTGCTGTGTGTTTCACTTCACAAATTGAGTTCAGTCCAAGGCTCTGTGTCTTCCTACAAGCAAGACTTCGTTTCAGGTAAGGGCAGTCACTTTTCAGCTCAAATGAACTACATCGTTCACGAAGCTCACACGTTTGTCATCTTAAATGACAAGCATTGGATGTTAGAGGACCTTTGCTTTGTATCAAATTCAAGCAGAGTTGAACTAGATATGGTCCGTATGTATAGGAAACACCGTTCGTTTCTTCTCAGCACACTCACATTTCCTGCTGTATTAGAGACTCTGGAAAGCAAGAGAGAAGTTCTTGCTCTAAAGCAGAGTGTGATCCATTGATGAGAACTCTGCTGTGTGTTTCCCTTCAGAAATGGAGTTAAATCCCAGGCTCTGTGTCTTCCTACAAGCAATACTTCATTTCAGGTAAGGGCAGTCACTTTTCAGCTCAAACGAACTACATCGTTCACAAAGCTCACACGTTTCCCATCTTAACTGACAAGCATTGAATGTTAGAGGACCAGTGCTATGTATCAGTTTCAGAAGCAGAGTTGGACTAGATATGGTCCGTATGTGTAGGAAACACCGTTCATTTGTTCTCAGCACACTCATGTTTCCTGCGCTCTTAGAGAATCTAGAAAGCTAGAGCGTGCTTCTTGCTCTAAAGCAGAGTGTGATCAATGGATGAGAACTCTGTTGTGTTTTTCCCTTCAGAAATGGAGTTAAATCCCTGGCTCTGAGTCTTCCTACATGCGAACTTCATTTCAGGTAAGGGCAGTTACTTACAGCTCAAACGAACTAAATCGGTCACGAAGCTAACAAGTTTCCCATCTTAACTGCCAAGCATTGGATGTTAGAGGATCAGTGCTTTGTATCAGTTTCAGAAGCAGAGTTGGACTAGATATGGTCTGTATGTGTAGGAAACTCCGTTCTTTTGTTCTAGGCACACTCAATTTCCCTGGTGTATTAGAGAATCTAGAAGCAAGAGCGTTCTTCTTGCTCTAGAGCAGAGTGTGATCCATGGATGAGAACTGTTTTGTGTGTTTCCCTTCAGAAATGGAGTTAAATCCCAGGCTCTGTGTCTTCCTACAAGCACTACGTCGTTTCAGGTAAGTGCAATCACTTTTCAGCTAAAAGGAACTACATCGTTCACAAAGCTCACATGTTTCTCATCTTAAGTGACAAGCATTGGATGTTAGAGGACCTGGGCTTTGTATCAATTTCAGAAGCAGAGTTGGACTAGATATGGTCCGTATGTGTTGCAAACACCGTTCCTTTGTTCTCAGCACACTGAAGTTTCATGCTGTCTTAGACAATCTAGAAAGCAAGAGCGTGCTTCTTGCTCCAAAGCATAGTGTGATCCATGGATGAGAACTCTGCTGTGTGTTTCCCATCATCAATGGAGTTAAATCCCAGGCTCTGTGTCTTCCTGTAAGCAAGAATTCATTTCAAGTAAGGGCAGTCACTTTTCAGCTCAAATGAACTACATTGATCACGAAGCTCACACGTTTCCCATCTTAACTGACACGCCTTGAATGTTAGAGGGCCAGTGCTTTGTATCAGTTTCAGAAGCAGAGTTGGACTAGATATGGTCCGTATGTGTAGGAAACACCGTTCATTTGTTCTCAGCACACTCAGGTTTCCTGCTGTCTTAGACAATCTAGAAAGCTAGAGAGTGCTTCTTGGTCTAAAGCAGAGTGTGAACAACGGATGAGAACTCTGTTGTGTGTTTCTCTTCAGAAATGGAATTAAATCCCTGGCTCTGAGTCTTCCTACAAGCAAACTTCGTTTCAGGTAAGGGCAGTTACTTTACAGCTCAAACGAACTACATCGGTCACGAAGCTAACAAGTTTCCCATCTTAACTGCCAAGGATTGGATGTTAGAGGACCAGTGCTTTGTATCAGTTTCAGAAGCAGAGTTGGGCTAGATATGGTCCGTGTGTGTAGGAAACACCGTTCTTTTGTTCTGAGCACACTCAATTTTCCTGCTGTATTAGAGACTCTAGAATCAAGAGCGTGCTTCTTGCTCTAAGGCAGAGTGTGATCCATTGATGAGAACTCTGCTGTGTGTTTCCCTTCAGAAATGGAGTCAAATCCCTGGCTCTGAGTCTTCCTACAAGCAAACTTCGTTTCAGGTAAGGGCAGTTACTTTACAGCTCAAACGAATTACATCGGTCACGAAGCTAACATGTTTCCCTTCTTAACTGACAAGCATTGGTTTAGAGGACCAGTGCTTTTTATCAGTTTCAGAAGCAGATTTGGACTAGATATGGTCCGTATGTGAAGGAAACACCGTTCTTTTTTCTCAGCACACTGACGTTTCCTGCTGTCTTAGAGACTCTAGAAAGCTAGAGCGTGCTTCTTGCTCTAAAGCAGAGTTTGATCAATGGATGAGAACTCTGCTGTGTGTTTCACTTCAGAAATGGAGTTAAGTCTTAGGCTCTGAGTCTTCCTAAATGGAGGACTTCGATTCAAGTAAGGGCAGTTACTTTACAGTTCAAACGAACTGCATCAGTCACGAAGCTCACACGTTTCTCATCTTGCCTGAAAAGCATTGAATGTTAGATGACCTGTGGTTTGTTTCAGTTTCAGAAGCAGAGTTGAACTAGATTTGGTCCGTATGTGTAGGAAACCCAGTTCTTTTTTTCTCAGCACACTCACGTTTCCTGCTCTATGAGAGACTCTGGAAAGCAATAGCGTGCTTCTTGCTCTAAAGCAGAGTGTGATCCATTGATGAGAACTCTGCTGTGTATTTCACTTCACAAATAGAGTTAAATCCCAAGCTCTGTGTCTTCCTACAAGTAAGTCTTAGTTTCAGGTAAGGGCAGTCACTTTTCAGCTCAAACGAACTACATCGTTCACGAAGCTAGCAAGTTTCCCATCTTAACTGACAAGCATTGGTTTAGAGGACCAGTGCTTTTTATCAGTTTCAGAAGCAGAGTTGGACTAGATATGGTCCGTATGTGTAGGAAACACCGTTCTTTTTTCTCAGCACACTCACGTTTCCTGCTGTACTAGAGACTCTAGAAAGCAAGAGCGTGCTTCTTGCTCTAAAGCAGATTGTGATCCATGGAAGAGAACTCTGCTGTGGGTTTCCCTTCAGAAATGGAGTTAATCCCAGGCTCTGTGTCTTCCTACAAGCAAACTTCGTTTCAGGTAAGGACAGTCACTTTTCAGCTCAAACGAACTACATCGTTCACAAAGCTAACAAGTTTGCCATCTTAACTGCCAAACATTGGATGTTTGAGGCCCAGTGATTTGTATCAGTTTCACAAGCAGAGTTGGACTAGATATGGTCCGTATGTGTAGGAAACACCGTTCTTTGTTCTGAGCTAACTCAAGTTTCCTGATGTATTAGAGAATTCAGAAGCAAGAGCATGCTTCTTGCTCTAAAGCAGAGTGTGATCCATGGATGAGAACTATGCTGTGTGTTTTACTTCAGAAATGGAGTTAAATCCTAGGCTCTGTGTCTTCCTACAAGCACTACTTCGTTTCAGGTAAGGGCAGTCACTTTTCAGCTCAAACGAACTACCTCGTTCAGGAAGATCACAAGTTTCTCATCTTAAATGACAAGCATTGGATGTTAGAGGACCTGTGATTTGTATCAATTTCAGAAGCAGAGTTGGACTAGATATGGTCCATTTGTGTAGCAAACACCGTTCTTTTGTTCTCAGCACACTCACGTTTCATGCTGTCTTAGAGAATCTAGAAAGCAAGAGCTTGCCACTTCCTCTAGAGCAGAGTGTGATCTACGGAAGAGAACTCTGCTGTGTGTTTCACTTCACAAATTGAGTTCAGTCCCAGGCTCTGTGTCTTCCTACAAGCAAGACTTCGTTTCAAGTAAGGGCAGTCAGTTTTCAGCTCAAATGAACTACATCGTTCACGAAGCTCACACGTTTGTCATCTTAAATGACAAGCATTGGATGTTAGAGGACCTTTGCTTTGTATCAAATTCAAGCAGAGTTGAACTAGATATGGTCTGTATGTATAGGAAACTCTGTTCGTTTCTTCTCAGCACACTCACATTTCCTGCTGTATTAGAGACTCTGGAAAGCAAGAGAGAAGTTCTTGCTCTAAAGCACAGTGTGATCCATTGATGAGAACTCTGCTGTGTGTTTCCCTTCAGAAATGAAGTTAAATCCCAGGCTCTGTGTCTTCCTACAAGCAATACTTCATTTCAGGTAAGGGCAGTCACTTTTCAGCTCAAACGAACTACATCGTTCACAAAGCTCACACGTTTCCCATCTTAACTGACAAGCATTGAATGTTAGAGGACCAGTGCTATGTATCAGTTTCAGAAGCAGAGTTGGACTAGATATGGTCCGTATGTGTAGGAAACACCGTTCATTTGTTCTCAGCACACTCATGTTTCCTGCGCTCTTAGAGAATCTAGAAAGCTAGAGCGTTCTTCTTGCTCTAAAGCAGAGTGTGATCAATGGATGAGAACTCTGTTGTGTGTTTCCCTTCAGAAATGGAGTTAAATCCCTGGCTCTGAGTCTTCCTACATGCGAACTTCATTTCAGGTAAGGGCAGTTACTTACAGCTCAAACGAACTAAATCGGTCACGAAGCTAACAAGTTTCCCATCTTAACTGCCAAGCATTGGATGTTAGAGGATCAGTGCTTTGTATCAGTTTCAGAAGCAGAGTTGGACTAGATATGGTCTGTATGTGTAGGAAACACCGTTCTTTTGTTCTAGGCACACTCAATTTCCCTGGTGTATTAGAGAATCTAGAAGCAAGAGCGTTCTTCTTGCTCTAGAGCAGAGTGTGATCCATGGATGAGAACTGTTTTGTGTGTTTCCCTTCAGAAATGGAGTTAAATCCTAGGCTCTGTGTCTTCCTACAAGCACTACGTCGTTTCAGGTAAGTGCAATCACTTTTCAGCTCAAAGGAACTACATCGTTCACAAAGCTCACATGTTTCTCATCTTAAGTGACAAGCATTGGATGTTAGAGTACCTGGGCTTTGTATCAATTTCAGAAGCAGAGTTGGACTAGATATGGTCCGTATGTGTTGCAAACACCGTTCCTTTGTTCTGAGCACACTGAAGTTTCATGCTGTCTTAGACAATCTAGAAAGCAAGAGTGTGCTTCTTGCTCCAAAGCATAGTGTGATCCATGGATGAGAACTCTGCTGTGTGTTTCCCATCATCAATGGAGTTAAATCCCAGGCTCTGTGTCTTCCTGTAAGCAAGAATTCATTTCAAGTAAGGGCAGTCACTTTTCAGCTCAAATGAACTACATTGATCACGAAGCTCACACGTTTCCCATCTTAACTGACACGCATTGAATGTTAGAGGGCCAGTGCTTTGTATCAGTTTCAGAAGCAGAGTTGGACTAGATATGGTCCGTATGTGTAGGAAACACCGTTCATTTGTTCTCAGCACACTCAGGTTTCCTGCTGTCTTAGAGAATCTAGAAAGCTAGAGAGTGCTTCTTGCTCTAAAGCAGAGTGTGAACAACGGATGAGAACTCTGTTGTGTGTTTCTCTTCAGAAATGGAATTAAATCCCTGGCTCTGAGTCTTCCTACAAGCAAACTTCGTTTCAGGTAAGGGCAGTTACTTTACAGCTCAAACGAACTACATCGGTCACGAAGCTAACAAGTTTCCCATTTTAACTGCCAAGGATTGGATGTTAGAGGACCAGTGCTTTGTATCAGTTTCAGAAGCAGAGTTGGGCTAGATATGGTCCGTGTGTGTAGGAAACACCGTTCTTTTGTTCTGAGCACACTCAATTTTCCTGCTGTATTAGAGACTCTAGAATCAAGAGCGTGCTTCTTGCTCTAAGGCAGAGTGTGATCCATGGATGAGAACTGTATTGTGTGTTTCCCTTCAGAAATGGAGTTAAATCCCAGGCTCTATGTCTTCCTACAAGCACTACTTCGTTTCAGGTAAGGGCAGTCACTTTTCAGCTCAAACGAACTACATCGTTCACGAAGCTAACATGTTTCCCTTCTTAACTGACAAGCATTGGTTTAGAGGACCAGTGCTTTTTATCAGTTTCAGAAGCAGAGTTGGACTAGATATGGTCCGTATGTGAAGGAAACACCGTTCTTTTTTCTCAGCACACTCACGTTTCCTGCTGTCTTAGAGACTCTAGAAAGCTAGAGCGTGCTTCTTGCTCTAAAGCAGAGTGTGATCAATGCATGAGAACTCTGCTGTGTGTTTCACTTCAGAAATGGAGTTAAGTCTTAGGCTCTGAGTCTTCCTAAATGGAGGACTTCGATTCAAGTAAGGGCAGTTACTTTACAGTTCAAACGAACTGCATCAGTCACGAAGCTCACACGTTTCTCATCTTGCCTGAAAAGCATTGAATGTTAGATGACCTGTGGTTTGTTTCAGTTTCAGAAGCAGAGTTGAACTAGATTTGGTCCGTATGTGTAGGAAACACAGTTCTTTTTTTCTCAGCACACTCACGTTTCCTGCTCTATGAGAGACTCTGGAAAGCAATAGCGAGCTTCTTGCTCTAAAGCAGAGTGTGATCCATTGATGAGAACTCTGCTGTGTGTTTCCCTTCAGAAATGGAGTCAAATCCCTGGCACTGAGTCTTCCTACAAGCAAACTTCGTTTCAGGTAAGGGCAGTTACTTTACAGCTCAAACGAATTACATCGGTCACGAAGCTAACAAGTTTCCCATCTTAACTGCCAAGCATTGGATGTTAGAGGACCAGTGCTTTGTATCAATTTCAGAAGCAGAGTTGGACTAGATATGGTCCGTATGTGTGGGAAACACCGTTCTTTTGTTCTAGGCACACTCAATTTCCCTGCTGTATTAGAGACTCTAGAAGCAAGAGCTTGCTTCTTGCTCTAGAGCAGAGTGTGATCCATGGATGAGAACTGTTTTGTGTGTTTCCCTTCAGAAATGGAGTTAAATCCCAGGCTCTGTGTCTTCCTACAAGCACTACGTCGTTTCAGGTAAGGGCAATCACTTTTCAGCTCAAAGGAACTACATCGTTCACAAATCTCACATGTTTCTCATCTTAAGTGACAAGCATTGGATGTTAGAGGACCTGGGCTTTGTATCAATTTCAGAAGCAGAGTTGGACTAGATATGGTCCGTATGTGTTGCAAACACCATTCCTTTGTTCTCAGCACACTGAAGTTTCATGCTGTCTTAGACAATCTAGAAAGCAAGAGCGTGCTTATTGCTCCAAAGCATAGTGTGATCCATGGATGAGAACTCTGCTGTGTGTTTCCCATCTGAAATGGAGTTAAATCCCAGGCTCTGTGTCTTCCTACAAGCAAGATTTCGTTTCAGGTAAGGGCAGTCACTTTTCAGCTCAAACGAACTACATCGTTCACGAAGCTCACACGTTTCTCATCTTAAATGACAAGCATTGGATGTTAGAGGACCTGTGCTTTGTATCAATTTCAGAAGCAGAGTTGAACTAGATATGGTCTGTATGTGTAGCAAACACCGTTCTTTTGTTCTCAGCACAGTGATGTTTCATGCTGTCTTAGACAATTTAGAAAGCAAGAGCGTGCTTCTTGCTCCAAAGCATAGTGTGATCCATGGATGGGAACTCTGCTGTGTGTTTCCCATCATCAATGGAGTTAAATCCCAGGCTCTGTGTCTTCCTGTAAGCAAGAATTCATTTCAAGTAAGGGCAGTCACTTTTCAGCTCAAATGAACTACATTGATCACGAAGCTCACACGTTTCCCATCTTAACTGACACGCATTGAATGTTAGAGGGCCAGTGCTTTGTATCAGTTTCAGAAGCAGAGTTGGACTAGATATGGTCCGTGTGTGTAGGAAACACCGTTCTTTTGTTCTGAGCACACTCAATTTTCCTGCTGTATTAGAGACTCTAGAATCAAGAGCGTGCTTCTTGCTCTAAGGCAGAGTGTGATCCATGGATGAGAACTGTATTGTGTGTTTCCCTTCAGAAATGGAGTTAAATCCCAGGCTCTGTGTCTTCCTACAAGCACTACTTCGTTTCAGGTAAGGGCAGTCACTTTTCAGCTCAAATGAACTACATCGTTAACGAAGCTAACATGTTTCCCTTCTTAACTGACAAGCATTGGTTTAGAGGACCAGTGCTTTTTATCAGTTTCAGAAGCAGAGTTGGACTAGATATGGTCCGTATGTGAAGGAAACACCGTTCTTTTTTCTCAGCACACTCACCTTTCCTGCTGTCTTAGAGACTCTAGAAAGCTAGAGCGTGCTTCTTGCTCTAAAGCAGATTTTGATCAATGGATGAGAACTCTGCTGTGTGTTTCACTTCAGAAATGGAGTTAAATCCTAGGCTCTGAGTCTTCCTAAATGGAGGACTTCGATTCAAGTAAGGGCAGTTACTTTACAGTTCAAACGAACTACATCGGTCACGAAGCTCACACGTTTCTCATCTTGCCTGAAAAGCATTGAATGTTAGAGGACCTGTGGTTTGTTTCAGTTTCAGAAGCAGAGTTGAACTAGATTTGGTCCGTATGTGTAGGAAACACAGTTCTTTTTTTCTCAGCACACTCACGTTTCCTGCACTATGAGAGACTCTGGAAAGCAATAGCGAGCTTCTTGCTCTAAAGCAGAGTGTGATCCATTGATGAGAACTCTGCTGTGTGTTTCCCTTCAGAAATGGAGTCAAATCCCTGGCTCTGAGTCTTCCCACAAGCAAACTTCGTTTCAGGTAAGGTCAGTTACTTTACAGCTCAAACGAACTACATCGGTCACAAAGCTAACAAGTTTCCCATCTGAACTGCCAAGCATTGGATGTTAGAGGACCAGTGCTTTGTATCAGTTTCAGAAGCAGATTTGGACTAGATATGGTCCGTATGTGTAGGAAAAACCGATCTTTTGTTCTGAGCACACTCAATTTTCCTGCTGTATTAGAGACTCTAGAAGCAAGAGCGTGCTTCTTGCTCTAAAGCAGAGTGTGATCCATGGATGAGAACTGTATTGTGTGTTTCCCTTCAGAAATGGAGTTAAATCCCAAGCTCTGTTACTTCCTACAAGCAAGACTTCATTTCAAGTAATTGCATTCACGTTTCAGCTCAAATGAAGTACATCGTTCACAAACCTCACACGTTTCTCATCTTAACAGAGAAGCATTGGATGTTAGAGGACCTTTGCTTTGTATCAATTTCAAGCAGAGTTGAAGTAGATATGGTACGTATGAATAGGAAACACGGTTCTTTTCTTCTGAGCACACTCACGTTTCCTACAGTACTAGCGACTCTAGAAATCAAGAGCATGCTTCTTGCTCTAAAGCAGATTGTGGTCTGTGGATGAGAACAGTATTGTGTGTTTCCCTTCAGAAATGGAGTTAAATCCCAGGCTCTGTGTCTTCTTACAAGCAAGACTGCGTTTCAGGTAAGGGCAGTCACTTTTCAGCTCAAACGAACTACATCATTCACGAAGCTCACACGTTTCTCATCTTAACTGACAAGCATGGGATGATTGAGGACCAGTGCGTTGTATCAGTTTCAGAAGCAGAGTTGGACTAGATATGGTCCGTATGTGTAGGAAACACCGTTCTTTTGTTTTCAGCACACTCACGTTTTCTGCTGTCTTAGAGAATCTAGAAAGCTAGAGCGTGCTTCTTGCTCTAAAGCAGAGTGTGATCAATGGATGAGAACTCTGCTGTGTGTTCCACTTCAGAAATGGAGTTAAATCCCAGGCTCTGAGTCTTCCTACAAGGAAGACTTCGATTCAAGTAAGGGCAGTTACTTTACAGGTCAAACAAACTACTTCGTTCACGAAGCTAACACGTTTCTCATATTAAATGAAAAGCATTGGATGTTAGAGGACCTGTGGTTTGTTTCAGTTTCAGAAGCAGAGTTGTACTAGATTTGGTCCGTATGTGTAGGAAACACAGTTCTTTTTTTCTCAGCACACTCACGTTTCCTGCTCTATTAGAGACTCTAGAAAGCAATAGCGTGCTTCTTGCTCTAATGCAGAGTGTGATCCATTGATGAGAACTCTGCTGTGTGATTCCTTTCAGAAATGGAGTTAAATCCCAGGCTCTTTGTCTTCCTACAAGCAATACTTCATTTCAGGTAAGGGCAGTCACTTTTCAGCTCAAACGAACTACATCGTTCACGAAGCTCACAAGTTTCTCATCTTTTCTGAGAGGCATTGGATGTTAGAGGTCCTTTGCTTTGTATCAATTTCAAGCAGAGTTGAACTAGATATTGTCCGTATATACAGGAAGCAAGGTTCTTTTCTTCTGAGGACACTCAAGTTTCCTGCTGTATTAGAGAATCAGAAGCAAGAGCGTGCTGCTTGCTCTAAAGCAGAGTGTGACCCATGGATGTGAACTATGCTGAGTGTTTCACTTCAGAAATGGAGTTAAATCCCAGGCTCTGTGTCTTCCTACAAGGACTACATCGTTTCAGGTAAGGGCAGTCACTTTTCAGCTCAAACGAACTACATCATTCACGAAGCTCACAAGTTTCTCATCTTAAATGACAATCATTGGATGTTAGAGGACCTGTGCTTTTTATCAATTTGAGAAGCTGATTTGGACTAGATATGGTCCGTTTGTGTAGCAAACACCGTTCTTTTGTTCTCAGCACACTCATGTTTCATGCTCTCTTAGAGACTCTAGAAAGCTAGAGCGTGCTTCTTGCTCTAAAGCAGAGTGTGATCAATTCATGAGAACTCTGCTGTGTGTTTCACTTCAGAAATGGAGTTAAATCCCAGGCTCTGTGTCTTCCTACAAGCACTACTTCGTTTCAGATAAGTGCAGTCACTTTTCAGCTCAAACGAACTACATCGTTCACGAAGCTCACACGTTTCTCATCTAAACTGGCAAGCATTGGATGTTAGAGGCCCAGTGCTTTGTATCAATTTCAAAAGCTGAGTTGGACTAGATATGGTCCGTTTTTGTAGCAAACACCGTTCTTTTGTTCTAAGCACACTCACGTTTCATGCTTTCTTAGAGAATCTAGAAAGTAAGAGCGTGCTTCTGCCTCTAGAGCAGAGTTTGATCTATGGAAGAGAACTCTGCTGTGTGTTTCACTTCACAAAGTGAGTTCAATCCCAGGCTCTGTGTCTTCCTACAAGCAAGACTTCGTTTCAAGTAAGGGCAGTCACTTTTCAGCTCAAATGAACTACATTGTTCACGAAGCTCACACGTTTCTCATCTAAACTGAGAAGCTTTGGATGTTAGAGGACCTTTGCTTTGTATCAATTTCAAGCAGAGTTGAACTAGGTATGGTCTGTATGTATAGGCAACACTGTTCGTTTCTTCTCAGCACACTAACATTTCCTGCTGTATTAGAGACTCTAGAAAGCAAGAGAGTGCTTCTTGCTCTAAAGCAGAGTGTGATCCATGGAGGAGAACTGTGTTGTGTGTTTCCCTTCAGAAATGGAGTTAAATCCCAGGCTCTGTGTCTTGCTACAAGCAAGACTTCGTTTCAGGTAGGGGCAGTCACTTTTCAGCTCAAAGGAACTACATTGTCACGAAGCTAACAAGTTTCCCATCTTAACTACCAAGCATTGGATGTTAGAGGACCAGTGCTTTGTATCAGTTTCAGAAGCAGATTTGGACTAGATATGGTCCGTATATGTAGGAAACACCGTTCTTTTGTTCTGAGCTCACTCAAGTTTCCTGCTGTATTAGAGAATTCAGAAGCAAGAGCATGCTTCTTGCTCTAAAGCAGAGTGTGATCCATGGATGAGAACTATGCTGAGTGTTTCACTTCAGAAATGGAGTTAAATCCCAGGCTCTATGTCTTCCTACAAGCACTACTTCGTTTCCGGTAAGGGCAGTCACTTTTCAGCTCAAACGAACTACTTCGCTCATGAAGCTCACAAGTTTCTCATCTTAAATGCCAAGCATTGGATGTTAGAGGACCTGTGCTTTGTAACAATTTCAGAAGCTGAGTTGGACTAGATATGGTCCGTTTGTGTAGCAAACACCGTTCCTTTGTTCTCAGCACACTCACGTTTCCTGCTGTCTTAGAGACTCTAGAATGCTAGAGCGTGCTTCTTGCTCTAAAGCAGAGTGTGATCAATGGATGAGAACTCTGCTGTGTGTTTCACTTCAGAAATAGAGTTAAATCCCAGGCTCTGAGTCTTCCTTAAAGGAGGACTTCGATTCAAGTAAGGGCAGTTACTTTACAGCTCAAACGAACTACATCGGTCACGAAGCTCACACGTTTCTCATCTTGCCTGAAAAGCATTGAATGTTAGAGGACCTGTGGTTTGTTTCAGTTTCAGAAGCAGAGTTGGACTAGATATGGTCCGTATGTGTAGGAAACACCGTTCTTTTTTCTCAGCAAACTCACGTTTCCTGCTGTACTAGAGACTCTAGAATGCAAGAGCGTGCTTCTTGCTCTAAAGAGATTGTGATCCATGAATGAGAACTCTGCTGTGTGTTTCCCTTCAGAAATGGAGTTAAATCCCAGGCTCTGTGTCTTCCTACAAGCAAATTTCGTTTCAGGTAAGGACAGTCACTTTTCAGCTCAAACAAACTGCATCGTTAACAAAGCTAACAAGTTTGCCATCATAACTGCCCAGCATTGGATGTTAGAGGCCCAGTGCTTTGTATCAGTTTCACAAGCAGAGTTGGACTAGATATCGTCCTTATGTGTAGGAAACACCGTTCATTTGTTCTGTGCTAACTCATGTTTCTTGCTGTATTAGAGAATTCAGAAGCAAGAGCGTGCTTCTTGCTCTAAAGCAGAGTGTGATCCATGGATGAGAACTATGCTGTGTGTTTCCCTTCAGAAATGGAGTTAAATCCCAGGCTCTGTGTCTTCCTACAAGCACTACGTCGTTTCAGGTAAGGGCAATCACTTTTCAGCTCAAAGGAACTACATCGTTCACTAAGCTCACATGTTTCTCATCTTAAGTGACAAGCATTGGATGTTAGAGGACCTGGGCTTTGTATCAATTTCAGAAGCAGAGTTGGACTAGATATGGTCCGTATGTGTTGCAAACACCATTCCTTTGTTCTCAGCACACTGAAGTTTCATGCTGTCTTAGACAATCTAGAAAGCAAGAGCGTGCATATTGCTCCAAAGCATAGTGTGATCCATGGATGAGAACTCTGCTGTGTGTTTCCCATCTGAAATGGAGTTAAATCCCAGGCTCTGTGTCTTCCTACACGCAAGACTTCGTTTCAGGTAAGGGCAGTCACTTTTCAGCTCAAACGAACTACATCGTTCACGAAGCTCACACGTTTCTCATCTTAAATGACAAGCATTGGATGTTAGAGGACCTGTGCTTTGTATCAATTTCAGAAGCAGAGTTGAACTAGATATGGTCTGTATGTGTAGCAAACACCGTTCTTTTGTTCTCAGCACAGTGAAGTTTCATGCTGTCTTAGACAATTTAGAAAGCAAGAGTGTGCTTCTTGCTCCAAAGCATAGTGTGATCCATGGATGAGAACTCTGCTGTGTGTTTCCCATCAAACTGGAGTTAAATCCCAGGCTCTGTGTCTTCCTGTAAGCAAGAATTCATTTCAAGTAAGGGCAGTCACTTTTCAGCTCAAATGAACGACATTGATCACGAAGCTCACACGTTTCCCATCTTAACTGACACGCATTGAATGTTAGAGGGCCAGTGCTTTGTATCAGTTTCAGAAGCAGAGTTGGACTAGATATGGTCCGTATGTGTAGGAAACACCGATCATTTGTTCTCAGCACACTCACGTTTCCTGCTGTCTTAGAGAATCTAGAAAGCTAGAGAGTGCTTCTTGCTCTAAAGCAGAGTGTGTTCAATGGATGAGAACTCTGTTGTGTGTTTCTCTTCAGAAATGGAATTAAATCCCTGGCTCTGAGTCTTCCTACAAGCAAACTTCGTTTCAGGTAAGGGCAGTTACTTTACAGCTCAAACGAACTACATCGGTCACGAAGCTAACAAGTTTCCCATCATAACTGCCAAGGATTGGATGTTAGAGGACCAGTGCTTTGTATCAGTTTCAGAAGCAGAGTTGGACTAGATATGGTCCGTGTGTGTAGGAAACACCGTTCTTTTGTTCTGAGCACACTCAATTTTCCTGCTCTATTAGAGACTCTAGAATCAAGAGCGTGCTTCTTGCTCTAAGGCAGAGTGTGATCCATGGATGAGAACTGTATTGTGTGTTTCCCTTCAGAAATAGAGTTAAATCCCAGGCTCTGTGTCTTCCTACAAGCACTACTTCCTTTCAGGTAAGGGCAGTCACTTTTCAGCTCAAATGAACTACATCGTTAACGAAGCTAACATGTTTCCCTTCTTAACTGACAAGCATTGGTTTAGAGGACCAGTGCTTTTTATCAGTTTCAGAAGCAGAGTTGGACTAGATATGGTCCGTATGTGAAGGAAACACCGTTCTTTTTTCTCAGCACACTCACCTTTCCTGCTGTCTTAGAGACTCTAGAAAGCTAGAGCATGATTCTTGCTCTAAAGCAGATTTTGATCAATGGATGAGAACTCTGCTGTGTGTTTCACTTCAGAAATGGAGTTAAATCCTAGGCTCTGAGTCTTCCTAAATGGAGGACTTCGATTCAAGTAAGGGCAGTTACTTTACAGTTCAAACGAACTACATCAGTCACGAAGCTCACACGTTTCTCATCTTGCCTGAAAAGCATTGAATGTTAGAGGACCTGTGGTTTGTTTCAGTTTCAGAAGCAGAGTTGAACTAGATTTGGTCCGTATGTGTAGGAAACACAGTTATTTTTTTCTCAGCACACTCACGTTTCCTGCTCTATGAGAGACTCTGGAAAGCAATAGCGAGCTTCTTGCTCTAAAGCAGAGTGTGATCCATTGATGAGAACTCTGCTGTGTGTTTCCCTTCAGAAATGGAGTCAAATCCCTGGCTCTGAGTCTTCCCACAAGCAAACTTCGTTTCAGGTAAGGGCAGTTACTTTACAGCTCAAACGAACTACATCGGTCACGAAGCTAACAAGTTTCCCATCTGAACTGCCAAGCATTGGATGTTAGAGGACCAGTGCTTTGTATCAGTTTCAGAAGCAGAGTTGGACTAGATATGGTCCGTATGTGTAGGAAAAACCGATCTTTTGTTCTGAGCACACTCAATTTTCCTGCTGTATTAGAGACTCTAGAAGCAAGAGCGTGCTTCTTGCTCTAAAGCAGAGTGTGATCCATGGATGAGAACTGTATTGTGTGTTTCCCTTCAGAAATGGAGTTAAATCCCAAGCTCTGTTACTTCCTACAAGCAAGACTTCATTTCAAGTAATTGCATTCACGTTTCAGCTCAAATGAAGTACATCGTTCACAAACCTCACACGTTTCTCATCTTAACAGAGAAGCATTGGATGTTAGAGGACCTTTGCTTTGTATCAATTTCAAGCAGAGTTGAAGTAGATATGGTACGTATGAATAGGAAACACGGTTCTTTTCTTCTGAGCACACTCACGTTTCCTACAGTACTAGCGACTCTAGAAATCAAGAGCATGCTTCTTGCTCTAAAGCAGATTGTGATCTGTGGATGAGAACAGTATTGTGTGTTTCCCTTCAGAAATGGAGTTAAATCCCAGGCTCTGTGTCTTCTTACAAGCAAGACTGCGTTTCAGGTAAGGGCACTCACTTTTCAGCTCAAACGAACTACATCATTCACGAAGCTCACACGTTTCTCATCTTAACTGACAAGCATGGGATGATTGAGGACCAGTGCGTTGTATCAGTTTCAGAAGCAGAGTTGGACTAGATATGGTCCGTATGTGTAGGAAACACCGTTCTTTTGTTTTCAGCACACTCACGTTTTCTGCTGTCTTAGAGAATCTAGAAAGCTAGAGCGTGCTTCTTGCTCTAAAGCAGAGTGTGATCAATGGATGAGAACTCTGCTGTGTGTTCCACTTCAGAAATGGAGTTAAATCCCAGGCTCTGAGTCTTCCTACAAGGAAGACTTCGATTCAAGTAAGGGCAGTTACTTTACAGGTCAAACAAACTACTTCGTTCACGAAGCTAACACGTTTCTCATATTAAATGAAAAGCATTGGATGTTAGAGGACCTGTGGTTTGTTTCAGTTTCAGAAGCAGAGTTGAACTAGATTTGGTCCGTATGTGTAGGAAACACAGTTCTTTTTTTCTCAGCACACTCACGTTTCCTGCTCTATTAGAGACTCTAGAAAGCAATAGCGTGCTTCTTGCTCTAATGCAGAGTGTGATCCATTGATGAGAACTCTGCTGTGTGATTCCCTTCAGAAATGGAGTTAAATCCCAGGCTCTTTGTCTTCCTACAAGCAATACTTCATTTCAGGTAAGGGCAGTCACTTTTCAGCTCAAACGAACTACATCGTTCACGAAGCTCACAAGTTTCTCATCTAAACTGAGAAGCTTTGGATGTTAGAGGACCTTTGCTTTGTATCAATTTCAAGCAGAGTTGAACTAGATATGGTCTGTATGTATAGGCAACACTGTTCGTTTCTTCTCAGCACACTAACGTTTCCTGCTGTATTAGAGACTCTAGAAAGCAAGAGAGTGCTTCTTGGTCTAAAGCAGAGTGTGATCCATGGAGGAGAACTGTGTTGTGTGTTTCCCTTCAGAAATGGAGTTAAATCCCAGGCTCTGTGTCTTGCTACAAGCAAGACTTCGTTTCAGGTAGGGGCAGTCACTTTTCAGCTCAAAGGAACTACATTGTCACGAAGCTAACAAGTTTCCTATCTTAACTACCAAGCATTGGATGTTAGAGGACCAGTGCTTTGTATCAGTTTCAGAAGCAGATTTGGACTAGATATGGTCCGTATGTGTAGGAAACTCCGTTCTTTTGTTCTGAGCTCACTCAAGTTTCCTGCTGTATTAGAGAATTCAGAAGCAAGAGCGTGCTTCTTGCTCTAAAGCAGAGTGTGATCCATGGATGAGAACTATGCTGTGTGTTTTACTTCAGAAATGGAGTTAAATCCCAGGCTCTGTGTCTTCCTACAAGCACTACTTCGTTTCAGGTAAGGGCAGTCACTTTTCAGCTCAAACGAACTACATCGTTCACGAAGCTCACACGTTTCTCATCTTAAATGACAAGCATTGGATGTTAGAGGACTTGTGCTTTGTATCAATTTCAGAAGCTGAGTTGGACTAGATATGGTCCGTTTTTGTAGCAAACACCGTTCTTTTGTTCTAAGCACACTCACGTTTCATGCTGTCTTATAGAATCTAGAAAGTAAGAGCGTGCTTCTTCCTCTAGAGCAGAGTTTGATCTATGGAAGAGAACTCTGCTGTGTGTTTCACTTCACAAAGTGAGTTCAATCCCAGGCTCTGTGTCTTCCTACAAGCAAGACTTCGTTTCAAGTAAGGGGAGTCACTTTTCAGCTCAAATGAACTACATCGTTCACGAAGCTCACACGTTTCTCATCTTTTCTGAGAGGCATTGGATGTTAGAGGTCCTTTGCTTTGTATCAATTTCAAGCAGAGTTGAACTAGATATTGTCCGTATGTACAGGAAGCAATGTTCTTTTCTTCTGAGGACACTCAAGTTTCCTGCTGTATTAGAGAATCAGAAGCAAGAGCGTGCTGCTTGCTCTAAAGCAGAGTGTGATCCATGGATGTGAACTATGCTGAGTGTTTCACTTCAGAAATGGAGTTAAATCCCAGGCTCTGTGTCTTCCTACAAAGACTACATCGTTTCAGGTAAGGGCAGTCACTTTTCAGCTCAAACACACTACATCATTCACGAAGCTCACAAGTTTCTCATCTTAAATGACATTCATTGGATGTTGGAGGACCTGTGCTTTTTATCAATTTGAGAAACTGATTTGGACTAGATATGGTCCGTTTGTGTAGCAAACACCGTTCTTTTGTTCTCAGCACACTCACGTTTCATGCTCTCTTAGAGACTCTAGAAAGCTAGAGCGTGCTTCTTGCTCTAAAGCAGAGTGTGATCAATGCATGAGAACTCTGCTGTGTGTTTCACTTCAGAAATGGAGTTAAATCCAGGCTCTGAGTCTTCCTAAAAGGAAGACTTCGATTCAAGTAAGGGCAGTAACTTTACAGCTCAAACGAACTACATTGGTCACGAAGCTCACACCTTTCTCATCTTAACTGAAAAGCATTGGATGTTAGAGGACCTGTGGTTTGTTTCAGTTTCAGAAGCAGAGTTGAACTAGATTTGGTCCGTATGTGTAGG
This sequence comes from Onychomys leucogaster, assembly GCA_949786385.1. Lineage (NCBI taxonomy): Eukaryota > Metazoa > Chordata > Mammalia > Rodentia > Cricetidae > Onychomys > Onychomys leucogaster. The sequence continues at coordinate 1,508,130 of CATKUP010000047.1, forward strand.
AAACACAGTTCTTTTTTTCTCAGCACACTCATGTTTCCTGCTCTATGAGAGACTCTGGAAAGCAATAGCAAGCTTCTTGCTCTAAAGCAGAGTGTGATCCATTGATGAGAACTCTGATGTGTGTTTACCTTCAGAAATGGACTTAAATCCCAGGCTCTGTGTCTTGCTACAAGCAAGACTTCGTTTCAGGTAGGGGCAGTCACTTTTCAGCTCAAAGGAACTACATTGTCACGAAGCTAACAAGTTTCCCATCTTAACTACCAAGCATTGGATGTTAGAGGACCAGTGCTTTGTATCAGTTTCAGAAGCAGATTTGGACTAGATATGGTCTGTATGTGTAGGAAACACCGTTCTTTTGTTCTGAGCTCACTCAAGTTTCCTGCTGTATTAGAGAATTCAGAAGCAAGAGCGTGCTTCTTGCTCTAAAGCAGAGTGTGATCCATGGATGAGAACTATGCTGTGTGTTTTACTTCAGAAATGGAGTTAAATCCCAGGCTCTGTGTCTTCCTACAAGCACTACTTCGTTTCAGATAAGTGCAGTCACTTATCAGCTCAAACGAACTACATCGTTCACGAAGCTCACACGTTTCTCATCTTAAATGGCAAGCATTGGATGTTAGAGGCCCAGTGCTTTGTATCAATTTCAGAAGCTGAGTTGGACTAGATATGGTCCGTTTTTGTAGCAAACACCGTTCTTTTGTTCTAAGCACACTCACGTTTCATGCTTTCTTAGAGAATCTAGAAAGTAAGAGCGTGCTTCTGCCTCTAGAGCAGAGTTTGATCTATGGAAGAGAACTCTGCTGTGTGTTTCACTTCACAAAGTGAGTTCAATCCCAGGCTCTGTGTCTTCCTACAAGCAAGACTTCGTTTCAAGTATGGGCAGTCACTTTTCAGCTCAAATGAACTACATCGTTCACGAAGCTCACACGTTTCTCATCTAAACTGAGAAGCTTTGGATGTTAGAGGACCTTTGCTTTGTATCAATTTCAAGCAGAGTTGAACTAGATATGGTCTGTATGTATAGGCAACACTGTTCGTTTCTTCTCAGCACACTAACATTTCCTGCTGTATTAGAGACTCTAGAAAGCAAGAGAGTGCTTCTTGCTCTAAAGCAGAGTGTGATCCATGGAGGAGAACTGTGTTGTGTGTTTCCCTTCAGAAATGGAGTTAAATCCCAGGCTCTGTGTCTTGCTACAAGCAAGACTTCGTTTCAGGTAGGGGCAGTCACTTTTCAGCTCAAAGGAACTACATTGTCACGAAGCTAACAAGTTTCCCATCTTAACTACCAAGCATTGGATGTTAGAGGACCAGTGCTTTGTATCAGTTTCAGAAGCAGATTTGGACTAGATAGGGTCCGTATGTGTAGGAAACACCGTTCTTTTGTTCTGAGCTCACTCAAGTTTCCTGCTGTATTAGAGAATTCAGAAGCAAGAGCGTGCTTCTTGCTCTAAAGCAGAGTGTGATCCATGGATGAGAACTATGCTGAGTGTTTCACTTCAGAAATGGAGTTAAATCCCAGGCTCTATGTCTTCCTACAAGCACTACTTCGTGTCCGGTAAGGGCAGTCACTTTTCAGCTCAAACGAACTACATCGCTCATGAAGCTCACAAGTTTCTCATCTTAAATGCCAAGCATTGGATGTTAGAGGACCTGTGCTTTGTAACAATTTCAGAAGCTGAGTTGGACTAGATATGGTCCGTTTGTGTAGCAAACACCGTTCTTTTGTTCTCAGCACAATCACGTTTCCTGCTGTCTTAGAGACTCTAGAAAGCTAGAGCGTGCTTCTTGCTCTAAAGCAGAGTGTGATCAATGGATGAGAACTCTGCTGTGTGTTTCACTTCAGAAATAGAGTTAAATCCCAGGCTCTGAGTCTTCCTTAAAGGAGGACTTCGATTCAAGTAAGGGCAGTTACTTTACAGCTCAAACGAACTACATTGGTCACGAAGCTCACACGTTTCTCATCTTGCCTGAAAAGCATTGAATGTTAGAGGACCTGTGGTTTGTTTCAGTTTCAGAAGCAGAGTTGGACTAGATATGGTCCGTATGTGTAGGAAACACCGTTCTTTTTTCTCAGCAAACTCACGTTTCCTGCTGTACTATAGACTCTAGAATGCAAGAGCGTGCTTCTTGCTCTAAAGAGATTGTGATCCATGAATGAGAACTCTGCTGTGTGTTTCCCTTCAGAAATGGAGTTAAATCCCAGGCTCTGTGTCTTCCTACAAGCAAACTTCGTTTCAGGTAAGGACAGTCACTTTTCAGCTCAAACAAACTGCATCGTTAACAAAGCTAACAAGTTTGCCATCATAACTGCCCAGCATTGGATGTTAGAGGCCCAGTGCTTTGTATCAGTTTCACAAGCAGAGTTGGACTAGATATCGTCCATATGTGTAGGAAACACCGTTCATTTGTTCTGTGCTAACTCATGTTTCTTGCTGTATTAGAGAATTCAGAAGCAAGAGCGTGCTTCTTGCTCTAAAGCAGAGTGTGATCCATGGAAGAGAACTATGCTGTGTGTTTCACTTCAGAAAGTGAGTTCAATCCCAGGCTCTGTGTCTTCCTACAAGCAAGACTTCGTTTCAAGTAAGGGCAGTCACTTTTCAGCTCAAATGAACTACATCGTTCACGAAGCTCACACGTTTCTCATCTTTTCTGAGAGGCATTGGATGTTAGAGGTCCTTTGCTTTGTATCAATTTCAAGCAGAGTTGAACTAGATATTGTCCGTATGTACAGGAAGCAAGGTTCTTTTCTTCTGAGGACACTCAAGTTTCCTGCTGTATTAGAGAATCAGAAGCAAGAGCGTGCTGCTTGCTTGCTCTAAAGCAGAGTGTGATCCATGAATGTGAACTATGCTGAGTGTTTCACTTCAGAAATGGAGTTAAATCCCAGGCTCTGTGTCTTCCTACAAGGACTACATCGTTTCAGGTAAGGGCAGTCACTTTTCAGCTCAAACACACTACATCATTCACGAAGCTCACAAGTTTCTCATCTTAAATGACAATCATTGGATGTTAGAGGACCTGTGCTTTTTATCAATTTGAGAAGCTGATTTGGACTAGATATGGTCCGTTTGTGTAGCAAACACCGTTCTTTTGTTCTCAGCACACTCAAGTTTCATGCTCTCTTAGAGACTCTAGAAAGCTAGAGCGTGCTTCTTGCTCTAAAGCAGAGTGTGATCAATGCATGAGAACTCTGCTGTGTGTTTCACTTCAGAAATGGAGTTAAATCCAGGCTCTGAGTCTTCCTAAAAGGAAGACTTCGATTCAAGTAAGGGCAGTAACTTTACAGCTCAAACGAACTACATTGGTCACGAAGCTCACACGTTTCTCATCTTAACTGAAAAGCATTGGATGTTAGAGGACCTGTGGTTTGTTTCAGTTTCAGAAGCAGAGTTGAACTAGATTTGGTCCGTATGTGTAGGAAACACAGTTCTTTTTTTCTCAGCACACTCATGTTTCCTGCTCTATGAGAGACTCTGGAAAGCAATAGCAAGCTTCTTGCTCTAAAGCAGAGTGTGATCCATTGATGAGAACTCTGATGTGTGTTTACCTTCAGAAATGGACTTAAATCCCAGGCTCTGTGTCTTCCTACAAGCAAACTTCGTTTCAGGTAAGGACAGTCACTTTTCAGCTCAAACGAACTACATCGTTAACAAAGCTAACAAGTTTGCCATCATAACTGCCCAGCATTGGATGTTAGAGGCCCAGTGCTTTGTATCAGTTTCACAAGCAGATTTGGACTAGATATGGTCCGTATGTGTAGGAAACACCGTTCATTTGTTCTGTGCTAACTTATGTTTCTTGCTGTATTAGAGAATTCAGAAGCAAGAGCGTGCTTCTTGCTCTAAAGCAGAGTGTGATCCATGGATGAGAACTATGCTGTGTGTTTTACTTCAGAAATGGAGTTAAATCCCAGGCTCTGTGTCTTCCTACAAGCACTACTTCGTTTCAGGTAAGGGCAGTCACTTTTCAGCTCAAACGAACTACATCGTTCACGGAGCTCACACGTTCTCATCTTAAATGACAAGCATTGGATGTTAGAGGACCTGTGCTTTGTATCAATTTCAGAAGCTGAGTTGGACTAGATATGGTCCGTTTTTGTAGCAAACACCGTTCTTTTGTTCTAAGCACACTCACGTTTCATGCTGTCTTAGAGAATCTAGAAAGTAAGAGCGTGCTTCTTCCTCTAGAGCAGAGTTTGATCTATGGAAGAGAACTCTGCTGTGTGTTTCACTTCACAAAGTGAGTTCAATCCCAGGCTCTGTGTCTTCCTACAAGCAAGACTTCGTTTCAAGTAAGGGCAGTCACTTTTCAGCTCAAATGAACTACATCGTTCACGAAGCTCACACGTTTCTCATCTTTTCTGAGAGGCATTGGATGTTAGAGGTCCTTTGCTTTGTATCAATTTCAAGCAGAGTTGAACTAGATATTGTCCGTATGTACAGGAAGCAAGGTTCTTTTCTTCTGAGGACACTCAAGTTTCCTGCTGTATTAGAGAATCAGAAGCAAGAGCGTGCTTCTTCCTCTAGAGCAGAGTTTGATCTATGGAAGAGAACTCTGCTGTGTGTTTCACTTCACAAAGTGAGTTCAATCCCAGGCTCTGTGTCTTCCTACAAGCAAGACTTCGTTTCACATATGGGCAGTCACTTTTCAGCTCAAATGAACTACATCGTTCACGAAGCTCACACGTTTCTCATCTAAACTGAGAAGCTTTGGATGTTAGAGGACCTTTGCTTTGTATCAATTTCAAGCAGAGTTGAACTAGATATGGTCTGTATGTATAGGCAACACTGTTCGTTTCTTCTCAGCACACACATTTCCTGCTCTATTAGAGACTCTAGAAAGCAAGAGAGTGCTTCTTGCTCTAAAGCAGAGTGTGATCCATGGAGGAGAACTGTGTTGTGTGTTTCCCTTCAGAAATGGAGTTAAATCCCAGGCTCTGTGTCTTGCTACAAGCAAGACTTCGTTTCAGGTAGGGGCAGTCACTTTTCAGCTCAAAGGAACTACATTGTCACGAAGCTAACAAGTTTCCCATCTTAACTACCAAGCATTGGATGTTAGAGGACCAGTGCTTTGTATCAGTTTCAGAAGCAGATTTGGACTAGATATGGTCCGTATGTGTAGGAAACACCGTTCTTTTGTTCTGAGCTCACTCAAGTTTCCTGCTGTATTAGAGAATTCAGAAGCAAGAGCGTGCTTCTTGCTCTAAAGCAGAGTGTGATCCATGGATGAGAACTATGCTGAGTGTTTCACTTCAGAAATGGAGTTAAATCCCAGGCTCTATGTCTTCCTACAAGCACTACTTCGTGTCCGGTAAGGGCAGTCACTTTTCAGCTCAAACGAACTACATCGCTCATGAAGCTCACAAGTTTCTCATCTTAAATGCCAAGCATTGGATGTTAGAGGACCTGTGCTTTGTAACAATTTCAGAAGCTGAGTTGGACTAGATATGGTCCGTTTGTGTAGCAAACACCGTTCTTTTGTTCTCAGCACAATCACGTTTCCTGCTGTCTTAGAGACTCTAGAAAGCTAGAGCGTGCTTCTTGCTCTAAAGCAGAGTGTGATCAATGGATGAGAACTCTGCTGTGTGTTTCACTTCAGAAATAGAGTTAAATCCCAGGCTCTGAGTCTTCCTTAAAGGAGGACTTCGATTCAAGTAAGGGCAGTTACTTTACAGCTCAAACGAACTACATCGGTCACGAAGCTCACACGTTTCTCATCTTGCCTGAAAAGCATTGAATGTTAGAGGACCTGTGGTTTGTTTCAGTTTCAGAAGTAGAGTTGGACTAGATATGGTCCGTATGTGTAGGAAACACCGTTCTTTTTTCTCAGCAAACTCACGTTTCCTGCTGTACTAGAGATTCTAGAATGCAAGAGCGTGCTTCTTGCTCTAAAGAGATTGTGATCCATGAATGAGAACTCTGCTGTGTGTTTCCCTTCAGAAATGGAGTTAAATCCCAGGCTCTGTGTCTTCCTACAAGCAAATTTCGTTTCAGGTAAGGACAGTCACTTTTCAGCTCAAACAAACTGCATCGTTAACAAAGCTAACAAGTTTGCCATCATAACTGCCCAGCATTGGATATTAGAGGCCCAGTGCTTTGTATCAGTTTCACAAGCAGAGTTGGACTAGATATCGTCCATATGTGTAGGAAACACCGTTCATTTGTTCTGTGCTAACTCATGTTTCTTGCTGTATTAGAGAATTCAGAAGCAAGAGCGTGCTTCTTGTTCTAAAGCAGAGTGTGATCCATGGATGAGAACTATGCTGAGTGTTTCACTTCAGAAATGGAGTTAAATCCCAGGCTCTGTGTCTTCCTACAAGCACTACTTCGTTTAAGGTAAGGGCAGTCACTTTTCAGCTCAAATGAACTACATCGTTCACGAAGCTCACACGTTTCTCATCTTAAATGACAAGCATTGGATGTTAGAGGACCTGTGCTTTGTATCAATTTCAGAAGCTGAGTTGGACTAGATATGGTCTGTTTTTGTAGCAAACACCGTTCTTTTGTTCTAAGCACACTCACGTTTCATGCTGTCTTAGAGAATCTAGAAAGTAAGAGCGTGCTTCTTCCTCTAGAGCATAGTTTGATCTATGGAAGAGAACTCTGCTGTGTGTTTCACTTCATAAAGTGAGTTCAATCCCAGGCTCTGTGTCTTCCTACAAGCAAGACTTCATTTCAAGTAAGGGCAGTCACTTTTCAGCTCAAATGAACTACATCGTTCACGAAGCTCACACGTTTCTCATCTAAACTGAGAAGTTTGGATGTTAGAGGACCTTTGCTTTGTATCAATTTCAAGCAGAGTTGAACTAGATATGGTCTGTATGTATAGGCAACACTGTTCGTTTCTTCTCAGCACACTAACGTTTCCTGCTGTATTAGAGACTCTAGAAAGCAAGAGAGTGCTTCTTGCTCTAAAGCAGAGTGTGATCCATGGAGGAGAACTGTGTTGTGTGTTTCCCTTCAGAAATGGAGTTAAATCCCAGGCTCTGTGTCTTGCTACAAGCAAGACTTCGTTTCAGGTAGGGGCAGTCACTTTTCAGCTCAAAGGAACTACATTGTCACGAAGCTAACAAGTTTCCTATCTTAACTACCAAGCATTGGATGTTAGAGGACCAGTGCTTTGTATCAGTTTCAGAAGCAGATTTGGACTAGATATGGTCCGTATGTGTAGGAAACACCGTTCTTTTGTTCTGAGCTCACTCAAGTTTCCTGCTGTATTAGAGAATTCAGAAGCAAGAGCGTGCTTCTTGCTCTAAAGCAGAGTGTGATCCATGGATGAGAACTATGCTGAGTGTTTCACTTCAGAAATGGAGTTAAATCACAGGCTCTATGTCTTCCTACAAGCACTACTTCGTTTCAGGTAAGAGCAGTCACTTTTCAGCTCAAACGCACTACATCGCTCATGAAGCTCACAAGTTTCTCATCTTAAATGCCAAGCATTGGATGTTAGAGAACCTGTGCTTTGTAACAATTTCAGAAGCTGAGTTGGACTAGATATGGTCCGTTTGTGTAGCAAACACCGTTCTTTTGTTCTCAGCACCCTCACATTTCCTGCTGTCTTAGAGACTCTAGAAAGCTAGAGCATGCTTCTTGCTCTAAAGCAGAGTGTGATCAATGGATGAGAACTCTGCTGTGTGTTTCACTTCAGAAATAGAGTTAAATCCCAGGCTCTGAGTCTTCCTAAAAGGAGGACTTCGATTCAAGTAAGGGCAGTTACTTTACAGCTCAAACGAACTACATTGGTCACGAAGCTCACACGTTTCTCATCTTGCCTGAAAAGCATTGAATGTTAGAGGACCTGTGGTTTGTTTCAGTTTCAGAAGCAGAGTTGATCTAGATTTGGTCCGTATGTGTAGGAAACACAGTTCTGTTTTTCTCAGCACAATCAAGTTTCCTGCTCTATGAGAGACTCTGGAAAGCAATAGCGAGCTTCTTGCTCTAAAGCAGAGTGTGATCCATTGATGAGAACTCTGCTGTGTGTTTCCCTTCAGAAATGGAGTTAAATCCCAGGCTCTGTGTCTTCCTACAATCAATACTTCATTTCAGGTAAGGGCAGTCACTTTTCAGCTCAAACGAACTACATCGTTCACGAAGCTAACAAGTTTCCCATCTTAACTGACAAGCATTGGTTTAGAGGACCAGTGCTTTTTATCAGTTTCAGAAGCAGAGTTGGACTAGATATGGTCCGTATGTGTAGGAAACACCGTTCTTTTTTCTCAGCAAACTCACGTTTCCTGCTGTACTAGAGACTCTAGAATGCAAGAGCGTGCTTCTTGCTCTAAAGCAGATTGTGATCCATGAATGAGAACTCTGCTGTGTGTTTCCCTTCAGAAATGGAGTTAAATCCCAGGCTCTGTGTCTTCCTACAAGCAAACTTCGTTTCAGGTAAGGACAGTCACTTTTCAGCTCAAACAAACTGCATCGTTAACAAAGCTAACAAGTTTGCCATCATAACTGCCCAGCATTGGATATTAGAGGCCCAGTGTTTTGTATCAGTTTCACAAGCAGAGTTGGACTAGATATCGTCCATATGTGTAGGAAACACCGTTCATTTGTTCTGTGCTAACTCATGTTTCTTGCTGTATTAGAGCATTCAGAAGCAAGAGCGTGCTTCTTACTCTAAAGCAGAGTGTGATCCATGGATGAGAACTATGCTGTGTGTTTTACTTCAGAAATGGTGTTAAATCCCAGGCTCTGTGTCTTCCTACAAGCACTAATTCGTTTCAGGTAAGGGCAGTCACTTTTCAGCTCAAACGAACTACATCGTTCACGAAGCTCACACGTTTCTCATCTTAAATGACAAGCATTGGATGTTAGAGGACCTGTGCTTTGTATCAATTTCAGAAGCTGAGTTGGACTAGATATGGTCCGTTTTTGTAGCAAACACCGTTCTTTTGTTCTAAGCACACTCACGTTTCATGCTGTCTTAGAGAATCTAGAAAGTAAGAGCGTGCTTCTTCCTCTAGAGCAGAGTTTGATCTATGGAAGAGAACTCTGCTGTGTGTTTCACTTCACAATGTGAGTTCAATCCCAGGCTCTGTGTCTTCCTACAAGCAAGACTTCGTTTCAAGTAAGGGCAGTCACTTTTCAGCTCAAATGAACTACATCGTTCACGAAGCTCACACGTTTCTCATCTAAACTGAGAAGCTTTGGATGTTAGAGGACCTTTGCTTTGTATCAATTTCAAGCAGAGTTGAACTAGATATGGTCTGTATGTATAGGCAACACTGTTCGTTTCTTCTCAGCACACTAACGTTTCCTGCTGTATTAGAGACTCTAGAAAGCAAGAGAGTGCTTCTTGGTCTAAAGCAGAGTGTGATCCATGGGGGAGAACAGTGTTGTGTGTTTCCCTTCAGAAATGGAGTTAAATCCCAGGCTCTGTGTCTTGCTACAAGCAAGACTTCGTTTCAAGTAGAGGCAGTCACTTTTCAGCTCAAAGGAACTACATCGCTCATGAAGCTAACAAGTTTCCCATCTTAACTACCAAGCATTGGATGTTAGAGGACCAGTGCTTTGTATCAGTTTCAGAAGCAGAGTTGGACTAGATATGGTCCGTTTGTGTAGCAAACACCGTTCTTTTGTTCTCAGCACACTCACGTTACCTGCTGTCTTAGAGACTCTAGAAAGCTAGAGCGTGCTTCTTGCTCTAAAGCAGAGTGTGATCAATGGATGAGAACTCTGCTTTGTGTTTCACTTCAGAAATGGAGTTAAATCCCAGGCTCTGAGTCTTCCTAAAAGGAGGACTTCGATTCAAGTAAGGGCAGTTACTTTACAGCTCAAACGAACTACATTGGTCACGAAGCTCACACGTTTCTCATCTTGCCTGAAAAGCATTGAATGTTAGAGGACCTGTGGTTTGTTTCAGTTTCAGAAGCAGAGTTGAACTAGATTTGGTCCGTATGTGTAGGAAACACAGTTCTCTTTTTCTCAGCACACTCAAGTTTCCTGCTCTATGAGAGACTCTGGAAAGCAATAGCGAGCTTCTTGCTCTAAAGCAGAGTGTGATCCATTGATGAGAACTCTGCTGTGTGTTTCCCTTCAGAAATGGAGTTAAATCCCAGGCTCTGTGTCTTCCTACAATCAAAACTTCATTTCAGGTAAGGGCAGTCACTTTTCAGCTCAAACGAACTACATCGTTCACGAAGCTAACAAGTTTCCCATCTTAAATGACAAGCATTGGTTTAGAGGACCAGTGCTTTTTATCAGTTTCAGAAGCAGAGTTGGACTAGATATGGTCCGTATGTGTAGGAAACACCGTTCTTTTTTCTCAGCAAACTCACGTTTCCTGCTGTACTAGAGACTCTAGAATGCAAGAGCGTGCTTCTTGCTCTAAAGCAGATTGTGATCCATGAATGAGAACTCTGCTGTGTGTTTCCCTTCAGAAATGGAGTTAAATCCCAGGCTCTGTGTCTTCCTACAAGCAAACTTCGTTTCAGGTAAGGACAGTCACTTTTCAGCTCAAACAAACTGCATCGTTAACAAAGCTAACAAGTTTGCCATCATAACTGCCCAGCATTGGATGTTAGAGGCCCAGTGTTTTGTATCAGTTTCACAAGCAGAGTTGGACTAGATATCGTCCATATGTGTAGGAAACACCGTTCATTTGTTCTGTGCTAACTCATGTTTCTTGCTGTATTAGAGCATTCAGAAGCAAGAGCGTGCTTCTTACTCTAAAGCAGAGTGTGATCCATGGATGAGAACTATGCTGTGTGTTTTACTTCAGAAATGGTGTTAAATCCCAGGCTCTGTGTCTTCCTACAAGCACTAATTCGTTTCAGGTAAGGGCAGTCACTTTTCAGCTCAAACGAACTACATCGTTCACGAAGCTCACACGTTTCTCATCTTAAATGACAAGCATTGGATGTTAGAGGACCTGTGCTTTGTATCAATTTCAGAAGCTGAGTTGGACTAGATATGGTCCGTTTTTGTAGCAAACACCGTTCTTTTGTTCTAAGCACACTCACGTTTCATGCTGTCTTAGAGAATCTAGAAAGTAAGAGCGTGCTTCTTCCTCTAGAGCAGAGTTTGATCTATGGAAGAGAACTCTGCTCTGTGTTTCACTTCACAATGTGAGTTCAATCCCAGGCTCTGTGTCTTCCTACAAGCAAGACTTCGTTTCAAGTAAGGGCAGTCACTTTTCAGCTCAAATGAACTACATCGTTCACGAAGCTCACACGTTTCTCATCTAAACTGAGAAGCTTTGGATGTTAGAGGACCTTTGCTTTGTATCAATTTCAAGCAGAGTTGAACTAGATATGGTCTGTATGTATAGGCAACACTGTTCGTTTCTTCTCAGCACACTAACGTTTCCTGCTGTATTAGAGACTCTAGAAAGCAAGAGAGTGCTTCTTGGTCTAAAGCAGAGTGTGATCCATGGGGGAGAACAGTGTTGTGTGTTTCCCTTCAGAAATGGAGTTAAATCCCAGGCTCTGTGTCTTGCTACAAGCAAGACTTCGTTTCAAGTAGAGGCAGTCACTTTTCAGCTCAAAGGAACTACATCGCTCATGAAGCTAACAAGTTTCCCATCTTAACTACCAAGCATTGGATGTTAGAGGACCAGTGCTTTGTATCAGTTTCAGAAGCAGAGTTGGACTAGATATGGTCCGTTTGTGTAGCAAACACCGTTCTTTTGTTCTCAGCACACTCACGTTACCTGCTGTCTTAGAGACTCTAGAAAGCTAGAGCGTGCTTCTTGCTCTAAAGCAGAGTGTGATCAATGGATGAGAACTCTGCTTTGTGTTTCACTTCAGAAATGGAGTTAAATCCCAGGCTCTGAGTCTTCCTAAAAGGAGGACTTCGATTCAAGTAAGGGCAGTTACTTTACAGCTCAAACGAACTACATTGGTCACGAAGCTCACACGTTTCTCATCTTGCCTGAAAAGCATTGAATGTTAGAGGACCTGTGGTTTGTTTCAGTTTCAGAAGCAGAGTTGAACTAGATTTGGTCCGTATGTGTAGGAAACACAGTTCTCTTTTTCTCAGCACACTCAAGTTTCCTGCTCTATGAGAGACTCTGGAAAGCAATAGCGAGCTTCTTGCTCTAAAGCAGAGTGTGATCCATTGATGAGAACTCTGCTGTGTGTTTCCCTTCAGAAATGGAGTTAAATCCCAGGCTCTGTGTCTTCCTACAATCAATACTTCATTTCAGGTAAGGGCAGTCACTTTTCAGCTCAAACGAACTACATCGTTCACGAAGCTAACAAGTTTCCCATCTTAAATGACAAGCATTGGTTTAGAGGACCAGTGCTTTTTATCAGTTTCAGAAGCAGAGTTGGACTAGATATGGTCCGTATGTGTAGGAAACACCGTTCTTTTTTCTCAGCAAACTCACGTTTCCTGCTGTACTAGAGACTCTAGAATGCAAGAGCGTGCTTCTTGCTCTAAAGCAGATTGTGATCCATGAATGAGAACTCTGCTGTGTGTTTCCCTTCAGAAATGGAGTTAAATCCCAGGCTCTGTGTCTTCCTACAAGCAAACTTCGTTTCAGGTAAGGACAGTCACTTTTCAGCTCAAACAAACTGCATCGTTAACAAAGCTAACAAGTTTGCCATCATAACTGCCCAGCATTGGATGTTAGAGGCCCAGTGCTTTGTATCAGTTTCACAAGCAGAGTTGGACTAGATATTGTCCATATGTGTAGGAAACACCGTTCATTTGTTCTGTGCTAACTCATGTTTCTTGCTGATTAGAGAATTCAGAAGCAAGAGCGTGCTTCTTGCTCTAAAGCAGAGTGTGATCCATGGATGAGAACTATGCTGTGTGTTTTACTTCAGAAATGGAGTTAAATCCCAGGCTCTGTGTCTTCCTACAAGCACTACTTCGTTTCAGGTAAGGGCAGTCACTTTTCAGCTCAAACGAACTACATCGTTCACGAAGCTCACACGTTTCTCATCTTAAATGACAAGCATTGGATGTTAGAGGACCTGTGCTTTGTATCAATTTCAGAAGCTGAGTTGGACTAGATATGGTCCGTTTTTGTAGCAAACACCGTTCTTTTGTTCTAAGCACACTCACGTTTCATGCTGTCTTATAGAATCTAGAAAGTAAGAGCGTGCTTCTTCCTCTAGAGCAGAGTTTGATCTATGGAAGAGAACTCTGCTGTGTGTTTCACTTCACAAAGTGAGTTCAATCCCAGGCTCTGTGTCTTCCTACAAGCAAGACTTCGTTTCAAGTAAGGGCAGTCACTTTTCAGCTCAAATGAACTACATCGTTCACGAAGCTCACACGTTTCTCATCTTTTCTGAGAGGCATTGGATGTTAGAGGTCCTTTGCTTTGTATCAATTTCAAGCAGAGTTGAACTAGATATTGTCCGTATGTACAGGAAGCAAGGTTCTTTTCTTCTGAGGACACTCAAGTTTCCTGCTGTATTAGAGAATCAGAAGCAAGAGCGTGCTGCTTGCTCTAAAGCAGAGTGTGATCCATGGATGTGAACTATGCTGAGTGTTTCACTTCAGAAATGGAGTTAAATCCCAGGCTCTGTGTCTTCCTACAAGGACTACATCGTTTCAGGTAAGGGCAGTCACTTTTCAGCTCAAACACACTACATCATTCACGAAGCTCACAAGTTTCTCATCTTAAATGACAATCATTGGATGTTAGAGGACCTGTGCTTTTTATCAATTTGAGAAGCTGATTTGGACTAGATATGGTCCGTTTGTGTAGCAAACACCGTTCTTTTGTTCTCAGCACACTCACGTTTCATGCTCTCTTAGAGACTCTAGAAAGCTAGAGCGTGCTTCTTGCTCTAAAGCAGAGTGTGATCAATGCATGAGAACTCTGCTGTGTGTTTCACTTCAGAAATGGAGTTAAATCCAGGCTCTGAGTCTTCCTAAAAGGAAGACTTCGATTCAAGTAAGGGCAGTAACTTTACAGCTCAAACGAACTACATTGGTCACGAAGCTCACACGTTTCTCATCTTAACTGAAAAGCATTGGATGTTAGAGGACCTGTGGTTTGTTTCAGTTTCAGAAGCAGAGTTGAACTAGATTTGGTCCGTATGTGTAGGAAACACAGTTCTTTTTTTCTCAGCACACTCATGTTTCCTGCTCTATGAGAGACTCTGGAAAGCAATAGCAAGCTTCTTGCTCTAAAGCAGAGTGTGATCCATTGATGAGAACTCTGATGTGTGTTTACCTTCAGAAATGGACTTAAATCCCAGGCTCTGTGTCTTCCTACAAGCAAACTTCGTTTCAGGTAAGGACAGTCACTTTTCAGCTCAAACGAACTACATCGTTAACAAAGCTAACAAGTTTGCCATCATAACTGCCCAGCATTGGATGTTAGAGGCCCAGTGCTTTGTATCAGTTTCACAAGCAGATTTGGACTAGATATGGTCCGTATGTGTAGGAAACACCGTTCATTTGTTCTGTGCTAACTTATGTTTCTTGCTGTATTAGAGAATTCAGAAGCAAGAGCGTGCTTCTTGCTCTAAAGCAGAGTGTGATCCATGGATGAGAACTATGCTGTGTGTTTTACTTCAGAATTGGAGTTAAATCCCAGGCTCTGTGTCTTCCTACAAGCACTACTTCGTTTCAGATAAGTGCAGTCACTTTTCAGCTCAAACGAACTACATCGTTCACGAAGCTCACACGTTTCTCATCTTAAATGACAAGCATTGGATGTTAGAGGCCCAGTGCTTTGTATCAATTTCAGAAGCTGAGTTGGACTAGATATGGTCCGTTTTTGTAGCAAACACCGTTCTTTTGTTCTAAGCACACTCACGTTTCATGCTGTCTTAGAGAATCTAGAAAGTAAGAGCGTGCTTCTGCCTCTAGAGCAGAGTTTGATCTATGGAAGAGAACTCTGCTGTGTGTTTCACTTCACAAAGTGAGTTCAATCCCAGGCTCTGTGTCTTCCTACAAGCAAGACTTCGTTTCAAGTATGGGCAGTCACTTTTCAGCTCAAATGAACTACATCGTTCAAGAAGCTCACACGTTTCTCATCTAAACTGAGAAGCTTTGGATGTTAGAGGACCTTTGCTTTGTATCAATTTCAAGCAGAGTTGAACTAGATATGGTCTGTATGTATAGGCAACACTGTTTGTTTCTTCTCAGCACACTAACATTTCCTGCTGTATTAGAGACTCTAGAAAGCAAGAGAGTGCTTCTTGCTCTAAAGCAGAGTGTGATCCATGGAGGAGAACTGTGTTGTGTGTTTCCCTTCAGAAATGGAGTTAAATCCCAGGCTCTGTGTCTTGCTACAAGCAAGACTTCGTTTCAGGTAGGGGCAGTCACTTTTCAGCTCAAAGGAACTACATTGTCACGAAGCTAACAAGTTTCCCATCTTAACTACCAAGCATTGGATGTTAGAGGACCAGTGCTTTGTATCAGTTTCAGAAGCAGATTTGGACTAGATATGGTCCGTAAGTGTAGGAAACACCGTTCTTTTGTTCTGAGCTCACTCAAGTTTCCTGCTGTATTAGAGAATTCAGAAGCAAGAGCGTGCTTCTTGCTCTAAAGCAGAGTGTGATCCATGGATGAGAACTATGCTGAGTGTTTCACTTCAGAAATGGAGTTAAATCCCAGGCTCTATGTCTTCCTACAAGCACTACTTCGTGTCCGGTAAGGGCAGTCACTTTTCAGCTCAAACGAACTACATCGCTCATGAAGCTCACAAGTTTCTCATCTTAAATGCCAAGCATTGGATGTTAGAGGACCTGTGCTTTGTAACAATTTCAGAAGCTGAGTTGGACTAGATATGGTCCGTTTGTGTAGCCAACACCGTTCTTTTGTTCTCAGCACACTCACGTTTCCTGCTGTCTTAGAGACTCTAGAAAGCTAGAGCGTGCTTCTTGCTCTAAAGCAGAGTGTGATCAATGGATGAGAACTCTGCTGTGTGTTTCACTTCAGAAATAGAGTTAAATCCCAGGCTCTGAGTCTTCCTTAAAGGAGGACTTCGATTCAAGTAAGGGCAGTTACTTTACAGCTCAAACGAACTACATCGGTCACGAAGCTCACACGTTTCTCATCTTGCCTGAAAAGCATTGAATGTTAGAGGACCTGTGGTTTGTTTCAGTTTCAGAAGTAGAGTTGGACTAGATATGGTCCGTATGTGTAGGAAACACCGTTCTTTTTTCTCAGCAAACTCACGTTTCCTGCTGTACAAGAGACTCTAGAATGCAAGAGCGTGCTTCTTGCTCTAAAGAGATTGTGATCCATGAATGAGAACTCTGCTGTGTGTTTCCCTTCAGAAATGGAGTTAAATCCCAGGCTCTGTGTCTTCCTACAAGCAAATTTCGTTTCAGGTAAGGACAGTCAGTTTCAGCTCAAACAAACTGCATCGTTAACAAAGCTAACAAGTTTGCCATCATAACTGCCCAGCATTGGATATTAGAGGCCCAGTGCTTTGTATCAGTTTCACAAGCAGAGTTGGACTAGATATCGTCCATATGTGTAGGAAACACCGTTCATTTGTTCTGTGCTAACTCATGTTTCTTGCTGTATTAGAGAAGTCAGAAGAGAGAGCGTGCTTCTGGTTCTAAAGCAGAGTGTGATCCATGGATGAGAACTATGCTGTGTGTTTTACTTCAGAAATGGAGTTAAATCCCAGGCTCTGTGTCTTCCTACAAGCACTACTTCGTTTCAGGTAAGGGCAGTCACTTTTCAGCTCAAATGAACTACATCGTTCACGAAGCTCACACGTTTCTCATCTTAAATGACAAGCATTGGATGTTAGAGGACCTGTGCTTTGTATCAATTTCAGAAGCTGAGTTGGACTAGATATGGTCCGTTTTTGTAGCAAACACCGTTCTTTTGTTCTAAGCACACTCACGTTTCATGCTGTCTTAGAGAATCTAGAAAGTAAGAGCGTGCTTCTTCCTCTAGAGCATAGTTTGATCTATGGAAGAGAACTCTGCTGTGTGTTTCACTTCATAAAGTGAGTTCAATCCCAGGCTCTGTGTCTTCCTACAAGCAAGACTTCGTTTCAAGTAAGGGCAGTCACTTTTCAGCTCAAATGAACTACATCGTTCACGAAGCTCACACGTTCCTCATCTAAACTGAGAAGCTTTGGATGTTAGAGGACCTTTGCTTTGTATCAATTTCAAGCAGAGTTGAACTAGATATGGTCTGTATGTATAGGCAACACTGTTCGTTTCTTCTCAGCACACTAACGTTTCCTGCTGTATTAGAGACTCTAGAAAGCAAGAGAGTGCTTCTTGCTCTAAAGCAGAGTGTGATCCATGGAGGAGAACTGTGTTGTGTGTTTCCCTTCAGAAATGGAGTTAAATCCCAGGCTCTGTGTCTTGCTACAAGCAAGACTTCGTTTCAGGTAGGGGCAGTCACTTTTCAGCTCAAAGGAACTACATTGTCACGAAGCTAACAAGTTTCCTATCTTAACTACCAAGCATTGGATGTTAGAGGACCAGTGCTTTGTATCAGTTTCAGAAGCAGATTTGGACTAGATATGGTCCGTATGTGTAGGAAACACCGTTCTTTTGTTCTGAGCTCACTCAAGTTTCCTGCTGTATTAGAGAATTCAGAAGCAAGAGCGTGCTTCTTGCTCTAAAGCAGAGTATGATCCATGGATGAGAACTATGCTGAGTGTTTCACTTCAGAAATGGAGTTAAATCACAGGCTCTATGTCTTCCTACAAGCACTACTTCGTTTCTGGTAAGAGCAGTCACTTTTCAGCTCAAACGCACTACATCGCTCATGAAGCTCACAAGTTTCTCATCTTAAATGCCAAGCATTGGATGTTAGAGAACCTGTGCTTTGTAACAATTTCAGAAGCTGAGTTGGACTAGATATGGTCCGTTTGTGTAGCAAACACCGTACTTTTGTTCTCAGCACCCTCACCTTTCCTGCTGTCTTAGAGACTCTAGAAAGCTAGAGTGTGCTTCTTGCTCTAAAGCAGAGTGTGATCAATGGATGAGAACTCTGCTGTGTGTTTCACTTCAGAAATAGAGTTAAATCCCAGGCTCTGAGTCTTCCTAAAAGGAGGACTTCGATTCAAGTAAGGGCAGTTACTTTACAGCTCAAACGAACTACATTGGTCATGAAGCTCACACGTTTCTCATCTTGCCTGAAAAGCATTGAATGTTAGAGGACCTGTGGTTTGTTTCAGTTTCAGAAGCAGAGTTGATCTAGATTTGGTCCGTATGTGTAGGAAACACAGTTCTGTTTTTCTCAGCACACTCAAGTTTCCTGCTCTATGAGAGACTCTGGAAAGCAATAGCGAGCTTCTTGCTCTAAAGCAGAGTGTGATCCATGGAGGAGAACTGTGTTGTGTGTTTCCCTTCAGAAATGGAGTTAAATCCCAGGCTCTGTGTCTTGCTACAAGCAAGACTTCGTTTCAAGTAGGGGCAGTCACTTTTCAGCTCAAAGGAACTACATCACTCATGAAGCTAACAAGTTTCCCATCTTAACTACCAAGCATTGGATGTTAGAGGACCAGTGCTTTGTATCAGTTTCAGAAGCAGATTTGGACTAGATATGGTCCGTTTGTGTAGCAAACACCGTTCTTTTGTTCTCAGCACACTCACGTTACCTGCTGTCTTAGAGACTCTAGAAAGCTAGAGCGTGCTTCTTGCTCTAAAGCAGAGTGTGATCAATGGATGTGAACTATGCTGAGTGTTTCACTTCAGAAATGGAGTTAAATCCCAGGCTCTGTGTCTTCCTACAAGGACTACATCGTTTCAGGTAAGGGCAGTCACTTTTCAGCTCAAACACACTACATCATTCACGAAGCTCACAAGTTTCTCATCTTAAATGACAATCATTGGATGTTAGAGGACCTGTGCTTTTTATCAATTTGAGAAGCTGATTTGGACTAGATATGGTCCGTTTGTGTAGCAAACACCGTTCTTTTGTTCTCAGCACACTCACGTTTCATGCTCTCTTAGAGACTCTAGAAAGCTAGAGCGTGCTTCTTGCTCTAAAGCAGAGTGTGATCAATGCATGAGAACTCTGCTGTGTGTTTCACTTCAGAAATGGAGTTAAATCCAGGCTCTGAGTCTTCCTAAAAGGAAGACTTCGATTCAAGTAAGGGCAGTAACTTTACAGCTCAAACGAACTACATTGGTCACGAAGCTCACACGTTTCTCATCTTAACTGAAAAGCATTGGATGTTAGAGGACCTGTGGTTTGTTTCAGTTTCAGAAGCAGAGTTGAACTAGATTTGGTCCGTATGTGTAGGAAACACAGTTCTTTTTTTCTCAGCACACTCATGTTTCCTGCTCTATGAGAGACTCCTGAAAGCAATAGCAAGCTTCTTGCTCTAAAGCAGAGTGTGATCCATTGATGAGAACTCTGATGTGTGTTTACCTTCAGAAATGGACTTAAATCCCAGGCTCTGTGTCTTCCTACAAGCAAACTTCGTTTCAGGTAAGGACAGTCACTTTTCAGCTCAAACGAACTACATCGTTAACAAAGCTAACAAGTTTGCCATCATAACTGCCCAGCATTGGATGTTAGAGGCCCAGTGCTTTGTATCAGTTTCACAAGCAGATTTGGACTAGATATGGTCCGTATGTGTAGGAAACACCGTTCATTTGTTCTGTGCTAACTTATGTTTCTTGCTGTATTAGAGAATTCAGAAGCAAGAGCGTGCTTCTTGCTCTAAAGCAGAGTGTGATCCATGGATGAGAACTATGCTGTGTGTTTTACTTCAGAAATGGAGTTAAATCCCAGGCTCTGTGTCTTCCTACAAGCACTACTTCGTTTCAGATAAGTGCAGTCACTTTTCAGCTCAAACGAACTACATCGTTCACGAAGCTCACACGTTTCTCATCTTAAATGACAAGCATTGGATGTTAGAGGCCCAGTGCTTTGTATCAATTTCAGAAGCTGAGTTGGACTAGATATGGTCCGTTTTTGTAGCAAACACCGTTCTTTTGTTCTAAGCACACTCACGTTTCATGCTGTCTTAGAGAATCTAGAAAGTAAGAGCGTGCTTCTGCCTCTAGAGCAGAGTTTGATCTATGGAAGAGAACTCTGCTGTGTGTTTCACTTCACAAAGTGAGTTCAATCCCAGGCTCTGTGTCTTCCTACAAGCAAGACTTCGTTTCAAGTATGGGCAGTCACTTTTCAGCTCAAATGAACTACATCGTTCACGAAGCTCACACGTTTCTCATCTAAACTGAGAAGCTTTGGATGTTAGAGGACCTTTGCTTTGTATCAATTTCAAGCAGAGTTGAACTAGATATGGTCTGTATGTATAGGCAACACTGTTTGTTTCTTCTCAGCACACTAACATTTCCTGCTGTATTAGAGACTCTAGAAAGCAAGAGAGTGCTTCTTGCTCTAAAGCAGAGTGTGATCCATGGAGGAGAACTGTGTTGTGTGTTTCCCTTCAGAAATGGAGTTAAATCCCAGGCTCTGTGTCTTGCTACAAGCAAGACTTCGTTTCAAGTAGGGGCAGTCACTTTTCAGCTCAAAGGAACTACATCACTCATGAAGCTAACAAGTTTCCCATCTTAACTACCAAGCATTGGATGTTAGAGGACCAGTGCTTTGTATCAGTTTCAGAAGCAGATTTGGACTAGATATGGTCCGTTTGTGTAGCAAACACCGTTCTTTTGTTCTCAGCACACTCACGTTACCTGCTGTCTTAGAGACTCTAGAAAGCTAGAGCGTGCTTCTTGCTCTAAAGCAGAGTGTGATCAATGGATGTGAACTATGCTGAGTGTTTCACTTCAGAAATGGAGTTAAATCCCAGGCTCTGTGTCTTCCTACAAGGACTACATCGTTTCAGGTAAGGGCAGTCACTTTTCAGCTCAAACACACTACATCATTCACGAAGCTCACAAGTTTCTCATCTTAAATGACAATCATTGGATGTTAGAGGACCTGTGCTTTTTATCAATTTGAGAAGCTGATTTGGACTAGATATGGTCCGTTTGTGTAGCAAACACCGTTCTTTTGTTCTCAGCACACTCACGTTTCATGCTCTCTTAGAGACTCTAGAAAGCTAGAGCGTGCTTCTTGCTCTAAAGCAGAGTGTGATCAATGCATGAGAACTCTGCTGTGTGTTTCACTTCAGAAATGGAGTTAAATCCAGGCTCTGAGTCTTCCTAAAAGGAAGACTTCGATTCAAGTAAGGGCAGTAACTTTACAGCTCAAACGAACTACATTGGTCACGAAGCTCACACGTTTCTCATCTTAACTGAAAAGCATTGGATGTTAGAGGACCTGTGGTTTGTTTCAGTTTCAGAAGCAGAGTTGAACTAGATTTGGTCCGTATGTGTAGGAAACACAGTTCTTTTTTTCTCAGCACACTCATGTTTCCTGCTCTATGAGAGACTCCTGAAAGCAATAGCAAGCTTCTTGCTCTAAAGCAGAGTGTGATCCATTGATGAGAACTCTGATGTGTGTTTACCTTCAGAAATGGACTTAAATCCCAGGCTCTGTGTCTTCCTACAAGCAAACTTCGTTTCAGGTAAGGACAGTCACTTTTCAGCTCAAACGAACTACATCGTTAACAAAGCTAACAAGTTTGCCATCATAACTGCCCAGCATTGGATGTTAGAGGCCCAGTGCTTTGTATCAGTTTCACAAGCAGATTTGGACTAGATATGGTCCGTATGTGTAGGAAACACCGTTCATTTGTTCTGTGCTAACTTATGTTTCTTGCTGTATTAGAGAATTCAGAAGCAAGAGCGTGCTTCTTGCTCTAAAGCAGAGTGTGATCCATGGATGAGAACTATGCTGTGTGTTTTACTTCAGAAATGGAGTTAAATCCCAGGCTCTGTGTCTTCCTACAAGCACTACTTCGTTTCAGATAAGTGCAGTCACTTTTCAGCTCAAACGAACTACATCGTTCACGAAGCTCACACGTTTCTCATCTTAAATGACAAGCATTGGATGTTAGAGGCCCAGTGCTTTGTATCAATTTCAGAAGCTGAGTTGGACTAGATATGGTCCGTTTTTGTAGCAAACACCGTTCTTTTGTTCTAAGCACACTCACGTTTCATGCTGTCTTAGAGAATCTAGAAAGTAAGAGCGTGCTTCTGCCTCTAGAGCAGAGTTTGATCTATGGAAGAGAACTCTGCTGTGTGTTTCACTTCACAAAGTGAGTTCAATCCCAGGCTCTGTGTCTTCCTACAAGCAAGACTTCGTTTCAAGTATGGGCAGTCACTTTTCAGCTCAAATGAACTACATCGTTCACGAAGCTCACACGTTTCTCATCTAAACTGAGAAGCTTTGGATGTTAGAGGACCTTTGCTTTGTATCAATTTCAAGCAGAGTTGAACTAGATATGGTCTGTATGTATAGGCAACACTGTTTGTTTCTTCTCAGCACACTAACATTTCCTGCTGTATTAGAGACTCTAGAAAGCAAGAGAGTGCTTCTTGCTCTAAAGCAGAGTGTGATCCATGGAGGAGAACTGTGTTGTGTGTTTCCCTTCAGAAATGGAGTTAAATCCCAGGCTCTGTGTCTTGCTACAAGCAAGACTTCGTTTCAGGTAGGGGCAGTCACTTTTCAGCTCAAAGGAACTACATTGTCACGAAGCTAACAAGTTTCCCATCTTAACTACCAAGCATTGGATGTTAGAGGACCAGTGCTTTGTATCAGTTTCAGAAGCAGATTTGGACTAGATATGGTCCGTAAGTGTAGGAAACACCGTTCTTTTGTTCTGAGCTCACTCAAGTTTCCTGCTGTATTAGAGAATTCAGAAGCAAGAGCGTGCTTCTTGCTCTAAAGCAGAGTGTGATCCATGGATGAGAACTATGCTGAGTGTTTCACTTCAGAAATGGAGTTAAATCCCAGGCTCTATGTCTTCCTACAAGCACTACTTCGTGTCCGGTAAGGGCAGTCACTTTTCAGCTCAAACGAACTACATCGCTCATGAAGCTCACAAGTTTCTCATCTTAAATGCCAAGCATTGGATGTTAGAGGACCTGTGCTTTGTAACAATTTCAGAAGCTGAGTTGGACTAGATATGGTCCGTTTGTGTAGCCAACACCGTTCTTTTGTTCTCAGCACACTCACGTTTCCTGCTGTCTTAGAGACTCTAGAAAGCTAGAGCGTGCTTCTTGCTCTAAAGCAGAGTGTGATCAATGGATGAGAACTCTGCTGTGTGTTTCACTTCAGAAATAGAGTTAAATCCCAGGCTCTGAGTCTTCCTTAAAGGAGGACTTCGATTCAAGTAAGGGCAGTTACTTTACAGCTCAAACGAACTACATCGGTCACGAAGCTCACACGTTTCTCATCTTGCCTGAAAAGCATTGAATGTTAGAGGACCTGTGGTTTGTTTCAGTTTCAGAAGTAGAGTTGGACTAGATATGGTCCGTATGTGTAGGAAACACCGTTCTTTTTTCTCAGCAAACTCACGTTTCCTGCTGTACTATAGACTCTAGAATGCAAGAGCGTGCTTCTTGCTCTAAAGAGATTGTGATCCATGAATGAGAACTCTGCTGTGTGTTTCCCTTCAGAAATGGAGTTAAATCCCAGGCTCTGTGTCTTCCTACAAGCAAACTTCGTTTCAGGTAAGGACAGTCACTTTTCAGCTCAAACAAACTGCATCGTTAACAAAGCTAACAAGTTTGCCATCATAACTGCCCAGCATTGGATATTAGAGGCCCAGTGCTTTGTATCAGTTTCACAAGCAGAGTTGGACTAGATATCGTCCATATGTGTAGGAAACACCGTTCATTTGTTCTGTGCTAACTCATGTTTCTTGCTGTATTAGAGAAGTCAGAAGCAAGAGCGTGCTTCTTGTTCTAAAGCAGAGTGTGATCCATGGATGAGAACTATGCTGTGTGTTTTACTTCAGAAATGGAGTTAAATCCCAGGCTCTGTGTCTTCCTACAAGCACTACTTCGTTTCAGGTAAGGGCAGTCACTTTTCAGCTCAAATGAACTACATCGTTCACGAAGCTCACACGTTTCTCATCTTAAATGACAAGCATTGGATGTTAGAGGACCTGTGCTTTGTATCAATTTCAGAAGCTGAGTTGGACTAGATATGGTCCGTTTTTGTAGCAAACACCGTTCTTTTGTTCTAAGCACACTCACGTTTCATGCTGTCTTAGAGAATCTAGAAAGTAAGAGCGTGCTTCTTCCTCTAGAGCATAGTTTGATCTATGGAAGAGAACTCTGCTGTGTGTTTCACTTCATAAAGTGAGTTCAATCCCAGGCTCTGTGTCTTCCTACAAGCAAGACTTCGTTTCAAGTAAGGGCAGTCACTTTTCAGCTCAAATGAACTACATCGTTCACGAAGCTCACACGTTCCTCATCTAAACTGAGAAGCTTTGGATGTTAGAGGACCTTTGCTTTGTATCAATTTCAAGCAGAGTTGAACTAGATATGGTCTGTATGTATAGGCAACACTGTTCGTTTCTTCTCAGCACACTAACGTTTCCTGCTGTATTAGAGACTCTAGAAAGCAAGAGAGTGCTTCTTGCTCTAAAGCAGAGTGTGATCCATGGAGGAGAACTGTGTTGTGTGTTTCCCTTCAGAAATGGAGTTAAATCCCAGGCTCTGTGTCTTGCTACAAGCAAGACTTCGTTTCAGGTAGGGGCAGTCACTTTTCAGCTCAAAGGAACTACATTGTCACGAAGCTAACAAGTTTCCTATCTTAACTACCAAGCATTGGATGTTAGAGGACCAGTGCTTTGTATCAGTTTCAGAAGCAGATTTGGACTAGATATGGTCCGTATGTGTAGGAAACACCGTTCTTTTGTTCTGAGCTCACTCAAGTTTCCTGCTGTATTAGAGAATTCAGAAGCAAGAGCGTGCTTCTTGCTCTAAAGCAGAGTGTGATCCATGGATGAGAACTATGCTGAGTGTTTCACTTCAGAAATGGAGTTAAATCACAGGCTCTATGTCTTCCTACAAGCACTACTTCGTTTCAGGTAAGAGCAGTCACTTTTCAGCTCAAACGCACTACATCGCTCATGAAGCTCACAAGTTTCTCATCTTAAATGCCAAGCATTGGATGTTAGAGAACCTGTGCTTTGTAACAAATTCAGAAGCTGAGTTGGACTAGATATGGTCCGTTTGTGTAGCAAACACCGTACTTTTGTTCTCAGCACCCTCACCTTTCCTGCTGTCTTAGAGACTCTAGAAAGCTAGAGTGTGCTTCTTGCTCTAAAGCAGAGTGTGATCAATGGATGAGAACTCTGCTGTGTGTTTCACTTCAGAAATAGAGTTAAATCCCAGGCTCTGAGTCTTCCTAAAAGGAGGACTTCGATTCAAGTAAGGGCAGTTACTTTACAGCTCAAACGAACTACATTGGTCACGCAGCTCACACGTTTCTCATCTTGCCTGAAAAGCATTGAATGTTAGAGGACCTGTGGTTTGTTTCAGTTTCAGAAGCAGAGTTGATCTAGATTTGGTCCGTATGTGTAGGAAACACAGTTCTGTTTTTCTCAGCACACTCAAGTTTCCTGCTCTATGAGAGACTCTGGAAAGCAATAGCGAGCTTCTTGCTCTAAAGCAGAGTGTGATCCATTGATGAGAACTCTGCTGTGTGTTTCCCTTCAGAATTGGAGTTAAATCCCAGGCTCCGTGTCTTCCTACAATCAATACTTCATTTCAGGTAAGGGCAGTCACTTTTCAGCTCAAACGAACTACATCGTTCACGAAGCTAACAAGTTTCCCATCTTAACTGACAAGCATTGGTTTAGAGGACCAGTGCTTTTTATCAGTTTCAGAAGCAGAGTTGGACTAGATATGGTCCGTATGTGTAGGAAACACCGTTCTTTTTTCTCAGCAAACTCACATTTCCTGCTATACTAGAGACTCTAGAATGCAAGAGCGTGCTTCTTGCTCTAAAGCAGATTGTGAACCATGAATGAGAACTCTGCTGTGTGTTTCCCTTCAGAAATGGAGTTAAATCCCAGGCTCTGTGTCTTCCTACAAGCAAACTTCGTTTCAGGTAAGGACAGTCACTTTTCAGCTCAAACAAACTGCATCGTTAACAAAGCTAACAAGTTTGCCATCATAACTGCCCAGCATTGGATGTTAGAGGCCCAGTGCTTTGTATCAGTTTCACAAGCAGAGTTGGACTAGATATCGTCCATATGTGTAGGAAACACCGTTCATTTGTTCTGTGCTAACTCATGTTTCTTGCTCTATTAGAGCATTCAGAAGCAAGAGCGTGCTTCTTACTCTAAAGCAGAGTGTGATCCATGGATGAGAACTATGCTGTGTGTTTTACTTCAGAAATGGAGTTAAATCCCAGGCTCTGTGTCTTCCTACAAGCACTACTTCGTTTCAGGCAAGGGCAGTCACTTTTCAGCTCAAACGAACTACATCGTTCACGAAGCTCACACGTTTCTCATCTTAAATGACAAGCATTGGATGTTAGAGGACCTGTGCTTTGTATCAATTTCAGAAGCTGAGTTGGACTAGATATGGTCCGTTTTTGTAGCAAACACCGTTCTATTGTTCTAAGCACACTCACGTTTCATGCTGTCTTATAGAATCTAGAAAGTAAGAGCGTGCTTCTTCCTCTAGAGCAGAGTTTGATCTATGGAAGAGAACTCTGCTGTGTGTTTCACTTCACAAAGTGAGTTCAATCCCAGGCTCTGTGTCTTCCTACAAGCAAGACTTCGTTTCAAGTAAGGGCAGTCACTTTTCAGCTCACATGAACTACATCGTTCACGAAGCTCACACGTTTCTCATCTAAACTGAGAAGCTTTGGATGTTAGAGGACCTTTGCTTTGTATCAATTTCAAGCAGAGTTGAACTAGATATGGTCTGTATGTATAGGCAACACTGTTCGTTTCTTCTCAGCACACTAACGTTTCCTGCTGTATTAGAGACTCTAGAAAGCAAGAGAGTGCTTCTTGCTCTAAAGCAGAGTGTGATCCATGGAGGAGAACTGTGTTGTGTGTTTCCCTTCAGAAATGGAGTTAAATCCCAGGCTCTGTGTCTTGCTACAAGCAAGACTTCGTTTCAAGTAGGGGCAGTCACTTTTCAGCTCAAAGGAACTACATCACTCATGAAGCTAACAAGTTTCCCATCTTAACTACCAAGCATTGGATGTTAGAGGACCAGTGCTTTGTATCAGTTTCAGAAGCAGATTTGGACTAGATATGGTCCGTTTGTGTAGCAAACACCGTTCTTTTGTTCTCAGCACACTCACGTTACCTGCTGTCTTAGAGACTCTAGAAAGCTAGAGCGTGCTTCTTGCTCTAAAGCAGAGTGTGATCAATGGATGAGAACTCTGCTGTGAGTTTCACTTCAGAAATGGAGTTAAATCCCAGGCTCTGAGTCTTCCTAAAAGGAGGACTTCGATTCAAGTAAGGGCAGTTACTTTACAGCTCAAACGAACTACATTGGTCACGCAGCTCACACGTTTCTCATCTTGCCTGAAAAGCATTGAATGTTAGAGGACCTGTGGTTTGTTTCAGTTTCAGAAGCAGAGTTGAACTAGATTTGGTCCGTATGTGTAGGAAACACATTTCTGTTTTTCTCAGCACACTCAAGTTTCCTGCTCTATGAGAGACTCTGGAAAGCAATAGCGAGCTTCTTGCTCTAAAGCAGAGTGTGATCCATTGATGAGAACTCTGCTGTGTGTTTCCCTTCAGAAATGGAGTTAAATCCCAGGCTCTGTGTCTTCCTACAATCAATACTTCATTTCAGGTAAGGGCAGTCACTTTTCAGCTCAATAGAACTACATCGTTCACGAAGCTAACAAGTTTCCCATCTTAACTGACAAGCATTGGTTTAGAGGACCAGTGCTTTTTATCAGTTTCAGAAGCAGAGTTGGACTAGATATGGTCCGTATGTGTAGGAAACACCGTTCTTTTTTCTCAGCAAACTCACGTTTCCTGCTGTACTAGAGACTCTAGAATGCAAGAGCGTGCTTCTTGCTCTAAAGCAGATTGTGATCCATGAATGAGAACTCTGCTGTGTGTTTCCCTTCAGAAATGGAGTTAAATCCCAGGCTCTGTGTCTTCCTACAAGCAAACTTCGTTTCAGGTAAGGACAGTCACTTTTCAGCTCAAACAAACTGCATCGTTAACAAAGCTAACAAGTTTGCCATCATAACTGCCCAGCATTGGATGTTAGAGGCCCAGTGCTTTGTATCAGTTTCACAAGCAGAGTTGGACTAGATATCGTCCATATGTGTAGGAAACACCGTTCATTTGTTCTGTGCTAACTCATGTTTCTTGCTGTATTAGAGCATTCAGAAGCAAGAGCGTGCTTCTTGCTCTAAAGCAGAGTGTGATCCATGGATGAGAACTATGCTGTGTGTTTTACTTCAGAAATGGAGTTAAATCCCAGGCTCTGTGTCTTCCTAAAAGCACTACTTCGTTTCAGGTAAGGGCAGTCACTTTTCATCTCAAACGAACTACATCGTTCACGAAGCTCACACGTTTCTCATCTTAAATGACAAGCATTGGATGTTAGAGGACCTGTGCTTTGTATCAATTTCAGAAGCTGAGTTGGACTAGATATGGTCCGTTTTTGTAGCAAACACCGTTCTTTTGTTCTAAGCACACTCATGTTTGATGCTGTCTTAGAGAATCTAGAAAGTAAGAGCGTGCTTCTTCCTCTAGAGCAGAGTTTGATCTATGGAAGAGAACTCTGCTGTGTGTTTCACTTCACAAAGTGAGTTCAATCCCAGGCTCTGTGTCTTCCTACAAGCAAGACTTCGTTTCAAGTAAGGGCAGTCACTTTTCAGCTCAAATGAACTACATCGTTCACGAAGCTCACACGTTTCTCATCTAAACTGAGAAGCTTTGGATGTTAGAGGACCTTTGCTTTGTATCAATTTCAAGCAGTGTTGAACTAGATATGGTCTGTATGTATAGGCAACACTGTTCGTTTCTTCTCAGCACACTAACGTTTCCTGCTGTATTAGAGACTCTAGAAAGCAAGAGAGTGCTTCTTGCTCTAAAGCAGAGTGTGATCCATGGAGGAGAACTGTGTTGTGTGTTTCCCTTCAGAAATGGAGTTAAATCCCAGGCTCTGTGTCTTGCTACAAGCAAGACTTCGTTTCAAGTAGGGGCAGTCACTTTTCAGCTCAAAGGAACTACATCGCTCATGAAGCTAACAAGTTTCCCATCTTAACTACCAAGCATTGGATGTTAGAGGACCAGTGCTTTGTATCAGTTTCAGAAGCAGAGTTGGACTAGATATGGTCCGTTTGTGTAGCAAACACCGTTCTTTTGTTCTCAGCACACTCACGTTACCTGCTGTCTTAGAGACTCTAGAAAGCTAGAGCGTGCTTCTTGCTCTAAAGCAGAGTGTGATCAATGGATGAGAACTCTGCTGTGTGTTTCACTTCAGAAATAGAGTTAAATCCCAGGCTCTGAGTCTTCCTAAAAGGAGGACTTCGATTCAAGTAAGGGCAGTTACTTTACAGCTCAAACGAACTACATTGGTCACGAAGCTCACACGTTTCTCATCTTGCCTGAAAAGCATTGAATGTTAGAGGACCTGTGGTTTGTTTCAGTTTCAGAAGCAGAGTTGAACTAGATTTGGTCCGTATGTGTAGGAAACACAGTTCTTTTTTTCTCAGCACACTCACGTTTCCTACTCTATGAGAGACTCTGGAAAGCAATAGAGAGCTTCTTGCTCTAAAGCAGAGTGTGATCCATTGATGAGAACTCTGCTGTGTGTTTCCCTTCAGAAATGCAGTTAAATCCCAGGCTCTGTGTCTTCCTACAATCAATACTTCATTTCAGGTAAGGGCAGTCACTTTTCAGCTCAAACGAACTACATCGTTCACGAAGCTAACAAGTTTCCCATCATAAATGACAAGCATTGGTTTAGAGGACCAGTGCTTTTTATCAGTTTCAGAAGCAGAGTTGGACTAGATATGGTCCGTATGTGTAGGAAACACCGTTCTTTTTTCTCAGCAAACTCACGTTTCCTGCTGTACTAGAGACTCTAGAATGCAAGAGCGTGCTTCTTGCTCTAAAGCAGATTGTGATCCATGAATGAGAACTCTGCTGTGTGTTTCCCTTCAGAAATGGAGTTAAATCCCAGGATCTGTGTCTTCCTACAAGCAAACTTCGTTTCAGGTAAGGACAGTCACTTTTCAGCTCAAACGAACTACATCGTTGACAAAGCTAATAAGTTTGCCATCTTAACTGCCAAGCATTGGATGTTAGAGGCCCCGTGCTCTGTATCAGTTTCACAAGCAGAGTTGGACTAGATATGGTCCGTATGTGTAGGAAACACCGTTCTTTTGTTCTGAGGTAACTCATGTTTCTTGCTGTATTAGAGAATTCAGAAGCAAGAGCGTGCTTCTTGCTCTAAAGCAGAGTGTGATCCATGGATGAGAACTATGCTGTGTGTTTTAATTCAGAAATGGAGTTAAATCCCAGGCTCTGTGTCTTCCTACAAGCACTACTTCGTTTCAGGCAAGGGCAGTCACTTTTCAGCTCAAACGAACTACATCGTTCACGAAGCTCACACGTTTCTCATCTTAAATGACAAGCATTGGATTTTAGAGGACCTTTGCTTTGTATCAAATTCAAGCAGAGTTGAACTAGATATGGTCCGTATGTATAGGATACACCGTTCGTTTCTTCTCAGCACACTCACGTTTCCTGCTGTATTAGAGACTCTGGAAAGCAAGAGAGAAGTTCTTGCTCTAAAGCAGAGTGTGATCCATTGATGAGAACTCTGCTGTGTGTTTCCCTTCAGAAATGGAGTTAAATCCCAGGCTCTGTGTCTTCCTACAAGCAATACTTCATTTCAGGTAAGGGCAGTCACTTTTCAGCTCAAACGAACTACATCGTTCACAAAGCTCACACGTTTCCCATCTTAACTGACAAGCATTGAATGTTAGAGGACCAGTGCTATGTATCAGTTTCAGAAGCAGAGTTGGACTAGATATGGTCCGTATGTGTAGGAAACACCGTTCATTTGTTCTCAGCACACTCAAGTTTCCTGCGCTCTTAGAGAATCTAGAAAGCTAGAGCGTGCTTCTTGCTCTAAAGCAGAGTGTGATCAATGGATGAGAACTCTGTTGTGTGTTTCCCTTCAGAAATGGAGTTAAATCCCAGGCTCTGTGTCTTCCTACAGGCAAGACTTCGTTTCAGGTAAGGGCAGTCACTTTTCTGCTCAAACGAACTACATCGTTCACGGAACTCACACGTTTCTCATCTTAACTGACAAGCATTGGATGTTAGAGGGTCAGTGCTTTGTATCAGTTTCAGAAGCAGATTTGAACTACATATGGTAGGTATGTGTACGAAACACCGTTCTTTTGTTCTCAGCACACTCACGTTTCCTGCTGTCTTAGAGATTCTAGAAAGCAAGAGCGTGCTTCTCTTTCTAATGCAGAGTGTGTTCCATGGATGAAAACTATGCTGTGTGTTTCCCTTCAGAAACGGAGTTAAATCCCAGGCTCTGGGTCTTCCTACAAGCAAGACTTCGTTTCAGGTTAGGGGAGTCACTTCTCTGCTCAAACGAACTACATTGTTCAGGAATTCACACGTTTCTCATCTTAACTGACAAGCATTGGATGTTAGAGGACCAGTGCTTTGTATCAGTTTCAGAAGAAGCGTTGGACTAGATATGGTCCGTATGTGTAGGAAACACCGTTCTTTTGTTCTCAGCACACTCACATTTCCTGCTGTCTTATAGACTCTATAAAGCAAGAGCGTGCTTCTCGCTCTAAAGCAGAGTGTGATCCATGGATGAGAACTATGCTGCGTGTTTCCCTTCAGAAATGGAGTTGAATCCCAGGCTCTGTGTCTTACTACAAGCAAGACTTCGTTTCAGGTAAGGGCAGTCACTCTCAGCTCAAACGAACTACATCGTTCAGGAAGCTCACACGTTTCTCATCTTAACTGACAAGCATTGGATGTTAGAGGACTAGATCTTTGTATCAGTTTCAGAATCAGAGTTGGTCTAGATATGGTCCGTATGTGTAGGAAATACCGTTCTTTTGTTCTCAGCACACTCACGTTTCCTGCTGTCTTAGAGAGTCTAGATAGCAAGAGCGTGCTTCTTGTTCTAATGCAGAGTGTGATCAATGGATGAGAACACTGCTGTGTGTTTCACTTGAGAAATGGAGGTAATCCCAAGCTCTGAGTCTTCCTACAAGCAAGACTTCGTTTCAGGTAAAGGCAGTTACTTTACAGCTCAAACGAACTACATCGTTCACGAAGGTGACACGTTTCGGATCTTACCTGACAAGCATTGGATGTTAGAGGACCTGTGGTTTGTTTCTGTTTCAGAAGCAGAGTTGAATTGATATGGTCCGCAATTTAGGAAACACCGTTCTTTTGTTCTGAGCACACTCAGGTTTCCTGCTGTATTAGAGACTCTAGAAAGCAAGAGCGTGCTTCTTGCTCTAAAGCAGAGTGTGATCCATGGATGAGAACTCTGCTGTGTGTTTCCCTTCAGAAATGGAGTTAAATCCCAGGCTCTGTGTCTTCCTACAGGCAAGACTTCGTTTCAGGTAAGGGCAGTCACTTTTCTGCTCAAACGAACTACATCGTTCACGAAGCTCACACGTTTCTCATCTTAACTGACAAGCATTGGATGTTAGAGGACTAGATCTTTGTATCAGTTTCAGAATCAGAGTTGGACTAGATATGGTCCGTATGTGTAGGAAATACCGTTCTTTTGTTCTCAGCACACTCACGTTTCCTGCTGTCTTAGAGACTCTAGAAAGAAAGAGCGTGCTTCTCGCTCTAAAGCAGAGTGTGATCCATGGATGAGAACTATGCTGTGTGTTTCCCTTCACAAATTGCGTTAAATCCCAGGCTCTGTGTCTTCCTACAAGCAAGACTTCGTTTCAGGTAAGGGCAGTCACTTTTCAGCTCAAACGAACTACATCGTTCACTGAGCTCACACGTTTCTCATCTTAACAGACAAGCATTGGATGTTAGAGGACCAGTGCTTTGTATCAGTTTAAGAAGCAGTGTTGGACTAGATATGGTCTGTATGTGTAGGAAATACCGTTCTTTTGTTCTCAGCACACTCACATTTCCTGCTATCTTAGAGACTCTTGATAGCAAGAGCGTGCTTCTTGTTCTAATGCAGAGTGTGATCAATGGATGAGAACACTGCTGTGTGTTTCACTTCAGAAATGGAGGTAATCCCATGCTCTGAGTCTTCCTACAAGCAAGACTTCGTTTCAGGTAAAGGCAGTTACTTTAGAGATCAAACGAACTACATCGTTCACGAAGGAGACACGTTTCGGATCTTACCTGACAAGCATTGGATGTTAGAGGACCTGTGGTTTGTTTCTGTTTCAGAAGCAGAGTTGAATTGATATGGTCCGCAATTTAGGAAACACCGTTCTTTTGTTCTGAGCACACTCAGGTTTCCTGCTGTATTAGAGACTCTAGAAAGCAAGAGCGTGCTTCTTGTTCTAAAGCAGAGTGTGATCAATGGTTGAGACAATGCTGTGTGTTTCACTTCACAAATGGAGTTAAATGCCATGCTCTGAGTCTCCCTACAAGCAAGACTTCGTTTCAGGTAAGGGCAGTCACTTTTCTGCACAAAGGATCTACATCGTTCACGAAGTTCACACGTTTCTCATCTTAACTGACAAGCATTGGATGTTAGAGGACCAGTGCATTGTATCAGTTTCAGAAGAAGATTTGGACTACATATAGTCCATATGTGAAGGAAACACCGTTCTTATGTTCTGGGCACACTCACGTTTCCTGCTGTCTTAGAGACTCTAGAAAGCAAGAGCGTGCTTCTTGTTCTAAAGCAGAGTCTGATCAAGGATGAGAACACTGCTGTGTGTTTCACTTCAGAAATGGAGTTAAATCCCAGGCTCTGAGTCTTCCTACAAGCAAGACTTCATTTCAGGTAAGGGCAGTCAGTTTTCTGCTCAAACGAACTACATCGTTCACAAAGCTCACACGTTTTTCATCTTAACTGACAAGCATTGGATGTTATAGGACCAGTGCTTTGTATCAGTTTCAGAAGAGTTGGACTATATAATTTCCATATGTGTAGGAAACACCGTTCTTTTGTTCTGGGCACACTCAGCTTTCCTGCTGTATTAGAGACTCTAGAAAGCAAGAGCGTGCTTCTCGCTCTAAAGCAGAGTGTGATCCATGGATGAGAACTATGCTGTGTGTTTCACTTCAGAAATGGAGTTAAATCCCAGGCTCTGAGTCTTCCTACAAGCAAGACTTCGTTTCAGGTAAGGGCAGTCATTCTCAAGTCAAACGATCTACATCGTTCACTGAGCTCACACGTTTCTCATCTTAACTGACAAGCATTGGATGATAGAGGACCAGTGCTTTGTATCTGTTTCACAAGCAGAGTTGGACTAGGTATGGTCCATATGTGTAGGAAACACCGTTCTTTTGTTCTTAGCACACTCACGTTTCCTGCTGTCTTAGAGACTTTTGAAAGCAAGAGCGTGCTTCTCGCTCTAAAGCAGAGTGTGATCCATGGATGAAAACTATGCTGTGTGTTTCCC
The DNA here is from genome assembly GCA_949786385.1 of Onychomys leucogaster. Taxonomy (NCBI): domain Eukaryota; kingdom Metazoa; phylum Chordata; class Mammalia; order Rodentia; family Cricetidae; genus Onychomys; species Onychomys leucogaster. The sequence goes on from CATKUP010000047.1 coordinate 1,542,431, forward strand.
TTCAGAAAAGGAGTTAAATCCCAGGCTCTATGTCTTCCTACAAGCAAGTCTTCGTTTCAGGTAAGGGCAGTCACTTTTCAGCTCAAACGAACTACATCTTTCACGGAGCTCACACGTTTCTCATCTTAACAGACAAGCATTGGATGTTAGAGGACCAGTGCTTTGTATCAGTAAGAAGCAGAGTTGGACTAGATATGGTCCGTATGTGTAGGAAACACCATTCTTTTGTTCTCAGCACACTCAAGTATCCTGCTCTCTTAGAGACTCTAGAAAGCAAGAGCGTTCTTCTTGTTCTAAAACAGAGTGTGATCAATGGATGAGACAATGCTGTGTGTTTCACTTCAGAAATGGAGTTAAATCCCATGCTCTGAGTCTCCCTACAAGCAAGACTTCGTTTCAGGTAAGGGCAGTCACTTTTCTGCACAAAGGAACTACATCGTTCACGAAGCTCACACGTTTCTCATCTTAACTGACAAGCATTGGATGTTAGAGGACCAGTGCATTGTATCAGTTTCAGAAGAATATTTGGACTACATATAGTCGGTATGTGTAGGAAACACCGTTCTTATGTTCTGGGCACACTCAGATTTCCTGCTGTATTAGAGACTCTAGAAAGCAAGAGCGTGCTTCTTGCTCTAAAGCAGAGTGTATCCATGGATGAGAACTATGCTGTGTGTTTCCCTTCAGAAATGGAGTTAAATCCCAGGCTCTGTGTCTTCCTACAGGCAAGACTTCGTTTCAGGTAAGGGAAGTCACTTTTCAGCTCAAACGAACTACATCGTTCACGAAGCTCACACATTTCTCATCTTAACAGACAAGCATTGGATTTTAGAGGACCAGTGCTTTGTATCAGTTTCAAAAGCAGAGTTGGACTATATAATGTCCGTATGTGTAGGAAACACCGTTCTTTTGTTCTCAGCGCACTCACGTTTCCTGCTGTCTTAGAGACTCTAGAAAGCAAGAGCGTGCTTCTTGTTCTAAAGCAGAGTGGGATCAATGGATGATTACACTGCTGTGTGTTTTACTTTAGAAATGGAGTTAAATCCCAGGCTCTGTGTCTTCCTACAGGCAAGACTTCGTTTCAGGTAAGGGCAGTCACGTTTCAGTTCAAAGGAAGTACATAATTCACAAAGCTCACACGTTTCTCATCTTACCTGACAAGCATTGGATGTTAGACGACCAGTGCTTTGTATCAGTTTCAGAAGCAGAGTTGGACTAGATATGGTCCATATGTGTAGGAAACACCGTTCTTTTTTTCTCAGCACACTCACGTTTCCTGCTGTCTTAGAGACTCTAGAAAGCAAGATCGTGCTTCTTGTTCTAAAGCAGAGTGTGATCAATGGATGATTATACTGCTGTGTGTTTTACTTCAGAAATGGTGTTAAATCCCAGGCTCTGATTCTTCCTACAAGCAAGACTTCGTTTCAGGTAAGGGCAGTCACTTTTCAAGTCAAACGATCTACATCGTTCACTGAGCTCACACGTTTCTCATTTAACTGACAATCATTGGATGTTAGAGGGTCAGTGCTTTGTATCAGTTTCAGAAGCAGATTTGGACTACATATAGTCCATATTTGTAGGAAACACCGTTCCTTTGTTCTGGGCACACTCATGTTTCCTGCTGTCTTAGAGACTCTAGAAAGCAAGAGCGTGCTTCTCGCTCTAAAGCAGAGTGTGATCCATGGATGAGACTATGCTGTGTGTTTCACTTCAGAAATAGAGTTAAATCCCATGCTCTGTGTCTCCCTACAAGCAAGACTTCGTTTCAAGTAAGGGCAGTCACTTTTCTGCTCAAAGGAACTACATCGTTCACGAAGCTCACACGTTTCTCATCTTAATTGTCAAGCATTGGATGTTAGAGGACCAGTGCTTTGTATCTGTTTCACAAGCAGAGTTGGACTAGATATGGTCCCTATGTGTAGGAAACACCGTTCTATTGTTCTCAGCACACTCACGTTTCCTGCTGTCTTAGAGACTCTAGAAAGCAAGAGTGTGCTTCTCGCTCTAAAGCAGAGTGTGATCCATGGATGAGACTATGCTGTGTGTTTCACTTCAGAAATGGAGTTAAATCCCATGCTCTGTGTCTCCCTACAAGCAAGACTTCGTTTCAGGTAAGGGCAGTCACTTTTCTGCTCAAAGGAACTACATCGTTCACGAAGCTCACACGTTTCTCATCTTAACTGACAAGCATTGGATGTTAGAGGACCAGTGCTTTGTATCTGTTTCACAAGCAGAGTTGGACTAGGTATGGTCCGTATGTGTAGGAAACACCGTTCTTTTGTTCTTAGCACACTCACGTTTCCTGCTGTCTTAGAGAGTCTAGAAAGCAAGAGCGTGCTTCTCGCTCTAAAGCAGAGTGGGATCAATGGATGATTACACTGCTGTGTGTTTTACTTTAGAAATGGAGTTAAATCCCAGGCTCTGTGTCTTCCCCTAGGCAAGACTTCGTTTCAGGTAAGGGCAGTCACGTTTCAGTTCAAAGGAAGTACATAGTTCACAAAGCTCACACGTTTCTCATCTTACCTGACAAGCATTGGATGTTAGAGGACCAGTGCTTTGTATCAGTTTCAGAAGCAGAGTTGGACTAGATATGGTCCATATGTGTAGGAAACACCGTTCTTTTTTTCTCAGCACACTCACGTTTCCTGCTGTCTTAGAGACTCTAGAAAGCAAGAGCGTGCTTCTTGTTCTAAAGCAGAGTGTGATCAATGGATGATTACACTGCTGTGTGTTTTACTTCAGAAATGGAGTTAAATCCCAGGCTCTGAGTCTTCCTACAAGCAATACTTCGTTTCAGGTAAGGGCAGTCACTTTTCTGCTCAAAGGAACTACATCATTCACAAACCTCACACGTTTCTCATCTTAACTGACAAGCATTGGATGTTAGAGGACCAGTGCTTTGAATCAGTTTCAGAAGCAGAGTTGGACTAGATATGGTCCGTATCTGTAGGAAACACCGTTCTTTTGTTCTCAGCACACTCACGTTTCCTGCTGTCTTAGAGACTCTAGAAAGCAAGAGCGTGCTTCTTGTTCTAAAGCAGAGTGTGATCAATGGATGATTACACTGCTGTGTGTTTTACTTCAGAAATGGAGTTAAATCCCAGGCTCTGAGTCTTCCTACAAGCAATACTTCGTTTCAGGTAAGGGCAGTCACTTTTCTGCTCAAAGGAACTACATCATTCACAAACCTCACACGTTTCTCATCTTAACTGACAAGCATTGGATGTTAGAGGACCAGTGCTTTGAATCAGTTTCAGAAGCAGAGTTGGACTAGATATGGTCCGTATCTGTAGGAAACACCGTTCTTTTGTTCTCAGCACACTCACGTTTCCTGCTGTCTTAGAGACTCTAGAAAGCAAGAGCGTGCTTCTTGCTCTAAAGCAGAGTGTGATATATGGATGAGAACACTGCTTTGTGTTTCACTTCAGAAATGGAGTTAAACCCCAGGCTCTGAGTCTTCCTACAAGCAAGACTTCGTTTCAGGTAAGGGCAGTCAGTTTTCTGCCCAAACGAACTACATCGTTCACAAAGCTCACACGTTTCTCATCTTAACTGACAAGCATTGGATGTTAGAGGACCAGTGCTTTGTATCAGTTTCAGAAGAAGAGTTGGACTACATAATGTCCATATGTGTAGGAAACACCGTTCTTTTGTTCTGGGCACACTCAGCTTTCCTGCTGTATTAGAGACTCTAGAAAGCAAGAGCGTGCTTCTCGCTCTAAAGCAGAGTGTGATCCATGGATGAGAACTATGCTGTGTGTTTCACTTCAGAAATGGAGTTAAATCCCAGGCTCTGAGTCTTCCTACAAGCAAGACTTCGTTTCAGGTAAGGGCAGTCACTTTTCAAATCAAACGATCTACATCGTTCACTGAGCTCACACGATTCTCATCTTAACTGACAAGCATTGGATGTTAGAGGGTCAGTGCTTTGTATCAGTTTCAGAAGCAGATTTGGACTACATATGGTCCATATGTGTAGGAAACACCGTTCTTTTGTTCTGGGCACACTCAGGTTTCCTGCTGTCTTAGAGACTCTAGAAAGCAAGAGGGTGCTTCTCGCTCTAAAGCAGAGTGTGATGCATGGATGAGACTATGCTGTCTGTTTCACTTCAGAAATAGAGTTAAATCCCATGCTCTGTGTCTCCCTACAAGCAAGACTTTGTTTCAGGTAAGGGCAGTCACTTTTCTGCTCAAAGGATCTACATCATTCACGAAGCTCACACGTTTCTCATCTTAACTGTCAAGCATTGGATGTTAGAGGACCAGTGCTTTGTATCTGTTTCACAAGCAGATTTGGACTAGATATGGTCCCTATGTGTCGGAAACACCGTTCTTTTGTTCTCAGCACACTCACGTTTCCTTCTGTCTTAGAGACTCTAGAAAGCAAGAGCATGCTTCTCGCTCTAAAGCAGAGTGTGATCCATGGATGAGACTATGCTGTGTGTTTCACTTCAGAAATGGAGTTAAATCCCATGCTCTGTGTCTCCCTACAAGCAAGACTTCGTTTCAGGTAAGGGCAGTCTCTTTTCTGCTCAAAGAAACTACATCATTCACGAAGCTCACACGTTTCTCATCTTAACTGACAAGCATTGGATGTTAGAGGGTCAGTGCTTTGTATCAGTTTCAGAAGCAAATTTGGACTACATATGGTCCATATGTGTAGGAAACACCGTTCTTTTGTTCTGGGCACACTCACGTTTGCTGCTGTCTTAGAGACTCTAGAAAGCAAGAGCGTGCTTCTCGCTCTAAAGCAGAGTATGATCCATGGATGATAACTATGCTGTGTGTTTCCCTTCAGAAAAGGAGTTAAATCCCAGGCTCTATGTCTTCCTACAAGCAAGACTTCGTTTCAGGTAAGGGCAGTCACTTTTCAGCTCAAACGAACTACATCTTTCATGAGCTCACACGTTTCTCATCTTTACAAACAAGCATTGGATGATAGAGGACCAGTGCTTTGTATCAGTTTCAGAAGCAGAGTTGGACTAGATATGGTCTGTATGTGTAGGAAACACCGTTCTTTTGTTCTCCCCACACTCACGTTTCCTCCTGTCTTAGAGATTTTAGAAAGCAACAGCGTGCTTCTCGCTCTAAAGCAGAGTGTGATCCATGGATGAAAACTATGCTGTGTGTTTCCCTTCAGAAAAGGAGTTAAATCCCAGGCTCTATGTCTTGCTACAAGCAAGTCTTCGTTTCAGGTAAGGGCAGTCACTTTTCAGCTCAAATGAACTACATCTTTCACGGAGCTCACATGTTTCTCATCTTAACAGACAAGCATTGGATGTTAGAGGACCAGTGCATTGTATCAGTTTCAGAAGAATATTTGGACTAAATATAGTCGGTATGTGTAGGAAACACCGTTCTTATGTTCTGGGCACACTCAGATTTCCTGCTGTATTAGAGACTCTAGAAAGCAAGAGCGTGCTTCTTGCTCTAAAGCAGAGTGTGATCCATGGATGAGAACTATGCTGTGTGTTTCCCTTCAGAAATGGAGTTAAATCCCAGGCTCTGTGTCTTCCTACAGGCAAGACTTCGTTTCAGGTAAGGGCAGTCACTTTTCAGCTCATACGAACTACATTGTTCACAAAGCTCACACATTTCTCATCTTAACAAACAAGCATTGCATTTTAGAGGACCAGTGCTTTTTATCAGTTTCAGAAGCAAAGTTGGACTATATAATGTCCTTATGTGTAGGAAACACCGTTCTTTTGTTCTCAGCACACTCACGTTTCCTGCTGTCTTAGAGACTCTAGAAAGCAAGAGCATGCTTCTTGTTCTAAAGCAGAGTGGGATCAATGGATGATTACACTGCTGTGTGTTTTACTTTAGAAATGGATTTAAATCCCAGGCTCTGTGTCTTCCCCTAGGCAAGACTTCGTTTCAGGTAAGGGCAGTCACGTTTCAGTTCAAAAGAAGTACATAATTCACAAAGCTCACACGTTTCTCATCTTACCTGACAAGCATTGGATGTTAGAGGACCAGTGCTTTGTATCAGTTTCAGAAGCAGAGTTGGACTAGATATGGTCCGTGTGTGTAGGAAACACCGTTCTTTTGTTCTCAGCACACTCACGTTTCCTGCTGTCTTAGAGACTCTAGAAAGCAAGAGCGTGCTTCTTGTTCTAAAGCAGAGTGTGATCAATGGATGATTACACTGCTGTGTGTTTTACTTCTGAAAGAGAGGTAAATCCCAGGCTCTGAGTCTTCCTACAAGCAATACTTCGTTTTAGGTAAGGGCAGTCACATTTCAGTTCAAAGGAACTACATCATTCACAAACCTCACACGTTTCTCATCTTAACTGACAAGCATTGGATGTTAGAGGGTCAGTGCTTTGTATCAGTTTCAGAAGCAAATTTGGACTACATATGGTCCATATGTGTAGGAAACACTGTTCTTTTGTTCTGGGCACACTCACGTTTGCTGCTGTCTTAGAGACTCTAGAAAGCAAGAGCGTGCTTCTCGCTCTAAAGCAGAGTGTGATCCATGGATGAAAACTATGCTGTGTGTTTCCCTTCAGAAAAGGAGTTAAATCCCAGGCTCTATGTCTTGCTACAAGCAAGTCTTCGTTTCAGGTAAGGGCAGTCACTTTTCAGCTCAAACGAACTACATCTTTCACGGAGCTCACATGTTTCTCATCTTAACAGACAAGCATTGGATGTTAGAGGACCAGTGCATTGTATCAGTTTCAGAAGAATATTTGGACTACATATAGTCGGTATGTGTAGGAAACACCGTTCTTATGTTCTGGGCACACTCAGATTTCCTGCTGTATTAGAGACTCTAGAAAGCAAGAGCGTGCTTCTTGTTCTAAAGCAGAGTGTGATCAACGGATGAGAACACTGCTGTGTGTTTCATGTTTCTCATCTTAACTGACAAGCATTGGATGTTAGAGGACAAGTGCTTTGAAGCAGTTTCAGAAGCAGAGTTGGACTAGATATGGTCCGTATCTGTAGGAAACACCGTTCTTTTGTTCTCAGCACACTCACGTTTCTTGCTGTCTTAGAGACTCTAGAAAGCAAGAGCGTGCTTCTCGCTCTAAAGCAGAGTGTGATCCATGGATGAGAACTATGCTGTGTGTTTCCCTCACAAATTGCGTTAAAACCCAGGCTCTGTGTCTTCCTACAAGCAAGACTTCGTTTCAGGTAAGGGCAGTCACTTTTCAGCTCAAAGGAACTACATAGTTCACTGAGCTCACACGTTTCTCATCTTAACAGACAAGCATTGGATGTTAGAGGACCAGTGCTTTGTATCAGTTTAAGAAGCAGTGTTGGACTAGATATGGTCCATATGTGTAGGAAATACCGTTCTTTTGTTCTCAGCACACTCACATTTCATGCTGTCTTAGAGACTCTAGAAAGCAAGAGCGTGCTTCTTGTTCTAAAGCAGAGTGTGATCAACGGATGAGAACACTGCTTTGTGTTTCACTTCAGAAAAGGAGGTAATCCCATGCTCTGAGTCTTCCTACAAGCAAGACTTCGTTTCAGGTAAGGGCAGTCACTTTCAGCTGAAACGAACTACATCGTTCACGAAGCTCACACGTTTCTCATCTTAACTGACAACCATTGGATGTTAGAGGACTAGTGCTTTGTATCAGTTTCAGAAGCAGAGTTGGACTACATATGGTCCCTATGTGTAGTTAACACCCTTCTTTTGTTCTCAGCACACTCACGTTTCCTACTGTCTTAGAGAATCTAGAAAGCAAGAGCATGCTTCTTGCTCCAAAGCAGAGTGGGATCAATGGATGAGAACTCTGCTGTGTGTTTCACTTCAGAAATGGAGTTAAATCCCAGGCTATGACTCTTCCTACAAGCAAGACTTCGTTTCAGGTAAGGGCAGTTACTTTACAGCTCAAACGAACTACATCGTTCACGAAGCTGACACGTTTCGGATCTTACCTGACAAGCATTGGATTTTAGAGGACCTGTGGTTTGTTTCTGTTTCAGAATCAGAGTTGAACTAGATATGGTCCGCAATTTAGGAAACACTGTTCTTTTGTTCTTAGCACACTCAGGTTTCCTGCTGTATTAGTGACTCTAGAAAGCAAGAGCGTGCCTCTTGTTCTTAAGCAGAGTGTGATCAATGGATGAAACAATGCTGTGTGTTTCACTTCAGAAATGGAGTTAAATCCCATGCTCTGAGTCTCCCTACAAGCAAGAATTCATTTCCGGTAAGGGCAGTCACTTTTTTGCACAAAGGAACTACATCGTTCACGAAGCTCACACGTTTCTCATCTTAACTGACAAGCATTGGATGTTAGTGGACCAGTGCATTGTATCAGTTTCAGAAGAAGATTTGGACTACATATAGTCCGTATGTGTAGGAAACACCAATCTTTTGTTCTGGGCACACTCAGATTTCCTGCTGTATTAGAGACTCTAGAAAGCAAGAGCGTGCTTCTTGCTCCTAAGCAGAGTGTGATCCATGGATGAGAACTATGCTGTGTGTTTCCCTTCAGACACGGAGTTAAAACCCAGGCTCTGTGTATTTCTACAAGAAAGACTTCGTTTTAGGTAAGAGCAGTCAATCTCAGCTCAAACGAACTACATGGTTCACGAAGCTCACACGTTTCTCATCTTACCTGACAAGCATTGGATGTTAGAGGACTAGTGCTTTGTATCAGTTTCAGAAGCAGAGTTGGACTAGATATGGTCCGTATGTGTAGGAAACACCGTTCTTTTGTTCTCAGCACACTCACGTTTCCTGCTGTCTTAGAGACTCTAGAAAGCAAGAGTGTGCTTCTTGTTCTAAAGCACAGTGTGGTCAATGGATGAGAACACTGCTGTGTGTTTCACTTTAGAAATGGAGTTAAATCCCAGGGTCTGAGTCGTCCTACAAGCAAGACTTCGTTTCAGGTAAGGGCAGTCACTTTTCTGCTCAAACGAACTACATCGTTCACGAAGCTCACACGTTTCTCATCTTAAATGACAAGCATTGGATGTTAGAGGGTCCGTGCTTTGTATCAGTTTCAGAAGCAGATTTGGACTACATATGGTCCCTATGTGTAGGAAACAACGTTCTTTTTTTCTGGGCACACTCAGATTTCCTGCTGTCTTAGAGACTCTAGAAACAAGAGCGTGCTTCTCGCTCTAAAGCAGAGTGTGTTGCATGGATGAAAACTATGCTGTGTGTTTCCCTTCAGAAAAGGAGTTAAATCCCAGGCTCTGAGTCTTCCTACAAGCAAGACTTCGTTTCAGGTTAGGGGAGTCACTTCTCTGCTCAAACGAACTACATCGTTCACGAAGCTCACACGTTTCTCATCTTAACTGACAAGCATTGGATGTTAGAGGACCAGTGCTTTGTATCAGTTTCAGAAGAAGCATTGGACTAGATATGGTCCGTATGTGTAGGAAATACCGTTCTTTTGTTCTCAGCACACTCACATTTCCTGCTGTCTTAGAGACTCTAGATAGCAAGAGCGTGCTTCTTGTTCTAATGCAGAGTGTGATCAATGGATGAGAACACTGCTGTGTGTTTCACTTCAGAAATGGAGGTAATCCCATGCTCTGAATCTTCCTACAAGCAAGACTTCGTTTCAGGTAAGGGCAGTCACTTTCAGCTGAAACGAACTACATCGTTCACGAAGCTCACACGTTTCTCATCTTAACTGACAACCATTGGATGTTAGAGGACTAGTGCTTTGTATCAGTTTCAGAAGCAGAGTTGGACTACATATGGTCCCTATGTGTAGTTAACACCCTTCTTTTGTTCTCAGCACACTCACGTTTCCTACTGTCTTAGAGAATCTAGAAAGCAAGAGCATGCTTCTTGCTCCAAAGCAGAGTGGGATCAATGGATGAGAACTCTGCTGTGTGTTTCACTTCAGAAATGGAGTTAAATCCCAGGCTATGACTCTTCCTACAAGCAAGACTTCGTTTCAGGTAAGGGCAGTTACTTTACAGCTCAAACGAACTACATCGTTCACGAAGCTGACACGTTTCGGATCTTACCTGACAAGCATTGGATTTTAGAGGACCTGTGGTTTGTTTCTGTTTCAGAATCAGAGTTGAACTAGATATGGTCCGCAATTTAGGAAACACTGTTCTTTTGTTCTTAGCACACTCAGGTTTCCTGCTGTATTAGTGACTCTAGAAAGCAAGAGCGTGCCTCTTGTTCTTAAGCAGAGTGTGATCAATGGATGAAACAATGCTGTGTGTTTCACTTCAGAAATGGAGTTAAATCCCATGCTCTGAGTCTCCCTACAAGCAAGAATTCATTTCCAGTAAGGGCAGTCACTTTTTTGCACAAAGGAACTACATCGTTCACGAAGCTCACACGTTTCTCATCTTAACTGACAAGCATTGGATGTTAGTGGACCAGTGCATTGTATCAGTTTCAGAAGAAGATTTGGACTACATATAGTCCGTATGTGTAGGAAACACCATTCTTATGTTCTGGGCACACTCAGATTTCCTGCTGTATTAGAGACTCTAGAAAGCAAGAGCGTGCTTCTTGCTCCTAAGCAGAGTGTGATCCATGGATGAGAACTATGCTGTGTGTTTCCCTTCAGACACGGAGTTAAAACCCAGGCTCTGTGTATTTCTACAAGAAAGACTTCGTTTTAGGTAAGAGCAGTCAATCTCAGCTCAAACGAACTACATGGTTCACGAAGCTCACACGTTTCTCATCTTACCTGACAAGCATTGGATGTTAGAGGACTAGTGCTTTGTATCAGTTTCAGAAGCAGAGTTGGACTAGATATGGTCCGTATGTGTAGGAAACACCGTTCTTTTGTTCTCAGCACACTCACGTTTCCTGCTGTCTTAGAGACTCTAGAAAGCAAGAGTGTGCTTCTTGTTCTAAAGCAGAGTGTGGTCAATGGATGAGAACACTGCTGTGTGTTTCACTTTAGAAATGGAGTTAAATCCCAGGGTCTGAGTCGTCCTACAAGCAAGACTTCGTTTCAGGTAAGGGCAGTCACTTTTCTGCTCAAACGAACTACATCGTTCACGAAGCTCACACGTTTCTCATCTTAACTGACAAGCATTGGATGTTAGAGGGTCCGTGCTTTGTATCAGTTTCAGAAGCAGATTTGGACTACATATGGTCCCTATGTGTAGGAAACAACGTTCTTTTTTTCTGGGCACACTCAGATTTCCTGCTGTCTTAGAGACTCTAGAAACAAGAGCGTGCTTCTCGCTCTAAAGCAGAGTGTGTTGCATGGATGAAAACTATGCTGTGTGTTTCCCTTCAGAAAAGGAGTTAAATCCCAGGCTCTGAGTCTTCCTACAAGCAAGACTTCGTTTCAGGTTAGGGGAGTCACTTCTCTGCTCAAACGAACTACATCGTTCACGAAGCTCACACGTTTCTCATCTTAACTGACAAGCATTGGATGTTAGAGGACCAGTGCTTTGTATCAGTTTCAGAAGAAGCGTTGGACTAGATATGGTCCGTATGTGTAGGAAATACCGTTCTTTTGTTCTCAGCACACTCACATTTCCTGCTGTCTTAGAGACTCTAGATAGCAAGAGCGTGCTTCTTGTTCTACATCGTTCACGAAGGTGACACGTTTCGGATCTTACCTGACAAGCATTGGATGTTAGAGGACCTGTGGTTTGTTTCTGTTTCAGAAGCAGAGTTGATTTGATATGGTCCGCAATTTAGGAAACACCGTTCTTTTGTTCTGAGCACACTCAGGTTTCCTGCTGTATTAGAGACTCTAGAAAGCAAGAGCGTGCTTCTCGCTCTAAAGCAGAGTGTGATCCATGGATGAGAACTATGCTGTGTGTTTGCCTTCAGAAATGGAGTTAAATCCCAGGCTCTGAGTCTTCCTACAAGCAAGACTTCATTTCAGGTAAGGGCAGTCACTTTTCTGCTCAAATGAACTACATCGTTCACTGAGCTCACACGTTTCTCTTCTTAACTGACAAGCATTGGATGTTAGAGGGTCAGTGCATTGTATCAGTTTCAGAAGCAGATTTGGACTAGATATGGTCCATATGTGTAGGAAACACCGTTCTTTTTTTCTGGGCAGACTCAGATTTCCTCCTGTCTTAGAGACTCTAGAACGCAAGAGTGTGTTTCTCGCTCTAAAGCAGAGTGTGATCCATGTATGAATACAATGCTGTGTGTTTCCCTTCAGAAGTGGAGTTAAATCCCATGCTCTGAGTCTTACTACAAGCAAGACTTCATTTCAGGTAAGGGCAGTCACTTTTCAGCTCAAACGAACTACATCTTTCCCGGGGCTCACACGTTTCTCATCTTAACAGACAAGCATTGGATGTTAGAGGTCCTGTGCTTTGTATCAGTTTCAGAAGCAGAGTTGGACTAGATATGGTCCGTATGTGTAGGAAACACCGTTCTTTTGTTCTCAGCACACTCACGTTTCCTGCTGTCTTAGAGACTCTAGAAAGCAAGAGCGTGCTTCTTGTTCTAAAGCAGAGTGTGATCAATGGATGATTACACTGCTGCGTGTTTCCCTTCAGAAATGGAGTTAAATCCCAGGCTCTGTGTCTTACTACAAGCAAGACTTCGTTTCAGGTAAGGGCAGTCACTCTCAGCTCAAACGAACTACATCGTTCACGAAGCTCACACGTTTCTCATCTTAACTGACAAGCATTGGATGTTAGAGGACTAGTTCTTTGTATCAGTTTCAGAATCAGAGTTGGACTAGATATGGTCCGTATGTGTAGGAAATACCGTTCTTTTGTTCTCAGCACACTCATGTTTCCTGCTGTCTTAGAGACTCTAGAAAGCAAGAGCGTGCTTCTCGCTCTAAAGCAGAGTGTGATCCATGGATGAGAACTATGCTGTGTGTTTCCCTTCACAAATTGCGTTAAATCCCAGGCTCTGTGTCTTCCTACAAGCAAGACATCGTTTCAGGTAAGGGCAGTCACTTTTCAGCTCAAACGAACTACATCGTTCACTGAGCTCACACGTTTCTCATCTTAACAGACAAGCATTGGATGTTAGAGGACCAGTGCTTTGTATGAGTTTAAGAAGCAGTGTTGGACTAGATATGGTTCGTATGTGTAGGAAATACCGTTCTTTTGTTCTCAGCACACTCACATTTCCTGCTGTCTTAGAGACTCTAGATAGCAAGAGCGTGCTTCTTGTTCTAATGCAGAGTGTGATCAATGGATGAGAACACTGCTGTGTGTTTCACTTCAGAAATGGATGTAATCCCATGCTCTGAGTCTCCCTACAAGCAAGACTTCGTTTCAGGTAAAGGCAGTTACTTTACAGCTCAAACGAACTACATCGTTCACGAAGGTGACACGTTTCGGTTCTTACCTGACAAGCATTGGATGTTAGAGGACCTGTGGTTTGTTTCTGTTTCAGAAGCAGAGTTGAATTGATATGGTCCGCAATTTAGGAAACACCGTTCTTTTGTTCTGAGACACTCAGGTTTCCTGCTGTATTAGAGACTCTAGAAAGCAAGAGCGTGCTTCTTGTTCTAAAGCAGAGTGTGATCAATGGATGAGACAATGCTGTGTGTTTCACTTCAGAAATGGAGGTAAATCCCATGCTCTGAGTCTCCCTACAAGCAAGAATTCATTTCCGGTAAGGGCAGTCACTTTTTTGCACAAAGGAACTACATCGTTCACGAAGCTCACACGTTTCTCATCTTAACTGACAAGCATTGGATGTTAGTGGACCAGTGCATTGTATCAGTTTCAGAAGAAGATTTGGACTACATATAGTCCGTAGGTGTAGGAAACACCAATCTTTTGTTCTGGGCACACTCAGATTTCCTGCTGTATTAGAGACTCTAGAAAGCAAGAGCGTGCTTCTTGCTCCTAAGCAGAGTGTGATCCATGGATGAGAACTATGCTGTGTGTTTCCCTTCAGACACGGAGTTAAAACCCAGGCTCTGTGTATTTCTACAAGAAAGACTTCGTTTTAGGTAAGAGCAGTCAATCTCAGCTCAAACGAACTACATGGTTCACGAAGCTCACACGTTTCTCATCTTACCTGACAAGCATTGGATGTTAGAGGACTAGTGCTTTGTATCAGTTTCAGAAGCAGAGTTGGACTAGATATGGTCCGTATGTGTAGGAAACACCGTTCTTTTGTTCTCAGCACACTCACGTTTCCTGCTGTCTTAGAGACTCTAGAAAGCAAGAGTGTGCTTCTTGTTCTAAAGCAGAGTGTGGTCAATGGATGAGAACACTGCTGTGTGTTTCACTTTAGAAATGGAGTTAAATCCCAGGGTCTGAGTCGTCCTACAAGCAAGACTTCGTTTCAGGTAAGGGCAGTCACTTTTCTGCTCAAACGAACTACATCGTTCACGAAGCTCACACGTTTCTCATCTTAACTGACAAGCATTGGATGTTAGAGGGTCCGTGCTTTGTATCAGTTTCAGAAGCAGATTTGGACTACATATGGTCCCTATGTGTAGGAAACAACGTTCTTTTTTTCTGGGCACACTCAGATTTCCTGCTGTCTTAGAGACTCTAGAAACAAGAGCGTGCTTCTCGCTCTAAAGCAGAGTGTGTTGCATGGATGAAAACTATGCTGTGTGTTTCCCTTCAGAAAAGGAGTTAAATCCCAGGCTCTGAGTCTTCCTACAAGCAAGACTTCGTTTCAGGTTAGGGGAGTCACTTCTCTGCTCAAACAAACTACATCGTTCACGAAGCTCACACGTTTCTCATCTTAACTGACAAGCATTGGATGTTAGAGGACCAGTGCTTTGTATCAGTTTCAGAAGAAGCGTTGGACTAGATATGGTCCGTATGTGTAGGAAATACCGTTCTTTTGTTCTCAGCACACTCACATTTCCTGCTGTCTTAGAGACTCTAGATAGCAAGAGCGTGCTTCTTGTTCTACATCGTTCACGAAGGTGACACGTTTCGGATCTTACCTGACAAGCATTGGATGTTAGAGGACCTGTGGTTTGTTTCTGTTTCAGAAGCAGAGTTGATTTGATATGGTCCGCAATTTAGGAAACACCGTTCTTTTGTTCTGAGCACACTCAGGTTTCCTGCTGTATTAGAGACTCTAGAAAGCAAGAGCGTGCTTCTCGCTCTAAAGCAGAGTGTGATCCATGGATGAGAACTATGCTGTGTGTTTGCCTTCAGAAATGGAGTTAAATCCCAGGCTCTGAGTCTTCCTACAAGCAAGACTTCATTTCAGGTAAGGGCAGTCACTTTTCTGCTCAAATGAACTACATCGTTCACTGAGCTCACACGTTTCTCTTCTTAACTGACAAGCATTGGATGTTAGAGGGTCAGTGCATTGTATCAGTTTCAGAAGCAGATTTGGACTAGATATGGTCCATATGTGTAGGAAACACCGTTCTTTTTTTCTGGGCAGACTCAGATTTCCTCCTGTCTTAGAGACTCTAGAACGCAAGAGTGTGTTTCTCGCTCTAAAGCAGAGTGTGATCCATGTATGAATACAATGCTGTGTGTTTCCCTTCAGAAGTGGAGTTAAATCCCATGCTCTGAGTCTTACTACAAGCAAGACTTCATTTCAGGTAAGGGCAGTCACTTTTCAGCTCAAACGAACTACATCTTTCCCGGGGCTCACACGTTTCTCATCTTAACAGACAAGCATTGGATGTTAGAGGTCCTGTGCTTTGTATCAGTTTCAGAAGCAGAGTTGGACTAGATATGGTCCGTATGTGTAGGAAACACCGTTCTTTTGTTCTCAGCACACTCACGTTTCCTGCTGTCTTAGAGACTCTAGAAAGCAAGAGCGTGCTTCTTGTTCTAAAGCAGAGTGTGATCAATGGATGATTACACTGCTGCGTGTTTCCCTTCAGAAATGGAGTTAAATCCCAGGCTCTGTGTCTTACTACAAGCAAGACTTCGTTTCAGGTAAGGGCAGTCACTCTCAGCTCAAACGAACTACATCGTTCACGAAGCTCACACGTTTCTCATCTTAACTGACAAGCATTGGATGTTAGAGGACTAGTTCTTTGTATCAGTTTCAGAATCAGAGTTGGACTAGATATGGTCCGTATGTGTAGGAAATACCGTTCTTTTGTTCTCAGCACACTCATGTTTCCTGCTGTCTTAGAGACTCTAGAAAGCAAGAGCGTGCTTCTCGCTCTAAAGCAGAGTGTGATCCATGGATGAGAACTATGCTGTGTGTTTCCCTTCACAAATTGCGTTAAATCCCAGGCTCTGTGTCTTCCTACAAGCAAGACATCGTTTCAGGTAAGGGCAGTCACTTTTCAGCTCAAACGAACTACATCGTTCACTGAGCTCACACGTTTCTCATCTTAACAGACAAGCATTGGATGTTAGAGGACCAGTGCTTTGTATGAGTTTAAGAAGCAGTGTTGGACTAGATATGGTTCGTATGTGTAGGAAATACCGTTCTTTTGTTCTCAGCACACTCACATTTCCTGCTGTCTTAGAGACTCTAGATAGCAAGAGCGTGCTTCTTGTTCTAATGCAGAGTGTGATCAATGGATGAGAACACTGCTGTGTGTTTCACTTCAGAAATGGATGTAATCCCATGCTCTGAGTCTCCCTACAAGCAAGACTTCGTTTCAGGTAAAGGCAGTTACTTTACAGCTCAAACGAACTACATCGTTCACGAAGGTGACACGTTTCGGTTCTTACCTGACAAGCATTGGATGTTAGAGGACCTGTGGTTTGTTTCTGTTTCAGAAGCAGAGTTGAATTGATATGGTCCGCAATTTAGGAAACACCGTTCTTTTGTTCTGAGACACTCAGGTTTCCTGCTGTATTAGAGACTCTAGAAAGCAAGAGCGTGCTTCTTGTTCTAAAGCAGAGTGTGATCAATGGATGAGACAATGCTGTGTGTTTCACTTCAGAAATGGAGGTAAATCCCATGCTCTGAGTCTCCCTACAAGCAAGACTTCGTTTCAGGTAAGGGCAGTCACTTTTCTGCACAAAGGAACTACATCGTTCACGAAGCTCACACGTTTCTCATCTTAACTGACAAGCATTGGATGTTAGAGGACCAGGGCATTGTATCAGTTTCAGAAGAAGATTTGGACTACATATAGTCCGTATGTGTAGGAAACACCGTTCTTATGTTCTGGGCACACTAAGATTTCCTGCTGTATTAGAGACTCTAGAAAGCAAGAGCGTGCTTCTTGCTCTAAAGCAGAGTGTGATCCATGGATGAGAACTCTGCTGTGTGTTTCCCTTCAGAAATGGAGTTAAATCCCAGGCTCTGTGTCTTCCTACAGGCAAGACTTCGTTTCAGGTAAGGGCAGTCACTTTTCTGCTCAAACGAACTACATCGTTCACGGAACTCACACGTTTCTCATCTTAACTGACAAGCATTGGATGTTAGAGGGTCAGTGCTTTGTATCAGTTTCAGAAGCAGATTTGGACTACATATGGTCCGTATGTGTATGAAACACCGTTCTTTTGTTCTGGGCACACTCAGATTTCCTGCTGTATTAGAGACTCTAGAAAGTACAGTGTGCTTCTCGCTCTAAAGCAGAGTGTGTACGATGGATGAGAACTATGCTGTGTGTTTCCCTTCAGAAATGGACTTAAATCCCAGTCTCTGTGTCTTACTACAAGCAAGACTTCGTTTCAGGTAAGGGCAGTGACTTTTCAGTTCAAAGGCACTACATCGTTCACAAAGCTCACACGTTTCTCATCCTAACAGACAAGCATTGGATGTTAGAGGTCCTGTGCTTTGTATCAGTTTCAGAAGCAGAGTTGGACTAGATATGGTCCGTATGTGTAGGAAACACCGTTCTTATGTTCTCAGCACACTCACGTTTCCTGCTGTCTTAGAGACTCTAGAAAGCAAGAGTGTGCTTCTTGTTCTAAAGCAGAGTGTGATCAATGGATGATTACACTGCTTCGTGTTTCCCTTCAGAAATGGAGTTAAATCCCAGGCTCTGTGTCTTACTACAAGCAAGACTTCGTTTCAGGTAAGGGCAGTCACTTTTCAGCTCAAACGAACTACATCGTTCACTGAGCTCACACGTTTCTCATCTTAACAGACAAGCATTGGATGTTAGAGGACCAGTGCTTTGTATCAGTTTCAGAAGAATCGTTGGACTAGATATAGTCCGTATGTGTAGGAAATACCGTACTTTTGTTCTCAGCACACTCACATTTCCTGCTGTCTTAGAGACTCTAGATAGCAAGAGCGTGCTTCTTGTTCTAATGCAGAGTGTGATCAATGGATGAGAACACTCCTGTGTGTTTCACTTCAGAAATGGAGGTAATCCCATGCTCTGAGTCTTCCTTTAAGCAAGACTTCGTTTCAGGTAAAGGCAGTTACTTTACAGCTCAAACGAACTACATCGTTCACGAAGGTGACACGTTTCGGATCTTACCTGACAATCATTGGATGTTAGAGGACCTGTGGTTTGTTTCTGTTTCAGAAGCAGAGTTGAATTGATATGGTCCGCAATTTAGGAAACACCGTTCTTTTGTTCTGAGCACACTCAGGTTTCCTGCTGTATTAGAGACTCTAGAAAGCAAGAGCGTGCTTCTTGTTCTAAAGCAGAGTGTGATCAATGGATGAGACAATGCTGTGTGTTTCACTTCAGAAATGGAGTTATATCCCATGCTCTGAGTCTCCCTACAAGCAAGACTTCGTTTCAGGTAAGGGCAGTCACTTTTCTGCACAAAGGAACTACATCGTTCACGAAGCTCACACGTTTCTCATCTTAACTGACAAGCATTGGATGTTAGAGGACCAGTGCATTGTATCAGTTTCAGAAGAAGATTTGGACTACATATAGTCCGTATGTGTAGGAAACACCGTTCTTATGTTCTGGGCACACTCAGATTTCCTGCTGTATTAGAGACTCTAGAAAGCAAGAGCGTGCTTCTTGCTCTAAAGCAGAGTGTGATCCATGGATGAGAACTCTGCTGTGTGTTTCCCTTCAGAAATGGAGTTAAATCCCAGGCTCTCTGTCTTCAAACAGGCAAGACTTCGTTTCAGGTAAGGGCAGTCACTTTTCTTCTCAAATGAACTACATCGTTCACGGAACTCACACGTTTCTCATCTTAACTGACAAGCATTGGATGTTAGAGGGTCAGTGCTTTGTATCAGTTTCAGAAGCAGATTTGGACTACATATGGTCCGTATGTGTATGAAACACCGTTCTTTTGTTCTGGGCACACTCAGATTTCCTGTTGTATTTGAGACTCTAGAAAGTACAGTGTGCTTCTCGCTCTAAAGCAGAGTATGTTCGATGGATGTGAACTATGCTGTGTGTTTCCCTTCAGAAATGGACTTAAATCCCAGGCTCTGTGTCTTACTACAAGCAAGACTTTGTTTCTGGTAAGGGCAGTGACTTTTCAGTTCAAAGGCACTACATCGTTCACAAAGCTCACACGTTTCTCATCCTAACAGACAAGCATTGGATGTTAGAGGACCAGTGCTTTGTATCAGTTTAAGAAGCAGATTTGGACTAGATATGTTCCTTATGTGTAGGAAACACCGTTCTTTTGTTCTCAGCACACTCACGTTTCCTGCTGTCTTAGAGACTCTAGAAAGCAAGAGCGTGCTTCTCTTTCTAATGCAGAGTGTGTTCCATGGATGAAAACTATGCTGTGTGTTTCCCTTCAGAAAAGGAGTTAAATCCCAGGCTCTGAGTCTTCCTACAAGCAAGACTTCGTTTCAGGTTAGTGGAGTCACTTCTCTGCTCAAACGAACTACATCGTTCACGAAGCTCACACGTTTCTCATCTTAACTGACAAGCATTGGATGTTAGAGGACCAGTGCTTTGTATCAGTTTCAGAAGAAGCGTTGGACTAGATATAGTCCATATGTGTAGGAAACACCGTTCTTTTGTTCTCAGCACACTCACGTTTCCTGCTCTCTTATAGACTCTAGAAAGCAAGAGCGTGCTTCTCGCTCTAAAGCAGAGTGTGATCCATGGATGAGAACTATGCTGTGTGTTTGCCTTCAGAAATGGAGTTAAATCCCAGGCTCTGAGTCTTCCTACAAGCAAGACTTCATTTCAGGTAAGGGCAGTCACTTTTCTGCTCAAATGAACTACATCGTTCACTGAGCTCACACGTTTCTCTTCTTAACTGACAAGCATTGGATGTTAGAGGGTCAGTGCATTGTATCAGTTTCAGAATCAGATTTGGACTAGATATGGTCCGTATGTGTAGGAAATACCGTTCTTTTGTTCTCAGCACACTCACGTTTCCTGCTGTTTTAGAGACTCTAGAAATCAAGAGCGTGCTTCTCACTCTAAAGCAGAGTGTGATCCATGGATGAGAACTATGCTGTGTGTTTCCCTTCACAAATTGCGTTAAATCCCAGGCTCTGTGTCTTCCTACAAGCAAGACTTCGTTTCAGGTAAGGGCAGTCACTTTTCAGCTCAAACGAACTACATCGTTCACTGAGCTCACACGTTTCTCATCTTAACAGACAAGCATTGGATGTTAGAGGACCAGTGCTTTGTATCAGTTTAAGAAGCAGTGTTGGACTAGATATGGTCCGTATGTGTAGGAAATACCGTTCTTTTGTTCTCAGCACACTCACATTTCCTGCTGTCTTAGAGACTCTAGATAGCAAGAGCGTGCTTCTTGTTCTAATGCAGAGTGTGATCAATGGATGAGAACACTGCTGTGTGTTTCACTTCAGAAATGGATGTAATCCCATGCTCTGAGTCTTCCTACAAGCAAGACTTCGTTTCAGCTAAAGGCAGTTACTTTACAGCTCAAACGAACTACATCGTTCACGAAGGTGACACGTTTCGGTTCTTACCTGACAAGCATTGGATGTTAGAGGACCTGTGGTTTGTTTCTGTTTCAGAAGCACAGTTGAATTTATATGGTCCGCAATTTAGGAAACACCGTTCTTTTGTTCTGAGCACACTCAGGTTTCCTGCTGTATTAGAGACTCTAGAAAGCCAGAGCGTGCTTCTTGTTCTAAAGCAGAGTGTGATCAATGGATGAGACAATGCTGTGTGTTTCACTTCAGAAATGGAGTTAAATCCCATGCTCTGAGTCTCCCTACAAGCAAGACTTCGTTTCAGGTAAGGGCAGTCACTTTTCTGCACAAAGGAACTACATCGTTCACGAAGCTCACACGTTTCTCATCTTAACTGACAAGCATTGGATGTTAGAGGACCAGTGCATTGTATCAGTTTCAGAAGAAGATTTGGACTACATATAGTCCGTATGTGTAGGAAACACCGTTCTGATGTTCTGGGCACACTCAGATTTCCTGATGTATTAGAGACTCTAGAAAGCAAGAGCGTGCTTCTTGCTCTAAAGCAGAGTGTGATCCATGGATGAGAACTCTGCTGTGTGTTTCCCTTCAGAAATGGAGTTAAATCCCAGGCTCTGTGTCTTCCTACAGGCAAGACTTCGTTTCAGGTAAGGGCAGTCACTTTTCTGCTCAAACGAACTACATCGTTCACGGAACTCACACGTTTCTCATCTTAACTGACAAGCATTGGATGTTAGAGGGTCAGTGCTTTGTATCAGTTTCAGAAGCAGATTTGGATTACATATGGTCCGTATGTGTATGAAACACCGTTCTTTTGTTCTGGGCACACTCAGATTTCCTGTTGTATTAGAGAATCTAGAAAGTACAGTGTGCTTCTCGCTCTAAAGCAGAGTGTGATCGATGGATGAGAACTATGCTGTGTGTTTCCCTTCAGAAATGGACTTAAATCCCAGGCTCTGTGTCTTACTACAAGCAAGACTTCGTTTCAGGTAAGGGCAGTGACTTTTCAGTTCAAAGGCACTACATCGTTCACAAAGCTCACACGTTTCTCATCCTAACAGACAAGCATTGGATGTTAGAGGACCAGTGCTTTGTATCAGTTTAAGAAGCAGATTTGGACTAGATATGTTCCTTATGTGTAGGAAACTCCGTTCTTTTGTTCTCAGCACACTCACGTTTCCTGCTGTCTTAGAGACTCTAGAAAGCAAGAGCGTGCTTCTCTTTCTAATGCAGAGTGTGTTCCATGGATGAAAACTATGCTGTGTGTTTCCCTTCAGAAAAGGAGTTAAATCCCAGGCTCTGAGTCTTCCTACAAGCAAGACTTCGTTTCAGGTTAGGGGAGTCACTTCTCTGCTCAAACGAACTACATCGTTCACGAAGCTCACACGTTTCTCATCTTAACTGACAAGCATTGGATGTTAGAGGACCAGTGCTTTGTATCAGTTTCAGAAGAAGCGTTGGACTAGATATGGTCCATATGTGTAGGAAACACCGTTCTTTTGTTCTCAGCACACTCACGTTTCCTGCTGTCTTATAGACTCTAGAAAGCAAGAGCGTGCTTCTCGCTCTAAAGCAGAGTGTGATCCATGGATGAGAACTATGCTGTGTGTTTGCCTTCAGAAATGGAGTTAAATCCCAGGCTCTGAGACTTCCTACAAGCAAGACTTCATTTCAGGTAAGGGCAGTCACTTTTCTGCTCAAATGAACTACATCGTTCACTGAGCTCACACGTTTCTCTTCTTAACTGACAAGCATTGGATGTTAGATGGTCAGTGCATTGTATCAGTTTCAGAAGCAGATTTGGACTAGATATGGTCCATATGTGTAGGAAACACCGTTCTTTTTTTCTGGGCAGACTCAGATTTCCTCCTGTCTTAGAGACTCTAGAAAGCAAGAGTGTGTTTCTCGCTCTAAAGCAGAGTGTGATCCATGTATGAATACTATGCTGTGTGTTTCCCTTCAGAAGTGGAGTTAAATCCCATGCTCTGAGTCTTACTACAAGCAAGACTTCGTTTCAGGTAAGGGCAGTCACTTTTCAGCTCAAACGAACTACATCTTTCCCGGGGCTCACACGTTTCTCATCTTAACAGACAAGCACTGGATGTTAGAGGTCCTGTGCTTTGTATCAGTTTCAGAAGCAGAGTTGGACTAGATATGGTCCGTATGTGTAGGAAACACCGTTCTTTTGTTCTCAGCACACTCACATTTCCTGCTGTCTTAGAGACTCTAGATAGCAAGAGCGTGCTTCTTGTTCTAATGCAGAGTGTGATCAATGGATGAGAACACTGCTGTGTGTTTCACTTCAGAAATGGATGTAATCCCATGCTCTGAGTCTTCCTACAAGCAAGACTTCGTTTCAGCTAAAGGCAGTTACTTTACAGCTCAAACGAACTACATCGTTCACGAAGGTGACACGTTTCGGTTCTTACCTGACAAGCATTGGATGTTAGAGGACCTGTGGTTTGTTTCTGTTTCAGAAGCACAGTTGAATTTATATGGTCCGCAATTTAGGAAACACCGTTCTTTTGTTCTGAGCACACTCAGGTTTCCTGCTGTATTAGAGACTCTAGAAAGCCAGAGCGTGCTTCTTGTTCTAAAGCAGAGTGTGATCAATGGATGAGACAATGCTGTGTGTTTCACTTCAGAAATGGAGTTAAATCCCATGCTCTGAGTCTCCCTACAAGCAAGACTTCGTTTCAGGTAAGGGCAGTCACTTTTCTGCACAAAGGAACTACATCGTTCACGAAGCTCACACGTTTCTCATCTTAACTGACAAGCATTGGATGTTAGAGGACCAGTGCATTGTATCAGTTTCAGAAGAAGATTTGGACTACATATAGTCCGTATGTGTAGGAAACACCGTTCTGATGTTCTGGGCACACTCAGATTTCCTGATGTATTAGAGACTCTAGAAAGCAAGAGCGTGCTTCTTGCTCTAAAGCAGAGTGTGATCCATGGATGAGAACTCTGCTGTGTGTTTCCCTTCAGAAATGGAGTTAAATCCCAGGCTCTGTGTCTTCCTACATGCAAGACTTCGTTTCAGGTAAGGGCAGTCACTTTTCTGCTCAAACGAACTACATCGTTCACGGAACTCACACGTTTCTCATCTTAACTGACAAGCATTGGATGTTAGAGGGTCAGTGCTTTGTATCAGTTTCAGAAGCAGATTTGGATTACATATGGTCCGTATGTGTATGAAACACCGTTCTTTTGTTCTGGGCACACTCAGATTTCCTGTTGTATTAGAGAATCTAGAAAGTACAGTGTGCTTCTCGCTCTAAAGCAGAGTGTGATCGATGGATGAGAACTATGCTGTGTGTTTCCCTTCAGAAATGGACTTAAATCCCAGGCTCTGTGTCTTACTACAAGCAAGACTTCGTTTCAGGTAAGGGCAGTGACTTTTCAGTTCAAAGGCACTACATCGTTCACAAAGCTCACACGTTTCTCATCCTAACAGACAAGCATTGGATGTTAGAGGACCAGTGCTTTGTATCAGTTTAAGAAGCAGATTTGGACTAGATATGTTCCTTATGTGTAGGAAACTCCGTTCTTTTGTTCTCAGCACACTCACGTTTCCTGCTGTCTTAGAGACTCTAGAAAGCAAGAGCGTGCTTCTCTTTCTAATGCAGAGTGTGTTCCATGGATGAAAACTATGCTGTGTGTTTCCCTTCAGAAAAGGAGTTAAATCCCAGGCTCTGAGTCTTCCTACAAGCAAGACTTCGTTTCAGGTTAGGGGAGTCACTTCTCTGCTCAAACGAACTACATCGTTCACGAAGCTCACACGTTTCTCATCTTAACTGACAAGCATTGGATGTTAGAGGACCAGTGCTTTGTATCAGTTTCAGAAGAAGCGTTGGACTAGATATGGTCCATATGTGTAGAAAACACCGTTCTTTTGTTCTCAGCACACTCACGTTTCCTGCTGTCTTATAGACTCTAGAAAGCAAGAGCGTGCTTCTCGCTCTAAAGCAGAGTGTGATCCATGGATGAGAACTATGCTGTGTGTTTGCCTTCAGAAATGGAGTTAAATCCCAGGCTCTGAGACTTCCTACAAGCAAGACTTCATTTCAGGTAAGGGCAGTCACTTTTCTGCTCAAATGAACTACATCGTTCACTGAGCTCACACGTTTCTCTTCTTAACTGACAAGCATTGGATGTTAGATGGTCAGTGCATTGTATCAGTTTCAGAAGCAGATTTGGACTAGATATGGTCCATATGTGTAGGAAACACCGTTCTTTTTTTCTGGGCAGACTCAGATTTCCTCCTGTCTTAGAGACTCTAGAAAGCAAGAGTGTGTTTCTCGCTCTAAAGCAGAGTGTGATCCATGTATGAATACTATGCTGTGTGTTTCCCTTCAGAAGTGGAGTTAAATCCCATGCTCTGAGTCTTACTACAAGCAAGACTTCGTTTCAGGTAAGGGCAGTCACTTTTCAGCTCAAACGAACTACATCTTTCCCGGGGCTCACACGTTTCTCATCTTAACATACAAGCACTGGATGTTAGAGGTCCTGTGCTTTGTATCAGTTTCAGAAGCAGAGTTGGACTAGATATGGTCCGTATGTGTAGGAAACACCGTTCTTTTGTTCTCAGCACACTCACGTTTCCTGCTGACTTAGAGACTCTAGAAAGCAAGAGCGTGCTTCTTGTTCTAAAGCAGAGTGTGATCAATGGATGATTACACTGCTGCGTGTTTCCCTTCAGAAATGGAGTTAAATCCCAGGCTCTGTGTCTTCCTACAAGCAAGACTTCGTTTCAGGTAAGGGCAGTCACTTTTCAGCTCAAACGAACTACATCGTTCACTGAGCTCACACGTTTCTCATCTTAACAGACAAGCATTGGATGTTAGAGGACCAGTGCTTTGTATCAGTTTAAGAAGCAGTGTTGGACTAGATATGGTCCGTATGTGTAGGAAATACCGTTCTTTTGTTCTCAGCACACTCACATTTCCTGCTGTCTTAGAGACTCTAGATAGCAAGAGCGTGCTTCTTGTTCTAATGCAGAGTGTGATCAATGGATGAGAACACTGCTGTGTGTTTCACTTCAGAAATGGAGGTAATCCCATGCTCTGAGTCTTCCTACAAGCAAGACTTCGTTTCAGGTAAAGGCAGTTACTTTACAGCTCAAACGAACTACATCTTTCACGAAGGTGACTCGTTTCGGATCTTACCTGACAAGCATTGGATGTTAGAGGACCTGTGGTTTGTTTCTGTTTCAGAAGCAGAGTTGAATTGATATGGTCCGCAATTTAGGAAACACCGTTCTTTTGTTCTGAGCACACTCAGGTTTCCTGCTGTATTAGAGACTCTAGAAAGCAAGAGCGTGCTTCTTGTTCTAATGCAGAGTGTGATCAATGGATGAGACAATGCTGTGTGTTTCACTTCAGAAATGGAGTTAAATCCCATGCTCTGAGTCTCCCTACAAGCAAGACTTCGTTTCAGGTAAGGGCAGTCACTTTTCAGCACAAAGGAACTACATCGTTCACGAAGCTCACACGTTTCTCATCTTAAATGACAAGCATTGGATGTTAGAGGACCAGTGCATTGTATCAGTTTCAGAAGAAGATTTGGACTACATATAGTCCGTATGTGTAGGAAACACCGTTCTTATGTTCTGGGCACACTCAGATTTCCTGATGTATTAGAGACTCTAGAAAGCAAGAGCGTGCTTCTTGCTCTAAAGCAGAGTGTGATCCATGGATGAGAACTCTGCTGTGTGTTTCCCTTCAGAAATGGAGTTAAATCCCAGGCTCTGTGTCTTCCTACAGGCAAGACTTCGTTTCAGGTAAGGGCAGTCACTTTTCTGCTCAAATGAACTACATCGTTCACGGAACTCACACGTTTCTCATCTTAACTGACAAGCATTGGATGTTAGAGGGTCAGTGCTTTGTATCAGTTTCAGAAGCAGATTTGGACTACATATGGTCCGTATGTGTATGAAACACCGTTCTTTTGTTCTGGGCACACTCATATTTCCTGCTCTATTAGAGACTCTAGAAAGTACAGTGTGCTTCTCGCTCTAAAGCAGAGTGTGATCGATGGATGAGAACTATGCTGTGTGTTTTCCTTCAGAAATGGACTTAAATCCCAGGCTCTGTGTCTTACTACAAGCAAGACTTCGTTTCAGGTAAGGGCAGTGACTTTTCAGTTCAAAGGCACTACATCGTTCACAAAGCTCACACGTTTCTCATCCTAACAGACAAGCATTGGATGTTAGAGGACCAGTGCTTTGTATCAGTTTAAGAAGCAGATTTGGACTAGAAATGTTCCTTATGTGTAGGAAACTCCGTTCTTTTGTTCTCAGCACACTCACGTTTCCTGCTGTCTTAGAGACTCTAGAAAGCAAGAGCGTGCTTCTCTTTCTAATGCAGAGTGTGTTCCATGGATGAAAACTATGCTGTGTGTTTCCCTTCAGAAAAGGAGTTAAATGCCAGGCTCTGAGTCTTCCTACAAGCAAGACTTCGTTTCAGGTTAGGGGAGTCACTTCTCTGCTCAAACGAACTACATCGTTCACGGAACTCACACGTTTCTCATCTTAACTGACAAGCATTGGATGTTAGAGGACCAGTGCTTTGTATCAGTTTCAGAAGAAGCGTTGGACTAGATATGGTCCATATGTGTAGGAAACACCGTTCTTTTGTTCTCAGCACACTCACGTTTCCTGCTGTCTTATAGACTCTAGAAAGCAAGAGCGTGCTTCTCGC
The DNA here is from genome assembly GCA_949786385.1 of Onychomys leucogaster. NCBI lineage: Eukaryota > Metazoa > Chordata > Mammalia > Rodentia > Cricetidae > Onychomys > Onychomys leucogaster. The sequence continues at coordinate 1,569,710 of CATKUP010000047.1, forward strand.
TCTAAAGCAGAGTGTGATCCATGGATGAGAACTATGCTGTGTGTTTGCCTTCAGAAATGGAGTTAAATCCCAGGCTCTGAGACTTCCTACAAGCAAGACTTCATTTCAGGTAAGGGCAGTCACTTTTCTGCTCAAATGAACTACATCGTTCACTGAGCTCACACGTTTCTCTTCTTAACTGACAAGCATTGGATGTTAGAGGGTCAGTGCATTGTATCAGTTTCAGAAGCAGATTTGGACTAGATATGGTCCATATGTGTAGGAAACACCGTTCTTTTTTTCTGGGCAGACTCAGATTTCCTCCTGTCTTAGAGACTCTAGAAAGCAAGAGTGTGTTTCTCGCTCTAAAGCAGAGTGTGATCCATGTATGAATACTATGCTGTGTGTTTCCCTTCAGAAGTGGAGTTAAATCCCATGCTCTGAGTCTTACTACAAGCAAGACTTCGTTTCAGGTAAGGGCAGTCACTTTTCAGCTCAAACGAACTACATCTTTCCCGGGGCTCACACGTTTCTCATCTTAACAGACAAGCATTGGATGTTAGAGGTCCTGTGCTTTGTATCAGTTTCAGAAGCAGAGTTGGACTAGATATGGTCCGTATGTGTAGGAAACACCGTTCTTTTGTTCTCAGCACACTCACGTTTCCTGCTGTCTTAGAGACTCTAGAAAGCAAGAGCGTGCTTCTTGTTCTAAAGCAGAGTGTGATCAATGGATGATTACACTGCTGCGTGTTTCCCTTCAGAAATGGAGTTAAATCCCAGGCTCTTTGTCTTACTACAAGCAAGACTTCGTTTCAGGTAAGGGCAGTCACTCTCAGCTCAAACGAACTACATCGTTCACAAAGCTCACACATTTCTCATCTTAACTGACAAGCATTGGATGTTAGAGGACTAGTTCTTTGTATCAGTTTCAGAATCAGAGTTGGACTAGATATGGTCTGTATGTGTAGGAAATACCGTTCTTTTGTTCTCAGCACACTCACGTTTCCTGCTGTCTTAGAGACTCTAGAAAGCAAGAGCGTGCTTCTCACTCTAAAGCAGAATGTGATCCATGGATGAGAACTATGCTGTGTGTTTCCCTTCACAAATTGCGTTAAATCCCAGGCTCTGTGTCTTCCTACAAGCAAGACTTCGTTTCAGGTAAGGGCAGTCACTTTTCAGCTCAAACGAACTACAGTGTTCACTGAGCTCACACGTTTCTCATCTTAACAGACAAGCATAGGATGTTAGAGGACCAGTGCTTTGTATCAGTTTAAGAAGCAGTGTTGGACTAGATATGGTCCGTATGTGTAGGAAATACCGTTCTTTTGTTCTCAGCACACTCACATTTCCTGCTGTCTTAGAGACTCTAGATAGCAAGAGCGTGCTTCTTGTTCTAATGCAGAGTGTGATCAATGGATGAGACAATGCTGTGTGTTTCACTTCAGAAATGGAGTTAAATCCCATGCTCTGAGTCTCCCTACAAGCAAGACTTCGTTTCAGGTAAGGGCAGTCACTTTTCAGCACAAAGGAACTACATCGTTCTCGAAGCTCACACGTTTCTCATCTTAAATGACAAGCATTGGATGTTAGAGGACCAGTGCATTGTATCAGTTTCAGAAGAAGATTTGGACTACATATAGTCCGTATGTGTAGGAAACACCGTTCTTATGTTCTGGGCACACTCAGATTTCCTGATGTATTAGAGACTCTAGAAAGCAAGAGCGTGCTTCTTGCTCTAAAGCAGAGTGTGATCCATGGATGAGAACTCTGCTGTGTGTTTCCCTTCAGAAATGGAGTTAAATCCCAGGCTCTGTGTCTTCCTACAGGCAAGACTTCGTTTCAGGTAAGGGTAGTCACTTTTCTGCTCAAATGAACTACATCGTTCACGGAACTCACACGTTTCTCATCTTAACTGACAAGCATTGGATGTTAGAGGGTCAGTGCTTTGTATCAGTTTCAGAAGCAGATTTGGACTACATATGGTCCGTATGTGTATGAAACACCGTTCTTTTGTTCTGGGCACACTCATATTTCCTGCTGTATTAGAGACTCTAGAAAGTACAGTGTGCTTCTCGCTCTAAAGCAGAGTGTGATCGATGGATGAGAACTATGCTGTGTGTTTTCCTTCAGAAATGGACTTAAATCCCAGGCTCTGTGTCTTACTACAAGCAAGACTTCGTTTCAGGTAAGGGCAGTGACTTTTCAGTTCAAAGGCACTACATCGTTCACAAAGCTCACACGTTTCTCATCCTAACAGACAAGCATTGGATGTTAGAGGACCAGTGCTTTGTATCAGTTTAAGAAGCAGATTTGGACTAGAAATGTTCCTTATGTGTAGGAAACTCCGTTCTTTTGTTCTCAGCACACTCACGTTTCCTGCTGTCTTAGAGACTCTAGAAAGCAAGAGCGTGCTTCTCTTTCTAATGCAGAGTGTGTTCCATGGATGAAAACTATGCTGTGTGTTTCCCTTCAGAAAAGGAGTTAAATCCCAGGCTCTGAGTCTTCCTACAAGCAAGACTTCGTTTCAGGTTAGGGGAGTCACTTCTCTGCTCAAACGAACTACATCGTTCACGGAACTCACACGTTTCTCATCTTAACTGACAAGCATTGGATGTTAGAGGACCAGTGCTTTGTATCAGTTTCAGAAGAAGCGTTGGACTAGATATGGTCCATATGTATAGGAAACACCGTTCTTTTGTTCTCAGCACACTCACGTTTCCTGCTGTCTTATAGACTCTAGAAAGCAAGAGCGTGCTTCTCGCTCTAAAGCAGAGTGTGATCCATGGATGAGAACTATGCTGTGTGTTTGCCTTCAGAAATGGAGTTAAATCCCAGGCTCTGAGACTTCCTACAAGCAAGACTTCATTTCAGGTAAGGGCAGTCACTTTTCTGCTCAAATGAACTACATCGTTCACTGAGCTCACACGTTTCTCTTCTTAACTGACAAGCATTGGATGTTAGAGGGTCAGTGCATTGTATCAGTTTCAGAAGCAGATTTGGACTAGATATGGTCCATATGTGTAGGAAACACCGTTCTTTTTTTCTGGGCAGACTCAGATTTCCTCCTGTCTTAGAGACTCTAGAAAGCAAGAGTGTGTTTCTCGCTCTAAAGCAGAGTGTGATCCATGTATGAATACTATGCTGTGTGTTTCCCTTCAGAAGTGGAGTTAAATCCCATGCTCTGAGTCTTACTACAAGCAAGACTTCGTTTCAGGTAAGGGCAGTCACTTTTCAGCTCAAACGAACTACATCTTTCCCGGGGCTCACACGTTTCTCATCTTAACAGACAAGCATTGGATGTTAGAGGTCCTGTGCTTTGTATCAGTTTCAGAATCAGAGTTGGACTAGATATGGTCTGTATGTGTAGGAAATACCGTTCTTTTGTTCTCAGCACACTCACGTTTCCTGCTGTCTTAGAGACTCCTGAAAGCAAGAGCGTGCTTCTCACTCTAAAGCAGAATGTGATCCATGGATGAGAACTATGCTGTGTGTTTCCCTTCACAAATTGCGTTAAATCCCAGGCTCTGTGTCTTCCTACAAGCAAGACTTCGTTTCAGGTAAGGGCAGTCACTTTTCAGCTCAAACGAACTACAGTGTTCACTGAGCTCACACGTTTCTCATCTTAACAGACAAGCATAGGATGTTAGAGGTCCAGTGCTTTGTATCAGTTTAAGAAGCAGTGTTGGACTAGATATGGTCCGTATGTGTAGGAAATACCGTTCTTTTGTTCTCAGCACACTCACATTTCCTGCTGTCTTAGAGACTCTAGATAGCAAGAGCGTGCTTCTTGTTCTAATGCAGAGTGTGATCAATGGATGAGACAATGCTGTGTGTTTCACTTCAGAAATGGAGTTAAATCCCATGCTCTGAGTCTCCCTACAAGCAAGACTTCGTTTCAGGTAAGGGCAGTCACTTTTCAGCACAAAGGAACTACATCGTTCACGAAGCTCACACGTTTCTCATCTTAAATGACAAGCATTGGATGTTAGAGGACCAGTGCATTGTATCAATTTCAGAAGAAGATTTGGACTACATATAGTCCGTATGTGTAGGAAACACCGTTCTTATGTTCTGGGCACACTCAGATTTCCTGATGTATTAGAGACTCTAGAATGCAAGAGCGTGCTTCTTGCTCTAAAGCAGAGTGTGATCCATGGATGAGAACTCTGCTGTGTGTTTCCCTTCAGAAATGGAGTTAAATCCCAGGCTCTGTGTCTTCCTACAGGCAAGACTTCGTTTCAGGTAAGGGCAGTCACTTTTCTGCTCAAATGAACTACATCGTTCACGGAACTCACACGTTTCTCATCTTAACTGACAAGCATTGGATGTTAGAGGGTCAGTGCTTTGTATCAGTTTCAGAAGCAGATTTGGACTACATATGGTCCGTATGTGTATGAAACACCGTTCTTTTGTTCTGGGCACACTCATATTTCCTGCTGTATTAGAGACTCTAGAAAGTACAGTGTGCTTCTCGCTCTAAAGCAGAGTGTGATCGATGGATGAGAACTATGCTGTGTGTTTTCCTTCAGAAATGGACTTAAATCCCAGGCTCTGTGTCTTACTACAAGCAAGACTTCGTTTCAGGTAAGGGCAGTGACTTTTCAGTTCAAAGGCACTACATCGTTCACAAAGCTCACACGTTTCTCATCCTAACAGACAAGCATTGGATGTTAGAGGACCAGTGCTTTGTATCAGTTTAAGAAGCAGATTTGGACTAGAAATGTTCCTTATGTGTAAGAAACTCCGTTGTTTTGTTCTCAGCACACTCACGTTTCCTGCTGTCTTAGAGACTCTAGAAAGCAAGAGCGTGCTTCTCTTTCTAATGCAGAGTGTGTTCCATGGATGAAAACTATGCTGTGTGTTTCCCTTCAGAAAAGGAGTTAAATGCCAGGCTCTGAGTCTTCCTACAAGCAAGACTTCGTTTCAGGTTAGGGGAGTCACTTCTCTGCTCAAACGAACTACATCGTTCACGGAACTCACACGTTTCTCATCTTAACTGACAAGCATTGGATGTTAGAGGACCAGTGCTTTGTATCAGTTTCAGAAGAAGCGTTGGACTAGATATGGTCCATATGTGTAGGAAACACCGTTCTTTTGTTCTCAGCACACTCACGTTTCCTGCTGTCTTATAGACTCTAGAAAGCAAGAGCGTGCTTCTCGCTCTAAAGCAGAGTGTGATCCATGGATGAGAACTATGCTGTGTGTTTGCCTTCAGAAATGGAGTTAAATCCCAGGCTCTGAGACTTCCTACAAGCAAGACTTCATTTCAGGTAAGGGCAGTCACTTTTCTGCTCAAATGAACTACATCGTTCACTGAGCTCACACGTTTCTCTTCTTAACTGACAAGCATTGGATGTTAGAGGGTCAGTGCATTGTATCAGTTTCAGAAGCAGATTTGGACTAGATATGGTCCATATGTGTAGGAAACACCGTTCTTTTTTTCTGGGCAGACTCAGATTTCCTCCTGTCTTAGAGACTCTAGAAAGCAAGAGTGTGTTTCTCGCTCTAAAGCAGAGTGTGATCCATGTATGAATACTATGCTGTGTGTTTCCCTTCAGAAGTGGAGTTAAATCCCATGCTCTGAGTCTTACTACAAGCAAGACTTCGTTTCAGGTAAGGGCAGTCACTTTTCAGCTCAAACGAACTACATCTTTCCCGGGGCTCACACGTTTCTCATCTTAACAGACAAGCATTGGATGTTAGAGGTCCTGTGCTTTGTATCAGTTTCAGAAGCAGAGTTGGACTAGATATGGTCCGTATGTGTAGGAAACACCGTTCTTTTGTTCTCAGCACACTCACGTTTCCTGCTGTCTTAGAGACTCTAGAAAGCAAGAGCGTGCTTCTTGTTCTAAAGCAGAGTGTGATCAATGGATGATTACACTGCTGCGTGTTTCCCTTCAGAAATGGAGTTAAATCCCAGGCTCTTTGTCTTACTACAAGCAAGACTTCGTTTCAGGTAAGGGCAGTCACTCTCAGCTCAAACGAACTACATCGTTCACAAAGCTCACACATTTCTCATCTTAACTGACAAGCATTGGATGTTAGAGGACTAGTTCTTTGTATCAGTTTCAGAATCAGAGTTGGACTAGATATGGTCTGTATGTGTAGGAAATACCGTTCTTTTGTTCTCAGCACACTCACGTTTCCTGCTGTCTTAGAGACTCCTGAAAGCAAGAGCGTGCTTCTCACTCTAAAGCAGAATGTGATCCATGGATGAGAACTATGCTGTGTGTTTCCCTTCAGAAAAGGAGTTAAATCCCAGGCTCTGTGTCTTCCTACAAGCAAGACTTCGTTTCAGGTAAGGGCAGTCACTTTTCAGCTCAAACGAACTACAGTGTTCACTGAGCTCACACGTTTCTCATCTTAACAGACAAGCATAGGATGTTAGAGGTCCAGTGCTTTGTATCAGTTTAAGAAGCAGTGTTGGACTAGATATGGTCCGTATGTGTAGGAAATACCGTTCTTTTGTTCTCAGCACACTCACATTTCCTGCTGTCTTAGAGACTCTAGATAGCAAGAGCGTGCTTCTTGTTCTAATGCAGAGTGTGATCAATGGATGAGACAATGCTGTGTGTTTCACTTCAGAAATGGAGTTAAATCCCATGCTCTGAGTCTCCCTACAAGCAAGACTTCGTTTCAGGTAAGGGCAGTCACTTTTCAGCACAAAGGAACTACATCGTTCACGAAGCTCACACGTTTCTCATCTTAAATGACAAGCATTGGATGTTAGAGGACCAGTGCATTGTATCAGTTTCAGAAGAAGATTTGGACTACATATAGTCCGTATGTGTAGGAAACACCGTTCTTATGTTCTGGGCACACTCAGATTTCCTGATGTATTAGAGACTCTAGAATGCAAGAGCGTGCTTCTTGCTCTAAAGCAGAGTGTGATCCATGGATGAGAACTCTGCTGTGTGTTTCCCTTCAGAAATGGAGTTAAATCCCAGGCTCTGTGTCTTCCTACAGGCAAGACTTCGTTTCAGGTAAGGGCAGTCACTTTTCTGCTCAAATGAACTACATCGTTCACGGAACTCACACGTTTCTCATCTTAACTGACAAGCATTGGATGTTAGAGGGTCAGTGCTTTGTATCAGTTTCAGAAGCAGATTTGGACTACATATGGTCCGTATGTGTATGAAACACCGTTCTTTTGTTCTGGGCACACTCATATTTCCTGCTGTATTAGAGACTCTAGAAAGTACAGTGTGCTTCTCGCTCTAAAGCAGAGTGTGATCGATGGATGAGAACTATGCTGTGTGTTTTCCTTCAGAAATGGACTTAAATCCCAGGCTCTGTGTCTTACTACAAGCAAGACTTCGTTTCAGGTAAGGGCAGTGACTTTTCAGTTCAAAGGCACTACATCGTTCACAAAGCTCACACGTTTCTCATCCTAACAGACAAGCATTGGATGTTAGAGGACCAGTGCTTTGTATCAGTTTAAGAAGCAGATTTGGACTAGAAATGTTCCTTATGTGTAAGAAACTCCGTTGTTTTGTTCTCAGCACACTCACGTTTCCTGCTGTCTTAGAGACTCTAGAAAGCAAGAGCGTGCTTCTCTTTCTAATGCAGAGTGTGTTCCATGGATGAAAACTATGCTGTGTGTTTCCCTTCAGAAAAGGAGTTAAATGCCAGGCTCTGAGTCTTCCTACAAGCAAGACTTCGTTTCAGGTTAGGGGAGTCACTTCTCTGCTCAAACGAACTACATCGTTCACGGAACTCACACGTTTCTCATCTTAACTGACAAGCATTGGATGTTAGAGGACCAGTGCTTTGTATCAGTTTCAGAAGAAGCGTTGGACTAGATATGGTCCATATGTGTAGGAAACACCGTTCTTTTGTTCTCAGCACACTCACGTTTCCTGCTGTCTTATAGACTCTAGAAAGCAAGAGCGTGCTTCTCGCTCTAAAGCAGAGTGTGATCCATGGATGAGAACTATGCTGTGTGTTTGCCTTCAGAAATGGAGTTAAATCCCAGGCTCTGAGACTTCCTACAAGCAAGACTTCATTTCAGGTAAGGGCAGTCACTTTTCTGCTCAAATGAACTACATCGTTCACTGAGCTCACACGTTTCTCTTCTTAACTGACAAGCATTGGATGTTAGAGGGTCAGTGCATTGTATCAGTTTCAGAAGCAGATTTGGACTAGATATGGTCCATATGTGTAGGAAACACCGTTCTTTTTTTCTGGGCAGACTCAGATTTCCTCCTGTCTTAGAGACTCTAGAAAGCAAGAGTGTGTTTCTCGCTCTAAAGCAGAGTGTGATCCATGTATGAATACTATGCTGTGTGTTTCCCTTCAGAAGTGGAGTTAAATCCCATGCTCTGAGTCTTACTACAAGCAAGACTTCGTTTCAGGTAAGGGCAGTCACTTTTCAGCTCAAACGAACTACATCTTTCCCGGGGCTCACACGTTTCTCATCTTAACAGACAAGCATTGGATGTTAGAGGTCCTGTGCTTTGTATCAGTTTCAGAAGCAGAGTTGGACTAGATATGGTCTGTATGTGTAGGAAACACCGTTCTTTTGTTCTCAGCACACTCACGTTTCCTGCTGTCTTAGAGACTCTAGAAAGCAAGAGCGTGCTTCTTGTTCTAAAGCAGAGTGTGATCAATGGATGATTACACTGCTGCGTGTTTCCCTTCAGAAATGGAGTTAAATCCCAGGCTCTTTGTCTTACTACAAGCAAGACTTCGTTTCAGGTAAGGGCAGTCACTCTCAGCTCAAACGAACTACATCGTTCACAAAGCTCACACATTTCTCATCTTAACTGACAAGCATTGGATGTTAGAGGACTAGTTCTTTGTATCAGTTTCAGAATCAGAGTTGGACTAGATATGGTCTGTATGTGTAGGAAATACCGTTCTTTTGTTCTCAGCACACTCACGTTTCCTGCTGTCTTAGAGACTCTAGAAAGCAAGAGCGTGCTTCTCACTCTAAAGCAGAATGTGATCCATGGATGAGAACTATGCTGTGTGTTTCCCTTCACAAATTGCGTTAAATCCCAGGCTCTGTGTCTTCCTACAAGCAAGACTTCGTTTCAGGTAAGGGCAGTCACTTTTCAGCTCAAACGAACTACAGTGTTCACTGAGCTCACACGTTTCTCATCTTAACAGACAAGCATAGGATGTTAGAGGACCAGTGCTTTGTATCAGTTTAAGAAGCAGTGTTGGACTAGATATGGTCCGTATGTGTAGGAAATACCGTTCTTTTGTTCTCAGCACACTCACATTTCCTGCTGTCTTAGAGACTCTAGATAGCAAGAGCGTGCTTCTTGTTCTAATGCAGAGTGTGATCAATGGATGAGACAATGCTGTGTGTTTCACTTCAGAAATGGAGTTAAATCCCATGCTCTGAGTCTCCCTACAAGCAAGACTTCGTTTCAGGTAAGGGCAGTCACTTTTCAGCACAAAGGAACTACATCGTTCTCGAAGCTCACACGTTTCTCATCTTAAATGACAAGCATTGGATGTTAGAGGACCAGTGCATTGTATCAGTTTCAGAAGAAGATTTGGACTACATATAGTCCGTATGTGTAGGAAACACCGTTCTTATGTTCTGGGCACACTCAGATTTCCTGATGTATTAGAGACTCTAGAAAGCAAGAGCGTGCTTCTTGCTCTAAAGCAGAGTGTGATCCATGGATGAGAACTCTGCTGTGTGTTTCCCTTCAGAAATGGAGTTAAATCCCAGGCTCTGTGTCTTCCTACAGGCAAGACTTCGTTTCAGGTAAGGGCAGTCACTTTTCTGCTCAAATGAACTACATCGTTCACGGAACTCACACGTTTCTCATCTTAACTGACAAGCATTGGATGTTAGAGGGTCAGTGCTTTGTATCAGTTTCAGAAGCAGATTTGGACTACATATGGTCCGTATGTGTATGAAACACCGTTCTTTTGTTCTGGGCACACTCATATTTCCTGCTGTATTAGAGACTCTAGAAAGTACAGTGTGCTTCTCGCTCTAAAGCAGAGTGTGATCGATGGATGAGAACTATGCTGTGTGTTTTCCTTCAGAAATGGACTTAAATCCCAGGCTCTGTGTCTTACTACAAGCAAGACTTCGTTTCAGGTAAGGGCAGTGACTTTTCAGTTCAAAGGCACTACATCGTTCACAAAGCTCACACGTTTCTCATCCTAACAGACAAGCATTGGATGTTAGAGGACCAGTGCTTTGTATCAGTTTAAGAAGCAGATTTGGACTAGAAATGTTCCTTATGTGTAGGAAACTCCGTTCTTTTGTTCTCAGCACACTCACGTTTCCTGCTGTCTTAGAGACTCTAGAAAGCAAGAGCGTGCTTCTCTTTCTAATGCAGAGTGTGTTCCATGGATGAAAACTATGCTGTGTGTTTCCCTTCAGAAAAGGAGTTAAATGCCAGGCTCTGAGTCTTCCTACAAGCAAGACTTCGTTTCAGGTTAGGGGAGTCACTTCTCTGCTCAAACGAACTACATCGTTCACGGAACTCACACGTTTCTCATCTTAACTGACAAGCATTGGATGTTAGAGGACCAGTGCTTTGTATCAGTTTCAGAAGAAGCGTTGGACTAGATATGGTCCATATGTATAGGAAACACCGTTCTTTTGTTCTCAGCACACTCACGTTTCCTGCTGTCTTATAGACTCTAGAAAGCAAGAGCGTGCTTCTCGCTCTAAAGCAGAGTGTGATCCATGGATGAGAACTATGCTGTGTGTTTGCCTTCAGAAATGGAGTTAAATCCCAGGCTCTGAGACTTCCTACAAGCAAGACTTCATTTCAGGTAAGGGCAGTCACTTTTCTGCTCAAATGAACTACATCGTTCACTGAGCTCACACGTTTCTCTTCTTAACTGACAAGCATTGGATGTTAGAGGGTCAGTGCATTGTATCAGTTTCAGAAGCAGATTTGGACTAGATATGGTCCATATGTGTAGGAAACACCGTTCTTTTTTTCTGGGCAGACTCAGATTTCCTCCTGTCTTAGAGACTCTAGAAAGCAAGAGTGTGTTTCTCGCTCTAAAGCAGAGTGTGATCCATGTATGAATACTATGCTGTGTGTTTCCCTTCAGAAGTGGAGTTAAATCCCATGCTCTGAGTCTTACTACAAGCAAGACTTCGTTTCAGGTAAGGGCAGTCACTTTTCAGCTCAAACGAACTACATCTTTCCCGGGGCTCACACGTTTCTCATCTTAACAGACAAGCATTGGATGTTAGAGGTCCTGTGCTTTGTATCAGTTTCAGAAGCAGAGTTGGACTAGATATGGTCCGTATGTGTAGGAAACACCGTTCTTTTGTTCTCAGCACACTCACGTTTCCTGCTGTCTTAGAGACTCTAGAAAGCAAGAGCGTGCTTCTTGTTCTAAAGCAGAGTGTGATCAATGGATGATTACACTGCTGCGTGTTTCCCTTCAGAAATGGAGTTAAATCCCAGGCTCTTTGTCTTACTACAAGCAAGACTTCGTTTCAGGTAAGGGCAGTCACTCTCAGCTCAAACGAACTAGATCGTTCACAAAGCTCACACATTTCTCATCTTAACTGACAAGCATTGGATGTTAGAGGACTAGTTCTTTGTATCAGTTTCAGAATCAGAGTTGGACTAGATATGGTCTGTATGTGTAGGAAATACCGTTCTTTTGTTCTCAGCACACTCACGTTTCCTGCTGTCTTAGAGACTCCTGAAAGCAAGAGCGTGCTTCTCACTCTAAAGCAGAATGTGATCCATGGATGAGAACTATGCTGTGTGTTTCCCTTCACAAATTGCGTTAAATCCCAGGCTCTGTGTCTTCCTACAAGCAAGACTTCGTTTCAGGTAAGGGCAGTCACTTTTCAGCTCAAACGAACTACAGTGTTCACTGAGCTCACACGTTTCTCATCTTAACAGACAAGCATAGGATGTTAGAGGACCAGTGCTTTGTATCAGTTTAAGAAGCAGTGTTGGACTAGATATGGTCCGTATGTGTAGGAAATACCGTTCTTTTGTTCTCAGCACACTCACATTTCCTGCTGTCTTAGAGACTCTAGATAGCAAGAGCGTGCTTCTTGTTCTAATGCAGAGTGTGATCAATGGATGAGACAATGCTGTGTGTTTCACTTCAGAAATGGAGTTAAATCCCATGCTCTGAGTCTCCCTACAAGCAAGACTTCGTTTCAGGTAAGGGCAGTCACTTTTCAGCACAAAGGAACTACATCGTTCACGAAGCTCACACGTTTCTCATCTTAAATGACAAGCATTGGATGTTAGAGGACCAGTGCATTGTATCAGTTTCAGAAGAAGATTTGGACTACATATAGTCCGTATGTGTAGGAAACACCGTTCTTATGTTCTGGGCACACTCAGATTTCCTGATGTATTAGAGACTCTAGAATGCAAGAGCGTGCTTCTTGCTCTAAAGCAGAGTGTGATCCATGGATGAGAACTCTGCTGTGTGTTTCCCTTCAGAAATGGAGTTAAATCCCAGGCTCTGTGTCTTCCTACAGGCAAGACTTCGTTTCAGGTAAGGGCAGTCACTTTTCTGCTCAAATGAACTACATCGTTCACGGAACTCACACGTTTCTCATCTTAACTGACAAGCATTGGATGTTAGAGGGTCAGTGCTTTGTATCAGTTTCAGAAGCAGATTTGGACTACATATGGTCCGTATGTGTATGAAACACCGTTCTTTTGTTCTGGGCACACTCATATTTCCTGCTGTATTAGAGACTCTAGAAAGTACAGTGTGCTTCTCGCTCTAAAGCAGAGTGTGATCGATGGATGAGAACTATGCTGTGTGTTTTCCTTCAGAAATGGACTTAAATCCCAGGCTCTGTGTCTTACTACAAGCAAGACTTCGTTTCAGGTAAGGGCAGTGACTTTTCAGTTCAAAGGCACTACATCGTTCACAAAGCTCACACGTTTCTCATCCTAACAGACAAGCATTGGATGTTAGAGGACCAGTGCTTTGTATCAGTTTAAGAAGCAGATTTGGACTAGAAATGTTCCTTATGTGTAAGAAACTCCGTTGTTTTGTTCTCAGCACACTCACGTTTCCTGCTGTCTTAGAGACTCTAGAAAGCAAGAGCGTGCTTCTCTTTCTAATGCAGAGTGTGTTCCATGGATGAAAACTATGCTGTGTGTTTCCCTTCAGAAAAGGAGTTAAATCCCAGGCTCTGAGTCTTCCTACAAGCAAGACTTCGTTTCAGGTTAGGGGAGTCACTTCTCTGCTCAAACGAACTACATCGTTCACGGAACTCACACGTTTCTCTTCTTAACTGACAAGCATTGGATGTTAGAGGACCAGTGCTTTGTATCAGTTTCAGAAGAAGCGTTGGACTAGATATGGTCCATATGTGTAGGAAACACCGTTCTTTTGTTCTCAGCACACTCACGTTTCCTGCTGTCTTATAGACTCTAGAAAGCAAGAGCGTGCTTCTCGCTCTAAAGCAGAGTGTGATCCATGGATGAGAACTATGCTGTGTGTTTGCCTTCAGAAATGGAGTTAAATCCCAGGCTCTGAGACTTCCTACAAGCAAGACTTCATTTCAGGTAAGGGCAGTCACTTTTCTGCTCAAATGAACTACATCGTTCACTGAGCTCACACGTTTCTCTTCTTAACTGACAAGCATTGGATGTTAGAGGGTCAGTGCATTGTATCAGTTTCAGAAGCAGATTTGGACTAGATATGGTCCATATGTGTAGGAAACACCGTTCTTTTTTTCTGGGCAGACTCAGATTTCCTCCTGTCTTAGAGACTCTAGAAAGCAAGAGTGTGTTTCTCGCTCTAAAGCAGAGTGTGATCCATGTATGAATACTATGCTGTGTGTTTCCCTTCAGAAGTGGAGTTAAATCCCATGCTCTGAGTCTTACTACAAGCAAGACTTCGTTTCAGGTAAGGGCAGTCACTTTTCAGCTCAAACGAACTACATCTTTCCCGGGGCTCACACGTTTCTCATCTTAACAGACAAGCATTGGATGTTAGAGGTCCTGTGCTTTGTATCAGTTTCAGAAGCAGAGTTGGACTAGATATGGTCCGTATGTGTAGGAAACACCGTTCTTTTGTTCTCAGCACACTCACGTTTCCTGCTGTCTTAGAGACTCTAGAAAGCAAGAGCGTGCTTCTTGTTCTAAAGCAGAGTGTGATCAATGGATGATTACACTGCTGCGTGTTTCCCTTCAGAAATGGAGTTAAATCCCAGGCTCTTTGTCTTACTACAAGCAAGACTTCGTTTCAGGTAAGGGCAGTCACTCTCAGCTCAAACGAACTAGATCGTTCACAAAGCTCACACATTTCTCATCTTAACTGACAAGCATTGGATGTTAGAGGACTAGTTCTTTGTATCAGTTTCAGAATCAGAGTTGGACTAGATATGGTCTGTATGTGTAGGAAATACCGTTCTTTTGTTCTCAGCACACTCACGTTTCCTGCTGTCTTAGAGACTCCTGAAAGCAAGAGCGTGCTTCTCACTCTAAAGCAGAATGTGATCCATGGATGAGAACTATGCTGTGTGTTTCCCTTCACAAATTGCGTTAAATCCCAGGCTCTGTGTCTTCCTACAAGCAAGACTTCGTTTCAGGTAAGGGCAGTCACTTTTCAGCTCAAACGAACTACAGTGTTCACTGAGCTCACACGTTTCTCATCTTAACAGACAAGCATAGGATGTTAGAGGACCAGTGCTTTGTATCAGTTTAAGAAGCAGTGTTGGACTAGATATGGTCCGTATGTGTAGGAAATACCGTTCTTTTGTTCTCAGCACACTCACATTTCCTGCTGTCTTAGAGACTCTAGATAGCAAGAGCGTGCTTCTTGTTCTAATGCAGAGTGTGATCAATGGATGAGACAATGCTGTGTGTTTCACTTCAGAAATGGAGTTAAATCCCATGCTCTGAGTCTCCCTACAAGCAAGACTTCGTTTCAGGTAAGGGCAGTCACTTTTCAGCACAAAGGAACTACATCGTTCACGAAGCTCACACGTTTCTCATCTTAAATGACAAGCATTGGATGTTAGAGGACCAGTGCATTGTATCAGTTTCAGAAGAAGATTTGGACTACATATAGTCCGTATGTGTAGGAAACACCGTTCTTATGTTCTGGGCACACTCAGATTTCCTGATGTATTAGAGACTCTAGAATGCAAGAGCGTGCTTCTTGCTCTAAAGCAGAGTGTGATCCATGGATGAGAACTCTGCTGTGTGTTTCCCTTCAGAAATGGAGTTAAATCCCAGGCTCTGTGTCTTCCTACAGGCAAGACTTCGTTTCAGGTAAGGGCAGTCACTTTTCTGCTCAAATGAACTACATCGTTCACGGAACTCACACGTTTCTCATCTTAACTGACAAGCATTGGATGTTAGAGGGTCAGTGCTTTGTATCAGTTTCAGAAGCAGATTTGGACTACATATGGTCCGTATGTGTATGAAACACCGTTCTTTTGTTCTGGGCACACTCATATTTCCTGCTGTATTAGAGACTCTAGAAAGTACAGTGTGCTTCTCGCTCTAAAGCAGAGTGTGATCGATGGATGAGAACTATGCTGTGTGTTTTCCTTCAGAAATGGACTTAAATCCCAGGCTCTGTGTCTTACTACAAGCAAGACTTCGTTTCAGGTAAGGGCAGTGACTTTTCAGTTCAAAGGCACTACATCGTTCACAAAGCTCACACGTTTCTCATCCTAACAGACAAGCATTGGATGTTAGAGGACCAGTGCTTTGTATCAGTTTAAGAAGCAGATTTGGACTAGAAATGTTCCTTATGTGTAAGAAACTCCGTTGTTTTGTTCTCAGCACACTCACGTTTCCTGCTGTCTTAGAGACTCTAGAAAGCAAGAGCGTGCTTCTCTTTCTAATGCAGAGTGTGTTCCATGGATGAAAACTATGCTGTGTGTTTCCCTTCAGAAAAGGAGTTAAATCCCAGGCTCTGAGTCTTCCTACAAGCAAGACTTCGTTTCAGGTTAGGGGAGTCACTTCTCTGCTCAAACGAACTACATCGTTCACGGAACTCACACGTTTCTCTTCTTAACTGACAAGCATTGGATGTTAGAGGACCAGTGCTTTGTATCAGTTTCAGAAGAAGCGTTGGACTAGATATGGTCCATATGTGTAGGAAACACCGTTCTTTTGTTCTCAGCACACTCACGTTTCCTGCTGTCTTATAGACTCTAGAAAGCAAGAGCGTGCTTCTCGCTCTAAAGCAGAGTGTGATCCATGGATGAGAACTATGCTGTGTGTTTGCCTTCAGAAATGGAGTTAAATCCCAGGCTCTGAGACTTCCTACAAGCAAGACTTCATTTCAGGTAAGGGCAGTCACTTTTCTGCTCAAATGAACTACATCGTTCACTGAGCTCACACGTTTCTCTTCTTAACTGACAAGCATTGGATGTTAGAGGGTCAGTGCATTGTATCAGTTTCAGAAGCAGATTTGGACTAGATATGGTCCATATGTGTAGGAAACACCGTTCTTTTTTTCTGGGCAGACTCAGATTTCCTCCTGTCTTAGAGACTCTAGAAAGCAAGAGTGTGTTTCTCGCTCTAAAGCAGAGTGTGATCCATGTATGAATACTATGCTGTGTGTTTCCCTTCAGAAGTGGAGTTAAATCCCATGCTCTGAGTCTTACTACAAGCAAGACTTCGTTTCAGGTAAGGGCAGTCACTTTTCAGCTCAAACGAACTACATCTTTCCCGGGGCTCACACGTTTCTCATCTTAACAGACAAGCATTGGATGTTAGAGGTCCTGTGCTTTGTATCAGTTTCAGAAGCAGAGTTGGACTAGATATGGTCCGTATGTGTAGGAAACACCGTTCTTTTGTTCTCAGCACACTCACGTTTCCTGCTGTCTTAGAGACTCTAGAAAGCAAGAGCGTGCTTCTTGTTCTAAAGCAGAGAGTGATCAATGGATGATTACACTGCTGCGTGTTTCCCTTCAGAAATGGAGTTAAATCCCAGGCTCTTTGTCTTCCTACAAGCAAGACTTCGTTTCAGGTAAGGGCAGTCACTTTTCAGCTCAAACGAACTACAGTGTTCACTGAGCTCACACGTTTCTCATCTTAACAGACAAGCATAGGATGTTAGAGGACCAGTGCTTTGTATCAGTTTAAGAAGCAGTGTTGGACTAGATATGGTCCGTATGTGTAGGAAATACCGTTCTTTTGTTCTCAGCACACTCACATTTCCTGCTGTCTTAGAGACTCTAGATAGCAAGAGCGTGCTTCTTGTTCTAATGCAGAGTGTGATCAATGGATGAGAACACTGCTGTGTGTTTCACTTCAGAAATGGAGGTAATCCCATGCTCTGAGTCTTCCTACAAGCAAGACTTCGTTTCAGGTAAAGGCAGTTACTTTACAGCTCAAACGAACTACATCGTTCACGAAGGTGACACGTTTCGGATCTTACCTGACAAGCATTGGATGTTAGAGGACCTGTGGTTTGTTTCTGTTTCAGAAGCAGAGTTGAATTGATATGGTCCGCAATTTAGGAAACACCGTTCTTTTGTTCTGAGCACACTCAGGTTTCCTGCTGTATTAGAGACTCTAGAAAGCAAGAGCGTGCTTCTTGTTCTAAAGTAGAGTGTGATCAATGGATGAGACAATGCTGTGTGTTTCACTTCAGAAATGGAGTTAAATCCCATGCTCTGAGTCTCCCTACAAGCAAGACTTCGTTTCAGGTAAGGGCAGTCACTTTTCTGCACAAAGGAACTACATCGTTCACGAAGCTCACACGTTTCTCATCTTAACTGACAAGCATTGGATGTTAGAGGACCAGGGCATTGTATCAGTTTCAGAAGAAGATTTGGACTACATATAGTCCGTATGTGTAGGAAACACCGTTCTTATGTTCTGGGCACACTCAGATTTCCTGATGTATTAGAGACTCTAGAAAGCAAGAGCGTGCTTCTTGCTCTAAAGCAGAGTGTGATCCATGGATGAGAACTCTGCTGTGTGTTTCCCTTCAGAAATGGAGTTAAATCCCAGGCTCTGTGTCTTCCTACAGGCAAGACTTCGTTTCAGGTAAGGGCAGTCACTTTTCTGCTCAAACGAACTACATCGTTCACGGAACTCACACGTTTCTCATCTTAACTGACAAGCATTGGATGTTAGAGGGTCATTGCTTTGTATCAGTTTCAGAAGCAGATTTGGACTACATATTGTCCGTATGTGTATGAAACACCGTTCTTTTGTTCTGGGCACACTCAGATTTCCTGCTGTATTAGAGACTCTAGAAAGTACAGTGTGCTTCTCGCTCTAAAGCAGAGTGTGATCGATGGATGAGAACTATGCTGTGTGTTTCCCTTCAGAAATGGACTTAAATCCCAGGCTCTGTGTCTTACTAAAAGCAAGACTTCGTTTCAGGTAAGGGCAGTGACTTTTCAGTTCAAAGGCACTACATCGTTCACAAAGCTCACACGTTTCTCATCCTAACAGACAAGCATTGGATGTTAGAGGACCAGTGCTTTGTATCAGTTTAAGAAGCAGATTTGGACTAGATATGTTCCTTATGTGTAGGAAACACCGTTCTTTTGTTCTCAGCACACTCACGTTTCCTGCTGTCTTAGAGACTCTAGAAAGCAAGAGCGTGCTTCTCTTTCTAATGCAGAGTGTGTTCCATGGATGAAAACTATGCTGTGTGTTTCCCTTCAGAAAAGGAGTTAAATCCCAGGCTCTGAGTCTTCCTACAAGCAAGACTTCGTTTCAGGTTAGGGGAGTCACTTCTCTGCTCAAACGAACTACATCGTTCACGGAACTCACACGTTTCTCATCTTAACTGACAAGCATTGGATGTTAGAGGACCAGTGCTTTGTATCAGTTTCAGAAGAAGCGTTGGACTAGATATGATCCATATGTTTAGGAAACACCGTTCTTTTGTTCTCAGCACACTCACGTTTCCTGGTGTCTTATAGACTCTAGAAAGCAAGAGCGTGCTTCTCGCTCTAAAGCAGAGTGTGATCCATGGATGAGAACTATGCTGTGTGTTTGCCTTCAGAAATGGAGTTAAATCCCAGGCTCTGAGACTTCCTACAAGCAAGACTTCATTTCAGGTAAGGGCAGTCACTTTTCTGCTCAAATGAACTACATCGTTCACTGAGCTCACACGTTTCTCTTCTTAACTGACAAGCATTGGATGTTAGAGGGTCAGTGCATTGTATCAGTTTCAGAAGCAGATTTGGACTAGATATGGTCCATATGTGTAGGAAACACCGTTCTTTTTTTCTGGGCAGACTCAGATTTCCTCCTGTCTTAGAGACTCTAGAAAGCAAGAGTGTGTTTCTCGCTCTAAAGCAGAGTGTGATCCATGTATGAATACTATGCTGTGTGTTTCCCTTCAGAAGTGGAGTTAAATCCCATGCTCTGAGTCTTACTACAAGCAAGACTTCGTTTCAGGTAAGGGCAGTCACTTTTCAGCTCAAACGAACTACATCTTTCCCGGGGCTCACACGTTTCTCATCTTAACAGACAAGCATTGGATGTTAGAGGTCCTGTGCTTTGTATCAGTTTCAGAAGCAGAGTTGGACTAGATATGGTCCGTATGTGTAGGAAACACCGTTCTTTTGTTCTCAGCACACTCACGTTTCCTGCTGTCTTAGAGACTCTAGAAAGCAAGAGCGTGCTTCTTGTTCTAAAGCAGAGTGTGATCAATGGATGATTACACTGCTGCGTGTTTCCCTTCAGAAATGGAGTTAAATCCCAGGCTCTTTGTCTTACTACAAGCAAGACTTCGTTTCAGGTAAGGGCAGTCACTCTCAGCTCAAACGAACTACATCGTTCACAAAGCTCACACATTTCTCATCTTAACTGACAAGCATTGGATGTTAGAGGACTAGTTCTTTGTATCAGTTTCAGAATCAGAGTTGGACTAGATATGGTCCGTATGTGTAGGAAATACCGTTCTTTTGTTCTCAGCACACTCACGTTTCCTGCTGTCTTAGAGACTCTAGAAAGCAAGAGCGTGCTTCTCACTCTAAAGCAGAATGTGATCCATGGATGAGAACTATGCTGTGTGTTTCCCTTCACAAATTGCGGTAAATCCCAGGCTCTGTGTCTTCCTACAAGCAAGACTTCGTTTCAGGTAAGGGCAGTCACTTTTCAGCTCAAACGAACTACATTGTTCACTGAGCTCACACGTTTCTCATCTTAACAGACAAGCATAGGATGTTAGAGGACCAGTGCTTTGTATCAGTTTAAGAAGCAGTGTTGGACTAGATATGGTCCGTATGTGTAGGAAATACCGTTCTTTTGTTCTCAGCACACTCACATTTCCTGCTGTCTTAGAGACTCTAGATAGCAAGAGCGTGCTTCTTGTTCTAATGCAGAGTGTGATCAATGGATGAGAACACTGCTGTGTGTTTCACTTCAGAAATGGAGGTAATCCCATGCTCTGAGTCTTCCTACAAGCAAGACTTCGTTTCAGGTAAAGGCAGTTACTTTACAGCTCAAACGAACTACATCGTTCACGAAGGTGACACGTTTCGGATCTTACCTGACAAGCATTGGATGTTAGAGGACCTGTGGTTTGTTTCTGTTTCAGAAGCAGAGTTGAATTGATATGGTCCGCAATTTAGGAAACACCGTTCTTTTGTTCTGAGCACACTCAGGTTTCCTGCTGTATTAGAGACTCTAGAAAGCAAGAGCGTGCTTCTTGTTCTAAAGTAGAGTGTGATCAATGGATGAGACAATGCTGTGTGTTTCACTTCAGAAATGGAGTTAAATCCCATGCTCTGAGTCTCCCTACAAGCAAGACTTCGTTTCAGGTAAGGGCAGTCACTTTTCAGCACAAAGGAACTACATCGTTCACGAAGCTCACACGTTTCTCATCTTAAATGACAAGCATTGGATGTTAGAGGACCAGTGCATTGTATCAGTTTCAGAAGAAGATTTGGACTACATATAGTCCGTATGTGTAGGAAACACCGTTCTTATGTTCTGGGCACACTCAGATTTCCTGATGTATTAGAGACTCTAGAATGCAAGAGCGTGCTTCTTGCTCTAAAGCAGAGTGTGATCCATGGATGAGAACTCTGCTGTGTGTTTCCCTTCAGAAATGGAGTTAAATCCCAGGCTCTGTGTCTTCCTACAGGCAAGACTTCGTTTCAGGTAAGGGCAGTCACTTTTCTGCTCAAATGAACTACATCGTTCACGGAACTCACACGTTTCTCATCTTAACTGACAAGCATTGGATGTTAGAGGGTCAGTGCTTTGTATCAGTTTCAGAAGCAGATTTGGACTACATATGGTCCGTATGTGTATGAAACACCGTTCTTTTGTTCTGGGCACACTCATATTTCCTGCTGTATTAGAGACTCTAGAAAGTACAGTGTGCTTCTCGCTCTAAAGCAGAGTGTGATCGATGGATGAGAACTATGCTGTGTGTTTTCCTTCAGAAATGGACTTAAATCCCAGGCTCTGTGTCTTACTACAAGCAAGACTTCGTTTCAGGTAAGGGCAGTGACTTTTCAGTTCAAAGGCACTACATCGTTCACAAAGCTCACACGTTTCTCATCCTAACAGACAAGCATTGGATGTTAGAGGACCAGTGCTTTGTATCAGTTTAAGAAGCAGATTTGGACTAGAAATGTTCCTTATGTGTAAGAAACTCCGTTGTTTTGTTCTCAGCACACTCACGTTTCCTGCTGTCTTAGAGACTCTAGAAAGCAAGAGCGTGCTTCTCTTTCTAATGCAGAGTGTGTTCCATGGATGAAAACTATGCTGTGTGTTTCCCTTCAGAAAAGGAGTTAAATCCCAGGCTCTGAGTCTTCCTACAAGCAAGACTTCGTTTCAGGTTAGGGGAGTCACTTCTCTGCTCAAACGAACTACATCGTTCACGGAACTCACACGTTTCTCTTCTTAACTGACAAGCATTGGATGTTAGAGGACCAGTGCTTTGTATCAGTTTCAGAAGAAGCGTTGGACTAGATATGGTCCATATGTGTAGGAAACACCGTTCTTTTGTTCTCAGCACACTCACGTTTCCTGCTGTCTTATAGACTCTAGAAAGCAAGAGCGTGCTTCTCGCTCTAAAGCAGAGTGTGATCCATGGATGAGAACTATGCTGTGTGTTTGCCTTCAGAAATGGAGTTAAATCCCAGGCTCTGAGACTTCCTACAAGCAAGACTTCATTTCAGGTAAGGGCAGTCACTTTTCTGCTCAAATGAACTACATCGTTCACTGAGCTCACACGTTTCTCTTCTTAACTGACAAGCATTGGATGTTAGAGGGTCAGTGCATTGTATCAGTTTCAGAAGCAGATTTGGACTAGATATGGTCCATATGTGTAGGAAACACCGTTCTTTTTTTCTGGGCAGACTCAGATTTCCTCCTGTCTTAGAGACTCTAGAAAGCAAGAGTGTGTTTCTCGCTCTAAAGCAGAGTGTGATCCATGTATGAATACTATGCTGTGTGTTTCCCTTCAGAAGTGGAGTTAAATCCCATGCTCTGAGTCTTACTACAAGCAAGACTTCGTTTCAGGTAAGGGCAGTCACTTTTCAGCTCAAACGAACTACATCTTTCCCGGGGCTCACACGTTTCTCATCTTAACAGACAAGCATTGGATGTTAGAGGTCCTGTGCTTTGTATCAGTTTCAGAAGCAGAGTTGGACTAGATATGGTCCGTATGTGTAGGAAACACCGTTCTTTTGTTCTCAGCACACTCACGTTTCCTGCTGTCTTAGAGACTCTAGAAAGCAAGAGCGTGCTTCTTGTTCTAAAGCAGAGTGTGATCAATGGATGATTACACTGCTGCGTGTTTCCCTTCAGAAATGGAGTTAAATCCCAGGCTCTTTGTCTTACTACAAGCAAGACTTCGTTTCAGGTAAGGGCAGTCACTCTCAGCTCAAACGAACTAGATCGTTCACAAAGCTCACACATTTCTCATCTTAACTGACAAGCATTGGATGTTAGAGGACTAGTTCTTTGTATCAGTTTCAGAATCAGAGTTGGACTAGATATGGTCTGTATGTGTAGGAAATACCGTTCTTTTGTTCTCAGCACACTCACGTTTCCTGCTGTCTTAGAGACTCCTGAAAGCAAGAGCGTGCTTCTCACTCTAAAGCAGAATGTGATCCATGGATGAGAACTATGCTGTGTGTTTCCCTTCACAAATTGCGTTAAATCCCAGGCTCTGTGTCTTCCTACAAGCAAGACTTCGTTTCAGGTAAGGGCAGTCACTTTTCAGCTCAAACGAACTACAGTGTTCACTGAGCTCACACGTTTCTCATCTTAACAGACAAGCATAGGATGTTAGAGGACCAGTGCTTTGTATCAGTTTAAGAAGCAGTGTTGGACTAGATATGGTCCGTATGTGTAGGAAATACCGTTCTTTTGTTCTCAGCACACTCACATTTCCTGCTGTCTTAGAGACTCTAGATAGCAAGAGCGTGCTTCTTGTTCTAATGCAGAGTGTGATCAATGGATGAGACAATGCTGTGTGTTTCACTTCAGAAATGGAGTTAAATCCCATGCTCTGAGTCTCCCTACAAGCAAGACTTCGTTTCAGGTAAGGGCAGTCACTTTTCAGCACAAAGGAACTACATCGTTCACGAAGCTCACACGTTTCTCATCTTAAATGACAAGCATTGGATGTTAGAGGACCAGTGCATTGTATCAGTTTCAGAAGAAGATTTGGACTACATATAGTCCGTATGTGTAGGAAACACCGTTCTTATGTTCTGGGCACACTCAGATTTCCTGATGTATTAGAGACTCTAGAATGCAAGAGCGTGCTTCTTGCTCTAAAGCAGAGTGTGATCCATGGATGAGAACTCTGCTGTGTGTTTCCCTTCAGAAATGGAGTTAAATCCCAGGCTCTGTGTCTTCCTACAGGCAAGACTTCGTTTCAGGTAAGGGCAGTCACTTTTCTGCTCAAATGAACTACATCGTTCACGGAACTCACACGTTTCTCATCTTAACTGACAAGCATTGGATGTTAGAGGGTCAGTGCTTTGTATCAGTTTCAGAAGCAGATTTGGACTACATATGGTCCGTATGTGTATGAAACACCGTTCTTTTGTTCTGGGCACACTCATATTTCCTGCTGTATTAGAGACTCTAGAAAGTACAGTGTGCTTCTCGCTCTAAAGCAGAGTGTGATCGATGGATGAGAACTATGCTGTGTGTTTTCCTTCAGAAATGGACTTAAATCCCAGGCTCTGTGTCTTACTACAAGCAAGACTTCGTTTCAGGTAAGGGCAGTGACTTTTCAGTTCAAAGGCACTACATCGTTCACAAAGCTCACACGTTTCTCATCCTAACAGACAAGCATTGGATGTTAGAGGACCAGTGCTTTGTATCAGTTTAAGAAGCAGATTTGGACTAGAAATGTTCCTTATGTGTAAGAAACTCCGTTGTTTTGTTCTCAGCACACTCACGTTTCCTGCTGTCTTAGAGACTCTAGAAAGCAAGAGCGTGCTTCTCTTTCTAATGCAGAGTGTGTTCCATGGATGAAAACTATGCTGTGTGTTTCCCTTCAGAAAAGGAGTTAAATCCCAGGCTCTGAGTCTTCCTACAAGCAAGACTTCGTTTCAGGTTAGGGGAGTCACTTCTCTGCTCAAACGAACTACATCGTTCACGGAACTCACACGTTTCTCTTCTTAACTGACAAGCATTGGATGTTAGAGGACCAGTGCTTTGTATCAGTTTCAGAAGAAGCGTTGGACTAGATATGGTCCATATGTGTAGGAAACACCGTTCTTTTGTTCTCAGCACACTCACGTTTCCTGCTGTCTTATAGACTCTAGAAAGCAAGAGCGTGCTTCTCGCTCTAAAGCAGAGTGTGATCCATGGATGAGAACTATGCTGTGTGTTTGCCTTCAGAA
Source organism: Onychomys leucogaster (assembly GCA_949786385.1). Taxonomy (NCBI): domain Eukaryota; kingdom Metazoa; phylum Chordata; class Mammalia; order Rodentia; family Cricetidae; genus Onychomys; species Onychomys leucogaster. The sequence goes on from CATKUP010000047.1 coordinate 1,594,431, forward strand.
ATGGAGTTAAATCCCAGGCTCTGAGACTTCCTACAAGCAAGACTTCATTTCAGGTAAGGGCAGTCACTTTTCTGCTCAAATGAACTACATCGTTCACTGAGCTCACACGTTTCTCTTCTTAACTGACAAGCATTGGATGTTAGAGGGTCAGTGCATTGTATCAGTTTCAGAAGCAGATTTGGACTAGATATGGTCCATATGTGTAGGAAACACCGTTCTTTTTTTCTGGGCAGACTCAGATTTCCTCCTGTCTTAGAGACTCTAGAAAGCAAGAGTGTGTTTCTCGCTCTAAAGCAGAGTGTGATCCATGTATGAATACTATGCTGTGTGTTTCCCTTCAGAAGTGGAGTTAAATCCCATGCTCTGAGTCTTACTACAAGCAAGACTTCGTTTCAGGTAAGGGCAGTCACTTTTCAGCTCAAACGAACTACATCTTTCCCGGGGCTCACACGTTTCTCATCTTAACAGACAAGCATTGGATGTTAGAGGTCCTGTGCTTTGTATCAGTTTCAGAAGCAGAGTTGGACTAGATATGGTCCGTATGTGTAGGAAACACCGTTCTTTTGTTCTCAGCACACTCACGTTTCCTGCTGTCTTAGAGACTCTAGAAAGCAAGAGCGTGCTTCTTGTTCTAAAGCAGAGAGTGATCAATGGATGATTACACTGCTGCGTGTTTCCCTTCAGAAATGGAGTTAAATCCCAGGCTCTTTGTCTTCCTACAAGCAAGACTTCGTTTCAGGTAAGGGCAGTCACTTTTCAGCTCAAACGAACTACAGTGTTCACTGAGCTCACACGTTTCTCATCTTAACAGACAAGCATAGGATGTTAGAGGACCAGTGCTTTGTATCAGTTTAAGAAGCAGTGTTGGACTAGATATGGTCCGTATGTGTAGGAAATACCGTTCTTTTGTTCTCAGCACACTCACATTTCCTGCTGTCTTAGAGACTCTAGATAGCAAGAGCGTGCTTCTTGTTCTAATGCAGAGTGTGATCAATGGATGAGAACACTGCTGTGTGTTTCACTTCAGAAATGGAGGTAATCCCATGCTCTGAGTCTTCCTACAAGCAAGACTTCGTTTCAGGTAAAGGCAGTTACTTTACAGCTCAAACGAACTACATCGTTCACGAAGGTGACACGTTTCGGATCTTACCTGACAAGCATTGGATGTTAGAGGACCTGTGGTTTGTTTCTGTTTCAGAAGCAGAGTTGAATTGATATGGTCCGCAATTTAGGAAACACCGTTCTTTTGTTCTGAGCACACTCAGGTTTCCTGCTGTATTAGAGACTCTAGAAAGCAAGAGCGTGCTTCTTGTTCTAAAGTAGAGTGTGATCAATGGATGAGACAATGCTGTGTGTTTCACTTCAGAAATGGAGTTAAATCCCATGCTCTGAGTCTCCCTACAAGCAAGACTTCGTTTCAGGTAAGGGCAGTCACTTTTCTGCACAAAGGAACTACATCGTTCACGAAGCTCACACGTTTCTCATCTTAACTGACAAGCATTGGATGTTAGAGGACCAGGGCATTGTATCAGTTTCAGAAGAAGATTTGGACTACATATAGTCCGTATGTGTAGGAAACACCGTTCTTATGTTCTGGGCACACTCAGATTTCCTGATGTATTAGAGACTCTAGAAAGCAAGAGCGTGCTTCTTGCTCTAAAGCAGAGTGTGATCCATGGATGAGAACTCTGCTGTGTGTTTCCCTTCAGAAATGGAGTTAAATCCCAGGCTCTGTGTCTTCCTACAGGCAAGACTTCGTTTCAGGTAAGGGCAGTCACTTTTCTGCTCAAACGAACTACATCGTTCACGGAACTCACACGTTTCTCATCTTAACTGACAAGCATTGGATGTTAGAGGGTCATTGCTTTGTATCAGTTTCAGAAGCAGATTTGGACTACATATTGTCCGTATGTGTATGAAACACCGTTCTTTTGTTCTGGGCACACTCAGATTTCCTGCTGTATTAGAGACTCTAGAAAGTACAGTGTGCTTCTCGCTCTAAAGCAGAGTGTGATCGATGGATGAGAACTATGCTGTGTGTTTCCCTTCAGAAATGGACTTAAATCCCAGGCTCTGTGTCTTACTAAAAGCAAGACTTCGTTTCAGGTAAGGGCAGTGACTTTTCAGTTCAAAGGCACTACATCGTTCACAAAGCTCACACGTTTCTCATCCTAACAGACAAGCATAGGATGTTAGAGGACCAGTGCTTTGTATCAGTTTAAGAAGCAGATTTGGACTAGATATGTTCCTTATGTGTAGGAAACACCGTTCTTTTGTTCTCAGCACACTCACGTTTCCTGCTGTCTTAGAGACTCTAGAAAGCAAGAGCGTGCTTCTCTTTCTAATGCAGAGTGTGTTGCATGGATGAAAACTATGCTGTGTGTTTCCCTTCAGAAAAGGAGTTAAATCCCAGGCTCTGAGTCTTCCTACAAGCAAGACTTCGTTTCAGGTTAGGGGAGTCACTTCTCTGCTCAAACGAACTACATCGTTCACGGAACTCACACGTTTCTCATCTTAACTGACAAGCATTGGATGTTAGAGGACCAGTGCTTTGTATCAGTTTCAGAAGAAGCGTTGGACTAGATATGATCCATATGTGTAGGAAACACCGTTCTTTTGTTCTCAGCACACTCACGTTTCCTGGTGTCTTATAGACTCTAGAAAGCAAGAGCGTGCTTCTCGCTCTAAAGCAGAGTGTGATCCATGGATGAGAACTATGCTGTGTGTTTGCCTTCAGAAATGGAGTTAAATCCCAGGCTCTGAGACTTCCTACAAGCAAGACTTCATTTCAGGTAAGGGCAGTCACTTTTCTGCTCAAATGAACTACATCGTTCACTGAGCTCACACGTTTCTCTTCTTAACTGACAAGCATTGGATGTTAGAGGGTCAGTGCATTGTATCAGTTTCAGAAGCAGATTTGGACTAGATATGGTCCATATGTGTAGGAAACACCGTTCTTTTTTTCTGGGCAGACTCAGATTTCCTCCTGTCTTAGAGACTCTAGAAAGCAAGAGTGTGTTTCTCGCTCTAAAGCAGAGTGTGATCCATGTATGAATACTATGCTGTGTGTTTCCCTTCAGAAGTGGAGTTAAATCCCATGCTCTGAGTCTTACTACAAGCAAGACTTCGTTTCAGGTAAGGGCAGTCACTTTTCAGCTCAAACGAACTACATCTTTCCCGGGGCTCACACGTTTCTCATCTTAACAGACAAGCATTGGATGTTAGAGGTCCTGTGCTTTGTATCAGTTTCAGAAGCAGAGTTGGACTAGATATGGTCCGTATGTGTAGGAAACACCGTTCTTTTGTTCTCAGCACACTCACGTTTCCTGCTGTCTTAGAGACTCTAGAAAGCAAGAGCGTGCTTCTTGTTCTAAAGCAGAGTGTGATCAATGGATGATTACACTGCTGCGTGTTTCCCTTCAGAAATGGAGTTAAATCCCAGGCTCTTTGTCTTACTACAAGCAAGACTTCGTTTCAGGTAAGGGCAGTCACTCTCAGCTCAAACGAACTACATCGTTCACAAAGCTCACACATTTCTCATCTTAACTGACAAGCATTGGATGTTAGAGGACTAGTTCTTTGTATCAGTTTCAGAATCAGAGTTGGACTAGATATGGTCCGTATGTGTAGGAAATACCGTTCTTTTGTTCTCAGCACACTCACGTTTCCTGCTGTCTTAGAGACTCTAGAAAGCAAGAGCGTGCTTCTCACTCTAAAGCAGAATGTGATCCATGGATGAGAACTATGCTGTGTGTTTCCCTTCACAAATTGCGGTAAATCCCAGGCTCTGTGTCTTCCTACAAGCAAGACTTCGTTTCAGGTAAGGGCAGTCACTTTTCAGCTCAAACGAACTACATTGTTCACTGAGCTCACACGTTTCTCATCTTAACAGACAAGCATAGGATGTTAGAGGACCAGTGCTTTGTATCAGTTTAAGAAGCAGTGTTGGACTAGATATGGTCCGTATGTGTAGGAAATACCGTTCTTTTGTTCTCAGCACACTCACATTTCCTGCTGTCTTAGAGACTCTAGATAGCAAGAGCGTGCTTCTTGTTCTAATGCAGAGTGTGATCAATGGATGAGAACACTGCTGTGTGTTTCACTTCAGAAATGGAGGTAATCCCATGCTCTGAGTCTTCCTACAAGCAAGACTTCGTTTCAGGTAAAGGCAGTTACTTTACAGCTCAAACGAACTACATCGTTCACGAAGGTGACACGTTTCGGATCTTACCTGACAAGCATTGGATGTTAGAGGACCTGTGGTTTGTTTCTGTTTCAGAAGCAGAGTTGAATTGATATGGTCCGCAATTTAGGAAACACCGTTCTTTTGTTCTGAGCACACTCAGGTTTCCTGCTGTATTAGAGACTCTAGAAAGCAAGAGCGTGCTTCTTGTTCTAAAGTAGAGTGTGATCAATGGATGAGACAATGCTGTGTGTTTCACTTCAGAAATGGAGTTAAATCCCATGCTCTGAGTCTCCCTACAAGCAAGACTTCGTTTCAGGTAAGGGCAGTCACTTTTCTGCACAAAGGAACTACATCGTTCACTAAGCTCACACGTTTCTCATCTTAACTGACAAGCATTGGATGTTAGAGGTCCAGGGCATTGTATCAGTTTCAGAAGAAGATTTGGACTACATATAGTCCGTATGTGTAGGAAACACCGTTCTTATGTTCTGGGCACACTCAGATTTCCTGATGTATTAGAGACTCTAGAAAGCAAGAGCGTGCTTCTTGCTCTAAAGCAGAGTGTGATCCATGGATGAGAACTCTGCTGTGTATTTCCCTTCAGAAATGGAGTTAAATCCCAGGCTCTGTGTCTTCCTACAGGCAAGACTTCGTTTCAGGTAAGGGCAGTCACTTTTCTGCTCAAACGAACTACATCGTTCACGGAACTCACACGTTTCTCATCTTAACTGACAAGCATTGGATGTTAGAGGGTCAGTGCTTTGTATCAGTTTCAGAAGCAGATTTGGACTACATATTGTCCGTATGTGTATGAAACACCGTTTTTGTTCTGGGCACACTCAGATTTCCTGCTGTATTAGAGACTCTAGAAAGTACAGTGTGCTTCTCGCTCTAAAGCAGAGTGTGATCGATGGATGAGAACTATGCTGTGTGTTTCCCTTCAGAAATGGACTTAAATCCCAGGCTCTGTGTCTTACTACAAGCAAGACTTCGTTTCAGGTAAGGGCAGTGACTTTTCAGTTCAAAGGCACTACATCGTTCACAAAGCTCACACGTTTCTCATCCTAACAGACAAGCATTGGATGTTAGAGGACCAGTGCTTTGTATCAGTTTAAGAAGCAGATTTGGACTAGATATGTTCCTTATGTGTAGGAAACACCGTTCTTATGTTCTGGGCACACTCAGATTTCCTGATGTATTAGAGACTCTAGAAAGCAAGAGCGTGCTTCTTGCTCTAAAGCAGAGTGTGATCCATGGATGAGAACTCTGCTGTGTGTTTCCCTTCAGAAATGGAGTTAAATCCCAGGCTCTGTGTCTTCCTACAGGCAAGACTTCGTTTCAGGTAAGGGCAGTCACTTTTCTGCTCAAATGAACTACATCGTTCACGGAACTCACACGTTTCTCATCTTAACTGACAAGCATTGGATGTTAGAGGGTCAGTGCTTTGTATCAGTTTCAGAAGCAGATTTGGACTACATATGGTCCGTATGTGTATGAAACACCGTTCTTTTGTTCTGGGCACACTCATATTTCCTGCTGTATTAGAGACTCTAGAAAGTACAGTGTGCTTCTCGCTCTAAAGCAGAGTGTGATCGATGGATGAGAACTATGCTGTGTGTTTTCCTTCAGAAATGGACTTAAATCCCAGGCTCTGTGTCTTACTACAAGCAAGACTTCGTTTCAGGTAAGGGCAGTGACTTTTCAGTTCAAAGGCACTACATCGTTCACAAAGCTCACACGTTTCTCATCCTAACAGACAAGCATTGGATGTTAGAGGACCAGTGCTTTGTATCAGTTTAAGAAGCAGATTTGGACTAGAAATGTTCCTTATGTGTAGGAAACTCCGTTCTTTTGTTCTCAGCACACTCACGTTTCCTGCTGTCTTAGAGACTCTAGAAAGCAAGAGCGTGCTTCTCTTTCTAATGCAGAGTGTGTTCCATGGATGAAAACTATGCTGTGTGTTTCCCTTCAGAAAAGGAGTTAAATCCCAGGCTCTGAGTCTTCCTACAAGCAAGACTTCGTTTCAGGTTAGGGGAGTCACTTCTCTGCTCAAACGAACTACATCGTTCACGGAACTCACACGTTTCTCATCTTAACTGACAAGCATTGGATGTTAGAGGACCAGTGCTTTGTATCAGTTTCAGAAGAAGCGTTGGACTAGATATGGTCCATATGTATAGGAAACACCGTTCTTTTGTTCTCAGCACACTCACGTTTCCTGCTGTCTTATAGACTCTAGAAAGCAAGAGCGTGCTTCTCGCTCTAAAGCAGAGTGTGATCCATGGATGAGAACTATGCTGTGTGTTTGCCTTCAGAAATGGAGTTAAATCCCAGGCTCTGAGACTTCCTACAAGCAAGACTTCATTTCAGGTAAGGGCAGTCACTTTTCTGCTCAAATGAACTACATCGTTCACTGAGCTCACACGTTTCTCTTCTTAACTGACAAGCATTGGATGTTAGAGGGTCAGTGCATTGTATCAGTTTCAGAAGCAGATTTGGACTAGATATGGTCCATATGTGTAGGAAACACCGTTCTTTTTTTCTGGGCAGACTCAGATTTCCTCCTGTCTTAGAGACTCTAGAAAGCAAGAGTGTGTTTCTCGCTCTAAAGCAGAGTGTGATCCATGTATGAATACTATGCTGTGTGTTTCCCTTCAGAAGTGGAGTTAAATCCCATGCTCTGAGTCTTACTACAAGCAAGACTTCGTTTCAGGTAAGGGCAGTCACTTTTCAGCTCAAACGAACTACATCTTTCCCGGGGCTCACACGTTTCTCATCTTAACAGACAAGCATTGGATGTTAGAGGTCCTGTGCTTTGTATCAGTTTCAGAAGCAGAGTTGGACTAGATATGGTCCGTATGTGTAGGAAACACCGTTCTTTTGTTCTCAGCACACTCACGTTTCCTGCTGTCTTAGAGACTCTAGAAAGCAAGAGCGTGCTTCTTGTTCTAAAGCAGAGTGTGATCAATGGATGATTACACTGCTGCGTGTTTCCCTTCAGAAATGGAGTTAAATCCCAGGCTCTTTGTCTTACTACAAGCAAGACTTCGTTTCAGGTAAGGGCAGTCACTCTCAGCTCAAACGAACTAGATCGTTCACAAAGCTCACACATTTCTCATCTTAACTGACAAGCATTGGATGTTAGAGGACTAGTTCTTTGTATCAGTTTCAGAATCAGAGTTGGACTAGATATGGTCTGTATGTGTAGGAAATACCGTTCTTTTGTTCTCAGCACACTCACGTTTCCTGCTGTCTTAGAGACTCCTGAAAGCAAGAGCGTGCTTCTCACTCTAAAGCAGAATGTGATCCATGGATGAGAACTATGCTGTGTGTTTCCCTTCACAAATTGCGTTAAATCCCAGGCTCTGTGTCTTCCTACAAGCAAGACTTCGTTTCAGGTAAGGGCAGTCACTTTTCAGCTCAAACGAACTACAGTGTTCACTGAGCTCACACGTTTCTCATCTTAACAGACAAGCATAGGATGTTAGAGGACCAGTGCTTTGTATCAGTTTAAGAAGCAGTGTTGGACTAGATATGGTCCGTATGTGTAGGAAATACCGTTCTTTTGTTCTCAGCACACTCACATTTCCTGCTGTCTTAGAGACTCTAGATAGCAAGAGCGTGCTTCTTGTTCTAATGCAGAGTGTGATCAATGGATGAGACAATGCTGTGTGTTTCACTTCAGAAATGGAGTTAAATCCCATGCTCTGAGTCTCCCTACAAGCAAGACTTCGTTTCAGGTAAGGGCAGTCACTTTTCAGCACAAAGGAACTACATCGTTCACGAAGCTCACACGTTTCTCATCTTAAATGACAAGCATTGGATGTTAGAGGACCAGTGCATTGTATCAGTTTCAGAAGAAGATTTGGACTACATATAGTCCGTATGTGTAGGAAACACCGTTCTTATGTTCTGGGCACACTCAGATTTCCTGATGTATTAGAGACTCTAGAATGCAAGAGCGTGCTTCTTGCTCTAAAGCAGAGTGTGATCCATGGATGAGAACTCTGCTGTGTGTTTCCCTTCAGAAATGGAGTTAAATCCCAGGCTCTGTGTCTTCCTACAGGCAAGACTTCGTTTCAGGTAAGGGCAGTCACTTTTCTGCTCAAATGAACTACATCGTTCACGGAACTCACACGTTTCTCATCTTAACTGACAAGCATTGGATGTTAGAGGGTCAGTGCTTTGTATCAGTTTCAGAAGCAGATTTGGACTACATATGGTCCGTATGTGTATGAAACACCGTTCTTTTGTTCTGGGCACACTCATATTTCCTGCTGTATTAGAGACTCTAGAAAGTACAGTGTGCTTCTCGCTCTAAAGCAGAGTGTGATCGATGGATGAGAACTATGCTGTGTGTTTTCCTTCAGAAATGGACTTAAATCCCAGGCTCTGTGTCTTACTACAAGCAAGACTTCGTTTCAGGTAAGGGCAGTGACTTTTCAGTTCAAAGGCACTACATCGTTCACAAAGCTCACACGTTTCTCATCCTAACAGACAAGCATTGGATGTTAGAGGACCAGTGCTTTGTATCAGTTTAAGAAGCAGATTTGGACTAGAAATGTTCCTTATGTGTAAGAAACTCCGTTGTTTTGTTCTCAGCACACTCACGTTTCCTGCTGTCTTAGAGACTCTAGAAAGCAAGAGCGTGCTTCTCTTTCTAATGCAGAGTGTGTTCCATGGATGAAAACTATGCTGTGTGTTTCCCTTCAGAAAAGGAGTTAAATCCCAGGCTCTGAGTCTTCCTACAAGCAAGACTTCGTTTCAGGTTAGGGGAGTCACTTCTCTGCTCAAACGAACTACATCGTTCACGGAACTCACACGTTTCTCTTCTTAACTGACAAGCATTGGATGTTAGAGGACCAGTGCTTTGTATCAGTTTCAGAAGAAGCGTTGGACTAGATATGGTCCATATGTGTAGGAAACACCGTTCTTTTGTTCTCAGCACACTCACGTTTCCTGCTGTCTTATAGACTCTAGAAAGCAAGAGCGTGCTTCTCGCTCTAAAGCAGAGTGTGATCCATGGATGAGAACTATGCTGTGTGTTTGCCTTCAGAAATGGAGTTAAATCCCAGGCTCTGAGACTTCCTACAAGCAAGACTTCATTTCAGGTAAGGGCAGTCACTTTTCTGCTCAAATGAACTACATCGTTCACTGAGCTCACACGTTTCTCTTCTTAACTGACAAGCATTGGATGTTAGAGGGTCAGTGCATTGTATCAGTTTCAGAAGCAGATTTGGACTAGATATGGTCCATATGTGTAGGAAACACCGTTCTTTTTTTCTGGGCAGACTCAGATTTCCTCCTGTCTTAGAGACTCTAGAAAGCAAGAGTGTGTTTCTCGCTCTAAAGCAGAGTGTGATCCATGTATGAATACTATGCTGTGTGTTTCCCTTCAGAAGTGGAGTTAAATCCCATGCTCTGAGTCTTACTACAAGCAAGACTTCGTTTCAGGTAAGGGCAGTCACTTTTCAGCTCAAACGAACTACATCTTTCCCGGGGCTCACACGTTTCTCATCTTAACAGACAAGCATTGGATGTTAGAGGTCCTGTGCTTTGTATCAGTTTCAGAAGCAGAGTTGGACTAGATATGGTCCGTATGTGTAGGAAACACCGTTCTTTTGTTCTCAGCACACTCACGTTTCCTGCTGTCTTAGAGACTCTAGAAAGCAAGAGCGTGCTTCTTGTTCTAAAGCAGAGAGTGATCAATGGATGATTACACTGCTGCGTGTTTCCCTTCAGAAATGGAGTTAAATCCCAGGCTCTTTGTCTTCCTACAAGCAAGACTTCGTTTCAGGTAAGGGCAGTCACTTTTCAGCTCAAACGAACTACAGTGTTCACTGAGCTCACACGTTTCTCATCTTAACAGACAAGCATAGGATGTTAGAGGACCAGTGCTTTGTATCAGTTTAAGAAGCAGTGTTGGACTAGATATGGTCCGTATGTGTAGGAAATACCGTTCTTTTGTTCTCAGCACACTCACATTTCCTGCTGTCTTAGAGACTCTAGATAGCAAGAGCGTGCTTCTTGTTCTAATGCAGAGTGTGATCAATGGATGAGAACACTGCTGTGTGTTTCACTTCAGAAATGGAGGTAATCCCATGCTCTGAGTCTTCCTACAAGCAAGACTTCGTTTCAGGTAAAGGCAGTTACTTTACAGCTCAAACGAACTACATCGTTCACGAAGGTGACACGTTTCGGATCTTACCTGACAAGCATTGGATGTTAGAGGACCTGTGGTTTGTTTCTGTTTCAGAAGCAGAGTTGAATTGATATGGTCCGCAATTTAGGAAACACCGTTCTTTTGTTCTGAGCACACTCAGGTTTCCTGCTGTATTAGAGACTCTAGAAAGCAAGAGCGTGCTTCTTGTTCTAAAGTAGAGTGTGATCAATGGATGAGACAATGCTGTGTGTTTCACTTCAGAAATGGAGTTAAATCCCATGCTCTGAGTCTCCCTACAAGCAAGACTTCGTTTCAGGTAAGGGCAGTCACTTTTCTGCACAAAGGAACTACATCGTTCACGAAGCTCACACGTTTCTCATCTTAACTGACAAGCATTGGATGTTAGAGGACCAGGGCATTGTATCAGTTTCAGAAGAAGATTTGGACTACATATAGTCCGTATGTGTAGGAAACACCGTTCTTATGTTCTGGGCACACTCAGATTTCCTGATGTATTAGAGACTCTAGAAAGCAAGAGCGTGCTTCTTGCTCTAAAGCAGAGTGTGATCCATGGATGAGAACTCTGCTGTGTGTTTCCCTTCAGAAATGGAGTTAAATCCCAGGCTCTGTGTCTTCCTACAGGCAAGACTTCGTTTCAGGTAAGGGCAGTCACTTTTCTGCTCAAACGAACTACATCGTTCACGGAACTCACACGTTTCTCATCTTAACTGACAAGCATTGGATGTTAGAGGGTCATTGCTTTGTATCAGTTTCAGAAGCAGATTTGGACTACATATTGTCCGTATGTGTATGAAACACCGTTCTTTTGTTCTGGGCACACTCAGATTTCCTGCTGTATTAGAGACTCTAGAAAGTACAGTGTGCTTCTCGCTCTAAAGCAGAGTGTGATCGATGGATGAGAACTATGCTGTGTGTTTCCCTTCAGAAATGGACTTAAATCCCAGGCTCTGTGTCTTACTAAAAGCAAGACTTCGTTTCAGGTAAGGGCAGTGACTTTTCAGTTCAAAGGCACTACATCGTTCACAAAGCTCACACGTTTCTCATCCTAACAGACAAGCATTGGATGTTAGAGGACCAGTGCTTTGTATCAGTTTAAGAAGCAGATTTGGACTAGATATGTTCCTTATGTGTAGGAAACACCGTTCTTTTGTTCTCAGCACACTCACGTTTCCTGCTGTCTTAGAGACTCTAGAAAGCAAGAGCGTGCTTCTCTTTCTAATGCAGAGTGTGTTCCATGGATGAAAACTATGCTGTGTGTTTCCCTTCAGAAAAGGAGTTAAATCCCAGGCTCTGAGTCTTCCTACAAGCAAGACTTCGTTTCAGGTTAGGGGAGTCACTTCTCTGCTCAAACGAACTACATCGTTCACGGAACTCACACGTTTCTCATCTTAACTGACAAGCATTGGATGTTAGAGGACCAGTGCTTTGTATCAGTTTCAGAAGAAGCGTTGGACTAGATATGATCCATATGTTTAGGAAACACCGTTCTTTTGTTCTCAGCACACTCACGTTTCCTGGTGTCTTATAGACTCTAGAAAGCAAGAGCGTGCTTCTCGCTCTAAAGCAGAGTGTGATCCATGGATGAGAACTATGCTGTGTGTTTGCCTTCAGAAATGGAGTTAAATCCCAGGCTCTGAGACTTCCTACAAGCAAGACTTCATTTCAGGTAAGGGCAGTCACTTTTCTGCTCAAATGAACTACATCGTTCACTGAGCTCACACGTTTCTCTTCTTAACTGACAAGCATTGGATGTTAGAGGGTCAGTGCATTGTATCAGTTTCAGAAGCAGATTTGGACTAGATATGGTCCATATGTGTAGGAAACACCGTTCTTTTTTTCTGGGCAGACTCAGATTTCCTCCTGTCTTAGAGACTCTAGAAAGCAAGAGTGTGTTTCTCGCTCTAAAGCAGAGTGTGATCCATGTATGAATACTATGCTGTGTGTTTCCCTTCAGAAGTGGAGTTAAATCCCATGCTCTGAGTCTTACTACAAGCAAGACTTCGTTTCAGGTAAGGGCAGTCACTTTTCAGCTCAAACGAACTACATCTTTCCCGGGGCTCACACGTTTCTCATCTTAACAGACAAGCATTGGATGTTAGAGGTCCTGTGCTTTGTATCAGTTTCAGAAGCAGAGTTGGACTAGATATGGTCCGTATGTGTAGGAAACACCGTTCTTTTGTTCTCAGCACACTCACGTTTCCTGCTGTCTTAGAGACTCTAGAAAGCAAGAGCGTGCTTCTTGTTCTAAAGCAGAGTGTGATCAATGGATGATTACACTGCTGCGTGTTTCCCTTCAGAAATGGAGTTAAATCCCAGGCTCTTTGTCTTACTACAAGCAAGACTTCGTTTCAGGTAAGGGCAGTCACTCTCAGCTCAAACGAACTACATCGTTCACAAAGCTCACACATTTCTCATCTTAACTGACAAGCATTGGATGTTAGAGGACTAGTTCTTTGTATCAGTTTCAGAATCAGAGTTGGACTAGATATGGTCCGTATGTGTAGGAAATACCGTTCTTTTGTTCTCAGCACACTCACGTTTCCTGCTGTCTTAGAGACTCTAGAAAGCAAGAGCGTGCTTCTCACTCTAAAGCAGAATGTGATCCATGGATGAGAACTATGCTGTGTGTTTCCCTTCACAAATTGCGGTAAATCCCAGGCTCTGTGTCTTCCTACAAGCAAGACTTCGTTTCAGGTAAGGGCAGTCACTTTTCAGCTCAAACGAACTACATTGTTCACTGAGCTCACACGTTTCTCATCTTAACAGACAAGCATAGGATGTTAGAGGACCAGTGCTTTGTATCAGTTTAAGAAGCAGTGTTGGACTAGATATGGTCCGTATGTGTAGGAAATACCGTTCTTTTGTTCTCAGCACACTCACATTTCCTGCTGTCTTAGAGACTCTAGATAGCAAGAGCGTGCTTCTTGTTCTAATGCAGAGTGTGATCAATGGATGAGAACACTGCTGTGTGTTTCACTTCAGAAATGGAGGTAATCCCATGCTCTGAGTCTTCCTACAAGCAAGACTTCGTTTCAGGTAAAGGCAGTTACTTTACAGCTCAAACGAACTACATCGTTCACGAAGGTGACACGTTTCGGATCTTACCTGACAAGCATTGGATGTTAGAGGACCTGTGGTTTGTTTCTGTTTCAGAAGCAGAGTTGAATTGATATGGTCCGCAATTTAGGAAACACCGTTCTTTTGTTCTGAGCACACTCAGGTTTCCTGCTGTATTAGAGACTCTAGAAAGCAAGAGCGTGCTTCTTGTTCTAAAGTAGAGTGTGATCAATGGATGAGACAATGCTGTGTGTTTCACTTCAGAAATGGAGTTAAATCCCATGCTCTGAGTCTCCCTACAAGCAAGACTTCGTTTCAGGTAAGGGCAGTCACTTTTCTGCACAAAGGAACTACATCGTTCACTAAGCTCACACGTTTCTCATCTTAACTGACAAGCATTGGATGTTAGAGGACCAGGGCATTGTATCAGTTTCAGAAGAAGATTTGGACTACATATAGTCCGTATGTGTAGGAAACACCGTTCTTATGTTCTGGGCACACTCAGATTTCCTGATGTATTAGAGACTCTAGAAAGCAAGAGCGTGCTTCTTGCTCTAAAGCAGAGTGTGATCCATGGATGAGAACTCTGCTGTGTATTTCCCTTCAGAAATGGAGTTAAATCCCAGGCTCTGTGTCTTCCTACAGGCAAGACTTCGTTTCAGGTAAGGGCAGTCACTTTTCTGCTCAAACGAACTACATCGTTCACGGAACTCACACGTTTCTCATCTTAACTGACAAGCATTGGATGTTAGAGGGTCAGTGCTTTGTATCAGTTTCAGAAGCAGATTTGGACTACATATTGTCCGTATGTGTATGAAACACCGTTTTTGTTCTGGGCACACTCAGATTTCCTGCTGTATTAGAGACTCTAGAAAGTACAGTGTGCTTCTCGCTCTAAAGCAGAGTGTGATCGATGGATGAGAACTATGCTGTGTGTTTCCCTTCAGAAATGGACTTAAATCCCAGGCTCTGTGTCTTACTACAAGCAAGACTTCGTTTCAGGTAAGGGCAGTGACTTTTCAGTTCAAAGGCACTACATCGTTCACAAAGCTCACACGTTTCTCATCCTAACAGACAAGCATTGGATGTTAGAGGACCAGTGCTTTGTATCAGTTTAAGAAGCAGATTTGGACTAGATATGTTCCTTATGTGTAGGAAACACCGTTCTTTTGTTCTCAGCACACTCACGTTTCCTGCTGTCTTAGAGACACTAGAAAGCAAGAGCGTGCTTCTCTTTCTAGTGCAGAGTGTGTTGCATGGATGAAAACTATGCTGTGTGTTTCCCTTCAGAAAAGGAGTTAAATCCCAGGCTCTGAGTCTTCCTACAAGCAAGACTTCATTTCAGGTTAGGGGAGTCACTTCTCTGCTCAAACGAACTACATCGTTCACGAAGCTCACATGTTTCTCATCTTAACTGACAAGCATTGGATGTTAGAGGACCAGTGCTTTGTATCAGTTTCAGAAGCAGATTTGGACTAGATATGGTCCATATGTGTAGGAAACACCGTTCTTTTTTTCTGGGCAGACTCAGATTTCCTCCTGTCTTATAGACTCTAGAAAGCAAGAGTGTGTTTCTCGCTCTAAAGCAGAGTGTGATCCATGTATGAATACTATGCTGTGTGTTTCCCTTCAGAAGTGGAGTTAAATCCCATGCTCTGAGTCTTCCTATAAGCAAGAATTCGTTTCAGGTAAGGTCAGTCACTTTTCAGCTCAAACGAACTACTTCTTTCCCAGGGCTCACACGTTTCTCATCTTAACAGACAAGCATTGGATGTTAGAGGTCCTGTGCTTTGTATCAGTTTCAGAAGCAGAGTTGGACTAGATATGGTCTGTATGTGTAGGAAACACCGTTCTTTTGTTCTCAGCACACTCACGTTTCCTGCTGTATTAGAGACTCTAGAAAGCAAGAGCGTGCTTCTTGTTCTAAAGCAGAGTGTGATCAATGGATGATTACACTGCTGTGTGTTTTACTTCAGAAATGGAGTTAAATCCCAGGCTCTGAGTCTTCCTACAAGCAATACTTCGTTTCAGGTAAGGGCAGTCACTTTTCAGCTCAAACGAACTACATCTTTCCCGGGGCTCACACGTTTCTCATCTTAACAGACAAGCATTGGATGTTAGAGGTCCTGTGCTTTGTATCAGTTTCAGAAGCAGAGTTGGACTAGATATGGTCCGTATGTGTAGGAAACACCGTTCTTTTGTTCTCAGCACACTCACGTTTCCTGCTGTCTTAGAGACTCTAGAAAGCAAGAGCGTGCTTCTTGTTCTAAAGCAGAGTGTGATCAATGGATGATTACACTGCTGCGTGTTTCCCTTCAGAAATGGAGTTAAATCCCAGGCTCTTTGTCTTACTACAAGCAAGACTTCGTTTCAGGTAAGGGCAGTCACTCTCAGCTCAAACGAACTACATCGTTCACAAAGCTCACACATTTCTCATCTTAACTGACAAGCATTGGATGTTAGAGGACTAGTTCTTTGTATCAGTTTCAGAATCAGAGTTGGACTAGATATGGTCCGTATGTGTAGGAAATACCGTTCTTTTGTTCTCAGCACACTCACGTTTCCTGCTGTCTTAGAGACTCTAGAAAGCAAGAGCGTGCTTCTCACTCTAAAGCAGAATGTGATCCATGGATGAGAACTATGCTGTGTGTTTCCCTTCACAAATTGCGGTAAATCCCAGGCTCTGTGTCTTCCTACAAGCAAGACTTCGTTTCAGGTAAGGGCAGTCACTTTTCAGCTCAAACGAACTACATTGTTCACTGAGCTCACACGTTTCTCATCTTAACAGACAAGCATAGGATGTTAGAGGACCAGTGCTTTGTATCAGTTGAAGAAGCAGTGTTGGACTAGATATGGTCCGTATGTGTAGGAAATACCGTTCTTTTGTTCTCAGCACACTCACATTTCCTGCTGTCTTAGAGACTCTAGATAGCAAGAGCGTGCTTCTTGTTCTAATGCAGAGTGTGATCAATGGATGAGAACACTGCTGTGTGTTTCACTTCAGAAATGGAGGTAATCCCATGCTCTGAGTCTTCCTACAAGCAAGACTTCGTTTCAGGTAAAGGCAGTTACTTTACAGCTCAAACGAACTACATCGTTCACGAAGGTGACACGTTTCGGATCTTACCTGACAAGCATTGGATGTTAGAGGACCTGTGGTTTGTTTCTGTTTCAGAAGCAGAGTTGAATTGATATGGTCCGCAATTTAGGAAACACCGTTCTTTTGTTCTGAGCACACTCAGGTTTCCTGCTGTATTAGAGACTCTAGAAAGCAAGAGCGTGCTTCTTGTTCTAAAGTAGAGTGTGATCAATGGATGAGACAATGCTGTGTGTTTCACTTCAGAAATGGAGTTAAATCCCATGCTCTGAGTCTCCCTACAAGCAAGACTTCGTTTCAGGTAAGGGCAGTCACTTTTCTGCACAAAGGAACTACATCGTTCACTAAGCTCACACGTTTCTCATCTTAACTGACAAGCATTGGATGTTAGAGGACCAGGGCATTGTATCAGTTTCAGAAGAAGATTTGGACTACATATAGTCCGTATGTGTAGGAAACACCGTTCTTATGTTCTGGGCACACTCAGATTTCCTGATGTATTAGAGACTCTAGAAAGCAAGAGCGTGCTTCTTGCTCTAAAGCAGAGTGTGATCCATGGATGAGAACTCTGCTGTGTATTTCCCTTCAGAAATGGAGTTAAATCCCAGGCTCTGTGTCTTCCTACAGGCAAGACTTCGTTTCAGGTAAGGGCAGTCACTTTTCTGCTCAAACGAACTACATCGTTCACGGAACTCACACGTTTCTCATCTTAACTGACAAGCATTGGATGTTAGAGGGTCAGTGCTTTGTATCAGTTTCAGAAGCAGATTTGGACTACATATTGTCCGTATGTGTATGAAACACCGTTTTTGTTCTGGGCACACTCAGATTTCCTGCTGTATTAGAGACTCTAGAAAGTACAGTGTGCTTCTCGCTCTAAAGCAGAGTGTGATCCATGGATGAGAACTATGCTGTGTGTTTCCCTTCAGAAATGGACTTAAATCCCAGGCTCTGTGTCTTACTACAAGCAAGACTTCGTTTCAGGTAAGGGCAGTGACTTTTCAGTTCAAAGGCACTACATCGTTCACAAAGCTCACACGTTTCTCATCCTAACAGACAAGCATTGGATGTTAGAGGACCAGTGCTTTGTATCAGTTTAAGAAGCAGATTTGGACTAGATATGTTCCTTATGTGTAGGAAACACCGTTCTTTTGTTCTCAGCACACTCACGTTTCCTGCTGTCTTAGAGACACTAGAAAGCAAGAGCGTGCTTCTCTTTCTAATGCAGAGTGTGTTGCATGGATGAAAACTATGCTGTGTGTTTCCCTTCAGAAAAGGAGTTAAATCCCAGGCTCTGAGTCTTCCTACAAGCAAGACTTCATTTCAGGTTAGGGGAGTCACTTCTCTGCTCAAACGAACTACATCGTTCACGAAGCTCACATGTTTCTCATCTTAACTGACAAGCATTGGATGTTAGAGGACCAGTGCTTTGTATCAGTTTCAGAAGCAGATTTGGACTAGATATGGTCCATATGTGTAGGAAACACCGTTCTTTTTTTCTGGGCAGACTCAGATTTCCTCCTGTCTTATAGACTCTAGAAAGCAAGAGTGTGTTTCTCGCTCTAAAGCAGAGTGTGATCCATGTATGAATACTATGCTGTGTGTTTCCCTTCAGAAGTGGAGTTAAATCCCATGCTCTGAGTCTTACTATAAGCAAGAATTCGTTTCAGGTAAGGTCAGTCACTTTTCAGCTCAAACGAACTACTTCTTTCCCAGGGCTCACACGTTTCTCATCTTAACAGACAAGCATTGGATGTTAGAGGTCCTGTGCTTTGTATCAGTTTCAGAAGCAGAGTTGGACTAGATATGGTCTGTATGTGTAGGAAACACCGTTCTTTTGTTCTCAGCACACTCACGTTTCCTGCTGTATTAGAGACTCTAGAAAGCAAGAGCGTGCTTCTTGTTCTAAAGCAGAGTGTGATCAATGGATGATTACACTGCTGTGTGTTTTACTTCAGAAATGGAGTTAAATCCCAGGCTCTGAGTCTTCCTACAAGCAATACTTCGTATCAGGTAAGGGCAGTCACTTTTCTGCTCAAACGAACTACATCGTTCATGAAGCTCACACGTTTCTCATCTTAACTGACAAGCATTGGATGTTAGAGGACTAGTTCTTTGTATCAGTTTCAGAATCAGAGTTGGACTAGATATGGTCTGTATGTGTAGGAAATACCGTTCTTTTGTTCTCAGCACACTCACGTTTCCTGCTGTCTTAGAGACTCTAGAAAGCAAGAGCGTGCTTCTCGCTCTAAAGCAGAGTGTGATCCATGGATGAGAACTATGCTGTGTGTTTCCCTTCACAAATTGCGTTAAATCCCAGGCTCTGTGTCTTCCTACAAGCAAGACTTCGTTTCAGGTAAGGGCAGTCACTTTTCAGCTCAAACGAACTACATCATTCACTGAGCTCACACGTTTCTCATCTTAACAGACAAGCATTGGATGTTAGAGGACGAGTGCTTTGTATCAGTTTAAGAGGCAGTGTTGGACTAGATATGGTCCGTATGTGTAGGAAATACCGTTCTATTGTTCTCAGCACACTCACATTTCCTGCTGTCTTAGAGACTCTAGATAGCAAGAGCGTGCTTCTTGTTCTAATGCAGAGTGTGATCAATGGATGAGAACACTGCTGTGTGTTTCACTTCAGAAATGGAGGTAATCCCATGCTCTGAGTCTTCCTACAAGCAAGACTTCGATTAAGGTAAGGGCAGTCACTTTTCTGCTGAAACGAACTACATCGTTCACGGAACTCACACGTTTCTCATCTTAACTGACAAGCATTGGATGTTAGAGGGTCAGTGCTTTGTATCAGTTTCAGAAGCAGATTTGGACTACATATGGTCCGTATGTGTAGGAAACACTGTTCTTTTGTTCTCAGCACACTCACGTTTCCTGCTGTCTTAGAGACTCTAGAAATTAAGAGCGTGCTTCTCTTTCTAATGCAGAGTGTGTTGCATGGATGAAAACTATGCTGTGTGTTTCCCTTCAGAAAAGGAGTTAAATCCCAGGCTCTGAGTCTTCCTACAAGCAAGACTTCGTTTCAGGTTAGGGGAGTCACTTCTCTGCTCAAACGAACTACATCGTTCAGGAATTCACACGTTTCTCATCTTAACTGACAAGCATTGGATGTTAGAGGACCAGTGCTTTGTATCAGTTTCAGAAGAAGCGTTGGACTAGATATGGTCCATAGGTGTAGGAAACACCGTTCTTTTGTTCTCAGCACACTCACGTTTCCTGCTGTCTTATAGACTCTAGATGGCAAGAGCGTGCTTCTCGCTCTAAAGCAGAGTGTGATCCATGGATGAGAACTATGCTGTGTGTTTGCCTTCAGAAATGGAGTTAAATCCCAGGCTCTGAGACTTCCTACAAGCAAGACTTCATTTCAGGTAAGGGCAGTCACTTTTCTGCTCAAATGAACTACATCGTTCACTGAGCTCACACGTTTCTCTTCTTAACTGACAAGCATTGGATGTTAGAGGGTCAGTGCATTGTATCAGTTTCAGAAGCAGATTTGGACTAGATATGGTCCATATGTGTAGGAAACACCATTCTTTTTTTCTGGGCAGACTCAGATTTCCTCCTGTCTTAGAGACTCTAGAAAGCAAGAGTGTGTTTCTCGCTCTAAAGCAGAGTGTGATCCATGTATGAATACTATGCTGTGTGTTTCCCTTCAGAAGTGGAGTTAAATCCCATGCTCTGAGTCTTACTACAAGCAAGACTTCGTTTCAGGTAAGGGCAGTCACTTTTCAGCTCAAACGAACTACATCTTTCCCGGGGCTCACACGTTTCTCATCTTAACAGACAAGCATTGGATGTTAGAGGTCCTGTGCTTTGTATCAGTTTCAGAAGCAGAGTTGGACTAGATATGGTCCGTATGTGTAGGAAACACCGTTCTTTTTTTCTCAGCACACTCACGTTTCCTGCTGTCTTAGAGACTCTAGAAAGCAAGAGCGTGCTTCTTGTTGTAAAGCAGAGTGTGATCAATGGATGATTACACTGCTGCGTGTTTCCCTTCAGAAATGGAGTTAAATCCCAGGCTCTTTGTCTTACTACAAGCAAGACTTCGTTTCAGGTAAGGGCAGTCACTCTCAGCTCAAACGAACTACATCGTTCACAAAGCTCACACATTTCTCATCTTAACTGACAAGCATTGGATGTTAGAGGACTAGTTCTTTGTATCAGTTTCAGAATCAGAGTTGGACTAGATATGGTCCGTATGTGTAGGAAATACCGTTCTTTTGTTCTCAGCACACTCACGTTTCCTGCTGTCTTAGAGACTCTAGAAAGCAAGAGCGTGCTTCTCACTCTAAAGCAGAATGTGATCCATGGATGAGAACTATGCTGTGTGTTTCCCTTCACAAATTGCGGTAAATCCCAGTCTCTGTGTCTTCCTACAAGCAAGACTTCGTTTCAGGTAAGGGCAGTCACTTTTCAGCTCAAACGAACTACATTGTTCACTGAGCTCACACGTTTCTCATCTTAACAGACAAGCATAGGATGTTAGAGGACCAGTGCTTTGTATCAGTTTAAGAAGCAGTGTTGGACTAGATATGGTCCGTATGTGTAGGAAATACCGTTCTTTTGTTCTCAGCACACTCACATTTCCTGCTGTCTTAGAGACTCTAGATAGCAAGAGCGTGCTTCTTGTTCTAATGCAGAGTGTGATCAATGGATGAGAACACTGCTGTGTGTTTCACTTCAGAAATGGAGGTAATCCCATGCTCTGAGTCTTCCTACAATCAAGACTTCGTTTCAGGTAAAGGCAGTTACTTTACAGCTCAAACGAACTACATCGTTCACGAAGGTGACACGTTTCGGATCTTACCTGACAAGCATTGGATGTTAGAGGACCTGT
This sequence comes from Onychomys leucogaster, assembly GCA_949786385.1. Classification (NCBI taxonomy): domain Eukaryota; kingdom Metazoa; phylum Chordata; class Mammalia; order Rodentia; family Cricetidae; genus Onychomys; species Onychomys leucogaster. Next base: position 1,615,807 of record CATKUP010000047.1, read on the forward strand.
GGTTTGTTTCTGTTTCAGAAGCAGAGTTGAATTGATATGGTCCGCAATTTAGGAAACACCGTTCTTTTGTTCTGAGCACACTCAGGTTTCCTGCTGTATTAGAGACTCTAGAAAGCAAGAGCGTGCTTCTTGTTCTAAAGTAGAGTGTGATCAATGGATGAGACAATGCTGTGTGTTTCACTTCAGAAATGGAGTTAAATCCCATGCTCTGAGTCTCCCTACAAGCAAGACTTCGTTTCAGGTAAGGGCAGTCACTTTTCTGCACAAAGGAACTACATCGTTCACTAAGCTCACACGTTTCTCATCTTAACTGACAAGCATTGGATGTTAGAGGACCAGGGCATTGTATCAGTTTCAGAAGAAGATTTGGACTACATATAGTCCGTATGTGTAGGAAACACCGTTCTTATGTTCTGGGCACACTCAGATTTCCTGATGTATTAGAGACTCTAGAAAGCAAGAGCGTGCTTCTTGCTCTAAAGCAGAGTGTGATCCATGGATGAGAACTCTGCTGTGTGTTTCCCTTCAGAAATGGAGTTAAATCCCAGGCTCTGTGTCTTCCTACAGGCAAGACTTCGTTTCAGGTAATGGCAGTCACTTTTCTGCTCAAACGAACTACATCGTTCACGGAACTCACACGTTTCTCATCTTAACTGACAAGCATTGGATGTTAGAGGGTCAGTGCTTTGTATCAGTTTCAGAAGCAGATTTGGACTACATATTGTCCGTATGTGTATGAAACACCATTTTTGTTCTGGGCACACTCAGATTTCCTGCTGTATTAGAGACTCTAGAAAGTACAGTGTGCTTCTCGCTCTAAAGCAGAGTGTGATCGATGGATGAGAACTATGCTGTGTGTTTCCCTTCAGAAATGGACTTAAATCCCAGGCTCTGTGTCTTACTACAAGCAAGACTTCGTTTCAGGTAAGGGCAGTGACTTTTCAGTTCAAAGGCACTACATCGTTCACAAAGCTCACACGTTTCTCATCCTAACAGACAAGCATTGGATGTTAGAGGACCAGTGCTTTGTATCAGTTTAAGAAGCAGATTTGGACTAGATATGTTCCTTATGTGTAGGAAACACCGTTCTTTTGTTCTCAGCACACTCACGTTTCCTGCTGTCTTAGAGACTCTAGAAAGCAAGAGCGTGCTTCTCTATCTAATGCAGAGTGTGTTGCATGGATGAAAACTATGCTGTGTGTTTCCCTTCAGAAAAGGAGTTAAATCCCAGGCTCTGAGTCTTCCTACAAGCAAGACTTCATTTCAGGTTAGGGGAGTCACTTCTCTGCTCAAACGAACTACATCGTTCACGAAGCTCACATGTTTCTCATCTTAACTGACAAGCATTGGATGTTAGAGGACCAGTGCTTTGTATCAGTTTCAGAAGCAGATTTGGACTAGATATGGTCCATATGTGTAGGAAACACCGTTCTTTTTTTCTGGGCAGACTCAGATTTCCTCCTGTCTTATAGACTCTAGAAAGCAAGAGTGTGTTTCTCGCTCTAAAGCAGAGTGTGATCCATGTATGAATACTATGCTGTGTGTTTCCCTTCAGAAGTGGAGTTAAATCCCATGCTCTGAGTCTTACTATAAGCAAGAATTCGTTTCAGGTAAGGGCAGTCACTTTTCAGCTCAAACGAACTACTTCTTTCCCGGGGCTCACACGTTTCTCATCTTAACAGACAAGCATTGGATGTTAGAGGTCCTGTGCTTTGTATCAGTTTCAGAAGCAGAGTTGGACTAGATATGGTCTGTATGTGTAGGAAACACCGTTCTTTTGTTCTCAGCACACTCACGTTTCCTGCTGTATTAGAGACTCTAGAAAGCAAGAGCGTGCTTCTTGTTCTAAAGCAGAGTGTGATCAATGGACGATTACACTGCTGTGTGTTTTACTTCAGAAATGGAGTTAAATCCCAGGCTCTGAGTCTTCCTACAAGCAAGACTTCGTTTCAGGTAAGGGCAGTCACTTTTCTGCTCAAACGAACTACATCGTTCATGAAGCTCACACGTTTCTCATCTTAACTGACAAGCATTGGATGTTAGAGGACTAGTTCTTTGTATCAGTTTCAGAATCAGAGTTGGACTAGATATGGTCTGTATGTGTAGGAAATACCGTTCTTTTGTTCTCAGCACACTCACGTTTCCTGCTGTCTTAGAGACTCTAGAAAGCAAGAGCGTGCTTCTCGCTCTAAAGCAGAGTGTGATCCATGGATGAGAACTATGCTGTGTGTTTCCCTTCACAAATTGCGTTAAATCCCAGGCTCTGTGTCTTCCTACAAGCAAGACTTCGTTTCAGGTAAGGGCAGTCACTTTTCAGCTCAAACGAACTACATCATTCACTGAGCTCACACGTTTCTCATCTTAACAGACAAGCATTGGATGTTAGAGGACGAGTGCTTTGTATCAGTTTAAGAGGCAGTGTTGGACTAGATATGGTCCGTATGTGTAGGAAATACCGTTCTATTGTTCTCAGCACACTCACATTTCCTGCTGTCTTAGAGACTCTAGATAGCAAGAGCGTGCTTCTTGTTCTAATGCAGAGTGTGATCAATGGATGAGAACACTGCTGTGTGTTTCACTTCAGAAATGGAGGTAATCCCATGCTCTGAGTCTTCCTACAAGCAAGACTTCGATTAAGGTAAGGGCAGTCACTTTTCTGCTCAAACGAACTACATCGTTCACGGAACTCACACGTTTCTCATCTTAACTGACAAGCATTGGATGTTAGAGGGTCAGTGCTTTGTATCAGTTTCAGAAGCAGATTTGGACTACATATGGTCCGTATGTGTAGGAAACACCGTTCTTTTGTTCTCAGCACACTCACGTTTCCTGCTGTCTTAGAGACTCTAGAAATTAAGAGCGTGCTTCTCTTTCTAATGCAGAGTGTGTTGCATGGATGAAAACTATGCTGTGTGTTTCCCTTCAGAAATGGAGTTAAATCCCAGGCTCTGAGTCATCCTACAAGCAAGACTTCGTTTCATGTTAGGGGAGTCACTTCTCTGCTCAAACGAACTACATCATTCAGGAATTCACACGTTTCTCATCTTAACTGACAAGCATTGGATGTTAGAGGACCAGTGCTTTGTATCAGTTTCAGAAGAAGCGTTGGACTAGATATGGTCCATATGTGTAGGAAATACCGTTCTTTTGTTCTCAGCACACTCACGTTTCCTGCTGTCTTAGAGACTCTAGAAAGAAAGAGCGTGCTTCTCGCTCTAAAGCAGAGTGTGATCCATGGATGAGAACTATGCTGTGTGTTTCCCTTCACAAATTGCGTTAAATCCCAGGCTCTGTGTCTTCCTACAAGCAAGACTTCGTTTCAGGTAAGGGCAGTCACTTTTCAGCTCAAACGAACTACATCATTCACTGAGCTCACACGTTTCTCATCTTAACAGACAAGCATTGGATGTTAGAGGACCAGTGCTTTGTATCAGTTTAAGAAGCAGTGTTGGACTAGATATGGTCCGTATGTGTAGGAAATACCGTTCTTTTGTTCTCAGCACACTCACATTTCCTGCTGTCTTACAGACTCTAGATAGCAAGAGCGTGCTTCTTATTCTAATGCAGAGTGTGATCAATGGATGAGAACACTGCTGTGTGTTTCACTTCAGAAATGGAGGTAATCCCATGCTCTGAGTCTTCCTAAAAGCAAGACTTCGTTTCAGGTAAAGGCAGTTACTTTACAGCTCAAAAGAACTACATCGTTCACGAAGGTGACACGTTTCGGATCTTACCTGACAAGCATTGGATGTTAGAGGACCTGTGGTTTGTTTCTGTTTCAGAAGCAGAGTTGAATTGGTATGGTCCGCAATTTAGGAAAAACCGTTCTTTTGTTCTGAGCACACTCAGGTTTCCTGCTGTATTAGAGACTCTAGAAAGCCAGAGCGTGCTTCTTGTTCTAAAGCAGAGTGTGATCAATGGATGAGACAATGCTGTGTGTTTCACTTCAGAAATGGAGTTAAATCCCATGCTCTGAGTCTCCCTACAAGCAAGACTTCGTTTCAGGTAAGGGCAGTCACTTTTCTGCACAAAGGAACTACATCGTTCACGAAGCTCACACGTTTCTCATCTTAACTGACAAGCATTGGATGTTAGAGGACCAGTGCATTGTATCAGTTGCAGAAGAATATTTGGACTACATATAGTCCGTATGTGTAGGAAACACCGTTCTTATGTTCTGGGCACACTCAGATTTCCTACTGTATTAGAGACTCTAGAAAGCAAGAGCGTGCTTCTTGCTCTAAAGCAGAGTGTGATCCATGGATGAGAACTCTGCTGTGTGTTTCCCTTCAGAAATGGAGTTAAATCCCAGGCTCTGTGTCTTCCTACAGGCAAGACTTCGTTTCAGGTAAGGGCAGTCACTTTTCTGCTCAAACGAACTACTTCGTTCACGAAGCTCACACGTTTCTCATCTTAACTGACAAGCATTGGATGTTAGAGGACTAGATCTTTGTATCAGTTTCAGAATCAGAGTTGGACTAGATATGGTCCGTATGTGTAGGAAATACCGTTCTTTTGTTCTCAGCACACTCACGTTTCCTGCTGTCTTAGAGACTCTAGAAAGAAAGAGCGTGCTTCTTGCTCTAAAGCAGAGTTTGATCCATGGATGAGAACTATGCTGTGTGTTTCCCTTCACAAATTGCGTTAAATCCCAGGCTCTGTGTCTTCCTACAAGCAAGACTTCGTTTCAGGTAAGGGCAGTCACTTTTCAGCTCAAACGAACTACATCGTTCACTGAGCTCACATGTTTCTCATCTTAACAGACAAGCATTGGATGTTAGAGGACCAGTGCTTTGTATCAGTTTAAGAGGCAGTGTTGGACTAGATATGGTCCGTATGTGTAGGAAATACCGTTCTATTGTTCTCAGCACACTCACATTTCCTGCTGTCTTAGAGACTCTAGATAGCAAGAGCGTGCTTCTTGTTCTAATGCAGAGTGTGATCAATGGATGAGAACACTGCTGTGTGTTTCACTTCAGAAATGGAGGTAATCCCATGCTCTGAGTCTTCCTACAAGCAAGACTTCGTTTCAGGTAAGGGCAGTCACTTTTCTGCTCAAACGAACTACATCGTTCACGGAACTCACACGTTTCTCATCTTAACTGACAAGCATTGGATGTTAGAGGGTCAGTGCTTTGTATCAGTTTCAGAAGCAGATTTGAACTACATATGGTCCGTATGTGTATGAAACACCGTTCTTTTGTTCTCAGCACACTCACGTTTCCTGCTGTCTTAGAGATTCTAGAAAGCAAGAGCGTGCTTCTCTTTCTAATGCAGAGTGTGTTCCATGGATGAAAACTATGCTGTGTGTTTCACTTCAGAAATGGAGGTAATCCCATGCTCTGAGTCTTCCTACAAGCAAGACTTCGTTTCAGATAAAGGCAGTTACTTTACAGCTCAAACGAACTACATCGTTCACGAAGGTGACACGTTTTGGATCTTACCTGACAAGCATTGGATGTTAGAGGACCTGTGGTTTGTTTCTCTTTCAGAAGCAGAGTTGAATTGATATGGTCCGCAATTTAGGAAACACTGTTCTTTTGTTCTGAGCACACTCAGGTTTCCTGCTGTATTAGAGACTCTAGAAAGCAAGAGCGTGCTTCTTGTTCTAAAGCAGAGTGTGATCAATGGATGAGACAATGCTGTGTGTTTCACTTCAGAAATGGAGTTAAATCCCAGGCTCTGAGTCTCCCTACAAGCAAGACTTCGTTTCAGGTAAGGGCAGTCACTTTTCTGCACAAAGGAACTACATCGTTCACGAAGCTCACACGTTTCTCATCTTAACTGACAAGCATTGGATGTTAGAGGACCAGTGCATTGTATCAGTTTCAGAAGAAGATTTGGACTACATATAGTCGGTATGTGTAGGAAACACCGTTCTTATGTTCTGAGCACACTCAGATTTCCTGCTATATTAGAGACTCTAGAAAGCAAGAGCGTGCTTCTTGCTCTAAAGCAGAGTGTGATCCATGGATGAGAACTCTGCTGTGTGTTTCCCTTCAGAAATGGAGTTAAATCCCAGGCTCTGTGTCTTCCTACAGGCAAGACTTCGTTTCAGGTAAGGGCAGTCACTTTTCTGCTCAAACGAACTACATCGTTCACGAAGCTCACACGTTTCTCATCTTAACTGACAAGCATTGGATGTTAGAGGACTAGATCTTTGTATCAGTTTCAGAATCAGAGTTGGACTAGATATGGTCCATATGTGTAGGAAATACCGTTCTTTTGTTCTCAGCACACTCACGTTTCCTGCTGTCTTAGAGACTCTAGAAAGAAAGAGCGTGCTTCTCGCTCTAAAGCAGAGTGTGATCCATGGATGAGAACTATGCTGTGTGTTTCCCTTCACAAATTGCGTTAAATCCCAGGCTCTGTGTCTTCCTACAAGCAAGACTTCGTTTCAGGTAAGGGCAGTCACTTTTCAGCTCAAACGAACTACATTGTTCACTGAGCTCACACGTTTCTCATCTTAACAGACAAGCATTGGATGTTAGAGGACCAGTGCTTTGTATCAGTTTAAGAAGCAGTGTTGGACTAGATATGGTCTGTATGTGTAGGAAATACCGTTCTTTTGTTCTCAGCACACTCACATTTCCTGCTATCTTAGAGACTCTAGATAGCAAGAGCGTGCTTCTTGTTCTAATGCAGAGTGTGATCAATGGATGAGAACACTGCTGTGTGTTTCACTTCAGAAATGGAGGTAATCCCATGCTCTGAGTCTTCCTACAAGCAAGACTTCGTTTCAGGTAAAGGCAGTTACTTTAGAGCTCAAACGAACTACATCGTTCACGAAGGTGACACGTTTCGGACCTTACCTGACAAGCATTGGATGTTAGAGGACCTGTGGTTTGTTTCTGTTTCAGAAGCAGAGTTGAATTGATATGGTCCGCAATTTAGGAAACACCGTTCTTTTGTTCTGAGCACACTCAGGTTTCCTGCTGTATTAGAGACTCTAGAAAGCAAGAGCGTGCTTCTTGTTCTAAAGCAGAGTGTGATCAATGGTTGAGACAATGCTGTGTGTTTCACTTCAGAAATGGAGTTAAATCCCATGCTCTGAGTCTCCCTACAAGCAAGACTTCGTTTCAGGTAAGGGCAGTCACTTTTCTGCACAAAGGAACTACATCGTTCACGAAGTTCACACGTTTCTCATCTTAACTGACAAGCATTGGATGTTAGAGGACCAGTGCATTGTATCAGTTTCAGAAGAAGATTTGGACTACATATAGTCCGTATGTGAAGGAAACACCTTTCTTATGTTCTGGGCACACTCAGATTTCCTGCTGTATTAGAGACTCTAGAAAGCAAGAGCGTGCTTCTTGCTCTAAAGCAGAGTGTGATCCATGGATGAGAACTCTGCTGTGTGTTTCCCTTCAGAAATGGAGTTAAATCCCAGGCTCTGTGTCTTCCTACAGGCAAGACTTCGTTTCAGGTAAGGGCAGTCACTTTTCTGCTCAAACGAACTACATCGTTCACGAAACTCACACGTTTCTCATCTTAACTGACAAGCATTGGATGTTAGAGGACCAGTGCTTTGAATCAGTTTCAGAAGCAGAGTTGGACTAGATATGGTCCGTATCTGTAGGAAACACCGTTCTTTTGTTCTCAGCACACTCACGTTTCCTGCTGTCTTGGAGAGTCTAGAAAGCAAGAGCGTGCTTCTCGCTCTAAAGCAGAGTGGGATCAATGGATGATTACACTGCTGTGTGTTTTACTTTAGAAATGGAGTTAAATCCCAGGCTCTGTGTCTTCCCCTAGGCAAGACTTCGTTTCAGGTAAGGGCAGTCACGTTTCAGTTCAAAGGAAGTACATAATTCACAAAGCTCACACGTTTCTCATCTTACCTGACAAGCATTGGATGTTAGAGGACCAGTGCTTTGTATCAGTTTCAGAAGCAGAGTTGGACTAGATATGGTCCGTGTGTGTAGGAAACACCGTTCTTTTGTTCTCAGCACACTCACGTTTCCTGCTGTCTTAGAGACTCTAGAAAGCAAGAGCGTGCTTCTTGTTCTAAAGCAGAGTGTGATCAATGGATGATTACACTGCTGTTTGTTTTACTTCAGAAAGGGAGTTATATCCCAGGCTCTGAGTCTTCCTACAAGCAATACTTCGTTTTAGGTAAGGGCAGTCACATTTCAGTTCAAAGGAACTACATCATTCACAAACCTCACACGTTTCTCATCTTAACTTACAAGCATTGGATGTTAGAGGGTCAGTGCTTTGTATCAGTTTCAGAAGCAAATTTGGACTCCATATGGTCCATATGTGTAGGAAACACCGTTCTATTGTTCTGGGCACACTCACGTTTGCTGCTTTCTTAGAGAATCTAGAAAGCAAGAGCGTGCTTCTCGCTCTAAAGCAGAGTGTGATCCATGGATGAAAACTATGCTGTGTGTTTCCCTTCAGAAAAGGAGTTAAATCCCAGGCTCTATGTCTTCCTACAAGCAAGACTTCGTTTCAGGTAAGGGCAGTCACTTTTCAGCTCAAACGAACTACATCTTTCATGAGCTCACACGTTTCTCATCTTTACAAACTAGCATTGGATGATAGAGGACCAGTGCTTTGTATCAGTTTCAGAAGAAGAGTTGGACTAGATATGGTCTGTATGTGTAGGAAACACCGTTCTTTTGTTCTCCGCACACTCACGTTTCCTCCTGTCTTAGAGATTTTAGAAAGCAACAGCGTGCTTCTCGCTCTAAAGCAGAGTGTGATCCATGGATGAAAACTATGCTGTGTGTTTCCCTTCAGAAAAGGAGTTAAATCCCAGGCTCTATGTCTTGCTACAAGCAAGTCTTCGTTTCAGGTAACGGCAGTCACTTTTCAGCTCAAACGAACTACATCTTTCACGGAGCTCACATGTTTCTCATCTTAACAGACAAACATTGGATGTTAGAGGACCAGTGCATTGTATCAGTTTCAGAAGAATATTTGGACTACATATAGTCGGTATGTGTAGGAAACACCGTTCTTATGTTCTGGGCACACACAGATTTCCTGCTGTATTAGAGACTCTAGAAAGCATGAGCGTGCTTCTTGCTCTAAAGCAGAGTGTGATCCATGGATGAGAACTATGCTGTGTGTTTCCCTTCAGAAATGGAGTTAAATCCCAGGCTCTGTGTCTTCCTACAGGCAAGACTTCGTTTCAGGTAAGGGCAGTCACTTTTCAGCTCATACGAACTACATCGTTCACGAAGCTCACACATTTCTCATCTTAACAGACAAGCATTGCATTTTAGAGGACCACTGCTTTTTATCAGTTTCAGAAGCAAAGTTGGACTACATAATGTCCTTATGTGTAGGAAACACCGTTCTTTTGTTCTCAGCACACTCACGTTTCCTGCTGTCTTAGAGACTCTAGAAAGCAAGAGCGTGCTTCTTGTTCTAAAGCAGAGTGGGATCAATGGATGATTACACTGCTGTGTGTTTTACTTTAGAAATGGAGTTAAATCCCAGGCTCTGTGTCTTCCCCTAGGCAAGACTTCGTTTCAGGTAAGGGCAGTCACGTTTAAGTTCAAAGGAAGTACATAATTCACAAAGATCACACGTTTCTCATCTTACCTGACAAGCATTGGATGTTAGAGGACCAGTGCTTTGTATCAGTTTCAGAAGCAGAGTTGGACTAGATATGGTCCGTGTGTGTAGGAAACACCGTTCTTGTGTTCTCAGCACACTCACGTTTCCTGCTGTCTTAGAGACTCTAGAAAGCAAGAGCGTGCTTCTTGTTCTAAAGCAGAGTGTGATCAATGGATGATTACACTGCTGTGTGTTTTACTTCAGAAAGGGAGTTAAATCCCAGGCTCTGAGTCTTCCTACAAGCAATACTTCGTTTTAGGTAAGGGCAGTCACATTTCAGTTCAAAGGAACTACATCATTCACAAACCTCACACGTTTCTCATCTTAACTGACAAGCATTGGATGTTAGAGGGTCAGTGCTTTGTATCAGTTTCAGAAGCAAATTTGGACTCCATATGGTCCATATGTGTAGGAAACACCGTTCTTTTGTTCTGGGCACACTCAGATTTCCTGCTGTATTAGAGACTCTAGAAAGCAAGAGTGTGCTTCTCGCTCTAAAGCAGAGTGTGATCCATGGATGAGAACTATGCTGTGTGTTTTACTTTAGAAATGGAGTTAAATCCCAGGCTGTGTGTCTTCCCCTAGGCAAGACTTCGTTTCAGTAAGGGAAGTCACGTTTCAGTTCAAAGGAAGTACATAATTCACAAAGCTCACACGTTTCTCATCTTACCTGACAAGCATTGGATGTTAGAGGACCAGTGCTTTGTATCAGTTTCAGAAGCACAGTTGGACTAGATATGGTCCGTGTGTGTAGGAAACACCGTTCTTTTGTTCTGAGCACACTCAAGTTTCCTGCTGTCTTAGAGACTCTAGAAAGCAAGAGCGTGCTTCTTGTTCTGAAGCAGAGTGGGATCAATGGATGATTACACTGCTGTGTGTTTCACTTCAGAAATGGAGTTAAATCCCAGGCTCTGAGTCTTCCTACAAGCAAGACTTCGTTTCAGGTAAAGGCAGTCAGTTTTCTGCTCAAACGAACTACATCGTTCACAAAGCTCACACGTTTCTCATCTTAACTGACAAGCAATGGATGTTAGAGGACCAGTGCTTTGTATCAGTTTCAGAAGAAGAGTTAGACTATATAATGTCCATATGTGTAGGAAACACCGTTCTTTTGTTCTTAGCACACTCACGTTTCCTGCTGTCTTAGAGACTTTAGAAAGCAAGAGCGTGCTTCTCGCTCTAAAGCAGAGTGTGATCCATGGATGAAAACTATGCTGTGTGTTTCCCTACAGAAAAGGAGTTAAATCCCAGGCTGTATGTCTTCCTACAAGCAAGACTTCGTTTCAGGTAAGGGCAGTCACTTTTCAGCTCAAACGAACTACATCTTTCATGAGCTCACACGTTTCTCACCTTTACAAACAAGCATTGGATGATAGAGGACCAGTGCTTTGTATCAGTTTCAGAAGCAGAGTTGGACTAGATATGGTCTGTATGTGTAGGAAACACAGTTCTTTTGTTCTCCGCACACTCACGTTTCCTCCTGTCTTAGAGATTTTAGAAAGCAACAGCGTGCTTCTCGCTCTAAAGCAGAGTGTGATCCATGGATGAAAACTATGCTGTGTGTTTCCCTTCAGAAAAGGAGTTAAATCCCAGGCTCTATGTCTTGCTACAAGCAAGTCTTCGTTTCAGGTAAGGGCAGTCACTTTTCAGCTCAAACGAACTACATCTTTCACGGAGCTCACATGTTTCTCATCTTAACAGGCAAGCATTGTATGTTAGAGGACCAGTGCATTGTATCAGTTTCAGAAGAATATTTGGACTACATATAGTCGGTATGTGTAGGAAACACCGTTCTTATGTTCTGGGCACACTCAGATTTCCTGCTGTATTAGAGACTCTAGAAAGCAAGAGCGTGCTTCTTGCTCTAAAGCAGAGTGTGATCCATGGATGAGAACTATGCTGTGTGTTTCCCTTCAGAAATGGAGTTAAATCCCAGGCTCTGTGTCTTCCTACAGGCAAGACTTCGTTTCAGGTAAGGGCAGTCACTTTTCAGCTCATACGAACTACATAGTTCACGAAGCTCACACATTTCTCATCTTAACAGACAAGCATTGCATTTTAGAGGACCAGTGCTTTTTATCAGTTTCAGAAGCAAAGTTGGACTATATAATGTCCTTATGTGTAGGAAACACCGTTCTTTTGTTCTCAGCACACTCACGTTTCCTGCTGTCTTAGAGACTCTAGAAAGCTAGAGCGTGCTACTTGTTCTAAAGCAGATTGGGATCAATGGATGATTACACTGCTGTGTGTTTTACTTTAGAAATGGAGTTAAATCCCAGGCTCTGTGTCTTCCCCTAGGCAAGACTTCGTTTCAGGTAAGGGCAGTCACGTTTCAGTTCAAAGGAAGTACATAATTCACAAAGCTCACACGTTTCTCATCTTACCTGACAAGCATTGGATGTTAGAGGACCAGTGCTTTGTATCAGTTTCAGAAGCAGAGTTGGACTAGATATGGTCCGTGTGTGTAGGAAACACCGTTCTTTTGTTCTCAGCACACTCACGTTTCCTGCTGTCTTAGAGACTCTAGAAAGCAAGAGCGTGCTTCTTGTTCTAAAGCAGAGTGTGATCAATGGATGATTACACTGCTGTGTGTTTTACTTCAGAAATGGAGTTAAATCCCAGGCTCTGAGTCTTCCTACAAGCAATACTTCGTTTCAGGTAAGGGCAGTCACACTTCAGTTCAAAGGAACTACATCATTCACAAACCTCACACGTTTCTCATCTTAACTGACAAGCATTGGATGTTAGAGGGTCAGTGATTTGTATCAGTTTCAGAAGCAAATTTGGACTACATATGGTCCATATGTGTAGGAAACACCGTTCTTTTGTTCTAGGCACACTCAGATTTCCTGCTGTATTAGAGACTCTAGAAAGCAAGTGTGTGCTTCTCGCTCTAAAGCAGAGTGTGATCCATGGATGAGAACGATGCTGTGTGTTTCTCTTCAGAAATGGACTTAATTCCCAGGCTCTGTGTCTTCCTACAAGCAAGACTTCGTTTCAGGTAAGGGCAGTCACTTTCAACTCAAACGAACTACATCTTTCATGAGCTCACACGTTTCTCATCTTTACAAACAAGCATTGGATGATAGAGGACCACTGCTTTGTATCAGTTTCAGAAGCAGAGTTGGACTAGATATGGTCCGTATGTTTAGGAAACACCATTCTTTTGTTCTCAGCACACTCACGTTTCCTACTCTCTTAGAGACTCTAGAAAGCAAGAGCGTTCTTCTTGTTCTAAAGCAGTATGTGATCAATGGATGAGACAATGCTGTGTGTTTCACTTCAGAAATGGAGTTAAATCCCATGCTCTGAGTATCCCTACAAGCAAGACTTCGTTTCAGGTAAGGGCAGTCACTTTTCTGCACAAAGGAACAACATCATTCACGAAGCTCACACATTTCTCATCTTAACAGACAAGATTGGATTTTAGAGGACCAGTGCTTTGTATCAGTTTCAGAAGCAGAGTTGGACTATATAATGTCCGTATGTGTAGGAAACACCGTTCTTTTGTTCTCAGCACACTCACGTTTCCTGCTGACTTAGAGAATCTAGAAAGCAAGAGCGTGCTTCTTGTTCTAAAGCTGAGTAGGATCAATGGATGATTACACTGCTGTGTGTTTCACTTCTGAAATGGAGTTAAATCCCAGGCTCTGATTCTTCCTACAAGCAAGACTTCGTTTCAGGTAAGGGCAGTCAGTTTTCTGCTCAAACGAACTACATCGTTCACAAAGCTCACACGTTTCTCATCTTAACTGACAAGCATTGGATGTTAGAGGACCAGTGCTTTGTATCAGTTTCAGAAGAAGAGTTGGACTATATAATGTCCATATGTGTAGGAAACACCGTTCTTTTGTTCTGGGAACACTCAGCTTTCCTGATGTATTAGAGACTCTAGAAAGCAAGAGCGTGCTTCTCGCTCTATAGCAGAGTGTGATCCATGGGTGAGAACTATGCTGTGTGTTTCACTTCAGAAATGGAGTTAAATCCCAGGCTCTGAGTCTTCCTACAAGCAAGACTTCGTTTCAGGTAAGGGCAGTCACTTTTCAAATCAAACGATCAACATCGTTCACTGAGCTCACACGTTTCTCATCTTAACAGACAAGCATTGGATGTTAGAGGACCAGTGCTTTGTATCAGTTTAAGAAGCAGAGTTGGACTAGATATGGTCCATATGTGTAGAAAACACCGTTGTTTTGTTCTCAGCACACTTACGTTTCCTGCTGTCTTAGAGACTCTAGAAAGCAAGAGCATGCTTCTCGCTCTAAAGCAGAGTGTGATCCATGGATGAGACTATGCTGTGTGTTTCCCTTCAGAAAAGGAGTTAAATCCCAGGCTTTATGTCTTCCTACAAGCAAGACTTCGTTTCAGGTAATGGCAGTCACTTTTCAGCTCAAACGAACTACATCTTTCATAAGCTCACACGTTTATCATCTTTACAAACAAGCATTGGATGATAGAGGACCAGTGCTTTGTATCAGTTTCAGAAGCAGAGTTGGACTAGATATGGTCTGTATGTGTAGGAAACACCGTTCTTTTGTTCTCCGCACACTCACGTTTCCTCCTGTCTTAGAGATTTTAGAAAGCAACAGCGTGCTTCTCGCTCTAAAGCAGAGTGTGATCCATGGATGAAAACTATGCTGTGTGTTTCCCTTCAGAAAAGGAGTTAAATCCCAGGCTCTATGTCTTGCTACAAGCAAGTCTTCGTTTCAGGTAAGGGCAGTCACTTTTCTGCTCCAACGAACTATATCGTTCATGAAGCTCACACGTTTTCCATCTTAACTGACAAGCATTGGATGTTAGAGGGTCAGTGCTTTGTATCAGTTTCAGAAGCAGATTTGGACTACATATGGTCCGTATGTGTAGGAAACACCGTTCTTTTGTTATGGGCACACTCAGATTTCCTGCTGTATTAGAGACTCTAGAAAGTACAGTGTGCTTCTCGCTCTAAAGCACAGTGTGATCGATGGATGAGAACTATGCTGTGTGTTTCCCTTCAGAAATGGACTTAAATCCCAGGCTCTGTGTCTTACTACAAGCAAGACTTCGTTTCAGGTAAGGGCAGTCACTTTTCAGTTCATAGGCACTACATCGTTCACAAAGCTCACACGTTTCTCATCCTAACAGACAAGCATTGGATGTTAGAGGACCAGTTCTTTGTATAGTTTAAGAAGCAGATTTGGACTAGATATGGTCCGTATGTGTAGGAAACACCGTTCTTTTGTTCTCAGCACACTCACGTTTCCTGCTGTCTTAGAGACTCTAGAAAGCAAGAGCGTGCTTCTCGTTCTAAAGCAGAGTGTGTTCCATGGATGAAAACTATGCTGTGTGTTTCCCTTCAGAGAAGGAGTTAAATCCCAATCTCTGCGTCTCCCTACAAGCAAGACTGCGTTTCAGGTAAGGGCAGTCACTTTTCTGCTCAAACGAACTACATCTTTCACGAAGCTCACACGTTTCTCATCTTAACTGACAAGCATTGGATGTTAGAGGACCAGTGCATTCTATCAGTTTCAGAAGAAGATTTGGACTACATATAGTCCGTATGTGTAGGAAACACCGTTCTTTGTTCTGGGCACACTCAGATTTCCTGCTGTCTTAGAGACTCTAGAAAGCAAGAGCGTGCTTCTCGCTCTAAAGCAGAGTGTGATCCATGGATGAGAACTATGCTGTGTGTTTGCCTTCAGAAATGGAGTTAAATCCCAGGCTCTGAGTCTTCCTACAAGCAAGATTTCATTTCAGGTAAGGGCAGAAACTTTTCTGCTCAAACGAACTACATCGTTCACTGAGCTCACACTATTCTCTTCTTAACTGACAATCATTGGATGTTAGAGGGTCAGTGCATTGTATCAGTTTCAGAAGCCGATTTGGACTAGATATGGTCCAAATGTGTAGGAAACACCATTCTTTTGTTCTGGGCAGACTTAGATTTCCTGCAGTCTTAGAGACTCTAGATAGCAAGAGTGTGCTTCTCGCTCTACAGCAGAGTGTGATCCATGTATGAATACTATGCTGTGTGTTTCCCTTCAGAAGTGGAGTTAAATACCATGCTCTGAGTCTTACTACAAGCAAGACTTCGTTTCAGGTTATGGCAGTCACTTTTCAGTTCAAAGGAACTACATCATTCACAAAGCTCACACGTTTCTCATCTTAACTGACAAACATTGGATGTTAGAGGACCAGTGCTTTGTATCTGTTTCACAAGCAGAGTTGTACTAGATATGCTCCGTATGTGTAGTAAATACCGTTCTTTTGTTCTCAGCACACTCACGTTTCCTGCTGTCTTAAAGACTCTAGAAAGCAAGAGCGTGCTTCTCGCTCTAAAGAAGAGTGTGATCCATGGATGAGACTATGCTGTGTGTTTCCCTTCAGAAAAGGATTTAAATCCCAGGCTCTATGTCTTCCTACAAGCAAGACTTCGTTTCAGGTAAGGGCAGTCACTTTTCAGCTCAAATGATTTACATCTTTCACGGAGCTCACACGTTTCTCATCTTTACAGACAAGCATTGGATTTTAGAGGACCAGTGCTTTGTATCAGTAAGAAGCAGAGTTGGACTAGATATGGTCCGTATGTGTAGGAAACACCATTCTTTTGTTCTCAGCACACTCACGTTTCCTGCTCTCTTAGAGACTCTCGAAAGCAAGAGCGTTCTTCTTGTTCTAAAGCAGAGTGTGATCAATGGATGAGACAATGCTGTGTGTTTCACTTCAGAAATGGATTTAAATCCCATGCTCTGAGTCTCCCTACAAGCAAGACATCCTTTCAGGTAAGGGCAGTCACTTTTCTGCACAAAGGAACTACATCGTTCACGAAGCTCACACGTTTCTCATCTTAACTGACAAGCATTGGATGTTAGAGGACCAGTGCATTGTATCAGTTTCAGAAGAATATTTGGACTACATATAGTCGGTATGTGTAGGAAACACCGTTCTTATGTTCTGGGCACACTCAGATTTCCTGCTGTATTAGAGACTCTAGAAAGCAAGAGCGTGCTTCTTGCTCTAAAGCAGAGTGTGATCCATGGATGAGAACTATGCTGTGTGTTTCCCTTCAGAAATGGAGTTAAATCCGAGGCTCTGTGTCTTCCTACAGGCAAGACTTCGTTTCAGGTAAGGGCAGTCACTTTTCAGCTCAAACGAACTACATCGTTCACGAAGCTCACACATTTCTCATCTTAACAGACAAGGATTGGATTTTAGAGGACCAGTGCTTTGTATCAGTTTCAGAAGCAAAGTTGGACTATATAATGTCCTTATGTGTAGGAAACACCGTTCTTTTGTTCTCAGCACACTCACGTTTCCTGCTGTCTTAGAGAATCTAGAAAGCAAGAGTGTGCTACTTGTTCTAAAGCAGAGTGGGATCAATGGATGATTACACTGCTGTGTGTTTTACTTTAGAAATGGAGTTAAATCCCAGGCTCTGTGTCTTCCCCTAGGCAATACTTCGTTTCAGGTAAGGGCAGGCACGTTTCAGTTCAAAGGAAGTACATAATTCACAAAGCTCACACGTTTCTCATCTTACCTGACAAGCATTGGATGTTAGAGGACCAGTGCTTTGTATCAGTTTCAGAAGCAGAGTTGGACTAGATATGGTCTGTGTGTGTAGGAAACACCGTTCTTTTGTTTTCAGCACACTCACGTTTCCTGCTGTCTTAGAGACTGTAGAAAGCAAGAGCGTGCTTCTTGTTCTAAAGCAGAGTGTGATCATTGGATGATTACACTGCTGTGTGTTTTACTTCAGAAATGGAGTTAAATCCCAGGCTCTGAGTCTTCCTACAAGCAATACTTCGTTTCAGGTAAGGGCAGTCACTTTTCTGCTCAAAGGAACTACATCGTTCATGAAGCTCACACGTTTCTCATCTTAACTGACAAGCATTGAATGTTAGAGGGTCAGTGCTTTGTATCAGTTTCAGAAGCAGATTTGGACTACATATGGTCCATATGTGTAGGAAACACCGTTCTTTCGTTCTGGGCACACTCAGATTTCCTGCTGTATTAGAGACTCTAGAAAGCAAGAGTGTGCTTCTCGCTCTAAAGCAGAGTGTGATCCATGGATGAGAACTATGCTGTGGGTTTCCCTTCAGAAATGGACTTAATTCCCAGGCTCTGTGTCTTCCTACAAGCAAGACTTCGTTTCAGGTAAGGGCAGTCACATTTCAGTTCAAAGGAACTACATCATTCACAAACCTCACACGTTTCTCATCTTAACTGACAAGCATTGGATTTTAGAGGACCAGTGCTTTGTATCAGTAAGAAGCAGAGTTGGACTAGATATGGTCCGTATGTGTAGGAAACACAGTTCTTTTGTTCTCAGCACACTCACGTTTCCTGCTCTCTTAGAGACTCTCGAAAGCAAGAGCGTTCTTCTTGTTCTAAAGCAGAGTGTGATCAATGGATGAGACAATGCTGTGTGTTTCACTTCAGAAATGGATTTAAATCCCATGCTCTGAGTCTCCCTACAAGCAAGACATCCTTTCAGGTAAGGGCAGTCACTTTTCTGCACAAAGGAACTACATCGTTCAAGAAGCTCACACGTTTCTCATCTTAACTGACAAGCATTGGATGTTAGAGGACCAGTGCATTGTATCAGTTTCAGAAGAAGATTTGGACTACATATAGTCCGTATGTGTAGGAAACTCCGTTCTTATGTTCTGGGCACACTCAGATTTCCTGCTGTATTAGAGAATCTAGAAAGCAAGAGCGTGCTTCTTGCTCTAAAGCAGAGTGTGATCCATGGATGAGAACTATGCTGTGTGTTTCCCTTCAGAAATGGAGTTAAATCCCAGGCTCTGTGTCTTCCTACAGGCAAGACTTCGTTTCAGGTAAGGGCAGTCACTTTTCAGCTCAAAAGATCTACATCGTTCACAAAGCTCACACGTTTCTCATCTTAAGAGACAAGCATTGGATTTTAGAGGAACAGTGCTTTGTATCAGTTTCAGAAGCAGAGTTGGACTATATAATGTCCGTATGTGTAGGAAACACCATTTTTTGTTCTCAGCACACTCACGTTTCCTGCTGTCTTAGAGAATCTAGAAAGCAAGAGCGTGCTTCTTGTTCTAAAGCAGAGTGTGATCAATGTATGATTACACTGCTGTGTGTTTTACTTCAGAAATGGAGTTAAATCCCAGGCTCTGAGTCTTCCTGCAAGCAAGACTTCAATTCAGGTAAGGGCAGTCACTTTTCAGTTCAAAGGTACTACATCGTTCACAAAGCTCACACGTTTCTCATCCTAACAGACAAGCATTGGATGTTAGAGGACCAGTTCTTTGTATAGTTTATGAAGCAGATTTGGACTAGATATGGTCCGTATGTGTAGGAAACACCGTTCTTTTGTTCTCAGCACACTCACATTTCCTGCTGTCTTAGAGACTCAAGAAAGCAATAGCGTGCTTCTCGTTCTAAAGCAGAGTGTGTTCCATGGATGAAAACTATGCTGTGTGTTTCCCTTCAGAGGAGTTAAATCCCAGGCTCTGAGTCTCCCTACAGGCAAGACTGCGTTTCAGGTAAGGGCAGTCACTTTTCTGCTCAAACGAACTACATCTTTCACGAAGCTCACACGTTTCTCATCTTAACTGACAAGCATTGGATGTTAGAGGACCAGTGCATTCTATCAGTTTCAGAAGAAGATTTGGACTACATATAGTCCGTATGTGTAGGAAACACCGTTCTTTGTTCTGGGCACACTCAGATTTCCTGCTGTCTTAGAGACTCTAGAAAGCAAGAGCGTGCTTCTGGCTCTAAAGCAGAGTGTGATCCATGGATGAGGACTATGCTGTGTGTTTGCCTTCAGAAATGGAGTTAAATCCCAGGCTCTGAGTCTTCCTACAAGCAAGATTTCATTTCAGGTAAGGGCAGACACTTTTCTGCTCAAACGAACTACATCGTTCACTGAGCTCACACTTTTCTCTTCTTAACTGACAATCATTGGATGTTAGAGGGTCAGTGCATTGTATCAGTTTCAGAAGACGATTTGGACTAGATATGGTCCAAATGTGTAGGAAACACCATTCTTTTGTTCTGGGCAGACTCAGATTTCCTGCTGTCTTAGAGACTCTAGAAAGCAAGAGTGTGCTTCTCGCTCTACAGCAGAGTGTGATCCATGTATGAATACTATGCTGTGTGTTTCCCTTCAGAAGTGGAGTTAAATACCATGCTCTGAGTCTTACTACAAGCAAGACTTCGTTTCAGGTTATGGCAGTCACTTTTCAGTTCAAAGGAACTACATCATTCACAAAGCTCACACGTTTCTCATCTTAACTGACAAGCATTGGATGTTAGAGGACCAGTGCTTTGTATCTGTTTCACAAGCAGAGTTGTACTAGATAGGCTCCGTATGTGTAGTAAATACCGTTCTTTTGTTCTCAGCACACTCACGTTTCCTGCTGTCTTAAAGACTCTAGAAAGCATGAGCGTGCTTCTCGCTCTAAAGAAGAGTGTGATCCATGGATGAGACTATGCTGTGTGTTTCCCTTCAGAAAAGGATTTAAATCCCAGGCTCTATGTCTTCCTACAAGCAAGACTTCGTTTCAGGTAAGGGCAGTCACTTTTCAGCTCAAATGATTTACATCTTTCACGGAGCTCACAAGTTTCTCATCTTTACAGACAAGCATTGGCTTTTAGAGGACCAGTGCTTTGTATCAGTAAGAAGCAGAGTTGGACTAGATATGGTCCGTATGTGTAGGAAACACAGTTCTTTTGTTCTCAGCACACTCACGTTTCCTGCTCTCTTAGAGACTCTCGAAAGCAAGAGCGTTCTTCTTGTTCTAAAGCAGAGTGTGATCAATGGATGAGACAATGCTGTGTGTTTCACTTCAGAAATGGATTTAAATCCCATGCTCTGAGTCTCCCTACAAGCAAGACATCCTTTCAGGTAAGGGCAGTCACTTTTCTGCACAAAGGAACTACATCGTTCAAGAAGCTCACACGTTTCTCATCTTAACTGACAAGCATTGGATGTTAGAGGACCAGTGCATTGTATCAGTTTCAGAAGAAGATTTGGACGACATATAGTCCGTATGTGTAGGAAACTCCGTTCTTATGTTCTGGGCACACTCAGATTTCCTGCTGTATTAGAGACTCTAGAAAGCAAGAGCGTGCTTCTTGCTCTAAAGCAGAGTGTGATCCATGGATGAGAACTATGCTGTGTGTTTCCCTTCAGAAATGGAGTTAAATCCCAGGCTCTGTGTCTTCCTACAGGCAAGACTTCGTTTCAGGTAAGGGCAGTCACTTTTCAGCTCAAAAGAACTACATCGTTCACAAAGCTCACACGTTTCTCATCTTAAGAGACAAGCATTGGATTTTAGAGGAACAGTGCTTTGTATCAGTTTCAGAAGCAGAGTTGGACTATATAATGTCCGTATGTGTAGGAAACACCATTTTTTGTTCTCAGCACACTCACGTTTCCTGCTGTCTTAGAGAATCTAGAAAGCAAGAGCGTGCTTCTTGTTCTAAAGCAGAGTGTGATCAATGGATGATTACACTGCTGTGTGTTTTACTTCAGAAATGGAGTTAAATCCCAGGCTCTGAGTCTTCCTGCAAGCAAGACTTCAATTCAGGTAAGGGCAGTCACTTTTCAGTTCAAAGGCACTACATCGTTCACAAAGCTCGCACGTTTCTCATCCTAACAGACAAGCATTGGATGTTAGAGGACCAGTTCTTTGTATAGTTTATGAAGCAGATTTGGACTAGATATGGTCCGTATGTGTAGGAAACACCGTTCTTTTGTTCTCAGCACACTCACATTTCCTGCTGTCTTAGAGACTCAAGAAAGCAAGAGCGTGCTTCTCGTTCTAAAGCAGAGTGTGTTCCATGGATGAAAACTATGCTGTGTGTTTCCCTTCAGAGGAGTTAAATCCCAGGCTCTGAGTCTCCCTACAGGCAAGACTGCGTTTCAGGTAAGGGCAGTCACTTTTCTGCTCAAACGAACTACATCTTTCACGAAGCTCACACGTTTCTCATCTTAACTGACAAGCATTGGATGTTAGAGGACCAGTGCATTCTATCAGTTTCAGAAGAAGATTTGGACTACATATAGTCCGTATGTGTAGGAAACACCGTTCTTTGTTCTGGGCACACTCAGATTTCCTGCTGTCTTAGAGACTCTAGAAAGCAAGAGCGTGCTTCTGGCTCTAAAGCAGAGTGTGATCCATGGATGAGGACTATGCTGTGTGTTTGCCTTCAGAAATGGAGTTAAATCCCAGGCTCTGAGTCTTCCTACAAGCAAGATTTCATTTCAGGTAAGGGCAGACACTTTTCTGCTCAAACGAACTACATCGTTCACTGAGCTCACACTTTTCTCTTCTTAACTGACAATCATTGGATGTTAGAGGGTCAGTGCATTGTATCAGTTTCAGAAGACGATTTGGACTAGATATGGTCCAAATGTGTAGGAAACACCATTCTTTTGTTCTGGGCAGACTCAGATTTCCTGCTGTCTTAGAGACTCTAGAAAGCAAGAGTGTGCTTCTCGCTCTACAGCAGAGTGTGATCCATGTATGAATACTATGCTGTGTGTATCCCTTCAGAAGTGGAGTTAAATACCATGCTCTGAGTCTTACTACAAGCAAGACTTCGTTTCAGGTTATGGCAGTCACTTTTCAGTTCAAAGGAACTACATCATTCACAAAGCTCACACGTTTCTCATCTTAACTGACAAGCATTGGATGTTAGAGGACCAGTGCTTTGTATCTGTTTCACAAGCAGAGTTGTACTAGATAGGCTCCGTATGTGTAGTAAATACCGTTCTTTTGTTCTCAGCACACTCACGTTTCCTGCTGTCTTAAAGACTCTAGAAAGCATGAGCGTGCTTCTCGCTCTAAAGAAGAGTGTGATCCATGGATGAGACTATGCTGTGTGTTTCCCTTCAGAAAAGGATTTAAATCCCAGGCTCTATGTCTTCCTACAAGCAAGACTTCGTTTCAGGTAAGGGCAGTCACTTTTCAGCTCAAATGATTTACATCTTTCACGGAGCTCACAAGTTTCTCATCTTTACAGACAAGCATTGGCTTTTAGAGGACCAGTGCTTTGTATCAGTAAGAAGCAGAGTTGGACTAGATATGGTCCGTATGTGTAGGAAACACAGTTCTTTTGTTCTCAGCACACTCACGTTTCCTGCTCTCTTAGAGACTCTCGAAAGCAAGAGCGTTCTTCTTGTTCTAAAGCAGAGTGTGATCAATGGATGAGACAATGCTGTGTGTTTCACTTCAGAAATGGATTTAAATCCCATGCTCTGAGTCTCCCTACAAGCAAGACATCCTTTCAGGTAAGGGCAGTCACTTTTCTGCACAAAGGAACTACATCGTTCAAGAAGCTCACACGTTTCTCATCTTAACTGACAAGCATTGGATGTTAGAGGACCAGTGCATTGTATCAGTTTCAGAAGAAGATTTGGACGACATATAGTCCGTATGTGTAGGAAACTCCGTTCTTATGTTCTGGGCACACTCAGATTTCCTGCTGTATTAGAGACTCTAGAAAGCAAGAGCGTGCTTCTTGCTCTAAAGCAGAGTGTGATCCATGGATGAGAACTATGCTGTGTGTTTCCCTTCAGAAATGGAGTTAAATCCCAGGCTCTGTGTCTTCCTACAGGCAAGACTTCGTTTCAGGTAAGGGCAGTCACTTTTCAGCTCAAAAGAACTACATCGTTCACAAAGCTCACACGTTTCTCATCTTAAGAGACAAGCATTGGATTTTAGAGGAACAGTGCTTTGTATCAGTTTCAGAAGCAGAGTTGGACTATATAATGTCCGTATGTGTAGGAAACACCATTTTTTGTTCTCAGCACACTCACGTTTCCTGCTGTCTTAGAGAATCTAGAAAGCAAGAGCGTGCTTCTTGTTCTAAAGCAGAGTGTGATCAATGGATGATTACACTGCTGTGTGTTTTACTTCAGAAATGGAGTTAAATCCCAGGCTCTGAGTCTTCCTACAAGCAAGACTTCGTTTCAGGTAAGGGCAGTTACTTTACAGCTCAAACGAACTACATCGTTCATGAAGCTGACACGTTTCGGATGTGACCTGACATGCATTGGATGTTAGAGGACCTGTGGTTTGTTTCTGTTTCAGAAGCAGAGTTGAACTAGATATGGTCCGAATGTTTAGGAAACACCATTCTTTTGTTCTGAGTACACTGAGGTTTCCTGCTGTATTAGAGACTCTAGAAAGCAAGAGCTTGCTTCTCGTTCTAAAGCAGAGTGTGTTCCATGGATGAAAACTATGCTGTGTGTTTCCCTTCAGAAAAGGAGTTAAATCCCAGGCTCTGAGTCTCCCTACAAGCAAGACTTCGTTTCAGGTAAGGGCAGTCACTTTTCTGCTCAAACGAACTACATCTTTCACGAAGCTCACACGTTTCTCATCTTAACTGACAAGCATTGGATGTTAGAGGACCAGTGCATTCTATCAGTTTCAGAAGAAGATTTGGACTACATATAGTCCGTATGTGTAGGAAACACCGTTCTTTTGTTCTGGGCACACTCAGATTTCCTGTTGTCTTAGAGACTCTAGAAAGCAAGAGTGTGCTTCTTGCTCTAAAGCAGAGTGTGATCCATGGATGAGAACTATGCTGTGTGTTTGCCTTCAGAAATGGAGTTAAATCCCAGGCTCTGAGTCTTCCTACAAGCAAGACTTCGTTTCAGGTAAGGGCAGTCACTTTTCTGCTCAAAGGAACTACATCGTTCAGGAAGCTCACACGTTTCACATCTTAACTGTCAAGCATTGGATGTTAGAGGACCAGTGCTTTGTATCTGTTTCACAAGCAGAGTTGGACTAGATATGGTCCCTATGTGTAGGAAACACCGGTCTTTTGTTCTCAGCACACTCATGATTCCTGCTGTCTTAGAGATTCTAGAAAGCAAGAGCGTGCTTCTCGCTCTAAAGCAGAGTGTGATCCATGGATGAGACTATGCTGTGTGTTTCACTTCAGAAATGGAGTTAAATCCCATGCTCTGTGTCTCCCTACAAGCAAGACTTCGTTTCAGGTAAGGGCAGTGTCTTTTCTGCTCAAATGAACTACATCATTCACGAAGCTCACACGTTTCTCATCTTACCTGACAAGCATTGGATGATAGAGGACCAGTGCTTTGTATCAGTTTCAGAAGCAGAGTTGGACTAGATATGGTCTGTATGTGTAGGAAACACCGGTCTTTTGTTCTCAGCACACTCACGTTTCCTGCTGTCTTAGAGATTTTAGAAAGCAAGAGCGTGCTTCTCGCTCTAAAGCAGAGTGTGATCCATGGATGAAAACTATGCTGTGTGTTTCCCTTCAGAATAGGAGTTAAATCCCAGGCTCTATGTCTTCCTACAAGCAAGTCTTCATTTCAGGTAAGGGCAGTCACTTTTCAGCTCAAACGAACTACATCTTTCACGGAGCTCACACGTTTCTCATCTTAACAGACAAGCATTGGATGTTAGAGGACCAGTGCTTTGTATCAGCAGGAAGCAGAGTTGGACTAGATATGGTCCGTATGTGTAGGAAACACCGTTCTTTTGTTCTCAGCACACTCACGTTTCCTTCTCTCTTAGAGACTCTATAAAGCAAGAGCGTTCTTCTTGTTCTAAAGCAGAGTGTGATCAATGGATGAGACAATGCTTTGTGTTTCACTTCAGAAATGGAGTTAAATCCCATGCTCTGAGTCTCCCTACAAGCAAGACTTCGTTTCAGGTAAGGGCAGTCACTTTTCTGCAAAAAGGAACTACATCGTTCACGAAGCTCACACGTTTCTCATCTTAACTGACAAGCATTGGATGTTAGAGGACCAGTGCATTCTATCAGTTTCAGAAGAAGATTTGGAGTACATATAGTCCGTATGTGTAGGAGACACCGTTCTTATGTTCTGGGCACACTCAGATTTCCTGCTGTCTTAGAGACTCTAGAAAGCAAGAGTGTGCTTCTCGCTCTACAGCAGAGTGTGATCCATGTATGAATACTATGCTGTGTGTTTCCCTTCAGAAGTGGAGTTAAATACCATGCTCTGAGTCTTACTACAAGCAAGACTTCGTTTCAGGTTATGGCAGTCACTTTTCAGTTCAAAGAACTACATCATTCACAAACCTCACACGTTTCTCATCTTAACTGACAAGCATTGGATGTTAGAGGACCAGTGCTTTGTATCTGTTTCACAAGCAGAGTTGTACTAGATATGCTCCGTATGTGTAGTAAATACCGTTCTTTTGTTCTCAGCACACTCACGTTTCCTGATGTCTTAAAGACTCTAGAAAGCAAGAGCGTGCTTCTCGCTCTAAAGAAGAGTGTGATCCATGGATGAGACTATGCTGTGTGTTTCCCTTCAGAAAAGGATTTAAATCCCAGGCTCTATGTCTTCCTACAAGCAAGACTTCGTTTCAGGTAAGGGCAGTCACTTTTCAGCTCAAATGATTTACATCTTTCACGGAGCTCACACGTTTCTCATCTTTACAGACAAGCATTGGATTTTAGAGGACCAGTGCTTTGTATCAGTAAGAAGCAGAGTTGGACTAGATATGGTCCGTATGTGTAGGAAACACCATTCTTTTGTTCTCAGCACACTCACGTTTCCTGCTCTCTTAGAGACTCTCGAAAGCAAGAGCGTTCTTCTTGTTCTAAAGCAGAGTGTGATCAATGGATGAGACAATGCTGTGTGTTTCACTTCAGAAATGGATTTAAATCCCATGCTCTGAGTCTCCCTACAAGCAAGACATCCTTTCAGGTAAGGGCAGTCACTTTTCTGCACAAAGGAACTACATCGTTCACGAAGCTCACACGTTTCTCATCTTAACTGACAAGCATTGGATGTTAGAGGACCAGTGCATTGTATCAGTTTCAGAAGAATATTTGGACTACATATAGTCGGTATGTGTAGGAAACACCGTTCTTATGTTCTGGGCACACTCAGATTTCCTGCTGTATTAGAGACTCTAGAAAGCAAGAGCGTGCTTCTTGCTCTAAAGCAGAGTGTGATCCATGGATGAGAACTATGCTGTGTGTTTCCCTTCAGAAATGGAGTTAAATCCGAGGCTCTGTGTCTTCCTACAGGCAAGACTTCGTTTCAGGTAAGGGCAGTCACTTTTCAGCTCAAACGAACTACATCGTTCACGAAGCTCACACATTTCTCATCTTAACAGACAAGGATTGGATTTTAGAGGACCAGTGCTTTGTATCAGTTTCAGAAGCAAAGTTGGACTATATAATGTCCTTATGTGTAGGAAACACCGTTCTTTTGTTCTCAGCACACTCACGTTTCCTGCTGTCTTAGAGAATCTAGAAAGCAAGAGTGTGCTACTTGTTCTAAAGCAGAGTGGGATCAATGGATGATTACACTGCTGTGTGTTTTACTTTAGAAATGGAGTTAAATCCCAGGCTCTGTGTCTTCCCCTAGGCAATACTTCGTTTCAGGTAAGGGCAGGCACGTTTCAGTTCAAAGGAAGTACATAATTCACAAAGCTCACACGTTTCTCATCTTACCTGACAAGCATTGGATGTTAGAGGACCAGTGCTTTGTATCAGTTTCAGAAGCAGAGTTGGACTAGATATGGTCTGTGTGTGTAGGAAACACCGTTCTTTTGTTTTCAGCACACTCACGTTTCCTGCTGTCTTAGAGACTGTAGAAAGCAAGAGCGTGCTTCTTGTTCTAAAGCAGAGTGTGATCATTTGATGATTACACTGCTGTGTGTTTTACTTCAGAAATGGAGTTAAATCCCAGGCTCTGAGTCTTCCTACAAGCAATACTTCGTTTCAGGTAAGGGCAGTCACTTTTCTGCTCAAAGGAACTACATCGTTCATGAAGCTCACACGTTTCTCATCTTAACTGACAAGCATTGAATGTTAGAGGGTCAGTGCTTTGTATCAGTTTCAGAAGCAGATTTGGACTACATATGGTCCATATGTGTAGGAAACACCGTTCTTTCGTTCTGGGCACACTCAGATTTCCTGCTGTATTAGAGACTCTAGAAAGCAAGAGTGTGCTTCTCGCTCTAAAGCAGAGTGTGATCCATGGATGAGAACTATGCTGTGGGTTTCCCTTCAGAAATGGACTTAATTCCCAGGCTCTGTGTCTTCCTACAAGCAAGACTTCGTTTCAGGTAAGGGCAGTCACATTTCAGTTCAAAGGAACTACATCATTCACAAACCTCACACGTTTCTCATCTTAACTGACAAGCATTGGATTTTAGAGGACCAGTGCTTTGTATCAGTAAGAAGCAGAGTTGGACTAGATATGGTCCGTATGTGTAGGAAACACAGTTCTTTTGTTCTCAGCACACTCACGTTTCCTGCTCTCTTAGAGACTCTCGAAAGCAAGAGCGTTCTTCTTGTTCTAAAGCAGAGTGTGATCAATGGATGAGACAATGCTGTGTGTTTCACTTCAGAAATGGATTTAAATCCCATGCTCTGAGTCTCCCTACAAGCAAGACATCCTTTCAGGTAAGGGCAGTCACTTTTCTGCACAAAGGAACTACATCGTTCAAGAAGCTCACACGTTTCTCATCTTAACTGACAAGCATTGGATGTTAGAGGACCAGTGCATTGTATCAGTTTCAGAAGAAGATTTGGACTACATATAGTCCGTATGTGTAGGAAACTCCGTTCTTATGTTCTGGGCACACTCAGATTTCCTGCTGTATTAGAGACTCTAGAAAGCAAGAGCGTGCTTCTTGCTCTAAAGCAGAGTGTGATCCATGGATGAGAACTATGCTGTGTGTTTCCCTTCAGAAATGGAGTTAAATCCCAGGCTCTGTGTCTTCCTACAGGCAAGACTTCGTTTCAGGTAAGGGCAGTCACTTTTCAGCTCAAAAGATCTACATCGTTCACAAAGCTCACACGTTTCTCATCTTAAGAGACAAGCATTGGATTTTAGAGGAACAGTGCTTTGTATCAGTTTCAGAAGCAGAGTTGGACTATATAATGTCCGTATGTGTAGGAAACACCATTTTTTGTTCTCAGCACACTCACGTTTCCTGCTGTCTTAGAGAATCTAGAAAGCAAGAGCGTGCTTCTTGTTCTAAAGCAGAGTGTGATCAATGGATGATTACACTGCTGTGTGTTTTACTTCAGAAATGGAGTTAAATCCCAGGCTCTGAGTCTTCCTGCAAGCAAGACTTCAATTCAGGTAAGGGCAGTCACTTTTCAGTTCAAAGGTACTACATCGTTCACAAAGCTCACACGTTTCTCATCCTAACAGACAAGCATTGGATGTTAGAGGACCAGTTCTTTGTATAGTTTATGAAGCAGATTTGGACTAGATATGGTCCGTATGTGTAGGAAACACCGTTCTTTTGTTCTCAGCACACTCACATTTCCTGCTGTCTTAGAGACTCTAGAAAGCAAGAGCGTGCTTCTTGCTCTAAAGCAGAGTGTGATCCATGGATGAGAACTATGCTGTGTGTTTCCCTTCAGAAATGGAGTTAAATCCGAGGCTCTGTGTCTTCCTACAGGCAAGACTTCGTTTCAGGTAAGGGCAGTCACTTTTCAGCTCAAACGAACTACATCGTTCACGAAGCTCACACATTTCTCATCTTAACAGACAAGGATTGGATTTTAGAGGACCAGTGCTTTGTATCAGTTTCAGAAGCAAAGTTGGACTATATAATGTCCTTATGTGTAGGAAACACCGTTCTTTTGTTCTCAGCACACTCACGTTTCCTGCTGTCTTAGAGAATCTAGAAAGCAAGAGTGTGCTACTTGTTCTAAAGCAGAGTGGGATCAATGGATGATTACACTGCTGTGTGTTTTACTTTAGAAATGGAGTTAAATCCCAGGCTCTGTGTCTTCCCCTAGGCAATACTTCGTTTCAGGTAAGGGCAGGCACGTTTCAGTTCAAAGGAAGTACATAATTCACAAAGCTCACACGTTTCTCATCTTACCTGACAAGCATTGGATGTTAGAGGACCAGTGCTTTGTATCAGTTTCAGAAGCAGAGTTGGACTAGATATGGTCTGTGTGTGTAGGAAACACCGTTCTTTTGTTTTCAGCACACTCACGTTTCCTGCTGTCTTAGAGACTGTAGAAAGCAAGAGCGTGCTTCTTGTTCTAAAGCAGAGTGTGATCATTGGATGATTACACTGCTGTGTGTTTTACTTCAGAAATGGAGTTAAATCCCAGGCTCTGAGTCTTCCTACAAGCAATACTTCGTTTCAGGTAAGGGCAGTCACTTTTCTGCTCAAAGGAACTACATCGTTCATGAAGCTCACACGTTTCTCATCTTAACTGACAAGCATTGAATGTTAGAGGGTCAGTGCTTTGTATCAGTTTCAGAAGCAGATTTGGACTACATATGGTCCATATGTGTAGGAAACACCGTTCTTTCGTTCTGGGCACACTCAGATTTCCTGCTGTATTAGAGACTCTAGAAAGCAAGAGTGTGCTTCTCGCTCTAAAGCAGAGTGTGATCCATGGATGAGAACTATGCTGTGGGTTTCCCTTCAGAAATGGACTTAATTCCCAGGCTCTGTGTCTTCCTACAAGCAAGACTTCGTTTCAGGTAAGGGCAGTCACATTTCAGTTCAAAGGAACTACATCATTCACAAACCTCACACGTTTCTCATCTTAACTGACAAGCATTGGATTTTAGAGGACCAGTGCTTTGTATCAGTAAGAAGCAGAGTTGGACTAGATATGGTCCGTATGTGTAGGAAACACAGTTCTTTTGTTCTCAGCACACTCACGTTTCCTGCTCTCTTAGAGACTCTCGAAAGCAAGAGCGTTCTTCTTGTTCTAAAGCAGAGTGTGATCAATGGATGAGACAATGCTGTGTGTTTCACTTCAGAAATGGATTTAAATCCCATGCTCTGAGTCTCCCTACAAGCAAGACATCCTTTCAGGTAAGGGCAGTCACTTTTCTGCACAAAGGAACTACATCGTTCAAGAAGCTCACACGTTTCTCATCTTAACTGACAAGCATTGGATGTTAGAGGACCAGTGCATTGTATCAGTTTCAGAAGAAGATTTGGACTACATATAGTCCGTATGTGTAGGAAACTCCGTTCTTATGTTCTGGGCACACTCAGATTTCCTGCTGTATTAGAGAATCTAGAAAGCAAGAGCGTGCTTCTTGCTCTAAAGCAGAGTGTGATCCATGGATGAGAACTATGCTGTGTGTTTCCCTTCAGAAATGGAGTTAAATCCCAGGCTCTGTGTCTTCATACAGGCAAGACTTCGTTTCAGGTAAGGGCAGTCACTTTTCAGCTCAAAAGATCTACATCGTTCACAAAGCTCACACGTTTCTCATCTTAAGAGACAAGCATTGGATTTTAGAGGAACAGTGCTTTGTATCAGTTTCAGAAGCAGAGTTGGACTATATAATGTCCGTATGTGTAGGAAACACCATTTTTTGTTCTCAGCACACTCACGTTTCCTGCTGTCTTAGAGAATCTAGAAAGCAAGAGCGTGCTTCTTGTTCTAAAGCAGAGTGTGATCAATGTATGATTACACTGCTGTGTGTTTTACTTCAGAAATGGAGTTAAATCCCAGGCTCTGAGTCTTCCTGCAAGCAAGACTTCAATTCAGGTAAGGGCAGTCACTTTTCAGTTCAAAGGTACTACATCGTTCACAAAGCTCACACGTTTCTCATCCT
Organism: Onychomys leucogaster; assembly: GCA_949786385.1. NCBI lineage: Eukaryota > Metazoa > Chordata > Mammalia > Rodentia > Cricetidae > Onychomys > Onychomys leucogaster. The sequence goes on from CATKUP010000047.1 coordinate 1,646,909, forward strand.
AACAGACAAGCATTGGATGTTAGAGGACCAGTTCTTTGTATAGTTTATGAAGCAGATTTGGACTAGATATGGTCCGTATGTGTAGGAAACACCGTTCTTTTGTTCTCAGCACACTCACATTTCCTGCTGTCTTAGAGACTCAAGAAAGCAAGAGCGTGCTTCTCGTTCTAAAGCAGAGTGTGTTCCATGGATGAAAACTATGCTGTGTGTTTCCCTTTAGAGGAGTTAAATCCCAGGCTCTGAGTCTCCCTACAGGCAAGACTGCGTTTCAGGTAAGGGCAGTCACTTTTCTGCTCAAACGAACTACATCTTTCACGAAGCTCACACGTTTCTCATCTTAACTGACAAGCATTGGATGTTAGAGGACCAGTGCATTCTATCAGTTTCAGAAGAAGATTTGGACTACATATAGTCCGTATGTGTAGGAAACACCGTTCTTTGTTCTGGGCACACTCAGATTTCCTGCTGTCTTAGAGACTCTAGAAAGCAAGAGCGTGCTTCTGGCTCTAAAGCAGAGTGTGATCCATGGATGAGGACTATGCTGTGTGTTTGCCTTCAGAAATGGAGTTAAATCCCAGGCTCTGAGTCTTCCTACAAGCAAGATTTCATTTCAGGTAAGGGCAGACACTTTTCTGCTCAAACGAACTACATCGTTCACTGAGCTCACACTTTTCTCTTCTTAACTGACAATCATTGGATGTTAGAGGGTCAGTGCATTGTATCAGTTTCAGAAGACGATTTGGACTAGATATGGTCCAAATGTGTAGGAAACACCATTCTTTTGTTCTGGGCAGACTCAGATTTCCTGCTGTCTTAGAGACTCTAGAAAGCAAGAGTGTGCTTCTCGCTCTACAGCAGAGTGTGATCCATGTATGAATACTATGCTGTGTGTTTCCCTTCAGAAGTGGAGTTAAATACCATGCTCTGAGTCTTACTACAAGCAAGACTTCGTTTCAGGTTATGGCAGTCACTTTTCAGTTCAAAGGAACTACATCATTCACAAAGCTCACACGTTTCTCATCTTAACTGACAAGCATTGGATGTTAGAGGACCAGTGCTTTGTATCTGTTTCACAAGCAGAGTTGTACTAGATAGGCTCCGTATGTGGAGTAAATACCGTTCTTTTGTTCTCAGCACACTCACGTTTCCTGCTGTCTTAAAGACTCTAGAAAGCATGAGCGTGCTTCTCGCTCTAAAGAAGAGTGTGATCCATGGATGAGACTATGCTGTGTGTTTCCCTTCAGAAAAGGATTTAAATCCCAGGCTCTATGTCTTCCTACAAGCAAGACTTCGTTTCAGGTAAGGGCAGTCACTTTTCAGCTCAAATGATTTACATCTTTCACGGAGCTCACAAGTTTCTCATCTTTACAGACAAGCATTGGCTTTTAGAGGACCAGTGCTTTGTATCAGTAAGAAGCAGAGTTGGACTAGATATGGTCCGTATGTGTAGGAAACACAGTTCTTTTGTTCTCAGCACACTCACGTTTCCTGCTCTCTTAGAGACTCTCGAAAGCAAGAGCGTTCTTCTTGTTCTAAAGCAGAGTGTGATCAATGGATGAGACAATGCTGTGTGTTTCACTTCAGAAATGGATTTAAATCCCATGCTCTGAGTCTCCCTACAAGCAAGACATCCTTTCAGGTAAGGGCAGTCACTTTTCTGCACAAAGGAACTACATCGTTCAAGAAGCTCACACGTTTCTCATCTTAACTGACAAGCATTGGATGTTAGAGGACCAGTGCATTGTATCAGTTTCAGAAGAAGATTTGGACGACATATAGTCCGTATGTGTAGGAAACTCCGTTCTTATGTTCTGGGCACACTCAGATTTCCTGCTGTATTAGAGACTCTAGAAAGCAAGAGCGTGCTTCTTGCTCTAAAGCAGAGTGTGATCCATGGATGAGAACTATGCTGTGTGTTTCCCTTCAGAAATGGAGTTAAATCCCAGGCTCTGTGTCTTCCTACAAGCAAGACTTCGTTTCAGGTAAGGGCAGTCACATTTCAGTTCAAAGGAACTACATCATTCACAAACCTCACACGTTTCTCATCTTAACTGACAAGCATTGGATTTTAGAGGACCAGTGCTTTGTATCAGTAAGAAGCAGAGTTGGACTAGATATGGTCCGTATGTGTAGGAAACACAGTTCTTTTGTTCTCAGCACACTCACGTTTCCTGCTCTCTTAGAGACTCTCGAAAGCAAGAGCGTTCTTCTTGTTCTAAAGCAGAGTGTGATCAATGGATGAGACAATGCTGTGTGTTTCACTTCAGAAATGGATTTAAATCCCATGCTCTGAGTCTCCCTACAAGCAAGACATCCTTTCAGGTAAGGGCAGTCACTTTTCTGCACAAAGGAACTACATCGTTCAAGAAGCTCACACGTTTCTCATCTTAACTGACAAGCATTGGATGTTAGAGGACCAGTGCATTGTATCAGTTTCAGAAGAAGATTTGGACTACATATAGTCCGTATGTGTAGGAAACTCCGTTCTTATGTTCTGGGCACACTCAGATTTCCTGCTGTATTAGAGAATCTAGAAAGCAAGAGCGTGCTTCTTGCTCTAAAGCAGAGTGTGATCCATGGATGAGAACTATGCTGTGTGTTTCCCTTCAGAAATGGAGTTAAATCCCAGGCTCTGTGTCTTCATACAGGCAAGACTTCGTTTCAGGTAAGGGCAGTCACTTTTCAGCTCAAAAGATCTACATCGTTCACAAAGCTCACACGTTTCTCATCTTAAGAGACAAGCATTGGATTTTAGAGGAACAGTGCTTTGTATCAGTTTCAGAAGCAGAGTTGGACTATATAATGTCCGTATGTGTAGGAAACACCATTTTTTGTTCTCAGCACACTCACGTTTCCTGCTGTCTTAGAGAATCTAGAAAGCAAGAGCGTGCTTCTTGTTCTAAAGCAGAGTGTGATCAATGTATGATTACACTGCTGTGTGTTTTACTTCAGAAATGGAGTTAAATCCCAGGCTCTGAGTCTTCCTGCAAGCAAGACTTCAATTCAGGTAAGGGCAGTCACTTTTCAGTTCAAAGGTACTACATCGTTCACAAAGCTCACACGTTTCTCATCCTAACAGACAAGCATTGGATGTTAGAGGACCAGTTCTTTGTATAGTTTATGAAGCAGATTTGGACTAGATATGGTCCGTATGTGTAGGAAACACCGTTCTTTTGTTCTCAGCACACTCACATTTCCTGCTGTCTTAGAGACTCAAGAAAGCAAGAGCGTGCTTCTCGTTCTAAAGCAGAGTGTGTTCCATGGATGAAAACTATGCTGTGTGTTTCCCTTTAGAGGAGTTAAATCCCAGGCTCTGAGTCTCCCTACAGGCAAGACTGCGTTTCAGGTAAGGGCAGTCACTTTTCTGCTCAAACGAACTACATCTTTCACGAAGCTCACACGTTTCTCATCTTAACTGACAAGCATTGGATGTTAGAGGACCAGTGCATTCTATCAGTTTCAGAAGAAGATTTGGACTACATATAGTCCGTATGTGTAGGAAACACCGTTCTTTGTTCTGGGCACACTCAGATTTCCTGCTGTCTTAGAGACTCTAGAAAGCAAGAGCGTGCTTCTGGCTCTAAAGCAGAGTGTGATCCATGGATGAGGACTATGCTGTGTGTTTGCCTTCAGAAATGGAGTTAAATCCCAGGCTCTGAGTCTTCCTACAAGCAAGATTTCATTTCAGGTAAGGGCAGACACTTTTCTGCTCAAACGAACTACATCGTTCACTGAGCTCACACTTTTCTCTTCTTAACTGACAATCATTGGATGTTAGAGGGTCAGTGCATTGTATCAGTTTCAGAAGACGATTTGGACTAGATATGGTCCAAATGTGTAGGAAACACCATTCTTTTGTTCTGGGCAGACTCAGATTTCCTGCTGTCTTAGAGACTCTAGAAAGCAAGAGTGTGCTTCTCGCTCTACAGCAGAGTGTGATCCATGTATGAATACTATGCTGTGTGTTTCCCTTCAGAAGTGGAGTTAAATACCATGCTCTGAGTCTTACTACAAGCAAGACTTCGTTTCAGGTTATGGCAGTCACTTTTCAGTTCAAAGGAACTACATCATTCACAAAGCTCACACATTTCTCATCTTAACTGACAAGCATTGGATGTTAGAGGACCAGTGCTTTGTATCTGTTTCACAAGCAGAGTTGTACTAGATAGGCTCCGTATGTGGAGTAAATACCGTTCTTTTGTTCTCAGCACACTCACGTTTCCTGCTGTCTTAAAGACTCTAGAAAGCATGAGCGTGCTTCTCGCTCTAAAGAAGAGTGTGATCCATGGATGAGACTATGCTGTGTGTTTCCCTTCAGAAAAGGATTTAAATCCCAGGCTCTATGTCTTCCTACAAGCAAGACTTCGTTTCAGGTAAGGGCAGTCACTTTTCAGCTCAAATGATTTACATCTTTCACGGAGCTCACAAGTTTCTCATCTTTACAGACAAGCATTGGCTTTTAGAGGACCAGTGCTTTGTATCAGTAAGAAGCAGAGTTGGACTAGATATGGTCCGTATGTGTAGGAAACACAGTTCTTTTGTTCTCAGCACACTCACGTTTCCTGCTCTCTTAGAGACTCTCGAAAGCAAGAGCGTTCTTCTTGTTCTAAAGCAGAGTGTGATCAATGGATGAGACAATGCTGTGTGTTTCACTTCAGAAATGGATTTAAATCCCATGCTCTGAGTCTCCCTACAAGCAAGACATCCTTTCAGGTAAGGGCAGTCACTTTTCTGCACAAAGGAACTACATCGTTCAAGAAGCTCACACGTTTCTCATCTTAACTGACAAGCATTGGATGTTAGAGGACCAGTGCATTGTATCAGTTTCAGAAGAAGATTTGGACGACATATAGTCCGTATGTGTAGGAAACTCCGTTCTTATGTTCTGGGCACACTCAGATTTCCTGCTGTATTAGAGACTCTAGAAAGCAAGAGCGTGCTTCTTGCTCTAAAGCAGAGTGTGATCCATGGATGAGAACTATGCTGTGTGTTTCCCTTCAGAAATGGAGTTAAATCCCAGGCTCTGTGTCTTCCTACAGGCAAGACTTCGTTTCAGGTAAGGGCAGTCACTTTTCAGCTCAAAAGAACTACATCGTTCACAAAGCTCACACGTTTCTCATCTTAAGAGACAAGCATTGGATTTTAGAGGAACAGTGCTTTGTATCAGTTTCAGAAGCAGAGTTGGACTATATAATGTCCGTATGTGTAGGAAACACCATTTTTTGTTCTCAGCACACTCACGTTTCCTGCTGTCTTAGAGAATCTAGAAAGCAAGAGCGTGCTTCTTGTTCTAAAGCAGAGTGTGATCAATGGATGATTACACTGCTGTGTGTTTTACTTCAGAAATGGAGTTAAATCCCAGGCTCTGAGTCTTCCTGCAAGCAAGACTTCAATTCAGGTAAGGGCAGTCACTTTTCAGTTCAAAGGCACTACATCGTTCACAAAGCTCGCACGTTTCTCATCCTAACAGACAAGCATTGGATGTTAGAGGACCAGTTCTTTGTATAGTTTATGAAGCAGATTTGGACTAGATATGGTCCGTATGTGTAGGAAACACCGTTCTTTTGTTCTCAGCACACTCACATTTCCTGCTGTCTTAGAGACTCAAGAAAGCAAGAGCGTGCTTCTCGTTCTAAAGCAGAGTGTGTTCCATGGATGAAAACTATGCTGTGTGTTTCCCTTCAGAGGAGTTAAATCCCAGGCTCTGAGTCTCCCTACAGGCAAGACTGCGTTTCAGGTAAGGGCAGTCACTTTTCTGCTCAAACGAACTACATCTTTCACGAAGCTCACACGTTTCTCATCTTAACTGACAAGCATTGGATGTTAGAGGACCAGTGCATTCTATCAGTTTCAGAAGAAGATTTGGACTACATATAGTCCGTATGTGTAGGAAACACCGTTCTTTGTTCTGGGCACACTCAGATTTCCTGCTGTCTTAGAGACTCTAGAAAGCAAGAGCGTGCTTCTGGCTCTAAAGCAGAGTGTGATCCATGGATGAGGACTATGCTGTGTGTTTGCCTTCAGAAATGGAGTTAAATCCCAGGCTCTGAGTCTTCCTACAAGCAAGATTTCATTTCAGGTAAGGGCAGACACTTTTCTGCTCAAACGAACTACATCGTTCACTGAGCTCACACTTTTCTCTTCTTAACTGACAATCATTGGATGTTAGAGGGTCAGTGCATTGTATCAGTTTCAGAAGACGATTTGGACTAGATATGGTCCAAATGTGTAGGAAACACCATTCTTTTGTTCTGGGCAGACTCAGATTTCCTGCTGTCTTAGAGACTCTAGAAAGCAAGAGTGTGCTTCTCGCTCTACAGCAGAGTGTGATCCATGTATGAATACTATGCTGTGTGTTTCCCTTCAGAAGTGGAGTTAAATACCATGCTCTGAGTCTTACTACAAGCAAGACTTCGTTTCAGGTTATGGCAGTCACTTTTCAGTTCAAAGGAACTACATCATTCACAAAGCTCACACGTTTCTCATCTTAACTGACAAGCATTGGATGTTAGAGGACCAGTGCTTTGTATCTGTTTCACAAGCAGAGTTGTACTAGATAGGCTCCGTATGTGTAGTAAATACCGTTCTTTTGTTCTCAGCACACTCACGTTTCCTGCTGTCTTAAAGACTCTAGAAAGCATGAGCGTGCTTCTCGCTCTAAAGAAGAGTGTGATCCATGGATGAGACTATGCTGTGTGTTTCCCTTCAGAAAAGGATTTAAATCCCAGGCTCTATGTCTTCCTACAAGCAAGACTTCGTTTCAGGTAAGGGCAGTCACTTTTCAGCTCAAATGATTTACATCTTTCACGGAGCTCACAAGTTTCTCATCTTTACAGACAAGCATTGGCTTTTAGAGGACCAGTGCTTTGTATCAGTAAGAAGCAGAGTTGGACTAGATATGGTCCGTATGTGTAGGAAACACAGTTCTTTTGTTCTCAGCACACTCACGTTTCCTGCTCTCTTAGAGACTCTCGAAAGCAAGAGCGTTCTTCTTGTTCTAAAGCAGAGTGTGATCAATGGATGAGACAATGCTGTGTGTTTCACTTCAGAAATGGATTTAAATCCCATGCTCTGAGTCTCCCTACAAGCAAGACATCCTTTCAGGTAAGGGCAGTCACTTTTCTGCACAAAGGAACTACATCGTTCAAGAAGCTCACACGTTTCTCATCTTAACTGACAAGCATTGGATGTTAGAGGACCAGTGCATTGTATCAGTTTCAGAAGAAGATTTGGACTACATATAGTCCGTATGTGTAGGAAACTCCGTTCTTATGTTCTGGGCACACTCAGATTTCCTGCTGTATTAGAGACTCTAGAAAGCAAGAGCGTGCTTCTTGCTCTAAAGCAGAGTGTGATCCATGGATGAGAACTATGCTGTGTGTTTCCCTTCAGAAATGGAGTTAAATCCCAGGCTCTGTGTCTTCCTACAGGCAAGACTTCGTTTCAGGTAAGGGCAGTCACTTTTCAGCTCAAAAGAACTACATCGTTCACAAAGCTCACACGTTTCTCATCTTAAGAGACAAGCATTGGATTTTAGAGGAACAGTGCTTTGTATCAGTTTCAGAAGCAGAGTTGGACTATATAATGTCCGTATGTGTAGGAAACACCATTTTTTGTTCTCAGCACACTCACGTTTCCTGCTGTCTTAGAGAATCTAGAAAGCAAGAGCGTGCTTCTTGTTCTAAAGCAGAGTGTGATCAATGGATGATTACACTGCTGTGTGTTTTACTTCAGAAATGGAGTTAAATCCCAGGCTCTGAGTCTTCCTACAAGCAAGACTTCGTTTCAGGTAAGGGCAGTTACTTTACAGCTCAAACGAACTACATCGTTCATGAAGCTGACACGTTTCGGATGTGACCTGACATGCATTGGATGTTAGAGGACCTGTGGTTTGTTTCTGTTTCAGAAGCAGAGTTGAACTAGATATGGTCCGAATGTTTAGGAAACACCATTCTTTTGTTCTGAGTACACTGAGGTTTCCTGCTGTATTAGAGACTCTAGAAAGCAAGAGCTTGCTTCTCGTTCTAAAGCAGAGTGTGTTCCATGGATGAAAACTATGCTGTGTGTTTCCCTTCAGAAAAGGAGTTAAATCCCAGGCTCTGAGTCTCCCTACAAGCAAGACTTCGTTTCAGGTAAGGGCAGTCACTTTTCTGCTCAAACGAACTACATCTTTCACGAAGCTCACACGTTTCTCATCTTAACTGACAAGCATTGGATGTTAGAGGACCAGTGCATTCTATCAGTTTCAGAAGAAGATTTGGACTACATATAGTCCGTATGTGTAGGAAACACCGTTCTTTTGTTCTGGGCACACTCAGATTTCCTGTTGTCTTAGAGACTCTAGAAAGCAAGAGTGTGCTTCTTGCTCTAAAGCAGAGTGTGATCCATGGATGAGAACTATGCTGTGTGTTTGCCTTCAGAAATGGAGTTAAATCCCAGGCTCTGAGTCTTCCTACAAGCAAGACTTCGTTTCAGGTAAGGGCAGTCACTTTTCTGCTCAAAGGAACTACATCGTTCAGGAAGCTCACACGTTTCACATCTTAACTGTCAAGCATTGGATGTTAGAGGACCAGTGCTTTGTATCTGTTTCACAAGCAGAGTTGGACTAGATATGGTCCCTATGTGTAGGAAACACCGGTCTTTTGTTCTCAGCACACTCATGTTTCCTGCTGTCTTAGAGATTCTAGAAAGCAAGAGCGTGCTTCTCGCTCTAAAGCAGAGTGTGATCCATGGATGAGACTATGCTGTGTGTTTCACTTCAGAAATGGAGTTAAATCCCATGCTCTGTGACTCCCTACAAGCAAGACTTCGTTTCAGGTAAGGGCAGTGTCTTTTCTGCTCAAATGAACTACATCGTTCACGAAGCTCACACGTTTCTCATCTTACCTGACAAGCATTGGATGATAGAGGACCAGTGCTTTGTATCAGTTTCAGAAGCAGAGTTGGACTAGATATGGTCTGTATGTGTAGGAAACACCGGTCTTTTGTTCTCAGCACACTCACGTTTCCTGCTGTCTTAGAGATTTTAGAAAGCAAGAGCGTGCTTCTCGCTCTAAAGCAGAGTGTGATCCATGGATGAAAACTATGCTGTGTGTTTCCCTTCAGAATAGGAGTTAAATCCCAGGCTCTATGTCTTCCTACAAGCAAGTCTTCATTTCAGGTAAGGGCAGTCACTTTTCAGCTCAAACGAACTACATCTTTCACGGAGCTCACACGTTTCTCATCTTAACAGACAAGCATTGGATGTTAGAGGACCAGTGCTTTGTATCAGCAGGAAGCAGAGTTGGACTAGATATGGTCCGTATGTGTAGGAAACACCGTTCTTTTGTTCTCAGCACACTCACGTTTCCTTCTCTCTTAGAGACTCTATAAAGCAAGAGCGTTCTTCTTGTTCTAAAGCAGAGTGTGATCAATGGATGAGACAATGCTTTGTGTTTCACTTCAGAAATGGAGTTAAATCCCATGCTCTGAGTCTCCCTACAAGCAAGACTTCGTTTCAGGTAAGGGCAGTCACTTTTCTGCAAAAAGGAACTACATCGTTCACGAAGCTCACACGTTTCTCATCTTAACTGACAAGCATTGGATGTTAGAGGACCAGTGCATTCTATCAGTTTCAGAAGAAGATTTGGAGTACATATAGTCCGTATGTGTAGGAGACACCGTTCTTATGTTCTGGGCACACTCAGATTTCCTGCTGTCTTAGAGACTCTAGAAAGCAAGAGTGTGCTTCTCGCTCTACAGCAGAGTGTGATCCATGTATGAATACTATGCTGTGTGTTTCCCTTCAGAAGTGGAGTTAAATACCATGCTCTGAGTCTTACTACAAGCAAGACTTCGTTTCAGGTTATGGCAGTCACTTTTCAGTTCAAAGAACTACATCATTCACAAACCTCACACGTTTCTCATCTTAACTGACAAGCATTGGATGTTAGAGGACCAGTGCTTTGTATCTGTTTCACAAGCAGAGTTGTACTAGATATGCTCCGTATGTGTAGTAAATACCGTTCTTTTGTTCTCAGCACACTCACGTTTCCTGATGTCTTAAAGACTCTAGAAAGCAAGAGCGTGCTTCTCGCTCTAAAGAAGAGTGTGATCCATGGATGAGACTATGCTGTGTGTTTCCCTTCAGAAAAGGATTTAAATCCCAGGCTCTATGTCTTCCTACAAGCAAGACTTCGTTTCAGGTAAGGGCAGTCACTTTTCAGCTCAAATGATTTACATCTTTCACGGAGCTCACACGTTTCTCATCTTTACAGACAAGCATTGGATTTTAGAGGACCAGTGCTTTGTATCAGTAAGAAGCAGAGTTGGACTAGATATGGTCCGTATGTGTAGGAAACACCATTCTTTTGTTCTCAGCACACTCACGTTTCCTGCTCTCTTAGAGACTCTCGAAAGCAAGAGCGTTCTTCTTGTTCTAAAGCAGAGTGTGATCAATGGATGAGACAATGCTGTGTGTTTCACTTCAGAAATGGATTTAAATCCCATGCTCTGAGTCTCCCTACAAGCAAGACATCCTTTCAGGTAAGGGCAGTCACTTTTCTGCACAAAGGAACTACATCGTTCACGAAGCTCACACGTTTCTCATCTTACCTGACAAGCATTGGATGATAGAGGACCAGTGCTTTGTATCAGTTTCAGAAGCAGAGTTGGACTAGATATGGTCTGTATGTGTAGGAAACACCGTTCTTTTGTTCTCCTCACACTCACGTTTCCTGCTGTCTTAGAGATTTTAGAAAGCAAGAGCGTGCTTCTCACTCTAAAGCAGAGTGTGATCAATGGATGAAAACTATGCTGTGTGTTTCCCTTCAGAATAGGAGTTAAATCCCAGGCTCTATGTCTTCCTACAAGCAAGTCTTCGTTTCAGGTAAGGGCAGTCACTTTTCTGCTCAAACGAACTACATCGTTCATGAAGCTCACACGTTACCCATCTTAACTGACAAGCATTGGATGTTAGAGTGTCAGTGCTTTGTATCAGTTTCAGAAGCAGATTTGGACTACATATGGTCCATATGTGTAGGAAACACCGTTCTTTTGTTATGGGCACACTCAGATTTCCTGCTGTATTAGAGACTCTAGAAAGCAAGAGCTTGCTTCTCGCTCTAAAGCAGAGTGTGATCCATGGATGAGAACTATGCTGTGTGTTTGCCTTCAGAAATGGAGTTAAATCCCAGGCTCTGAGTCTTCCTACAAGCAAGACTTCATTTCAGGTAAGGGCAGACACTTTTCTGCTCAAACGAACTACATCGTTCACTGAGCTCACACTTTTCTCTTCTTAACTGACAATCATTGGATGTTAGAGGGTCAGTGCATTGTATCAGTTTCAGAAGACGATTTGGACTAGATATGGTCCAAATGTGTAGGAAACACCATTCTTTTGTTCTGGGCAGACTCAGATTTCCTGCTGTCTTAGAGACTCTAGAAAGCAAGAGTGTGCTTCTCGCTCTAAAGCAGAGTGTGATCCATGTATGAATACTATGCTGTGTGTTTCCCTTCAGAAGTGGAGTTAAATACCATGCTCTGAGTCTTATTACAAGCAAGACTTCGTTTCAGGTTATGGCAGTCACTTTTCAGTTCAAAGGAACTACATCATTCACAAAGCTCACACGTTTCTCATCTTAACTGACAAGCATTGGATGTTAGAGGACCAGTGCTTTGTATCTGTTTCACAAGCAGAGTTGGACTTGATATGCTCTGTATGTGTAGGAAATACCGTTCTTTTGTTCTCAGCACACTCACGTTTCCTGCTGTCTTAAAGACTCTAGAAAGCAAGAGCGTGCTTCTTGCTCTAAAGAAGAGTGTGATCCATGGATGAGACTATGCTGTGTGTTTCCCTTCAGAAAAGGATTTAAATCCCAGGCTCTATGTCTTCCTACAAGCAAGACTTCGTTTCAGGTAAGGGCAGTCACTTTTCAGCTCAAACGATTTACATCTTTCACGGAGCTCACACGTTTCTCATCTTTACAGACAAGCATTGGATTTTAGAGGACCAGTGCTTTGTATTAGTAAGAAGCAGAGTTGGACTAGATATGGTCCGTATGTGTAGGAAACACCGTTCTTTTGTTCTCAGCACACTCACGTTTCCTGCTCTCTTAGAGACTCTCGAAAGCAAGAGCGTTCTTCTTGTTCTAAAGCAGAGTGTGATCAATGGATGAGACAATGCTGTGTGTTTCACTTCAGAAATGGATTTAAATCCCATGCTCTGAGTCTCCCTACAAGCAAGACATCCTTTCAGGTAAGGGCAGTCACTTTTCTGCACAAAGGAACTACATCGTTCACGAAGCTCACACGTTTCTCATCTTAACTGACAAGCATTGGATGTTAGAGGACCAGTGCATTGTATCAGTTTCAGAAGAAGATTTGGACTACATATGGTCCATATGTGTAGGAAACACCGTTCTTATGTTCTGGGCACACTCAGATTTCCTGCTGTATTAGAGACTCTAGAAAGCAAGAGCGTGCTTCTTGCTCTAAAGCAGAGTGTGATCCATGGATGAGAACTATGCTGTGTGTTTCCCTTCAGAAATGGAGTTAAATCCCAGGCTCTGTGTCTTCCTACAGGCAAGACTTAGTTTCAGGTAAGGGCAGACACTTTTCTGCTCAAACGAACTACATCGTTCACTGAGCTCACACTTTTCTCTTCTTAACTGAGAATCATTGGATGTTAGAGGGTCAGGGTATTGTATCAGTTTCAGAAGCCGATTTGGACTAGATATGGTCCAAATGTGTAGGAAACACCATTCTTTTGTTCTGGGCAGACTCAGATTTCCTGCTGTCTTAGAGACTCTAGAAAGCAAGAGTGTGCTTCTCGCTCTAAAGCAGAGTGTGATCCATGTATGAATACTATGCCGTGTGTTTCCCTTCAGAAGTGGAGTTAAATACCATGCTCTGAGTCTTACTACAAGCAAGACTTCGTTTTAGGTTATGGCAGTCACTTTTCAGTTCAAAGGAACTACATCATTCACAAAGCTCACACGTTTCTCATCTTAACTGACAAGCATTGGATGTTAGAGGACCAGTGCTTTGTATCTGTTTCAGAAGCAGAGTTGGACTAGATATGGTCCGTATGTGAAGGAAACACCGTTCTTTTGTTCTCAGCACACTCACGTTTCCTGCTATCTTAGAGACATTAGAAAGCAAGAGCGTGCTTCTCGCTCTAAAGCAGAGTGTCATCCATGGATGAGAACTATGCTGTGTGTTTCCCTTCAGAAATGGACTTAATTCCCAGGCTCTGTGTCTTACTACAAGCAAGACTTCGTTTCAGGTAAGGGCAGTCACTTTTCAGTTCAAAGGAAATACATCATTCACAAACCACACACGTTTCTCATCTTAACTGACAAGCATTGGATGTTAGAGTACCAGTGCTTTGAATCAGTTTCAGAAGCAGAGTTGGACTAGATATGGTCCGTATGTGTAGGCAACACCGTTCTTTTGTTCTCAGCACACTGACGTTTCCTGCTGTCTTAGAGATTCTAGAAAGCAAGTGCGTGCTTCTTGTTCTAAAACAGAGTGTGATCAATGAATGAGAACACTGGTGTTTGTTTCACTTCAGAAATGGAGTTAAATCCCAGGCTCTGAGTCTTCCTACAAGCAAGACTTCTTTTCAGGTAAGGGCAGTCTCTTTTCTGCTCAAACGAACTACATCGTTCACAAAGCTCACACGTTTCTCATCTTAACTGACAAGCATTGGATGTTAGAGGACCAGTGCTTTGTATCAGTTTCAGAAGAAGAGTTGGACTATATAATGTCCATATGTTTAGGAAACACCGTTCTTTTGTTCTGGGCACACTCAGCTTTCCTGCTGTATTAGAGACTCTAGAAAGCAAGAGCGTGCTTCTCGCTCTAAAGCAGAGTGTGATCCATGGATGAGAACTATGCTGTATGTTTCCCTTTAGAAATGGACTTAATTCCCAGGCTCTGAGTCTTCCTACAAGCAAGACTTCGTTTCAGTTAAGGGCAGTCACTTTTCAAATCAAACGAACTACATCGTTCACTGAGCTCACACGTTTCTCATCTTAACTGACAAGCATTGGATGTTAGAGGGTCAGTGCTTTGTATCAGTTTCAGAAGCAGATTTGGACTACATATGGTCCATATGTGTAGGAAACCCCGTTCTTTTGTTCTGGGCACACTCACGTTTACTGCTGTCTTAGAGACTCTAGAAAGCAAGAGCGTGCTTCTCGCTCTAAAGCAGAGTGTGATCCATGGATGAGACTATGCTGTGTGTTTCACTTCAGAAATGGAATTAAATCCCATGCTCTGTGTCTCACTACAAGCAAGACTTCGTTTCAGGTATGGGCAGTCACTTTTCGGCTCAAACGAACTACATCGTTCACGAAGCTCACACGTTTCTCATCTTAACTGTCAAGCATTGGATGTTAGAGGACCAGTGCTTTGTATCTGTTTCACAAGGAGAGTTGGACTAGATATGCTCCGTATGTGTAGGAAATACCGTTCTTTTGTTTTCAGCACACTCACGTTTCCTGCTGTCTTAAAGACTCTAGAAAGCAAGAGCGTGCTTCTCGCTCTAAAGCAGAGTGTGATCCATGGATGAGACTATGCTGTGTGTTTCCCTTCAGAAAAGGATTTAAATCCCAGGCTCTATGTCTTCATACAAGCAAGACTTCGTTTCAGGTAAGGGCAGTCACTTTTCAGCTCAAACGATTTACTTCTTTCACGGAGCTCACACGTTTCTCATCTTTACAGACAAGCATTGCATTTTAGAGGACCAGTGCTTTGTATCAGTAAGAAGCAGAGTTGGACAAGATATGGTCCGTATGTGTAGGAAACACCGTTCTTTTGTTCTCAGCACACTCACGTTTCCTGCTCTCTTAGAGAATCTAGAAAGCAAGAGCGTTCTTCTTGTTCTAAAGCAGAGTGTGATCAATGGATGAGACAATGCTTTGTGTTTCACTTCAGAAATGGAGTTAAATCCCATGCTCTGAGTCTCCCTACAAGCAAGACTTCGTTTCAGGTAAGGGCAGTCACTTTTCTGCAAAAAGGAAATACATCCTTCACGAAGCTCACACGTTTCTCATCTTAACTGACAAGCATTGGATGTTAGAGGACTAGTGCATTGTATCAGTTTCAGAAGAAGATTTGGACTACATATAGTCCGTATGTGTAGGAAACACCGTTCTTATGTTCTGGGCACACTCAGATTTCCTGCTGTATTAGAGACTCTAGAAAGCAAGAGCATGCTTCTCGCTCTAAAGCAGAGTGTGATCCATGGATGAGAACTATGCTGTGTGTTTCCCTTCAGAAACGGAGTTAAATCCCAGGCTCTGTGTCTTCCTACAGGCAAGACTTCTTTTCAGGTAAGGGCAGTCACTTTTCAGCTCAAACGAACTACATCGTTCACAAAGCTCACACGTTTCTCATCTTAACAGACAAGCATTGGATTTTAGAGGACCAGTGCTTTGTATCAGTTTCAGAAGCAGAGTTGGACTATATAATGTCCGTTTGTGTAGGAAACACCGTTCTTTTGTTCTCAGCACACTCACGTTTCCTGCTTTCTTAGAGACTCTTGAAAGCAAGAGCGTGCTTCTTGTTCTAAAGCAGAGTGTGATCAATGGATCATTACACTGCTGTGTGTTTTACTTCAGAAATGGAGTTAAATCCCAGGCTCTGAGTCTTCCTACAAGCAAGACTTCGTTTCAGGAAAATGCAGTTACTTTACAGCTCAAACGAACTACATTGTTCACGAAGCTGACACGTTTCGGATGTTACCTGACAAGCATTGGATGTTAGAGGACCAGTGCTTTGTATCAGTTACAGAAGAAGAGTTGGACTAGATAGGGTCCGCATGTGTAGGAAACACCGTTCTTTTGTTCTCAGCACATTCACGTTTCCTGCTGTCTTATAGACTCTAGAAAGCCAGAGCGTGCTTCTTGTTCTAAAGCAGATTGTGATCAATGGATGATTACACTGCTGTGTGTTTTACTTCAGAAATGGTGTTAAATCCCCGGCTCTGAGTCTTCCTGCAAGCAAGAATTCAATTCAGGTAAGGGCAGTCACTTTTCTGCTCAAACGAACTACATCGTTCATGAAGCTCACACGTTACCCATCTTAACTGACAAGCATTGGATGTTAGAGTGTCAGTGCTTTGTATCAGTTTCAGAAGCAGATTTGGACTACATATGGTCCGTATGTGTAGGAAACACCGTTCTTTTGTTATGGGCACACTCAGATTTCCTGCTGTATTAGAGACTCTAGAAAGCAAGAGCGTGCTTCTCGCTCTAAAGCAGAGTGTGATCCATGGATGAGAACTATGCTGTGTGTTTGCCTTCAGAAATGGAGTTAAATCCCAGGCTCTGAGTCTTCCTACAAGCAAGACTTCATTTCAGGTAAGGGCAGACACTTTTCTGCTCAAACGAACTACATCGTTCACTGAGCTCACACTTTTCTCTTCTTAACTGACAATCATTGGATGTTAGAGGGTCAGTGCATTGTATCAGTTTCAGAAGCCGATTTGGACTAGATATGGTCCAAATGTGTAGGAAACACCATTCTTTTGTTCTGGGCAGACTCAGATTTCCTGCTGTCTTAGAGACTCTAGAAAGCAAGAGTGTGCTTCTCGCTCTAAAGCAGAGTGTGATCCATGTATGAATACTATGCTGTGTGTTTCCCTTCAGAAGTGGAGTTAAATACCATGCTCTGAGTCTTACTACAAGCAAGACTTCGTTTCAGGTTATGGCAGTCACTTTTCAGTTCAAAGGAACTACATCATTCACAAAGCTCACACGTTTCTCATCTTAACTGACAAGCATTGGATGTTAGAGGACCAGTGCTTTGTATCTGTTTCACAAGCAGAGTTGGACTTGATATGCTCCGTATGTGTAGGAAATACCGTTCTTTTGTTCGCAGCACACTCACGTTTCCTGCTGTCTTAAAGACTCTAGAAAGCAAGAGCGTGCTTCTTGCTCTAAAGAAGAGTGTGATCCATGGATGAGACTATGCTGTGTGTTTCCCTTCAGAAAAGGATTTAAATCCCAGGCTCTATGTCTTCCTACAAGCAAGACTTCGTTTCAGGTAAGGGCAGTCACTTTTCAGCTCAAACGATTTACATCTTTCACGGAGCTCACACGTTTCTCATCTTTACAGACAAGCATTGGATTTTAGAGGACCAGTGCTTTGTATCAGTAAGAAGCAGAGTTGGACTAGATATGGTCCGTATGTGTAGGAAACACCGTTCTTTTGTTCTCAGCACACTCACGTTTCCTGCTCTCTTAGAGACTCTCGAAAGCAAGAGCGTTCTTCTTGTTCTAAAGCAGAGTGTGATCAATGGATGAGACAATGCTGTGTGTTTCACTTCAGAAATGGATTTAAATCCCATGCTCTGAGTCTCCCTACAAGCAAGACATCCTTTCAGGTAAGGGCAGTCACTTTTCTGCACAAAGGAACTACATCGTTCACGAAGCTCACACGTTTTTCATCTTAACTGACAAGCATTGGATGTTAGAGGACCAGTGCATTGTATCAGTTTCAGAAGAAGATTTGGACTACATATGGTCCATATGTGTAGGAAACACCGTTCTTATGTTCTGGGCACACTCAGATTTCCTGCTGTATTAGAGACTCTAGAAAGCAAGAGCGTGCTTCTCGCTCTAAAGCAGAGTGTGATCCATGGATGAGAACTATGCTGTGTGTTTGCCTTCAGAAATGGAGTTAAATCCCAGGCTCTGAGTCTTCCTACAAGCAAGACTTTATTTCAGGTAAGGGCAGACACTTTTCTGCTCAAACGAACTACATCGTTCACAAAGCTCACACGTTTCTCCTCTTAACAGACAAGCATTGGATTTTAGAGGACCAGTGCTTTGTATCAGTTTCAGAAGCAGAGTTGGACTATATAATGTCCGTTTGTGTAGGAAACACCGTTCTTTTGTTCTCAGCACACTCACGTTTCCTGCTTTCTTAGAGACTCTTGAAAGCAAGAGCGTGCTTCTTGTTCTAAAGCAGAGTGTGATCAATGGATCATTACACTGCTGTGTGTTTTACTTCAGAAATGGAGTTAAATCCCAGGCTCTGTGTCTTCCTACAAGCAAGACTTCGTTTCAGGAAAACGCAGTTACTTTACAGCTCAAACGAACTACATTGTTCACGAAGCTGACACGTTTCGGATGTTACCTGACAAGCATTGGATGTTAGAGGACCAGTGCTTTGTATCAGTTACAGAAGAAGAGTTGGACTAGATAGGGTCCGCATGTGTAGGAAACACCGTTCTTTTGTTCTCAGCACACTCACGTTTCCTGCTGTCTTATAGACTCTAGAAAGCCAGAGCGTGCTTCTTGTTCTAAAGCAGATTGTGATCAATGGATGATTACACTGCTGTGTGTTTTACTTCAGAAATGGTGTTAAATCCCCGGCTCTGAGTCTTCCTGCAAGCAAGAATTCAATTCAGGTAAGGGCAGTCACTTTTCTGCTCAAACGAACTACATCGTTCATGAAGCTCACACGTTACCCATCTTAACTGACAAGCATTGGATGTTAGAGTGTCAGTGCTTTGTATCAGTTTCAGAAGCAGATTTGGACTACATATGGTCCGTATGTGTAGGAAACACCGTTCTTTTGTTATGGGCACACTCAGATTTCCTGCTGTATTAGAGACTCTAGAAAGCAAGAGCGTGCTTCTCGCTCTAAAGCAGAGTGTGATCCATGGATGAGAACTATGCTGTGTGTTTGCCTTCAGAAATGGAGTTAAATCCCAGGCTCTGAGTCTTCCTACAAGCAAGACTTCATTTCAGGTAAGGGCAGACACTTTTCTGCTCAAACGAACTACATCGTTCACTGAGCTCACACTTTTCTCTTCTTAACTGACAATCATTGGATGTTAGAGGGTCAGTGCATTTTATCAGTTTCAGAAGCCGATTTGGACTAGATATGGTCCAAATGTGTAGGAAACACCATTCTTTTGTTCTGGGCAGACTCAGATTTCCTGCTGTCTTAGAGACTCTAGAAAGCAAGAGTGTGCTTCTCGCTCTAAAGCAGAGTGTGATCCATGTATGAATACTATGCTGTGTGTTTCCCTTCAGAAGTGGAGTTAAATACCATGCTCTGAGTCTTACTACAAGCAAGACTTCGTTTCAGGTTATGGCAGTCACTTTTCAGTTCAAAGGAACTACATCATTCACAAAGCTCACACGTTTCTCATCTTAACTGACAAGCATTGGATGTTAGAGGACCAGTGCTTTGTATCTGTTTCACAAGCAGAGTTGGACTTGATATGCTCCGTATGTGTAGGAAATACCGTTCTTTTGTTCGCAGCACACTCACGTTTCCTGCTGTCTTAAAGACTCTAGAAAGCAAGAGCGTGCTTCTTGCTCTAAAGAAGAGTGTGATCCATGGATGAGACTATGCTGTGTGTTTCCCTTCAGAAAAGGATTTAAATCCCAGGCTCTATGTCTTCCTACAAGCAAGACTTCGTTTCAGGTAAGGGCAGTCACTTTTCAGCTCAAACGATTTACATCTTTCACGGAGCTCACACGTTTCTCATCTTTACAGACAAGCATTGGATTTTAGAGGACCAGTGCTTTGTATCAGTAAGAAGCAGAGTTGGACTAGATATGGTCCGTATGTGTAGGAAACACCGTTCTTTTGTTCTCAGCACACTCACGTTTCCTGCTCTCTTAGAGACTCTCGAAAGCAAGAGCGTTCTTCTTGTTCTAAAGCAGAGTGTGATCAATGGATGAGACAATGCTGTGTGTTTCACTTCAGAAATGGATTTAAATCCCATGCTCTGAGTCTCCCTACAAGCAAGACATCCTTTCAGGTAAGGGCAGTCACTTTTCTGCACAAAGGAACTACATCGTTCACGAAGCTCACACGTTTTTCATCTTAACTGACAAGCATTGGATGTTAGAGGACCAGTGCATTGTATCAGTTTCAGAAGAAGATTTGGACTACATATGGTCCATATGTGTAGGAAACACCGTTCTTATGTTCTGGGCACACTCAGATTTCCTGCTGTATTAGAGACTCTAGAAAGCAAGAGCGTGCTTCTCGCTCTAAAGCAGAGTGTGATCCATGGATGAGAACTATGCTGTGTGTTTGCCTTCAGAAATGGAGTTAAATCCCAGGCTCTGAGTCTTCCTACAAGCAAGACTTTATTTCAGGTAAGGGCAGACACTTTTCTGCTCAAACGAACTACATCGTTCACTGAGCTCACACTTTTCTCTTCTTAACTGACAATCATTGGATGTTAGAGGGTCAGTGCATTGTATCAGTTTCAGAAGCCGATTTGGACTAGATATGGTCCAAATGTGTAGGAAACACCATTCTTTTGTTCTGGGCAGACTCAGATTTCCTGCTGTCTTAGAGACTCTAGAAAGCAAGAGTGTGCTTCTCGCTCTAAAGCAGAGTGTGATCCATGTATGAATACTATACTGTGTGTTTCCCTTCAGAAGTGGAGTTAAATACCATGCTCTGAGTCTTACTACAAGCAAGACTTCGTTTCAGGTTATGGCAGTCACTTTTCAGTTCAAAGGAACTACACCATTCACAAAGCTCACACGTTTCTCATCTTAACTGAGAAGCATTGGATGTTAGAGGACCAGTGCATTGTATCAGTTTCAGAAGAAGATTTGGACTACATATGGTCCATATGTGTAGGAAACACCGTTCTTTTGTTCTCAGCACACTGACGTTTCCTGCTGTCTTAGAGACTCTAGAAAGCAAGTGCGTGCTTCTTGTTCTAAAACAGAGTGTGATCAATGAATGAGAACACTGGTGTTTGTTTCACTTCAGAAATGGAGTTAAATCCCAGGCTCTGAGTCTTCCTACAAGCAAGACTTCGTTTCAGGTAAGGGCAGTCTCTTTTCTGCTCAAACGAACTACATCGTTCACAAAGCTCACACGTTTCTCATCTTAACTGACAAGCATTGGATGTTAGAGGACCAGTGCTTTGTATCAGTTTCAGAAGAAGAGTTGGACTATATAATGTCCATATGTGTAGGAAACACCGTTCTTTTGTTGTGGGCACACTCAGCTTTCCTGCTGTATTAGAGACTCTAGAAAGCAAGAGCGTGCTTCTCGCTCTAAAGCAGAGTGTGATCCATGGATGAGAACTATGCTGTGTGTTTCCCTTTAGAAATGGACTTAATTCCCAGGCTCTGAGTCTTCCTACAAGCAAGACTTCGTTTCAGGTATGGGCAGTCACTTTTCGGCTCAAACGAACTACATCGTTCACGAAGCTCACACGTTTCTCATCTTAACTGTCAAGCATTGGATGTTAGAGGACCAGTGCTTTGTATCTGTTTCACAAGGAGAGTTGGACTAGATATGCTCCGTATGTGTAGGAAATACCGTTCTTTTGTTTTCAGCACACTCACGTTTCCTGCTGTCTTAAAGACTCTAGAAAGCAAGAGCGTGCTTCTCGCTCTAAAGCAGAGTGTGATCCATGGCTGAGACTATGCTGTGTGTTTCCCTTCAGAAAAGGATTTAAATCCCAGGCTCTATGTCTTCATACAAGCAAGACTTCGTTTCAGGTAAGGGCAGTCACTTTTCAGCTCAAACGATTTACTTCTTTCACGGAGCTCACACGTTTCTCATCTTTACAGACAAGCATTGCATTTTAGAGGACCAGTGCTTTGTATCAGTAAGAAGCAGAGTTGGACAAGATATGGTCCGTATGTGTAGGAAACACCGTTCTTTTGTTCTCAGCACACTCACGTTTCCTGCTCTCTTAGAGAATCTAGAAAGCAAGAGCGTTCTTCTTGTTCTAAAGCAGAGTGTGATCAATGGATGAGACAATGCTTTGTGTTTCACTTCAGAAATGGAGTTAAATCCCATGCTCTGAGTCTCCCTACAAGCAAGACTTCGTTTCAGGTAAGGGCAGTCACTTTTCTGCAAAAAGGAAATACATCCTTCACGAAGCTCACACGTTTCTCATCTTAACTGACAAGCATTGGATGTTAGAGGACTAGTGCATTGTATCAGTTTCAGAAGAAGATTTGGACTACATATAGTCCGTATGTGTAGGAAACACCGTTCTTATGTTCTGGGCACACTCAGATTTCCTGCTGTATTAGAGACTCTAGAAAGCAAGAGCATGCTTCTCGCTCTAAAGCAGAGTGTGATCCATGGATGAGAACTATGCTGTGTGTTTCCCTTCAGAAACGGAGTTAAATCCCAGGCTCTGTGTCTTCCTACAGGCAAGACTTCTTTTCAGGTAAGGGCAGTCACTTTTCAGCTCAAACGAACTACATCGTTCACAAAGCTCACACGTTTCTCATCTTAACAGACAAGCATTGGATTTTAGAGGACCAGTGCTTTGTATCAGTTTCAGAAGCAGAGTTGGACTATATAATGTCCGTTTGTGTAGGAAACACCGTTCTTTTGTTCTCAGCACACTCACGTTTCCTGCTTTCTTAGAGACTCTTGAAAGCAAGAGCGTGCTTCTTGTTCTAAAGCAGAGTGTGATCAATGGATCATTACACTGCTGTGTGTTTTACTTCAGAAATGGAGTTAAATCCCAGGCTCTGAGTCTTCCTACAAGCAAGACTTCGTTTCAGGAAAACGCAGTTACTTTACAGCTCAAACGAACTACATTGTTCACGAAGCTGACACGTTTCGGATGTTACCTGACAAGCATTGGATGTTAGAGGACCAGTGCTTTGTATCAGTTACAGAAGAAGAGTTGGACTAGATAGGGTCCGCATGTGTAGGAAACACCGTTCTTTTGTTCTCAGCACACTCACGTTTCCTGCTGTCTTATAGACTCTAGAAAGCCAGAGCGTGCTTCTTGTTCTAAAGCAGATTGTGATCAATGGATGATTACACTGCTGTGTGTTTTACTTCAGAAATGGTGTTAAATCCCCGGCTCTGAGTCTTCCTGCAAGCAAGAATTCAATTCAGGTAAGGGCAGTCACTTTTCTGCTCAAACGAACTACATCGTTCATGAAGCTCACACGTTACCCATCTTAACTGACAAGCATTGGATGTTAGAGTGTCAGTGCTTTGTATCAGTTTCAGAAGCAGATTTGGACTACATATGGTCCGTATGTGTAGGAAACACCGTTCTTTTGTTATGGGCACACTCAGATTTCCTGCTGTATTAGAGACTCTAGAAAGCAAGAGCGTGCTTCTCGCTCTAAAGCAGAGTGTGATCCATGGATGAGAACTATGCTGTGTGTTTGCCTTCAGAAATGG
This sequence comes from Onychomys leucogaster, assembly GCA_949786385.1. NCBI lineage: Eukaryota > Metazoa > Chordata > Mammalia > Rodentia > Cricetidae > Onychomys > Onychomys leucogaster. Next base: position 1,670,054 of record CATKUP010000047.1, read on the forward strand.
AGTTAAATCCCAGGCTCTGAGTCTTCCTACAAGCAAGACTTCGTTTCAGGAAAACGCAGTTACTTTACAGCTCAAACGAACTACATTGTTCACGAAGCTGACACGTTTCGGATGTTACCTGACAAGCATTGGATGTTAGAGGACCAGTGCTTTGTATCAGTTACAGAAGAAGAGTTGGACTAGATAGGGTCCGCATGTGTAGGAAACACCGTTCTTTTGTTCTCAGCACACTCACGTTTCCTGCTGTCTTATAGACTCTAGAAAGCCAGAGCGTGCTTCTTGTTCTAAAGCAGATTGTGATCAATGGATGATTACACTGCTGTGTGTTTTACTTCAGAAATGGTGTTAAATCCCCGGCTCTGAGTCTTCCTGCAAGCAAGAATTCAATTCAGGTAAGGGCAGTCACTTTTCTGCTCAAACGAACTACATCGTTCATGAAGCTCACACGTTACCCATCTTAACTGACAAGCATTGGATGTTAGAGTGTCAGTGCTTTGTATCAGTTTCAGAAGCAGATTTGGACTACATATGGTCCGTATGTGTAGGAAACACCGTTCTTTTGTTATGGGCACACTCAGATTTCCTGCTGTATTAGAGACTCTAGAAAGCAAGAGCGTGCTTCTCGCTCTAAAGCAGAGTGTGATCCATGGATGAGAACTATGCTGTGTGTTTGCCTTCAGAAATGGAGTTAAATCCCAGGCTCTGAGTCTTCCTACAAGCAAGACTTCATTTCAGGTAAGGGCAGACACTTTTCTGCTCAAACGAACTACATCGTTCACTGAGCTCACACTTTTCTCTTCTTAACTGACAATCATTGGATGTTAGAGGGTCAGTGCATTGTATCAGTTTCAGAAGCCGATTTGGACTAGATATGGTCCAAATGTGTAGGAAACACCATTCTTTTGTTCTGGGCAGACTCAGATTTCCTGCTGTCTTAGAGACTCTAGAAAGCAAGAGTGTGCTTCTCGCTCTAAAGCAGAGTGTGATCCATGTATGAATACTATGCTGTGTGTTTCCCTTCAGAAGTGGAGTTAAATACCATGCTCTGAGTCTTACTACAAGCAAGACTTCGTTTCAGGTTATGGCAGTCACTTTTCAGTTCAAAGGAACTACATCATTCACAAAGCTCACACGTTTCTCATCTTAACTGACAAGCATTGGATGTTAGAGGACCAGTGCTTTGTATCTGTTTCACAAGCAGAGTTGGACTTGATATGCTCCGTATGTGTAGGAAATACCGTTCTTTTGTTCGCAGCACACTCACGTTTCCTGCTGTCTTAAAGACTCTAGAAAGCAAGAGCGTGCTTCTTGCTCTAAAGAAGAGTGTGATCCATGGATGAGACTATGCTGTGTGTTTCCCTTCAGAAAAGGATTTAAATCCCAGGCTCTATGTCTTCCTACAAGCAAGACTTCGTTTCAGGTAAGGGCAGTCACTTTTCAGCTCAAACGATTTACATCTTTCACGGAGCTCACACGTTTCTCATCTTTACAGACAAGCATTGGATTTTAGAGGACCAGTGCTTTGTATCAGTAAGAAGCAGAGTTGGACTAGATATGGTCCGTATGTGTAGGAAACACCGTTCTTTTGTTCTCAGCACACTCACGTTTCCTGCTCTCTTAGAGACTCTCGAAAGCAAGAGCGTTCTTCTTGTTCTAAAGCAGAGTGTGATCAATGGATGAGACAATGCTGTGTGTTTCACTTCAGAAATGGATTTAAATCCCATGCTCTGAGTCTCCCTACAAGCAAGACATCCTTTCAGGTAAGGGCAGTCACTTTTCTGCACAAAGGAACTACATCGTTCACGAAGCTCACACGTTTCTCATCTTAACTGACAAGCATTGGATGTTAGAGGACCAGTGCATTGTATCAGTTTCAGAAGAAGATTTGGACTACATATGGTCCATATGTGTAGGAAACACCGTTCTTATGTTCTGGGCACACTCAGATTTCCTGCTGTATTAGAGACTCTAGAAAGCAAGAGCGTGCTTCTCGCTCTAAAGCAGAGTGTGATCCATGGATGAGAACTATGCTGTGTGTTTGCCTTCAGAAATGGAGTTAAATCCCAGGCTCTGAGTCTTCCTACAAGCAAGACTTTATTTCAGGTAAGGGCAGACACTTTTCTGCTCAAACGAACTACATCGTTCACTGAGCTCACACTTTTCTCTTCTTAACTGACAATCATTGGATGTTAGAGGGTCAGTGCATTGTATCAGTTTCAGAAGCCGATTTGGACTAGATATGGTCCAAATGTGTAGGAAACACCATTCTTTTGTTCTGGGCAGACTCAGATTTCCTGCTGTCTTAGAGACTCTAGAAAGCAAGAGTGTGCTTCTCGCTCTAAAGCAGAGTGTGATCCATGTATGAATACTATACTGTGTGTTTCCCTTCAGAAGTGGAGTTAAATAACATGCTCTGAGTCTTACTACAAGCAAGACTTCGTTTCAGGTTATGGCAGTCACTTTTCAGTTCAAAGGAACTACATCATTCACAAAGCTCACACGTTTCTCATCTTAACTGAGAAGCATTGGATGTTAGAGGACCAGTGCATTGTATCAGTTTCAGAAGAAGATTTGGACTACATATGGTCCATATGTGTAGGAAACACCGTTCTTTTGTTCTCAGCACACTGACGTTTCCTGCTGTCTTAGAGACTCTAGAAAGCAAGTGCGTGCTTCTTGTTCTAAAACAGAGTGTGATCAATGAATGAGAACACTGGTGTTTGTTTCACTTCAGAAATGGAGTTAAATCCCAGGCTCTGAGTCTTCCTACAAGCAAGACTTCGTTTCAGGTAAGGGCAGTCTCTTTTCTGCTCAAACGAACTACATCGTTCACAAAGCTCACACGTTTCTCATCTTAACTGACAAGCATTGGATGTTAGAGGACCAGTGCTTTGTATCAGTTTCAGAAGAAGAGTTGGACTATATAATGTCCATATGTGTAGGAAACACCGTTCTTTTGTTGTGGGCACACTCAGCTTTCCTGCTGTATTAGAGACTCTAGAAAGCAAGAGCGTGCTTCTCGCTCTAAAGCAGAGTGTGATCCATGGATGAGAACTATGCTGTGTGTTTCCCTTTAGAAATGGACTTAATTCCCAGGCTCTGAGTCTTCCTACAAGCAAGACTTCGTTTCAGGTATGGGCAGTCACTTTTCGGCTCAAACGAACTACATCGTTCACGAAGCTCACACGTTTCTCATCTTAACTGTCAAGCATTGGATGTTAGAGGACCAGTGCTTTGTATCTGTTTCACAAGGAGAGTTGGACTAGATATGCTCCGTATGTGTAGGAAATACCGTTCTTTTGTTTTCAGCACACTCACGTTTCCTGCTGTCTTAAAGACTCTAGAAAGCAAGAGCGTGCTTCTCGCTCTAAAGCAGAGTGTGATCCATGGATGAGACTATGCTGTGTGTTTCCCTTCAGAAAAGGATTTAAATCCCAGGCTCTATGTCTTCATACAAGCAAGACTTCGTTTCAGGTAAGGGCAGTCACTTTTCAGCTCAAACGATTTACTTCTTTCACGGAGCTCACACGTTTCTCATCTTTACAGACAAGCATTGCATTTTAGAGGACCAGTGCTTTGTATCAGTAAGAAGCAGAGTTGGACAAGATATGGTCCGTATGTGTAGGAAACACCGTTCTTTTGTTCTCAGCACACTCACGTTTCCTGCTCTCTTAGAGAATCTAGAAAGCAAGAGCGTTCTTCTTGTTCTAAAGCAGAGTGTGATCAATGGATGAGACAATGCTTTGTGTTTCACTTCAGAAATGGAGTTAAATCCCATGCTCTGAGTCTCCCTACAAGCAAGACTTCGTTTCAGGTAAGGGCAGTCACTTTTCTGCAAAAAGGAAATACATCCTTCACGAAGCTCACACGTTTCTCATCTTAACTGACAAGCATTGGATGTTAGAGGACTAGTGCATTGTATCAGTTTCAGAAGAAGATTTGGACTACATATAGTCCGTATGTGTAGGAAACACCGTTCTTATGTTCTGGGCACACTCAGATTTCCTGCTGTATTAGAGACTCTAGAAAGCAAGAGCATGCTTCTCGCTCTAAAGCAGAGTGTGATCCATGGATGAGAACTATGCTGTGTGTTTCCCTTCAGAAACGGAGTTAAATCCCAGGCTCTGTGTCTTCCTACAGGCAAGACTTCTTTTCAGGTAAGGGCAGTCACTTTTCAGCTCAAACGAACTACATCGTTCACAAAGCTCACACGTTTCTCATCTTAACAGACAAGCATTGGATTTTAGAGGACCAGTGCTTTGTATCAGTTTCAGAAGCAGAGTTGGACTATATAATGTCCGTTTGTGTAGGAAACACCGTTCTTTTGTTCTCAGCACACTCACGTTTCCTGCTTTCTTAGAGACTCTTGAAAGCAAGAGCGTGCTTCTTGTTCTAAAGCAGAGTGTGATCAATGGATCATTACACTGCTGTGTGTTTTACTTCAGAAATGGAGTTAAATCCCAGGCTCTGAGTCTTCCTACAAGCAAGACTTCGTTTCAGGAAAACGCAGTTACTTTACAGCTCAAACGAACTACATTGTTCACGAAGCTGACACGTTTCGGATGTTACCTGACAAGCATTGGATGTTAGAGGACCAGTGCTTTGTATCAGTTACAGAAGAAGAGTTGGACTAGATAGGGTCCGCATGTGTAGGAAACACCGTTCTTTTGTTCTCAGCACACTCACGTTTCCTGCTGTCTTATAGACTCTAGAAAGCCAGAGCGTGCTTCTTGTTCTAAAGCAGATTGTGATCAATGGATGATTACACTGCTGTGTGTTTTACTTCAGAAATGGTGTTAAATCCCCGGCTCTGAGTCTTCCTGCAAGCAAGAATTCAATTCAGGTAAGGGCAGTCACTTTTCTGCTCAAACGAACTACATCGTTCATGAAGCTCACACGTTACCCATCTTAACTGACAAGCATTGGATGTTAGAGTGTCAGTGCTTTGTATCAGTTTCAGAAGCAGATTTGGACTACATATGGTGCGTATGTGTAGGAAACACCGTTCTTTTGTTATGGGCACACTCAGATTTCCTGCTGTATTAGAGACTCTAGAAAGCAAGAGCGTGCTTCTCGCTCTAAAGCAGAGTGTGATCCATGGATGAGAACTATGCTGTGTGTTTGCCTTCAGAAATGGAGTTAAATCCCAGGCTCTGAGTCTTCCTACAAGCAAGACTTCATTTCAGGTAAGGGCAGACACTTTTCTGCTCAAACGAACTACATCGTTCACTGAGCTCACACTTTTCTCTTCTTAACTGACAATCATTGGATGTTAGAGGGTCAGTGCATTGTATCAGTTTCAGAAGACGATTTGGACTAGATATGGTCCAAATGTGTAGGAAACACCATTCTTTTGTTCTGGGCAGACTCAGATTTCCTGCTGTCTTAGAGACTCTAGAAAGCAAGAGTGTGCTTCTCGCTCTAAAGCAGAGTGTGATCCATGTATGAATACTATGCTGTGTGTTTCCCTTCAGAAGTGGAGTTAAATACCATGCTCTGAGTCTTACTACAAGCAAGACTTCGTTTCAGGTTATGGCAGTCACTTTTCAGTTCAAAGGAACTACATCATTCACAAAGCTCACACGTTTCTCATCTTAACTGACAAGCATTGGATGTTAGAGGACCAGTGCTTTGTATCTGTTTCACAAGCAGAGTTGGACTTGATATGCTCCGTATGTGTAGGAAATACCGTTCTTTTGTTCGCAGCACACTCACGTTTCCTGCTGTCTTAAAGACTCTAGAAAGCAAGAGCGTGCTTCTTGCTCTAAAGAAGAGTGTGATCCATGGATGAGACTATGCTGTGTGTTTCCCTTCAGAAAAGGATTTAAATCCCAGGCTCTATGTCTTCCTACAAGCAAGACTTCGTTTCAGGTAAGGGCAGTCACTTTTCAGCTCAAACGATTTACATCTTTCACGGAGCTCACACGTTTCTCATCTTTACAGACAAGCATTGGATTTTAGAGGACCAGTGCTTTGTATCAGTAAGAAGCAGAGTTGGACTAGATATGGTCCGTATGTGTAGGAAACACCGTTCTTTTGTTCTCAGCACACTCACGTTTCCTGCTCTCTTAGAGACTCTCGAAAGCAAGAGCGTTCTTCTTGTTCTAAAGCAGAGTGTGATCAATGGATGAGACAATGCTGTGTGTTTCACTTCAGAAATGGATTTAAATCCCATGCTCTGAGTCTCCCTACAAGCAAGACATCCTTTCAGGTAAGGGCAGTCACTTTTCTGCACAAAGGAACTACATCGTTCACAAAGCTCACACGTTTCTCATCTTAACTGACAAGCATTGGATGTTAGAGGACCAGTGCATTGTATCAGTTTCAGAAGAAGATTTGGACTACATATGGTCCATATGTGTAGGAAACACCGTTCTTATATTCTGGGCACACTCAGATTTCCTGCTGTATTAGAGACTCTAGAAAGCAAGAGCGTGCTTCTCGCTCTAAAGCAGAGTGTGATCCATGGATGAGAACTATGCTGTGTGTTTGCCTTCAGAAATGGAGTTAAATCCCAGGCTCTGAGTCTTCCTACAAGCAAGACTTTATTTCAGGTAAGGGCAGACACTTTTCTGCTCAAACGAACTACATCGTTCACTGAGCTCACACTTTTCTCTTCTTAACTGACAATCATTGGATGTTAGAGGGTCAGTGCATTGTATCAGTTTCAGAAGCCGATTTGGACTAGATATGGTCCAAATGTGTAGGAAACACCATTCTTTTGTTCTGGGCAGACTCAGATTTCCTGCTGTCTTAGAGACTCTAGAAAGCAAGAGTGTGCTTCTCGCTCTAAAGCAGAGTGTGATCCATGTATGAATACTATACTGTGTGTTTCCCTTCAGAAGTGGAGTTAAATACCATGCTCTGAGTCTTACTACAAGCAAGACTTCGTTTCAGGTTATGGCAGTCACTTTTCAGTTCAAAGGAACTACATCATTCACAAAGCTCACACGTTTCTCATCTTAACTGAGAAGCATTGGATGTTAGAGGACCAGTGCATTGTATCAGTTTCAGAAGAAGATTTGGACTACATATGGTCCATATGTGTAGGAAACACCGTTCTTTTGTTCTCAGCACACTGACGTTTCCTGCTGTCTTAGAGACTCTAGAAAGCAAGTGCGTGCTTCTTGTTCTAAAACAGAGTGTGATCAATGAATGAGAACACTGGTGTTTGTTTCACTTCAGAAATGGAGTTAAATCCCAGGCTCTGAGTCTTCCTACAAGCAAGACTTCGTTTCAGGTAAGGGCAGTCTCTTTTCTGCTCAAACGAACTACATCGTTCACAAAGCTCACACGTTTCTCATCTTAACTGACAAGCATTGGATGTTAGAGGACCAGTGCTTTGTATCAGTTTCAGAAGAAGAGTTGGACTATATAATGTCCATATGTGTAGGAAACACCGTTCTATTGTTCTGGGCACACTCAGCTTTCCTGCTGTATTAGAGACTCTAGAAAGCAAGAGCGTGCTTCTCGCTCTAAAGCAGAGTGTGATCCATGGATGAGAACTATGCTGTGTGTTTCCCTTTAGAAATGGACTTAATTCCCAGGCTCTGAGTCTTCCTACAAGCAAGACTTCGTTTCAGGTAAGGGCAGTCACTTTTCAAATCAAACGAACTACATCGTTCACTGAGCTCACACGTTTCTCATCTTAACTGACAAGCATTGGATGTTAGAGGGTCAGTGCTTTGTATCAGTTTTAGAAGCAGATTTGGACTACATATGGTCCATATGTGTAGGAAACCCCGTTCTTTTGTTCTGGGCACACTCACGTTTCCTGCTGTCTTAGAGACTCTAGAAAGCAAGAGCGTGCTTCTCGCTCTAAAGCAGAGTGTGATCCATGGATGAGACTATGCTGTGTGTTTCACTTCAGAAATGGAGTTAAATCCCATGCTCTGTGTCTCCCTACAAGCAAGACTTCGTTTCAGGTATGGGCAGTAACTTTTCGGCTCAAACGAACTACATCGTTCACGAAGCTCACACGTTTCTCATCTTAACTGTCAAGCATTGGATGTTAGAGGACCAGTGCTTTGTATCTGTTTCACAAGGAGAGTTGGACTAGATATGCTCCGTATGTGTAGGAAATACCGTTCTTTTGTTTTCAGCACACTCACCTTTCCTGCTGTCTTAAAGACTCTAGAAAGCAAGAGCGTGCTTCTCGCTCTAAAGCAGAGTGTGATCCATGGATGAGACTATGCTGTGTGTTTCCCTTCAGAAAAGGATTTAAATCCCAGGCTCTATGTCTTCATACAAGCAAGACTTCGTTTCAGGTATGGGCAGTCACTTCTCAGCTCAAACGATTTACTTCTTTCACGGAGCTCACACGTTTCTCATCTTTACAGACAAGCATTGGATTTTAGAGGACCAGTGCTTTGTATCAGTAAGAAGCAGAGTTGGACAAGATATGGTCCGTATGTGTAGGAAACACCGTTCTTTTGTTCTCAGCACACTCACGTTTCCTGCTCTCTTAGAGACTCTAGAAAGCAAGAGCGTTCTTCTTGTTCTAAAGCAGAGTGTGATCAATGGATGAGACAATGCTGTGTGTTTCTCTTCAGAAATGGAGTTAAATCCCATGCTCTGAGTCTCCCTACAAGCAAGACATCCTTTCAGGTAAGGGCAGTCACTTTTCTGCACAAAGGAACTACATCGTTCACGAAGCTCACACGTTTCTCATCTTAACTGACAAGCATTGGATGTTAGAGGACCAGTGCATTGTATCAGTTTCAGAAGAAGATTTGGACTACATATAGTCCGTATGTGTAGGAAACACCGTTCTTATGTTCTGGGCACACTCAGATTTCCTGCTGTATTAGAGACTCTAGAAAGCAAGATCGTGCTTCTCACTGTAAAGCAGAGTGTGATCCATGGATGAGAACTCTGTTGTGTGTTTCCCTTCAGAAATGGAGTTAAATCCCAGGCTCTGTGTCTTACTACAAGCAAGACGTCGTTTCAGGTAAGGGCAGTCACTTTTCAGCTCAAACGAACTACATCATTCACAAAGCTCACACGTTTCTCATCTTAACTGACAAGCATTGGATTTTAGAGGACCAATGCTTTGTATCAGTTTCAGAAGCAGAGTTGGACTAGATATGGTCTGTATATGTAGGAAACACCGTTCTTTTGTTCTGGGCACACTCAGATTTCCTGATGTATTAGAGACTCTAGAAAGGAAGAGTGTGCTTCTGGCTGTAAGCAGAGTGTGATCCATGGATGAGAGCTCTGCTGTGTGTTTCACATCAGAAATGGAGTTAAATCCCAGGCTCTGAGTCTTCCTACAAGCAAGACTTCCTGTCATGTAAGGGCAGTTTCTGTATAGCTCAAAGAAACTACATCGTTCACGAAACTCACACGTTTCTCATCTTACCTGACAAGCATTGGATGTTAGAGGACCTGTGGTTTGTTTCAGTTTCAGAAGCAGAGTTAAACTAGATATGTTCCGTATGTTTAGGAAACACCGTTCTTTTGTTCTGAGCACACTCAGGTTTCCTGCTGTATTAGAGACTCTAGAAAGCAAGAGCATGCTTCTTGCTGTAAAGCAGAGTGTGATCCATGGATGAGAACTATGCTGTGTGTTTCCCTTCGGAAATGGAGTTAAATCCCAGGCTCTGTGTCTTCCTACAAGCAAGACTTCTTTTCAGGTAAGGGCAGTCACTTTTCAGCTCAACAGAACTACATCATTCACGAAGCTCACACGTTTGTCATCTTAACAGACAAGCATTGGATGTTAGAGGAACAGTGCTTTGTATCAGTTTCAGAATCAGATTTGGACTACATATGGTCCATATGTGTACGAAAAGCAGTTGTTTTGTTCTGGGCACACTCAGATTTCCTGCTGTATTAGAGACTCTAGAAAGGAAGAGTGTGCTTCTCGCTCTAAAGCAGAGTGTGATCCATGGAAGAGAACTCTGCTGTGTGTTTCCCTTCAGAAATGGAGTTAAATGCCAGGCTCTGTGTCTTCCTACAAGCTAGACTTCGTTTCAGGTAAGGGCAGTCACTTTTCAGCTCAAAAGAACTACATCGTTCACGAAGCTCACACGTTTCTCATCTTAACAGACAAGCATTGGATGTTAGAGGACCAGTGCTTGGTATCAGTTTCAGAAGCAGAGTTGGACTAGATATGGTCCGTATGTGTAGGAAACACCGTTCTTTTGTTCCCAGCACACTCACGTTTCCTGCTGTCTTAGAGATTCTAGAAAGCAAGAGCGTGCTTCTTGTTCTAAAGCAGAGTGTGATCAATGGATCAGAACTCTGCTGTGTGTTTCACTTCAGAAATGGAGTTAAATCCAAGGCTCTGAGTCTTCCTACAATCAAGACTTCATTTCAGGTAAGGACAGTTACTTTACAGCTCAATTGAACGACATCGTTTACGAAGCTCACACGTCTCTCATCTTAACTGACAAGCCTTGGATGTTAGAGGACCAGTGCTTTGTATCAGTTTCAGAAGCAGATTTGGACTACATATGGTCCGTATGTGTACGAAAAACCGTTGTTTTGTTCTGGGCACACTCAGATTTCCTGCTGTATTAGAGACTGTAGAATGGAAGAGTGTGCCTCTCGCTATAAAGCAGAGTGTGATCCATGGATGAGAACTCTGCTGTGTGTTTCCCTTCAGAAATGGAGTTAAATCACAGGCTCTGTGTCTTACTACAAGCTAGACTTCGTTTCAGGTAAGGGCAGTCACTTTTCAGCTCAAACGAACTTCATTGTTCACGAAGCTCACACGTTTCTCATCTTAACTGACAAGCATTGGATGTTAGAGGACCTGTGATTTGTATCAGTTTCAGAAGCAGTGTTGGACTAGATATGGTCCGTTTGTGTAGGAAACACCGTTCTTTTGTTCTGGGCACACTCACATTTCCTGCTGTCTTAGAGACTCTAGAAAGCAAGAGCGTGCTTCTCGTTCTAAAGCAGAGTGTGTTCCATGGATGAAAACTATGCTGTGTGTTTCCCTTCAGAAAAGGAGTTAAATCCCAGGCTCTGAGTCTCCCTACAAGCAAGACTTCATTTCAGGTAAGGGCAGACACTTTTCTGCTCAAACGAACTACATCATTCACTGAGCTCACACTTTTCTCTTCTTAACTGACAATCATTGGATGTTAGAGGGTCAGTGCATTGTATCAGTTTCAGAAGCCGATTTGGACTAGATATGGTCCAAATGTGTAGGAAACACCATTCTTTTGTTCTGGACAGACTCAGATTTCCTGCTGTCTTAGAGACTCTAGAAAGCAAGAGTGTGCTTCTCGCTCTAAAGCAGAGTGTGATCCATGTATGAATACTATGCTGTGTGTTTCCCTTCAGAAGTGGAGTTAAATACCATGCTCTGAGTCTTACTACAAGCAAGACTTCGTTTCAGGTTATGGCAGTCACTTTTCAGTTCAAAGGAACTACATCATTCACAAAGCTCACACGTTTCTCATCTTAACTGACAAGCATTGGATGTTAGAGGACCAGTGCTTTGTATCTGTTTCACAAGCAGAGTTGGACTAGATATGCTCCGTATTTAGGAAATACCATTCTTTTGTTCTCAGCACACTCACGTTTCCTGCTCTCTTAGAGACTCTCAAAAGCAAGAGCGTTCTTCTTGTTCTAAAGCAGAGTGTGATCCATGGATGAGACTATGCTGTGTGTTTCCCTTCAGAAAAGGATTTAAATCCCAGGCTCTATGTCTTCCTACAAGCAAGACTTCGTTTCAGGTAAGGGCAGTCACTTTTCAGCTCAAACGATTTACATCTTTCACGGAGCTCACACGTTTCTCATCTTTACAGACAAGCATTGGATTTTAGAGGACCAGTGCTTTGTATCAGTAAGAAGCAGAGTTGGACTAGATATGGTCCGTATGTGTAGGAAACACCGTTCTTTTGTTCTCAGCACACTCACGTTTCCTGCTGTCTTAGACAATCTAGAAAGCAAGAGCGTGCTTCTTGTTCTAAAGCAGAGTGTGATCAATGGATGATTACACTGCTGTGTGTTTTACTTCAGAAATGGAGTTAAATCCCAGGCTCTGAGTCTTCCTACAAGCAAGACTTCGTTTCAGGTAAGGGCAGTTACTTTACAGCTCAAACGAACTACATCGTTCACGAAGCTGACACGTTTCGGATGTGACCTGACAAGCATTGGATGTTAGAGGACCTGTGGTTTGTTTCTGTTTCAGAAGCAGAGTTGAACTAGATATGGTCCGAATGTTTAGGAAACACCATTCTTTTGTTCTGAGTACACTGAGGTTTCCTGCTGTATTAGACACTCTAGAAAGCAAGAGCTTGCTTCTCGTTCTAAAGCAGAGTGTGTTCCATGGATGAAAACTATGCTGTGTGTTTCCCTTCAGAAAAGGAGTGAAATCCCAGGCTCTGAGTCTCCCTACAAGCAAGACTTCGTTTCAGGTAAGGGCAGTCACTTTTCTGCTCAAGCGAACTACATCTTTCACGAAGCTCACACGTTTCTCATCTTAACTGACAAGCATTGGATGTTAGAGGACCAGTGCATTCTATCAGTTTCAGAAGAAGATTTGGACTACATATAGTCCGTATGTGTAGGAAACACCGTTCTTTTGTTCTGGGCACACTCAGATTTCCTGCTGTCTTAGAGACTCTAGAAAGCAAGAGCGTGCTTCTCGCTCTAAAGCAGAGTGTGATCCATGGATGAGAACTATGCTGTGTGTTTGCCTTCAGAAATGGAGTTAAATCCCAGGCTCTGAGTCTTCCTACAAGCAAGACTTCATTTCAGGTAAGGGCAGACACTTTTCTGCTCAAACGAACTACATCGTTCACTGAGCTCACACTTTTCTTAACTGACAATCATTGGATGTTAGAGGGTCAGTGCATTGTATCAGTTTCAGAAGCCGATTTGGACTAGATATGGTCCAAATGTGTAGGAAACACCATTCTTTTGTTCTGGGCAGACTCAGATTTCCTGCTGTCTTAGAGACTCTAGAAAGCAAGAGTGTGCTTCTCGCCCTAAAGCAGAGTGTGATCCATGTATGAATACTATGCCGTGTGTTTCCCTTCAGAAGTGGAGTTAAATACCATGCTCTGAGTCTTACTATAAGCAAGACTTCCTTTCATGTAAGGGCAGTTTCTTTATAGCTCAAAGGAACTACATCGTTCACGAAGCTCACACGTTTCTCATCTTAACTGACAAGCATTGGATGTTAGAGGACCAGTGCTTTGTATCAGTTTCAGAAGCAGAGTTAAACTAGATATGTTCTGTATGTGTAGGAAACACCGTTCTTTTGTTCTCAGCACACTCAGGTTTCCTGCTGTATTGGAGACTCTAGAAAGGAAGAGTGTGCTTCTGGCTGTAAGCAGAGTGTGATCCATGGATGAGAGCTCTGCTGTGTGTTTCACATCAGAAATGGAGTTAAATCCCAGGCTCTGAGTCTTCCAACAAGCAAGACTTCCTTTCATGTAAGGGCAGTTTCTGTATAGCTCAAAGAAACTACATCGTTCATGAAACTCACACGTTTCTCATCTTACCTGACAAGCATTGGATGGTAGAGGACCTGTGGTTTGTTTCAGTTTCAGAAGCAGAGTTAAACTAGATATGTTCCGTATGTTTAGGAAACACCGTTCTTTCTTCTGAGCACACTCAGTTTTCCTGCTGTATTAGAGACTCTAGAAAGCAAGTGCGTGCTTCTTGGTCTAAAGCAGATTGTGATCCATGGATGAGAACACTGCTGTGTGTTTCACTTCAGAAATGGAGTTAAATCCCAGGCTCTGTGTCTTACTACAAGCAAGACGTCGTTTCAGGTAAGGGCAGTCACTTTTCAGCTCAAACGAACTACATCATTCACGAAGCTCACACGTTTCTCATCTTAACTGACAAGCATTGGATGTTAGAGGACCAGTGCTTTTTATCAGTTTCAGAATCAGATTTGGACTACATATGGTCCGTATGTGTACGAGAAACCGTTGTTTTGTTCTGGGCACACTCAGATTTCCTGCTGTATTAGAGACTCTAGAAAGGAAGAGTGTGCTTCTCGCTCTAAAGCAGAGTGTGATCCATGGATGAGAACTCTGCTGTGTGTGTCACTTCAGAAATGTAGTTAAATCCCAGGCTCTGTGTCTTCCTACAAGCTAGACTTCGTTTCAGGTAAGGGCAGTCACTTTTCAGCTCAAAAGAACTACATCTTTCACGAAGCTCACACGTTTCTCAACTTAACAGACAAGCATTGGATGTTAGAGGACCAGTGCTTGGTATCAGTTTCAGAAGCAGAGTTGGACTAGATATGGTCCGTATGTGTAGGAAACACTGTTCTATTGTTCCCAGCACACTCACGTTTCCTGCTGTCTTAGAGACTCTAGAAAGCAAGAGCGTGCTTCTTGTTCTAAAGCAGAGTGTGATCAATGGATGAGAACTCTGCTGTGTGTTTCACTTCAGAAATGGAGTTAAATTCCAGGCTCTGAGTCTTCCTACAATCAAGACTTCCTTTCATGTAAGGACAGTTACTTTACAGCTCAATCGAACGACATCGTTTATGAAGCTCACACGTCTCTCATCTTAACTGACAAGCATTGGATGTTAGAGGACCAGTGCTTTGTATCAGTTTCAGAAGCAGATTTGGACTACATATGGTCCGTATGTGTACGAAAAACCGTTGTTTTGTTCTGGGCACACTCAGATTTCCTGCTGTATTAGAGACTCTAGAAAGAAAGAGTGTGCTTCTCGCTATAAAGCAGAGTGTGATCCATGGATGAGAACTCTGTTGTGTGTTTCCCTTCAGAAATGGAGTTAAATCACAGGCTCTGTGTCTTACTACAAGCTAGACTTCGTTTCAGGTAAGGGCAGTCACTTTTCAGCTCAAAGGAACTACATTGTTCACGAAGCTCACACGTTTCTCATCTTAAATGACAAGCATTGGATGTTAGATGACCTGTGATTTGTATCAGTTTCAGAAGCAGAGTTGGACTAGGTATGGTCCGTATGTGTAGGAAACTCAGTTCCTTTGTTCTGGGCACACTCAGATTTCCTGCTGTATTAGAGACTCTAGAAAGGAAGAGCGTGCTTCTGGCTGTAAGCAGAGTGTGATCCATGGATGAGAACTCTGCTGTGTGTTTCCCTGCAGAAATGGAGTTAAATCCCAGGCTCTGAGTCTTCCAACAAGCAAGACTTCCTTTCATGTAATGGCAGTTTCTGTATAGCTTAAAGAAACTACATCGTTCATGAAACTCACACGTTTCTCCTCTTACCTGACAAGCATTGGATGTTAGAGGACCTGTGGTTTGTTTCAGTTTCAGAAGCAGAGTTAAACTAGATATGTTCCGTATGTTTAGGAAACACCGTTCTTTCTTCTGAGCACACTCAGTTTTCCTGCTGTATTAGAGACTCTAGAAAGCAAGAGCATGCTTCTTGCTGTAAAGCAGAGTGTGATCCATGGATGAGAACTATGCTGTGTGTTTCACTTCAGAAATGGAGTTAAATCCCAGGCTCTGTGTCTTCCTACAAGCAAGACTTCTTTTCAGGTAAGGGCAGTCTCTTTTCACCTCAAAAGAACTACATCGTTCACGAAGCTCACACGTTTCTCATCTTAACTGACAAGCATTGGATGTTAGAGGACCAGTGCTTTGTATCAGTTTCAGAATCAGATTTGGACTACATATGGTCCGTATGTGTACGAAAAACCGTTGTTTTGTTCTGGGCACACTCAGATTTCCTGCTGTATTAGAGACTCTAGAAAGCAAGTGCGTGCTTCTTGGTCTAAAGCAGATTGTGATCCATGGATGAGAACACTGCTGTGTGTTTCACTTCAGAAATGGAGTTAAATCCCAGGCTCTGATTCTTCCTACAAGCAAGACTTCGTTTCAGGTAAGGGCAGTCACTTTTCTGCTGAAATGAACTACATCGTTCACGAAGCTCACATGTTTCTCATCTTAACTGACAAGCATTGGATGTTAGAGGACCAGTGCTTTGTATCAGTTTCAGAAGCAGAGTTAAACTAGATATGTTCTGTATGTGTAGGAAACACCGTTCTTTTGTTCTCAGCACACTCAGGTTTCCTGCTGTATTAGAGACTCTAGAAAGCAGGAGCATGCTTCTTGCGCTAAAGCAGAGTGTGATCCATGGATGAGAACTATGCTGTGTGTTTCCCTTCAGAAATGGAGTTAAATCCCAGGCTCTGTGTGTTACTACAACAAGACTTCGTTTCAGGTAAGGGCAGTCACTTTTCTGCTCCAACGAACTACATCATTCACACAGCTCACACGTTTCTCATCTTAACTGACAAGCATTGGATGTTAGAGGACCTGTGGTTTTTTTCAGTTTCAGAAGCAGAGTTGAACTAGATATGGTACGTATGTTTAGGAAACACCTTTCTTTTGTTCTGAGCACACTCAGGTTTCCTGCTGTATTAGAGACTCTAGAAAGCAAGATCGTGCTTCTCACTGTAAAGCAGAGTGTGATCCATGGATGAGAACTCTGCTGTGTGTTTCCCTTCAGAAATGGAGTTAAATCCCAGGCTCTGTGTCTTACTACAAGCAAGACGTCGTTTCAGGTAAGGGCAGTCACTTTTCAGCTCAAACGAACTACATCATTCACGAAGCTCACACGTTTCTCATCTTAACTGACAAGCATTGGATGTTAGAGCACCAGTGCTTTTTATCAGTTTCAGAATCAGATTTGGACTACATATGGTCCGTATGTGTACGAGAAACCGTTGTTTTGTTCTGGGCACACTCAGATTTCCTGCTGTATTAGAGACTCTAGAAAGGAAGAGTGTGCTTCTCGCTCTAAAGCAGAGTGTGATCCATGGATGAGAACTCTGCTGTGTGTTTCCCTTCAGAAATGGAGTTAAATCCCAGGCTCTGTGTCTTCCTACAAGCTAGACTTCGTTTCAGGTAAGGGCAGTCACTTTTCAGCTCAAAAGAACTACATCTTTCACGAAGCTCACACGTTTCTCAACTTAACAGACAAGCATTGGATGTTAGAGGACCAGTGCTTGGTATCAGTTTCAGAAGCAGAGTTGGACTAGATATGGTCCGTATGTGTAGGAAACACCGTTCTATTGTTCCCAGCACACTCACGTTTCCTGCTGTCTTAGAGACTCTAGAAAGCAAGAGCGTGCTTCTTGTTCTAAAGCAGAGTGTGATCAATGGATGAGAACTCTGCTGTGTGTTTCACTTCAGAAATGGAGTTAAATTCCAGGCTCTGAGTCTTCCTACAATCAAGACTTCCTTTCATGTAAGGACAGTTACTTTACAGCTCAATCGAACGACATCGTTTATGAAGCTCACACGTCTCTCATCTTAACTGACAAGCATTGGATGTTAGAGGACCAGTGCTTTGTATCAGTTTCAGAAGCAGATTTGGACTACATATGGTCCGTATGTGTACGAAAAACCGTTGTTTTGTTCTGGGCACACTCAGATTTCCTGCTGTATTAGAGACTCTAGAAAGAAAGAGTGTGCTTCTCGCTATAAAGCAGAGTGTGATCCATGGATGAGAACTCTGTTGTGTGTTTCCCTTCAGAAATGGAGTTAAATCACAGGCTCTGTGTCTTACTACAAGCTAGACTTCGTTTCAGGTAAGGGCAGTCACTTTTCAGCTCAAAGGAACTACATTGTTCACGAAGCTCACACGTTTCTCATCTTAACTGACAAGCATTGGATGTTAGATGACCTGTGATTTGTATCAGTTTCAGAAGCAGAGTTTGACTAGGTATGGTCCGTATGTGTAGGAAACTCAGTTCCTTTGTTCTGGGCACACTCAGATTTCCTGCTGTATTAGAGACTCTAGAAAGGAAGAGCGTGCTTCTGGCTGTAAGCAGAGTGTGATCCATGGATGAGAACTCTGCTGTGTGTTTCCCTGCAGAAATGGAGTTAAATCCCAGGCTCTGAGTCTTCCAACAAGCAAGACTTCCTTTCATGTAAGGGCAGTTTCTGTATAGCTCAAAGAAACTACATCGTTCATGAAACTCACACGTTTCTCATCTTACCTGACAAGCATTGGATGTTAGAGGACCTGTGGTTTGTTTCAGTTTCAGAAGCAGAGTTAAACTAGATATGTTCCGTATGTTTAGGAAACACCGTTCTTTCTTCTGAGCACACTCAGTTTTCCTGCTGTATTAGAGACTCTAGAAAGCAAGAGCATGCTTCTTGCTGTAAAGCAGAGTGTGATCCATGGATGAGAACTATGCTGTGTTTCACTTCAGAAATGGAGTTAAATCCCAGGCTCTGTGTCTTACTACAAGCAAGACTTCTTTTCAGGTAAGGGCAGTCTCTTTTCACCTCAAAAGAACTACATCGTTCACGAAGCTCACACGTTTCTCATCTTAACTGACAAGCATTGGATGTTAGAGGACCAGTGCTTTGTATCAGTTTCAGAATCAGATTTGGACTACATATGGTGTATGTGTACGAAAAACCGTTGTTTTGTTCTGGGCACACTCAGATTTCCTGCTGTATTAGAGACTCTAGAAAGCAAGTGCGTGCTTCTTGGTCTAAAGCAGATTGTGATCCATGGATGAGAACACTGCTGTGTGTTTCACTTCAGAAATGGAGTTAAATCCCAGGCTCTGTGTCTCACTACAAGCTAGACTTCGTTTCAGGTAAGGGCAGTCACTTTTCAGCTCAAACGAACTACATCGTTCACGAAGCTCACATGTCTCTCATCTTAACTGACAAGCATTGGATATTAGAGGACCAGTGATTTGAGTCAGTTTCAGAAGCAGAGTTGGACTAGAAATGGTCCGTATGTGTAGGAAACACCATAGTTTTGTTCTGGGCACACTCAGATTTCATGCTGTATTAGAGACTCTAGAAAGGAAGAGTGTGCTTCTGGATGTAAGCACAGTGTGATCCATGGATGAGAACTCTGCTGTGTGTTTCCCTTCAGAAATGGAGTTAAATCCCAGGCTCTGTGTCTTCCTACAAGCTAGACTTCATTTCAGGTAAGGGCAGTCACTTTTCAGCTCAAAAGAACTACATCTTTCACGAAGCTCACACGTTTCTCATCTTAACAGACAAGCATTGGATGTTAGAGGACCAGTGCTTGGTATCAGTTTCAGAAGCAGAGTTGGACTAGATATGGTCCGTATGTGTAGGAAACACCGTTCTATTGTTCCCAGCACACTCACGTTTCCTGCTGTCTTAGAGACTCTAGAAAGCAAGAGCGTGCTTCTTGTTCTAAAGCAGAGTGTGATCCATGGATGAGAACTCTGTTGTGTGTTTCACTTCAGAAATGGAGTTAAATTCCAGGCTCTGAGTCTTCCTACAATCAAGACTTCATTTCAGGTAAGGACAGTTACTTTACAGCTCAATCGAACGACATCGTTTATGAAGCTCACACGTCTCTCATCTTAACTGACAAGCATTGGATGTTAGAGGACCAGTGCTTTGTATCAGTTTCAGAAGCATATTTGGACTACATATGGTCCGTATGTGTACGAAAAACCGTTGTTTTGTTCTGGGCACACTCAGATTTCCTGCTGTATTAGAGACTCTAGAAAGAAAGAGTGTGCTTCTCGCTATAAAGCAGAGTGTGATCCATGGATGAGAACTCTGCTGTGTGTTTCCCTGCAGAAATGGAGTTAAATCCCAGGCTCTGAGTCTTCCAACAAGCAAGACTTCCTTTCATGTAAGGGCAGTTTCTGTATAGCTCAAAGAAACTACATCGTTCATGAAACTCACACTTTTCTCATCTTACCTGACAAGCATTGGATGTTAGAGGACCTGTGGTTTGTTTCAGTTTCAGAAGCAGAGTTAAACTAGATATGTTCCGTATGTTTAGGAAACACCGTTCTTTCTTCTGAGCACACTCAGTTTTCCTGCTGTATTAGAGACTCTAGAAAGCAAGAGCATGCTTCTTGCTGTAAAGCAGAGTGTGATCCATGGATGAGAACTATGCTGTGTGTTTCACTTCAGAAATGGAGTTAAATCCCAGGCTCTGTGTCTTCCTACAAGCAAGACTTCTTTTCAGGTAAGGGCAGTCTCTTTTCAGCTCAAAAGAACTACATCGTTCACGAAGCTCACACGTTTCTCATCTTAACTGACAAGCATTGGATGTTAGAGGACCAGTGCTTTGTATCAGTTTCAGAATCAGATTTGGACTACATATGGTCCGTATGTGTACGAAAAACCGTTGTTTTGTTCTGGGCACACTCAGATTTCCTGCTGTATTAGAGACTCTAGAAAGCAAGTGCGTGCTTCTTGGTCTAAAGCAGATTGTGATCCATGGATGAGAACACTGCTGTGTGTTTCACTTCAGAAATGGAGTTAAATCCCAGGCTCTTATTCTTCCTACATGCAAGACTTCGTTTCAGGTAAGGGCAGTCACTTTTCTGCTGAAATGAACTACATCGTTCACCAAGCTCACATGTTTCTCATCTTAACTGACAAGCATTGGATGTTAGAGGACCAGTGCTTTGTATCAGTTTCAGAAGCAGAGTTAAACTAGATATGTTCTGTATGTGTAGGAAACACCGTTCTTTTGTTCTCAGCACACTCAGGTTTCCTGCTGTATTAGAGACTCTAGAAAGCAGGAGCATGCTTCTTGCGCTAAAGCAGAGTGTGATCCATGGATGAGAACTCTGCTGTGTGTTTCCCTTCAGAAATGGAGTTAAATCCCAGGCTCTGTGTGTTACTACAACAAGACTTCGTTTCAGGTAAGGGCAGTCACTTTTCTGCTCCAACGAACTACATCATTCACACAGCTCACACGTTTCTCATCTTAACTGACAAGCATTGGATGTTAGAGGACCTGTGGTTTTTTTCAGTTTCAGAAGCAGAGTTGAACTAGATACGGTACGTATGTTTAGGAAACACCTTTCTTTTGTTCTGAGCACACTCAGGTTTCCTGCTGTATTAGAGACTCTAGAAAGCAAGATCGTGCTTCTCACTGTAAAGCAGAGTGTGATCCATGGATGAGAACTCTGCTGTGTGTTTCCCTTCAGAAATGGAGTTAAATCCCAGGCTCTGTGTCTTACTACAAGCACGACGTCGTTTCAGGTAAGGGCAGTCACTTTTCAGCTCAAAAGAACTACATCTTTCACGAAGCTCACACGTTTCTCAACTTAACAGACAAGCATTGGATGTTAGAGGACCAGTGCTTGGTATCAGTTTCAGAAGCAGAGTTGGACTAGATATGGTCCGTATGTGTAGGAAACACCGTTCTATTGTTCCCAGCACACTCACGTTTCCTGCTGTCTTAGAGACTCTAGAAAGCAAGAGCGTGCTTCTTGTTCTAAAGCAGAGTGTGATCAATGGATGAGAACTCTGCTGTGTGTTTCACTTCAGAAATGGAGTTAAATCCCAGGCTCTGAGTCTTCCTAAAATCAAGACTTCCTTTCATGTAAGGACAGTTACATTACAGCTCAATCGAACGACATCGTTTATGAAGCTCACACGTCTCTCATCTTAACTGACAAGCATTGGATGTTAGAGGACCAGTGATTTGAGTCAGTTTCTGAAGCAGAGTTGGACTAGAAATGGTCCGTATGTGTAGGAAACACCATAGTTTTGTTCTGGGCACACTCAGATTTCATGCTGTATTAGAGACTCTAGATAGGAAGAGTGTGCTTCTGGATGTAAGCACAGTGTGATCCATGGATGAGAACTCTGCTGTGTGTTTCCCTTCAGAAATGGAGTTAAATCCCAGGCTCTGAGTCTTCCTACAATCAAGACTTCATTTCAGGTAAGGACAGTTACTTTACAGCTCAATCGAACGACATCGTTTATGAAGCTCACACGTCTCTCATCTTAACTGACAAGCATTGGATGTTAGAGGACCAGTGCTTTGTATCAGTTTCAGAAGCAGACTTGGACTACATATGGTCCGTATGTGTACGAAAAACCGTTGTTTTGTTCTGGGCACACTCAGATTTCCTGCTGTATTAGAGAATCTAGAAAGAAAGAGTGTGCTTCTCCCTATAAAGCAGAGTGTGATCCATGGATGAGAACTCTGCTGTGTGTTTCCCTTCAGAAATGGAGTTAAATCACAGGCTCTGTGTCTTACTACAAGCTAGACTTCGTTTCAGGTAAGGGCAGTCACTTTTCAGCTCAAAGGAACTACATCGTTCACGAAGCTCACACGTTTCTCATCTTAACTGACAAGCATTGGATGTTAGAGGACCTGTGATTTGTATCAGTTTCAGAAGCAGAGTTGCACTAGATATGGTCCGTATGTGTAGGAAACACAGTTCCTTTGTTCTGGGCACACTCAGATTTCCTGCTGTATTAGAGACTCTAGAAAGGAAGAGCGTGCTTCTGGCTGTAAGCAGAGTGTGATCCATGGATGAGAACTCTGCTGTGTGTTTCCCTGCAGAAATGGAGTTAAATCCCAGGCTCTGAGTCTTCCTACAAGCAAGACTTCCTTTCATGTAAGGGCAGTTTCTTTATAGCTCAAAAGAACTACATCGTTCACGAAACTCACACATTTCTCATCTTAACTGACAAGCATTGGATGTTAGAGGACCAGTGCTTTGTATCAGTTTCCGAAGCAGATTTGGACTACATATGGTCCGTATGTGTAGGCAACATCGTTCTTTTGTTCTCAGCACACTCACGTTTCATGCTGTCTTAGATTCTCTAGAAAGCAAGAGCATGCTTCTTGCTCCAAAGCAGAGTGTGATCTATGCATGAGAACTCTGCTGTGTGTTTCACCTTAGAAATGGAGTTAAATCCCAGGCTCTGAGTCTTCCTACAAGCAAGATTTCATTTCAGGTAAGGGCAGTTACTTTAGAGCTCAAACGAACTACATCATTCACGAAGCTCACACGTTTCTCATCTTAACTGACAAGCATTGGATGTTAGAGGACCAGTGCTTTGTGTCAGTTTCAGAAGCAGATTTGGACTAAATATGGTCAGTAGGTGTACGAAAAACCTTTGTTTTTTTAGGGGCACACTCAGATTTCCTGCTGTATTAGAGACTCTAGAAAGGAAGAGTGTACTTCTCGCCCTAAAGCAGAGTGTGATCCATGGATGAGAACTCTGCTGTGTGTTTCCCTTCAGAAATGGAGTTAAATCCCAGGCTCTGTGTCTCACTACAAGCTAGACTTCGTTTCAGGTAAGGGCAGTCACTTTTCAGCTCAAAGGAACTACATCGTTCACGAAGCTCACACGTCTCTCATCTTAACTGACAAGCATTGGATATTAGAGGACCAGTGATTTCAGTCAGTTTCAGAAGCAGAGTTGGACTAGAAATGGTCCGTATGTGTAGGAAACACCGTAGTTTTGTTCTGGGCACACTCAGATTTCATGCTGTATTAGAGACTCTAGAAAGGAAGAGTGTGCTTCTGGATGTAAGCACAGTGTGATCCATGGATGAGAACTCTGCTGTGTGTTTCCCTTCAGAAATGGAGTTAAATTCCAGGCTCTGAGTCTTACTGCAAGCAAGACTTCCTTTCAGGTAAGTGCAGTTTCTTTATAGCTCAAAGGAACTACATCGTTCACGAAACTCACACGTTTCTCATCTTAACTGACAAGCATTGGATGTTAGAGGACCAGTGCTTTGTGTCAGTTTCAGAAGCAGAGTTGGACTAGATATGGTCCGTATGTGTAGGAAACACCGTTCTTTTGTTCTGGGCACAATCAGATTTCCTCCTGTCTTAGAGACTCTAGAAAGCAAGAGCGAGATTCTTGCTCTAAAGCAGAGTGTGATCAATGGATGAGAACTCTGCTGTGTGTTTCACTTGAGAAATGGAGTTAAATCCCAGGCTCTGAGTCTTCCTACAATCCAGACTTCATTTCAGGTAAGGGCAGTTACTTTACAGCTCAAACGAACTACATCGTTCACGAATCTCACACGTTTCTCATCTAAACTGACAAGCATTGGATGTTAGAGGACCAGTGCTTTATATCAGTTTCAGAATCAGATTTGGACTACATATGGTCCGTATGTGTACGATAAACGGTTGTTTTGTTCTGGGCACACTCAGATTTCCTGCTGTATTAGAGACTCTAGAAAGGAAGAGTGTGCTTCTCGCTCTAAAGCAGAGTGTGATCCATGGATGAGAACTCTGCTGTGTGTTTCCCTTCTGAAATGGAGTTAAATCCCAGGCTCTGTGTCTCACTACAAGCTAGACTTCGTTTCAGGTAAGGGCAGTCACTTTTCAGCTCAAACGAACTACATCGTTCACGAAACTCACACGTTTCTCATCTTAACTGACAAGCATTGGATGTTAGAGGACCTGTGGTTTGTTTCAGTTTCAGAAGCAGAGTTAAACTAGATATGTTCCGTATGTTTAGGAAACACCGTTCTTTTGTTCTGAGCACACTCAGGTTTCCTGCTGTATTAGAGACTCTAGAAAGCAAGAGAATACTTCTTGCTCTAAAGCAGAGTGTGATCCATGGATGAGAACTCTGCTGTGTGTTTCCCTTCAGAAATGGAGTTAAATCCCAGGCTCTGTGTCTTCCTACAAGCAAGACTTCTTTTCAGTTAAGGGCAGTCACTTTTCAGCTCAAAAGAACTTCATTGTTCACGAAGCTCACACGTTTCTCATCTTAACAGACAAGCATTGGATGTGAGAGGACCAGTGCTTTGTATCAGTTTCAGAAGCAGAGTTAAACTAGATATGTTCTGTATGTGTAGGAAACACCGTTCTTTTGTTCTCAGCACACTCAGGTTTCCTGCTGTATTAGAGACTCTAGAAAGCCAGAGCATGCTTCTTGCGCTAAAGCAGAGTGTGATCCATGGATGAGAACTATGCTGTGTGTTTCCCTTCAGAAATGGAGTTCAATCCCAGGCTCTGTGTCTTACTACAACAAGACTTCGTTTCAGGTAAGGGCAGTCACTTTTCTGCTCAATCGAACTACATCGTTCACGCAGCTTACACGTTTTGGATCTTACCTAACAAGCATTGGATGTTAGAGGTCCTTTGGTTTTTTTCAGTTTCAGAAGCAGAGTTGAACTAGATATGGTACGTATGTTTAGGAAACATGTTTCTTTTGTTCTGAGCACACTCATGTTTCCTGCTGTATTAGAGACTCTAGAAAGCAAGATCCTGCTTCTCACTGTAAAGCAGAGTGTGATCCATGGATGAGAACTCTGCTGTGTGTTTCACTTCAGAAATGGAGTTAAATCCCAGGCTCTGTGTCTTACTACAAGCAAGACGTCGTTTCAGGTAAGGGCAGTCACTTTTCAGCTCAAAAGAACTACATCGTTCACGAAGTTCACACGTTTGTCATCTTAACAGACAAGCATTGGATGTTAGAGGACCAGTGCTTTGTATCAGTTTCAGAATCAGATTTGGACTACATATGGTCCGTATGTGTACAAAAAGCCATTGTTTTGTTCTGGGCACACTCAGATTTCCTGCTGTATTAGAGACTCTAGAAAGGTAGAGTGTGCTTCTCGCTCTAAAGCAGAGTGTGAGCCATGGATGAAAACTCTGCTGTGTGTTTCCCTTCAGAAATGGAGTTAAATCCCAGGCTCTGTGTCTTCCTACAAGCTAGACTTCGTTTCAGGTAAGGGCAGTCACTTTTCAGCTCAAAAGAACTACATCGTTCACGAAGCTCACACGTTTCTCATCTTAACAAACAAGCATTGGATGTTAGAGGACCAGTGCTTGGTATCAGTTTCAGAAGCAGAGTTGGACTAGATATGGTCCGTATGTGTAGGAAACACCGTTCTTTTGTTCCCAGCACACTCACCTTTCCTGCTGTCTTAGAGACTCTAGAAAGCAAGAGCGTGTTTCTTGTTCTAAAGCAGAGGGTGATCAATGGATGAGAACTCTCCTGTGTGTTTCCCTTCAGAAATGGAGTTAAATTCCAGGCTCTGAGTCTTCCTACAATCAAGACTTCATTTCAGGTAAGGACAGTTACTTTACAGCTCAAACGAACTAAATCGTTTACGAAGCTCACACGTCTCTCATCTTAACTGACAAGCCTTGGATGTTAGAGGACCAGTGCTCTGTATCAGTTTCAGAAGCAGATTTGGACTACATATGGTCCGTATGTGTTCGAAAAACCGTTGTTTTCTTCTGGGCACACTCAGATTTCCTGCTGTATTAGAGACTCTAGAAAGGAAGAGCGTGCTTCTGGCTGTAAGCAGAGTGTGATCCATGGATGAGAACTCTGCTGTGTGTTTCCCTGCAGAAATGGAGTTAAATCCCAGGCTCTGAGTCTTCCAACAAGCAAGACTTCCTTTCATGTAAGGGCAGTTTCTGTATAGCTCAAAGAAACTACATCGTTCATGAAACTCACACGTTTCTCATCTTACCTGACAAGCATTGGATGTTAGAGGACCTGTGGTTTGTTTCAGTTTCAGAAGCAGAGTTAAACTAGATATGTTCCGTATGTATAGGAAACACCGTTCTTTCTTCTGAGCACACTCAGTTTTCCTGCTGTATTAGAGACTCTAGAAAGCAAGAGCATGCTTCTTGCTGTAAAGCAGAGTGTGATCCATGGATGAGAACTATGCTGTGTTTCACTTCAGAAATGGAGTTAAATCCCAGGCTCTGTGTCTTACTACAAGCAAGACTTCTTTTCAGGTAAGGGCAGTCTCTTTTCACCTCAAAAGAACTACATCGTTCACGAAGCTCACACGTTTCTCATCTTAACTGACAAGCATTGGATGTTAGAGGACCAGTGCTTTGTATCAGTTTCAGAATCAGATTTGGACTACATATGGTGTATGTGTACGAAAAACCGTTGTTTTGTTCTGGGCACACTCAGATTTCCTGCTGTATTAGAGACTCTAGAAAGCAAGTGCGTGCTTCTTGGTCTAAAGCAGATTGTGATCCATGGATGAGAACACTGCTGTGTGTTTCACTTCAGAAATGGAGTTAAATCCCAGGCTCTGTGTCTCACTACAAGCTAGACTTCGTTTCAGGTAAGGGCAGTCACTTTTCAGCTCAAACGAACTACATCGTTCACGAAGCTCACATGTCTCTCATCTTAACTGACAAGCATTGGATATTAGAGGACCAGTGATTTGAGTCAGTTTCAGAAGCAGAGTTGGACTAGAAATGGTCCGTATGTGTAGGAAACACCATAGTTTTGTTCTGGGCACACTCAGATTTCATGCTGTATTAGAGACTCTAGAAAGGAAGAGTGTGCTTCTGGATGTAAGCACAGTGTGATCCATGGATGAGAACTCTGCTGTGTGTTTCCCTTCAGAAATGGAGTTAAATCCCAGGCTCTGTGTCTTCCTACAAGCTAGACTTCATTTCAGGTAAGGGCAGTCACTTTTCAGCTCAAAAGAACTACATCTTTCACGAAGCTCACACGTTTCTCATCTTAACAGACAAGCATTGGATGTTAGAGGACCAGTGCTTGGTATCAGTTTCAGAAGCAGAGTTGGACTAGATATGGTCCGTATGTGTAGGAAACACCGTTCTATTGTTCCCAGCACACTCACGTTTCCTGCTGTCTTAGAGACTCTAGAAAGCAAGAGCGTGCTTCTTGTTCTAAAGCAGAGTGTGATCCATGGATGAGAACTCTGTTGTGTGTTTCACTTCAGAAATGGAGTTAAATTCCAGGCTCTGAGTCTTCCTACAATCAAGACTTCATTTCAGGTAAGGACAGTTACTTTACAGCTGAATCGAACGACATCGTTTATGAAGCTCACACGTCTCTCATCTTAACTGACAAGCATTGGATGTTAGAGGACCAGTGCTTTGTATCAGTTTCAGAAGCATATTTGGACTACATATGGTCCGTATGTGTACGAAAAACCGTTGTTTTGTTCTGGGCACACTCAGATTTCCTGCTGTATTAGAGACTCTAGAAAGAAAGAGTGTGCTTCTCGCTATAAAGCAGAGTGTGATCCATGGATGAGAACTCTGCTGTGTGTTTCCCTGCAGAAATGGAGTTAAATCCCAGGCTCTGAGTCTTCCAACAAGCAAGACTTCCTTTCATGTAAGGGCAGTTTCTGTATAGCTCAAAGAAACTACATCGTTCATGAAACTCACACTTTTCTCATCTTACCTGACAAGCATTGGATGTTAGAGGACCTGTGGTTTGTTTCAGTTTCAGAAGCAGAGTTAAACTAGATATGTTCCGTATGTTTAGGAAACACCGTTCTTTCTTCTGAGCACACTCAGTTTTCCTGCTGTATTAGAGACTCTAGAAAGCAAGAGCATGCTTCTTGCTGTAAAGCAGAGTGTGATCCATGGATGAGAACTATGCTGTGTGTTTCACTTCAGAAATGGAGTTAAATCCCAGGCTCTGTGTCTTCCTACAAGCAAGACTTCTTTTCAGGTAAGGGCAGTCTCTTTTCAGCTCAAAAGAACTACATCGTTCACGAAGCTCACACGTTTCTCATCTTAACTGACAAGCATTGGATGTTAGAGGACCAGTGCTTTGTATCAGTTTCAGA
Organism: Onychomys leucogaster; assembly: GCA_949786385.1. Taxonomy (NCBI): domain Eukaryota; kingdom Metazoa; phylum Chordata; class Mammalia; order Rodentia; family Cricetidae; genus Onychomys; species Onychomys leucogaster. The sequence continues at coordinate 1,698,293 of CATKUP010000047.1, forward strand.
ATCAGATTTGGACTACATATGGTCCGTATGTGTACGAAAAACCGTTGTTTTGTTCTGGGCACACTCAGATTTCCTGCTGTATTAGAGACTCTAGAAAGCAAGTGCGTGCTTCTTGGTCTAAAGCAGATTGTGATCCATGGATGAGAACACTGCTGTGTGTTTCACTTCAGAAATGGAGTTAAATCCCAGGCTCTTATTCTTCCTACAAGCAAGACTTCGTTTCAGGTAAGGGCAGTCACTTTTCTGCTGAAATGAACTACATCGTTCACCAAGCTCACATGTTTCTCATCTTAACTGACAAGCATTGGATGTTAGAGGACCAGTGCTTTGTATCAGTTTCAGAAGCAGAGTTAAACTAGATATGTTCTGTATGTGTAGGAAACACCGTTCTTTTGTTCTCAGCACACTCAGGTTTCCTGCTGTATTAGAGACTCTAGAAAGCAGGAGCATGCTTCTTGCGCTAAAGCAGAGTGTGATCCATGGATGAGAACTCTGCTGTGTGTTTCCCTTCAGAAATGGAGTTAAATCCCAGGCTCTGTGTGTTACTACAACAAGACTTCGTTTCAGGTAAGGGCTGTCACTTTTCTGCTCCAACGAACTACATCATTCACACAGCTCACACGTTTCTCATCTTAACTGACAAGCATTGGATGTTAGAGGACCTGTGGTTTTTTTCATTTTCAGAAGCAGAGTTGAACTAGATACGGTACGTATGTTTAGGAAACACCTTTCTTTTGTTCTGAGCACACTCAGGTTTCCTGCTGTATTAGAGACTCTAGAAAGCAAGATCGTGCTTCTCACTGTAAAGCAGAGTGTGATCCATGGATGAGAACTCTGCTGTGTGTTTCCCTTCAGAAATGGAGTTAAATCCCAGGCTCTGTGTCTTACTACAAGCACGACGTCGTTTCAGGTAAGGGCAGTCACTTTTCAGCTCAAAAGAACTACATCTTTCACGAAGCTCACACGTTTCTCAACTTAACAGACAAGCATTGGATGTTAGAGGACCAGTGCTTGGTATCAGTTTCAGAAGCAGAGTTGGACTAGATATGGTCCGTATGTGTAGGAAACACCGTTCTATTGTTCCCAGCACACTCACGTTTCCTGCTGTCTTAGAGACTCTAGAAAGCAAGAGCGTGCTTCTTGTTCTAAAGCAGAGTGTGATCAATGGATGAGAACTCTGCTGTGTGTTTCACTTCAGAAATGGAGTTAAATCCCAGGCTCTGAGTCTTCCTACAATCAAGACTTCCTTTCATGTAAGGACAGTTACATTACAGCTCAATCGAACGACATCGTTTATGAAGCTCACACGTCTCTCATCTTAACTGACAAGCATTGGATGTTAGAGGACCAGTGATTTGAGTCAGTTTCTGAAGCAGAGTTGGACTAGAAATGGTCCGTATGTGTAGGAAACACCATAGTTTTGTTCTGGGCACACTCAGATTTCATGCTGTATTAGAGACTCTAGATAGGAAGAGTGTGCTTCTGGATGTAAGCACAGTGTGATCCATGGATGAGAACTCTGCTGTGTGTTTCCCTTCAGAAATGGAGTTAAATCCCAGGCTCTGAGTCTTCCTACAATCAAGACTTCATTTCAGGTAAGGACAGTTACTTTACAGCTCAATCGAACGACATCGTTTATGAAGCTCACACGTCTCTCATCTTAACTGACAAGCATTGGATGTTAGAGGACCAGTGCTTTGTATCAGTTTCAGAAGCAGACTTGGACTACATATGGTCCGTATGTGTACGAAAAACCGTTGTTTTGTTCTGGGCACACTCAGATTTCCTGCTGTATTAGAGAATCTAGAAAGAAAGAGTGTGCTTCTCCCTATAAAGCAGAGTGTGATCCATGGATGAGAACTCTGCTGTGTGTTTCCCTTCAGAAATGGAGTTAAATCACAGGCTCTGTGTCTTACTACAAGCTAGACTTCGTTTCAGGTAAGGGCAGTCACTTTTCAGCTCAAAGGAACTACATCGTTCACGAAGCTCACACGTTTCTCATCTTAACTGACAAGCATTGGATGTTAGAGGACCTGTGATTTGTATCAGTTTCAGAAGCAGAGTTGCACTAGATATGGTCCGTATGTGTAGGAAACACAGTTCCTTTGTTCTGGGCACACTCAGATTTCCTGCTGTATTAGAGACTCTAGAAAGGAAGAGCGTGCTTCTGGCTGTAAGCAGAGTGTGATCCATGGATGAGAACTCTGCTGTGTGTTTCCCTGCAGAAATGGAGTTAAATCCCAGGCTCTGAGTCTTCCTACAAGCAAGACTTCCTTTCATGTAAGGGCAGTTTCTTTATAGCTCAAAAGAACTACATCGTTCACGAAACTCACACATTTCTCATCTTAACTGACAAGCATTGGATGTTAGAGGACCAGTGCTTTGTATCAGTTTCCGAAGCAGATTTGGACTACATATGGTCCGTATGTGTAGGCAACATCGTTCTTTTGTTCTCAGCACACTCACGTTTCATGCTGTCTTAGATTCTCTAGAAAGCAAGAGCATGCTTCTTGCTCCAAAGCAGAGTGTGATCTATGCATGAGAACTCTGCTGTGTGTTTCACCTTAGAAATGGAGTTAAATCCCAGGCTCTGAGTCTTCCTACAAGCAAGATTTCATTTCAGGTAAGGGCAGTTACTTTAGAGCTCAAACGAACTACATCATTCACGAAGCTCACACGTTTCTCATCTTAACTGACAAGCATTGGATGTTAGAGGACCAGTGCTTTGTGTCAGTTTCAGAAGCAGATTTGGACTAAATATGGTCAGTAGGTGTACGAAAAACCTTTGTTTTTTTAGGGGCACACTCAGATTTCCTGCTGTATTAGAGACTCTAGAAAGGAAGAGTGTACTTCTCGCCCTAAAGCAGAGTGTGATCCATGGATGAGAACTCTGCTGTGTGTTTCCCTTCAGAAATGGAGTTAAATCCCAGGCTCTGTGTCTCACTACAAGCTAGACTTCGTTTCAGGTAAGGGCAGTCACTTTTCAGCTCAAAGGAACTACATCGTTCACGAAGCTCACACGTCTCTCATCTTAACTGACAAGCATTGGATATTAGAGGACCAGTGATTTCAGTCAGTTTCAGAAGCAGAGTTGGACTAGAAATGGTCCGTATGTGTAGGAAACACCGTAGTTTTGTTCTGGGCACACTCAGATTTCATGCTGTATTAGAGACTCTAGAAAGGAAGAGTGTGCTTCTGGATGTAAGCACAGTGTGATCCATGGATGAGAACTCTGCTGTGTGTTTCCCTTCAGAAATGGAGTTAAATTCCAGGCTCTGAGTCTTACTGCAAGCAAGACTTCCTTTCAGGTAAGTGCAGTTTCTTTATAGCTCAAAGGAACTACATCGTTCACGAAACTCACACGTTTCTCATCTTAACTGACAAGCATTGGATGTTAGAGGACCAGTGCTTTGTGTCAGTTTCAGAAGCAGAGTTGGACTAGATATGGTCCGTATGTGTAGGAAACACCGTTCTTTTGTTCTGGGCACAATCAGATTTCCTCCTGTCTTAGAGACTCTAGAAAGCAAGAGCGAGATTCTTGCTCTAAAGCAGAGTGTGATCAATGGATGAGAACTCTGCTGTGTGTTTCACTTGAGAAATGGAGTTAAATCCCAGGCTCTGAGTCTTCCTACAATCCAGACTTCATTTCAGGTAAGGGCAGTTACTTTACAGCTCAAACGAACTACATCGTTCACGAATCTCACACGTTTCTCATCTAAACTGACAAGCATTGGATGTTAGAGGACCAGTGCTTTATATCAGTTTCAGAATCAGATTTGGACTACATATGGTCCGTATGTGTACGATAAACGGTTGTTTTGTTCTGGGCACACTCAGATTTCCTGCTGTATTAGAGACTCTAGAAAGGAAGAGTGTGCTTCTCGCTCTAAAGCAGAGTGTGATCCATGGATGAGAACTCTGCTGTGTGTTTCCCTTCTGAAATGGAGTTAAATCCCAGGCTCTGTGTCTCACTACAAGCTAGACTTCGTTTCAGGTAAGGGCAGTCACTTTTCAGCTCAAACGAACTACATCGTTCACGAAACTCACACGTTTCTCATCTTAACTGACAAGCATTGGATGTTAGAGGACCTGTGGTTTGTTTCAGTTTCAGAAGCAGAGTTAAACTAGATATGTTCCGTATGTTTAGGAAACACCGTTCTTTTGTTCTGAGCACACTCAGGTTTCCTGCTGTATTAGAGACTCTAGAAAGCAAGAGCATACTTCTTGCTCTAAAGCAGAGTGTGATCCATGGATGAGAACTCTGCTGTGTGTTTCCCTTCAGAAATGGAGTTAAATCCCAGGCTCTGTGTCTTCCTACAAGCAAGACTTCTTTTCAGTTAAGGGCAGTCACTTTTCAGCTCAAAAGAACTTCATTGTTCACGAAGCTCACACGTTTCTCATCTTAACAGACAAGCATTGGATGTGAGAGGACCAGTGCTTTGTATCAGTTTCAGAAGCAGAGTTAAACTAGATATGTTCTGTATGTGTAGGAAACACCGTTCTTTTGTTCTCAGCACACTCAGGTTTCCTGCTGTATTAGAGACTCTAGAAAGCCAGAGCATGCTTCTTGCGCTAAAGCAGAGTGTGATCCATGGATGAGAACTATGCTGTGTGTTTCCCTTCAGAAATGGAGTTCAATCCCAGGCTCTGTGTCTTACTACAACAAGACTTCGTTTCAGGTAAGGGCAGTCACTTTTCTGCTCAATCGAACTACATCGTTCACGCAGCTTACACGTTTTGGATCTTACCTAACAAGCATTGGATGTTAGAGGTCCTTTGGTTTTTTTCAGTTTCAGAAGCAGAGTTGAACTAGATATGGTACGTATGTTTAGGAAACATGTTTCTTTTGTTCTGAGCACACTCATGTTTCCTGCTGTATTAGAGACTCTAGAAAGCAAGATCCTGCTTCTCACTGTAAAGCAGAGTGTGATCCATGGATGAGAACTCTGCTGTGTGTTTCACTTCAGAAATGGAGTTAAATCCCAGGCTCTGTGTCTTACTACAAGCAAGACGTCGTTTCAGGTAAGGGCAGTCACTTTTCAGCTCAAAAGAACTACATCGTTCACGAAGTTCACACGTTTGTCATCTTAACAGACAAGCATTGGATGTTAGAGGACCAGTGCTTTGTATCAGTTTCAGAATCAGATTTGGACTACATATGGTCCGTATGTGTACAAAAAGCCATTGTTTTGTTCTGGGCACACTCAGATTTCCTGCTGTATTAGAGACTCTAGAAAGGTAGAGTGTGCTTCTCGCTCTAAAGCAGAGTGTGAGCCATGGATGAAAACTCTGCTGTGTGTTTCTCTTCAGAAATGGAGTTAAATCCCAGGCTCTGTGTCTTCCTACAAGCTAGACTTCGTTTCAGGTAAGGGCAGTCACTTTTCAGCTCAAAAGAACTACATCGTTCACGAAGCTCACACGTTTCTCATCTTAACAAACAAGCATTGGATGTTAGAGGACCAGTGCTTGGTATCAGTTTCAGAAGCAGAGTTGGACTAGATATGGTCCGTATGTGTAGGAAACACCGTTCTTTTGTTCCCAGCACACTCACCTTTCCTGCTGTCTTAGAGACTCTAGAAAGCAAGAGCGTGTTTCTTGTTCTAAAGCAGAGGGTGATCAATGGATGAGAACTCTCCTGTGTGTTTCCCTTCAGAAATGGAGTTAAATTCCAGGCTCTGAGTCTTCCTACAATCAAGACTTCATTTCAGGTAAGGACAGTTACTTTACAGCTCAAACGAACTAAATCGTTTACGAAGCTCACACGTCTCTCATCTTAACTGACAAGCCTTGGATGTTAGAGGACCAGTGCTCTGTATCAGTTTCAGAAGCAGATTTGGACTACATATGGTCCGTATGTGTTCGAAAAACCGTTGTTTTCTTCTGGGCACACTCAGATTTCCTGCTGTATTAGAGACTCTAGAAAGGAAGAGTGTGCTTCTCGCTCTAAAGCAGAGTGTGATCCATGGATGAGAACTCTGCTGTGTGTTTCCCTTCAGAAATGGAGTTAAATCCCAGGCTCTGTGTCTTACTACAAGCTAGAATTCGTTTAAGGTAAGGGCAGTCACTTTTCAGCTCAAAGGAACTAAATCGTTCACGAAGCTCACACGTTTCCCATCTTAACTGACAAGCATTGGATGTTAGAGGACCTGTGATTTGTATCAGTTTCAGAAGCAGAGTTGGACTAGATATGGTCCGTATGTGTAGGAAACACAGTTCCTTTGTTCTGGGCACACTCAGATTTCCTGCTGTATTAGAGACTCTAGAAAGGAAGAGCGTGCTTCTGGCTGTAAGCAGAGTGTGATCCATGGATGAGAACTCTGCTGTGTGTTTCCCTGCAGAAATGGAGTTAAATCCCAGGCTCTGAGTCTTCCTACAAGCAAGACTTCCTTTCATGTAAGGGCAGTTTCTTTATAGCTCAAAGGAACTACATCGTTCACGAAACTCACACATTTCTCATCTTAACTGACAAGCATTTGATGTTAGAGGACCAGTGCTTTGTATCAGCTTCAGAAGCAGAGTTGGACTACATATTGTCCCTATGTGTAGGCAACATCGTTCTTTGGTTCTCAGCACACGCACTTTTCATGCTGTCTTAGAGCCTCTAGAAAGCAAGAGCGTGCTTCTGGCTCTAAAGCAGAGTGTGATCAATGGATGAGAACTCTGCTGTGTGTGTCACTTCAGAAATGGAGTTAAATACCAGGCTCTGAGTGTTCCTACGAGCAAGATTTTGTTTCTGGTAAGGGCAGTTACTTTACAGCTCAAACGAACTACATCGTTCTCGAAGCTCACACGTTTCTCATCTTAACTGACAAGCATTGGATGTTAGAGGACCAGTGCTTTGTATCAGCTTCAGAAGCAGAGTTGGACTAGATATGGTCCGCAATGTGTAGGAAACACCGTTCTTTTGTTCTCAGCACACTCACGTTTCCTGCTGTCTTAGAGACTCTAGAAAGCAAGAGCTTGCTTCTTGTTCTAAAGCAGAGTGTGATCAATGGATGAGAACTCTGCTGTGTGTTTCACTTGAGAAATGGAGTTAAATCCCAGGCTCTGAGTCTTCCTACAATCCAGACTTCATTTCAGGTAAGGGCAGTAACTTTACAGCTCAAACGAACTACATCGTTCACGAAGCTCACACGTTTCTCATCTAAACTGACAAGCATTGGATGTTAGAGGACCAGTGCTTTATATCAGTTTCAGAATCAGATTTGGACTACATATGGTCCGTATGTGTACGAAAAACGGTCGTTTTGTTCTGGGCACACTCAGATTTCCTGCTGTATTAGAGACTCTAGAAAGGAAGAGTGTGCTTCTCGCTCTAAAGCAGAGTGTGATCCATGGATGAGAACTCTGCTGTGTGTTTCCCTTCAGAAATGGAGTTAAATCCCAAGCTCTGTGTCTCACTACAAGCTAGACTCCGTTTCAGGTAAGGGCAGTCACTTTTCAGCTCAAACGAACTACATCGTTCACGAAACTCACACGTTTCTCATCTTAACTGACAAGCATTGGATGTTAGAGGACCTGTGGTTTGTTTCAGTTTCAGAAGCAGAGTTAAACTAGATATGTTCCGTATGTTTAGGAAACACCGTTCTTTTGTTCTGAGCACACTCAGGTTTCCTGCTGTATTAGAGACTCTAGAAAGCAAGAGCATGCTTCTTGCTCTAAAGCAGAGTGTGATCCATGGATGAGAACTCTGCTGTGTGTTTCCCTTCAGAAATGGAGTTAAATCCCAGGCTCTGTGTCTTCCTACAAGCAAGACTTCTTTTCAGTTAAGGGCAGTCACTTTTCAGCTCAAAAGAACTACATTGTTCACGAAGCTCACACGTTTCTCATCTTAACAGACAAGCATTGGATGTTAGAGGACCAGTGCTTTGTATCAGTTTCAGAAGCAGAGTTAAACTAGATATGTTCTGTATGTGTAGGAAACACCGTTCTTTTGTTCTCAGCACACTCAGGTTTCCTGCTGTATTAGAGACTCTAGAAAGCCAGAGCATGCTTCTTGCGCTAAAGCAGAGTGTGATCCATGGATGAGAACTATGCTGTGTGTTTCCCTTCAGAAATGGAGTTAAATCCCAGGCTCTGTGTCTTACTACAACAAGACTTCGTTTCAGGTAAGGGCAGTCACTTTTCTGCTCAAACGAACTACATCGTTCTCGCAGCTCACACGTTTTGGATCTTACCTGACAAGCATTGGATGTTAGAGGTCCTTTGGTTTTTTTCAGTTTCAGAAGCAGAGTTGAACTAGATATGGTACGTATGTTTAGGAAACACGTTTCATTTGTTCTGAGCACACTCAAGTTTCCTGCTGTATTAGAGACTCTAGAAAGCAAGATCCTGCTTCTCACTGTAAAGCAGAGTGTGATCCATGGATGAGAACTCTGCTGTGTGTTTCACTTCAGAAATGGAGTTAAATCCCAGGCTCTGTGTCTTACTACAAGCAAGACGTCGTTTCAGGTAAGGGCAGTCACTTTTCAGCTCAAAAGAACTACATCGTTCACGAAGCTCACACGTTTGTCATCTTAACAGACAAGCATTGGATGTTAGAGGACCAGTGCTTTGTATCAGTTTCAGAATCAGATTTGGACTACATATGGTCCGTATGTGTACGAAAAACCATTGTTTTGTTCTGGGCACACTCAGATTTCCTGCTGTATTAGAGACTCTAGAAAGGTAGAGTGTGCTTCTCGCTCTAAAGCAGAGTGTGATCCATGGGTGAAAACTCTGCTGTGTGTTTCCCTTCAGAAATGGAGTTAAATCCCAGGCTCTGTGTCTTCCTACAAGCTAGACTTCGTTTCAGGTAAGGGCAGTCACTTTTCAGCTCAAAAGAACTACATCGTTCAAGAAGCTCACACGTTTCTCATCTTAACAGACAAGCATTGGATGTTAGAGGACCAGTGCTTGGTATCAGTTTCAGAAGCAGAGTTGGACTAGATATGGTCCGTATGTGTAGGAAACACCGTTCTTTTGTTCCCAGCACACTCACCTTTCCTGCTGTCTTAGAGACTCTAGAAAGCAAGAGCGTGTTTCCTGTTCTAAAGCAGAGTGTGATCAATGGATGAGAACTCTCCTGTGTGTTTCCCTTCAGAAATGGAGTTAAATTCCAGGCTCTGAGTCTTCCTACAATCAAGACTTCATTTCAGGTAAGGACAGTTACTTTACAGCTCTAACAAACTAAATCCTTTACGAAGCTCACACGTTTCTCATCTTAACTGACAAGCATTGGATGTTAGAGGACCAGTGATTTGTATCAGTTTGAGAAGCAGAGTTGGACTAGATATGGTCTGTATATGTAGGAAACACCGTTTTTTTCTTCTGGGCACACTCAGATTTCCTGCTGTGTTAGAGACTCTAGAAAGGAAGAGTGTGCTTCTGGCTGTAAGCAGAGTGTGATCCATGGATGAGAGCTCTTCTGTGTGTTTCACTTCAGAAATGGAGTTAAATCCCAGGCTCTGAGTCTTCCTACAAGCAAGATTTCCTTTCATGTGAGGGCAGTTTCTTTATAGCTCAAAGAAACTACATCGTTCACGAAACTCACACGTTTCTGATCTTACCTGACAAGCATTGGATGTTAGAGCACCTGTGGTTTGTTTCAGTTTCAGAAGCAGAGTTAAACTAGATATGTTCCATATGTTTAGGAAACACCGTTCTTTTGTTCTGAGCACACTCATGTTCCCTGCTATATTAGAGACTCTAGAAAGCAAGAGCATGCTTCTTGCTGTAAAGCAGAGTGTGATCCATGGATGAGAACACTGCTGTGTGTTTCACTTCAGAAATGGAGTTAAATCCTGGCTCTGATTCTTCCTACAAGCAAGACTTCGTTTCAGGTAAGGGCAGTCACTTTTCTGCTAAAACGAACTACATCGTTCACGAAGCTCACACGTTTCTCATCTTAACTGACAAGCATTGGATGTTAGAGGACCAGTGCTTTGTATCAGTTTCAGAAGCAGAGTTAAACTAGATATTTTCTGTATGTGTATGAAACACCGTTCTTTTCTTCTCAGCACACTCAGGTTTCCTGCTGTATTAGAGACTCTAGAAAGCAAGAGCATGCTTCTTGCGCTAAAGCAGAGTGTGATCCATGGATGAGAACTATGCTGTGTGTTTCACTTCAGAAATGGAGTTAAATCCCAGGCTCTGAGTCTTCCTACAATCAAGACATCGTTTCAGGTAAGGGCAGTTACTTTACAGCTCAAACGAACTACATCGTTTACGAAGCTCACACGTTTCTCATCTTAACTGACAAGCCTTGGATGTTAGAGGACCAGTGCTTTGTATCAGTTTCAGAAGCAGATTTGGACTACATATTGTCCGTATGTGTACGAAAACCGTTGTTTTGTTCTGGGCACACTCAGATTTCCTGCTGTATTAGAGACTCTAGAAAGGAAGAGTGTGTTTCTCGCTCTAAAGCAGAGTGTGATCCATGGATGAGAACTCTGCTGTGTGTTTCCCTTCAGAAATGGAGTTAAATCCCAGGCTCTCAGTCTTCCTACATGCAAGACTTCCTTTCATGTAAGGGCAGTTTCTTTATAGCTCAAAGGAACTACATCATTCACGAAACTCACACATTTCTCATCTTAACTGACAAGCATTGGATGTTAGAGGACCAGTGCTTTGTATCAGTTTCAGAAGCAGATTTTGACTACATATGGTCCGTATGTGTAGGCAACATCGTTCTTTTGTTCTCAGCACACTCACGTTTCATGCTGTCTTAGATTCTCTAGAAAGCAAGAGCATGCTTCTTGCTCCAAAGTAGAGTGTGATCTATGCATGAGAACTCTGCTGTGTGTTTCACCTTAGAAATGGAGTTAAATCCCAGCCTCTGAGTCTTCTTACAAGCAAGACTTCCTTTCATGTGAGGGCAGTTTCTTTATAGCTCAAAGAAACTACATCGTTCACGAAACTCACACGTTTCTCATCTTACCTGACAAGCATTGGATGTTAGAGCACCTGTGGTGTGTTTCAGTTTCAGAAGCAGAGTTAAACTAGATATGTTCCGTATGTTTAGGAAACACCGTTCTTTTGTACTGAGCACACTCATGTTTCCTGCTATATTAGAGACTCTAGAAAGCAAGAGCATGCTTCTTGCTCTAAAGCAGAGTGTGATCCATGGATGAGAACACTGCTGTGTGTTTCACTTCAGAAATGGAGTTAAATCCCAGGCTCTGATTCTTCCTACAAGCAAGACTTCGTTTCAGGTAAGGGCAGTCACTTTTCTGCTCAAACGAACTACATCGTTCACGAAGCTCACACGTTTCTCATCTTAACTGACAAGCCTTGGATGTTAGAGGACCAGTGCTTTGTATCAGTTTCAGAATCAGATTTGGACTACATATGGTCCGTATGTGTACGAAAAACCGTTGTTTTGTTCTGGGCACACTCAGATTTCCTGCTGTATTAGAGACTCTAGAAAGGAAGAGTGTGCTTCTCGCTCTAAAGCAGAGTGTGATCCATGGATGAGAACTCTGCTGTGTGTTTCCCTTCAGAAATGGAGTTAAATCCCAGGCTCTGTGTCTTACTAAAAGCTAGACTTCGTTTCAGGTAAGGGCAGTCACTTTCCAGCTCAAACGAACTACATCGTTCACGAAGCTCACACGTTTCTCATCTTAACAGACAAGCATTGGATGTTAGAGGACCAGTGCTTTGTATCAGTTTCCGAAGCAGATTTGGACTACATATGGTCCGTATGTGTAGGCAACATCGTTCTTTTGTTCTCAGCACACTCACGTTTCATGCTGTCTTAGATTCTCTAGAAAGCAAGAGCATGCTTCTTGCTCCAAAGCAGAGTGTGATCCATGGATGAGAACTCTGCTGTGTGTTTCACCTTAGAAATGGAGTTAAATCCCAGGATCTGAGTCTTCCTACAAGCAAGATTTCATTTCAGGTAAGGGCAGTTACTTTAGAGCTCAAACGAACTACATCATTCACGAAGCTCACATGTTTCTCATCTTAACTGACAAGCATTGGATGTTAGAGGACCAGTGCTTTGTATCAGTTTCAGAAGCAGTTTTGGACTAAATATGGTCAGTAGGTGTACGAAAAACTTTTGTTTTTTTAGGGGCACACTCAGATTTCCAGCTGTATTAGAGACTCTAGAAAGGAAGAGTGTACTTCTCGCCCTAAAGCAGAGTGTGATCCATGGATGAGAACTCTGCTGTGTGTTTCCCTTCAGAAATGGAGTTAAATCCCAGGCTCTGTGCCTCACTACAAGCTAGACTTCGTTTCAGGTAAGGGCAGTCACTTTTCAGCTCAAACGAACTACATCATTCACGAAGCTCACACGTCTCTCATCTTAACTGACAAGCCTTGGATGTTAGAGGACCAGTGCTTTGTATCAGTTTCAGAAGCAGAGTTGGACTACATATGGTCCCTATGTGTAGGCAACATCGTTCTTTGGTTCTCAGCACACTCACTTTTCATGCTGTCTTAGAGCCTCTAGAAAGCAAGAGCGTGCTTCTGGCTCTAAAGCAGAGTGTGATCAATGGATGAAAACTCTGCTGTGTGTGTCACTTCAGAAATGGAGTTAAATACCAGGCTCTGAGTCTTCCTACGAGCAAGATTTTGTTTCTGGTAAGGGCAGTTCCTTTACAGCTCAAACGAACTACATCGTTCTCGAAGCTCACACGTTTCTCATCTTAACTGACAAGCATTGGATGTTAGAGGACCAGTGCTTTGTATCAGCTTCAGAAGCAGAGTTGGACTAGATATGGTCCGCAATGTGTAGGAAACACCGTTCTTTTGTTCTCAGCACACTCACGTTTCCTGCTGTATTAGAGACTCTAGAAAGCAAGAGCGTGCTTCTTGTTCTAAAGCAGAGTGTGATCCATCGATGAGAACTCTGCTGTGTGTTTCCCTTCAGAAATGGCGTTAAATCCCAGGCTCTCAGTCTTCCCACAAGCAAGACTTCCTTTCATGTAAGGGCAGTTTCTTTATAGCTCAAAGGAACTATATCATTCAGGAAACTCACACATTTCTCATCTTAACTGACAATCATTGGATGTTAGAGGACCAGTGTTTTTTATCAGTTTCTGAAGCAGATTTGGACTACCTATGGTCCGTATGTTTAGGCAACATCGTTCTTTTGTTCTCAGCACACTCACGTTTTATGCTGTCTTAGATTCTCTAGAAAGCAAGAGCATGCTTCCTGCTCCAAAGCAGAGTGTGATCTATGCATGAGAACTCTGCTTTGTGTTTCACCTTAGAAATGGAGTTAAATCCCAGGCTCTGAGTCTTCTTACAAGCAAGATTTCATTTCAGGTAAGGGCAGTTACTTTACAGCTCAAACGAACTTCATCATTCACAAAGCTCACACATTTCGGATCTTACCTGACAAGCATTGGATGTTAGAGGACCTGTGGTTTGTTTCAGTTTCAGAAGCAGAGTTAAACTAGATATGTTCCATATGTGTAGGAAACACCGTTCTTTTGTTCTGGGCACACTCAGATTTCCTGCTGTCTTAGAGACTCTAGAAAGCAAGAGCGTGCTTCTTGCTCTAAAGCAGAGTGTGATCCATGGATGAGAACTCTGTTGTGTGTTTCCCTTCAGAAATGGAGTTAAATCCCAGGCGCTGTGTCTTACTACATTCAAGACTTCGTTTCAGGTAAGGGCAGTCACTTTTCAGCTCAAACGAACTACATCATTAACGAAGCTCACACGTTTCTCATCTTAACTGACAAGCATTGGATTTTAGAGGACCAGTGCTATGTATCAGTTTCAGAAGCAGAGTTGGACTAGATATGGTCCGTATGTGTAGGAAACACCGTTCTTTTGTTCTGGGCACACTCAGATTTCCTCCTGTATTAGAGACTCTAGAAAGCAAGAGCGAGCTTCTTGCTCTAAAGCAGAGTGTGACCAATGGATGAGAACTCTGCTGTATGTTTCACTTCAGAAATGGAGTTAAATCCTAGGGTCTGAGTCTTCCTACAATCCAGACTTCATTTCAGGTAAGGGCAGTTACTTTACAGCTCAAACGAACTACATCGTTCACGAAGCTCACACGTTTCTCATCTTAACTGACAAGCATTGGATGTTAGAGGACCAGTGATTTGTATCAGTTTCAGAAGCAGAGTTGGACTAGATATGGTCTGTATATGTAGGAAACACCGTTCTTTTCTTCTGGGCACACTCAGATTTCCTGCTGTATTAGAGACTCTAGAAAGGAAGAGTGTGCTTCTGGCTGTAAGCAGAGTGTGATCCATGGATGAGAGCTCTTCTGTGTGTTTCACTTCAGAAATGGAGTTAAATCCCAGGCTCTGAGTCTTCCTACAAGCAAGATTTCCTTTCATGTGAGGGCAGTTTCTTTATAGCTCAAAGAAACTACATCGTTCACGAAACTCACACGTTTCTGATCTTACCTGACAAGCATTGGATGTTAGAGCACCTGTGGTTTGTTTCAGTTTCAGAAGCAGAGTTAAACTAGATATGTGCCATATGTTTAGGAAACACCGTTCTTTTGTTCTGAGCACACTCATGTTTCCTGCTATATTAGAGACTCTAGAAAGCAAGAGCATGCTTCTTGCTGTAAAGCAGAGTGTGATCCATGGATGAGAACACTGCTGTGTGTTTCACTTCAGAAATGGAGTTAAATCCCAGGCTCTGATTCTTCCTACAAGCAAGACTTCGTTTCAGGTAAGGGCAGTCACTTTTCTGCTAAAACGAACTACATCGTTCACGAAGCTCACACGTTTCTCATCTTAACTGACAAGCATTGGATGTTAGAGGACCAGTGCTTTGTATCAGTTTCAGAAGCAGAGTTAAACTAGATATTTTCTGTATGTGTATGAAACACCGTTCTTTTCTTCTCAGCACACTCAGGTTTCCTGCTGTATTAGAGACTCTAGAAAGCAAGAGCATGCTTCTTGCGCTAAAGCAGAGTGTGATCCATGGATGAGAACTATGCTGTGTGTTTCACTTCAGAAATGGAGTTAAATCCCAGGCTCTGAGTCTTCCTACAATCAAGACATCGTTTCAGGTAAGGGCAGTTACTTTACAGCTCAAACGAACTACATCGTTTACGAAGCTCACACGTTTCTCATCTTAACTGACAAGCCTTGGATGTTAGAGGACCAGTGCTTTGTATCAGTTTCAGAAGCAGATTTGGACTACATATGGTCCGTATTTGTACGAAAACCGTTGTTTTGTTCTGGGCACACTCAGATTTCCTGCTGTATTAGAGACTCTAGAAAGGAAGAGTGTGCTTCTCGCTCTAAAGCAGAGTGTGATCCATGGATGAGAACTCTGCTGTGTGTTTCCCTTCAGAAATGGAGTTAAATCCCAGGCTCTCAGTCTTCCTACAAGCAAGACTTCCTTTCATGTAAGGGCAGTTTCTTTATAGCTCAAAGGAACTACATCATTCACGAAACTCACACATTTCTCATCTTAACTGACAAGCATTGGATGTTAGAGGACCAGTGCTTTGTATCAGTTTCAGAAGCAGATTTTGACTACATATGGTCCGTATGTGTAGGCAACATCGTTCTTTTGTTCTCAGCACACTCACGTTTCATGCTGTCTTAGATTCTCTAGAAAGCAAGAGCATGCTTCTTGCTCCAAAGTAGAGTGTGATCTATGCATGAGAACTCTGCTGTGTGTTTCACCTTAGAAATGGAGTTAAATCCCAGGCTCTGAGTCTTCTTACAAGCAAGATTTCCTTTCATGTGAGGGCAGTTTCTTTATAGCTCAAAGAAACTACATCGTTCACGAAACTCACACGTTTCTCATCTTACCTGACAAGCATTGGATGTTAGAGCACCTGTGGTTTGTTTCAGTTTCAGAAGCAGAGTTAAACTAGATATGTTCCGTATGTTTAGGAAACACCGTTCTTTTGTACTGAGCACACTCATGTTTCCTGCTATATTAGAGACTCTAGAAAGCAAGAGCATGCTTCTTGCTCTAAAGCAGAGTGTGATCCATGGATGAGAACACTGCTGTGTGTTTCACTTCAGAAATGGAGTTAAATCCCAGGCTCTGATTCTTCCTACAAGCAAGACTTCGTTTCAGGTAAGGGCAGTCACTTTTCTGCTAAAACGAACTACATCGTTCACGAAGCTCACACGTTTCTCATCTTAACTGACAAGCATTGGATGTTAGAGGACCAGTGCTTTGTATCAGTTTCAGAAGCAGAGTTAAACTAGATATTTTCTGTATGTGTATGAAACACCGTTCTTTTCTTCTCAGCACACTCAGGTTTCCTGCTGTATTAGAGACTCTAGAAAGCAAGAGCATGCTTCTTGCGCTAAAGCAGAGTGTGATCCATGGATGAGAACTATGCTGTGTGTTTCACTTCAGAAATGGAGTTAAATCCCAGGCTCTGAGTCTTCCTACAATCAAGACATCGTTTCAGGTAAGGGCAGTTACTTTACAGCTCAAACGAACTACATCGTTTACGAAGCTCACACGTTTCTCATCTTAACTGACAAGCCTTGGATGTTAGAGGACCAGTGCTTTGTATCAGTTTCAGAAGCAGATTTGGACTACATATGGTCCGTATTTGTACGAAAACCGTTGTTTTGTTCTGGGCACACTCAGATTTCCTGCTGTATTAGAGACTCTAGAAAGGAAGAGTGTGCTTCTCGCTCTAAAGCAGAGTGTGATCCATGGATGAGAACTCTGCTGTGTGTTTCCCTTCAGAAATGGAGTTAAATCCCAGGCTCTCAGTCTTCCTACAAGCAAGACTTCCTTTCATGTAAGGGCAGTTTCTTTATAGCTCAAAGGAACTACATCATTCACGAAACTCACACATTTCTCATCTTAACTGACAAGCATTGGATGTTAGAGGACCAGTGCTTTGTATCAGTTTCAGAAGCAGATTTTGACTACATATGGTCCGTATGTGTAGGCAACATCGTTCTTTTGTTCTCAGCACACTCACGTTTCATGCTGTCTTAGATTCTCTAGAAAGCAAGAGCATGCTTCTTGCTCCAAAGTAGAGTGTGATCTATGCATGAGAACTCTGCTGTGTGTTTCACCTTAGAAATGGAGTTAAATCCCAGGCTCTGAGTCTTCTTACAAGCAAGATTTCCTTTCATGTGAGGGCAGTTTCTTTATAGCTCAAAGAAACTACATCGTTCACGAAACTCACACGTTTCTCATCTTACCTGACAAGCATTGGATGTTAGAGCACCTGTGGTTTGTTTCAGTTTCAGAAGCAGAGTTAAACTAGATATGTTCCGTATGTTTAGGAAACACCGTTCTTTTGTACTGAGCACACTCATGTTTCCTGCTATATTAGAGACTCTAGAAAGCAAGAGCATGCTTCTTGCTCTAAAGCAGAGTGTGATCCATGGATGAGAACACTGCTGTGTGTTTCACTTCAGAAATGGAGTTAAATCCCAGGCTCTGATTCTTCCTACAAGCAAGACTTCGTTTCAGGTAAGGGCAGTCACTTTTCTGCTCAAACGAACTACATCGTTCACGAAGCTCACACGTTTCTCATCTTAACTGACAAGCCTTGGATGTTAGAGGACCAGTGCTTTGTATCAGTTTCAGAAGCAGATTTGGACTACATATGGTCCGTATGTGTACGAAAAACCGTTGTTTTGTTCTGGGCACACTCAGATTTCCTGCTGTATTAGAGACTCTAGAAAGGAAGAGTGTGCTTCTCGCTCTAAAGCAGAGTGTGATCCATGGTTGAGAACTCTGCTGTGTGTTTCCCTTCAGAAATGGAGTTAAATCCCAGGCTCTGTGTCTTACTAAAAGCTAGACTTCGTTTCAGGTAAGGGCAGTCACTTTCCAGCTCAAACGAACTACATCGTTCACGAAGCTCACACGTTTCTCATCTTAACAGACAAGCATTGGATGTTAGAGGACCAGTGCTTTGTATCAGTTTCCGAAGCAGATTTGGACTACATATGGTCCGTATGTGTAGGCAACATCGTTCTTTTGTTCTCAGCACACTCACGTTTCATGCTGTCTTAGATTCTCTAGAAAGCAAGAGCATGCTTCTTGCTCCAAAGCAGAGTGTGATCCATGGATGAGAACTCTGCTGTGTGTTTCACCTTAGAAATGGAGTTAAATCCCAGGATCTGAGTCTTCCTACAAGCAAGATTTCATTTCAGGTAAGGGCAGTTACTTTAGAGCTCAAACGAACTACATCATTCACGAAGCTCACATGTTTCTCATCTTAACTGACAAGTATTGGATGTTAGAGGACCAGTGCTTTGTATCAGTTTCAGAAGCAGTTTTGGACTAAATATGGTCAGTAGGTGTACGAAAAACTTTTGTTTTTTTAGGGGCACACTCAGATTTCCAGCTGTATTAGAGACTCTAGAAAGGAAGAGTGTACTTCTCGCCCTAAAGCAGAGTGTGATCCATGGATGAGAACTCTGCTGTGTGTTTCCCTTCAGAAATGGAGTTAAATCCCAGGCTCTGTGTCTCACTACAAGCTAGACTTCGTTTCAGGTAAGGGCAGTCACTTTTCAGCTCAAACGAACTACATCGTTCACAAAGCTCACACGTCTCTCATCTTAACTGACAAGCCTTGGATGTTAGAGGACCAGTGCTTTGTATCAGTTTCAGAAGCAGATTTGGACTACATATGATCCGTATGTGTACGAAAAACTGTTGTTTTGTTCTGGGCACACTCAGATTTCCTGCTGTATTAGAGACTCTAGAAAGGAAGAGTGTGCTTCTCGCTCTAAAGCAGAGTGTGATCCATGGATGAGAACTCTGCTGTGTGTTTCCCTTCAGAAATGGAGTTAAATCCCAGGCTCTGTGTCTTACTAAAAGCTAGACTTCGTTTCAGGTAAGGGCAGTCACTTTTCAGCTCAAACGAACTACATCGTTCACGAAGCTCACACGTTTCTCATCTTAACTGACAAGCATTGGATGTTAGAGGACCAGTGCTTTGTATCAGTTTCAGAAGCAGAGTTGGACTACATATGGTCCCTATGTGTAGGCAACATCGTTCTTTGGTTCTCAGCACACTCACTTTTCATGCTGTCTTAGAGCCTCTAGAAAGCAAGAGCGTGCTTCTGGCTCTAAAGCAGAGTGTGATCAATGGATGAAAACTCTGCTGTGTGTGTCACTTCAGAAATGGAGTTAAATACCAGGCTCTGAGTCTTCCTACGAGCAAGATTTTGTTTCTGGTAAGGGCAGTTCCTTTACAGCTCAAACGAACTACATCGTTCTCGAAGCTCACACGTTTCTCATCTTAACTGACAAGCATTGGATGTTAGAGGACCAGTGCTTTGTATCAGCTTCAGAAGCAGAGTTGGACTAGATATGGTCCGCAATGTGTAGGAAACACCGTTCTTTTGTTCTCAGCACACTCACGTTTCCTGCTGTATTAGAGACTCTAGAAAGCAAGAGCATGCTTCTTGTTCTAAAGCAGAGTGTGATCCATCGATGAGAACTCTGCTGTGTGTTTCCCTTCAGAAACGGCGTTAAATCCCAGGCTCTCAGTCTTCCCACAAGCAAGACTTCCTTTCATGTAAGGGCAGTTTCTTTATAGCTCAAAGGAACTATATCATTCAGGAAACTCACACATTTCTCATCTTAACTGACAATCATTGGATGTTAGAGGACCAGTGTTTTTTATCAGTTTCTGAAGCAGATTTGGACTACATATGGTCCGTATGTTTAGGCAACATCGTTCTTTTGTTCTCAGCACACTCACGTTTCATGCTGTCTTAGATTCTCTAGAAAGCAAGAGCATGCTTCCTGCTCCAAACAGAGTGTGATCTATGCATGAGAACTCTGCTGTGTGTTTCACCTTAGAAATGGAGATAAATCCCAGTCTCTGTGTCTTACTACATTCAAGACTTCGTTTCAGGTAAGGGCAGTCACTTTTCAGCTCAAACGAACTACATCATTAACGAAGCTCACACATTTCGGATCTTACCTGACAAGCATTGGATGTTAGAGGACCTGTGGTTTGTTTCAGTTTCAGAAGCAGAGTTAAACTAGATATGTTCCATATGTGTAGGAAACACCGTTCTTTTGTTCTGGGCACACTCAGATTTCCTGCTGTCTTAGAGACTCTAGAAAGCAAGAGCGTGCTTCTTGCTCTAAAGCAGAGTGTGATCCATGGATGAGAACTCTGTTGTGTGTTTCCCTTCAGAAATGGAGTTAAATCCCAGGCTCTGTGTCTTCCTACATTCAAGACTTCGTTTCAGGTAAGGGCAGTCACTTTTCAGCTCAAACGAACTACATCATTCACGAAGCTCACACGTTTCTCATCTTAACTGACAAGCATTGGATGTTAGAGGACCAGGGCTTTGTATCAGTTTCAGAAGCAGAGTTGGACTAGATATGGTCCGTATGTGTAGGAAACACCGTTCTTTTGTTCTGGGCACACTCAGATTTCCTGCTGTATTAGAGACTCTAGAAAGGAAGAGTGTGCTTCTGGCTGTAAGCAGAGTGTGATCCATGGATGAGAGCTCTTCTGTGTGTTTCACTTCAGAAATGGAGTTAAATCCCAGGCTCTGAGTCTTCCTACAAGCAAGATTTCCTTTCATGTGAGGGCAGTTTCTTTATAGCTCAAAGAAACTACATCGTTCACGAAACTCACACGTTTCTGATCTTACCTGACAAGCATTGGATGTTAGAGCACCTGTGGTTTGTTTCAGTTTCAGAAGCAGAGTTAAACTAGATATGTTCCATATGTTTAGGAAACACCGTTCTTTTGTTCTGAGCACACTCATGTTTCCTGCTATATTAGAGACTCTAGAAAGCAAGAGCATGCTTCTTGCTGTAAAGCAGAGTGTGATCCATGGATGAGAACACTGCTGTGTGTTTCACTTCAGAAATGGAGTTAAATCCCAGGCTCTGATTCTTCCTACAAGCAAGACTTCGTTTCAGGTAAGGGCAGTCACTTTTCTGCTAAAACGAACTACATCGTTCACGAAGCTCACACGTTTCTCATCTTAACTGACAAGCATTGGATGTTAGAGGACCAGTGCTTTGTATCAGTTTCAGAAGCAGAGTTAAACTAGATATTTTCTGTATGTGTATGAAACACCGTTCTTTTCTTCTCAGCACACTCAGGTTTCCTGCTGTATTAGAGACTCTAGAAAGCAAGAGCATGCTTCTTGCGCTAAAGCAGAGTGTGATCCATGGATGAGAACTATGCTGTGTGTTTCACTTCAGAAATGGAGTTAAATCCCAGGCTCTGAGTCTTCCTACAATCAAGACATCGTTTCAGGTAAGGGCAGTTACTTTACAGCTCAAACGAACTACATCGTTTACGAAGCTCACATGTTTCTCATCTTAACTGACAAGCCTTGGATGTTAGAGGACCAGTGCTTTGTATCAGTTTCAGAAGCAGATTTGGACTACATATGGTCCGTATGTGTACGAAAACCGTTGTTTTGTTCTGGGCACACTCAGATTTCCTGCTGTATTAGAGACTCTAGAAAGGAAGAGTGTGCTTCTCGCTCTAAAGCAGAGTGTGATCCATGGATGAGAACTCTGCTGTGTGTTTCCCTTCAGAAATGGAGTTAAATCCCAGGCTCTCAGTCTTCCTACAAGCAAGACTTCCTTTCATGTAAGGGCAGTTTCTTTATAGCTCAAAGGAACTACATCATTCACGAAACTCACACATTTCTCATCTTAACTGACAAGCATTGGATGTTAGAGGACCAGTGCTTTGTATCAGTTTCAGAAGCAGATTTTGACTACATATGGTCCGTATGTGTAGGCAACATCGTTCTTTTGTTCTCAGCACACTCACGTTTCATGCTGTCTTAGATTCTCTAGAAAGCAAGAGCATGCTTCTTGCTCCAAAGTAGAGTGTGATCTATGCATGAGAACTCTGCTGTGTGTTTCACCTTAGAAATGGAGTTAAATCCCAGGCTCTGATTCTTCCTACAAGCAAGACTTCGTTTCAGGTAAGGGCAGTCACTTTTCTGCTCAAACGAACTACATCGTTCACGAAGCTCACACGTTTCTCATCTTAACTGACAAGCCTTGGATGTTAGAGGACCAGTGCTTTGTATCAGTTTCAGAAGCAGATTTGGACTACATATGGTCCGTATGTGTACGAAAAACCGTTGTTTTGTTCTGGGCACACTCAGATTTCCTGCTGTATTAGAGACTCTAGAAAGGAAGAGTGTGCTTCTCGCTCTAAAGCAGAGTGTGATCCATGGTTGAGAACTCTGCTGTGTGTTTCCCTTCAGAAATGGAGTTAAATCCCAGGCTCTGTGTCTTACTAAAAGCTAGACTTCGTTTCAGGTAAGGGCAGTCACTTTCCAGCTCAAATGAACTACATCGTTCACGAAGCTCACACGTTTCTCATCTTAACAGACAAGCATTGGATGTTAGAGGACCAGTGCTTTGTATCAGTTTCCGAAGCAGATTTGGACTACATATGGTCCGTATGTGTAGGCAACATCGTTCTTTTGTTCTCAGCACACTCACGTTTCATGCTGTCTTAGATTCTCTAGAAAGCAAGAGCATGCTTCTTGCTCCAAAGCAGAGTGTGATCCATGGATGAGAACTCTGCTGTGTGTTTCACCTTAGAAATGGAGTTAAATCCCAGGATCTGAGTCTTCCTACAAGCAAGATTTCATTTCAGGTAAGGGCAGTTACTTTAGAGCTCAAACGAACTACATCATTCACGAAGCTCACATGTTTCTCATCTTAACTGACAAGTATTGGATGTTAGAGGACCAGTGCTTTGTATCAGTTTCAGAAGCAGTTTTGGACTAAATATGGTCAGTAGGTGTACGAAAAACTTTTGTTTTTTTAGGGGCACACTCAGATTTCCAGCTGTATTAGAGACTCTAGAAAGGAAGAGTGTACTTCTCGCCCTAAAGCAGAGTGTGATCCATGGATGAGAACTCTGCTGTGTGTTTCCCTTCAGAAATGGAGTTAAATCCCAGGCTCTGTGTCTCACTACAAGCTAGACTTCGTTTCAGGTAAGGGCAGTCACTTTTCAGCTCAAACGAACTACATCGTTCACAAAGCTCACACGTCTCTCATCTTAACTGACAAGCCTTGGATGTTAGAGGACCAGTGCTTTGTATCAGTTTCAGAAGCAGATTTGGACTACATATGATCCGTATGTGTACGAAAAACTGTTGTTTTGTTCTGGGCACACTCAGATTTCCTGCTGTATTAGAGACTCTAGAAAGGAAGAGTGTGCTTCTCGCTCTAAAGCAGAGTGTGATCCATGGATGAGAACTCTGCTGTGTGTTTCCCTTCAGAAATGGAGTTAAATCCCAGGCTCTGTGTCTTACTAAAAGCTAGACTTCGTTTCAGGTAAGGGCAGTCACTTTTCAGCTCAAACGAACTACATCGTTCACGAAGCTCACACGTTTCTCATCTTAACTGACAAGCATTGGATGTTAGAGGACCAGTGCTTTGTATCAGTTTCAGAAGCAGAGTTGGACTACATATGGTCCCTATGTGTAGGCAACATCGTTCTTTGGTTCTCAGCACACTCACTTTTCATGCTGTCTTAGAGCCTCTAGAAAGCAAGAGCGTGCTTCTGGCTCTAAAGCAGAGTGTGATCAATGGATGAAAACTCTGCTGTGTGTGTCACTTCAGAAATGGAGTTAAATACCAGGCTCTGAGTCTTCCTACGAGCAAGATTTTGTTTCTGGTAAGGGCAGTTCCTTTACAGCTCAAACGAACTACATCGTTCTCGAAGCTCACACGTTTCTCATCTTAACTGACAAGCATTGGATGTTAGAGGACCAGTGCTTTGTATCAGCTTCAGAAGCAGAGTTGGACTAGATATGGTCCGCAATGTGTAGGAAACACCGTTCTTTTGTTCTCAGCACACTCACGTTTCCTGCTGTATTAGAGACTCTAGAAAGCAAGAGCGTGCTTCTTGTTCTAAAGCAGAGTGTGATCCATCGATGAGAACTCTGCTGTGTGTTTCCCTTCAGAAACGGCGTTAAATCCCAGGCTCTCAGTCTTCCCACAAGCAAGACTTCCTTTCATGTAAGGGCAGTTTCTTTATAGCTCAAAGGAACTATATCATTCAGGAAACTCACACATTTCTCATCTTAACTGACAATCATTGGATGTTAGAGGACCAGTGTTTTTTATCAGTTTCTGAAGCAGATTTGGACTACATATGGTCCGTATGTTTAGGCAACATCGTTCTTTTGTTCTCAGCACACTCACGTTTCATGCTGTCTTAGATTCTCTAGAAAGCAAGAGCATGCTTCCTGCTCCAAAGCAGAGTGTGATCTATGCATGAGAACTCTGCTGTGTGTTTCACCTTAGAAATGGAGATAAATCCCAGTCTCTGTGTCTTACTACATTCAAGACTTCGTTTCAGGTAAGGGCAGTCACTTTTCAGCTCAAACGAACTACATCATTAACGAAGCTCACACATTTCGGATCTTACCTGACAAGCATTGGATGTTAGAGGACCTGTGGTTTGTTTCAGTTTCAGAAGCAGAGTTAAACTAGATATGTTCCATATGTGTAGGAAACACCGTTCTTTTGTTCTGGGCACACTCAGATTTCCTGCTGTCTTAGAGACTCTAGAAAGCAAGAGCGTGCTTCTTGCTCTAAAGCAGAGTGTGATCCATGGATGAGAACTCTGTTGTGTGTTTCCCTTCAGAAATGGAGTTAAATCCCAGGCTCTGTGTCTTCCTACATTCAAGACTTCGTTTCAGGTAAGGGCAGTCACTTTTCAGCTCAAACGAACTACATCATTCACGAAGCTCACACGTTTCTCATCTTAACTGACAAGCATTGGATGTTAGAGGACCAGGGCTTTGTATCAGTTTCAGAAGCAGAGTTGGACTAGATATGGTCCGTATGTGTAGGAAACACCGTTCTTTTGTTCTGGGCACACTCAGATTTCCTGCTGTATTAGAGACTCTAGAAAGGAAGAGTGTGCTTCTGGCTGTAAGCAGAGTGTGATCCATGGATGAGAGCTCTTCTGTGTGTTTCACTTCAGAAATGGAGTTAAATCCCAGGCTCTGAGTCTTCCTACAAGCAAGATTTCCTTTCATGTGAGGGCAGTTTCTTTATAGCTCAAAGAAACTACATCGTTCACGAAACTCACACGTTTCTGATCTTACCTGACAAGCATTGGATGTTAGAGCACCTGTGGTTTGTTTCAGTTTCAGAAGCAGAGTTAAACTAGATATGTTCCATATGTTTAGGAAACACCGTTCTTTTGTTCTGAGCACACTCATGTTTCCTGCTATATTAGAGACTCTAGAAAGCAAGAGCATGCTTCTTGCTGTAAAGCAGAGTGTGATCCATGGATGAGAACACTGCTGTGTGTTTCACTTCAGAAATGGAGTTAAATCCCAGGCTCTGATTCTTCCTACAAGCAAGACTTCGTTTCAGGTAAGGGCAGTCACTTTTCTGCTAAAACGAACTACATCGTTCACGAAGCTCACACGTTTCTCATCTTAACTGACAAGCATTGGATGTTAGAGGACCAGTGCTTTGTATCAGTTTCAGAAGCAGAGTTAAACTAGATATTTTCTGTATGTGTATGAAACACCGTTCTTTTCTTCTCAGCACACTCAGGTTTCCTGCTGTATTAGAGACTCTAGAAAGCAAGAGCATGCTTCTTGCGCTAAAGCAGAGTGTGATCCATGGATGAGAACTATGCTGTGTGTTTCACTTCAGAAATGGAGTTAAATCCCAGGCTCTGAGTCTTCCTACAATCAAGACATCGTTTCAGGTAAGGGCAGTTACTTTACAGCTCAAACGAACTACATCGTTTACGAAGCTCACATGTTTCTCATCTTAACTGACAAGCCTTGGATGTTAGAGGACCAGTGCTTTGTATCAGTTTCAGAAGCAGATTTGGACTACATATGGTCCGTATGTGTACGAAAACCGTTGTTTTGTTCTGGGCACACTCAGATTTCCTGCTGTATTAGAGACTCTAGAAAGGAAGAGTGTGCTTCTCGCTCTAAAGCAGAGTGTGATCCATGGATGAGAACTCTGCTGTGTGTTTCCCTTCAGAAATGGAGTTAAATCCCAGGCTCTCAGTCTTCCTACAAGCAAGACTTCCTTTCATGTAAGGGCAGTTTCTTTATAGCTCAAAGGAACTACATCATTCACGAAACTCACACATTTCTCATCTTAACTGACAAGCATTGGATTTTAGAGGACCAGTGCTTTGTATCAGTTTCAGAAGCAGATTTTGACTACATATGGTCCGTATGTGTAGGCAACATCGTTCTTTTGTTCTCAGCACACTCACGTTTCATGCTGTCTTAGATTCTCTAGAAAGCAAGAGCATGCTTCTTGCTCCAAAGTAGAGTGTGATCTATGCATGAGAACTCTGCTGTGTGTTTCACCTTAGAAATGGAGTTAAATCCCAGGCTCTGAGTCTTCTTACAAGCAAGATTTCCTTTCATGTGAGGGCAGTTTCTTTATAGCTCAAAGAAACTACATCGTTCACGAAACTCACACGTTTCTCATCTTACCTGACAAGCATTGGATGTTAGAGCACCTGTGGTTTGTTTCAGTTTCAGAAGCAGATTTAAACTAGATATGTTCCGTATGTTTAGGAAACACCGTTCTTTTGTACTGAGCACACTCATGTTTCCTGCTATATTAGAGACTCTAGAAAGCAAGAGCATGCTTCTTGCTGTAAAGCAGAGTGTGATCCATGGATGAGAACACTGCTGTGTGTTTCACTTCAGAAATGGAGTTAAATCCCATGCTCTGATTCTTCCTACAAGCAAGACTTCGTTTCAGGTATGGGCAGTCACTTTTCTGCTCAAACGAACTACATCGTTCACGAAGCTCACACGTTTCTCATCTTAACTGACAAGCCTTGGATGTTAGAGGACCAGTGCTTTGTATCAGTTTCAGAATCAGATTTGGACTACATATGGTCCGTATGTGTACGAAAAACCGTTGTTTTGTTCTGGGCACACTCAGATTTCCTGCTGTATTAGAGACTCTAGAAAGGAAGAGTGTGCTTCTCGCTCTCAAGCAGAGTGTGATCCATGGATGAGAACTCTGCTGTGTGTTTCCCTTCAGAAATGGAGTTAAATCCCAGGCTCTGTGTCTTACTAAAAGCTAGACTTCGTTTCAGGTAAGGGCAGTCACTTTCCAGCTCAAACGAACTACATCGTTCACGAAGCTCACACGTTTCTCATCTTAACAGACAAGCATTGGATGTTAGAGGACCAGTGCTTTGTATCAGTTTCCGAAGCAGATTTGGACTACATATGGTCCGTATGTGTAGGCAACATCGTTCTTTTGTTCTCAGCACACTCACGTTTCATGCTGTCTTAGATTCTCTAGAAAGCAAGAGCATGCTTCTTGCTCCAAAGCAGAGTGTGATCCATGGATGAGAACTCTGCTGTGTGTTTCACCTTAGAAATGGAGTTAAATCCCAGGATCTGAGTCTTCCTACAAGCAAGATTTCATTTCAGGTAAGGGCAGTTACTTTAGAGCTCAAACGAACTACATCATTCACGAAGCTCACATGTTTCTCATCTTAACTGACAAGCATTGGATGTTAGAGGACCAGTGCTTTGTATCAGTTTCAGAAGCAGATTTGGACTACATATGATCCGTATGTGTACGAAAAACCGTTGTTTTGTTCTGGGCACACTCAGATTTCCTGCTGTATTAGAGACTCTAGAAAGGAAGAGTGTGCTTCTCGCTCTAAAGCAGAGTGTGATCCATGGATGAGAACTCTGCTGTGTGTTTCCCTTCAGAAATGGAGTTAAATCCCAGGCTCTGTGTCTTACTACAAGCTAGACTTCGTTTCAGGTAAGGGCAGTCACTTTTCAGCTCAAACGAACTACATCGTTCACGAAGCTCACACGTTTCTCATCTTAACAGACAAGCATTGGATGTTAGAGGACCAGTGCTTTGTATCAGTTTCAGAAGCAGTGTTGGACTACATATGGTCCCTATGTGTAGGCAACATCGTTCTTTGGTTCTCAGCACACTCACTTTTCATGCTGTCTTAGAGCCTCTAGAAAGCAAGAGCGTGCTTCTGGCTCTAAAGCAGAGTGTGATCAATGGATGAAAACTCTGCTGTGTGTGTCACTTCAGAAATGGAGTTAAATACCAGGCTCTGAGTCTTCCTACGAGCAAGATTTTGTTTCTGGTAAGGGCAGTTCCTTTACAGCTCAAACGAACTACATCGTTCTCGAAGCTCACACGTTTCTCATCTTAACTGACAAGCATTGGATGTTAGAGGACCAGTGCTTTGTATCAGCTTCAGAAGCAGAGTTGGACTAGATATGGTCCGCAATGTGTAGGAAACACCGTTCTTTTGTTCTCAGCACACTCACGTTTCCTGCTGTATTAGAGACTCTAGAAAGCAAGAGCGTGCTTCTTGTTCTAAAGCAGAGTGTGATCAGTGGATGAGAACACTGCTGTCTGTTTCCCTTCAGAAATGGAGTTAAATCCCAGGCTCTGAGTCTTCCTACAATCAAGACTTCATTTCAGGTAAGGACAGTTACTTTACAGCTCAAACGAACTACATCGTTTACGAAGCTCACATGTTTCTCATCTTAACTGACAAGCCTTGAATGTTAGAGGACCAGTGCTTTGTATCAGTTTCAGAAGCAGATTTGTACTACATATGGTCCGTATGTGTACGAAAAACCGTTGTTTTGTTCTGGGCACACTCAGATTTCCTGCTGTATTAGAGACTCTAGAAGGGAAGAGTGTGCTTCTCGCTCTAAAGCAGAGTGTGATCCATGGATGAGAACTATGCTGTGTGTTTCCCTTCAGAAATGGAGTTAAATCCCAGGCTCTCAGTCTTCCTACAAGCAAGACTTCCTTTCATGTAAGGGCAGTTTCTTTATAGCTCAAAGGAACTACATCATTCACGAAACTCACACATTTCTCATCTTAACTGACAAGCATTGGATGTTAGAGGACCAGTGCTTTGTATCAGTTTCAGAAGCAGATTTGGACTACATATGGTCCGTATGTGTAGGCAACATCGTTCTTTTGTTCTCAGCACACTCACGTTTCATGCTGTCTTAGATTCTCTAGAAAGCAAGAGCATGCTTCTTGCTCCAAAGTAGAGTGTGATCTATGCATGAGAACTCTGCTGTGTGTTTCACCTTAGAAATGGAGTTAAATCCCAGGCTCTGAGTCTTCTTACAAGCAAGATTTCATTTCAGGTAAGGGCATTTACTTTACAGCTCAAACGAACTACATCATTCAGGAAGCTCACACATTTCGGATCTTACCTGACAAGCATTGGATGTTAGAGGACCTGTGGTTTGTTTCAGTTTCAGAAGCAGAGTTAAACTAGATATGTTCCATATGTGTAGGAAACACCGTTCTTTTGTTCTGAGCACTCTCAGGATTCCTGCTGTATTAGAGACTCTAGAAAGCAAGAGCGTGTTTCTGGCTCTAAAGCAGAGTGTGATCCATGGATGAGAACTCTGCTGTGTGTTTCCCTTCAGGAATGGAGTTAAATCCCAGGCTCGGTGTCTCACTACAAGCTAGACTTCGTTTCAAGTAAGGGCAGTCACTTTTCAGCTCAAACGAACTACATCATTCACGAAGCTCACACGTTTCTCATGTTAATTGACAAGCATTGGATGTTAGAGGACCAGTGATTTGAATCAGTTTCAGAATCAGAGTTGGACTAGAAATGTTCCGTATGTGTAGAAAACACCGTTCTTTTGTTCTGGGCAAACTCAGATTTCCTGCTGTATTAGAGACTCTAGAAAGAAGAGTGTGCTTCTGGATGTAAGCAGGGTGTGATCCATAGATGAGAACACTGCTGTGTGTTTCACTTCAGAAATGGAGTTAAATCCCAGGCTCTGAGTCTTCCTACAATCAAGACTTCGTTTCAGGTAAGGGCAGTTACTTTTCAGCTCAAACGAACTACATCGTTCACGAAGCTCACACGTTTCTCATCTTAACTGACAAGCATTGGATGTTAGAGGACCAGTGATTTGAATCAGTTTCAGAAGCAGAGTTGGACTAGAAATGGTCCGTATGTGTAGGAAACACCATTCTTTTGTTCTGGGCACACTCAGATTTCCTGCTGTATTAGAGACTCTAGAAAGAAGAGTGTGCTTCTGGATGTAAGCACAGTGTGATCCATGGATGAGAACTCTGCTGTGTGTTTTCCTTCAGAAATGGAGTTAAATCCCAGGCTCTGAGTCTTACTGCAAGCAAGATTTCCTTTCAGGTAAGTGCAGTTTCTTTATACCTCAAAGGAACTACATCATTAACGAAGCTCACACGTTTCTCATCTTAACTGACAAGCATTGGATGTTAGAGGACCAGGGCTTTGTATCAGTTTCAGAAGCAGAGTTGGACTAGATATGGTCCGTATGTGTAGGAAACACCATTCTTTTGTTCTGGGCACACTCAGA
Organism: Onychomys leucogaster; assembly: GCA_949786385.1. Taxonomy (NCBI): domain Eukaryota; kingdom Metazoa; phylum Chordata; class Mammalia; order Rodentia; family Cricetidae; genus Onychomys; species Onychomys leucogaster. Next base: position 1,728,529 of record CATKUP010000047.1, read on the forward strand.
TTTCCTCCTGTGTTAGAGACTCTAGAAAGCAAGAGCGAGCTTCTTGCTCTAAAGCAGAGTGTGATCAATGGATGAGAACTCTGCTGTGTGTTTCACTTCAGAAATGGAGTTAAATCCCAGGAACTGAGTCTTCCTACAATCCAGACTTCATTTCAGGTAAGGGCAGTTACTTTACAGCTCAAACGAACTACATCGTTCACGAAGCTCACACGTTTCTCATCTTAACTGACAAGCATTGGATATTAGAGGACCAGTGCTTTGTATCAGTTTCAGAATCAGATTTGGACTACATATGGTCCGTATTTGTACGAAAAACCGTTGTTTTGTTCTGGGCACACTCAGATTTCCTGCTGTATTAGAGACTCTAGAAAGGAAGTGTGTGCTTCTCGCTCTAAAGCAGAGTGTGATCCATGGATGAGAACTCTGCTGTGTGTTTCCCTTCCGAAATGGAGTTAAATCCCAGGCTCTGTGTCTCACTACAAGCTAGACTTTGTTTCAGGTAAGGGCAGTTACATTTCAGCTCAAACGAACTACATCGTTCACGAAGCTCACACGTTTCTCATCTTAACTGACAAGCATTGGATGTTAGAGGACCAGTGATTTGTATCAGTTTCAGAAGCAGAGTTGGACTAGATATGGTCTGTATATGTAGGAAACACCGTTCTTTTCTTCTGGGCACACTCAGATTTCCTGCTATATTAGAGACTCTAGAAAGGAAGAGTGTGCTTCTGGCTGTAAGCAGAGTGTGATCCATGGATGAGAGCTCTGCTGTGTGTTTCACTTCAGAAATGGAGTTAAATCCCAGGCTCTGATTCTTCCTACAAGCAAGACTTCATTTCAGGTAAGGGCAGTCACTTTTCTGCTAAAACGAACTACATCGTGCACGAAGCTCACACGTTTCTCATCTTAACTGACAAGCATTGGATGTTACAGGACCAGTGCTTTGTATCAGTTTCAGAAGCAGATTTGGACTACATATGGTCCGTATGTGTAGGCAACATCGTTCTTTTGTTCTCAGCACACTCACGTTTCATGCTGTCTTAGATTCTCTAGAAAGCAAGAGCATGCTTCTTGCTCCAAAGCAGAGTGTGATCTATGGATCAGAACTCTGCTGTGTGTTTCACCTTAGAAATGGAGTTAAATCCCAGGCTCTGATTCTTCCTACAAGCAAGACTTCATTTCAGGTAAGGGCAGTTACTTTACAGCTCAAACGAACTACAGCATTCACGAAGCTCACACATTTTGGATCTTACCTGACAAGCATTGGATGTTAGAGGTCCTGTGGTTTGTTTCAGTTTCATAAGCAGAGTTAAATTAGATATGTTCCATATGTGTAGGAAACACCGTTCTTTTGTTCTGAGCACACTCAGGTTTCCTGCTGTCTTAGAGAATCTAGAAAGCAAGAGCGTGTTTCTCGCTCTAAAGCAGAGTGTGATCCATGGATGAGAACTCTGCTGTGTGTTTCCCTTCAGAAATGGAGTTAAATCCCTGGCTCTGTGTCTTTCTACAAGCAAGATTTCGTTTCAGGTAAGGGCAGTCACTTTTCAGCTCAAAAGAACTACATCGTTAACGCAGCTCACACGTTTCTCATCTTAACAGACAAGCATTGGATGTTAGAGGACCAGTGCTTTGTATCAGTTTCAGAAGCAGAGTTGGACTAGATATGGTCCGTATGTGTAGGAAACACCGTTCTTTTGTTCTCAGCACACTCACGTTTCCTGCTGTCTTAGAGACTCTAGAAAGCAAGAGCATGCTTCTGGCTCTAAAGCAGAGTGTGGTCCATGGATGAGAACTCTGCTGTGTGTTTCACTTCAGAAATGTAGTTAAGTCCTAGGCTCTGAGTATCCTACAATCCAGACTTCATTTCAGGTAAGGGCAGTTACTTTACAGCTCAAACGAACTACATCATTCACGAAGCTCACACGTTTCTCATCTTAACTGCCAAGCATTGGATGTTAGAGGACCAGTGATTTGAATCAGTTTCAGAAGCAGAGTTGGACTAGAAATGTTCCGTATATGTAGGAAACACCGTTCTTTTGTTCTGGGCACACTCAGATTTCCTGCTGTATTAGAGACTCTAGAAAGGAAGAGTGTGCTTCTCACTCTAAAGCAGAGTGTGATCCATGGATGAGAACTCTGCTGTGTGTTTCCCTTCAGAAATGGAGTTAAATCCCAGGCTCTGTGTCCAACTACAAGCTAGACTTCGTTTCAGGTAAGGGCAGTCACTTTTCAGCTCAAACGAACTACATCGTTCACGAAGCTCACATGTTTCTCATCTTAACTGACAAGCATTGGATGTTAGAGGACCAGTGATTTGTATCAGTTTCAGAAGCAGAGTTGGACTAGATATGGTCTGTATATGTAGGAAACACCGTTGTTTTGTTCTGGGCACACTCAGATTTCCTGCTGAATTAGAGACTCTAGAAAGTAAGAGTGTGCTTCTGGCTGTAAGCAGAGTGTGATCCATGGATGAGAGCTCTGCTGTGTGTTTCACTTCAGAAATGGAGTTAAATCCCAGGCTCTGAGTCTTCCTACAAGCAAGACTTCCTTTCATGTGAGGGCAGTTTCTTTATAGCTCAAAGGAACTACATCATTCACGAAACTCACACATTTCTCATCTTAACTGACAAGCATTGGATGTTAGAGGACCAGTGCTTTGTATCAGTTTCAGAAGCAGATTTTGACTACATATGGTCCGTATGTGTAGGCAACATCGTTCTTTTGTTCTCAGCACACTCACGTTTCATGCTGTCTTAGATTCTCTAGAAAGCAAGAGCATGCTTCTTGCTCCAAAGTAGAGTGTGATCTATGCATGAGAACTCTGCTGTGTGTTTCACCTTAGAAATGGAGTTAAATCCCAGGCTCTGAGTCTTCTTACAAGCAAGATTTCCTTTCATGTGAGGGCAGTTTCTTTATAGCTCAAAGAAACTACATCGTTCACGAAACTCACACGTTTCTCATCTTACCTGACAAGCATTGGATGTTAGAGCACCTGTGGTTTGTTTCAGTTTCAGAAGCAGAGTTAAACTAGATATGTTCCGTATGTTTAGGAAACACCGTTCTTTTGTACTGAGCACACTCATGTTTCCTGCTATATTAGAGACTCTAGAAAGCAAGAGCATGCTTCTTGCTCTAAAGCAGAGTGTGATCCATGGATGAGAACACTGCTGTGTGTTTCACTTCAGAAATGGAGTTAAATCCCAGGCTCTGATTCTTCCTACAAGCAAGACTTCGTTTCAGGTAAGGGCAGTCACTTTTCTGCTCAAACGAACTACATCGTTCACGAAGCTCACACGTTTCTCATCTTAACTGACAAGCCTTGGATGTTAGAGGACCAGTGCTTTGTATCAGTTTCAGAAGCAGATTTGGACTACATATGGTCCGTATGTGTACGAAAAACCGTTGTTTTGTTCTGGGCACACTCAGTTTTCCTGCTGTATTAGAGACTCTAGAAAGGAAGAGTGTGCTTCTCGCTCTAAAGCAGAGTGTGATCCATGGTTGAGAACTCTGCTGTGTGTTTCCCTTCAGAAATGGAGTTAAATCCCAGGCTCTGTGTCTTACTAAAAGCTAGACTTCGTTTCAGGTAAGGGCAGTCACTTTCCAGCTCAAACGAACTACATCGTTCACGAAGCTCACACGTTTCTCATCTTAACAGACAAGCATTGGATGTTAGAGGACCAGTGCTTTGTATCAGTTTCCGAAGCAGATTTGGACTACATATGGTCCGTATGTGTAGGCAACATCGTTCTTTTGTTCTCAGCACACTCACGTTTCATGCTGTCTTAGATTCTCTAGAAAGCAAGAGCATGCTTCTTGCTCCAAAGCAGAGTGTGATCCATGGATGAGAACTCTGCTGTGTGTTTCACCTTAGAAATGGAGTTAAATCCCAGGATCTGAGTCTTCCTACAAGCAAGATTTCATTTCAGGTAAGGGCAGTTACTTTAGAGCTCAAACGAACTACATCATTCACGAAGCTCACATGTTTCTCATCTTAACTGACAAGTATTGGATGTTAGAGGACCAGTGCTTTGTATCAGTTTCAGAAGCAGTTTTGGACTAAATATGGTCAGTAGGTGTACGAAAAACTTTTGTTTTTTTAGGGGCACACTCAGATTTCCAGCTGTATTAGAGACTCTAGAAAGGAAGAGTGTACTTCTCGCCCTAAAGCAGAGTGTGATCCATGGATGAGAACTCTGCTGTGTGTTTCCCTTCAGAAATGGAGTTAAATCCCAGGCTCTGTGTCTCACTACAAGCTAGACTTCGTTTCAGGTAAGGGCAGTCACTTTTCAGCTCAAACGAACTACATCGTTCACAAAGCTCACACGTCTCTCATCTTAACTGACAAGCCTTGGATGTTAGAGGACCAGTGCTTTGTATCAGTTTCAGAAGCAGATTTGGACTACATATGATCCGTATGTGTACGAAAAACTGTTGTTTTGTTCTGGGCACACTCAGATTTCCTGCTGTATTAGAGACTCTAGAAAGGAAGAGTGTGCTTCTCGCTCTAAAGCAGAGTGTGATCCATGGATGAGAACTCTGCTGTGTGTTTCCCTTCAGAAATGGAGTTAAATCCCAGGCTCTGTGTCTTACTAAAAGCTAGACTTCGTTTCAGGTAAGGGCAGTCACTTTTCAGCTCAAACGAACTACATCGTTCACGAAGCTCACACGTTTCTCATCTTAACTGACAAGCATTGGATGTTAGAGGACCAGTGCTTTGTATCAGTTTCAGAAGCAGAGTTGGACTACATATGGTCCCTATGTGTAGGCAACATCGTTCTTTGGTTCTCAGCACACTCACTTTTCATGCTGTCTTAGAGCCTCTAGAAAGCAAGAGCGTGCTTCTGGCTCTAAAGCAGAGTGTGATCAATGGATGAAAACTCTGCTGTGTGTGTCACTTCAGAAATGGAGTTAAATACCAGGCTCTGAGTCTTCCTACGAGCAAGATTTTGTTTCTGGTAAGGGCAGTTCCTTTACAGCTCAAACGAACTACATCGTTCTCGAAGCTCACACGTTTCTCATCTTAACTGACAAGCATTGGATGTTAGAGGACCAGTGCTTTGTATCAGCTTCAGAAGCAGAGTTGGACTAGATATGGTCCGCAATGTGTAGGAAACACCGTTCTTTTGTTCTCAGCACACTCACGTTTCCTGCTGTATTAGAGACTCTAGAAAGCAAGAGCGTGCTTCTTGTTCTAAAGCAGAGTGTGATCCATCTATGAGAACTCTGCTGTGTGTTTCCCTTCAGAAACGGCGTTAAATCCCAGGCTCTCAGTCTTCCCACAAGCAAGACTTCCTTTCATGTAAGGGCAGTTTCTTTATAGCTCAAAGGAACTATATCATTCAGGAAACTCACACATTTCTCATCTTAACTGACAATCATTGGATGTTAGAGGACCAGTGTTTTTTATCAGTTTCTGAAGCAGATTTGGACTACATATGGTCCGTATGTTTAGGCAACATCGTTCTTTTGTTCTCAGCACACTCACGTTTCATGCTGTCTTAGATTCTCTAGAAAGCAAGAGCATGCTTCCTGCTCCAAAGCAGAGTGTGATCTATGCATGAGAACTCTGCTGTGTGTTTCACCTTAGAAATGGAGATAAATCCCAGTCTCTGTGTCTTACTACATTCAAGACTTCGTTTCAGGTAAGGGCAGTCACTTTTCAGCTCAAACGAACTACATCATTAACGAAGCTCACACATTTCGGATCTTACCTGACAAGCATTGGATGTTAGAGGACCTGTGGTTTGTTTCAGTTTCAGAAGCAGAGTTAAACTAGATATGTTCCATATGTGTAGGAAACACCGTTCTTTTGTTCTGGGCACACTCAGATTTCCTGCTGTCTTAGAGACTCTAGAAAGCAAGAGCGTGCTTCTTGCTCTAAAGCAGAGTGTGATCCATGGATGAGAACTCTGTTGTGTGTTTCCCTTCAGAAATGGAGTTAAATCCCAGGCTCTGTGTCTTCCTACATTCAAGACTTCGTTTCAGGTAAGGGCAGTCACTTTTCAGCTCAAACGAACTACATCATTCACGAAGCTCACACGTTTCTCATCTTAACTGACAAGCATTGGATGTTAGAGGACCAGGGCTTTGTATCAGTTTCAGAAGCAGAGTTGGACTAGATATGGTCCGTATGTGTAGGAAACACCGTTCTTTTGTTCTGGGCACACTCAGATTTCCTGCTGTATTAGAGACTCTAGAAAGGAAGAGTGTGCTTCTGGCTGTAAGCAGAGTGTGATCCATGGATGAGAGCTCTTCTGTGTGTTTCACTTCAGAAATGGAGTTAAATCCCAGGCTCTGAGTCTTCCTACAAGCAAGATTTCCTTTCATGTGAGGGCAGTTTCTTTATAGCTCAAAGAAACTACATCGTTCACGAAACTCACACGTTTCTGATCTTACCTGACAAGCATTGGATGTTAGAGCACCTGTGGTTTGTTTCAGTTTCAGAAGCAGAGTTAAACTAGATATGTTCCATATGTTTAGGAAACACCGTTCTTTTGTTCTGAGCACACTCATGTTTCCTGCTATATTAGAGACTCTAGAAAGCAAGAGCATGCTTCTTGCTGTAAAGCAGAGTGTGATCCATGGATGAGAACACTGCTGTGTGTTTCACTTCAGAAATGGAGTTAAATCCCAGGCTCTGATTCTTCCTACAAGCAAGACTTCGTTTCAGGTAAGGGCAGTCACTTTTCTGCTAAAACGAACTACATCGTTCACGAAGCTCACACGTTTCTCATCTTAACTGACAAGCATTGGATGTTAGAGGACCAGTGCTTTGTATCAGTTTCAGAAGCAGAGTTAAACTAGATATTTTCTGTATGTGTATGAAACACCGTTCTTTTCTTCTCAGCACACTCAGGTTTCCTGCTGTATTAGAGACTCTAGAAAGCAAGAGCATGCTTCTTGCGCTAAAGCAGAGTGTGATCCATGGATGAGAACTATGCTGTGTGTTTCACTTCAGAAATGGAGTTAAATCCCAGGCTCTGAGTCTTCCTACAATCAAGACATCGTTTCAGGTAAGGGCAGTTACTTTACAGCTCAAACGAACTACATCGTTTACGAAGCTCACATGTTTCTCATCTTAACTGACAAGCCTTGGATGTTAGAGGACCAGTGCTTTGTATCAGTTTCAGAAGCAGATTTGGACTACATATGGTCCGTATGTGTACGAAAACCGTTGTTTTGTTCTGGGCACACTCAGATTTCCTGCTGTATTAGAGACTCTAGAAAGGAAGAGTGTGCTTCTCGCTCTAAAGCAGAGTGTGATCCATGGATGAGAACTCTGCTGTGTGTTTCCCTTCAGAAATGGAGTTAAATCCCAGGCTCTCAGTCTTCCTACAAGCAAGACTTCCTTTCATGTAAGGGCAGTTTCTTTATAGCTCAAAGGAACTACATCATTCACGAAACTCACACATTTCTCATCTTAACTGACAAGCATTGGATGTTAGAGGACCAGTGCTTTGTATCAGTTTCAGAAGCAGATTTTGACTACATATGGTCCGTATGTGTAGGCAACATCGTTCTTTTGTTCTCAGCACACTCACGTTTCATGCTGTCTTAGATTCTCTAGAAAGCAAGAGCATGCTTCTTGCTCCAAAGTAGAGTGTGATCTATGCATGAGAACTCTGCTGTGTGTTTCACCTTAGAAATGGAGTTAAATCCCAGGCTCTGAGTCTTCTTACAAGCAAGATTTCCTTTCATGTGAGGGCAGTTTCTTTATAGCTCAAAGAAACTACATCGTTCACGAAACTCACACGTTTCTCATCTTACCTGACAAGCATTGGATGTTAGAGCACCTGTGGTTTGTTTCAGTTTCAGAAGCAGATTTAAACTAGATATGTTCCGTATGTTTAGGAAACACCGTTCTTTTGTACTGAGCACACTCATGTTTCCTGCTATATTAGAGACTCTAGAAAGCAAGAGCATGCTTCTTGCTGTAAAGCAGAGTGTGATCCATGGATGAGAACACTGCTGTGTGTTTCACTTCAGAAATGGAGTTAAATCCCATGCTCTGATTCTTCCTACAAGCAAGACTTCGTTTCAGGTATGGGCAGTCACTTTTCTGCTCAAACGAACTACATCGTTCACGAAGCTCACACGTTTCTCATCTTAACTGACAAGCCTTGGATGTTAGAGGACCAGTGCTTTGTATCAGTTTCAGAATCAGATTTGGACTACATATGGTCCGTATGTGTACGAAAAACCGTTGTTTTGTTCTGGGCACACTCAGATTTCCTGCTGTATTAGAGACTCTAGAAAGGAAGAGTGTGCTTCTCGCTCTCAAGCAGAGTGTGATCCATGGATGAGAACTCTGCTGTGTGTTTCCCTTCAGAAATGGAGTTAAATCCCAGGCTCTGTGTCTTACTAAAAGCTAGACTTCGTTTCAGGTAAGGGCAGTCACTTTCCAGCTCAAACGAACTACATCGTTCACGAAGCTCACACGTTTCTCATCTTAACAGACAAGCATTGGATGTTAGAGGACCAGTGCTTTGTATCAGTTTCCGAAGCAGATTTGGACTACATATGGTCCGTATGTGTAGGCAACATCGTTCTTTTGTTCTCAGCACACTCACGTTTCATGCTGTCTTAGATTCTCTAGAAAGCAAGAGCATGCTTCTTGCTCCAAAGCAGAGTGTGATCCATGGATGAGAACTCTGCTGTGTGTTTCACCTTAGAAATGGAGTTAAATCCCAGGATCTGAGTCTTCCTACAAGCAAGATTTCATTTCAGGTAAGGGCAGTTACTTTAGAGCTCAAACGAACTACATCATTCACGAAGCTCACATGTTTCTCATCTTAACTGACAAGCATTGGATGTTAGAGGACCAGTGCTTTGTATCAGTTTCAGAAGCAGATTTGGACTACATATGATCCGTATGTGTACGAAAAACCGTTGTTTTGTTCTGGGCACACTCAGATTTCCTGCTGTATTAGAGACTCTAGAAAGGAAGAGTGTGCTTCTCGCTCTAAAGCAGAGTGTGATCCATGGATGAGAACTCTGCTGTGTGTTTCCCTTCAGAAATGGAGTTAAATCCCAGGCTCTGTGTCTTACTACAAGCTAGACTTCGTTTCAGGTAAGGGCAGTCACTTTTCAGCTCAAACGAACTACATCGTTCACGAAGCTCACACGTTTCTCATCTTAACAGACAAGCATTGGATGTTAGAGGACCAGTGCTTTGTATCAGTTTCAGAAGCAGAGTTGGACTACATATGGTCCCTATGTGTAGGCAACATCGTTCTTTGGTTCTCAGCACACTCACTTTTCATGCTGTCTTAGAGCCTCTAGAAAGCAAGAGCGTGCTTCTGGCTCTAAAGCAGAGTGTGATCAATGGATGAAAACTCTGCTGTGTGTGTCACTTCAGAAATGGAGTTAAATACCAGGCTCTGAGTCTTCCTACGAGCAAGATTTTGTTTCTGGTAAGGGCAGTTCCTTTACAGCTCAAACGAACTACATCGTTCTCGAAGCTCACACGTTTCTCATCTTAACTGACAAGCATTGGATGTTAGAGGACCAGTGCTTTGTATCAGCTTCAGAAGCAGAGTTGGACTAGATATGGTCCGCAATGTGTAGGAAACACCGTTCTTTTGTTCTCAGCACACTCACGTTTCCTGCTGTATTAGAGACTCTAGAAAGCAAGAGCGTGCTTCTTGTTCTAAAGCAGAGTGTGATCAGTGGATGAGAACACTGCTGTCTGTTTCCCTTCAGAAATGGAGTTAAATCCCAGGCTCTGAGTCTTCCTACAATCAAGACTTCATTTCAGGTAAGGACAGTTACTTTACAGCTCAAACGAACTACATCGTTTACGAAGCTCACATGTTTCTCATCTTAACTGACAAGCCTTGAATGTTAGAGGACCAGTGCTTTGTATCAGTTTCAGAAGCAGATTTGTACTACATATGGTCCGTATGTGTACGAAAAACCGTTGTTTTGTTCTGGGCACACTCAGATTTCCTGCTGTATTAGAGACTCTAGAAGGGAAGAGTGTGCTTCTCGCTCTAAAGCAGAGTGTGATCCATGGATGAGAACTATGCTGTGTGTTTCCCTTCAGAAATGGAGTTAAATCCCAGGCTCTCAGTCTTCCTACAAGCAAGACTTCCTTTCATGTAAGGGCAGTTTCTTTATAGCTCAAAGGAACTACATCATTCACGAAACTCACACATTTCTCATCTTAACTGACAAGCATTGGATGTTAGAGGACCAGTGCTTTGTATCAGTTTCAGAAGCAGATTTGGACTACATATGGTCCGTATGTGTAGGCAACATCGTTCTTTTGTTCTCAGCACACTCACGTTTCATGCTGTCTTAGATTCTCTAGAAAGCAAGAGCATGCTTCTTGCTCCAAAGTAGAGTGTGATCTATGCATGAGAACTCTGCTGTGTGTTTCACCTTAGAAATGGAGTTAAATCCCAGGCTCTGAGTCTTCTTACAAGCAAGATTTCATTTCAGGTAAGGGCATTTACTTTACAGCTCAAACGAACTACATCATTCAGGAAGCTCACACATTTCGGATCTTACCTGACAAGCATTGGATGTTAGAGGACCTGTGGTTTGTTTCAGTTTCAGAAGCAGAGTTAAACTAGATATGTTCCATATGTGTAGGAAACACCGTTCTTTTGTTCTGAGCACTCTCAGGATTCCTGCTGTATTAGAGACTCTAGAAAGCAAGAGCGTGTTTCTGGCTCTAAAGCAGAGTGTGATCCATGGATGAGAACTCTGCTGTGTGTTTCCCTTCAGGAATGGAGTTAAATCCCAGGCTCGGTGTCTCACTACAAGCTAGACTTCGTTTCAAGTAAGGGCAGTCACTTTTCAGCTCAAACGAACTACATCATTCACGAAGCTCACACGTTTCTCATGTTAATTGACAAGCATTGGATGTTAGAGGACCAGTGATTTGAATCAGTTTCAGAATCAGAGTTGGACTAGAAATGTTCCGTATGTGTAGAAAACACCGTTCTTTTGTTCTGGGCAAACTCAGATTTCCTGCTGTATTAGAGACTCTAGAAAGAAGAGTGTGCTTCTGGATGTAAGCAGGGTGTGATCCATAGATGAGAACACTGCTGTGTGTTTCACTTCAGAAATGGAGTTAAATCCCAGGCTCTGAGTCTTCCTACAATCAAGACTTCGTTTCAGGTAAGGGCAGTTACTTTTCAGCTCAAACGAACTACATCGTTCACGAAGCTCACACGTTTCTCATCTTAACTGACAAGCATTGGATGTTAGAGGACCAGTGATTTGAATCAGTTTCAGAAGCAGAGTTGGACTAGAAATGGTCCGTATGTGTAGGAAACACCATTCTTTTGTTCTGGGCACACTCAGATTTCCTGCTGTATTAGAGACTCTAGAAAGAAGAGTGTGCTTCTGGATGTAAGCACAGTGTGATCCATGGATGAGAACTCTGCTGTGTGTTTTCCTTCAGAAATGGAGTTAAATCCCAGGCTCTGAGTCTTACTGCAAGCAAGATTTCCTTTCAGGTAAGTGCAGTTTCTTTATACCTCAAAGGAACTACATCATTAACGAAGCTCACACGTTTCTCATCTTAACTGACAAGCATTGGATGTTAGAGGACCAGGGCTTTGTATCAGTTTCAGAAGCAGAGTTGGACTAGATATGGTCCGTATGTGTAGGAAACACCATTCTTTTGTTCTGGGCACACTCAGATTTCCTCCTGTGTTAGAGACTCTAGAAAGCAAGAGCGAGCTTCTTGCTCTAAAGCAGAGTGTGATCAATGGATGAGAACTCTGCTGTGTGTTTCACTTCAGAAATGGAGTTAAATCCCAGGCTCTGAGTCTTCCTACAATCCAGACTTCATTTCAGGTAAGGGCAGTTACTTTACAGCTCAAACGAACTACATCGTTCACGAAGCTCACACGTTTCTCATCTTAACTGACAAGCATTGGATATTAGAGGACCAGTGCTTTGTATCAGTTTCAGAATCAGATTTGGACTACATATGGTCCGTATTTGTACGAAAAACCGTTGTTTTGTTCTGGGCACACTCAGATTTCCTGCTGTATTAGAGACTCTAGAAAGGAAGTGTGTGCTTCTCGCTCTAAAGCAGAGTGTGATCCATGGATGATAACTCTGCTGTGTGTTTCCCTTCCGAAATGGAGTTAAATCCCAGGCTCTGTGTCTCACTACAAGCTAGACTTTGTTTCAGGTAAGGGCAGTTACATTTCAGCTCAAACGAACTACATCGTTCACGAAGCTCACACGTTTCTCATCTTAACTGACAAGCATTGGATGTTAGAGGACCAGTGATTTGTATCAGTTTCAGAAGCAGAGTTGGACTAGATATGGTCTGTATATGTAGGAAACACCGTTCTTTTCTTCTGGGCACACTCAGATTTCCTGCTATATTAGAGACTCTAGAAAGGAAGAGTGTGCTTCTGGCTGTAAGCAGAGTGTGATCCATGGATGAGAGCTCTGCTGTGTGTTTCACTTCAGAAATGGAGTTAAATCCCAGGCTCTGATTCTTCCTACAAGCAAGACTTCATTTCAGGTAAGGGCAGTCACTTTTCTGCTAAAACGAACTACATCGTGCACGAAGCTCACACGTTTCTCATCTTAACTGACAAGCATTGGATGTTACAGGACCAGTGCTTTGTATCAGTTTCAGAAGCAGATTTGGACTACATATGGTCCGTATGTGTAGGCAACATCGTTCTTTTGTTCTCAGCACACTCACGTTTCATGCTGTCTTAGATTCTCTAGAAAGCAAGAGCATGCTTCTTGCTCCAAAGCAGAGTGTGATCTATGGATCAGAACTCTGCTGTGTGTTTCACCTTAGAAATGGAGTTAAATCCCAGGCTCTGATTCTTCCTACAAGCAAGACTTCATTTCAGGTAAGGGCAGTTACTTTACAGCTCAAACGAACTACAGCATTCACGAAGCTCACACATTTTGGATCTTACCTGACAAGCATTGGATGTTAGAGGTCCTGTGGTTTGTTTCAGTTTCATAAGCAGAGTTAAATTAGATATGTTCCATATGTGTAGGAAACACCGTTCTTTTGTTCTGAGCACACTCAGGTTTCCTGCTGTCTTAGAGAATCTAGAAAGCAAGAGCGTGTTTCTCGCTCTAAAGCAGAGTGTGATCCATGGATGAGAACTCTGCTGTGTGTTTCCCTTCAGAAATGGAGTTAAATCCCTGGCTCTGTGTCTTTCTACAAGCAAGATTTCGTTTCAGGTAAGGGCAGTCACTTTTCAGCTCAAAAGAACTACATCGTTAACGCAGCTCACACGTTTCTCATCTTAACAGACAAGCATTGGATGTTAGAGGACCAGTGCTTTGTATCAGTTTCAGAAGCAGAGTTGGACTAGATATGGTCCGTATGTGTAGGAAACACCGTTCTTTTGTTCTCAGCACACTCACGTTTCCTGCTGTCTTAGAGACTCTAGAAAGCAAGAGCATGCTTCTGGCTCTAAAGCAGAGTGTGGTCCATGGATGAGAACTCTGCTGTGTGTTTCACTTCAGAAATGTAGTTAAGTCCTAGGCTCTGAGTATCCTACAATCCAGACTTCATTTCAGGTAAGGGCAGTTACTTTACAGCTCAAACGAACTACATCATTCACGAAGCTCACACGTTTCTCATCTTAACTGCCAAGCATTGGATGTTAGAGGACCAGTGATTTGAATCAGTTTCAGAAGCAGAGTTGGACTAGAAATGTTCCGTATATGTAGGAAACACCGTTCTTTTGTTCTGGGCACACTCAGATTTCCTGCTGTATTAGAGACTCTAGAAAGGAAGAGTGTGCTTCTCACTCTAAAGCAGAGTGTGATCCATGGATGAGAACTCTGCTGTGTGTTTCCCTTCAGAAATGGAGTTAAATCCCAGGCTCTGTGTCCAACTACAAGCTAGACTTCGTTTCAGGTAAGGGCAGTCACTTTTCAGCTCAAACGAACTACATCGTTCACGAAGCTCACATGTTTCTCATCTTAACTGACAAGCATTGGATGTTAGAGGACCAGTGATTTGTATCAGTTTCAGAAGCAGAGTTGGACTAGATATGGTCTGTATATGTAGGAAACACCGTTGTTTTGTTCTGGGCACACTCAGATTTCCTGCTGAATTAGAGACTCTAGAAAGTAAGAGTGTGCTTCTGGCTGTAAGCAGAGTGTGATCCATGGATGAGAGCTCTGCTGTGTGTTTCACTTCAGAAATGGAGTTAAATCCCAGGCTCTGAGTCTTCCTACAAGCAAGACTTCCTTTCATGTGAGGGCAGTTTCTTTATAGCTCAAAGAAACTACATCGTTCACAAAACTCACACGTTTCTCATCTTACCTGACAAGCATTGGATGTTAGAGCACCTATGGTTTGTTTCAGTTTCAGAAGCAGAGTTAAACTAGATATGTTCCGTATGTTTAGGAAACACCGTTCTTTTGTTCTGAGCACACTCATGTTTCCTGCTGTATTAGAGACTCTAGAATGCAAGAGCATGCTTCTTGCTCTAAAGCAGAGTGTGATCCATGGATGAGAACACTGCTGTGTGTTTCACTTCAGAAATGGAGTTAAATCCCAGGCTCTGATTCTTCCTACAAGCAAGACTTCGTTTCAGGTAAGGGCAGTCACTTTTCTGCTAAAAGGAACTACATCGTTCACGAAGCTCACACGTTTCTCATCTTAACTGACAAGCATTGGATGTTAGAGGACCAGTGCTTTGTATCAGTTTCAGAAGCAGAGTTAAACTAGATATGTTCTGTATGTTAGGAAACACCGTTCTTTTGTTCTCAGCATACTCAGGTTTCCTGCTGTATTAGAGACTCTAGAAAGCAAGAGCATGCTTCTTGCGCTAAAGCAGAGTGTGATCCATGGATGAGAACTATGCTGTGTGTTTCACTTCAGAAATGGAGTTAAATCCCAGGCTCTGAGTCTTCCTACAATCAAGACTTCGTTTCAGGTAAGGGCAGTTACTTTACACCTCAAACGAACTACATCATTTACGAAGCTCACACGTTTCTCATCTTAACTGACAAGCCTTGGATGTTAGAGGACCAGTGCTTTGTATCAGTTTCAGAATCAGATTTGGACTACATATGGTCCGTATGTGTACGAAAAACCGTTGTTTTGTTCTGGGCACACTCAGATTTCCTGTTGTATTAGAGACTCTAGAGAGCAAGAGTGTGCTTCACGCTCTAAAGCAGAGTGTGATCCATGGATGAGAACTCTGCTGTGTGTTTCCCTTCTGAAATGGAGTTAAATCCCAGGCTCTGTGTCTTACTACAAGCTAGAATTCGTTTCAGGTAAGGGCAGTCACTTTTCAGCTCAAAGGAACTAAATCGTTCACGAAGCTCACACATTTCTCATCTTAACTGACAAGCATTGGATGTTAGAGGACCAGTGATTTGTATCAGTTTCAGAAGCAGAGTTGGACTAGATATGGTCTGTATGTGTAGGAAACACCGTTCATTTGTTCTGGGCACACTCAGATTTCCTGCTGTATTAGAGACTCTAGAAAGGAAGAGCGTGCTTCTGGCTGTAAGCAGAGTGTGATCCATGGATGAGAACTCTGCTGTGTGTTTCCCTTCAGAAATGGAGTTAAATCCCAGGCTCTGAGTCTTCCTACAAGCAAGATTTCCTTTCATGTAAGGGCAGTTTCTTTATACCTCAAAGGAACTACATCGTTCACGAAACTCACACATTTTTCATCTTAACTGACAAGCATTGGATGTTAGAGGACCAGTGCTTTGTATCAGTTTCCGAAGCGGATTTGGACTACATATGGTCAGTATGTGTAGGCAACATCGTTCTTTTGTTCTCAGCACACTCACGTTTCATGCTGTCTTAGATTCTCTAGAAAGCAAGAGCATGCTTCTTGCTCCAAAGCAGACTGTGATCTATGGATCAGAACTCTGCTGTGTGTTTCACCTTAGAAATGGAGTTAAATCCCAGGCTCTGAGTCTTCCTACAAGCAAGACTTCATTTCAGGTAAGGGCAGTTACTTTACAGCTCAAAAGAACTACAGCATTCACGAAGCTCACACATTTTGGATCTTACCTGACAAGCACTGGATGTTAGAGGACCTGTGGTTTGTTTCAGTTTCATAAGCAGAGTTAAACTAGATATGTTCCATATGTGTAGGAAACACCGTTCTTTTGTTCTGAGCACACTCAGGTTTCCTGCTGTCTTAGAGACTCTAGAAAGCAAGAGCGTGTTTCTCGCTCTAAAGCAGAGTGTGATACATGGATGAGAACTCTGCTGTGTGTTTCCCTTCAGAAATGGAGTTAAATCCCTGGCTCTGTGTCTTTCTACAAGCAAGATTTCGTTTCAGGTAAGGGCAGTCACTTTTCAGCTCAAAGGAACTAAATCGTTCACGAAGCTCACACGTTTCTCATCTTAACTGACAAGCATTGGATGTTAGAGGACCAGTGATTTGTATCAGTTTCAGAAGCAGAGTTGGACTAGATATGGTCTGTATATGTAGGAAACACCATTGTTTTGTTCTGGGCACACTCAGATTTCCTGCTGAATTAGACACTCTAGAAAGGAAGAGTGTGCTTCTGGCTCTAAGCAGAGTGTGATCCATGGATGAGAGCTCTGCTGTGTGTTTCAGTTCAGAAATGGAGTTAAATCCCAGGCTCTGAGTCTTCCTACAATCAAGACTTCGTTTCAGGTAAGGGCAGTTACTTTACAGCTCAAACGAACTACATCATTTACGAAGCTCACACGTTTCTCATCTTAACTGACAAGCTTGGATGTTAGAGGACCAGTGCTTTGTATCAGTTTCAGAATCAGATTTGGACTACATATGGTCCGTATGTGTACGAAAAACCGTTGTTTTGTTCTGGGCACACTCAGATTTCCTGCTGTATTAGAGACTCTAGAGAGGAAGAGTGTGCTTCTCGCTCTAAAGCAGAGTGTGATCCATGGATGAGAACTCTGCTGTGTGTTTCCCTTCAGAAATGGAGTTAAATCCCAGGCTCTGTGTCTTACTACAAGCTAGAATTCGTTTCAGGTAAGGGCAGTCACTTTTCAGCTCAAAGGAACTAAATCGTTCACGAAGCTCACACGTTTCTCATCTTAACTGACAAGCATTGTATGTTAGAGGACCAGTGATTTGTATCAGTTTCAGAAGCAGAGTTGGACTAGATATGGTCCGTATGTGTAGGAAACACCGTTCATTTGTTCTGGGCACACTCAGATTTCCTGCTGTATTAGAGACTCTAGAAAGGAAGAGCGTGCTTCTGGCTGTAAGCAGAGTGTGATTCATGGATGAGAACTCTGCTGTGTGTTTCCCTGCAGAAATGGAGTTAAATCCCAGGCTCTGAGTCTTCCTACAAGCAAGACTTCCTTTCATGTAAGGGCAGTTTCTTTATACCTCAAAGGAACTACATCATTCACGAAACTCACACATTTCTCATCTTAACTGACAAGCATTGGATGTTAGAGGACCAGTGCTTTGTATCAGTTTCAGAAGCAGATTTGGACTACATATGGTCCGTATGTGTAGGCAACATCGTTCTTTTGTTCTCAGCACACTCATGTTTCATGCTGTCTTAGATTCTCTAGAAAGCAAGAGCATGCTTCTTGCTCCAAAGCAGAGTGTGATCTATGGATCAGAACTCTGCTGTGTGTTTCACCTTAGAAATGGAGTTAAATCCCAGGCTCTGAGTCTTCCTACAAGCAAGACTTCATTTCAGGTAAGGGCATTTACTTTACAGCTCAAACGAACTACATCATTCAGGAAGCTCACACATTTCGGATCTTACCTGAGAAGCATTGGATGTTAGAGGACCTGTGGTTTGTTTCAGTTTCAGAAGGAGAGTTAAACTAGATATGTTCCATATGTGTAGGAAACACCGTTCTTTTGTTCTGAGCACTCTCAGGATTCCTGCTGTATTAGAGACTCTAGAAAGCAAGAGCGTGTTTCTGGCTCTAAAGCAGTGTGTGATCCATGGATGAGAACTCTGCTGTGTGTTTCCCTTCAGAAATGGAGTTAAATCCCAGGCTCGGTGTCTCACTACAAGCTAGACTTCGTTTCAAGTAAGGGCAGTCACTTTTCAGCTCAAACGAACTACATCATTCACGAAGCTCACACGTTTCTCATGTTAACTGACAAGCATTGGATGTTAGAGGACCAGTGATTTGAATCAGTTTCAGAAGCAGAGTTGGACTAGAAATGTTCCATATGTGTAGGAAACACCGTTCTTTTGTTCTGGGCAAACTCAGATTTCCTGCTGTATTAGAGACTCTAGAAAGAAGAGTGTGCTTCTGGATGTAAGCAGAGTGTGATCCATGGATGAGAACTATGCTGTGTGTTTCACTTCAGAAATGGAGTTAAATCCCAGGCTCTGAGTCTTCCTACAATCAAGACTTCGTTTCAGGTAAGGGCAGTTACTTTACAGCTCAAACGAACTACCTCGTTTATGAAGCTCACACGTTTCTCATCTTAACTGACAAGCCTTGGTAGTTAGAGGACCAGTGCTTTGTATCAGTTTCAGAAGCAGATTTGGACTACATATGGTCGGTATGTGTACGAAAAACCGTTGTTTTGTTCTGGGCACACTCAGATTTCCTGCTGTATTAGAGACTCTAGAAAGGAAGAGTGTGCTTCTCACTCTAAAGCAGAGTGTGATCCATGGATGAGAACTCTGCTGTGTGTTTCCCTTCAGAAATGGAGTTAAATCCCAGGCTCTGTGTCTTACTACAAGCTAGACTTCGTTTCAGGTAAGGGCAGTCACTTTTCAGCTCAAACGAACTACATCGTTCACGAAGCTCACACGTTTCTCATCTTAACTGACAAGCATTGGATGTTAGAGGACCAGTGATTTGAATCAGTTTCAGAAGCAGAGTTGGACTAGAAATGGTCCGTATGTGTAGGAAACACCATTCTTTTGTTCTGGGCACACTCAGATTTCCTGCTGTATTAGAGACTCTAGAAAGAAGAGTGTGCTTCTGGATGTAAGCACAGTGTGATCCATGGATGAGATCTCTGCTGTGTGTTTTCCTTCAGAAATGGAGTTAAATCCCAGGCTCTGAGTCTTACTGCAAGCAAGATTTCCTTTCAGGTAAGTGCAGTTTCTTTATAGCTCAAAGGAACTACATCATTAACGAAGCTCACACGTTTCTCATCTTAACTGACAAGCATTGGATGTTAGAGGACCAGGGCTTTGTATCAGTTTCAGAAGCAGAGTTGGACTAGATATGGTCCGTATGTGTAGGAAACACCATTCTTTTGTTGTGGGAACACTCAGATTTCCTCCTGTGTTAGAGACTCTAGAAAGCAAGAGCGAGCTTCTTGCTCTAAAGCAGAGTGTGATCAATGGATGAGAACTCTGCTGTGTGTTTCACTTCAGAAATGGAGTTAAATCCCATGCTCTGAGTCTTCCTACAATCCAGACTTCATTTCAGGTAAGGGCAGTTACTTTACAGCTCAAACGATCTACATCGTTCACGAAGCTCACACGTTTCTCATCTTAACTGACAAGCATTGGATATTATAGGACCAGTGCTTTGTATCAGTTTCAGAATCAGATTTGGACTACATATGGTCCGTATTTTTACGAAAAACCGTTGTTTTGTTCTGGGCCACTCAGATTTCCTGTTGTATTAGAGACTCTAGAAAGGAAGTGTGTGCTTCTCGCTCTAAAGCAGAGTGTGATCCATGGATGAGAACTCTGCTGTGTGTTTCCCTTCAGAAATGGAGTTAAATCCCAGGCTCTGTGTCTCACTACAAGCTAGACTTCGTTTCAGGTAAGGGCAGTTATATTTCAGCTCAAACGAACTACATCGTTCACGAAGCTCACACGTTTCTCATCTTAACTGAGAAGCATTGGATGTTAGAGGACCAGTGATTTGTATCATTTCAGAAGCAGAGTTGGACTAGATATGGTCTGTATATGTAGGAAACACCGTTCTTTTCTTCTGGGCACACTCAGATTTCCTGCTGTATTAGAGACTCTAGAAAGGAAGAGTATGCTTCTGGCTGTAAGCAGAGTGTGATCCATGGATGAGAGCTCTGCTGTGTGTTTCACTTCAGAAATGGAGTTAAATCCCAGGCTCTGAGTCTTCCTACAAGCAAGACTTCCTTTCATGTGAGGGCAGTTTCTTTATAGCTCAAAGAAACTACATCGTTCACGAAACTCACACGTTTCTCATCTTACCTGACAAGCATTGGATGTTAGAGCACCTATGGTTTGTTTCAGTTTCAGAAGCAGAGTTAAACTAGATATGTTGCATATGTTTAGGAAACACCGTGCTTTTGTTCTGAGCACACTCATTTTTCCTGCTGTATTAGAGACTCTAGAAAGCAAGAGCATGCTTCTTGCTCTAAAGCAGAGTGTGATCCATGGATGTGAACACTGCTGTGTGTTTCACTTCAGAAATGGAGTTAAATCCCAGGCTCTGATTCTTCCTACAAGCAAGACTTCATTTCAGGTAAGGGCAGTCACTTTTCTGCTAAAACGAACTACATCGTTCACGAAGCTCACACGTTTCTCATCTTAACTGACAAGCATTGGATGTTACAGGACCAGTGCTTTGTATCAGTTTCAGAAGCAGAGTTAAACTAGATATGTTCTGTATGTGTAGGAAACACCGTTCTTTTGTTCTCAGCACACTCAGGTTTCCTGCTGTATTAGAGACTCTAGAAAGCAAGAACATGCTTCTTGCGCTAAAGCAGAGTGTGATACACGGATGAGAACTCTGCTGTGTGTTTCACTTCACAAATTGAGTTCAGTCCCAGGCTCTGTGTCTTCCTACAAGCAAGACTTCGTTTCAATTAAGGGCAGTCAGTTTTCAGCTCAAATGAACTACATCGTTCACGAAGCTCACACGTTTCTCATCTTAAATGACAAGCATTGGATGTTAGAGGACCTTTGCTTTGTATCAAATTCAAGCAGAGTTGAACTAGATATGGTCCGTATGTATAGGAAACACCGTTCGTTTCTTCTCAGCACACTCACATTTCCTGCTGTATTAGAGACTCTGGAAAGCAAGAGAGAAGTTCTTGCTCTAAAGCAGAGTGTGATCCATTGATGAGAACTCTGCTGTGTGTTTCCCTTCAGAAATGGAGTTAAATCCCAGGCTCTGTGTCTTCCTACAAGCAATACTTCATTTCAGGTAAGGGCAGTCACTTTTCAGCTCAAACGAACTACATCGTTCACAAAGCTCACACGTTTCCCATCTTAACTGACAAGCATTGAATGTTAGAGGACCAGTGCTATGTATCAGTTTCAGAAGCAGAGTTGGACTAGATATGGTCCGTATGTGTAGGAAACACCGTTCATTTGTTCTCAGCACACTCATGTTTCCTGCGCTCTTAGAGAATCTAGAAAGCTAGAGCGTGCTTCTTGCTCTAAAGCAGAGTGTGATCAATGGATGAGAACTCTGTTGTGTGTTTCCCTTCAGAAATGGAGTTAAATCCCTGGCTCTGAGTCTTCCTACATGCGAACTTCATTTCAGGTAAGGGCAGTTACTTACAGCTCAAACGAACTAAATCGGTCACGAAGCTAACAATTTCCCATCTTAACTGCCAAGCATTGGATGTTAGAGGATCAGTTCTTTTTTATCAGGTTCAGAAGCAGAGTTGGACTAGATATGGTCTGTATGTGTAGGAAACACCGTTCTTTTGTTCTAGGCACACTCAATTTCCCTGGTGTATTAGAGAATCTAGAAGCAAGAGCGTTCTTCTTGCTCTAGAGCAGAGTGTGATCCATGGATGAGAACTGTTTTGTGTGTTTCCCTTCAGAAATGGAGTTAAATCCCAGGCTCTGTGTCTTCCTACAAGCACTACGTCGTTTCAGGTAAGTGCAATCACTTTTCAGCTAAAAGGAACTACATCGTTCACAAAGCTCACATGTTTCTCATCTTAAGTGACAAGCATTGGATGTTAGAGGACCTGGGCTTTGTATCAATTTCAGAAGCAGAGTTGGACTAGATATGGTCCGTATGTGTTGCAAACACCGTTCCTTTGTTCTCAGCACACTGAAGTTTCATGCTGTCTTAGACAATCTAGAAAGCAAGAGCGTGCTTCTTGCTCCAAAGCATAGTGTGATCCATGGATGAGAACTCTGCTGTGTGTTTCCCATCATCAATGGAGTTAAATCCCAGGCTCTGTGTCTTCCTGTAAGCAAGAATTCATTTCAAGTAAGGGCAGTCACTTTTCAGCTCAAATGAACTACATTGATCACGAAGCTCACACGTTTCCCATCTTAACTGACACGCCTTGAATGTTAGAGGGCCAGTGCTTTGTATCAGTTTCAGAAGCAGAGTTGGACTAGATATGGTCCGTATGTGTAGGAAACACCGTTCATTTGTTCTCAGCACACTCAGGTTTCCTGCTGTCTTAGACAATCTAGAAAGCTAGAGAGTGCTTCTTGGTCTAAAGCAGAGTGTGAACAACGGATGAGAACTCTGTTGTGTGTTTCTCTTCAGAAATGGAGATAAATCCCAGGCTCTGTGTCTTCCTACAAGCAATACTTCATTTCAGGTAAGGGCAGTCACTTTTCAGCTCAAACGAACTACATCGTTCACGAAGCTCACACTTTTCTCATCTTTACTGAGAAGCATTGGATGTTAGATGACCTTTGCTTTGTATCAATTTCAAGCAGAGTTGAACTAGATATTGTCCGTATGTATAGGAATCAAGGTTCTTTTCTTCTGAGGACACTCAAGTTTCCTGCAGTCTTAGAGACTCTAGAAAGCTAGAGCGTGCTTCTTGCTCTAAAGCAGAGTGTGATCAATGGATGAGAACTCTGCTGTGTGTTTCACTTCACAAATGGAGTTAAATCCCAGGCTCTGAGTCTTCCTAAAAGGAGGACTTCAATTCAAGTAAAGGCAGTTACTTTACAGCTCAAACGAACTACATCGGTCACGAAGCTCACACGTTTCTCATCTTGCCTGCAAAGCATTGAATGTTAGAGGACCTGTGGTTTGTTTCAGTTTCAGAAGCAGAGTTGAACTAGATTTGGTCCGTATGTGTAGGAAACACAGTTCTTTTTTTCTCAGCACACTCACGTTTCATGCTCTATGAGAGACTCTGGAAAGCAATAGCGAGCTTCTTGCTCTAAAGCAGAGTGTGATCCATTGATGAGAACACTGCTGTGTGTTTCCCTTCAGAAATGGAGTTAAATCCCAGGCTCTGTGTCTTCCTACAAGCAATAATTCATTTCAGGTAAGGGCAGTCACTTTTCAGTTCAAACCAACTACATCGTTCACGAAGCTCACACGTTTCTCATCTTAAATGACATGCATTGGATGTTAGAGGAACTGTGCTTTGTATCAATTTCAAGCAGAGTTGA
Organism: Onychomys leucogaster; assembly: GCA_949786385.1. Lineage (NCBI taxonomy): Eukaryota > Metazoa > Chordata > Mammalia > Rodentia > Cricetidae > Onychomys > Onychomys leucogaster. The sequence continues at coordinate 1,751,764 of CATKUP010000047.1, forward strand.
ACTAGATATTGTCCGTATGTATAGGAATCAAGGTTCTTTTCTTCTGAGGACACTCAAGTTTCCTGCAGTCTTAGAGACTCTAGAAAGCAAGAGCGTGCTTCTTGCTCTAAAGCAGAGTGTGATCCATGGATGACAACTGTGTTGTGTGTTTCCCTTCAGAAATGGAGTTAAATCCCAGGCTCTGTGTCTTCCTACAAGTAAGACTTGCTTTCAGGTAAGGGCAGTCATGTTTCAGCTCGAACGAACTACATCGTTCACGAAGCTAACAAGTTTCCCATCTTAACTGACAAGCATTGGTTTAGAGGACCAGTGCTTTTTAACATTTTCAGAAGCAGAGTTGGACTAGATATGGTCCGTATGTGTAGGAAACACCGTTCTTTATTCTCAGCACACTCACGTTACCTGCTGTACTAGAGACTCTAGAAAGCAAGTGCGTGCTTCTTGCTCTAAAGCAGAGTGTGATCCATGGATGATAACTATGCTGTGTGTTTTACTTCAGAAATGGAGTTAAATCCCAGGCTCTGTGTCTTCCTACAAGCACTACTTCGTTTCAGGTAAGGGCAGTCACTTTTCAGCTCAAACGAACTACCTCCTTCACGAAGATCACAAGTTTCTCATCTTAAATGACAAGCATTGGATGTTAGAGGTCCTGTGATTTGTATCAATTTCAGAAGCAGAGTTGGACTAGATATGGTCCCTTTGTGTAGCAAACACCATTCTTTTGTTCTCAGCACATTCACATTTCATGCTGTCTTAGAGAATCTAGAAAGCAAGAGCGTGCCTCTTCCACTGGAGCAGAGTGTGATCTACGGAAGAGAACTCTGCTGTGTGTTTCACTTCACAAATTGAGTTCAGTCCCTGGCTCTGTGTCTTCCTACAAGCAAGACTTCGTTTCAAGTAAGGGCAGTCACTTTTCAGCTCAAATGAACTACATCGTTCACGAAGCTCACACGTTTCTCATCTTAAATGACATGCATTGGATGTTAGAGGAAGTGTGCTTTGTACCATTTCAGAAGCTGAGTTGGACAAGATACGGACCGTTTGTGTAGCAAACACCCTTCTTTGTTCTCAGCACACTCACGTTTCTTGCTGTCTTAGAGATTCTGGAAAGCAATAGCGTGCTTCTTGATCTAAAGCAGAGTGTGATCCATTGATGAGAACTCTGCTTTGTGTTTCCCTTCAGAAATGGAGTTAAATCCCAGGCTCTGTGTCTTCCTACAAGCAATACTTCATTTCAGGTAAGGGCAGTCACTTTTCAGCTCAAACGAACTACATCGTTCACGAAGCTGACACGTTTCTCATCTTTACTGAGAAGCATTGGATGTTAGATGACCTTTGCTTTGTATCAATTTCAAGCAGAGTTGAACTAGATATTGTCTGTATGTATAGGAATCAAGGTTCTTTTCTTCTGAGGACACTCAAGTTTCCTGCTGTATTAGAGACTCTAGATAGCAAGAGCGTGCTTCTTGCTCTCAAGCAGAGTGTGATCCATGGATGAGAACTGTGTTGTGTGTTTCCCTTCAGAAATGGAGTTAAATCCCAGGCTCTGTGTCTTCCTTCAAGCAAGATTTGGTTTCAGGTAAGGGCAGTCATGTTTCAGCTCGAACGAACTACATCGTTCACGAAGCTAACAAGTTTCCCATCTTAACTGACAAGCATTGGTTTAGAGGACCAGTGCTTTTTAACATTTTCAGAAGCAGAGTTGGACTAGATATTGTCCGTATGTGTAGGAAACACCGTTCTTTTGTTCTGAGCTCACTCAAGTTTCCTGCTGTATTAGAGAATTCCGAAGCAAGAGCATGCTTCTTGCTCTAAAGCAGAGTGTGATCAATGGATGAGAACTCTGCTGTGTGTTTCCCTTAAGAAATGGAGTTAAATCCCAGGCTCTGTGTCTTCCTACAAGCAAACGTCGTTTTAGGTAAGGGCAGTCACTTTTCAGCTCAAAAGAACTACATTGTTCACGCAGCTCACACGTTTCTCATCTTAAATGACATGCATTGGATGTTAGAGGAACTGTGCTTTGTCCCATTTCAGAAGCTGAGTTGGACAAGATATGGTCCGTTTGTGTAGCAAACACCGTTCTTTTGTTCTCAGCACACTCAAGTTTCATGCTGTCTTAGAGACTCTGGAAAGCAATAGCGTGCTTCTTGATCTAAAGCATAGTGTGATCCATTGATGACAACTCTGCTCTGTGTTTCCCTTCAGAAATGGAGATAAATCCCAGGCTCTGTGTCTTCCTACAAGCAATACTTCATTTCAGGTAAGGGCAGTCACTTTTCAGCTCAAACGAACTACATCGTTCACGAAGCTCACACATTTCTCATCTTTACTGAGAAGCATTGGATGTTAGAGATGTTAGAGGACCTTTGCTTTGTATCAATTTCAAGCAGAGTTGAACTAGATATTGTCCGTATGTATAGGAATCAAGGTTCTTTTCTTCTGAGGACACTCAAGTTTCCTGCAGTCTTAGAGACTCTAGAAAGCTAGAGCGTGCTTCTTGCTCTAAAGCAGAGTGTGATCAATGGATGAGAACTCTGCTGTGTGTTTCACTTCAGAAATGGAGTTAAATCCCAGGCTCTGAGTCTTCCTAAAAGGAGGACTTCAATTCAAGTAAGGGCAGTTACTTTACAGCTCAAACGAACTACATCGGTCACGAAGCTCACACGTTTCTCATCTTGCCTGAAAAGCATTGAATGTTAGAGGACCTGTGGTTTGTTTCAGTTTCAGAAGCAGAGTTGAACTAGATTTGGTCCGTATGTGTAGGAAACACAGTTCTTTTTTTCTCAGCACACTCACGTTTCCTGCTCTATGAGAGACTCTGGAAAGCAATAGCGAGCTTCTTGCTCTAAAGCAGAGTGTGATCCATTGATGAGAACACTGCTGTGTGTTTCCCTTCAGAAATGGAGTTAAATCCCAGGCTCTGTGTCTTCCTACAAGCAATAATTCATTTCAGGTAAGGGCAGTCACTTTTCAGTTCAAACCAACTACATTGTTCACGAAGCTCACACGTTTCTCATCTTAAATGACATGCATTGGATGTTAGAGGAACTGTGCTTTGTATCAATTTCAAGCAGAGTTGAACTAGATATTGTCCGTATGTATAGGAATCAAGGTTCTTTTCTTCTGAGGACACTCAAGTTTCCTGCAGTATTAGAGACTCTAGAAAGCAAGAGCGTGCTTCTTGCTCTAAAGCAGAGTATGATCCATGGATGACAACTGTGTTGTGTGTTTCCCTTCAGAAATGGAGTTAAATCCCAGGCTCTGTGTCTTCCTACAAGCAAGACTTGGTTTCAGGTAAGGGCAGTCATGTTTCAGCTCGAACGAACTACATCGTTCACGAAGCTAACAAGTTTCCCATCTTAACTGACAAGCATTGGTTTAGAGGACCAGTGCTTTTTAACATTTTCAAAAGCAGAGTTGGACTAGATATGGTCCGTATGTGTAGGAAACACCGTTCTTTATTCTCAGCACACTCACGTTTCCTGCTGTACTAGAGACTCTAGAAAGCAAGAGAGTGCTTCTTGCTCTAAAGCAGATTGTGAACCATGGATGAGAACTCTGCTGTGTGTTTCCCTTCAGAAATGGAGTTAAATCCCAGGCTCTGTGTCTTCCTACAAGCAAACTTCGTTTCAGGTAAGGAAAGTCACTTTTCAGCTCAAACGAACTACATTTTTCACTAAGCTAACAAGTTTGCCATCTTAACTGCCAAGCATTGGATGTTTGAGGCCCAGTGCTTTGTATCAGTTTCACAAGCAGAGTTGGACTAGATATGGTCCGTATGTGTAGGAAACACCGTTCTTTTGTTCTGAGCTAACTCAAGTTTCCTGCTGTATTAGAGAATTCAGAAGCAAGAGCGTGCTTCTTGCTCTAAAGCAGAGTGTGATCCATGGATGAGAACTATGCTGTGTGTTTTACTTCAGAAATGGAGTTAAATCCTAGGCTCTGTGTCTTCCTACAAGCACTACTTCGTTTCAGGTAAGGGCAGTCACTTTTCAGCTCAAACGAACTACCTCGTTCACGAAGATCACAAGTTTCTCATCTTAAATGACAAGCATTGGATGTTAAAGGACCTGTGATTTGTATCAATTTCAGAAGCAGAGTTGGACTAGATATGGTCCATTTGTGTAGCAAACACCGTTCTTTTGTTCTCAGCACACTCACGTTTCATGCTGTCTTAGAGAATCTAGAAAGCAAGAGCTTGCCACTTCCTCTAGAGCAGAGTGTGATCTACGGAAGAGAACTCTGCTGTGTGTTTCACTTCACAAATTGAGTTCAGTCCAAGGCTCTGTGTCTTCCTACAAGCAAGACTTCGTTTCAGGTAAGGGCAGTCACTTTTCAGCTCAAATGAACTACATCGTTCACGAAGCTCACACGTTTGTCATCTTAAATGACAAGCATTGGATGTTAGAGGACCTTTGCTTTGTATCAAATTCAAGCAGAGTTGAACTAGATATGGTCCGTATGTATAGGAAACACCGTTCGTTTCTTCTCAGCACACTCACATTTCCTGCTGTATTAGAGACTCTGGAAAGCAAGAGAGAAGTTCTTGCTCTAAAGCAGAGTGTGATCCATTGATGAGAACTCTGCTGTGTGTTTCCCTTCAGAAATGGAGTTAAATCCCAGGCTCTGTGTCTTCCTACAAGCAATACTTCATTTCAGGTAAGGGCAGTCACTTTTCAGCTCAAACGAACTACATCGTTCACAAAGCTCACACGTTTCCCATCTTAACTGACAAGCATTGAATGTTAGAGGACCAGTGCTATGTATCAGTTTCAGAAGCAGAGTTGGACTAGATATGGTCCGTATGTGTAGGAAACACCGTTCATTTGTTCTCAGCACACTCATGTTTCCTGCGCTCTGAGAGAATCTAGAAAGCTAGAGCGTGCTTCTTGCTCTAAAGCAGAGTGTGATCATTGGATGAGAACTCTGTTGTGTTTTTCCCTTCAGAAATGGAGTTAAATCCCTGGCTCTGAGTCTTCCTACATGCGAACTTCATTTCAGGTAAGGGCAGTTACTTACAGCTCAAACGAACTAAATCGGTCACGAAGCTAACAAGTTTCCCATCTTAACTGCCAAGCATTGGATGTTTGAGGCCCAGTGCTTTGTATCAGTTTCACAAGCAGAGTTGGACTAGATATGGTCCGTATGTGTAGGAAACACCGTTCTTTTGTTCTGAGCTAACTCAAGTTTCCTGCTGTATTAGAGAATTCAGAAGCAAGAGCGTGCTTCTTGCTCTAAAGCAGAGTGTGATCCATGGATGAGAACTATGCTGTGTGTTTTACTTCAGAAATGGAGTTAAATCCTAGGCTCTGTGTCTTCCTACAAGCACTACTTCGTTTCAGGTAAGGGCAGTCACTTTTCAGCTCAAACGAACTACCTCGTTCACGAAGATCACAAGTTTCTCATCTTAAATGACAAGCATTGGATGTTAGAGGACCTGTGATTTGTATCAATTTCAGAAGCAGAGTTGGACTAGATATGGTCCATTTGTGTAGCAAACACCGTTCTTTTGTTCTCAGCACACTCACGTTTCATGCTGTCTTAGAGAATCTAGAAAGCAAGAGCTTGCCACTTCCTCTAGAGCAGAGTGTGATCTACGGAAGAGAACTCTGCTGTGTGTTTCACTTCACAAATTGAGTTCAGTCCAAGGCTCTGTGTCTTCCTACAAGCAAGACTTCGTTTCAGGTAAGGGCAGTCACTTTTCAGCTCAAATGAACTACATCGTTCACGAAGCTCACACGTTTGTCATCTTAAATGACAAGCATTGGATGTTAGAGGACCTTTGCTTTGTATCAAATTCAAGCAGAGTTGAACTAGATATGGTCCGTATGTATAGGAAACACCGTTCGTTTCTTCTCAGCACACTCACATTTCCTGCTGTATTAGAGACTCTGGAAAGCAAGAGAGAAGTTCTTGCTCTAAAGCAGAGTGTGATCCATTGATGAGAACTCTGCTGTGTGTTTCCCTTCAGAAATGGAGTTAAATCCCAGGCTCTGTGTCTTCCTACAAGCAATACTTCATTTCAGGTAAGGGCAGTCACTTTTCAGCTCAAACGAACTACATCGTTCACAAAGCTCACACGTTTCCCATCTTAACTGACAAGCATTGAATGTTAGAGGACCAGTGCTATGTATCAGTTTCAGAAGCAGAGTTGGACTAGATATGGTCCGTATGTGTAGGAAACACCGTTCATTTGTTCTCAGCACACTCATGTTTCCTGCGCTCTTAGAGAATCTAGAAAGCTAGAGCGTGCTTCTTGCTCTAAAGCAGAGTGTGATCAATGGATGAGAACTCTGTTGTGTTTTTCCCTTCAGAAATGGAGTTAAATCCCTGGCTCTGAGTCTTCCTACATGCGAACTTCATTTCAGGTAAGGGCAGTTACTTACAGCTCAAACGAACTAAATCGGTCACGAAGCTAACAAGTTTCCCATCTTAACTGCCAAGCATTGGATGTTAGAGGATCAGTGCTTTGTATCAGTTTCAGAAGCAGAGTTGGACTAGATATGGTCTGTATGTGTAGGAAACTCCGTTCTTTTGTTCTAGGCACACTCAATTTCCCTGGTGTATTAGAGAATCTAGAAGCAAGAGCGTTCTTCTTGCTCTAGAGCAGAGTGTGATCCATGGATGAGAACTGTTTTGTGTGTTTCCCTTCAGAAATGGAGTTAAATCCCAGGCTCTGTGTCTTCCTACAAGCACTACGTCGTTTCAGGTAAGTGCAATCACTTTTCAGCTAAAAGGAACTACATCGTTCACAAAGCTCACATGTTTCTCATCTTAAGTGACAAGCATTGGATGTTAGAGGACCTGGGCTTTGTATCAATTTCAGAAGCAGAGTTGGACTAGATATGGTCCGTATGTGTTGCAAACACCGTTCCTTTGTTCTCAGCACACTGAAGTTTCATGCTGTCTTAGACAATCTAGAAAGCAAGAGCGTGCTTCTTGCTCCAAAGCATAGTGTGATCCATGGATGAGAACTCTGCTGTGTGTTTCCCATCATCAATGGAGTTAAATCCCAGGCTCTGTGTCTTCCTGTAAGCAAGAATTCATTTCAAGTAAGGGCAGTCACTTTTCAGCTCAAATGAACTACATTGATCACGAAGCTCACACGTTTCCCATCTTAACTGACACGCCTTGAATGTTAGAGGGCCAGTGCTTTGTATCAGTTTCAGAAGCAGAGTTGGACTAGATATGGTCCGTATGTGTAGGAAACACCGTTCATTTGTTCTCAGCACACTCAGGTTTCCTGCTGTCTTAGACAATCTAGAAAGCTAGAGAGTGCTTCTTGGTCTAAAGCAGAGTGTGAACAACGGATGAGAACTCTGTTGTGTGTTTCTCTTCAGAAATGGAATTAAATCCCTGGCTCTGAGTCTTCCTACAAGCAAACTTCGTTTCAGGTAAGGGCAGTTACTTTACAGCTCAAACGAACTACATCGGTCACGAAGCTAACAAGTTTCCCATCTTAACTGCCAAGGATTGGATGTTAGAGGACCAGTGCTTTGTATCAGTTTCAGAAGCAGAGTTGGGCTAGATATGGTCCGTGTGTGTAGGAAACACCGTTCTTTTGTTCTGAGCACACTCAATTTTCCTGCTGTATTAGAGACTCTAGAATCAAGAGCGTGCTTCTTGCTCTAAGGCAGAGTGTGATCCATGGATGAGAACTGTATTGTGTGTTTCCCTTCAGAAATGGAGTTAAATCCCAGGCTCTGTGTCTTCCTACAAGCACTACTTCGTTTCAGGTAAGGGCAGTCACTTTTCAGCTCAAACGAACTACATCGTTCACGAAGCTAACATGTTTCCCTTCTTAACTGACAAGCATTGGTTTAGAGGACCAGTGCTTTTTATCAGTTTCAGAAGCAGAGTTGGACTAGATATGGTCCGTATGTGAAGGAAACACCGTTCTTTTTTCTCAGCACACTCACGTTTCCTGCTGTCTTAGAGACTCTCGAAAGCTAGAGTGTGCTTCTTGCTCTAAAGCAGAGTTTGATCAATGGATGAGAACTCTGCTGTGTGTTTCACTTCAGAAATGGAGTTAAGTCTTAGGCTCTGAGTCTTCCTAAATGGAGGACTTCGATTCAAGTAAGGGCAGTTACTTTACAGTTCAAACGAACTGCATCAGTCACGAAGCTCACACGTTTCTCATCTTGCCTGAAAAGCATTGAATGTTAGATGACCTGTGGTTTGTTTCAGTTTCAGAAGCAGAGTTGAACTAGATTTGGTCCGTATGTGTAGGAAACACAGTTCTTTTTTTCTCAGCACACTCACGTTTCCTGCTCTATGAGAGACTCTGGAAAGCAATAGCGAGCTTCTTGCTCTAAAGCAGAGTGTGATCCATTGATGAGAACTCTGCTGTGTGTTTCCCTTCAGAAATGGAGTCAAATCCCTGGCTCTGAGTCTTCCTACAAGCAAACTTCGTTTCAGGTAAGGGCAGTTACTTTACAGCTCAAACGAATTACATCGGTCACGAAGCTAACATGTTTCCCTTCTTAACTGACAAGCATTGGTTTAGAGGACCAGTGCTTTTTATCAGTTTCAGAAGCAGATTTGGACTAGATATGGTCCGTATGTGAAGGAAACACCGTTCTTTTTTCTCAGCACACTGACGTTTCCTGCTGTCTTAGAGACTCTAGAAAGCTAGAGCGTGCTTCTTGCTCTAAAGCAGAGTTTGATCAATGGATGAGAACTCTGCTGTGTGTTTCACTTCAGAAATGGAGTTAAGTCTTAGGCTCTGAGTCTTCCTAAATGGAGGACTTCGATTCAAGTAAGGGCAGTTACTTTACAGTTCAAACGAACTGCATCAGTCACGAAGCTCACACGTTTCTCATCTTGCCTGAAAAGCATTGAATGTTAGATGACCTGTGGTTTGTTTCAGTTTCAGAAGCAGAGTTGAACTAGATTTGGTCCGTATGTGTAGGAAACCCAGTTCTTTTTTTCTCAGCACACTCACGTTTCCTGCTCTATGAGAGACTCTGGAAAGCAATAGCGTGCTTCTTGCTCTAAAGCAGAGTGTGATCCATTGATGAGAACTCTGCTGTGTATTTCACTTCACAAATAGAGTTAAATCCCAAGCTCTGTGTCTTCCTACAAGTAAGTCTTAGTTTCAGGTAAGGGCAGTCACTTTTCAGCTCAAACGAACTACATCGTTCACGAAGCTAGCAAGTTTCCCATCTTAACTGACAAGCATTGGTTTAGAGGACCAGTGCTTTTTATCAGTTTCAGAAGCAGAGTTGGACTAGATATGGTCCGTATGTGTAGGAAACACCGTTCTTTTTTCTCAGCACACTCACGTTTCCTGCTGTACTAGAGACTCTAGAAAGCAAGAGCGTGCTTCTTGCTCTAAAGCAGATTGTGATCCATGGAAGAGAACTCTGCTGTGGGTTTCCCTTCAGAAATGGAGTTAATCCCAGGCTCTGTGTCTTCCTACAAGCAAACTTCGTTTCAGGTAAGGACAGTCACTTTTCAGCTCAAACGAACTACATCGTTCACAAAGCTAACAAGTTTGCCATCTTAACTGCCAAACATTGGATGTTTGAGGCCCAGTGATTTGTATCAGTTTCACAAGCAGAGTTGGACTAGATATGGTCCGTATGTGTAGGAAACACCGTTCTTTGTTCTGAGCTAACTCAAGTTTCCTGATGTATTAGAGAATTCAGAAGCAAGAGCATGCTTCTTGCTCTAAAGCAGAGTGTGATCCATGGATGAGAACTATGCTGTGTGTTTTACTTCAGAAATGGAGTTAAATCCTAGGCTCTGTGTCTTCCTACAAGCACTACTTCGTTTCAGGTAAGGGCAGTCACTTTTCAGCTCAAACGAACTACCTCGTTCAGGAAGATCACAAGTTTCTCATCTTAAATGACAAGCATTGGATGTTAGAGGACCTGTGATTTGTATCAATTTCAGAAGCAGAGTTGGACTAGATATGGTCCATTTGTGTAGCAAACACCGTTCTTTTGTTCTCAGCACACTCACGTTTCATGCTGTCTTAGAGAATCTAGAAAGCAAGAGCTTGCCACTTCCTCTAGAGCAGAGTGTGATCTACGGAAGAGAACTCTGCTGTGTGTTTCACTTCACAAATTGAGTTCAGTCCCAGGCTCTGTGTCTTCCTACAAGCAAGACTTCGTTTCAAGTAAGGGCAGTCAGTTTTCAGCTCAAATGAACTACATCGTTCACGAAGCTCACACGTTTGTCATCTTAAATGACAAGCATTGGATGTTAGAGGACCTTTGCTTTGTATCAAATTCAAGCAGAGTTGAACTAGATATGGTCTGTATGTATAGGAAACTCTGTTCGTTTCTTCTCAGCACACTCACATTTCCTGCTGTATTAGAGACTCTGGAAAGCAAGAGAGAAGTTCTTGCTCTAAAGCACAGTGTGATCCATTGATGAGAACTCTGCTGTGTGTTTCCCTTCAGAAATGAAGTTAAATCCCAGGCTCTGTGTCTTCCTACAAGCAATACTTCATTTCAGGTAAGGGCAGTCACTTTTCAGCTCAAACGAACTACATCGTTCACAAAGCTCACACGTTTCCCATCTTAACTGACAAGCATTGAATGTTAGAGGACCAGTGCTATGTATCAGTTTCAGAAGCAGAGTTGGACTAGATATGGTCCGTATGTGTAGGAAACACCGTTCATTTGTTCTCAGCACACTCATGTTTCCTGCGCTCTTAGAGAATCTAGAAAGCTAGAGCGTTCTTCTTGCTCTAAAGCAGAGTGTGATCAATGGATGAGAACTCTGTTGTGTGTTTCCCTTCAGAAATGGAGTTAAATCCCTGGCTCTGAGTCTTCCTACATGCGAACTTCATTTCAGGTAAGGGCAGTTACTTACAGCTCAAACGAACTAAATCGGTCACGAAGCTAACAAGTTTCCCATCTTAACTGCCAAGCATTGGATGTTAGAGGATCAGTGCTTTGTATCAGTTTCAGAAGCAGAGTTGGACTAGATATGGTCTGTATGTGTAGGAAACACCGTTCTTTTGTTCTAGGCACACTCAATTTCCCTGGTGTATTAGAGAATCTAGAAGCAAGAGCGTTCTTCTTGCTCTAGAGCAGAGTGTGATCCATGGATGAGAACTGTTTTGTGTGTTTCCCTTCAGAAATGGAGTTAAATCCTAGGCTCTGTGTCTTCCTACAAGCACTACGTCGTTTCAGGTAAGTGCAATCACTTTTCAGCTCAAAGGAACTACATCGTTCACAAAGCTCACATGTTTCTCATCTTAAGTGACAAGCATTGGATGTTAGAGTACCTGGGCTTTGTATCAATTTCAGAAGCAGAGTTGGACTAGATATGGTCCGTATGTGTTGCAAACACCGTTCCTTTGTTCTGAGCACACTGAAGTTTCATGCTGTCTTAGACAATCTAGAAAGCAAGAGTGTGCTTCTTGCTCCAAAGCATAGTGTGATCCATGGATGAGAACTCTGCTGTGTGTTTCCCATCATCAATGGAGTTAAATCCCAGGCTCTGTGTCTTCCTGTAAGCAAGAATTCATTTCAAGTAAGGGCAGTCACTTTTCAGCTCAAATGAACTACATTGATCACGAAGCTCACACGTTTCCCATCTTAACTGACACGCATTGAATGTTAGAGGGCCAGTGCTTTGTATCAGTTTCAGAAGCAGAGTTGGACTAGATATGGTCCGTATGTGTAGGAAACACCGTTCATTTGTTCTCAGCACACTCAGGTTTCCTGCTCTCTTAGAGAATCTAGAAAGCTAGAGAGTGCTTCTTGCTCTAAAGCAGAGTGTGAACAACGGATGAGAACTCTGTTGTGTGTTTCTCTTCAGAAATGGAATTAAATCCCTGGCTCTGAGTCTTCCTACAAGCAAACTTCGTTTCAGGTAAGGGCAGTTACTTTACAGCTCAAACGAACTACATCGGTCACGAAGCTAACAAGTTTCCCATTTTAACTGCCAAGGATTGGATGTTAGAGGACCAGTGCTTTGTATCAGTTTCAGAAGCAGAGTTGGGCTAGATATGGTCCGTGTGTGTAGGAAACACCGTTCTTTTGTTCTGAGCACACTCAATTTTCCTGCTGTATTAGAGACTCTAGAATCAAGAGCGTGCTTCTTGCTCTAAGGCAGAGTGTGATCCATGGATGAGAACTGTATTGTGTGTTTCCCTTCAGAAATGGAGTTAAATCCCAGGCTCTATGTCTTCCTACAAGCACTACTTCGTTTCAGGTAAGGGCAGTCACTTTTCAGCTCAAACGAACTACATCGTTCACGAAGCTAACATGTTTCCCTTCTTAACTGACAAGCATTGGTTTAGAGGACCAGTGCTTTTTATCAGTTTCAGAAGCAGAGTTGGACTAGATATGGTCCGTATGTGAAGGAAACACCGTTCTTTTTTCTCAGCACACTCACGTTTCCTGCTGTCTTAGAGACTCTAGAAAGCTAGAGCGTGCTTCTTGCTCTAAAGCAGAGTGTGATCAATGCATGAGAACTCTGCTGTGTGTTTCACTTCAGAAATGGAGTTAAGTCTTAGGCTCTGAGTCTTCCTAAATGGAGGACTTCGATTCAAGTAAGGGCAGTTACTTTACAGTTCAAACGAACTGCATCAGTCACGAAGCTCACACGTTTCTCATCTTGCCTGAAAAGCATTGAATGTTAGATGACCTGTGGTTTGTTTCAGTTTCAGAAGCAGAGTTGAACTAGATTTGGTCCGTATGTGTAGGAAACACAGTTCTTTTTTTCTCAGCACACTCACGTTTCCTGCTCTATGAGAGACTCTGGAAAGCAATAGCGAGCTTCTTGCTCTAAAGCAGAGTGTGATCCATTGATGAGAACTCTGCTGTGTGTTTCCCTTCAGAAATGGAGTCAAATCCCTGGCACTGAGTCTTCCTACAAGCAAACTTCGTTTCAGGTAAGGGCAGTTACTTTACAGCTCAAACGAATTACATCGGTCACGAAGCTAACAAGTTTCCCATCTTAACTGCCAAGCATTGGATGTTAGAGGACCAGTGCTTTGTATCAATTTCAGAAGCAGAGTTGGACTAGATATGGTCCGTATGTGTGGGAAACACCGTTCTTTTGTTCTAGGCACACTCAATTTCCCTGCTGTATTAGAGACTCTAGAAGCAAGAGCTTGCTTCTTGCTCTAGAGCAGAGTGTGATCCATGGATGAGAACTGTTTTGTGTGTTTCCCTTCAGAAATGGAGTTAAATCCCAGGCTCTGTGTCTTCCTACAAGCACTACGTCGTTTCAGGTAAGGGCAATCACTTTTCAGCTCAAAGGAACTACATCGTTCACAAATCTCACATGTATCTCATCTTAAGTGACAAGCATTGGATGTTAGAGGACCTGGGCTTTGTATCAATTTCAGAAGCAGAGTTGGACTAGATATGGTCCGTATGTGTTGCAAACACCATTCCTTTGTTCTCAGCACACTGAAGTTTCATGCTGTCTTAGACAATCTAGAAAGCAAGAGCGTGCTTATTGCTCCAAAGCATAGTGTGATCCATGGATGAGAACTCTGCTGTGTGTTTCCCATCTGAAATGGAGTTAAATCCCAGGCTCTGTGTCTTCCTACAAGCAAGATTTCGTTTCAGGTAAGGGCAGTCACTTTTCAGCTCAAACGAACTACATCGTTCACGAAGCTCACACGTTTCTCATCTTAAATGACAAGCATTGGATGTTAGAGGACCTGTGCTTTGTATCAATTTCAGAAGCAGAGTTGAACTAGATATGGTCTGTATGTGTAGCAAACACCGTTCTTTTGTTCTCAGCACAGTGATGTTTCATGCTGTCTTAGACAATTTAGAAAGCAAGAGCGTGCTTCTTGCTCCAAAGCATAGTGTGATCCATGGATGGGAACTCTGCTGTGTGTTTCCCATCATCAATGGAGTTAAATCCCAGGCTCTGTGTCTTCCTGTAAGCAAGAATTCATTTCAAGTAAGGGCAGTCACTTTTCAGCTCAAATGAACTACATTGATCACGAAGCTCACACGTTTCCCATCTTAACTGACACGCATTGAATGTTAGAGGGCCAGTGCTTTGTATCAGTTTCAGAAGCAGAGTTGGACTAGATATGGTCCGTGTGTGTAGGAAACACCGTTCTTTTGTTCTGAGCACACTCAATTTTCCTGCTGTATTAGAGACTCTAGAATCAAGAGCGTGCTTCTTGCTCTAAGGCAGAGTGTGATCCATGGATGAGAACTGTATTGTGTGTTTCCCTTCAGAAATGGAGTTAAATCCCAGGCTCTGTGTCTTCCTACAAGCACTACTTCGTTTCAGGTAAGGGCAGTCACTTTTCAGCTCAAATGAACTACATCGTTAACGAAGCTAACATGTTTCCCTTCTTAACTGACAAGCATTGGTTTAGAGGACCAGTGCTTTTTATCAGTTTCAGAAGCAGAGTTGGACTAGATATGGTCCGTATGTGAAGGAAACACCGTTCTTTTTTCTCAGCACACTCACCTTTCCTGCTGTCTTAGAGACTCTAGAAAGCTAGAGCGTGCTTCTTGCTCTAAAGCAGATTTTGATCAATGGATGAGAACTCTGCTGTGTGTTTCACTTCAGAAATGGAGTTAAATCCTAGGCTCTGAGTCTTCCTAAATGGAGGACTTCGATTCAAGTAAGGGCAGTTACTTTACAGTTCAAACGAACTACATCGGTCACGAAGCTCACACGTTTCTCATCTTGCCTGAAAAGCATTGAATGTTAGAGGACCTGTGGTTTGTTTCAGTTTCAGAAGCAGAGTTGAACTAGATTTGGTCCGTATGTGTAGGAAACACAGTTCTTTTTTTCTCAGCACACTCACGTTTCCTGCACTATGAGAGACTCTGGAAAGCAATAGCGAGCTTCTTGCTCTAAAGCAGAGTGTGATCCATTGATGAGAACTCTGCTGTGTGTTTCCCTTCAGAAATGGAGTCAAATCCCTGGCTCTGAGTCTTCCCACAAGCAAACTTCGTTTCAGGTAAGGTCAGTTACTTTACAGCTCAAACGAACTACATCGGTCACAAAGCTAACAAGTTTCCCATCTGAACTGCCAAGCATTGGATGTTAGAGGACCAGTGCTTTGTATCAGTTTCAGAAGCAGATTTGGACTAGATATGGTCCGTATGTGTAGGAAAAACCGATCTTTTGTTCTGAGCACACTCAATTTTCCTGCTGTATTAGAGACTCTAGAAGCAAGAGCGTGCTTCTTGCTCTAAAGCAGAGTGTGATCCATGGATGAGAACTGTATTGTGTGTTTCCCTTCAGAAATGGAGTTAAATCCCAAGCTCTGTTACTTCCTACAAGCAAGACTTCATTTCAAGTAATTGCATTCACGTTTCAGCTCAAATGAAGTACATCGTTCACAAACCTCACACGTTTCTCATCTTAACAGAGAAGCATTGGATGTTAGAGGACCTTTGCTTTGTATCAATTTCAAGCAGAGTTGAAGTAGATATGGTACGTATGAATAGGAAACACGGTTCTTTTCTTCTGAGCACACTCACGTTTCCTACAGTACTAGCGACTCTAGAAATCAAGAGCATGCTTCTTGCTCTAAAGCAGATTGTGGTCTGTGGATGAGAACAGTATTGTGTGTTTCCCTTCAGAAATGGAGTTAAATCCCAGGCTCTGTGTCTTCTTACAAGCAAGACTGCGTTTCAGGTAAGGGCAGTCACTTTTCAGCTCAAACGAACTACATCATTCACGAAGCTCACACGTTTCTCATCTTAACTGACAAGCATGGGATGATTGAGGACCAGTGCGTTGTATCAGTTTCAGAAGCAGAGTTGGACTAGATATGGTCCGTATGTGTAGGAAACACCGTTCTTTTGTTTTCAGCACACTCACGTTTTCTGCTGTCTTAGAGAATCTAGAAAGCTAGAGCGTGCTTCTTGCTCTAAAGCAGAGTGTGATCAATGGATGAGAACTCTGCTGTGTGTTCCACTTCAGAAATGGAGTTAAATCCCAGGCTCTGAGTCTTCCTACAAGGAAGACTTCGATTCAAGTAAGGGCAGTTACTTTACAGGTCAAACAAACTACTTCGTTCACGAAGCTAACACGTTTCTCATATTAAATGAAAAGCATTGGATGTTAGAGGACCTGTGGTTTGTTTCAGTTTCAGAAGCAGAGTTGTACTAGATTTGGTCCGTATGTGTAGGAAACACAGTTCTTTTTTTCTCAGCACACTCACGTTTCCTGCTCTATTAGAGACTCTAGAAAGCAATAGCGTGCTTCTTGCTCTAATGCAGAGTGTGATCCATTGATGAGAACTCTGCTGTGTGATTCCTTTCAGAAATGGAGTTAAATCCCAGGCTCTTTGTCTTCCTACAAGCAATACTTCATTTCAGGTAAGGGCAGTCACTTTTCAGCTCAAACGAACTACATCGTTCACGAAGCTCACAAGTTTCTCATCTTTTCTGAGAGGCATTGGATGTTAGAGGTCCTTTGCTTTGTATCAATTTCAAGCAGAGTTGAACTAGATATTGTCCGTATATACAGGAAGCAAGGTTCTTTTCTTCTGAGGACACTCAAGTTTCCTGCTGTATTAGAGAATCAGAAGCAAGAGCGTGCTGCTTGCTCTAAAGCAGAGTGTGACCCATGGATGTGAACTATGCTGAGTGTTTCACTTCAGAAATGGAGTTAAATCCCAGGCTCTGTGTCTTCCTACAAGGACTACATCGTTTCAGGTAAGGGCAGTCACTTTTCAGCTCAAACGAACTACATCATTCACGAAGCTCACAAGTTTCTCATCTTAAATGACAATCATTGGATGTTAGAGGACCTGTGCTTTTTATCAATTTGAGAAGCTGATTTGGACTAGATATGGTCCGTTTGTGTAGCAAACACCGTTCTTTTGTTCTCAGCACACTCATGTTTCATGCTCTCTTAGAGACTCTAGAAAGCTAGAGCGTGCTTCTTGCTCTAAAGCAGAGTGTGATCAATTCATGAGAACTCTGCTGTGTGTTTCACTTCAGAAATGGAGTTAAATCCCAGGCTCTGTGTCTTCCTACAAGCACTACTTCGTTTCAGATAAGTGCAGTCACTTTTCAGCTCAAACGAACTACATCGTTCACGAAGCTCACACGTTTCTCATCTAAACTGGCAAGCATTGGATGTTAGAGGCCCAGTGCTTTGTATCAATTTCAAAAGCTGAGTTGGACTAGATATGGTCCGTTTTTGTAGCAAACACCGTTCTTTTGTTCTAAGCACACTCACGTTTCATGCTTTCTTAGAGAATCTAGAAAGTAAGAGCGTGCTTCTGCCTCTAGAGCAGAGTTTGATCTATGGAAGAGAACTCTGCTGTGTGTTTCACTTCACAAAGTGAGTTCAATCCCAGGCTCTGTGTCTTCCTACAAGCAAGACTTCGTTTCAAGTAAGGGCAGTCACTTTTCAGCTCAAATGAACTACATTGTTCACGAAGCTCACACGTTTCTCATCTAAACTGAGAAGCTTTGGATGTTAGAGGACCTTTGCTTTGTATC
Organism: Onychomys leucogaster; assembly: GCA_949786385.1. Lineage (NCBI taxonomy): Eukaryota > Metazoa > Chordata > Mammalia > Rodentia > Cricetidae > Onychomys > Onychomys leucogaster. The sequence continues at coordinate 1,769,175 of CATKUP010000047.1, forward strand.
AATTTCAAGCAGAGTTGAACTAGGTATGGTCTGTATGTATAGGCAACACTGTTCGTTTCTTCTCAGCACACTAACATTTCCTGCTGTATTAGAGACTCTAGAAAGCAAGAGAGTGCTTCTTGCTCTAAAGCAGAGTGTGATCCATGGAGGAGAACTGTGTTGTGTGTTTCCCTTCAGAAATGGAGTTAAATCCCAGGCTCTGTGTCTTGCTACAAGCAAGACTTCGTTTCAGGTAGGGGCAGTCACTTTTCAGCTCAAAGGAACTACATTGTCACGAAGCTAACAAGTTTCCCATCTTAACTACCAAGCATTGGATGTTAGAGGACCAGTGCTTTGTATCAGTTTCAGAAGCAGATTTGGACTAGATATGGTCCGTATATGTAGGAAACACCGTTCTTTTGTTCTGAGCTCACTCAAGTTTCCTGCTGTATTAGAGAATTCAGAAGCAAGAGCATGCTTCTTGCTCTAAAGCAGAGTGTGATCCATGGATGAGAACTATGCTGAGTGTTTCACTTCAGAAATGGAGTTAAATCCCAGGCTCTATGTCTTCCTACAAGCACTACTTCGTTTCCGGTAAGGGCAGTCACTTTTCAGCTCAAACGAACTACTTCGCTCATGAAGCTCACAAGTTTCTCATCTTAAATGCCAAGCATTGGATGTTAGAGGACCTGTGCTTTGTAACAATTTCAGAAGCTGAGTTGGACTAGATATGGTCCGTTTGTGTAGCAAACACCGTTCCTTTGTTCTCAGCACACTCACGTTTCCTGCTGTCTTAGAGACTCTAGAATGCTAGAGCGTGCTTCTTGCTCTAAAGCAGAGTGTGATCAATGGATGAGAACTCTGCTGTGTGTTTCACTTCAGAAATAGAGTTAAATCCCAGGCTCTGAGTCTTCCTTAAAGGAGGACTTCGATTCAAGTAAGGGCAGTTACTTTACAGCTCAAACGAACTACATCGGTCACGAAGCTCACACGTTTCTCATCTTGCCTGAAAAGCATTGAATGTTAGAGGACCTGTGGTTTGTTTCAGTTTCAGAAGCAGAGTTGGACTAGATATGGTCCGTATGTGTAGGAAACACCATTCTTTTTTCTCAGCAAACTCACGTTTCCTGCTGTACTAGAGACTCTAGAATGCAAGAGCGTGCTTCTTGCTCTAAAGAGATTGTGATCCATGAATGAGAACTCTGCTGTGTGTTTCCCTTCAGAAATGGAGTTAAATCCCAGGCTCTGTGTCTTCCTACAAGCAAATTTCGTTTCAGGTAAGGACAGTCACTTTTCAGCTCAAACAAACTGCATCGTTAACAAAGCTAACAAGTTTGCCATCATAACTGCCCAGCATTGGATGTTAGAGGCCCAGTGCTTTGTATCAGTTTCACAAGCAGAGTTGGACTAGATATCGTCCTTATGTGTAGGAAACACCGTTCATTTGTTCTGTGCTAACTCATGTTTCTTGCTGTATTAGAGAATTCAGAAGCAAGAGCGTGCTTCTTGCTCTAAAGCAGAGTGTGATCCATGGATGAGAACTATGCTGTGTGTTTCCCTTCAGAAATGGAGTTAAATCCCAGGCTCTGTGTCTTCCTACAAGCACTACGTCGTTTCAGGTAAGGGCAATCACTTTTCAGCTCAAAGGAACTACATCGTTCACTAAGCTCACATGTTTCTCATCTTAAGTGACAAGCATTGGATGTTAGAGGACCTGGGCTTTGTATCAATTTCAGAAGCAGAGTTGGACTAGATATGGTCCGTATGTGTTGCAAACACCATTCCTTTGTTCTCAGCACACTGAAGTTTCATGCTGTCTTAGACAATCTAGAAAGCAAGAGCGTGCATATTGCTCCAAAGCATAGTGTGATCCATGGATGAGAACTCTGCTGTGTGTTTCCCATCTGAAATGGAGTTAAATCCCAGGCTCTGTGTCTTCCTACACGCAAGACTTCGTTTCAGGTAAGGGCAGTCACTTTTCAGCTCAAACGAACTACATCGTTCACGAAGCTCACACGTTTCTCATCTTAAATGACAAGCATTGGATGTTAGAGGACCTGTGCTTTGTATCAATTTCAGAAGCAGAGTTGAACTAGATATGGTCTGTATGTGTAGCAAACACCGTTCTTTTGTTCTCAGCACAGTGAAGTTTCATGCTGTCTTAGACAATTTAGAAAGCAAGAGTGTGCTTCTTGCTCCAAAGCATAGTGTGATCCATGGATGAGAACTCTGCTGTGTGTTTCCCATCAAACTGGAGTTAAATCCCAGGCTCTGTGTCTTCCTGTAAGCAAGAATTCATTTCAAGTAAGGGCAGTCACTTTTCAGCTCAAATGAACGACATTGATCACGAAGCTCACACGTTTCCCATCTTAACTGACACGCATTGAATGTTAGAGGGCCAGTGCTTTGTATCAGTTTCAGAAGCAGAGTTGGACTAGATATGGTCCGTATGTGTAGGAAACACCGTTCATTTGTTCTCAGCACACTCACGTTTCCTGCTGTCTTAGAGAATCTAGAAAGCTAGAGAGTGCTTCTTGCTCTAAAGCAGAGTGTGTTCAATGGATGAGAACTCTGTTGTGTGTTTCTCTTCAGAAATGGAATTAAATCCCTGGCTCTGAGTCTTCCTACAAGCAAACTTCGTTTCAGGTAAGGGCAGTTACTTTACAGCTCAAACGAACTACATCGGTCACGAAGCTAACAAGTTTCCCATCATAACTGCCAAGGATTGGATGTTAGAGGACCAGTGCTTTGTATCAGTTTCAGAAGCAGAGTTGGACTAGATATGGTCCGTGTGTGTAGGAAACACCGTTCTTTTGTTCTGAGCACACTCAATTTTCCTGCTCTATTAGAGACTCTAGAATCAAGAGCGTGCTTCTTGCTCTAAGGCAGAGTGTGATCCATGGATGAGAACTGTATTGTGTGTTTCCCTTCAGAAATAGAGTTAAATCCCAGGCTCTGTGTCTTCCTACAAGCACTACTTCCTTTCAGGTAAGGGCAGTCACTTTTCAGCTCAAATGAACTACATCGTTAACGAAGCTAACATGTTTCCCTTCTTAACTGACAAGCATTGGTTTAGAGGACCAGTGCTTTTTATCAGTTTCAGAAGCAGAGTTGGACTAGATATGGTCCGTATGTGAAGGAAACACCGTTCTTTTTTCTCAGCACACTCACCTTTCCTGCTGTCTTAGAGACTCTAGAAAGCTAGAGCATGATTCTTGCTCTAAAGCAGATTTTGATCAATGGATGAGAACTCTGCTGTGTGTTTCACTTCAGAAATGGAGTTAAATCCTAGGCTCTGAGTCTTCCTAAATGGAGGACTTCGATTCAAGTAAGGGCAGTTACTTTACAGTTCAAACGAACTACATCAGTCACGAAGCTCACACGTTTCTCATCTTGCCTGAAAAGCATTGAATGTTAGAGGACCTGTGGTTTGTTTCAGTTTCAGAAGCAGAGTTGAACTAGATTTGGTCCGTATGTGTAGGAAACACAGTTCTTTTTTTCTCAGCACACTCACGTTTCCTGCTCTATGAGAGACTCTGGAAAGCAATAGCGAGCTTCTTGCTCTAAAGCAGAGTGTGATCCATTGATGAGAACTCTGCTGTGTGTTTCCCTTCAGAAATGGAGTCAAATCCCTGGCTCTGAGTCTTCCCACAAGCAAACTTCGTTTCAGGTAAGGGCAGTTACTTTACAGCTCAAACGAACTACATCGGTCACGAAGCTAACAAGTTTCCCATCTGAACTGCCAAGCATTGGATGTTAGAGGACCAGTGCTTTGTATCAGTTTCAGAAGCAGAGTTGGACTAGATATGGTCCGTATGTGTAGGAAAAACCGATCTTTTGTTCTGAGCACACTCAATTTTCCTGCTGTATTAGAGACTCTAGAAGCAAGAGCGTGCTTCTTGCTCTAAAGCAGAGTGTGATCCATGGATGAGAACTGTATTGTGTGTTTCCCTTCAGAAATGGAGTTAAATCCCAAGCTCTGTTACTTCCTACAAGCAAGACTTCATTTCAAGTAATTGCATTCACGTTTCAGCTCAAATGAAGTACATCGTTCACAAACCTCACACGTTTCTCATCTTAACAGAGAAGCATTGGATGTTAGAGGACCTTTGCTTTGTATCAATTTCAAGCAGAGTTGAAGTAGATATGGTACGTATGAATAGGAAACACGGTTCTTTTCTTCTGAGCACACTCACGTTTCCTACAGTACTAGCGACTCTAGAAATCAAGAGCATGCTTCTTGCTCTAAAGCAGATTGTGATCTGTGGATCAGAACAGTATTGTGTGTTTCCCTTCAGAAATGGAGTTAAATCCCAGGCTCTGTGTCTTCTTACAAGCAAGACTGCGTTTCAGGTAAGGGCACTCACTTTTCAGCTCAAACGAACTACATCATTCACGAAGCTCACACGTTTCTCATCTTAACTGACAAGCATGGGATGATTGAGGACCAGTGCGTTGTATCAGTTTCAGAAGCAGAGTTGGACTAGATATGGTCCGTATGTGTAGGAAACACCGTTCTTTTGTTTTCAGCACACTCACGTTTTCTGCTGTCTTAGAGAATCTAGAAAGCTAGAGCGTGCTTCTTGCTCTAAAGCAGAGTGTGATCAATGGATGAGAACTCTGCTGTGTGTTCCACTTCAGAAATGGAGTTAAATCCCAGGCTCTGAGTCTTCCTACAAGGAAGACCTCGATTCAAGTAAGGGCAGTTACTTTACAGGTCAAACAAACTACTTCGTTCACGAAGCTAACACGTTTCTCATATTAAATGAAAAGCATTGGATGTTAGAGGACCTGTGGTTTGTTTCAGTTTCAGAAGCAGAGTTGAACTAGATTTGGTCCGTATGTGTAGGAAACACAGTTCTTTTTTTCTCAGCACACTCACGTTTCCTGCTCTATTAGAGACTCTAGAAAGCAATAGCGTGCTTCTTGCTCTAATGCAGAGTGTGATCCATTGATGAGAACTCTGCTGTGTGATTCCCTTCAGAAATGGAGTTAAATCCCAGGCTCTTTGTCTTCCTACAAGCAATACTTCATTTCAGGTAAGGGCAGTCACTTTTCAGCTCAAACGAACTACATCGTTCACGAAGCTCACAAGTTTCTCATCTAAACTGAGAAGCTTTGGATGTTAGAGGACCTTTGCTTTGTATCAATTTCAAGCAGAGTTGAACTAGATATGGTCTGTATGTATAGGCAACACTGTTCGTTTCTTCTCAGCACACTAACGTTTCCTGCTGTATTAGAGACTCTAGAAAGCAAGAGAGTGCTTCTTGGTCTAAAGCAGAGTGTGATCCATGGAGGAGAACTGTGTTGTGTGTTTCCCTTCAGAAATGGAGTTAAATCCCAGGCTCTGTGTCTTGCTACAAGCAAGACTTCGTTTCAGGTAGGGGCAGTCACTTTTCAGCTCAAAGGAACTACATTGTCACGAAGCTAACAAGTTTCCTATCTTAACTACCAAGCATTGGATGTTAGAGGACCAGTGCTTTGTATCAGTTTCAGAAGCAGATTTGGACTAGATATGGTCCGTATGTGTAGGAAACTCCGTTCTTTTGTTCTGAGCTCACTCAAGTTTCCTGCTGTATTAGAGAATTCAGAAGCAAGAGCGTGCTTCTTGCTCTAAAGCAGAGTGTGATCCATGGATGAGAACTATGCTGTGTGTTTTACTTCAGAAATGGAGTTAAATCCCAGGCTCTGTGTCTTCCTACAAGCACTACTTCGTTTCAGGTAAGGGCAGTCACTTTTCAGCTCAAACGAACTACATCGTTCACGAAGCTCACACGTTTCTCATCTTAAATGACAAGCATTGGATGTTAGAGGACTTGTGCTTTGTATCAATTTCAGAAGCTGAGTTGGACTAGATATGGTCCGTTTTTGTAGCAAACACCGTTCTTTTGTTCTAAGCACACTCACGTTTCATGCTGTCTTATAGAATCTAGAAAGTAAGAGCGTGCTTCTTCCTCTAGAGCAGAGTTTGATCTATGGAAGAGAACTCTGCTGTGTGTTTCACTTCACAAAGTGAGTTCAATCCCAGGCTCTGTGTCTTCCTACAAGCAAGACTTCGTTTCAAGTAAGGGGAGTCACTTTTCAGCTCAAATGAACTACATCGTTCACGAAGCTCACACGTTTCTCATCTTTTCTGAGAGGCTTTGGATGTTAGAGGTCCTTTGCTTTGTATCAATTTCAAGCAGAGTTGAACTAGATATTGTCCGTATGTACAGGAAGCAATGTTCTTTTCTTCTGAGGACACTCAAGTTTCCTGCTGTATTAGAGAATCAGAAGCAAGAGCGTGCTGCTTGCTCTAAAGCAGAGTGTGATCCATGGATGTGAACTATGCTGAGTGTTTCACTTCAGAAATGGAGTTAAATCCCAGGCTCTGTGTCTTCCTACAAAGACTACATCGTTTCAGGTAAGGGCAGTCACTTTTCAGCTCAAACACACTACATCATTCACGAAGCTCACAAGTTTCTCATCTTAAATGACATTCATTGGATGTTGGAGGACCTGTGCTTTTTATCAATTTGAGAAACTGATTTGGACTAGATATGGTCCGTTTGTGTAGCAAACACCGTTCTTTTGTTCTCAGCACACTCACGTTTCATGCTCTCTTAGAGACTCTAGAAAGCTAGAGCGTGCTTCTTGCTCTAAAGCAGAGTGTGATCAATGCATGAGAACTCTGCTGTGTGTTTCACTTCAGAAATGGAGTTAAATCCAGGCTCTGAGTCTTCCTAAAAGGAAGACTTCGATTCAAGTAAGGGCAGTAACTTTACAGCTCAAACGAACTACATTGGTCACGAAGCTCACACCTTTCTCATCTTAACTGAAAAGCATTGGATGTTAGAGGACCTGTGGTTTGTTTCAGTTTCAGAAGCAGAGTTGAACTAGATTTGGTCCGTATGTGTAGGAAACACAGTTCTTTTTTTCTCAGCACACTCATGTTTCCTGCTCTATGAGAGACTCTGGAAAGCAATAGCAAGCTTCTTGCTCTAAAGCAGAGTGTGATCCATTGATGAGAACTCTGATGTGTGTTTACCTTCAGAAATGGACTTAAATCCCAGGCTCTGTGTCTTGCTACAAGCAAGACTTCGTTTCAGGTAGGGGCAGTCACTTTTCAGCTCAAAGGAACTACATTGTCACGAAGCTAACAAGTTTCCCATCTTAACTACCAAGCATTGGATGTTAGAGGACCAGTGCTTTGTATCAGTTTCAGAAGCAGATTTGGACTAGATATGGTCTGTATGTGTAGGAAACACCGTTCTTTTGTTCTGAGCTCACTCAAGTTTCCTGCTGTATTAGAGAATTCAGAAGCAAGAGCGTGCTTCTTGCTCTAAAGCAGAGTGTGATCCATGGATGAGAACTATGCTGTGTGTTTTACTTCAGAAATGGAGTTAAATCCCAGGCTCTGTGTCTTCCTACAAGCACTACTTCGTTTCAGATAAGTGCAGTCACTTATCAGCTCAAACGAACTACATCGTTCACGAAGCTCACACGTTTCTCATCTTAAATGACAAGCATTGGATGTTAGAGGCCCAGTGCTTTGTATCAATTTCAGAAGCTGAGTTGGACTAGATATGGTCCGTTTTTGTAGCAAACACCGTTCTTTTGTTCTAAGCACACTCACGTTTCATGCTTTCTTAGAGAATCTAGAAAGTAAGAGCGTGCTTCTGCCTCTAGAGCAGAGTTTGATCTATGGAAGAGAACTCTGCTGTGTGTTTCACTTCACAAAGTGAGTTCAATCCCAGGCTCTGTGTCTTCCTACAAGCAAGACTTCGTTTCAAGTATGGGCAGTCACTTTTCAGCTCAAATGAACTACATCGTTCACGAAGCTCACACGTTTCTCATCTAAACTGAGAAGCTTTGGATGTTAGAGGACCTTTGCTTTGTATCAATTTCAAGCAGAGTTGAACTAGATATGGTCTGTATGTATAGGCAACACTGTTCGTTTCTTCTCAGCACACTAACATTTCCTGCTGTATTAGAGACTCTAGAAAGCAAGAGAGTGCTTCTTGCTCTAAAGCAGAGTGTGATCCATGGAGGAGAACTGTGTTGTGTGTTTCCCTTCAGAAATGGAGTTAAATCCCAGGCTCTGTGTCTTGCTACAAGCAAGACTTCGTTTCAGGTAGGGGCAGTCACTTTTCAGCTCAAAGGAACTACATTGTCACGAAGCTAACAAGTTTCCCATCTTAACTACCAAGCATTGGATGTTAGAGGACCAGTGCTTTGTATCAGTTTCAGAAGCAGATTTGGACTAGATAGGGTCCGTATGTGTAGGAAACACCGTTCTTTTGTTCTGAGCTCACTCAAGTTTCCTGCTGTATTAGAGAATTCAGAAGCAAGAGCGTGCTTCTTGCTCTAAAGCAGAGTGTGATCCATGGATGAGAACTATGCTGAGTGTTTCACTTCAGAAATGGAGTTAAATCCCAGGCTCTATGTCTTCCTACAAGCACTACTTCGTGTCCGGTAAGGGCAGTCACTTTTCAGCTCAAACGAACTACATCGCTCATGAAGCTCACAAGTTTCTCATCTTAAATGCCAAGCATTGGATGTTAGAGGACCTGTGCTTTGTAACAATTTCAGAAGCTGAGTTGGACTAGATATGGTCCGTTTGTGTAGCAAACACCGTTCTTTTGTTCTCAGCACAATCACGTTTCCTGCTGTCTTAGAGACTCTAGAAAGCTAGAGCGTGCTTCTTGCTCTAAAGCAGAGTGTGATCAATGGATGAGAACTCTGCTGTGTGTTTCACTTCAGAAATAGAGTTAAATCCCAGGCTCTGAGTCTTCCTTAAAGGAGGACTTCGATTCAAGTAAGGGCAGTTACTTTACAGCTCAAACGAACTACATTGGTCACGAAGCTCACACGTTTCTCATCTTGCCTGAAAAGCATTGAATGTTAGAGGACCTGTGGTTTGTTTCAGTTTCAGAAGCAGAGTTGGACTAGATATGGTCCGTATGTGTAGGAAACACCGTTCTTTTTTCTCAGCAAACTCACGTTTCCTGCTGTACTATAGACTCTAGAATGCAAGAGCGTGCTTCTTGCTCTAAAGAGATTGTGATCCATGAATGAGAACTCTGCTGTGTGTTTCCCTTCAGAAATGGAGTTAAATCCCAGGCTCTGTGTCTTCCTACAAGCAAACTTCGTTTCAGGTAAGGACAGTCACTTTTCAGCTCAAACAAACTGCATCGTTAACAAAGCTAACAAGTTTGCCATCATAACTGCCCAGCATTGGATGTTAGAGGCCCAGTGCTTTGTATCAGTTTCACAAGCAGAGTTGGACTAGATATCGTCCATATGTGTAGGAAACACCGTTCATTTGTTCTGTGCTAACTCATGTTTCTTGCTGTATTAGAGAATTCAGAAGCAAGAGCGTGCTTCTTGCTCTAAAGCAGAGTGTGATCCATGGAAGAGAACTATGCTGTGTGTTTCACTTCAGAAAGTGAGTTCAATCCCAGGCTCTGTGTCTTCCTACAAGCAAGACTTCGTTTCAAGTAAGGGCAGTCACTTTTCAGCTCAAATGAACTACATCGTTCACGAAGCTCACACGTTTCTCATCTTTTCTGAGAGGCATTGGATGTTAGAGGTCCTTTGCTTTGTATCAATTTCAAGCAGAGTTGAACTAGATATTGTCCGTATGTACAGGAAGCAAGGTTCTTTTCTTCTGAGGACACTCAAGTTTCCTGCTGTATTAGAGAATCAGAAGCAAGAGCGTGCTGCTTGCTTGCTCTAAAGCAGAGTGTGATCCATGAATGTGAACTATGCTGAGTGTTTCACTTCAGAAATGGAGTTAAATCCCAGGCTCTGTGTCTTCCTACAAGGACTACATCGTTTCAGGTAAGGGCAATCACTTTTCAGCTCAAACACACTACATCATTCACGAAGCTCACAAGTTTCTCATCTTAAATGACAATCATTGGATGTTAGAGGACCTGTGCTTTTTATCAATTTGAGAAGCTGATTTGGACTAGATATGGTCCGTTTGTGTAGCAAACACCGTTCTTTTGTTCTCAGCACACTCAAGTTTCATGCTCTCTTAGAGACTCTAGAAAGCTAGAGCGTGCTTCTTGCTCTAAAGCAGAGTGTGATCAATGCATGAGAACTCTGCTGTGTGTTTCACTTCAGAAATGGAGTTAAATCCAGGCTCTGAGTCTTCCTAAAAGGAAGACTTCGATTCAAGTAAGGGCAGTAACTTTACAGCTCAAACGAACTACATTGGTCACGAAGCTCACACGTTTCTCATCTTAACTGAAAAGCATTGGATGTTAGAGGACCTGTGGTTTGTTTCAGTTTCAGAAGCAGAGTTGAACTAGATTTGGTCCGTATGTGTAGGAAACACAGTTCTTTTTTTCTCAGCACACTCATGTTTCCTGCTCTATGAGAGACTCTGGAAAGCAATAGCAAGCTTCTTGCTCTAAAGCAGAGTGTGATCCATTGATGAGAACTCTGATGTGTGTTTACCTTCAGAAATGGACTTAAATCCCAGGCTCTGTGTCTTCCTACAAGCAAACTTCGTTTCAGGTAAGGACAGTCACTTTTCAGCTCAAACGAACTACATCGTTAACAAAGCTAACAAGTTTGCCATCATAACTGCCCAGCATTGGATGTTAGAGGCCCAGTGCTTTGTATCAGTTTCACAAGCAGATTTGGACTAGATATGGTCCGTATGTGTAGGAAACACCGTTCATTTGTTCTGTGCTAACTTATGTGTCTTGCTGTATTAGAGAATTCAGAAGCAAGAGCGTGCTTCTTGCTCTAAAGCAGAGTGTGATCCATGGATGAGAACTATGCTGTGTGTTTTACTTCAGAAATGGAGTTAAATCCCAGGCTCTGTGTCTTCCTACAAGCACTACTTCGTTTCAGGTAAGGGCAGTCACTTTTCAGCTCAAACGAACTACATCGTTCACGGAGCTCACACGTTCTCATCTTAAATGACAAGCATTGGATGTTAGAGGACCTGTGCTTTGTATCAATTTCAGAAGCTGAGTTGGACTAGATATGGTCCGTTTTTGTAGCAAACACCGTTCTTTTGTTCTAAGCACACTCACGTTTCATGCTGTCTTAGAGAATCTAGAAAGTAAGAGCGTGCTTCTTCCTCTAGAGCAGAGTTTGATCTATGGAAGAGAACTCTGCTGTGTGTTTCACTTCACAAAGTGAGTTCAATCCCAGGCTCTGTGTCTTCCTACAAGCAAGACTTCGTTTCACATATGGGCAGTCACTTTTCAGCTCAAATGAACTACATCGTTCACGAAGCTCACACGTTTCTCATCTAAACTGAGAAGCTTTGGATGTTAGAGGACCTTTGCTTTGTATCAATTTCAAGCAGAGTTGAACTAGATATGGTCTGTATGTATAGGCAACACTGTTCGTTTCTTCTCAGCACACACATTTCCTGCTCTATTAGAGACTCTAGAAAGCAAGAGAGTGCTTCTTGCTCTAAAGCAGAGTGTGATCCATGGAGGAGAACTGTGTTGTGTGTTTCCCTTCAGAAATGGAGTTAAATCCCAGGCTCTGTGTCTTGCTACAAGCAAGACTTCGTTTCAGGTAGGGGCAGTCACTTTTCAGCTCAAAGGAACTACATTGTCACGAAGCTAACAAGTTTCCCATCTTAACTACCAAGCATTGGATGTTAGAGGACCAGTGCTTTGTATCAGTTTCAGAAGCAGATTTGGACTAGATATGGTCCGTATGTGTAGGAAACACCGTTCTTTTGTTCTGAGCTCACTCAAGTTTCCTGCTGTATTAGAGAATTCAGAAGCAAGAGCGTGCTTCTTGCTCTAAAGCAGAGTGTGATCCATGGATGAGAACTATGCTGAGTGTTTCACTTCAGAAATGGAGTTAAATCCCAGGCTCTATGTCTTCCTACAAGCACTACTTCGTGTCCGGTAAGGGCAGTCACTTTTCAGCTCAAACGAACTACATCGCTCATGAAGCTCACAAGTTTCTCATCTTAAATGCCAAGCATTGGATGTTAGAGGACCTGTGCTTTGTAACAATTTCAGAAGCTGAGTTGGACTAGATATGGTCCGTTTGTGTAGCAAACACCGTTCTTTTGTTCTCAGCACAATCACGTTTCCTGCTGTCTTAGAGACTCTAGAAAGCTAGAGCGTGCTTCTTGCTCTAAAGCAGAGTGTGATCAATGGATGAGAACTCTGCTGTGTGTTTCACTTCAGAAATAGAGTTAAATCCCAGGCTCTGAGTCTTCCTTAAAGGAGGACTTCGATTCAAGTAAGGGCAGTTACTTTACAGCTCAAACGAACTACATCGGTCACGAAGCTCACACGTTTCTCATCTTGCCTGAAAAGCATTGAATGTTAGAGGACCTGTGGTTTGTTTCAGTTTCAGAAGTAGAGTTGGACTAGATATGGTCCGTATGTGTAGGAAACACCGTTCTTTTTTCTCAGCAAACTCACGTTTCCTGCTGTACTAGAGATTCTAGAATGCAAGAGCGTGCTTCTTGCTCTAAAGAGATTGTGATCCATGAATGAGAACTCTGCTGTGTGTTTCCCTTCAGAAATGGAGTTAAATCCCAGGCTCTGTGTCTTCCTACAAGCAAATTTCGTTTCAGGTAAGGACAGTCACTTTTCAGCTCAAACAAACTGCATCGTTAACAAAGCTAACAAGTTTGCCATCATAACTGCCCAGCATTGGATATTAGAGGCCCAGTGCTTTGTATCAGTTTCACAAGCAGAGTTGGACTAGATATCGTCCATATGTGTAGGAAACACCGTTCATTTGTTCTGTGCTAACTCATGTTTCTTGCTGTATTAGAGAATTCAGAAGCAAGAGCGTGCTTCTTGTTCTAAAGCAGAGTGTGATCCATGGATGAGAACTATGCTGAGTGTTTCACTTCAGAAATGGAGTTAAATCCCAGGCTCTGTGTCTTCCTACAAGCACTACTTCGTTTAAGGTAAGGGCAGTCACTTTTCAGCTCAAATGAACTACATCGTTCACGAAGCTCACACGTTTCTCATCTTAAATGACAAGCATTGGATGTTAGAGGACCTGTGCTTTGTATCAATTTCAGAAGCTGAGTTGGACTAGATATGGTCTGTTTTTGTAGCAAACACCGTTCTTTTGTTCTAAGCACACTCACGTTTCATGCTGTCTTAGAGAATCTAGAAAGTAAGAGCGTGCTTCTTCCTCTAGAGCATAGTTTGATCTATGGAAGAGAACTCTGCTGTGTGTTTCACTTCATAAAGTGAGTTCAATCCCAGGCTCTGTGTCTTCCTACAAGCAAGACTTCGTTTCAAGTAAGGGCAGTCACTTTTCAGCTCAAATGAACTACATCGTTCACGAAGCTCACACGTTTCTCATCTAAACTGAGAAGTTTGGATGTTAGAGGACCTTTGCTTTGTATCAATTTCAAGCAGAGTTGAACTAGATATGGTCTGTATGTATAGGCAACACTGTTCGTTTCTTCTCAGCACACTAACGTTTCCTGCTGTATTAGAGACTCTAGAAAGCAAGAGAGTGCTTCTTGCTCTAAAGCAGAGTGTGATCCATGGAGGAGAACTGTGTTGTGTGTTTCCCTTCAGAAATGGAGTTAAATCCCAGGCTCTGTGTCTTGCTACAAGCAAGACTTCGTTTCAGGTAGGGGCAGTCACTTTTCAGCTCAAAGGAACTACATTGTCACGAAGCTAACAAGTTTCCTATCTTAACTACCAAGCATTGGATGTTAGAGGACCAGTGCTTTGTATCAGTTTCAGAAGCAGATTTGGACTAGATATGGTCCGTATGTGTAGGAAACACCGTTCTTTTGTTCTGAGCTCACTCAAGTTTCCTGCTGTATTAGAGAATTCAGAAGCAAGAGCGTGCTTCTTGCTCTAAAGCAGAGTGTGATCCATGGATGAGAACTATGCTGAGTGTTTCACTTCAGAAATGGAGTTAAATCACAGGCTCTATGTCTTCCTACAAGCACTACTTCGTTTCAGGTAAGAGCAGTCACTTTTCAGCTCAAACGCACTACATCGCTCATGAAGCTCACAAGTTTCTCATCTTAAATGCCAAGCATTGGATGTTAGAGAACCTGTGCTTTGTAACAATTTCAGAAGCTGAGTTGGACTAGATATGGTCCGTTTGTGTAGCAAACACCGTTCTTTTGTTCTCAGCACCCTCACATTTCCTGCTGTCTTAGAGACTCTAGAAAGCTAGAGCATGCTTCTTGCTCTAAAGCAGAGTGTGATCAATGGATGAGAACTCTGCTGTGTGTTTCACTTCAGAAATAGAGTTAAATCCCAGGCTCTGAGTCTTCCTAAAAGGAGGACTTCGATTCAAGTAAGGGCAGTTACTTTACAGCTCAAACGAACTACATTGGTCACGAAGCTCACACGTTTCTCATCTTGCCTGAAAAGCATTGAATGTTAGAGGACCTGTGGTTTGTTTCAGTTTCAGAAGCAGAGTTGATCTAGATTTGGTCCGTATGTGTAGGAAACACAGTTCTGTTTTTCTCAGCACAATCAAGTTTCCTGCTCTATGAGAGACTCTGGAAAGCAATAGCGAGCTTCTTGCTCTAAAGCAGAGTGTGATCCATTGATGAGAACTCTGCTGTGTGTTTCCCTTCAGAAATGGAGTTAAATCCCAGGCTCTGTGTCTTCCTACAATCAATACTTCATTTCAGGTAAGGGCAGTCACTTTTCAGCTCAAACGAACTACATCGTTCACGAAGCTAACAAGTTTCCCATCTTAACTGACAAGCATTGGTTTAGAGGACCAGTGCTTTTTATCAGTTTCAGAAGCAGAGTTGGACTAGATATGGTCCGTATGTGTAGGAAACACCGTTCTTTTTTCTCAGCAAACTCACGTTTCCTGCTGTACTAGAGACTCTAGAATGCAAGAGCGTGCTTCTTGCTCTAAAGCAGATTGTGATCCATGAATGAGAACTCTGCTGTGTGTTTCCCTTCAGAAATGGAGTTAAATCCCAGGCTCTGTGTCTTCCTACAAGCAAACTTCGTTTCAGGTAAGGACAGTCACTTTTCAGCTCAAACAAACTGCATCGTTAACAAAGCTAACAAGTTTGCCATCATAACTGCCCAGCATTGGATATTAGAGGCCCAGTGTTTTGTATCAGTTTCACAAGCAGAGTTGGACTAGATATCGTCCATATGTGTAGGAAACACCGTTCATTTGTTCTGTGCTAACTCATGTTTCTTGCTGTATTAGAGCATTCAGAAGCAAGAGCGTGCTTCTTACTCTAAAGCAGAGTGTGATCCATGGATGAGAACTATGCTGTGTGTTTTACTTCAGAAATGGTGTTAAATCCCAGGCTCTGTGTCTTCCTACAAGCACTAATTCGTTTCAGGTAAGGGCAGTCACTTTTCAGCTCAAACGAACTACATCGTTCACGAAGCTCACACGTTTCTCATCTTAAATGACAAGCATTGGATGTTAGAGGACCTGTGCTTTGTATCAATTTCAGAAGCTGAGTTGGACTAGATATGGTCCGTTTTTGTAGCAAACACCGTTCTTTTGTTCTAAGCACACTCACGTTTCATGCTGTCTTAGAGAATCTAGAAAGTAAGAGCGTGCTTCTTCCTCTAGAGCAGAGTTTGATCTATGGAAGAGAACTCTGCTGTGTGTTTCACTTCACAATGTGAGTTCAATCCCAGGCTCTGTGTCTTCCTACAAGCAAGACTTCGTTTCAAGTAAGGGCAGTCACTTTTCAGCTCAAATGAACTACATCGTTCACGAAGCTCACACGTTTCTCATCTAAACTGAGAAGCTTTGGATGTTAGAGGACCTTTGCTTTGTATCAATTTCAAGCAGAGTTGAACTAGATATGGTCTGTATGTATAGGCAACACTGTTCGTTTCTTCTCAGCACACTAACGTTTCCTGCTGTATTAGAGACTCTAGAAAGCAAGAGAGTGCTTCTTGGTCTAAAGCAGAGTGTGATCCATGGGGGAGAACAGTGTTGTGTGTTTCCCTTCAGAAATGGAGTTAAATCCCAGGCTCTGTGTCTTGCTACAAGCAAGACTTCGTTTCAAGTAGAGGCAGTCACTTTTCAGCTCAAAGGAACTACATCGCTCATGAAGCTAACAAGTTTCCCATCTTAACTACCAAGCATTGGATGTTAGAGGACCAGTGCTTTGTATCAGTTTCAGAAGCAGAGTTGGACTAGATATGGTCCGTTTGTGTAGCAAACACCGTTCTTTTGTTCTCAGCACACTCACGTTACCTGCTGTCTTAGAGACTCTAGAAAGCTAGAGCGTGCTTCTTGCTCTAAAGCAGAGTGTGATCAATGGATGAGAACTCTGCTTTGTGTTTCACTTCAGAAATGGAGTTAAATCCCAGGCTCTGAGTCTTCCTAAAAGGAGGACTTCGATTCAAGTAAGGGCAGTTACTTTACAGCTCAAACGAACTACATTGGTCACGAAGCTCACACGTTTCTCATCTTGCCTGAAAAGCATTGAATGTTAGAGGACCTGTGGTTTGTTTCAGTTTCAGAAGCAGAGTTGAACTAGATTTGGTCCGTATGTGTAGGAAACACAGTTCTCTTTTTCTCAGCACACTCAAGTTTCCTGCTCTATGAGAGACTCTGGAAAGCAATAGCGAGCTTCTTGCTCTAAAGCAGAGTGTGATCCATTGATGAGAACTCTGCTGTGTGTTTCCCTTCAGAAATGGAGTTAAATCCCAGGCTCTGTGTCTTCCTACAATCAATACTTCATTTCAGGTAAGGGCAGTCACTTTTCAGCTCAAACGAACTACATCGTTCACGAAGCTAACAAGTTTCCCATCTTAAATGACAAGCATTGGTTTAGAGGACCAGTGCTTTTTATCAGTTTCAGAAGCAGAGTTGGACTAGATATGGTCCGTATGTGTAGGAAACACCGTTCTTTTTTCTCAGCAAACTCACGTTTCCTGCTGTACTAGAGACTCTAGAATGCAAGAGCGTGCTTCTTGCTCTAAAGCAGATTGTGATCCATGAATGAGAACTCTGCTGTGTGTTTCCCTTCAGAAATGGAGTTAAATCCCAGGCTCTGTGTCTTCCTACAAGCAAACTTCGTTTCAGGTAAGGACAGTCACTTTTCAGCTCAAACAAACTGCATCGTTAACAAAGCTAACAAGTTTGCCATCATAACTGCCCAGCATTGGATGTTAGAGGCCCAGTGTTTTGTATCAGTTTCACAAGCAGAGTTGGACTAGATATCGTCCATATGTGTAGGAAACACCGTTCATTTGTTCTGTGCTAACTCATGTTTCTTGCTGTATTAGAGCATTCAGAAGCAAGAGCGTGCTTCTTACTCTAAAGCAGAGTGTGATCCATGGATGAGAACTATGCTGTGTGTTTTACTTCAGAAATGGTGTTAAATCCCAGGCTCTGTGTCTTCCTACAAGCACTAATTCGTTTCAGGTAAGGGCAGTCACTTTTCAGCTCAAACGAACTACATCGTTCACGAAGCTCACACGTTTCTCATCTTAAATGACAAGCATTGGATGTTAGAGGACCTGTGCTTTGTATCAATTTCAGAAGCTGAGTTGGACTAGATATGGTCCGTTTTTGTAGCAAACACCGTTCTTTTGTTCTAAGCACACTCACGTTTCATGCTGTCTTAGAGAATCTAGAAAGTAAGAGCGTGCTTCTTCCTCTAGAGCAGAGTTTGATCTATGGAAGAGAACTCTGCTCTGTGTTTCACTTCACAATGTGAGTTCAATCCCAGGCTCTGTGTCTTCCTACAAGCAAGACTTCGTTTCAAGTAAGGGCAGTCACTTTTCAGCTCAAATGAACTACATCGTTCACGAAGCTCACACGTTTCTCATCTAAACTGAGAAGCTTTGGATGTTAGAGGACCTTTGCTTTGTATCAATTTCAAGCAGAGTTGAACTAGATATGGTCTGTATGTATAGGCAACACTGTTCGTTTCTTCTCAGCACACTAACGTTTCCTGCTGTATTAGAGACTCTAGAAAGCAAGAGAGTGCTTCTTGGTCTAAAGCAGAGTGTGATCCATGGGGGAGAACAGTGTTGTGTGTTTCCCTTCAGAAATGGAGTTAAATCCCAGGCTCTGTGTCTTGCTACAAGCAAGACTTCGTTTCAAGTAGAGGCAGTCACTTTTCAGCTCAAAGGAACTACATCGCTCATGAAGCTAACAAGTTTCCCATCTTAACTACCAAGCATTGGATGTTAGAGGACCAGTGCTTTGTATCAGTTTCAGAAGCAGAGTTGGACTAGATATGGTCCGTTTGTGTAGCAAACACCGTTCTTTTGTTCTCAGCACACTCACGTTACCTGCTGTCTTAGAGACTCTAGAAAGCTAGAGCGTGCTTCTTGCTCTAAAGCAGAGTGTGATCAATGGATGAGAACTCTGCTTTGTGTTTCACTTCAGAAATGGAGTTAAATCCCAGGCTCTGAGTCTTCCTAAAAGGAGGACTTCGATTCAAGTAAGGGCAGTTACTTTACAGCTCAAACGAACTACATTGGTCACGAAGCTCACACGTTTCTCATCTTGCCTGAAAAGCATTGAATGTTAGAGGACCTGTGGTTTGTTTCAGTTTCAGAAGCAGAGTTGAACTAGATTTGGTCCGTATGTGTAGGAAACACAGTTCTCTTTTTCTCAGCACACTCAAGTTTCCTGCTCTATGAGAGACTCTGGAAAGCAATAGCGAGCTTCTTGCTCTAAAGCAGAGTGTGATCCATTGATGAGAACTCTGCTGTGTGTTTCCCTTCAGAAATGGAGTTAAATCCCAGGCTCTGTGTCTTCCTACAATCAATACTTCATTTCAGGTAAGGGCAGTCACTTTTCAGCTCAAACGAACTACATCGTTCACGAAGCTAACAAGTTTCCCATCTTAAATGACAAGCATTGGTTTAGAGGACCAGTGCTTTTTATCAGTTTCAGAAGCAGAGTTGGACTAGATATGGTCCGTATGTGTAGGAAACACCGTTCTTTTTTCTCAGCAAACTCACGTTTCCTGCTGTACTAGAGACTCTAGAATGCAAGAGCGTGCTTCTTGCTCTAAAGCAGATTGTGATCCATGAATGAGAACTCTGCTGTGTGTTTCCCTTCAGAAATGGAGTTAAATCCCAGGCTCTGTGTCTTCCTACAAGCAAACTTCGTTTCAGGTAAGGACAGTCACTTTTCAGCTCAAACAAACTGCATCGTTAACAAAGCTAACAAGTTTGCCATCATAACTGCCCAGCATTGGATGTTAGAGGCCCAGTGCTTTGTATCAGTTTCACAAGCAGAGTTGGACTAGATATTGTCCATATGTGTAGGAAACACCGTTCATTTGTTCTGTGCTAACTCATGTTTCTTGCTGATTAGAGAATTCAGAAGCAAGAGCGTGCTTCTTGCTCTAAAGCAGAGTGTGATCCATGGATGAGAACTATGCTGTGTGTTTTACTTCAGAAATGGAGTTAAATCCCAGGCTCTGTGTCTTCCTACAAGCACTACTTCGTTTCAGGTAAGGGCAGTCACTTTTCAGCTCAAACGAACTACATCGTTCACGAAGCTCACACGTTTCTCATCTTAAATGACAAGCATTGGATGTTAGAGGACCTGTGCTTTGTATCAATTTCAGAAGCTGAGTTGGACTAGATATGGTCCGTTTTTGTAGCAAACACCGTTCTTTTGTTCTAAGCACACTCACGTTTCATGCTGTCTTATAGAATCTAGAAAGTAAGAGCGTGCTTCTTCCTCTAGAGCAGAGTTTGATCTATGGAAGAGAACTCTGCTGTGTGTTTCACTTCACAAAGTGAGTTCAATCCCAGGCTCTGTGTCTTCCTACAAGCAAGACTTCGTTTCAAGTAAGGGCAGTCACTTTTCAGCTCAAATGAACTACATCGTTCACGAAGCTCACACGTTTCTCATCTTTTCTGAGAGGCATTGGATGTTAGAGGTCCTTTGCTTTGTATCAATTTCAAGCAGAGTTGAACTAGATATTGTCCGTATGTACAGGAAGCAAGGTTCTTTTCTTCTGAGGACACTCAAGTTTCCTGCTGTATTAGAGAATCAGAAGCAAGAGCGTGCTGCTTGCTCTAAAGCAGAGTGTGATCCATGGATGTGAACTATGCTGAGTGTTTCACTTCAGAAATGGAGTTAAATCCCAGGCTCTGTGTCTTCCTACAAGGACTACATCGTTTCAGGTAAGGGCAGTCACTTTTCAGCTCAAACACACTACATCATTCACGAAGCTCACAAGTTTCTCATCTTAAATGACAATCATTGGATGTTAGAGGACCTGTGCTTTTTATCAATTTGAGAAGCTGATTTGGACTAGATATGGTCCGTTTGTGTAGCAAACACCGTTCTTTTGTTCTCAGCACACTCACGTTTCATGCTCTCTTAGAGACTCTAGAAAGCTAGAGCGTGCTTCTTGCTCTAAAGCAGAGTGTGATCAATGCATGAGAACTCTGCTGTGTGTTTCACTTCAGAAATGGAGTTAAATCCAGGCTCTGAGTCTTCCTAAAAGGAAGACTTCGATTCAAGTAAGGGCAGTAACTTTACAGCTCAAACGAACTACATTGGTCACGAAGCTCACACGTTTCTCATCTTAACTGAAAAGCATTGGATGTTAGAGGACCTGTGGTTTGTTTCAGTTTCAGAAGCAGAGTTGAACTAGATTTGGTCCGTATGTGTAGGAAACACAGTTCTTTTTTTCTCAGCACACTCATGTTTCCTGCTCTATGAGAGACTCTGGAAAGCAATAGCAAGCTTCTTGCTCTAAAGCAGAGTGTGATCCATTGATGAGAACTCTGATGTGTGTTTACCTTCAGAAATGGACTTAAATCCCAGGCTCTGTGTCTTCCTACAAGCAAACTTCGTTTCAGGTAAGGACAGTCACTTTTCAGCTCAAACGAACTACATCGTTAACAAAGCTAACAAGTTTGCCATCATAACTGCCCAGCATTGGATGTTAGAGGCCCAGTGCTTTGTATCAGTTTCACAAGCAGATTTGGACTAGATATGGTCCGTATGTGTAGGAAACACCGTTCATTTGTTCTGTGCTAACTTATGTTTCTTGCTGTATTAGAGAATTCAGAAGCAAGAGCGTGCTTCTTGCTCTAAAGCAGAGTGTGATCCATGGATGAGAACTATGCTGTGTGTTTTACTTCAGAATTGGAGTTAAATCCCAGGCTCTGTGTCTTCCTACAAGCACTACTTCGTTTCAGATAAGTGCAGTCACTTTTCAGCTCAAACGAACTACATCGTTCACGAAGCTCACACGTTTCTCATCTTAAATGACAAGCATTGGATGTTAGAGGCCCAGTGCTTTGTATCAATTTCAGAAGCTGAGTTGGACTAGATATGGTCCGTTTTTGTAGCAAACACCGTTCTTTTGTTCTAAGCACACTCACGTTTCATGCTGTCTTAGAGAATCTAGAAAGTAAGAGCGTGCTTCTGCCTCTAGAGCAGAGTTTGATCTATGGAAGAGAACTCTGCTGTGTGTTTCACTTCACAAAGTGAGTTCAATCCCAGGCTCTGTGTCTTCCTACAAGCAAGACTTCGTTTCAAGTATGGGCAGTCACTTTTCAGCTCAAATGAACTACATCGTTCAAGAAGCTCACACGTTTCTCATCTAAACTGAGAAGCTTTGGATGTTAGAGGACCTTTGCTTTGTATCAATTTCAAGCAGAGTTGAACTAGATATGGTCTGTATGTATAGGCAACACTGTTTGTTTCTTCTCAGCACACTAACATTTCCTGCTGTATTAGAGACTCTAGAAAGCAAGAGAGTGCTTCTTGCTCTAAAGCAGAGTGTGATCCATGGAGGAGAACTGTGTTGTGTGTTTCCCTTCAGAAATGGAGTTAAATCCCAGGCTCTGTGTCTTGCTACAAGCAAGACTTCGTTTCAGGTAGGGGCAGTCACTTTTCAGCTCAAAGGAACTACATTGTCACGAAGCTAACAAGTTTCCCATCTTAACTACCAAGCATTGGATGTTAGAGGACCAGTGCTTTGTATCAGTTTCAGAAGCAGATTTGGACTAGATATGGTCCGTAAGTGTAGGAAACACCGTTCTTTTGTTCTGAGCTCACTCAAGTTTCCTGCTGTATTAGAGAATTCAGAAGCAAGAGCGTGCTTCTTGCTCTAAAGCAGAGTGTGATCCATGGATGAGAACTATGCTGAGTGTTTCACTTCAGAAATGGAGTTAAATCCCAGGCTCTATGTCTTCCTACAAGCACTACTTCGTGTCCGGTAAGGGCAGTCACTTTTCAGCTCAAACGAACTACATCGCTCATGAAGCTCACAAGTTTCTCATCTTAAATGCCAAGCATTGGATGTTAGAGGACCTGTGCTTTGTAACAATTTCAGAAGCTGAGTTGGACTAGATATGGTCCGTTTGTGTAGCCAACACCGTTCTTTTGTTCTCAGCACACTCACGTTTCCTGCTGTCTTAGAGACTCTAGAAAGCTAGAGCGTGCTTCTTGCTCTAAAGCAGAGTGTGATCAATGGATGAGAACTCTGCTGTGTGTTTCACTTCAGAAATAGAGTTAAATCCCAGGCTCTGAGTCTTCCTTAAAGGAGGACTTCGATTCAAGTAAGGGCAGTTACTTTACAGCTCAAACGAACTACATCGGTCACGAAGCTCACACGTTTCTCATCTTGCCTGAAAAGCATTGAATGTTAGAGGACCTGTGGTTTGTTTCAGTTTCAGAAGTAGAGTTGGACTAGATATGGTCCGTATGTGTAGGAAACACCGTTCTTTTTTCTCAGCAAACTCACGTTTCCTGCTGTACAAGAGACTCTAGAATGCAAGAGCGTGCTTCTTGCTCTAAAGAGATTGTGATCCATGAATGAGAACTCTGCTGTGTGTTTCCCTTCAGAAATGGAGTTAAATCCCAGGCTCTGTGTCTTCCTACAAGCAAATTTCGTTTCAGGTAAGGACAGTCAGTTTCAGCTCAAACAAACTGCATCGTTAACAAAGCTAACAAGTTTGCCATCATAACTGCCCAGCATTGGATATTAGAGGCCCAGTGCTTTGTATCAGTTTCACAAGCAGAGTTGGACTAGATATCGTCCATATGTGTAGGAAACACCGTTCATTTGTTCTGTGCTAACTCATGTTTCTTGCTGTATTAGAGAAGTCAGAAGAGAGAGCGTGCTTCTGGTTCTAAAGCAGAGTGTGATCCATGGATGAGAACTATGCTGTGTGTTTTACTTCAGAAATGGAGTTAAATCCCAGGCTCTGTGTCTTCCTACAAGCACTACTTCGTTTCAGGTAAGGGCAGTCACTTTTCAGCTCAAATGAACTACATCGTTCACGAAGCTCACACGTTTCTCATCTTAAATGACAAGCATTGGATGTTAGAGGACCTGTGCTTTGTATCAATTTCAGAAGCTGAGTTGGACTAGATATGGTCCGTTTTTGTAGCAAACACCGTTCTTTTGTTCTAAGCACACTCACGTTTCATGCTGTCTTAGAGAATCTAGAAAGTAAGAGCGTGCTTCTTCCTCTAGAGCATAGTTTGATCTATGGAAGAGAACTCTGCTGTGTGTTTCACTTCATAAAGTGAGTTCAATCCCAGGCTCTGTGTCTTCCTACAAGCAAGACTTCGTTTCAAGTAAGGGCAGTCACTTTTCAGCTCAAATGAACTACATCGTTCACGAAGCTCACACGTTCCTCATCTAAACTGAGAAGCTTTGGATGTTAGAGGACCTTTGCTTTGTATCAATTTCAAGCAGAGTTGAACTAGATATGGTCTGTATGTATAGGCAACACTGTTCGTTTCTTCTCAGCACACTAACGTTTCCTGCTGTATTAGAGACTCTAGAAAGCAAGAGAGTGCTTCTTGCTCTAAAGCAGAGTGTGATCCATGGAGGAGAACTGTGTTGTGTGTTTCCCTTCAGAAATGGAGTTAAATCCCAGGCTCTGTGTCTTGCTACAAGCAAGACTTCGTTTCAGGTAGGGGCAGTCACTTTTCAGCTCAAAGGAACTACATTGTCACGAAGCTAACAAGTTTCCTATCTTAACTACCAAGCATTGGATGTTAGAGGACCAGTGCTTTGTATCAGTTTCAGAAGCAGATTTGGACTAGATATGGTCCGTATGTGTAGGAAACACCGTTCTTTTGTTCTGAGCTCACTCAAGTTTCCTGCTGTATTAGAGAATTCAGAAGCAAGAGCGTGCTTCTTGCTCTAAAGCAGAGTGTGATCCATGGATGAGAACTATGCTGAGTGTTTCACTTCAGAAATGGAGTTAAATCACAGGCTCTATGTCTTCCTACAAGCACTACTTCGTTTCTGGTAAGAGCAGTCACTTTTCAGCTCAAACGCACTACATCGCTCATGAAGCTCACAAGTTTCTCATCTTAAATGCCAAGCATTGGATGTTAGAGAACCTGTGCTTTGTAACAATTTCAGAAGCTGAGTTGGACTAGATATGGTCCGTTTGTGTAGCAAACACCGTACTTTTGTTCTCAGCACCCTCACCTTTCCTGCTGTCTTAGAGACTCTAGAAAGCTAGAGTGTGCTTCTTGCTCTAAAGCAGAGTGTGATCAATGGATGAGAACTCTGCTGTGTGTTTCACTTCAGAAATAGAGTTAAATCCCAGGCTCTGAGTCTTCCTAAAAGGAGGACTTCGATTCAAGTAAGGGCAGTTACTTTACAGCTCAAACGAACTACATTGGTCATGAAGCTCACACGTTTCTCATCTTGCCTGAAAAGCATTGAATGTTAGAGGACCTGTGGTTTGTTTCAGTTTCAGAAGCAGAGTTGATCTAGATTTGGTCCGTATGTGTAGGAAACACAGTTCTGTTTTTCTCAGCACACTCAAGTTTCCTGCTCTATGAGAGACTCTGGAAAGCAATAGCGAGCTTCTTGCTCTAAAGCAGAGTGTGATCCATGGAGGAGAACTGTGTTGTGTGTTTCCCTTCAGAAATGGAGTTAAATCCCAGGCTCTGTGTCTTGCTACAAGCAAGACTTCGTTTCAAGTAGGGGCAGTCACTTTTCAGCTCAAAGGAACTACATCACTCATGAAGCTAACAAGTTTCCCATCTTAACTACCAAGCATTGGATGTTAGAGGACCAGTGCTTTGTATCAGTTTCAGAAGCAGATTTGGACTAGATATGGTCCGTTTGTGTAGCAAACACCGTTCTTTTGTTCTCAGCACACTCACGTTACCTGCTGTCTTAGAGACTCTAGAAAGCTAGAGCGTGCTTCTTGCTCTAAAGCAGAGTGTGATCAATGGATGTGAACTATGCTGAGTGTTTCACTTCAGAAATGGAGTTAAATCCCAGGCTCTGTGTCTTCCTACAAGGACTACATCGTTTCAGGTAAGGGCAGTCACTTTTCAGCTCAAACACACTACATCATTCACGAAGCTCACAAGTTTCTCATCTTAAATGACAATCATTGGATGTTAGAGGACCTGTGCTTTTTATCAATTTGAGAAGCTGATTTGGACTAGATATGGTCCGTTTGTGTAGCAAACACCGTTCTTTTGTTCTCAGCACACTCACGTTTCATGCTCTCTTAGAGACTCTAGAAAGCTAGAGCGTGCTTCTTGCTCTAAAGCAGAGTGTGATCAATGCATGAGAACTCTGCTGTGTGTTTCACTTCAGAAATGGAGTTAAATCCAGGCTCTGAGTCTTCCTAAAAGGAAGACTTCGATTCAAGTAAGGGCAGTAACTTTACAGCTCAAACGAACTACATTGGTCACGAAGCTCACACGTTTCTCATCTTAACTGAAAAGCATTGGATGTTAGAGGACCTGTGGTTTGTTTCAGTTTCAGAAGCAGAGTTGAACTAGATTTGGTCCGTATGTGTAGGAAACACAGTTCTTTTTTTCTCAGCACACTCATGTTTCCTGCTCTATGAGAGACTCCTGAAAGCAATAGCAAGCTTCTTGCTCTAAAGCAGAGTGTGATCCATTGATGAGAACTCTGATGTGTGTTTACCTTCAGAAATGGACTTAAATCCCAGGCTCTGTGTCTTCCTACAAGCAAACTTCGTTTCAGGTAAGGACAGTCACTTTTCAGCTCAAACGAACTACATCGTTAACAAAGCTAACAAGTTTGCCATCATAACTGCCCAGCATTGGATGTTAGAGGCCCAGTGCTTTGTATCAGTTTCACAAGCAGATTTGGACTAGATATGGTCCGTATGTGTAGGAAACACCGTTCATTTGTTCTGTGCTAACTTATGTTTCTTGCTGTATTAGAGAATTCAGAAGCAAGAGCGTGCTTCTTGCTCTAAAGCAGAGTGTGATCCATGGATGAGAACTATGCTGTGTGTTTTACTTCAGAAATGGAGTTAAATCCCAGGCTCTGTGTCTTCCTACAAGCACTACTTCGTTTCAGATAAGTGCAGTCACTTTTCAGCTCAAACGAACTACATCGTTCACGAAGCTCACACGTTTCTCATCTTAAATGACAAGCATTGGATGTTAGAGGCCCAGTGCTTTGTATCAATTTCAGAAGCTGAGTTGGACTAGATATGGTCCGTTTTTGTAGCAAACACCGTTCTTTTGTTCTAAGCACACTCACGTTTCATGCTGTCTTAGAGAATCTAGAAAGTAAGAGCGTGCTTCTGCCTCTAGAGCAGAGTTTGATCTATGGAAGAGAACTCTGCTGTGTGTTTCACTTCACAAAGTGAGTTCAATCCCAGGCTCTGTGTCTTCCTACAAGCAAGACTTCGTTTCAAGTATGGGCAGTCACTTTTCAGCTCAAATGAACTACATCGTTCACGAAGCTCACACGTTTCTCATCTAAACTGAGAAGCTTTGGATGTTAGAGGACCTTTGCTTTGTATCAATTTCAAGCAGAGTTGAACTAGATATGGTCTGTATGTATAGGCAACACTGTTTGTTTCTTCTCAGCACACTAACATTTCCTGCTGTATTAGAGACTCTAGAAAGCAAGAGAGTGCTTCTTGCTCTAAAGCAGAGTGTGATCCATGGAGGAGAACTGTGTTGTGTGTTTCCCTTCAGAAATGGAGTTAAATCCCAGGCTCTGTGTCTTGCTACAAGCAAGACTTCGTTTCAAGTAGGGGCAGTCACTTTTCAGCTCAAAGGAACTACATCACTCATGAAGCTAACAAGTTTCCCATCTTAACTACCAAGCATTGGATGTTAGAGGACCAGTGCTTTGTATCAGTTTCAGAAGCAGATTTGGACTAGATATGGTCCGTTTGTGTAGCAAACACCGTTCTTTTGTTCTCAGCACACTCACGTTACCTGCTGTCTTAGAGACTCTAGAAAGCTAGAGCGTGCTTCTTGCTCTAAAGCAGAGTGTGATCAATGGATGTGAACTATGCTGAGTGTTTCACTTCAGAAATGGAGTTAAATCCCAGGCTCTGTGTCTTCCTACAAGGACTACATCGTTTCAGGTAAGGGCAGTCACTTTTCAGCTCAAACACACTACATCATTCACGAAGCTCACAAGTTTCTCATCTTAAATGACAATCATTGGATGTTAGAGGACCTGTGCTTTTTATCAATTTGAGAAGCTGATTTGGACTAGATATGGTCCGTTTGTGTAGCAAACACCGTTCTTTTGTTCTCAGCACACTCACGTTTCATGCTCTCTTAGAGACTCTAGAAAGCTAGAGCGTGCTTCTTGCTCTAAAGCAGAGTGTGATCAATGCATGAGAACTCTGCTGTGTGTTTCACTTCAGAAATGGAGTTAAATCCAGGCTCTGAGTCTTCCTAAAAGGAAGACTTCGATTCAAGTAAGGGCAGTAACTTTACAGCTCAAACGAACTACATTGGTCACGAAGCTCACACGTTTCTCATCTTAACTGAAAAGCATTGGATGTTAGAGGACCTGTGGTTTGTTTCAGTTTCAGAAGCAGAGTTGAACTAGATTTGGTCCGTATGTGTAGGAAACACAGTTCTTTTTTTCTCAGCACACTCATGTTTCCTGCTCTATGAGAGACTCCTGAAAGCAATAGCAAGCTTCTTGCTCTAAAGCAGAGTGTGATCCATTGATGAGAACTCTGATGTGTGTTTACCTTCAGAAATGGACTTAAATCCCAGGCTCTGTGTCTTCCTACAAGCAAACTTCGTTTCAGGTAAGGACAGTCACTTTTCAGCTCAAACGAACTACATCGTTAACAAAGCTAACAAGTTTGCCATCATAACTGCCCAGCATTGGATGTTAGAGGCCCAGTGCTTTGTATCAGTTTCACAAGCAGATTTGGACTAGATATGGTCCGTATGTGTAGGAAACACCGTTCATTTGTTCTGTGCTAACTTATGTTTCTTGCTGTATTAGAGAATTCAGAAGCAAGAGCGTGCTTCTTGCTCTAAAGCAGAGTGTGATCCATGGATGAGAACTATGCTGTGTGTTTTACTTCAGAAATGGAGTTAAATCCCAGGCTCTGTGTCTTCCTACAAGCACTACTTCGTTTCAGATAAGTGCAGTCACTTTTCAGCTCAAACGAACTACATCGTTCACGAAGCTCACACGTTTCTCATCTTAAATGACAAGCATTGGATGTTAGAGGCCCAGTGCTTTGTATCAATTTCAGAAGCTGAGTTGGACTAGATATGGTCCGTTTTTGTAGCAAACACCGTTCTTTTGTTCTAAGCACACTCACGTTTCATGCTGTCTTAGAGAATCTAGAAAGTAAGAGCGTGCTTCTGCCTCTAGAGCAGAGTTTGATCTATGGAAGAGAACTCTGCTGTGTGTTTCACTTCACAAAGTGAGTTCAATCCCAGGCTCTGTGTCTTCCTACAAGCAAGACTTCGTTTCAAGTATGGGCAGTCACTTTTCAGCTCAAATGAACTACATCGTTCACGAAGCTCACACGTTTCTCATCTAAACTGAGAAGCTTTGGATGTTAGAGGACCTTTGCTTTGTATCAATTTCAAGCAGAGTTGAACTAGATATGGTCTGTATGTATAGGCAACACTGTTTGTTTCTTCTCAGCACACTAACATTTCCTGCTGTATTAGAGACTCTAGAAAGCAAGAGAGTGCTTCTTGCTCTAAAGCAGAGTGTGATCCATGGAGGAGAACTGTGTTGTGTGTTTCCCTTCAGAAATGGAGTTAAATCCCAGGCTCTGTGTCTTGCTACAAGCAAGACTTCGTTTCAGGTAGGGGCAGTCACTTTTCAGCTCAAAGGAACTACATTGTCACGAAGCTAACAAGTTTCCCATCTTAACTACCAAGCATTGGATGTTAGAGGACCAGTGCTTTGTATCAGTTTCAGAAGCAGATTTGGACTAGATATGGTCCGTAAGTGTAGGAAACACCGTTCTTTTGTTCTGAGCTCACTCAAGTTTCCTGCTGTATTAGAGAATTCAGAAGCAAGAGCGTGCTTCTTGCTCTAAAGCAGAGTGTGATCCATGGATGAGAACTATGCTGAGTGTTTCACTTCAGAAATGGAGTTAAATCCCAGGCTCTATGTCTTCCTACAAGCACTACTTCGTGTCCGGTAAGGGCAGTCACTTTTCAGCTCAAACGAACTACATCGCTCATGAAGCTCACAAGTTTCTCATCTTAAATGCCAAGCATTGGATGTTAGAGGACCTGTGCTTTGTAACAATTTCAGAAGCTGAGTTGGACTAGATATGGTCCGTTTGTGTAGCCAACACCGTTCTTTTGTTCTCAGCACACTCACGTTTCCTGCTGTCTTAGAGACTCTAGAAAGCTAGAGCGTGCTTCTTGCTCTAAAGCAGAGTGTGATCAATGGATGAGAACTCTGCTGTGTGTTTCACTTCAGAAATAGAGTTAAATCCCAGGCTCTGAGTCTTCCTTAAAGGAGGACTTCGATTCAAGTAAGGGCAGTTACTTTACAGCTCAAACGAACTACATCGGTCACGAAGCTCACACGTTTCTCATCTTGCCTGAAAAGCATTGAATGTTAGAGGACCTGTGGTTTGTTTCAGTTTCAGAAGTAGAGTTGGACTAGATATGGTCCGTATGTGTAGGAAACACCGTTCTTTTTTCTCAGCAAACTCACGTTTCCTGCTGTACTATAGACTCTAGAATGCAAGAGCGTGCTTCTTGCTCTAAAGAGATTGTGATCCATGAATGAGAACTCTGCTGTGTGTTTCCCTTCAGAAATGGAGTTAAATCCCAGGCTCTGTGTCTTCCTACAAGCAAACTTCGTTTCAGGTAAGGACAGTCACTTTTCAGCTCAAACAAACTGCATCGTTAACAAAGCTAACAAGTTTGCCATCATAACTGCCCAGCATTGGATATTAGAGGCCCAGTGCTTTGTATCAGTTTCACAAGCAGAGTTGGACTAGATATCGTCCATATGTGTAGGAAACACCGTTCATTTGTTCTGTGCTAACTCATGTTTCTTGCTGTATTAGAGAAGTCAGAAGCAAGAGCGTGCTTCTTGTTCTAAAGCAGAGTGTGATCCATGGATGAGAACTATGCTGTGTGTTTTACTTCAGAAATGGAGTTAAATCCCAGGCTCTGTGTCTTCCTACAAGCACTACTTCGTTTCAGGTAAGGGCAGTCACTTTTCAGCTCAAATGAACTACATCGTTCACGAAGCTCACACGTTTCTCATCTTAAATGACAAGCATTGGATGTTAGAGGACCTGTGCTTTGTATCAATTTCAGAAGCTGAGTTGGACTAGATATGGTCCGTTTTTGTAGCAAACACCGTTCTTTTGTTCTAAGCACACTCACGTTTCATGCTGTCTTAGAGAATCTAGAAAGTAAGAGCGTGCTTCTTCCTCTAGAGCATAGTTTGATCTATGGAAGAGAACTCTGCTGTGTGTTTCACTTCATAAAGTGAGTTCAATCCCAGGCTCTGTGTCTTCCTACAAGCAAGACTTCGTTTCAAGTAAGGGCAGTCACTTTTCAGCTCAAATGAACTACATCGTTCACGAAGCTCACACGTTCCTCATCTAAACTGAGAAGCTTTGGATGTTAGAGGACCTTTGCTTTGTATCAATTTCAAGCAGAGTTGAACTAGATATGGTCTGTATGTATAGGCAACACTGTTCGTTTCTTCTCAGCACACTAACGTTTCCTGCTGTATTAGAGACTCTAGAAAGCAAGAGAGTGCTTCTTGCTCTAAAGCAGAGTGTGATCCATGGAGGAGAACTGTGTTGTGTGTTTCCCTTCAGAAATGGAGTTAAATCCCAGGCTCTGTGTCTTGCTACAAGCAAGACTTCGTTTCAGGTAGGGGCAGTCACTTTTCAGCTCAAAGGAACTACATTGTCACGAAGCTAACAAGTTTCCTATCTTAACTACCAAGCATTGGATGTTAGAGGACCAGTGCTTTGTATCAGTTTCAGAAGCAGATTTGGACTAGATATGGTCCGTATGTGTAGGAAACACCGTTCTTTTGTTCTGAGCTCACTCAAGTTTCCTGCTGTATTAGAGAATTCAGAAGCAAGAGCGTGCTTCTTGCTCTAAAGCAGAGTGTGATCCATGGATGAGAACTATGCTGAGTGTTTCACTTCAGAAATGGAGTTAAATCACAGGCTCTATGTCTTCCTACAAGCACTACTTCGTTTCAGGTAAGAGCAGTCACTTTTCAGCTCAAACGCACTACATCGCTCATGAAGCTCACAAGTTTCTCATCTTAAATGCCAAGCATTGGATGTTAGAGAACCTGTGCTTTGTAACAATTTCAGAAGCTGAGTTGGACTAGATATGGTCCGTTTGTGTAGCAAACACCGTACTTTTGTTCTCAGCACCCTCACCTTTCCTGCTGTCTTAGAGACTCTAGAAAGCTAGAGTGTGCTTCTTGCTCTAAAGCAGAGTGTGATCAATGGATGAGAACTCTGCTGTGTGTTTCACTTCAGAAATAGAGTTAAATCCCAGGCTCTGAGTCTTCCTAAAAGGAGGACTTCGATTCAAGTAAGGGCAGTTACTTTACAGCTCAAACGAACTACATTGGTCACGAAGCTCACACGTTTCTCATCTTGCCTGAAAAGCATTGAATGTTAGAGGACCTGTGGTTTGTTTCAGTTTCAGAAGCAGAGTTGATCTAGATTTGGTCCGTATGTGTAGGAAACACAGTTCTGTTTTTCTCAGCACACTCAAGTTTCCTGCTCTATGAGAGACTCTGGAAAGCAATAGCGAGCTTCTTGCTCTAAAGCAGAGTGTGATCCATTGATGAGAACTCTGCTGTGTGTTTCCCTTCAGAATTGGAGTTAAATCCCAGGCTCCGTGTCTTCCTACAATCAATACTTCATTTCAGGTAAGGGCAGTCACTTTTCAGCTCAAACGAACTACATCGTTCACGAAGCTAACAAGTTTCCCATCTTAACTGACAAGCATTGGTTTAGAGGACCAGTGCTTTTTATCAGTTTCAGAAGCAGAGTTGGACTAGATATGGTCCGTATGTGTAGGAAACACCGTTCTTTTTTCTCAGCAAACTCACATTTCCTGCTGTACTAGAGACTCTAGAATGCAAGAGCGTGCTTCTTGCTCTAAAGCAGATTGTGAACCATGAATGAGAACTCTGCTGTGTGTTTCCCTTCAGAAATGGAGTTAAATCCCAGGCTCTGTGTCTTCCTACAAGCAAACTTCGTTTCAGGTAAGGACAGTCACTTTTCAGCTCAAACAAACTGCATCGTTAACAAAGCTAACAAGTTTGCCATCATAACTGCCCAGCATTGGATGTTAGAGGCCCAGTGCTTTGTATCAGTTTCACAAGCAGAGTTGGACTAGATATCGTCCATATGTGTAGGAAACACCGTTCATTTGTTCTGTGCTAACTCATGTTTCTTGCTCTATTAGAGCATTCAGAAGCAAGAGCGTGCTTCTTACTCTAAAGCAGAGTGTGATCCATGGATGAGAACTATGCTGTGTGTTTTACTTCAGAAATGGAGTTAAATCCCAGGCTCTGTGTCTTCCTACAAGCACTACTTCGTTTCAGGCAAGGGCAGTCACTTTTCAGCTCAAACGAACTACATCGTTCACGAAGCTCACACGTTTCTCATCTTAAATGACAAGCATTGGATGTTAGAGGACCTGTGCTTTGTATCAATTTCAGAAGCTGAGTTGGACTAGATATGGTCCGTTTTTGTAGCAAACACCGTTCTATTGTTCTAAGCACACTCACGTTTCATGCTGTCTTATAGAATCTAGAAAGTAAGAGCGTGCTTCTTCCTCTAGAGCAGAGTTTGATCTATGGAAGAGAACTCTGCTGTGTGTTTCACTTCACAAAGTGAGTTCAATCCCAGGCTCTGTGTCTTCCTACAAGCAAGACTTCGTTTCAAGTAAGGGCAGTCACTTTTCAGCTCACATGAACTACATCGTTCACGAAGCTCACACGTTTCTCATCTAAACTGAGAAGCTTTGGATGTTAGAGGACCTTTGCTTTGTATCAATTTCAAGCAGAGTTGAACTAGATATGGTCTGTATGTATAGGCAACACTGTTCGTTTCTTCTCAGCACACTAACGTTTCCTGCTGTATTAGAGACTCTAGAAAGCAAGAGAGTGCTTCTTGCTCTAAAGCAGAGTGTGATCCATGGAGGAGAACTGTGTTGTGTGTTTCCCTTCAGAAATGGAGTTAAATCCCAGGCTCTGTGTCTTGCTACAAGCAAGACTTCGTTTCAAGTAGGGGCAGTCACTTTTCAGCTCAAAGGAACTACATCACTCATGAAGCTAACAAGTTTCCCATCTTAACTACCAAGCATTGGATGTTAGAGGACCAGTGCTTTGTATCAGTTTCAGAAGCAGATTTGGACTAGATATGGTCCGTTTGTGTAGCAAACACCGTTCTTTTGTTCTCAGCACACTCACGTTACCTGCTGTCTTAGAGACTCTAGAAAGCTAGAGCGTGCTTCTTGCTCTAAAGCAGAGTGTGATCAATGGATGAGAACTCTGCTGTGAGTTTCACTTCAGAAATGGAGTTAAATCCCAGGCTCTGAGTCTTCCTAAAAGGAGGACTTCGATTCAAGTAAGGGCAGTTACTTTACAGCTCAAACGAACTACATTGGTCACGCAGCTCACACGTTTCTCATCTTGCCTGAAAAGCATTGAATGTTAGAGGACCTGTGGTTTGTTTCAGTTTCAGAAGCAGAGTTGAACTAGATTTGGTCCGTATGTGTAGGAAACACATTTCTGTTTTTCTCAGCACACTCAAGTTTCCTGCTCTATGAGAGACTCTGGAAAGCAATAGCGAGCTTCTTGCTCTAAAGCAGAGTGTGATCCATTGATGAGAACTCTGCTGTGTGTTTCCCTTCAGAAATGGAGTTAAATCCCAGGCTCTGTGTCTTCCTACAATCAATACTTCATTTCAGGTAAGGGCAGTCACTTTTCAGCTCAATAGAACTACATCGTTCACGAAGCTAACAAGTTTCCCATCTTAACTGACAAGCATTGGTTTAGAGGACCAGTGCTTTTTATCAGTTTCAGAAGCAGAGTTGGACTAGATATGGTCCGTATGTGTAGGAAACACCGTTCTTTTTTCTCAGCAAACTCACGTTTCCTGCTGTACTAGAGACTCTAGAATGCAAGAGCGTGCTTCTTGCTCTAAAGCAGATTGTGATCCATGAATGAGAACTCTGCTGTGTGTTTCCCTTCAGAAATGGAGTTAAATCCCAGGCTCTGTGTCTTCCTACAAGCAAACTTCGTTTCAGGTAAGGACAGTCACTTTTCAGCTCAAACAAACTGCATCGTTAACAAAGCTAACAAGTTTGCCATCATAACTGCCCAGCATTGGATGTTAGAGGCCCAGTGCTTTGTATCAGTTTCACAAGCAGAGTTGGACTAGATATCGTCCATATGTGTAGGAAACACCGTTCATTTGTTCTGTGCTAACTCATGTTTCTTGCTGTATTAGAGCATTCAGAAGCAAGAGCGTGCTTCTTGCTCTAAAGCAGAGTGTGATCCATGGATGAGAATTATGCTGTGTGTTTTACTTCAGAAATGGAGTTAAATCCCAGGCTCTGTGTCTTCCTAAAAGCACTACTTCGTTTCAGGTAAGGGCAGTCACTTTTCATCTCAAACGAACTACATCGTTCACGAAGCTCACACGTTTCTCATCTTAAATGACAAGCATTGGATGTTAGAGGACCTGTGCTTTGTATCAATTTCAGAAGCTGAGTTGGACTAGATATGGTCCGTTTTTGTAGCAAACACCGTTCTTTTGTTCTAAGCACACTCATGTTTGATGCTGTCTTAGAGAATCTAGAAAGTAAGAGCGTGCTTCTTCCTCTAGAGAAGAGTTTGATCTATGGAAGAGAACTCTGCTGTGTGTTTCACTTCACAAAGTGAGTTCAATCCCAGGCTCTGTGTCTTCCTACAAGCAAGACTTCGTTTCAAGTAAGGGCAGTCACTTTTCAGCTCAAATGAACTACATCGTTCACGAAGCTCACACGTTTCTCATCTAAACTGAGAAGCTTTGGATGTTAGAGGACCTTTGCTTTGTATCAATTTCAAGCAGTGTTGAACTAGATATGGTCTGTATGTATAGGCAACACTGTTCGTTTCTTCTCAGCACACTAACGTTTCCTGCTGTATTAGAGACTCTAGAAAGCAAGAGAGTGCTTCTTGCTCTAAAGCAGAGTGTGATCCATGGAGGAGAACTGTGTTGTGTGTTTCCCTTCAGAAATGGAGTTAAATCCCAGGCTCTGTGTCTTGCTACAAGCAAGACTTCGTTTCAAGTAGGGGCAGTCACTTTTCAGCTCAAAGGAACTACATCGCTCATGAAGCTAACAAGTTTCCCATCTTAACTACCAAGCATTGGATGTTAGAGGACCAGTGCTTTGTATCAGTTTCAGAAGCAGAGTTGGACTAGATATGGTCCGTTTGTGTAGCAAACACCGTTCTTTTGTTCTCAGCACACTCACGTTACCTGCTGTCTTAGAGACTCTAGAAAGCTAGAGCGTGCTTCTTGCTCTAAAGCAGAGTGTGATCAATGGATGAGAACTCTGCTGTGTGTTTCACTTCAGAAATAGAGTTAAATCCCAGGCTCTGAGTCTTCCTAAAAGGAGGACTTCGATTCAAGTAAGGGCAGTTACTTTACAGCTCAAACGAACTACATTGGTCACGAAGCTCACACGTTTCTCATCTTGCCTGAAAAGCATTGAATGTTAGAGGACCTGTGGTTTGTTTCAGTTTCAGAAGCAGAGTTGAACTAGATTTGGTCCGTATGTGTAGGAAACACAGTTCTTTTTTTCTCAGCACACTCACGTTTCCTACTCTATGAGAGACTCTGGAAAGCAATAGAGAGCTTCTTGCTCTAAAGCAGAGTGTGATCCATTGATGAGAACTCTGCTGTGTGTTTCCCTTCAGAAATGCAGTTAAATCCCAGGCTCTGTGTCTTCCTACAATCAATACTTCATTTCAGGTAAGGGCAGTCACTTTTCAGCTCAAACGAACTACATCGTTCACGAAGCTAACAAGTTTCCCATCATAAATGACAAGCATTGGTTTAGAGGACCAGTGCTTTTTATCAGTTTCAGAAGCAGAGTTGGACTAGATATGGTCCATATGTGTAGGAAACACCGTTCTTTTTTCTCAGCAAACTCACGTTTCCTGCTGTACTAGAGACTCTAGAATGCAAGAGCGTGCTTCTTGCTCTAAAGCAGATTGTGATCCATGAATGAGAACTCTGCTGTGTGTTTCCCTTCAGAAATGGAGTTAAATCCCAGGATCTGTGTCTTCCTACAAGCAAACTTCGTTTCAGGTAAGGACAGTCACTTTTCAGCTCAAACGAACTACATCGTTGACAAAGCTAATAAGTTTGCCATCTTAACTGCCAAGCATTGGATGTTAGAGGCCCCGTGCTCTGTATCAGTTTCACAAGCAGAGTTGGACTAGATATGGTCCGTATGTGTAGGAAACACCGTTCTTTTGTTCTGAGGTAACTCATGTTTCTTGCTGTATTAGAGAATTCAGAAGCAAGAGCGTGCTTCTTGCTCTAAAGCAGAGTGTGATCCATGGATGAGAACTATGCTGTGTGTTTTAATTCAGAAATGGAGTTAAATCCCAGGCTCTGTGTCTTCCTACAAGCACTACTTCGTTTCAGGCAAGGGCAGTCACTTTTCAGCTCAAACGAACTACATCGTTCACGAAGCTCACACGTTTCTCATCTTAAATGACAAGCATTGGATTTTAGAGGACCTTTGCTTTGTATCAAATTCAAGCAGAGTTGAACTAGATATGGTCCGTATGTATAGGATACACCGTTCGTTTCTTCTCAGCACACTCACGTTTCCTGCTGTATTAGAGACTCTGGAAAGCAAGAGAGAAGTTCTTGCTCTAAAGCAGAGTGTGATCCATTGATGAGAACTCTGCTGTGTGTTTCCCTTCAGAAATGGAGTTAAATCCCAGGCTCTGTGTCTTCCTACAAGCAATACTTCATTTCAGGTAAGGGCAGTCACTTTTCAGCTCAAACGAACTACATCGTTCACAAAGCTCACACGTTTCCCATCTTAACTGACAAGCATTGAATGTTAGAGGACCAGTGCTATGTATCAGTTTCAGAAGCAGAGTTGGACTAGATATGGTCCGTATGTGTAGGAAACACCGTTCATTTGTTCTCAGCACACTCAAGTTTCCTGCGCTCTTAGAGAATCTAGAAAGCTAGAGCGTGCTTCTTGCTCTAAAGCAGAGTGTGATCAATGGATGAGAACTCTGTTGTGTGTTTCCCTTCAGAAATGGAGTTAAATCCCTGGCTCTGAGTCTTCCTACATGCGAACTTCATTTCAGGTAAGGGCAGTTACTTTACAGCTCAAACGAACTAAATCGGTCACGAAGCTAACAAGATTCCCATCTTAACTGCCAAGCATTGGATGTTAGAGGACCAGTGCTTTGTATCAGTTTCAGAAGCAGAGTTGGACTAGATATGGTCTGTATGTGTAGGAAACACCGTTCTTTTGTTCTAGGCACACTCAATTTCCCTGCTGTATTAGAGACTCTAGAAGCAAGAGCGTGCTTCTTGCTCTAGAGCAGAGTGTGATCCATGGATGAGAACTGTTTTGTGTGTTTCCCTTCAGAAATGGAGTTAAATCCCAGGCTCTGTGTCTTCCTACAAGCACTACGTCGTTTCAGGTAAGGGCAATCACTTTTCAGCTCAAAGGAACTACATCGTTCACAAAGCTCACATGTTTCTCATCTTAAGTGACAAGCATTGGATGTTAGAGGACCTGGTCTTTGTATCAATTTCAGAAGCAGAGTTGGACTAGATATGGTCCGTATGTGTTGCAAACACCATTCCTTTGTTCTCAGCACACTGAAGTTTCATGCTGTCTTAGACAATCTAGAAAGCAAGAGCGTGCATATTGCTCCAAAGCATAGTGTGATCCATGGATGAGAACTCTGCTGTGTGTTTCCCATCTGAAATGGAGTTAAATCCCAGGCTCTGTGTCTTCCTACAAGCAAGACTTCGTTTCAGGTAAGGGCAGTCACTTTTCAGCTCAAACGAACTACATCGTTCACGAAGCTCACACGTTTCTCATCTTAAATGACAAGCATTGGATGTTAGAGGACCTGTGCTTTGTATCAATTTCAGAAGCAGAGTTGAACTAGATATGGTCCGTATGTGTAGCAAACACCGTTCTTTTGTTCTCAGCACAGTGAAGTTTCATGCTGTCTTAGACAATTTAGAAAGCAAGAGCGTGCTTCTTGCTCCAAAGCATAGTGTGATCCATGGATGAGATCTCTGCTGTGTGTTTCCCATCATCAATGGAGTTAAATCCCAGGCTCTGTGTCTTCCTGTAAGCAAGAATTCATTTCAAGTAAGGGCAGTCACTTTTCAGCTCAAATGAACTACATTGATCACGAAGCTCACACGTTTCTCATATTAAATGAAAAGCATTGGATGTTAGAGGACCTGTGCTTTGTTTCAGTTTCAGAAGCAGAGTTGAACTAGATTTGGTCCGTATGTGTAGGAAACACCATTCTTTTTTTCTCAGCACACTCACGTTTCCTGCTCTATTAGAGACTCTAGAAAGCAATAGCGTGCTTCTTGCTCTAAAGCAGAGTGTGTTTCATGGATGAGAACTGTGCTGTGTGATTCCCTTCAGAAATGGAGTTAAATCCCAGGCTCTTTGTCTTCCTACAAGCAATACTTCATTTCAGGTAAGGGCAGTCACTTTTCAGCTCAAAAGAACTACATCGTTCACAAAGCTCACACGTTTCTCATCTTTCCTGAGAGGCATTGGATGTTAGAGGTCCTTTGCTTTGTATCAATTTCAAGCAGAGTTGAACTAGATATTGTCCGGATGTACAGGAAGCAAGGTTCTTTTCTTCTGAGGACACTCAAGTTTCCTGCTGTATTAGAGAATCAGAAGCAAGAGCGTGCTTCTTGCTCTAAAGCAGAGTGTGATCCATGGATGTGAACTATGCTGAGTGTTTCACTTCAGAAATGGAGTTAGATCCCAGGCTCTGTGTCTTCCTACAAGGACTACTTCGTTTCAGGTAAGGGCAGTCTCTTTTCAGCTCAAACACACTACATCATTCACGAAGCTCACAAGTTTCTCATCTTAAATGACAATCATTGGATGTTAGAGGACCTGTGCTTTTTATCAATTTGAGAAGCTGATTTGGACTAGATATGGTCAGTTTGTGTAGCAAACACCGTTCTTTTGTTCTCAGCACACTCACGTTTCATGCTGTCTTAGAGACTCTAGAAAGCTAGAGCGTGCTTCTTGCTCTAAAGCAGAGTGTGATCAATGCATGAGAACTCTGCTGTGTGTTTCACTTCAGAAATGGATTTAAATCCAGGCTCTGAGTCTTCCTAAAAGGAAGACTTCGATTCCAGTAAGGGCAGTTACTTTACAGCTCAAACGAACTACATTGGTCACGCAGCTCACCCGTTTCTCATCTTAACTGAAAAGCATTGGATGTTAGAGGACCTGTGGTTTGTTTCAGTTTCAGAAGCAGAGTTGAACTAGATTTGGTCCGTATGTGTAGGATACAGGGTTCTTTTTTTCTCAGCACACTCATGTTTCCTGCTCTATGAGAGACTCTGGAAAGCAATAGCAAGCTTCTTGCTCTAAAGCAGAGTGTGATCCATTGATGAGAACTCTGATGTGTGTTTACCTTCAGAAATGGACTTAAATCCCAGGCTCTGTGTCTTCCTACAAGCAAACTTCGTTTCAGGTAAGGACAGTCACTTTTCAGCTCAAACGAACTACATCGTTAACAAAGCTAACAAGTTTGCCATCATAACTGCCCAGCATTGGATGTTAGAGGCCCAGTGCTTTGTATCAGTTTCACAAGCAGATTTGGACTAGATATGGTCCGTATGTGTAGGAAACACCGTTCATTTGTTCTGTGCTAACTTATGTTTCTTGCTGTATTAGAGAATTCAGAAGCAAGAGCGTGCTTCTTGCTCTAAAGCAGAGTGTGATCCATGGATGAGAACTATGCTGTGTGTTTTACTTCAGAAATG
Organism: Onychomys leucogaster; assembly: GCA_949786385.1. NCBI lineage: Eukaryota > Metazoa > Chordata > Mammalia > Rodentia > Cricetidae > Onychomys > Onychomys leucogaster. The sequence goes on from CATKUP010000047.1 coordinate 1,809,344, forward strand.
GAGTTAAATCCCAGGCTCTGTGTCTTCCTACAAGCAGTACTTCGTTTCAGATAAGGGCAGTCACTTTTCAGCTCAAATGAACTACATCGTTCTCGAAGCTCACACGTTTCTCATCTTAAATGACAAGCATTGGATGTTAGAGGCCCTGTGCTTTGTATCAATTTCAGAAGCTGAGTTGGACTAGATATGGTCCGTTTTTGTAGCAAACACCGTTCTTTTGTTCTAAGCACACTCACGTTTCATGCTGTCTTAGAGAATCTAGAAAGTAAGAGCCTGCTTCTTCCTCTAGAGAAGAGTTTGATCTATGGAAGAGAACTCTGCTGTGTGTTTCACTTCACAAAGTGAGGTCAATCCAAGGCTCTGTGTCTTCCTACAAGCAAGACTTTGTTTCAAGTAAGGGCAGTCACTTTTCAGCTCAAATGAACTACATCGTTCACAAAGCTCACACGTTTCTCATCTAAACTGAGAAGCTTGGGATGTTAGAGGACCTTTGCTTTGTATCAATTTCAAGCAGAGTTGAACTAGATATGGTCTGTATGTATAGGCAACACTGTTCGTTTCTTCTCAGCACACTAACATTTCCTGCTGTATTAGAGACTCTAGAAAGCAAGAGAGTGCTTCTTGCTCTAAAGCAGAGTGTGATCCATGGAGCAGAACTGTGTTGTGTGTTTCCCTTCAGAAATGGAGTTAAATCCCAGGCTCTGTGTCTTGCTACAAGCAAGACTTCGTTTCAGGTAGGGGCAGTCACTTTTCAGCTCAAAGGAACTACATTGTCACGAAGCTAACAAGTTTCCCATCTTAACTACCAAGCATTGGATGATAGAGGACCAGTGCTTTGTATCAGTTTCAGAAGCAGAGTTGGACTAGATATGGTCCGTATGTGTAGGAAACACCGTTCTTTTGTTCTGAGCTCACTCAAGTTTCCTGCTGTATTAGAGAATTCAGAAGCAAGAGCGTGCTTCTTGCTCTAAAGCAGAGTGTGATCCATGGATGAGAACTATGCTGAGTGTTTCACTTCAGAAATGGAGTTAAATCACAGGCTCTATGTCTTCCTACAAGCAATACTTCATTTCAGGTAAGGGCAGTCACTTTTCAGCTCAAACGAACTACATCGTTCACGAAGCTAACAAGTTTCCCATCTTAAATGACAAGCATTGGTTTAGAGGACCAGTGCTTTTTATCAGTTTCAGAAGCAGAGTTGGACTAGATATGGTCCGTATGTGTAGGAAACACCGTTCTTTTTTCTCAGCAAACTCACGTTTCCTGCTGTACTAGAGACTCTAGAATGCAAGAGCGTGCTTCTTGCTCTAAAGAAGATTGTGATCCATGAATGAGAACTCTGCTGTGTGTTTCCCTTCAGAAATGGAGTTAAATCCCAGGCTCTGTGTCTTCCTACAAGCAAACTTCGTTTCAGGTAAGGACAGTCACTTTTCAGCTCAAACAAACTGCATTGTTAACAAAGCTAACAATTGTGCCATCATAACTGCCCAGCATTGGATGTTAGAGGACCAGTGCTTTGTATCAGTTTCACAAGCAGAGTTGGACTAGATATGGTCTGTATGTGTAGGAAACACCGTTCTTTTGTACTGTGCTAACTCAAGTTTCCTGCTGTATTAGAGAATTCAGAAGCAAGAGCGTGCTTCTTACTCTAAAGCAGAGTGTGATCCATGGATGAGAACTATGCTGTGTGTTTTACGTCAGAAATGGAGTTAAATCCCAGGCTCTGTGTCTTCCTACAAGCACTACTTCGTTTCAGGTAAGGGCAGTCATTTTCAGCTCAAACGAACTACATCGTTCACGGAGCTCACACGTTTCTCATCTTAAATGACAAGCATTGGATGTTAGAGGACCTGTGCTTTGTATCAATTTCAGAAGCAGAGTTGAACTATATATGGTCCTTTTTTTGTAGCAAACACCTTCTTTTGTTCTAAGCACACTCACGTTTCATGCTGTCTTAGAGAATCTAGAAAGTAAGAGCGTGCTTCTTCCTCTAGAGCAGAGTTTGATCTATGGAAGAGAACTCTGCTGTGTGTTTCACTTCACAAAGTGAGTTCAATCCCAGGCTCTGTGTCTTCCTACAAGCAAGACTTCGTTTCAAGTAAGGGCAGTCACTTTTCAGCTCAAATGAACTACATCGTTCACGAAGCTCACACGTTTCTCATCTAAACTGAGAAGCTTTGGATGTTAGAGGACCTTTGCTTTGTATCAATTTCAAGCAGTGTTGAACTAGATATGGTCTGTATGTATAGGCAACACTGTTCGTTTCTTCTCAGCACACTAACGTTTCCTGCTGTATTAGAGACTCTAGAAAGCAAGAGAGTGCTTCTTGCTCTAAAGCAGAGTGTGATCCATGGAGGAGAACTGTGTTGTGTGTTTCCCTTCAGAAATGGAGTTAAATCCCAGGCTCTGTGTCTTGCTACAAGCAAGACTTCGTTTCAAGTAGGGGCAGTCACTTTTCAGCTCAAAGGAACTACATCGCTCATGAAGCTAACAAGTTTCCCATCTTAACTACCAAGCATTGGATGTTAGAGGACCAGTGCTTTGTATCAGTTTCAGAAGCAGATTTGGACTAGATATGGTCCGTTTGTGTAGCAAACACCGTTCTTTTGTTCTCAGCACACTCACGTTACCTGCTGTCTTAGAGACTCTAGAAAGCTAGAGCGTGCTTCTTGCTCTAAAGCAGAGTGTGATCAATGGATGAGAACTCTGCTGTGTGTTTCACTTCAGAAATAGAGTTAAATCCCAGGCTCTGAGTCTTCCTAAAAGGAGGACTTCGATTCAAGTAAGGGCAGTTACTTTACAGCTCAAACGAACTACATTGGTCACGAAGCTCACACGTTTCTCATCTTGCCTGAAAAGCATTGAATGTTAGAGGACCTGTGGTTTGTTTCAGTTTCAGAAGCAGAGTTGAACTAGATTTGGTCCGTATGTGTAGGAAACACAGTTCTTTTTTTCTCAGCACACTCACGTTTCCTACTCTATGAGAGACTCTGGAAAGCAATAGAGAGCTTCTTGCTCTAAAGCAGAGTGTGATCCATTGATGAGAACTCTGCTGTGTGTTTCCCTTCAGAAATGGAGTTAAATCCCAGGCTCTGTGTCTTCCTACAATCAATACTTCATTTTAGGTAAGGGCAGTCACTTTTCAGCTCAAACGAACTACATCGTTCACGAAGCTAACAAGTTTCCCATCATAAATGACAAGCATTGGTTTAGAGGACCAGTGCTTTTTATCAGTTTCAGAAGCAGAGTTGGACTAGATATGGTCCGTATGTGTAGGAAACACCGTTCTTTTTTCTCAGCAAACTCACGTTTCCTGCTGTACTAGAGACTCTAGAATGCAAGAGCGTGCTTCTTGCTCTAAAGCAGATTGTGATCCATGAATGAGAACTCTGCTGTGTGTTTCCCTTCAGAAATGGAGTTAAATCCCAGGCTCTGTGTCTTCCTACAAGCAAACTTCGTTTCAGGTAAGGACAGTCACTTTTCAGCTCAAACGAACTACATCGTTGACAAAGCTAATAAGTTTGCCATCTTAACTGCCAAGCATTGGATGTTAGAGGCCCCGTGCTCTGTATCAGTTTCACAAGCAGAGTTGGACTAGATATGGTCCGTATGTGTAGGAAACACCGTTCTTTTGTTCTGAGGTAACTCATGTTTCTTGCTATATTAGAGAATTTAGAAGCAAGAGCGTGCTTCTTGCTCTAAAGCAGAGTGTGATCCATGGATGAGAACTATGCTGTGTGTTTTAATTCAGAAATGGAGTTAAATCCCAGGCTCTGTGTCTTCCTACAAGCACTACTTCGTTTCAGGTAAGGGCAGTCACTTTTCAGCTCAAACGAACTACATCGTTCACGAAGCTCACACGTTTCTCATCTTAACTGACAAGCATTGGATGTTAGAGGACCTTTGCTTTGTATCAAATTCAAGCAGAGTTGAACTAGATATGGTCCGTATGTATAGGATACACCGTTCGTTTCTTCTCAGCACACTCACCTTTCCTGCTGTATTAGAGACTCTGGAAAGCAAGAGAGAAGTTCTTGCTCTAAAGCAGAGTGTGATCCATTGATGAGAACTCTGCTGTGTGTTTCCCTTCAGAAATGGAGTTAAATCCCAGGCTCTGTGTCTTCCTACAAGCAATACTTCATTTCAGGTAAGGGCAGTCACTTTTCAGCTCAAACGAACTACATCGTTCACAAAGCTCACACGTTTCCCATCTTAACTGACAAGCATTGAATGTTAGAGGACCAGTGCTATGTATCAGTTTCAGAAGCAGAGTTGGACTAGATATGGTCCGTATGTGTAGGAAACACCGTTCATTTGTTCTCAGCACACTCAAGTTTCCTGCGCTCTTAGAGAATCTAGAAAGCTAGAGCGTGCTTCTTGCTCTAAAGCAGAGTGTGATCAATGGATGAGAACTCTGTTGTGTGTTTCCCTTCAGAAATGGAGTTAAATCCCTGGCTCTGAGTCTTCCTACATGCGAACTTCATTTCAGGTAAGGGCAGTTACTTTACAGCTCAAACGAACTAAATCGGTCACGAAGCTAACAAGTTTCCCATCTTAACTGCCAAGCATTGGATGTTAGAGGACCAGTGCTTTGTATCAGTTTCAGAAGCAGAGTTGGACTAGATATGGTCTGTATGTGTAGGAAACACCGTTCTTTTGTTCTAGGCACACTCAATTTCCCTGCTGTATTAGAGACTCTAGAAGCAAGAGCGTGCTTCTTGCTCTAGAGCAGAGTGTGATCCATGGATGAGAACTGTTTTGTGTGTTTCCCTTCAGAAATGGAGTTAAATCCCAGGCTCTGTGTCTTCCTACAAGCACTACGTCGTTTCAGGTAAGGGCAATCACTTTTCAGCTCAAAGGAACTACATCGTTCACAAAGCTCACATGTTTCTCATCTTAAGTGACAAGCATTGGATGTTAGAGGACCTGGTCTTTGTATCAATTTCAGAAGCAGAGTTGGACTAGATATGGTCCGTATGTGTTGCAAACACCATTCCTTTGTTCTCAGCACACTGAAGTTTCATGCTGTCTTAGACAATCTAGAAAGCAAGAGCGTGCTTCTTGCTCCAAAGCATAGTGTGATCCATGGATGAGAACTCTGCTGTGTGTTTCCCATCTGAAATGGAGTTAAATCCCAGGCTCTGTGTCTTCCTACAAGCAAGACTTCGTTTCAGGTAAGGGCAGTCACTTTTCAGCTCAAACGAACTACATCGTTCACGAAGCTCACACGTTTCTCATCTTAAATGACAAGCATTGGATGTTAGAGGACCTGTGCTTTGTATCAATTTCAGAAGCAGAGTTGAACTAGATATGGTCCGTATGTGTAGCAAACACCGTTCTTTTGTTCTCAGCACAGTGAAGTTTCATGCTGACTTAGACAATTTAGAAAGCAAGAGCGTGCTTCTTGCTCCAAAGCATAGTGTGATCCATGGATGAGAACTCTGCTGTGTGTTTCCCATCATCAATGGAGTTAAATCCCAGGCTCTGTGTCTTCCTGTAAGCAAGAATTCATTTCAAGTAAGGGCAGTCACTTTTCAGCTCAAATGAACTACATTGATCACGAAGCTCACACGTTTCTCATCTTAACTGACAAGCATGGGATGATTGAGGACCAGTGCGTTGTATCAGTTTCAGAAGCAGAGTTGGACTAGATATGGTTCGTATGTGTAGGAAACTCCGTTCTTTTGTTTTCAGCACACTCACGTTTTCTGCTGTCTTAGAGAATCTAGAAAGCTAGAGCGTGCTTCTTGCTCTAAAGCAGAGTGTGATCAATGGATGAGAACTCTGCTGTGTGCTCCACTTCAGAAATGGAGTTAAATCCCAGGCTCTGAGTCTTCCTACAAGGAAGACTTCGATTCAAGTAAGGGCAGTTACTTTACAGGTCAAACAAACTACTTCGTTCACGAAGCTAACACGTTTCTCATCTTGCCTGAAAAGCATTGGATGTTAGAGGACCTGTGGTTTGTTTCAGTTTCAGAAGCAGAGTTGAACTAGATTTGGTCCGTATGTGTAGGAAACACCATTCTTTTTTTCTCAGCACACTCACGTTTCCTGCTCTATTAGAGACTCTAGAAAGCAATAGCGTGCTTCTTGCTCTAAAGCAGAGTGTGATCCATTGATGAGAACTCTGCTGTGTGATTCCCTTCAGAAATGGAGTTAAATCCCAGGCTCTTTGTCTTCCTACAAGCAATACTTCATTTCAGGTAAGGGCAGTCACTTTTCAGCTCAAACGAACTACATCGTTCACGAAGCTCACACGTTTCTCATCTTTCCTGAGAGGCATTGGATGTTAGAGGTCCTTTGCTTTGTATCAATTTCAAGCAGAGTTGAACTAGATATTGTCCGTATGTACAGGAAGCAAGGTTCTTTTCTTCTGAGGACACTCAAGTTTCCTGCTGTATTAGAGAATCAGAAGCAAGAGCGTGCTTCTTGCTCTAAAGCAGAGTGTGATCCATGGATGTGAACTATGCTGAGTGTTTCACTTCAGAAATGGAGTTAAATCCCAGGCTCTGTGTCTTCCTACAAGGACTACTTCGTTTCAGGTAAGGGCAGTCTCTTTTCAGCTCAAACACACTACATCATTCACGAAGCTCACAAGTTTCTCATCTTAAATGACAATCATTGGATGTTAGAGGACCTGTGCTTTTTATCAATTTGAGAAGCTGATTTGGACTAGATATGGTCAGTTTGTGTAGCAAACACCGTTCTTTTGTTCTCAGCACACTCACGTTTCATGCTGTCTTAGAGACTCTAGAAAGCTAGAGCGTGCTTCTTCCTCTAGAGCAGAGTTTGATCTATGGAAGAGAACTCTGCTGTGTGTTTCACTTCACAAAGTGAGTTCAATCCCAGGCTCTGTGTCTTCCTACAAGCAAGACTTCGTTTCAAGTAAGGGCAGTCACTTTTCAGCTCAAATGAACTACATCAGTCACGAAGCTCACACGTTTCTCATCTAAACTGAGAAGCTTTGGATGTTAGAGGACCTTTGCTTTGTATCAATTTCAAGCAGAGTTGAACTAGACATGGTCTGTATGTATAGGAAACACTGTTCGTTTCTTCTCAGCACACTAATGTTTCCTGCTGTATTAGAGACTCTAGAAAGCAAGAGAGTGCTTCTTGCTCTAAAGCAGAGTGTGATCCATGGAGGAGAACTGTGTTGTGTGTTTCCCTTCAGAAATGGAGTTAAATCCCAAGCTCTGTGTCTTGCTACAAGCGAGACTTCGTTTCAGGTAGGGGCAGTCACTTTTCAACTCAAAGGAACTACATTGTGACGAAGCTAACAAATTTCCCATCTTAACTACCAAGCATTGGATGTTAGAGGACCAGTGCTTTGTATCAGTTTCAGAAGCGGAGTTGGACTAGATATGGTCCGTATGTGTAGGAAACACCGTTCTTTTGTTCTCAGCACACTCATGTTTCATGCTGTCTTTGAGACTCTAGAAAGCAAGAGCATTCTTCTTGCTCTAAAGCACAGTGTGATCTATGCATGAGAACTATGCTGTGTGTTTACATTCAGAAAGGGAGTTAAATCCCAGGCTCTGTGTCTTCCGAGAAGCACTACTTCCTTTCAGGTAAGGGCAGTCCCTTTTAAGCTCAAACTAAATACATCGGTCACGAAGCTCACACGTTTCTCATCTTAACTGACAAGCATTGAATGTTAGAGGACCAGTGCTTTGTATCAGTTTCAGAAGCAGAGTTGGACTAGATATGGTCCGTATATGTAGGAAACACCGTTCATTTTTTCTCAGCACACTCATGTTTCCTCCTGTCTTAGAGAATCTAGAAAGCTAGAGTGTGCTTCTTGCTCTACAGCATAGTGTGATCCATGGACGAGAACTATGCTGTGTGTTTCCCTTCAGAAATGGAGTTAAATCCCAGGCTCTGTGTCTTCCTACAAGCATGACTTCGTTTCAGGTAAGGGCAGTTACTTTACAGCTCAAACGAACTACATCGTTCACGAACCTCACACGTTTCTCATCTTAACTGAGAAGCATTGGATGTTAGAGGACCTTTGCTTTGTATCAATTTCAAGCAGAGTTGAACTAGATATGGTCTGTATGTATAGGAAACACTGTTCCTTTCTTCTCGGCACACTCACGTTTCCTGCTGTATTAGAGTCTCTGGAAAAAAAGAGCGTGCTTCTTGCTCTGAAGCAGAGTGTGATCCATGGATGAGAACTCTGCTGTGTGTTTCCCTTCAGAAATGGATTTAAATCCCAGGCTCTGTGTCTTCCTACAAGCAAGACTTCGTTTCAGGTAATAGCAGTCACCTTTCAGCTCAAACGAACTACATCGTTCTGGAAGCTCACACGTTTCTCATCTTAAAGGACAAGCATCGGATGTTAGAGGACCAGTGCTTTGTATCAGTTTCAGAAGCATAGTTGGACTACATATGGTCCGTATATGTAGGAAACACCGTTCTTTTGTTCTGAGCTCACTCATGTTTCCTGCTGTATTAGAGAATTCAGAAGCAAGAGCGTGCTTCTTGCTCTAAAGCAGAGTGTGATCTATGGCTGAGAACTATGCTGAGTGTTTCACTTCAGAAATGGAGTTAAATCCCAGGCTCTATGTCTTCCTACAAGCACTACTTCGTTTCAGGTAAGGGCAGTCACTTTTCAGCTCAAACGAACTACATCGCTCATGAAGCTCACAAGTTTCTCATCTTAAATGCCAAGCATTGGATGTTAGAGGACCTGTGCTTTGTAACAATTTCAGAAGCTGAGTTGGACTAGATATGGTCCGTTTGTGTAGCAAACACCGTTCTTTTGTTCTCAGCACACTCACGTTTCCTGCTGTCTTAGAGAATCTAGAAAGCTAGAGCGTGCTTCTTGCTCTAAAGCAGAGTGTGATCAATGGATGAGAATTCTGCTGTGTGTTTCACTTCAGAAATAGAGTTAAATCCCAGGCTCTGAGTCTTCCTAAAAGGAGGACTTCGATTCAAGTAAGGGCAGTTACTTTACAGCTCAAACGAACTACATCGGTCACGAAGCTCACACGTTTCTCATCTTGCCTGAAAAGCATTGAATGTTAGAGGACCTGTGGTTTGTTTCAGTTTCAGAAGCAGAGTTGAACTAGATTTGGTACATATGTGTAGGAAACACAGTTCTTTTTTTCTCAGCACACTCACGTTTCCTGCTCTATGAGAGACTCTGGAAAGCAATAGCGAGCTTCTTGCTCTAAAGCAGAGTGTGATCCATTGATGAGAACTCTGCTGTGTGTTTCCCTATAGAAATGGAGTTAAATCCCACGCTCTGTGTCTTCCTACAAGCAATACTTCATTTCAGGTAAGCGCAGTCACTTTTCAGCTCAAACGAACTACATCGTTCACGAAGCTAACAAGTTTCCCATCATAAATGACAAGCATTGGTTTAGAGGACCAGTGCTTTTTATCAGTTTCAGAAGCAGAGTTGGACTAGATATGGTCCGTATGTGTAGGAAACACCGTTCTTTTTTCTCAGCAAACTCACGTTTCCTGCTGTACTAGAGACTCTAGAATGCAAGAGCGTGCTTCTTGCTCTAAAGCAGATTGTGATCCATGAATGAGAACTCTGCTGTGTGTTTCCCTTCAGAAATGGAGTTAAATCCCAGGCTCTGTGTCTTCCTACAAGCAAACTTCGTTTCAGGTAAGGACAGTCACTTTTCAGCTCAAACAAACTGCATCGTTAACAAAGCTAACAATTTTGCCATCATAACTGCCCAGCATTGGATGTTAGAGGCCCAGTGCTTTGTATCAGTTTCACAAGCAGAGTTGGACTAGATATGGTCCGTATGTGTAGGAAACACCGTTCTTTTGTACTGTGCTAACTCAAGTTTCCTGCTGTATTAGAGAATTCAGAAGCAAGAGCGTGCTTCTTACTCTAAAGCAGAGTGTGATCCATGGATGAGAACTATGCTGTGTGTTTCACTTCACAAAGTGAGTTCAATCCCAGGCTCTGTGTCTTCCTACAAGCAAGACTTCGTTTCAAGTAAGGGCAGTCACTTTTCAGCTCAAACGAACTACATCGTTCACGAAGCTCACACATTTCTCATCTAAACTGAGAAGCTTTGGATGTTAGAGGACCTTTGCTTTGTATCAATTTCAAGCAGAGTTGAACTAGATATGGTCTGTATATATAGGATACACTGTTCGTTTCTTCGCAGCACACTAACGTTTCCTGCTGTATTAGAGACTCTAGAAAGCAAGAGAGTGCTTCTTGCTCTAAAGCAGAGTGTTATCTATGGAGGAGAACTGTGTTGTGTGTTTCCCTTCAGAAATGGAGTTAAATCCCAGGCTCTGTGTCTTGCTACAAGCAAGACTTCGTTTCAGGTAGGGGCAGTCACTTTTCAGCTCAAAGGAACTACATTGTCACGATGCTAACAAGTTTCCCATCTTAACTACCAAGCATTGGATGTTTGAGGACCAGTGCTTTGTATCAGTTTCAGAAGCAGAGTTGGACTAGATATGGTCCGTATGTGTAGGAAACACCGTTCTTTTGTTCTGAGCTCACTCAAGTTTCCTGCTGTATTAGAGAATTCAGAAGCAAGAGCGTGCTTCTTGCTCTAAAGCAGAGTGTGATCCATGGATGAAAACTATGCTGAGTGTTTCACTTCAGAAATGGAGTTAAATCCCAGGCTCTATGTCTTCCTACAAGCACTACTTCGTTTCAGGTAAGGGCAGTCACTTTTCAGCTCAAACGAACTACATCGCTCATGAAGCTCACATGTTTCTCATCTTAAATGCCAAGCATTGGATGTTAGAGGACCTGTGCTTTGTATCAATTTCAGAAGCTGAGTTGTACAAGATATGGTCCGTTTGTGTAGCAAACACCGTTCTTTTGTTCTCAGCACAATCACGTTTCCTGGTGTCTTAGAGACTCTAGAAAGCTAGAGCGTGCTTCTTGCTCTAAAGCAGAGTGTGATCAATGGATGAGAACTCTGCTGTGTGTTTCCCTTCAGAAATGGAGTTAAATCCCATTCGCTGAGTCTTCCTAAATGGAGGACTTCGATTCAAGTAAGGGCAGTTACTTTACAGCTCAAACGAACTTCATCTTACACGAAGCTCACACGTTTCTCATCTTGCCTGAAAAGCATTGGATGGTAGAGAACCTGTGGTTTGTTTCAGTTTCAGAAGCAGAGATGAACTAGATTTGGTCCCTATGTGTAGCAAACAACGTTCTTTTGTTCTCAGCACACTCATGTTTCATGCTGTCTTTGAGACTCTAGAAAGCAAGAGCATTCTTCTTGCTCTAAAGCACAGTGTGATCTATGCACGAGAACTATGCTGTATGTTTACATTCAGAAAGGGAGTTAAATCCCAGGCTCTGTGTCTTCCGAGAAGCACTACTTCCTTTCATGTAAGGGCAGTCCCTTTTAAGCTCAAACGAAATACATGGGTCACGAAGCTCACACGTTTCTCATCTTAACTGACAAGCATTGAATGTTAGAGGACCAGTGCTTTGTATCAGTTTCAGAAGCAGAGTTGGACTAGATATGGTCCGTATATGTAGGAAACACCGTTCATTTTTTCTCAGCACACTCATGTTTCCTCCTGTCTTAGAGAATCTAGAAAGCTAGAGTGTGCTTCTTGCTCTAAAGCATAGTGTGATCCATGGACGAGAACTATGCTGGGTGTTTCCCTTCAGAAATGGAGTTAAATCCCAGGCTCTGTGTCTTCCTACAAGCAAGACTTCGTTTCAGGTAAGGGCAGTTACTTTACAGCTCAAACGAACTACATCGTTCACGAACCTCACACGTTTCTCATCTTAACTGAGAAGCATTGGATATTAGAGGACCATTGCTTTGTATCAATTTCAAGCAGAGTTGAACTAGATATGGTCTGTATGTATAGGAAACACTGTTCCTTTCTTCTCGGCACACTCACGTTTCCTGCTGTATTAGAGTCTCTGGAAAAAAAGAGCGTGCTTCTTGCTCTGAAGCAGAGTGTGATCCATGGATGAGAACCCTGCTGTGTGTTTCCCTTCAGAAATGGATTTAAATCCCAGGCTCTGTGTCTTCCTACAAGCAAGACTTCGTTTCAGGTAATAGCAGTCACCTTTCAGCTCAAACGAACTACATCGTTCTGGAAGGTCACACGTTTCTCATCTTAAATGACAAGCATCGGATGTTAGAGGACAGTGCTTTGTATCAGTTTCAGAAGCATAGTTGGACTAGATATGGTCCGTATATGTAGGAAACACCGTTCTTTTGTTCTCAGCACACTCACGTTTCCTGCTGTCTTAGAGACTCTAGAAAGCTAGAGCGTGCTTCTTGCTCTAAAGCAGAGTGTGATCAATGGATGAGAACTCTGCTGTGTGTTTCACTTCAGAAATAGAGTTAAATCCCAGGCTCTGAGTCTTCCTAAAAGGAGGACTTCGATTCAAGTAAGGGCAGTTACTTTACAGCTCAAACGAACTACATCGGTCACGAAGCTCACACGTTTCTCATCTTGCCTGAAAAGCATTGAATGTTAGAGGACCTGTGGTTTGTTTCAGTTTCAGAAGCAGAGTTGAACTAGATTTGGTACATATGTGTAGGAAACACAGTTCTTTTTTTCTCAGCACACTCACGTTTCCTGCTCTATGAGAGACTCTGGAAAGCAATAGCGAGCTTCTTGCTCTAAAGCAGAGTGTGATCCATTGATGAGAACTCTGCTGTGTGTTTCCCTTCAGAAATGGAGTTAAATCCCTGGCTCTGTGTCTTCCTACAAGCACTACTTCGTTTCAGGTAAGGGCAGTCACTTTTCAGCTCAAACGAACTACATCGTTCACGGAGCTCACACGTTTCTCATCTTAAATGACAAGCATTGGATGTTAGAGGACCTGTGCTTTGTATCAATTTCAGAAGCAGAGTTGGACTAGATATGGTCTGTTTTTGTAGCAAACACCGTTCTTTTGTTCTAAGCACACTCACGTTTCATGCTGTCTTAGAGAATCTAGAAAGTAAGAGCCTGCTTCTTCCTCTACAGGAGAGTTTTATCTATGGAAAAGAACTCTGCTGTGTGTTTCACTTCACAAAGTGAGTTCAATCCCAGGCTCTGTGTCTTCCTATAAGCAAGACTTCGTTTCAAGTAAGGGCAGTCACTTTTCAGCTCAAATGAACTACATCGTTCACGAAGCTCACACGTTTCTCATCTAAACTGAGAAGCTTTGGATGTTAGAGGACCTTTGCTTTGTATCAATTTCAAGCAGAGTTGAACTAGACATGGTCTGTATGTATAGGAAACACTGTTCGTTTCTTCTCAGCACACTAAAGTTTCCTGATGTATTAGAGACTCTAGAAAGCAAGAGAGTGCTTCTTGCTCTAAAGCAGAGTGTGATCCATGGAGGAGAACTGTGTTGTGTGTTTCCCTTCAGAAATGGAGTTAAATCCCAGGCTCTGTGTCTTGCTACAAGCAAGACTTCGTTTCAGGTAGGGGCAGTCACTTTTCAGCTCAAAGGAACTACATTGTCACGAAGCTAACAAGTTTCCCATCTTAACTACCAAGCATTGGATGTTAGAGGACCAGTGCTTTGTATCAGTTTCAGGGGCGGAGTTGGACTAGATATGGTCCATATGTGTAGGAAACACCGTTCTTTTGTTCTGAGCTCACTCAAGTTTCCTGCTGTATTAGAGAATTCAGAAGCAAGAGCGTGCTTCTTGCTCTAAAGCAGAGTGTGATCCATGGATGAGAACTATGCTAAGTGTTTCACTTCAGAAATGGAGTTAAATCCCAGGCTCTGTGTCTTCCTACAAGCACTACTTCGTTTCAGGTAAGGGCAGTCACTTTTCTGCCCAAACGAACTACATCGCTCATGATGCTCACAAGTTTCTCATCTTAATGCCAAGCATTGGATGTTAGAGGACCTATGCTTTGTATCAATTTCTGAAGCTGAGTTGGACTAGATATGGTCCGTTTTTGTAGCAAACACCGTTCTTTTGTTCTATGCACACTCACGTTTCATGCTGTCTTAGAGAATCTAGAAAGTAAGAGCGTGCTTCTTCCTCTACAGCAGAGTTTGATCTATGGAAGAGAACTATGCTGTGTGTTTCACTTCACAAAGTGAGTTCAATCCCAGGCTCTGTGTCTTCCTACAAGCAAGACTTCGTTTCAAGTAAGGGCAGTCACTTTTCAGCTCAAACGAACTACATCGTTCACGAAGCTCACACATTTCTCATCTAAACTGAGAAGCTTTGGATGTTAGAGGACCTTTGCTTTGTATCAATTTCAAGCAGAGTTGAACTAGATATGGTCTGTATGTATAGGAAACACTGTTCGTTTCTTCTCAGCACACTAACCTTTCCTGCTGTATTAGAGACTCTAGAAAGCAAGAGAGTGCTTCTTGCTCTAAAGCAGAGTGTAATCTATGGAGGAGAACTGTGTTGTGTGTTTCCCTTCAGAAATGGAGTTAAATCCCAGGCTCTGTGTCTTGCTACAAGCAAGACTTCGTTTCAGGTAGGGGCAGTCACTTTTCAGCTCAAAGGAACTACATTGTCACGATGCTAACAAGTTTCCCATCTTAACTACCAAGCATTGGATGTTTGAGGACCAGTGCTTTGTATCAGTTTCAGAAGCAGAGTTGGACTAGATATGGTCCGTATGTGTAGGAAACACCGTTCTTTTGTTCTGAGCTCACTCAAGTTTCCTGCTGTATTAGAGAATTCAGAAGCAAGAGCGTGCTTCTTGCTCTAAAGCAGAGTGTGATCCATGGATGAGAACTATGCTGAGTGTTTCACATCAGAAATGGAGTTAAATCCCAGGCTCTATGTCTTCCTACAAGCACTACTTCGTTTCAGGTAAGGGCAGTCACTTTTCAGCTCAAACAAACTACATCGCTCATGAAGCTCACATGTTTCTCATCTTAAATGCCAAGCATTGGATGTTAGAGGACCTGTGCTTTGTATCAATTTCAGAAGCTGAGTTGTACAAGATATGGTCCGTTTGTGTAGCAAACACCGTTCTTTTGTTCTCAGCACAATCACGTTTCCTGGTGTCTTAGAGACTCTAGAAAGCTAGAGCGTGCTTCTTGCTCTAAAGCAGAGTGTGATCAATGGATGAGAACTCTGCTGTGTGTTTCCCTTCAGAAATGGAGTTAAATCCCATTCGCTGAGTCTTCCTAAATGGAGGACTTCGATTCAAGTAAGGGCAGTTACTTTACAGCTCAAACGAACTTCATCTTACACAAAGCTCACACGTTTCTCATCTTGCCTGAAAAGCATTGGATGGTAGAGGACCTGTGGTTTGTTTCAGTTTCAGAAGCAGAGATGAACTAGATATGGTCCCTATGTGTAGCAAACACCGTTCTTTTGTTCTCAGCACACTCATGTTTCATGCTGTCTTAGAGACTCTAGAAAGCAAGAGCATACTTCTTGCTCTAAAGCACAGTGTGATCTACGCACGAGAACTATGCTGTGTGTTTACATTCAGAAAGGGAGTTAAATCCCAGGCTCTGTGTCTTCCGAGAAGCACTACTTCCTTTCATGTAAGGGCAGTCCCTTTTAAGCTCAAACGAAATACATCGGTCACGAAGCTCACACGTTTCTCATCTTAACTGACAAGCATTGAATGTTAGAGGACCAGTGCTTTGTATCAGTTTCAGAAGCAGAGTTGGACTAGATATGGTCCGTATGTGTAGGAAACACCGTTCTTTTGTTCTGAGCTCACTCAAGTTTCCTGCTGTATTAGAGAATTCAGAAGCAAGAGCGTGCTTCTTGCTCTAAAGCAGAGTGTGATCCATGGATGAGAACTATGCTGAGTGTTTCACTTCAGAAATGGAGTTAAATCCCAGGCTCTATGTCTTCCTACAAGCACTACTTCGTTTCAGGTAAGGGCAGTCACTTTTCAGCTCAAACGAACTACATCGCTCATGAAGCTCACATGTTTCTCATCTTAAATGCCAAGCATTGGATGTTAGAGGACCTGTGCTTTGTATCAATTTCAGAAGCTGAGTTGTACAAGATATGGTCCGTTTGTGTAGCAAACACCGTTCTTTTGTTCTCAGCACAATCACGTTTCCTGGTGTCTTAGAGACTCTAGAAAGCTAGAGCGTGCTTCTTGCTCTAAAGCAGAGTGTGATCAATGGATGAGAACTCTGCTGTGTGTTTCCCTTCAGAAATGGAGTTAAATCCCATTCGCTGAGTCTTCCTAAATGGAGGACTTCGATTCAAGTAAGGGCAGTTACTTTACAGCTCAAACGAACTTCATCTTACACAAAGCTCACACGTTTCTCATCTTGCCTGAAAAGCATTGGATGGTAGAGGACCTGTGGTTTGTTTCAGTTTCAGAAGCAGAGATGAACTAGATATGGTCCCTATGTGTAGCAAACACCGTTCTTTTGTTCTCAGCACACTCATGTTTCATGCTGTCTTTGAGACTCTAGAAAGCAAGAGCATTCTTCTTGCTCTAAAGCACAGTGTGATCTATGCACGAGAACTATGCTGTGTGTTTACATTCAGAAAGGGAGTTAAATCCCAGGCTCTGTGTCTTCCGAGAAGCACTACTTCCTTTCATGTAAGGGCAGTCCCTTTTAAGCTCAAACGAAATACATCGGTCACGAAGCTCACACGTTTCTCATCTTAACTGACAAGCATTGAATGTTAGAGGACCAGTGCTTTGTATCAGTTTCAGAAGCAGAGTTGGACTAGATATGGTCCGTATATGTAGGAAACACCGTTCATTTTTTCTCAGCAAACTCATTTTTCCTCCTGTCTTAGAGAATCTAGAAAGCTAGAGTGTGCTTCTTGCTCTAAAGCATAGTGTGATCCATGGACGAGAACTATGCTGTGTGTTTCCCTTCAGAAATGGAGTTAAATCCCAGGCTCTGTGTCTTCCTACAAGCAAGACTTCGTTTCAGGTAAGGGCAGTTACTTTACAGCTCAAACGAACTACATCGTTCACGAACCTCACACGTTTCTCATCTTAACTGAGAAGCATTGGATGTTAGAGGACCTTTGCTTTGTATCAATTTCAAGCAGAGTTGAACTAGATATGGTCTGTATGTATAGGAAACACTGTTCCTTTCTTCTCGGCACACTCACGTTTCCTGCTGTATTAGAGTCTCTGGAAAAAAAGAGCGTGCTTCTTGCTCTGAAGCAGAGTGTGATCCATGGATGAGAACTCTGCTGTGTGTTTCCCTTCAGAAATGGATTTAAATCCCAGGCTCTGTGTCTTCCTACAAGCAAGACTTCGTTTCAGGTAATAGCAGTCACCTTTCAGCTCAAACGAACTACATCGTTCTGGAAGCTCACACGTTTCTCATCTTAAAGGACAAGCATCGGATGTTAGAGGACCAGTGCTTTGTATCAGTTTCAGAAGCATAGTTGGACTAGATATGGTCCGTATATGTAGGAAACACCGATCTTTTTCTCAGCACACTCATGTTTCCTCCTGTCTTAGAGACTCTAGAAAGCTAGAGTGTGCTTCTTGCTCTAAAGCAGAGTGTGATCAATGGATGAGAGCTCTGCTGTGTCTTTCCCTTCAGAAATGGAGTTAAATCCCATTCGCTGAGACTTCCTACATCGAAGACTTCGTTTCAAGTAAGGGCAGTTACTTTACAGCTCAAACGAACTTCATCTTACACGAAGCTCACACGTTTCTCATCTGAACTGACAAGCATTGGATGGTAGAGGACCTGTGGTTTGTTTCAGTTTCAGAAGCAGAGATGAACTAGATATGGTCCCTATGTGTAGCAAACACCGTTCTTTTGTTCTCAGCACACTCATGTTTCATGCTGTCTTAGAGATTCTAGAAAGCAAGAGTATTCTTCTTGCTCTAAAGCACAGTGTGATCTATGCACGAGAACTATGCTGTGTGTTTACATTCAGAAAGGGAGTTAATTCCCAGGCTCTGTGTATTCTGAGAAGCACTACTTCCTTTCAGGTAAGGGCAGTCACTTTTAAGCTCAAACGAACTACATCGTTCACGAAGCTCACACGTTTCTCATCTTAACTGACAAGCATTGAATGTTAGAGGACCAGTGCTTTGTATCAGTTTCAGAAGCAGAGTTGGACTAGATATGGTCTGTATGTGTAGGAAACACCGTTCCTTTTTTCTCAGCACACTCAAGTTTCCTGCCGTCTTAGAGAATCTAGAAAGCAAGAGCATTCTTCTTGCTCTAAAGCATAGTGTGATCCATGGACGAGAACTATGCTGTGTGTTTCCCTTCAGAAATGGAGTTAAATCCCAGGCTCTGTGTCTTCCTACGAGCAAGACTTCGTTTCCGGTAAGGGCAGTTACTTTACAGCTCAAACGAACTACATCGTTCACGAACCTCACTCGTTTCTCATCTTAACTGAGAAGCATTGGATGTTAGAGGACCTTTGCTTTGTATCAATTTCAAGCAGAGTTGAACTAGATAATGTCCGTACCTATAGGAAACACGGTTCTTTTCGTCGGAGCACACTCACGTTTCCTGCTGTATTAGAGACTCTAGAAAGCAAGAGCGTGCTTCTTGCTCTAAAGCAGAGTGTGATCTATGGATGAGAACTCTGCTGTGTGTTTCACTTCACAAATGGAGTTAAATCCCAGGCTCTGTGTCTTCCTACAAGCAAGACTTCGTTTCAAGTAAGGGCAGTCACTTTTCAGCTCAAACGAACTACATCGTTTACAAAGCTCACACGTTTCTCATCTAAACTGACAAGCATTGGATGTTAGAGGAACTCTGGTTTGTCTCAGTTTCAGAATCCGAGATGAACTAGATATGGTCCGTATGTGTAGGAAACACCGTTCTTTTGTTCTAGGCACACTAAAGTTTCCTTCTGTATTAGAGACTCTACAAAGCCAGAGCATTCGTCTTGCTCTAAAGCAGAGTGTGATCCATGGATGAGAACTATGCTGTGTGTTTACATTCAGAAAGGGAGTTAAATCCCAGGCTCTGTGTATTCCTACAAGCACTATTTCCTTTCAGGTAAGGGCACTCACTTTTCAGCTCAAACGAGCTACATCCTTGACGAAGCTCACACGTTTCTCATCTTAAATGACAAACATTCAATGTTAGAGTACCTGTGCTTTGTATCAATTTCAGAAGCAGAGTTGGACTAGATATGGTCCGTATGTGTAGGATACACCGTTCTTTTGTTCTCAGCACACTCATATTTCCTGCTGTCTTAGAGACTCTAGAAAGCAAGAGCGTGCTTCTTGCTCCAAAGCATAGTGTGATCCATGGATGAGAACTCTGCTGTGTGTTTCCCTTCAGAAATGGAGTTAAATCCCAGGCTCTGTGTCTTCTTACAAGCAAGACTTCGTTTCAGGTAAGGGCAGTCACTTTTCAGCTCAAACAAACTACATCGTTCACAAAGCTCACACGCTTCTCATCTTAACTGAGAAGCATTGGATGTTCGAGGACCTTTGCTTTGCATCAATTTCAAGCAGAGTTGAACTAGATAATGTCCGTATGTATAGGAAACACGGTTCTTTTCTTCTGAGCACACTCACGTTTCCTGCTGTATTAGAGACTCTAGAAAGCAAGAGCGTGCTTCTTGCTCTAAAGCAGAGTGTGATCTATGGATGAGAACTCTGCTGTGTGTTTCACTTCAGAAATGGAGTTAAATCCCAGGCTCTGTGTCTTCCTACAAGCAAGACTTCGTTTCAAGTAAGGGCAGTCACTTTTCAGCTCAAACGAACTACATTGTTCACGAAGCTCACACGTATCTCATCTTAAATGACAAGCATTGGATGTTAGAGGACCAGTGCTTTGTATCAGTTTCAGAAGCAGAGTTGGACTAGCTATGGTCCGTATGTGTAGGAAACACCGTTCTTTTGTTCTGAGCTCACTCAATTTTCCTTCTATATTAGAGATTCCTGAAGCATGTGCGTGCTTCTTGCTCTAAAGGAGAGTGTGATACTTGGATGAGAACTCTGCTGTGTGTTTCCATTCAAAAATGGAGTTAAATCCCAGGCTCTGTGTCTTCCTACAAGCACTACTTCGTTTCAGGTAAGGGCAGTCACTTTTCATCTCAAACGAACTACATCGTTCACGAAGCTCACACGTTTCTAATGTTAACTAAAAAGCATTGGATGTTAGAGGACCAGTGGGTTTTTTGAGTTTCAGAAGCAGAGTTGAACTAGATATGTTCTGTATGTGTATGAAACACCGTTCTTTTGTTCTGAGCACACTCACGTTTCCTGCTGTATTAGAGTCTCTGGAAAGCAAGAGCGTGCTTCTTGCTCTAAAGCAGAGTGTTATCCATGGTTGAGAACTCTGCTGTGTGTTTCCCTTCAGAAATGGAGTTAAATCCCTGGCTCTGACTGTTCCTACAAGCAAGACTTCGTTTCAGGTAAGGGCAGTTACTTTACAGCTCAAACGAAATACATCGTTAATGAAGCTCACACGTTTCTCATCTTAACTGAGAAGCATTGGATGTTAGAGGACCTTTGCTTTGTACCAATTTTAAGCAGACTTGAACTAGATATGGTCCGTATGTATGGGAAACACGGTTCTTTTCTTCTGAGCACACTCAAGTTTCCTGCTGCATTAGAGACTCTAGAGAGCAAGAGCGTGCTTCTTGTTCTAAAGCAGAGTGTGATCCATGGATGAGAACTGTGTTGTGTGTTTCCCGATAGAAATGGAGTTAAATCCCAGGCTCTGTGTCTTCCTACAAGCAAGACTTCGTTTCAGGTAAGGGCAGTCACTTTTCAGCTCAAACGAACTACATCGTTCACGAAGCTAACAAGTTTCTCATCATAAATGTCAAGCATTGGATGTTAGAGGACCAGTGATTTGTATCAGTTTCAGAAGCAGAGTTGGACTAGATATGGTCTGTATGTGTAGGCAACACCGTTCTTTTGTTCTGAGCAAACTCATTTTTCCTGCTGTATTAGAGACTCTAGAAAGCAAGAGCGGGCTTCTTGCTCTAAAGCATAGTGTGATCTATGGATGAGAACTCTGCTGTGTGTTTCACTTCAGAAATGGAGTTAAATCCCAGGCTCTGTGTCTTCCTACAAGCAAGACTTCGTTTCAAGTAAGGGCAGTCACTTTTCAGCTCAAATGAACTACATTGTTCAGGAAGCTCACACGTTTCTCATCTTAAATGACAAGCATTGGATGTTAGAGGACCAGTGCTTTGTATAAGTTTCAGAAGCAGAGTTGGACTAGATATGGTCCGTATGTGTAGGAAACACCGTTCTTTTGTTCTCAGCACACTCATATTTCCTGCTGTCTTAGAGACTCTAGAAAGCAAGAGCGTGCTTCTTGCTCCAAAGCATAGTGTGATCCATGGATGAGAACTCTGCTGTGTGTTTCCCTTCAGAAATGGAGTTAAATCCCAGGCTCTGTGTCTTCTTACAAGCAAGACTTCGTTTCAGGTAAGGGCAGTCACTTTTCAGCTCAAACGAACTACATCGTTCACAAAGCTCACACGCTTCTCATCTTAACTGAGAAGCATTGGATGTTCGAGGACCTTTGCTTTGCATCAATTTCAAGCAGAGTTGAACTAGATAATGTCCGTATGTATAGGAAACACGGTTCTTTTCTTCTGAGCACACTCACGTTTCCTGCTGTATTAGAGACTCTAGAAAGCAAGAGCGTGCTTCTTGCTCTAAAGCAGAGTGTGATCTATGGATGAGAACTCTGCTGTGTGTTTCACTTCAGAAATGGAGTTAAATCCCAGGCTCTGGTTTTCCTACAAGCAAGACTTCGTTTCAAGTAAGGGCAGTCACTTTTCAGCTCAAACGAACTACATTGTTCACGAAGCTCACACGTTTCTCATCTTAAATGACAAGCATTGGATGTTAGAGGACCAGTGCTTTGTATCAGTTTCAGAAGCAGAGTTGGACTAGCTATGGTCCGTATGTGTAGGAAACACCGTTCTTTTGTTCTGAGCTCACTCAATTTTCCTGCTATATTAGAGATTCCTGAAGCAAGTGCGTGCTTCTTGCTCTAAAGCAGAGTGTGATACTTGGATGAGAACTCTGCTGTGTGTTTCCATTCAAAAATGGAGTTAAATCCCAGGCTCTGTGTCTTCCTACAAGCACTACTTCGTTTCAGGTAAGGGCAGTCACTTTTCATCTCAAACGAACTACATCGTTCACGAAGCTCACACGTTTCTAATGTTAACTAAAAAGCATTGGATGTTAGAGGACCAGTGGGTTTTTTGAGTTTCAGAAGCAGAGTTGAACTAGATATGTTCTGTATGTGTATGAAACACCGTTCTTTGGTTCTGAGCGCACTCACGTTTCCTGCTGTATTAGAGTCTCTGGAAAGCAAGAGCGTGCTTCTTGCTCTAAAGCAGAGTGTTATCCATGGTTGAGAACTCTGCTGTGTGTTTCCCTTCAGAAATGGAGTTAAATCCCTGGCTCTGACTGTTCCTACAAGCAAGACTTCGTTTCAGGTAAGGGCAGTTACTTTACAGCTCAAACAAAATACATCGTTAATGAAGCTCACACGTTTCTCATCTTAACTGAGAAGCATTGGATGTTAGAGGACCTTTGCTTTGTACCAATTTTAAGCAGACTTGAACTAGATATGGTCCGTATGTATGGGAAACACGGTTCTTTTCTTCTGAGCACACTCAAGTTTCCTGCTGCATTAGAGACTCTAGAGAGCAAGAGCGTGCTTCTTGTTCTAAAGCAGAGTGTGATCCATGGATGAGAACTGTGTTGTGTGTTTCCCGATAGAAATGGAGTTAAATCCCAGGCTCTGTGACTTCCTACAAGCAAGACTTCGTTTCAGGTAAGGGCAGTCACTTTTCAGCTCAAACGAACTACATCGTTCACGAAGCTAACAAGTTTCTCATCATAAATGTCAAGCATTGGATGTTAGAGGACCAGTGATTTGTATCAGTTTCAGAAGCAGAGTTGGACTAGATATGGTCTGTATGTGTAGGCAACACCGTTCTTTTGTTCTGAGCAAACTCATTTTTCCTGCTGTATTAGAGACTCTAGAAAGCAAGAGCGGGCTTCTTGCTCTAAAGCATAGTGTGATCTATGGATGAGAACTCTGCTGTGTGTTTCACTTCAGAAATGGAGTTAAATCCCAGGCTCTGTGTCTTCCTACAAGCAAGACTTCGTTTCAAGTAAGGGCAGTCACTTTTCAGCTCAAATGAACTACATTGTTCAGGAAGCTCACACGTTTCTCATCTTAAATGACAAGCATTCGATGTTAGAGGACCAGTGCTTTGTATAAGTTTCAGAAGCAGAGTTGGACTAGATATGGTCCGTATGTGTAGGAAACACCGTTCTTTTGTTCTGAGCTCACTCAATTTTCCTGCTATATTAGAGAAACTAGAAGCAAGTGCGTGCTTCTTGCACTAAAGCAGAGTGTGATACTTGGATGAGAACTCTGCTGTGTGTTTCCCTTCAGAAATGGAGTTAATATCCAGGCTCTGTGTCTTCCTACAAGCAAGAATTCGTTTCAAGTAAGGGGAGTCAATTTCCCGCTCAAACGAACTACATTGTTCACGAAGCTCACACGTTTCTCATCTTAAATGACAAGCATTGGATGATAGAGTACCAGTGCGTTGTATCAGTTTCAGAAGCAGAGTTGGACTAGATATGGTCCGTATGTGTAGGAAACACTGTTCATTTGTTCTCAGCACACTCAAGTTTCCGGCTGTCTTAAAGAATCTAGAAAGCTAGAGAGTGCTTCTTGCTCTAAAGCAGAGTGTGATCAATGGATGAGAACTCTGTTGTGTGTTTCTCTTCAGAAATGGAGTTAAATCCCTGGCTCTGAGTCTTCCTACAAGCAAACTTCTTTTCAGGTAAGAGCAGTTACTTTACAGCTCAAACGAACTACATTGTTCACGAAGCTCACACGTTTCTCATCTTAACTGACAAGCATTGGATGATAGAGGACCAGTGCGTTGTATCAGTTTCAGAAGCAGAGTTGGACTAGATATGGTCCGTATGTGTAGGAAACACCGTTCCTTTGTTCTCAGCACACTCAAGTTTACTGCTGTCTTAGAGAATCTAGAAAGCTAGAGCATGCTTCTTGCTCTAAAGCAGAGTGTGACCAATGGATGAGAACTCTGTTGTTTGTTTCTCTTCAGAAAATGAGTTAAATCCCTGGCTCTGAGTCTTCGAACAAGCAAGAATTCGATTCAGGTAAGGGCAGTTACATTACAGCACAAACGAAGTAAATCGGTCACGAACCTCACACATTGCTCATCTTAAGTGAGAAGCATTGGATGTTAGAGGACCTTTGCTTTGTATCAATTTAAAGCAGAGTTGAACTAGATATGGTCCGTATGTATAGGAAACACCGTTCTTTTCTTCTGAGCAAACTCACGTTTCCTGCTGTATTAGAGACTCTAGAAAGCAAGAGCGTGCTTCTTGCTCTAAAGCAGAGTGTGATCCATGGATGAGAACTGTATTGTGTGTTTCCCTTCAGAAATGGAGTTAAATCCCAGGCTCTGTGTCTTCTTACAAGCAAGACTTCGATTCCAGTAAGGGTAGTTACTTTACAGCTGAAACGAACTACATCGTTCACGAAGCTCACACGTTTCTCATCTTAACTGAGAAGCATTGAATGTTAGAGGACCAGTGCTTTGTATCAGTTTCAGAAGCAGAGTTGAACTAGATATGGTCCGTATGTATAGGAAACTCCGTTCTTTTCTTCTGAGCACACTCACGTTTCCGGCTGTATTAGAGACTCTCGAAGCAAGAGAGTGCTTCTTGCTCTAAAGCAGAGTGTGATCCATGGATGAGAACTGTGTTGAGTGTTTCCCTTCAGAAATGGAGTTAAATCCCTGGCTCTGTGTCTTCCTACAAGCAAGACTTCGTTTCAGGTAAGGGCAGTCACTTTTCAGCTGAAACGAACTACATCGTTCATGAAGCTCACACGTTTCTCATCTTAACTGACAAGCATTGGATGATAGAGACCAGTGCGTTGTATCAGTTTCAGAAGCAGAGTTGGACTAGATATAGTCCCTATATGTAGGAAACACCGTTCTTTTGTTCTCAGCACACTTACGTTTCCTGCTGTCTTAGAGACTCTAGAAAGGTAGAGCGTGCTTCTTGCTCTAAAGCAGAGCTGATCAATGGATGAGAACTCTGTTGTGTTTATCACTTCAGAAATTGAGTTTAATCCCAGGCTCTGAGTCTTCCTACAAGCAAGACTTCGTTTCAGGTAATGGCAGTCACCTTTCAGCTCAAACGAACTACATCGTTCTGGAAGCTCATACGTTTCTCATCTTAACTGACAAGCATCGGATGTTAGAGGACCTGTGGTTTATTTCAGTTTCAAAAGCAGAGATGAACTGGATATGGTATCTATGTGTAGCAAACACCGTTCTTTTGTTCTCAGCACACTCATGTTTCATGCTGTCTTAGAGACTCTAGAAAGCAAGAGCATTCTTCTTGCTCTAAAGCACAGTGTGATCTATGCACGAGAACTATGCTGTGTGTTTACATTCAGAAAGGGAGTTAAATCCCAGGCTCTGTGTATTCTGAGAAGCACTACTTCCTTTCAGGTAAGGGCAGTCCCTTTTAAGCTCAAACGAAATACATCGGTCACGAAGCTCACACGTTTCTCATCTTAACTGACAAGCATTGAATGTTAGAGGACCAGTGCTTTGTATCAGTTTCAGAAGCAGAGTTGGACTAGATCTGGTCCGTATGTGTAGGAAACACCGTTCATTTTTTCTCAGCACACTCAAGTTTCCTCCCGTCTTAGAGAATCTAGAAAGCAAGAGCATTCTTCTTGCTCTAAAGCATAGTGTGATCCATGGACGAGAACTATGCTGTGTGTTTCCCTTCAGAAATGGAGTTAAATCCCAGGCTCTGTGTCTTCCTACAAGCAAGACTTCGTTTCAAGTAAGGGCAGTCACTTTTCAGCTCAAACGAACTACATCGTTTACAAAGCTCACACGTTTCTCATCTAAACTGACAAGCATTGGATGTTAGAGGAACTCTGGTTTGTTTCAGTTTCAGAATCCGAGATGAACTAGATATGGTCCGTATGTGTAGGAAACACCGTTCTTTTGTTCCAGGCACACTCAAGTTTCCTTCTGTATTAGAGACTCTACAAAGCAAGAGCATTCGTCTTGCTCTAAAGCAGAGTGTGATCCATGGAAGAGAACCATGCTGTGTGTTTACATTTAGAAAGGGAGTTAAATCTCAGGCTCTGTGTATTCCTACAAGCAAGACTTCGTTTCAGGTAAGGGCAGTCACTTTTCAGCTCAAACGAACTACATCACTCACGAAGCTCACATGTTTCTCATCTTAACTGAGAATCATTGGATGTTAGAGGACCTTTGCTTTGTATCAATTTCAAGCAGAGTTGAACTAGATAATGTCCGTATGTATAGGAAACACAGTTCTTTTCTTCAGAGCACACTCACGTTTCCTGCTGTATTAGAGACTCAAGAAAGCAAGAGCGGGCTTCTTGCTCTAAAGCATAGTGTGATCTATGGATGAGAACTCTGTTGTGTGTTTCACTTCAGAAATGGAGTTAAATCCAACCCTCTGTGTCTTCCTAAAAGCAAGACTTCGTTTCAAGTAAGGGCAGTCACTTTTCAGCTAAAACGAACTATATCGTTCACGAAGCTCACACGTTTCTCATCTTAACTGACAAGCATTGGATGATAGAGTACCAGTGCGTTGTATCAGTTTCAGAAGCAGAGTTGGACTAGATATGGTCCATACGTGTAGGAAACACCGATCTTTTGTTCTGAGCACACTCAATTTTCCTGCTGTATTAGAGACTCTAGAAGCAAGAGCGTGCTTCTTGCTATAAAGCAGACTGTGATCCATGGATGAGAACTGTATTGTGTGTTTCCCTTCAGAAATGGAGTTAAATCCCAGGCTCTGTGTCTTCCTACAAGCACTACTTTGTTTAAGGTATGGGCAGTGACTTTTCAGCTCAAACAATCTACATCGTTCACGAAGCTCACACGTTTCTCATCTTAAATGACAAGCATTGGATGTTAGAGGACCTGTGCTTTGTATCAATTTCAGAAGCAGAGTTGGACTAGATATGGTCCGTATGTGTAGGAAACACCGTTCCTTTGTTCTCAGCACACTCAAGTTTCCTGATGTCTTAGAGAATCTAGAAAGCTAGAGCGTGCTTCTTTCTCTAAAGCAGAGTGCGCTCAATGGATGAGATCTCTGCTGTGTGTTTCACTTCAGAAATGGAGTGCAATCCCAGGCTCTGTGTCTTCCTACAGGCAACACTTCGTTTCAAGTAAGGGCAGTCAATTTTCAGCTCAAATGAACTACATCGTTCACAAAGCTCACACGTTTCTCATCTTAACTGACAAGCATTGGATGTTAGAGGACCAGTGATTTGTATCAGTTTCACAAGCAGTGTTGGACTAGATATGGTCCGTATGTGTAGGAAACACCGTTCTTTTCTTCTGAGCACACTCACGTTTCCTGCTGTATTAGAGACTCTAGAAAGCAAGAGTGTGCTTCTTGCTATAAAGCAGAGTGTGATCCATGGATGAGAACTGTATTGTGTGTTTCCCTTCAGAAATGGAGTTAAATCCCAGGCTCTGTGTCTTCCTACAAGCAAGACTTCGTTTCAGGTAAGGGCAGTCACTTTTCAGCTCAAACGAACTACATCGTTCACAAAGCTCACACGTTTCTCATCTTAACTGACAAGCATTGGATGTTAGAGGACCAGTGATTTGTATCAGTTTCACAAGCAGTGTTGGACTAGATATGGTCCGTATGTATAGGAAACTCCGTTCTTTTCTTCTGAGCACACTCACGTTTCCGGCTGTATTAGAGACTCTCGAAGCAAGAGAGTGCTTCTTGCTCTAAAGCAGAGTGTGATCCATGGATGAGAACTGTGTTGAGTGTTTCCCTTCAGAAATGGAGTTAAATCCCTGGCTCTGTGTCTTCCTACAAGCAAGACTTCGTTTCAGGTAAGGGCAGTCACTTTTCAGCTGAAACGAACTACATCGTTCATGAAGCTCACACGTTTCTCATCTTAACTGACAAGCATTGGATGATAGAGACCAGTGCGTTGTATCAGTTTCAGAAGCAGAGTTGGACTAGATATAGTCCCTATATGTAGGAAACACCGTTCTTTTGTTCTCAGCACACTTACGTTTCCTGCTGTCTTAGAGACTCTAGAAAGGTAGAGCGTGCTTCTTGCTCTAAAGCAGAGCTGATCAATGGATGAGAACTCTGTTGTGTTTATCACTTCAGAAATTGAGTTTAATCCCAGGCTCTGAGTCTTCCTACAAGCAAGACTTCGTTTCAGGTAATGGCAGTCACCTTTCAGCTCAAACGAACTACATCGTTCTGGAAGCTCATACGTTTCTCATCTTAACTGACAAGCATCGGATGTTAGAGGACCTGTGGTTTATTTCAGTTTCAAAAGCAGAGATGAACTGGATATGGTATCTATGTGTAGCAAACACCGTTCTTTTGTTCTCAGCACACTCATGTTTCATGCTGTCTTAGAGACTCTAGAAAGCAAGAGCATTCTTCTTGCTCTAAAGCACAGTGTGATCTATGCACGAGAACTATGCTGTGTGTTTACATTCAGAAAGGGAGTTAAATCCCAGGCTCTGTGTATTCTGAGAAGCACTACTTCCTTTCAGGTAAGGGCAGTCCCTTTTAAGCTCAAACGAAATACATCGGTCACGAAGCTCACACGTTTCTCATCTTAACTGACAAGCATTGAATGTTAGAGGACCAGTGCTTTGTATCAGTTTCAGAAGCAGAGTTGGACTAGATCTGGTCCGTATGTGTAGGAAACACCGTTCATTTTTTCTCAGCACACTCAAGTTTCCTCCCGTCTTAGAGAATCTAGAAAGCAAGAGCATTCTTCTTGCTCTAAAGCATAGTGTGATCCATGGACGAGAACTATGCTGTGTGTTTCCCTTCAGAAATGGAGTTAAATCCCAGGCTCTGTGTCTTCCTACAAGCAAGACTTCGTTTCAAGTAAGGGCAGTCACTTTTCAGCTCAAACGAACTACATCGTTTACAAAGCTCACACGTTTCTCATCTAAACTGACAAGCATTGGATGTTAGAGGAACTCTGGTTTGTTTCAGTTTCAGAATCCGAGATGAACTAGATATGGTCCGTATGTGTAGGAAACACCGTTCTTTTGTTCCAGGCACACTCAAGTTTCCTTCTGTATTAGAGACTCTACAAAGCAAGAGCATTCGTCTTGCTCTAAAGCAGAGTGTGATCCATGGAAGAGAACCATGCTGTGTGTTTACATTTAGAAAGGGAGTTAAATCTCAGGCTCTGTGTATTCCTACAAGCAAGACTTCGTTTCAGGTAAGGGCAGTCACTTTTCAGCTCAAACGAACTACATCACTCACGAAGCTCACATGTTTCTCATCTTAACTGAGAATCATTGGATGTTAGAGGACCTTTGCTTTGTATCAATTTCAAGCAGAGTTGAACTAGATAATGTCCGTATGTATAGGAAACACAGTTCTTTTCTTCAGAGCACACTCACGTTTCCTGCTGTATTAGAGACTCAAGAAAGCAAGAGCGGGCTTCTTGCTCTAAAGCATAGTGTGATCTATGGATGAGAACTCTGTTGTGTGTTTCACTTCAGAAATGGAGTTAAATCCAACCCTCTGTGTCTTCCTAAAAGCAAGACTTCGTTTCAAGTAAGGGCAGTCACTTTTCAGCTAAAACGAACTATATCGTTCACGAAGCTCACACGTTTCTCATCTTAACTGACAAGCATTGGATGATAGAGTACCAGTGCGTTGTATCAGTTTCAGAAGCAGAGTTGGACTAGATATGGTCCATACGTGTAGGAAACACCGATCTTTTGTTCTGAGCACACTCAATTTTCCTGCTGTATTAGAGACTCTAGAAGCAAGAGCGTGCTTCTTGCTATAAAGCAGACTGTGATCCATGGATGAGAACTGTATTGTGTGTTTCCCTTCAGAAATGGAGTTAAATCCCAGGCTCTGTGTCTTCCTACAAGCACTACTTTGTTTAAGGTATGGGCAGTGACTTTTCAGCTCAAACAATCTACATCGTTCACGAAGCTCACACGTTTCTCATCTTAAATGACAAGCATTGGATGTTAGAGGACCTGTGCTTTGTATCAATTTCAGAAGCAGAGTTGGACTAGATATGGTCCGTATGTGTAGGAAACACCGTTCCTTTGTTCTCAGCACACTCAAGTTTCCTGATGTCTTAGAGAATCTAGAAAGCTAGAGCGTGCTTCTTTCTCTAAAGCAGAGTGCGCTCAATGGATGAGATCTCTGCTGTGTGTTTCACTTCAGAAATGGAGTGCAATCCCAGGCTCTGTGTCTTCCTACAGGCAACACTTCGTTTCAAGTAAGGGCAGTCAATTTTCAGCTCAAATGAACTACATCGTTCACAAAGCTCACACGTTTCTCATCTTAACTGACAAGCATTGGATGTTAGAGGACCAGTGATTTGTATCAGTTTCACAAGCAGTGTTGGACTAGATATGGTCCGTATGTGTAGGAAACACCGTTCTTTTCTTCTGAGCACACTCACGTTTCCTGCTGTATTAGAGACTCTAGAAAGCAAGAGTGTGCTTCTTGCTATAAAGCAGAGTGTGATCCATGGATGAGAACTGTATTGTGTGTTTCCCTTCAGAAATGGAGTTAAATCCCAGGCTCTGTGTCTTCCTACAAGCAAGACTTCGTTTCAGGTAAGGGCAGTCACTTATCAGCTCAAACGAACTACATCGTTCATGAAGCTCACATGTTTCTCATCTTAAGTGAGAAGCATTGGATGTTAGAGGACCAGTGCTTTGTATCAGTTTCAGAAGCAGAGTTGGACTGGATATGGTCCGTATGTGTAGGAAACACCGTTCTTTTGTTCTCGGCAAACTCACGTTTCCTGCTGTATTAGAGTCTCTGGAAAAAAAGAGCGTGCTTCTTGCTCTGAAGCAGAGTGTGATCCATGGATGAGAACTCTGCTGTGTTTTTCCCTTCAGAAATGGATTTAAATCCCATTCGCTGAGACTTCCTACAAGGAAGACTTCGTTTCAAGTAAGGGCAGTTACTTTACAGTTCAAACGAACTTCATCTTACACGAAGATCACACGTTTCTCATCTGAACTGACAAGCATTGGATGGTAGAGGACCTGTGGTTTGTTTCAGTTTCAGAAGCAGAGATGAACTAGATATGGTCCCTATGTGTAGCAAACACCGTTCTTTTGTTCTCAGCAACCTCATGTTTCATGCTGTCTTAGAGACTCTAGAAAGCAAGAGCATTCTTCTTGCTCTAAAGCACAGTGTGATCTATGCACGAGAACTATACTGTGTGTTTACATTCAGAAAGGGAGTTAAATCCCAGGCTCTGTGTATTCTGAGAAGCACTACTTCCTTTCAGGTAAGGGCAGTCCCATTTAAGCTCAAACGAAATACATCCGTCAATCTCATCTTAACTGACAAGCATTGAATGTTAGAGGACCAGTGCTTTGTATCAGTTTCAGAAGCAGAGTTGGACAAGATATGGTCCGTATGTGTAGGAAACTCCGTTCATTTTTTCTCAGCACACTCAAGTTTCCTCCCGTCTTAGAGAATCTAGAAAGCAAGAGCATTCTTCTTGCTCTAAAGCATAGTGTGATCCATGGACGAGAACTATGCTGTGTGTTTCCCTTCAGAAATGGAGTTAAATCCCTGGGTCTGAGTGTTCCTACAAGCAAGACTTCGTTTCAGGTAAGGGCAGTTACTTTACAGCTCAAACGAAATACAACGTTAATGAAGCTCACACGTTTCTCATCTTAACTGAGAAGCATTTGATATTAGAGGACCTTTGCTTTGTACCAATTTCAAGCAGACTTGAACTAGATATGGTCCGTATGTATAGGAAACACGGTTCTTTTCTTCTGAGCCCACTCAAGTTTCCTGCTGTATTAGAGACTCTAGAGAGCAAGAGCGGGCTTCTTGCTCTAAAGCATAGTGTGATCTATGGATGAGAACTCTGCTGTGTGTTTCACTTCAGAAATGGTGTTAAATCCCACGCTCTGTGTCTTCCTACAAGCAAGACTTCGTTTCAAATAAGGGCAGTAACTTTTCAGCTCAAACGAACTACATCATTCACAAAGCTCACACATTTCTCATCTTAACTGAGAAGCATTGGATGTTAGAAGACCTGTGCTTTGTATCAATTTCAGAAGCAGAGTTGGACTAGATATGGTCCGTATGTGTAGGATACACCGTTGTATTGTTCTCAGCACACTCATGTTTCCTGCTGTCTTAGAGACTCTAGAAAGCAAGAGCGTGCTTCTTGCTCTAAAGCAGAGTGTGATCAATGGATGAGAACTCTGCTGTGTGTTTCCCTTCAGAAATGGAGTTAAATCCCAGGCTCTGTGTCTTCCTACAAGCAAGACTTCGTTTCAGGTAAGGGCAGTCACTTATCAGCTCAAACGAACTACATCGTTCATGAAGCTCACATGTTTCTCATCTTAAGTGACAAGCACTGGATGTCAGAGGACCAGTGCTTTGTATCAGTTTCAGAAGCAGAGTTGGACTGGATATGGTCCGTATGTGTAGGACACACCGTTCTTTTGTTCTCGGCACACTCACGTTTCCTTCTTTATTAGAGTCTCTGGAAAAAAAGAGCGTGCTTCTTGCTCTAAAGCAGACTGTGATCCATGGATGAGAACTCTGCTGTGTGTTTCCCTTCAGAAATGGATTTAAATCCCAGGCTCTGTGTCTTCCTACAAGCAAGACTTCGTTTCAGGTAATGGCAGTCACCTTTCAGCTCAAAAGAACTACATCGTTCTGGAAGCTCACACGTTTCTCATCTTAACTGACAAGCATTGGATGTTAGAGGACCAGTGCTTTGTATCAGTTTCAGAAGCAGAGTTGGACTAGATATGGTCCGTATATGTAGGAAACACCGATCTTTTTCTCAGCACACTCATGTTTCCTCCTGTCTTAGAGACTCTAGAAAGCTAGAGTGTGCTTCTTGCTCTAAAGCAGAGTGTGATCAATGGATGAGAACTCTGCTGTGTGTTTCCCTTCAGAAATGGAGTTAAATCCCATTCGCTGAGACTTCCTACAAGGAAGACTTGGTTTCAAGTAAGGGCAGTTACTTTACAGTTCAAACGAACTTCATCTTACACGAAGATCACACGTTTCTCATCTGGACTGACAAGCATTGGATGGTAGAGGACCTGTGGTTTGTTTCAGTTTCAGAAGCAGAGATGAACTAGATATGGTCCCTATGTGTAGCAAACACCGTTCTTTCGTTCTCAGCACACTCATGTTTCATGCTGTCTTAGAGACTCTAGAAAGCAAGAGCATTCTTCTTGCTCTAAAGCACAGTGTGATCTATGCACGAGAACTATGCTGTGTGTTTACATTCAGAAAGGGAGTTAAATCCCAGGCTCTGTGTATTCTGAGAAGCACTACTTCCTTTCAGGTAAGGGCAGTCCCTTTTAAGCTCAAACGAAATACATCCGTCAATCTCATCTTAACTGACAAGCATTGAATGTTAGAGGACCAGTGCTTTGTATCAGTTTCAGAAGCAGAGTTGGACAAGATATGGTCCGTATGTGTAGGAAACTCCGTTCATTTTTTCTCAGCACACTCAAGTTTCCTCCCGTCTTAGAGAATCTAGAAAGCAAGAGCATTCTTCTTGCTCTAAAGCATAGTGTGATCCATGGACAAGAACTATGCTGTGTGTTTCCCTTCAGAAATGGAGTTAAATCCCTGGGTCTGAGTGTTCCTACAAGCAAGACTTCGTTTCAGGTAAGGGCAGTTACTTTACAGCTCAAACGAAATACAACGTTAATGAAGCTCACACGTTTCTCATCTTAACTGAGAAGCATTTGATATTAGAGGACCTTTGCTTTGTACCAATTTCAAGCAGACTTGAACTAGATATGGTCCGTATGTATAGGAAACACGGTTCTTTTCTTCTGAGCCCACTCAAGTTTCCTGCTGTATTAGAGACTCTAGAGAGCAAGAGCGGGCTTCTTGCTCTAAAGCATAGTGTGATCTATGGATGAGAACTCTGCTGTGTGTTTCACTTCAGAAATGGTGTTAAATCCCACGCTCTGTGTCTTCCTACAAGCAAGACTTCGTTTCAAATAAGGGCAGTAACTTTTCAGCTCAAACGAACTACATCGTTCACAAAGCTCACACATTTCTCATCTTAACTGAGAAGCATTGGATGTTAGAAGACCTGTGCTTTGTATCAATTTCAGAAGCAGAGTTGGACTAGATATGGTCCGTATGTGTAGGATACACCGTTGTATTGTTCTCAGCACACTCATGTTTCCTGCTGTCTTAGAGACTCTAGAAAGCAAGAGTGTGCTTCTTGCTATAAAGCAGAGTGTGATCCATGGATGAGAACTGTATTGTGTGTTTCCCTTCATAAATGGAGTTAAATCCCAGGCTCTGTGTCTTCCTACAAGCAAGACTTCGTTTCAGGTAAGGGCAGTCACTTATCAGCTCAAACGAACTACATCGTTCATGAAGCTCACATGTTTCTCATCTTAAGTGAGAAGCATTGGATGTTAGAGGACCAGTGCTTTGTATCAGTTTCAGAAGCAGAGTTGGACTGGATATGGTCCGTATGTGTAGGAAACACCGTTCTTTTGTTCTCGGCAAACTCACGTTTCCTGCTGTATTAGAGTCTCTGGAAAAAAAGAGCGTGCTTCTTGCTCTGAAGCAGAGTGTGATCCATGAATGAGAACTCTGCTGTGTTTTTCCCTTCAGAAATGGATTTAAATCCCATTCGCTGAGACTTCCTACAAGGAAGACTTCGTTTCAAGTAAGGGCAGTTACTTTACAGCTCAAACGAACTTCATCTTACACGAAGCTCACACGTTTCTCATCTGAACTGACAAGCATTGGATGGTAGAGGACCTGTGGTTTGTTTCAGTTTCAGAAGCAGAGATGAACTAGATATGGTCCCTATGTGTAGCAAACACCGTTCTTTTGTTCTCAGCAACCTCATGTTTCATGCTGTCTTAGAGACTCTAGAAAGCAAGAGCATTCTTCTTGCTCTAAAGCACAGTGTGATCTATGCACGAGAACTATACTGTGTGTTTTCATTCAGAAAGGGAGTTAAATCCCAGGCTCTGTGTATTCTGAGAAGCACTACTTCCTTTCAGGTAAGGGCAGTCCCATTTAAGCTCAAACGAAATACATCCGTCAATCTCATCTTAACTGACAAGCATTGAATGTTAGAGGACCAGTGCTTTGTATCAGTTTCAGAAGCAGAGTTGGACAAGATATGGTCCGTATGTGTAGGAAACTCCGTTCATTTTTTCTCAGCACACTCAAGTTTCCTCCCGTCTTAGAGAATCTAGAAAGCAAGAGCATTCTTCTTGCTCTAAAGCATAGTGTGATCCATGGACGAGAACTATGCTGTGTGTTTCCCTTCAGAAATGGAGTTAAATCCCTGGGTCTGAGTGTTCCTACAAGCAAGACTTCGTTTCAGGTAAGGGCAGTTACTTTACAGCTCAAACGAAATACAACGTTAATGAAGCTCACACGTTTCTCATCTTAACTGAGAAGCATTTGATATTAGAGGACCTTTGCTTTGTACCAATTTCAAGCAGACTTGAACTAGATATGGTCCGTATGTATAGGAAACACGGTTCTTTTCTTCTGAGCCCACTCAAGTTTCCTGCTGTATTAGAGACTCTAGAGAGCAAGAGCGGGCTTCTTGCTCTAAAGCATAGTGTGATCTATGGATGAGAACTCTGCTGTGTGTTTCACTTCAGAAATGGTGTTAAATCCCACGCTCTGTGTCTTCCTACAAGCAAGACTTCGTTTCAAATAAGGGCAGTAACTTTTCAGCTCAAACGAACTACATCGTTCACAAAGCTCACACATTTCTCATCTTAACTGAGAAGCATTGGATGTTAGAAGACCTGTGCTTTGTATCAATTTCAGAAGCAGAGTTGGACTAGATATGGTCCGTATGTGTAGGATACACCGTTGTATTGTTCTCAGCACACTCATGTTTCCTGCTGTCTTAGAGACTCTAGAAAGCAAGAGCGTGCTTCTTGCTCTAAAGCAGAGTGTGATCAATGGATGAGAACTCTGCTGTGTGTTTCCCTTCAGAAATGGAGTTAAATCCCAGGCTCTGTGTCTTCCTACAAGCAAGACTTCGTTTCAGGTAAGGGCAGTCACTTATCAGCTCAAACGAACTACATCGTTCATGAAGCTCACATGTTTCTCATCTTAAGTGACAAGCACTGGATGTCAGAGGACCAGTGCTTTGTATCAGTTTCAGAAGCAGAGTTGGACTGGATATGGTCCGTATGTGTAGGACACACCGTTCTTTTGTTCTCGGCACACTCACGTTTCCTTCTTTATTAGAGTCTCTGGAAAAAAAGAGCGTGCTTCTTGCTCTAAAGCAGAGTGTGATCCATGGATGAGAACTCTGCTGTGTGTTTCCCTTCAGAAATGGATTTAAATCCCAGGCTCTGTGTCTTCCTACAAGCAAGACTTCGTTTCAGGTAATGGCAGTCACCTTTCAGCTCAAAAGAACTACATCGTTCTGGAAGCTCACACGTTTCTCATCTTAACTGACAAGCATTGGATGTTAGAGGACCAGTGCTTTGTATCAGTTTCAGAAGCAGAGTTGGACTAGATATGGTCCGTATATGTAGGAAACACCGATCTTTTTCTCAGCACACTCATGTTTCCTCCTGTCTTAGAGACTCTAGAAAGCTAGAGTGTGCTTCTTGCTCTAAAGCAGAGTGTGATCAATGGATGAGAACTCTGCTGTGTGTTTCCCTTCAGAAATGGAGTTAAATCCCATTCGCTGAGACTTCCTACAAGGAAGACTTGGTTTCAAGTAAGGGCAGTTACTTTACAGTTCAAACGAACTTCATCTTACACGAAGATCACACGTTTCTCATCTGGACTGACAAGCATTGGATGGTAGAGGACCTGTGGTTTGTTTCAGTTTCAGAAGCAGAGATGAACTAGATATGGTCCCTATGTGTAGCAAACACCGTTCTTTCGTTCTCAGCACACTCATGTTTCATGCTGTCTTAGAGACTCTAGAAAGCAAGAGCATTCTTCTTGCTCTAAAGCACAGTGTGATCTATGCACGAGAACTATGCTGTGTGTTTACATTCAGAAAGGGAGTTAAATCCCAGGCTCTGTGTATTCTGAGAAGCACTACTTCCTTTCAGGTAAGGGCAGTCCCTTTTAAGCTCAAACGAAATACATCGGTCACGAAGCTCACACGTTTCTCATCTTAACTGACAAGCATTGAATGTTAGAGGACCAGTGCTTTGTATCAGTTTCAGAAGCAGAGTTGGACTAGATATGGTCCGTATGTGTAGGAAACACCTTTCATTTTTTCTCAGCACACTCAAGTTTCCTGCCGTCTTAGAGAATCTAGAAAGCAAGAGCATTCTTCTTGCTCTAAAGCATAGTGTGATCCATGGACGAGAACTAAGCTGTGAGTTTCCCTTCAGAAATGGAGTTAAATCCCAGGCTCTGTGTCTTCCTACAAGCAAGACTTCGTTTCAAGTAAGGGCAGTCACTTTTCAGCTCAAACGAACTACATCGTTTACAAAGCTCACACGTTTCTCATCTAAACTGACAAGCATTGGATGTTAGAGGAACTCTGGTTTGTTTCAGTTTCAGAATCCGAGATGAACTAGATATGGTCCGTATGTGTAGGAAACACCGTTCTTTTGTTCTAGGCACACTCAAGTTTCCTTCTGTATTAGAGACTCTACAAAGCAAGAGCATTCGTCTTGCTCTAAAGCAGAGTGTGATCCATGGATGAGAACTATGCTGTGTGTTTACATTCAGAAAGGGAGTTAAATCTCAGGCTCTGTGTATTCGTACAAGCACTATTTCCTTTCAGGTAAGGGCAGTCACTTTTCAGCTCAAACGAGCTACATCCTTGACGAAGCTCACACGTTTCTCTTCTTAAATGACAAGCATTCGATGTTAGAGTACCTGTGCTTTGTATCAATTTCAGAAGCAGAGTTGGACTAGATATGGTCCGTATGTGTAGGATACACCGTTCTTTTGTTCTCAGCACACTCATGTTTCCTGCTGTCTTAGAGACTCTAGAAAGCAAGAGCGTGCTTCTTGCTCCAAAGCATAGTGTTATCCATGGATGAGAACTCTGCTGTGTGTTTCCCTTCAGAAACGGAGTTAAATCCCAGGCTCTGTGTCTTCCTACAAGCAAGACTTCGTTTCAGGTAAGGGCAGTCACTTTTCAGCTCAAACGAACTACATCGTTCACGAAGCTCACACGCTTCTCATCTTAACTGAGAAGCATTGGATGTTAGAGGACCTTTGCTTTGTATCAATTTCAAGCGTAGTTGAACTAGATAATGTCCGTATGTATAGGAAAGATGGTTCTTTTCTTCTGAGCACACTCACGTTTCCTGCTGTATTAGAGACTCTAGAAATCAAGAGCGTGCTTCTTGCTCTAAAGCAGAGTGTGATCTATGGATGAGAACTCTGCTGTGTGTTTCACTTCACAAATGGAGTTAAATCCCAGGCTCTGTGTCTTCCTACAAGCAAGACTTCGTTTCAAGTAAGGGCAGTCACTTTTCAGCTCAAACGAACTACATTGTTCACGAAGCTCACACATTTCTCATCTTAAATGACAAGCATTGGATGTTAGAGGACCAGTGCTTTGTATCAATTTCAGAAGCAGAGTTGGACTAGATATGGTCCGTATGTATAGGAAACACCGTTCTTTTGTTCTGGGCTCACTCAATTTTCCTGCTATATTAGAGAATCTAGAAGCAAGTGCGTGCTTCTTGCTCTAAAGCAGAGTGTGATACATGGATGAGAACTCTGCTGTGTGTTTCCCTTCAGAAATGGAGTTAAATCCCTGGCTCTGAGTCTTCCTACATGCGAACTTCATTTCAGGTAAGGGCAGTCACTTTTCATCTCAAACGAACTACATCGTTCACGAAGCTCACACGTTTCTAATGTTAACTAAAAAGCATTGGATGTTAGAGGACCAGTGGGTTTTTTGAGTTTCAGAAGCAGTTTTGAACTAGATATGTTCTGTATGTGTATGAAACACCGTTCTTTTGTTCTGAGCACACTCACGTTTCCTGCTGTATTAGAGTCTCTGGAAAGCAAGAGCGTGCTTCTTGCTCTAAAGCAGAGTGTTATCCATGGTTGAGAACTCTGCTGTGTGTTTCCCTTCAGAAATGGAGTTAAATCCCTAGGTCTGAGTGTTCCTACAAGCAAGACTTCGTTTCAGGTAAGGGCAGTTACTTTACAGCTCAAACGAAATACATCGTTAATGAAGCTCACACGTTTCTCATCTTAACTGAGAAGCATTGGATGTTAGAGGACCTTTGCTTTGTACCAATTTCAAGCAGACATGAACTAGATATGGTCCGTATGTATAGGAAACACGGTTCTTTTCTTCTGAGCACACTCAAGTTTCCTGCTGTATTAGAGACTCTAGAGAGCAAGAGCGGGCTTCTTGCTCTAAAGCATAGTGTGATCTATGGACGAGAACTCTGCTGTGTGTTTCACTTTAGAAATGGAGTTAAATCCCACGCTATGTGTCTTCCTACAAGCAAGACTTCGTTTCAAGTAAGGGCAGTCACTTTACAGCTCAAACGAACTACATCATTCACGAAGCTCACACGTTTCTCATCTTAACTGAGAAGCATTGGATGTTAGAGGACCTTTGCCTTGTATCAATTTCAAGCAGAGTTGAACTAGATAATGTCCGTATGTATAGGAAACACGGTTCTTTTCTTCAGAGCACACTCACGTTTCCTGCTGTATTAGAGACTCTAGAAAGCAAGAGCGGGCTTCTTGCTCTAAAGCAGAGTGTGACCAATGGATGAGAACTCTGTTGTGTGTTTCTCTTCAGAAAATGAGTTAAATCCCTTGTTCTGAGTTTTTGAGCAAGCAAGAATTCGATTCAGGTAAGGGTAGTTATTTTACAGCACAAACGAATTAAATCGGTCACAAAGCTCACACATTGCTCATCTTAAGTGAGAAGCATTGGATGTTAGAGGACCTTTGCTTTGTATCAATTTAAAGCAGAGTTGAACTAGATATGGTCCGTATGTATAGGAAACACCGTTCTTTTCTTCTGAGCAAACTCACGTTTCCTGCTGTATTAGAGACTCTAGAAAGCAGGAGCGTGCTTCTTGCTCTAAAGCAGAGTGTGATCCATGGATGAGAACTGTATTGTGTGTTTCCCTTCAGAAATGGAGTTAAATCCCAGGCTCTGTTTCTTCTTACAAGCAAGACTTCGATTCCAGTAAGGGTAGTTACTTTACAGCTCAAACGAACTACATCGTTCACGAAGCTCACACATTTCTCATCTTAACTGAGAAGCATTGAATGTCAGAGGACCAGTGCTTTGTATCAGTTTCAGAAGCAGAGTTGAACTAGATATTGTCCGTATGCATAGGAAACTCCGTTCTTTTCTTCTGAGCACACTCACGTTTCCTGCTGTATTAGAGACTCTCGAAACAAGAGAGTGCTTCTTGCTCTAAAGCAGAGTGTGATCCATGGATGAGAACTGTGTTGTGTGTTTCCCTTCAGAAATGGAGTTAAATCCCAGGCTCTGTGTCTTCCTACAAGCAAGACTTCGTTTCAGGTAAGGGCAGTCACTTTTCAGCTCAAACGAACTACATCGTTCATGAAGCTCACACGTTTCTCATCTTAACTGACAAGCATTGGATGATAGAGGACCAGTGCGTTGCATCAGTTTCAGAAGCAGAGTTGGACTAGATATGGTCCGTATATGTAGGAAACACATTTCTTTTGTTCTCAGCACACTCATGTTTCCTGCTGTCTTAGAGACTCTAGAAAGCTAGAGCGTGCTTATTGCTCTAAAGCAGAGTGTGATCAATGGATGAGAACTCTGTTGTGTTTTTCACTTCAGAAATTGAGTTTAATCCAAGGCTCTGAGTCTTCCTACAAGGAATACTTCGATTCAAGTAAGGGCAGTCACTTTTCAGCTCAAACGAACTACATTGTTCACGAAGCTCACACGTTTCTCATCTTAAATGACAAGCATTGGATGTTAGAGGACCAGTGCTTTGTATCAGTTTCAGAAGCAGAGTTGGACTAGATATGGTCTGTATGAGTAGGAAACACCATTCTTTTGTTCTGAGCTCACTCAATTTTCCTGCTATATTAGAGAATCTAGAAGCAAGTGCGTGCTTCTTGCTCTAAAGCAGAGTGTGATACTTGGAAGAGAACTCTGCTGTGTGTTTCC
This sequence comes from Onychomys leucogaster, assembly GCA_949786385.1. Taxonomy (NCBI): domain Eukaryota; kingdom Metazoa; phylum Chordata; class Mammalia; order Rodentia; family Cricetidae; genus Onychomys; species Onychomys leucogaster. Next base: position 1,850,343 of record CATKUP010000047.1, read on the forward strand.
CTTCAAAAATGGAGTTAAATCCCAGGCTCTGTGTCTTCCTACAAGCACTACTTCGTTTCAGGTATGGGCAGTCACTTTTCATCTCAAACGAACTACATCGTTCACGAAGCTCACATGTTTCTAATGTTAACTAAAAAGCATCGGATGTTAGAGGACCAGTGCTTTGTATCAGTTTCAGAAGCAGAGTTGGACTAGATATGGTCCGTATATGTAGGAAACACCGATCTTTTTCTCAGCACACTCATGTTTCCTCCTGTCTTAGAGACTCTAGAAAGCTAGAGTGTGCTTCTTGCTCTAAAGCAGAGTGTGATCAATGGATGAGAACTCTGCTGTGTGTTTCCCTTCAGAAATGGAGTTAAATCCCATTCGCTGAGACTTCCTACAAGGAAGACTTCGTTTCAAGTAAGGGCAGTTACTTTATAGCTCAAACGAACTTCATCTTACACGAAGCTCACACGTTTCTCATCTGAATTGACAAGCATTGGATGGTAGAGGACCTGTGGTTTGTTTCAGTTTCAGAAGCAGAGATGAACTAGATATGGTCCCTATGTGTAGCAAACACCGTTCTTTTGTTCTCAGCACACTCATGTTTCATGCTGTCTTAGAGACTCTAGAAAGCAAGAGCATTCTTCTTGCTCTAAAGCACAGTGTGATCTATGCACGAGAACTATGCTGTGTGTTTACATTCAGAAAGGGAGTTAAATCCCAGGCTCTGTGTATTCTGAGAAGCACTACTTCATTTCAGGTAAGGGCAGTCCCTTTTAAGCTCAAACGAAATACATCGGTCACGAAGCTCACACGTTTCTCATCTTAACTGACAAGCATTGAATGTTAGAGGACCAGTACTTTGTATCAGTTTCAGAAGCAGAGTTGGACTAGATATGGTCCGTATGTGTAGGAAACACCTTTCATTTTTTCTCAGCACACTCAAGTTTCCTCCCATCTTAGAGAATCTAGAAAGCAAGAGCATTCTTCTTGCTCTAAAGCATAGTGTGATCCATGGATGAGAACTATGCTGTGTGTTTCCCTTCAGAAATGGAGTTAAATCCCAGGCTCTGTGTCTTCCTACAAGCAAGACTTCGTTTCAAGTAAGGGCAGTCACTTATCACCTCAAAGGAACTACATCGTTTACAAAGCTCACACGTTTCTCATCTAAACTGACAAGCATTGGATGTTAGAGGAACTCTGGTTTGTTTCAGTTTCAGAATCCGAGATGAACTAGATATGGTCCGTATGTGTAGGAAACACCGTTCTTTTGTTCTAGGCACACTCAAGTTTCCTTCTGTATTAGAGACTCTACAAAGCAAGAGCATTCGTCTTGCTCTAAAGCAGAGTGTGATCCATGGATGAGAACTATGCTGTGTGTTTCCCTTCAGAAATGGAGTTAAATCCCAGGCTCTGTGTCTTCCTACAAGCAAGACTTCGTTTCAGGTAAGGGCAGTCACTTTTCAGCTCAAACGAACTACAGCGTTCACGAAGCTCACACGCTTCTCATCTTAACTGAGAAGCATTGGATGTTAGAGGACCTTTGCTTTGTATCAATTTCAAGCGTAGTTGAACTAGATAATGTCTGTATGTATAGGAAAGACGGTTCTTTTCTTCTGAGCACACTCACATTTCCTGCTGTATTAGAGACTCTAGAAATCAAGAGAGTGCTTCTTGCTCTAAAGCAGAGTGTGATCTATGGATGAGAACTCTGCTGTGTGTTTCACTTCACAAATGGAGTTAAATCCCAGGCTCTGTGTCTTCCTACAAGCAAGACTTCGTTTCAAGTAAGGGCAGTCACTTTTCAGCTCAAACGAACTACATTGTTCACGAAGCTCACACGTTTCTCATCTTAAATGACAAGCATTGGATGTTAGAGGACCAGTGATTTGTATCAATTTCAGAAGCAGAGTTGGACTAGATATGGTCCGTATGTGTAGGAAACACCGTTCTTTTGTTCTGGGCTCACTCAATTTTCCTGCTATATTAGAGAATCTAGAAGCAAGTGCGTGCTTCTTGCTCTAAAGCAGAGTGTGAACCATGGATGAGAACTGTATTGTGTGTTTCTCTTCAGAAATGGAGTTAAATCCCAGGCTCTGTGTCTTCCTACAAGCACTACTTCGTTTCAGGTAAGGGCAGTCACTTTTCATCTCAAACGAACTACACCGTTCACGAAGCTCACACGTTTCTAATGTTAACTAAAAAGCATTGGATGTTAGAGGACCAGTGGGTTTTTTGAGTTTCAGAAGCAGAGTTGGACTAGATATGGTCCGTATGTGGCGGAAACTGCGAACTTTTGTTCTGAGCACACTCAATTTTCCTGCTGTATTAGAGACTCTAGAAGCAAGAGCGTGCTTCTTGCTCTAAAGCAGACTGTGATCCATGGATGAGAACTCTATTGTGTGTTTCCCTTCAGAAATGGAGTTAAATCCCAGGCTCTGTGTCTTCCTACAAGCACTACTTCGTTTCTGGTATGGGCAGTCACTTTTCAGCTCAAACGAACTACATCGTTCACGAAGCTCACACGTTTCTCATCTTAAATGACAAGCATTGGATGTTAGAGGACCTGTGCTTTGTATCAATTTCAGAAGCAGAGTTGGACTAGATATGGTCCGTATGTTTAGGATACACCGTTGTATTGTTCTCAGCACACTCATGTTTCCTGCTGTCTTAGAGCCTCTAGAAAGCAAGAGCGTGCTTCTTGCTCCAAAGCATAGTGTGATAGATGGATGAGAACTCTGCTGTGTGTTTCCCTTCAGAAATGGTGTTAATACCCAGGCTCTGTGTCTTCCTACAAGCAAGACTTCGTTTCAGGTAAGGGCAGTCACTTTTCAGCTCAAACGAACTACATCTTTCACGAAGCTCACACGTTTCTCATCTTAACTGAGAAGCATTGGATGTTAGAGGACCTTTGCTTTGTATCAATTTCAAGCAGAGTTGAACTAGATAATGTCCGTATGTATAGGAAACACGGTTCTTTTCTTCAGAGCACACTCACGTTTCCTGCTGTATTAGAGACTCTAGAAAGGAAGAGCGGGCTTCTTGCTCTAAAGCATAGTGTGATCTATGGATGAGAACTCTGCTGTGTGTTTCACTTCACAAATGGAGTTAAATCCCACCCTCTGTGTCTTCCTACAAGCAAGACTTCGTTTCAAGTAAGGGCAGTCACTTTTCAGCTCAAACGAACTACATCGTTCACGAAGCTCACACGTTTCCCATCTTAACTGACAAGCATTGGATGATAGAGTACCAGTGCGTTGTATCAGTTTCAGAAGCAGAGTTGGACTAGATATGGTCTGTATGTGTAGGAAACACCGATCTTTTGTTCTGAGCACACTCAATTTTCCTGCTGTATTAGAGACTCTAGAAACAAGAGCGTGCATCTTGCTATAAAACAGACTGTGATCCATGGATGAGAACTGTATTGTGTCTTCCCTTCAGAAATGGAGTTAAATCCCAGGCTCTGTGTCTTCCTACAAGCACTACTTCGTTTCAGGTATGGGCAGTGACTTTTCAGCTCAAACGATCTACATCGTTCACGAAGCTCACACGTTTCTCATCTTAAATGACAAGCATTGGATGTTAGAGGACCTGTGCTTTGTATCAATTTCAGAAGCAGAGTTGGACTAGATATGGTCCGTATGCGTAGGAAACACCGTTCGTTTGTTCTCAGCACACTCAAGTTTCCTGCTGTCTTAGAGAATCTAGAAAGCTAGAGCGTGCTTCTTGCTCTAAAGCAGAGTGTGACCAATGGATGAGAACTCTGTTGTGTGTTTCTCTTCAGAAAAGGAGTTAAATCCCTGGCTCTGAGTCTTCGAACAAGCAAGAATTCGATTCAGGTAAGGGCAGTTACTTTACAGCACAAACGAAGTAAATCGGTCATGAAGCTCACACATTGCTCATCTTAAGTGAGAAGCATTGGATGTTAGAGGACCTTTGCTTTGTATCAATTTGAAGCAGAGTTGAACTAGATATGGTCCGTATGTATAGGAAACACCGTTCTTTTCTTCTGAGCAAACTCACGTTTCCTGCTGTATTAGAGACTCTAGAAAGCAAGAGCGTGCTTCTTGCTCTAAAGCAGAGTGTGATCCATGGATGAGAACTGTATTGTGTGTTTCCCTTCAGAAATGGAGTTAAATCCCAGGCTCTGTGTCTTCTTACAAGCAAGACTTCGATTCCAGTAAGGGTAGTTACTTTACAGCTCAAACGAACTACATCGTTCACGAAGCTCACACGTTTCTCATCTTAACTGAGAAGCATTGAATGTCAGAGGACCAGTGCTTTGTATCAGTTTCAGAAGCAGAGTTGAACTAGATATGGTCCGTATGTATAGGAAACTCCGTTCTTTTCTTCTGAGCACACTCATGTTTCCTGCTGTCTTAGAGGCTCTAGAAAGCTAGAGCGTGCTTCTTGCTCTAAAGCAGAGTGTGATCAATGGATGAGAACTCTGTGGTGTTTTTCACTTCAGATATTGAGTTTAATCCCAGGCTCTGAGTCTTCCTACAAGGAAGACTTCGATTCAAGTATGGGCAGTTACTTTACAGCTCAAACGAACAACATCCTTGACGAAGCTCACACGTTTCTCATCTTAAATGACAAGCATTGGATTTTAGAGTACGTGTGCTTTGTATCAGTTTCAGAAGCAGAGCTGAACTAGATATGGTTCGATGTATAGGAAACTCCGTTCATTTCTTCTGAGCACACTCACGTTACATGCTGTATTAGAGACTCTAGAAAGCAAGAGCGTGCTTCTTGCTCTAAAGCAGAGTGTGATCCATGGATGAGAACTGTGTTGTGTGTTTCCCTTCAGAAATGGAGTTAAATCCCAGGATCTGTGTCTTCCTACAAGCAAGACTTCCTTTCAGGTAAGGGCAGTCACTTTTCAGCTCAAACGAACTACATCGTTCACGAAGCTCACACTTTTCTCATCTTAACTGACAAGCATTGGATGATAGACGACCAGTGCGTTGTATCAGTTTCAGAAGCAGAGTTGGACTAGATATGGTCCCTATGTGTAGGAAACACCGTTCCTTTGTTCTCAGCACACTCAAGTTTCCTGCTGTCTTTGAGAATCTAGAAAGCTAGAGCATGCTTCTTGCTCTAAAGCAGAGTGTGACCAATGGATGAGAACTCTGTTGTGTGTTTCTCTTCAGAAAAGGAGTTAAATCCCTGGCTCTGAGTCTTCGAACAAGCAAGAATTCGATTCACGTAAGGGCAGTTACTTTACAGCACAAACGAAGTAAATCGGTCACGAAGCTCACACATTGCTCATCTTAAGTAAGAAGCATTGGATGTTAGAGGACCTTTGCTTTGTATCAATTTAAAGCAGAGTTGAACTAGATATGGTCCGTATGTATAGGAAACACCGTTCTTTTCTTCTGAGCAAACTCACGTTTCCTGCTGTATTAGAGACTCTAGAAAGCAAGAGTGTGCTTCTTGCTCTAAAGCAGAGTTTGATCCATGGATGAGAACTGTATTGTGTGTTTCCCTTCAGAAATGGAGTTAAATCCCAGGCTCTGTGTCTTCTTACAAGCAAGACTTCGATTCCAGTAGGGGTAGTTACTTTACAGCTCAAACGAACTACATCGTTCACGAAGCTCACACGTTTCTCATCTTAACTGAGAAGCATTGAATGTTAGAGGACCAGTGCTTTGTATCAGTTTCAGAAGCAGAGTTGGACTAGATATGGTCTGTATGTGTAGGAAACACCGTTCTTTTGTTCTGAGCAAACTCAATTTTCCTGCTGTATTAGAGACTCTAGAAAGCAAGAGCGGGCTTCTTGCTCTAAAGCATAGTGTGATCTATGGATGAGAACTCTGCTGTGTGTTTCACTTCAGAAATGGAGTTAAAACCCATGCTCTGTGTCTTCCTACAAGGAAGACTTCGTTTCAAGTAAGGGCAGTAACTATTCAGCTCAAATGAACTACATCGTTCACAAAGCTCACACATTTCTCATCTGAACTGAGAAGCGTTGGATGTTAGAGGACCTGTGCTTTGTATCAATTTCAGAAGCAGAGTTGGACTAGATATGGTCCGTTTGTGTAGGATACACTGTTGTATTGTTCTCAGCACACTCATGTTTCCTGCTGTCTTAGAGACTCTAGAAAGCAATAGCGTGCTTCTTGCTCCAAAGTATAGTGTGATACATTGATGAGAACTCTGCTGTGTGTTTCCCTTCAGAAATGGAGTTAAATCCCAGGCTCTGTGTCTTCCTACAAGCACTACTTCGTTTCAGGTATGGGCAGTCACTTTTCAGCTCAAACGAACTACATCGTTCACGAAGCTCACACGTTTCTCATCTTAACTGACAAGCATTGGATGATAGAGTACCAGTGCGTTGTATCAGTTTCAGAAGCAGAGTTGGAGTAGATATGGTCCGTATGTGTAGGAAACTGCGAACTTTTGTTCTGAGCACACTCAATTTTCCTGCTGTATTACAGACTCTAGAACCAAGAGCGTGCTTCTTGCTCTAAAGCAGAGTGTGATCAATGGATGAGAACTCTGTTGTGTTTTTCACTTCAGAAATTGAGTTTAATCCCAGGCTCTGAGTCTTCCTACAAGGAAGACTTCGATTAAAGTAAGGGCAGTTACTTTACAGCTCAAACGAACAACATCCTTGAGGAAGCTCACACGGTTCTCATCTTAAATGACAAGCATTGGATTTTAGAGTACCTGTGCTATGTATCAGTTCAGAAGCAGAGTTGAACTAGATATGGTCCGATGTATAGGAAACTCCGTTCATTTCTTCTGAGCACACTCACGTTTCATGCTGTATTAGAGACTCTAGAAAGCAAGAGCGTGCTTCTTGCTCTAAAGCAGAGTGTGATCCATGGATGAGAACTGTGTTGTGTGTTTCCCTTCAGAAATGGAGTTAAATCCCAGGATCTGTGTCTTCCTACAAGCAAGATTTCGTTTCAGGTAAGGGCAGTCACTTTTCAGCTCAAACGAACTACATCGTTCACGAAGCTCACACTTTTCTCATCTTAACTGTCAAGCATTGGATGATAGACGACCAGTGCGTTGTATCAGTTTCAGAAGCAGAGTTGGACTAGATATGGTCCGTATGTGGCGGAAACTGCGAACTTTTGTTCTGAGCACACTCAATTTTCCTGCTGTATTAGAGACTCTAGAAGCAAGAGCGTGCTTCTTGCTCTAAAGCAGACTGTGATCCATGGATGAGAACTCTATTGTGTGTTTCCCTTCAGAAATGGAGTTAAATCCCAGGCTCTGTGTCTTCCTACAAGCACTACTTCGTTTCTGGTATGGGCAGTCACTTTTCAGCTCAAACGAACTACATCGTTCACGAAGCTCACACGTTTCTCATCTTAAATGACAAGCATTGGATGTTAGAGGACCTGTGCTTTGTATCAATTTCAGAAGCAGAGTTGAACTAGATATGGTCCGTATGTGTAGGAAACACCGAACTTTTGTTCTGAGCACACTCAATTTTCCTGCTGTATTAGAGATTCTAGAAACAAGAGCGTGATTCTTGCTATAAAGCAGACTGTGATCCATGGATGAGAACTGTATTGTGTGTTTCCCTTCAGAAATGGAGTTAAATCCCAGGCTCTGTGTCTTCCTACAAGCACTACTTCGTTTCAGGTATGGGCAGTGACTTTTCAGCTCAAACGATCTACATTATTCACGAAGCTCACACGTTTCTCATCTTAAATGACAAGCATTGGATGTTAGAGGACCTGTGCTTTGTATCAATTTCAGAAGCAGAGTTGGACTAGATATGGTCTGTATGTGTAGGAAACACCGTTACTTTGTTCTCAGCACACTCAAGTTTCCTGCTCTCTTAGAGAATCTAGAAAGCTAGAGTGTGCTTCTTGCTCTAAAGCAGAGTGTGACCAATGGATGAGAACTCTGTTGTGTGTTTCTCTTCAGAAAATGAGTTAAATCCCTGGCTCTGAGTCTTCGAACAAGCAAGAATTCGATTCAGGTAAGGGCAGTTACTTTACAGCACAAACGAAGTAAATCTGTCACGAAGCTCACACATTGCTCAACTTAAGTGAGAAGCATTGGATGTTAGAGGACCTTTGCTTTGTATCAATTTAAAGCAGAGTGGAACTAGATATGGTCCGTATGTATAGGAAACACCGTTCTTTCTTCTGAGCAAACTCACGTTTCCTGCTGTATTAGAGACTCTAGGAAGCAAGAGCGTGCTTCTTGCTCTAAAGCAGAGTGTGATCCATGGATGAGAACTGTATTGTGTGTTTCCCTTCAGAAATGGAGTTAAATCCCAGGCTCTGTGTCTTCTTACAAGCAAGACTTCGATTCCAGTAAGGGCAGTTACTTTACAGCTCAAACGAACAACATCCTTGACGAAGCTCACACGTTTCTCATCTTAAATGACAAGCATTCGATTTTAGAGTACCTGTGCTTTGTATCAGTTTCAGAAGCAGAGTTGAACTAGATATGGTCCGATGTATAGGAAACTCCGTTCATTTCTTCTGAGCACACTCACGTTTCATGCTGTATTAGAGACTCTAGAAAGCAAGAGTGTGCTTCTTGCTCTAAAGCAGAGTGTGATCCATGGATGAGAACTGTGTTGTGTGTTTCCCTTCAGAAATGGAGTTAAATCCCAGGATCTGTGTCTTCCTACAAGCAAGACTTCGTTTCAGGTAAGGGCAGTCACTTTTCAGCTCAAACGAACTACATCGTTCACGAAGCTCACACTTTTCTCATCTTAACTGACAAGCATTGGACGATAGACGACCAGTGCGTTGTATCAGTTTCAGAAGCAGAGTAAGACTAGATGTGGTCCGTATGTGTAGGAAACTGCGAACTTTTGTTCTGAGCACACTCAATTTTCCTGCTGTATTAGAGACTCTAGAAGCAAGAGCGTGCTTCTTGCTCTAAAGCAGACTGTGATCCATGGATGAGAACTGTATTGTGTGTTTCCCTTCAGTAATGGAGCAAAATCCCAGGCTCTGTGTCTTCCTACAAGCACTACTTCGTTTCAGGTATGGGCAGTCACTTTTCAGCTCAAACGAACTACATCGTTCACGAAGCTCCCACGTTTCTCATCTTAACTGAGAAGCATTGGATGTTAGAGGACCTTTGCTTTGTACCAATTTCAAGCAGACTTGAACTAGATATGGTCCGTATGTATAGGAAACACCGTTCCTTTGTTCTCAGCACACTCAAGTTTCCTGCTGTATTAGAGACTCTAGAGAGCAAGAGCGTGCTTCTTGCTCTAAAGCATAGTGTGATCTATGGATGAGAACTCTGCTGTGTGTTTCACTTCAGAAATGGAGTTAAATCCCAGGATCTGTGTCTTCCTACAAGCAAGACTTCGTTTCAGGTAAGGGCAGTCACTTTTCAGCTCAAACGAACTACATCGTTCACAAAGCTCACACTTTTCTCATCTTAACTGACAAGCATTGGATGATAGACGACCAGTGCGTTGTATCAGTTTCAGAAGCAGAGTTGGACTAGATATGGTCCGTATGTGTACGAAACTGCGAACTTTTGCTGTGAGCACACTCAATTTTCCTGCTGTATTAGAGACTCTAGAAGCAAGAGCGTGCTTCTTGCTCTAAAGCAGACTGTGATCCATGGATGAGAACTGTATTGTGTGTTTCCCTTCAGAAATGGAGTTAAATCCCAGGCTCTGTGTCTTCCTACGAGCACTACTTCTTTTCAGGTATGGGCAGTGACTTTTCAGCTCAAACGATCTACATCGTTCACGAAGCTCACACGTTTCTCATCTTAAATGACAAGCATTGGATGTTAGAGGACCTGTGCTTTGTATCAATTTCAGAAGCAGAGTTGGACTAGATATTGTCCGTATGTGTAGGAAACACCGTTCCTTTGTTCTCAGCACACTCAAGGTTCTTGCTGTTTTAGTGAATCTAGAAAGCTAGAGCGTGCTTCTTGCTCTAAAGCAGAGTGTGACCAATGGATGAGAACTCTGTTGTGTGTTTCTCTTCAGAAAAGGAGTTAAATCCCTGGCTCTGAGTCTTCGAACAAGCAAGAATTCGATTCAGGTAAGGGCAGTTACTTTACAGCACAAACGAATTAAATCGGTCACGAAGCTCACACATTGCTCATCTTAAGTGAGAAGCATTGGATGTTAGAGGACCTTTGCTTTGTATCAATTTAAAGCAGAGTTGAACTAGGTATGGTCCGTATGTATAGGAAACACCGTTCTTTTCTTCTGAGCAAACTCACGTTTCCTGCTGTATTAGAGACTCTAGAAATCAAGAGCGTGCTTCTTGCTCTAAAGCAGAGTGTGATCCATGGATGAGAACTGTATTGTGTGTTTCCCTTCAGAAATGGAGTTAAATCCCAGGCTCTGTGTCTTCTTACAAGCAAGACTTCGATTCCAGTAAGGGTAGTTACTTTACAGCTCAAACGAACTACATCGTTCACGAAGCTCACACGTTTCTCATCTTAACTGAGAAGCATTGAATGTTAGAAGACCAGTGCTTTGTATCAGTTTCAGAAGCAGAGTTGAACTAGATATGGTCCGTATGTATAGGAAACTCCGTTCTTTTCTTCTGAGCACACTCACGTTTCCTGCTGTATTAGAGACTCTCGAAGCAAGAGAGTGCATCTTGCTCTAAAGCAGAGTGTGATCCATGGATGAGAACTCTGTTGTGTTTTTCACTTCAGAAATTGAGTTTAATCCCAGGCTCTGAGTCTTCCTACAAGGAAGACTTCGATTCAAGTAAGGGCAGTTACTTTACACCTCATACGAACAACATCCTTGACGAAGCTCACACGTTTCTCATCTTAAATGACAAGCATTGGATTTTAGAGTACCTGTGCTTTGTATCAGTTTCAGAAGCAGAGTTGAACTAGATAGGGTCCGATATAGCAAACTCCGTTCATTTCTTCTGAGCACACTCACGTTTCATGCTGTATTAGAGACTCTAGAAAGCAAGAGCGTGCTTCTTGCTCTAAAGCAGAGTGTGATCCATGGATGAGAACTGTGTTGTGTGTTTCCCTTCAGAAATGGAGTTAAGTCCCAGGATCTGTGTCTTCCTACAAGCAAGACTTCGTTTCAGGTAAGGGCAGTCACTTTTCAGCTCAAACGAACTACATCGTTCACGAAGCTCACACTTTTCTCATCTTAACTGACAAGCATTTGATGATAGACGACCAGTGCGTTGTATCAGTTTCAGAAGCAGAGTTGGACTAGATATGGTCCGTATGTGTAGGAAACTGCGAACTTTTGTTGTGAGGTCACTCAATATTCCAGCTGTATTAGAGACTCTAGAAACAAGTGCGTGCTTCTTGCTCTAAAGCAGACTGTGATCCATGGATGAGAACTGTATTGTGTGTTTCCCTTCAGAAATGGAGTTAAATCCCAGGCTCTGTGTCTTCCTACAAGTACTACTTCGTTTCAGGTATGGGCAGTCACTTTTCAGCTCAAACGAACTACATCGTTCACGAAGCTCACACGTTTCCCATCTGAACTGAGAAGCATTGGATGTTAGAGGACCTGTGCTTTGTATCAATTTCAGAAGCAGAGTTGTACTAGATATGGTCCGTATGTGTAGGATACACCGTTGTATTGTTCTCAGCACACTCATGTTTCCTGCTGTCTTAGAGACTCTAGAAAGCAATAGCGTGCTTCTTGCTCCAAAGCATAGTGTGATACATTGATGAGAACTCTGCTGTGTGTTTCCCTTCAGAAATGGAGTTAAATCCCAGGCTCTGTGTCTTCCTGCAAGCACGATTTCGTTTCAGGTATGGCCAGTCACTTTTCAGCTCAAACAAACTACATCATTCATGAAGCTCACACGTTTCTCATCTTAACTGAGAAGCATTGGATGTTAGAGGACCTTTGCTTTGTATCAATGTCAAGCAGAGTTGAACTAGATAATGTCCGTATGTATAGGAAACACGGTTCTTTTCTTCAGAGCACACTCACGTTTCCTGCTGTATTAGAGACTCTAGAAGCAAGAGCGTGCTTCTTGCTATAAAGCAGACTGTTATCAATGGATGAGAACTGTATTGTGTGTTTCCCTTCAGAAAAGGAGTTAAATCCCTGGCTCTGAGTCTTCGAACAAGCAAGAATTCGATTCAGGTAAGGGCAGTTATTTTGCAGCACAAACGAAGTAAATCAGTCACGAAGCTCACACATTGCTCATCTTAAGTGAGAAGCATTGGATGTTAGAGGACCTTTGCTTTGTATCAATTTAAAGCAGAGTTGAACTAGATATGGTCCGTATGTATAGGAAACACCGTTCTTTTCTTCTGAGCAAACTCACGTTTCCTGCGCTATTAGAGACTCTAGAAAGCAAGAGCGTGCTTCTTGCTCTAAAGCAGAGTGTGATCCATGGATGAAAACTGTATTGTGTGTTTCCCTTCAGAAATGGAGTTAAATCCCAGGCTCTGTGTCTTCTTACAAGCAAGACTTCGATTCCAGTAAGGGTAGTTACTTTACAGCTCAAACGAACTACATCGTTCACGAAGCTCACACGTTTCTCACTTAACTGAGAAGCATTGAATGTTAGAGGACCAGTGCTTTGTATCAGTTTCAGAAGCAGAGTTGAACTAGATATGGTCCGTATGTATAGGAAACTCCGTTCTTTTCTTCTGAGCACACTCACGTTTCCTGCTGTATTAGAGACTCTAGAAGCAAGAGAGTGCTTCTTGCTCTAAAGCAGAGTGTGATCCATGGATGAGAACTGTGTTGTTTGTTTCCCTTCAGAAATGGAGTTAAATCCCAGGCTCTGTGTCTTCCTACAAGCAAGACTTAGTTTCAGGTAAGGGCAGTCACTTTTCAGCTCAAACGAACTACATCGTTCATGAAGCTCACACGTTTCTCATCTTAACTGACAAGCATTGGATGATAGAGGACCAGTGCGTTGTATCAGTTTCAGAAGCAGAGTTGGACTAGATATGGTCCGTATATGTAGGAAACACCGTTCTTTTGTTCTCAGCACACTCACGTTTCCTGCTGTCTTAGAGACGAGAAAGCTAGAGCGTGCTTCTTGCTCTAAAGCAGAGTGTGATCAATGGATGAGAACTCTGTTGTGTTTTTCACTTCAGAAATTGAGTTTAATCCCAGGCTCTGAGTCTTCCTACAAGGAAGACTTCGATTCAAGTAAGGGCAGTTACTTTACAGCTCAAACGAACAACATCCTTGACGAAGCTCACACGTTTCTCATCTTAAATGACAAGCATTGGATTTTAGAGTACCTGTGCTTTGTATCAGTTTCATAAGCAGAATTGAACTAGTTATGGTCCGTATGTGTAGGAAACTCCTTTCATTTCTTCTGAGCACACTCATGTTTCATGCTTTATTAGAGACTCTGGAAAGCAAGAGCGTGCTTCTTGCTCTAAAGCAGAGTGTGATCCATGGATGAGAACTGTGTTGTGTGTTTCCCTTCAGAAATGGAGTTAAATCCCAGGCTCTGTGTCTTCCTACAAGCAAGACTTCGTTTCAGGTAAGGGCAGTCACTTTTCAGCTCAAACGAACTACATCCTTCACGAAGCTCACACTTTTCTCATCTTAACTGACATGCATTGGATGATAGACGACCAGTGCGTTGTATCAGTTTCAGAAGCAGAGTTGGACTAGATATGGTCTGTATGTGTCGGAAACAGCGATCTTTTGTTCTGAGCACACTCAATTTTCCTGCTGTATTAGAGAATCTAGAAGCAAGAGAGTGCTTCTTGCTCTTAAGCAGACTGTGATCCATGGATGAGAACTGTATTGTGTGTTTCCCTTCAGAAAAGGAGTTAAATCCCAGGCTCTGTGTCTTCCTACAAGCACTACTTCGTTTCAGGTATGGGCAGTTACTTTTCAGCGCAAACGAACTACATCGTTCATGAAGCTCACACGTTTCTCATCTTAAATGACAAGCATTGGATGTTAGAGGACCTGTGCTTTGTATCAATTTCAGAAGCAGAGTTGAACTAGATATGGTCCGTATGTGTAGGAAAAACCATTCATTTGTTCTCAGCACACTCAAGTTTCCTGCTGTCTTAGAGAATCTGGAAAGCTAGAGCGTGCTTCTTGCTCTAAAGCATAGTGAGATCCATGGATGAGAACTCTGCTGTGTGTTTCCCTTCAAAAATGGAGTTAATACCCAGGCTCTGTGTCTTCCTACAAGCAAGACTTCGTTTCAGGTAAGGGCAGTCACTTTTCAGCTCAAACGAACTACATCGTTCACGAAGCTCACACGTTTCTCATCTTAACTGACAAGCATTGGATGTTAGAGGACCTTTGCTTTGTATCAATTTCAAGCAGAGTTGAACTAGATAATGTCCGTATGTATAGGAAACACTGTTCTTTTCTTCAGAGCACACTCACGTTTCCTGCTGTATTAGAGACTCTAGAAAGCAAGAGCGGGCTTCTTGCTCTAAAGCATAGTGTGATCTATGGATGAGAACTCTGCTGTGTGTTTCACTTCAGAAATGGAGTTAAATCCCACCCTCTGTGTCTTCCTACAAGCAAGACTTCGTTTCAAGTAAGGGCAGTCACTTTTCAGCTCAAACGAACTACATCGTTCACGAAGCTCACACGTTTCTCATCTTAACTGAGAAGCATTGGATGATAGAGTACCAGTGTGTTGTATCAGTTTCAGAAGCAGCGTTGGACTAGATATGGTCCGTATGTGTAGGAAACACCGATCTTTTGTTCTGAGCACACTCAATTTTCCTGCTGAATTAGAGACTCTAGAAGCAAGAGCGTGCTTCTTGCTCTAAAGCAGACTGTGATCCTTGGATGAGAACTGTATTGTGTGTTTCCCTTCAGAAATGGAGTTAAATCCCAGGCTCTGTGTCTTCCTACAAGCACTACTTCGTTTCAGGTATGGGCAGTGACTTTTCAGCTCAAACGATCTACATCGTTCACGAAGTTAACAAGTTTCCCCTCTTAACTCACAAGCATTGGTTAAGAGGACCAGTGCTTTTTATCAGTTTCAGAAGCAGAGTTGGACTAGATATGGTCTGTATGTGTAGGAAACACCGTTCTTTTTCCTCAGCACACTCACGTTTCCTGCTTTACTAGAGACTCTAGAAAGCAAGAGCGTGCTTCTTGCTCTAAAGCAGAGTGTGATCAATGGATGAGAACTCTGCTGTGTGTTTCCCTTCAGAAATGGACTTAAATCCCAGGCTCTGTGTCTTCCTACAAGCAAACTTCGTTTCAGGTAAGGACAGTCACTTTTCAGCTCAAATGATCTACATTGTTCACGAAGCTAACAAGTTTCCCATCTTAACTGCCAAGCATTGGATGTTAGAGGACCAGGGCTTTGTATCAGTTTCAGAAACAGAGTTGGACTAGATATGGTCCGTATGTGTTGAAAACAATGTTCTTTTCTTCTGAGCTCACTCAAGTTTCTTGCTGTATTAGAGAATTCAGAAGCAAGAGCGTGCTTCTTGCTCTAAAGCAGAGTGTGATCCATGGATGAGAACTATGCTGAGTGTTTCACTTCAGAAATGGAGTTAAATCCCAGGCTCTGTGTTTTCCTCCATGCACTACTAGGTTTCAGGTTAGGGCAATCACTTTTCAGCTCAAACGAACTACATTGTTCATGAATCTCCCAAGTTTCTCATCTTAAATGACAAGCTTTGGATGTTAGAGGACCTGTGCTTTTATCAGTTTCAGAAGCTGAGTTGGACTAGATATGGTCCGTTTGTGTAGCAAACACCGTTCATTTGTTCTCAGCACACTCACGTTTCCTGCTGTACTAGAGACTCTAGAAAGCAAGAGCGTGCTTCTTGCTCTAAAGCAGAGTGTGATCCATTGATGAGAACTTTGCTGTGTGTTTCCCTTCAGAAATGGAGTTAAATCCCAGGCTCTGTGTCTTCCTTCAAGCGAACTTCGTTTCAGGTAAGGACAGTCACTTTTCAGCTCAAATGAACTACATTGTTCACGAAGCTAACAAGTTTCCCATCTTAACTGTCAAGCATTGGATGTTAGAGGACCAGTGCTTTGTATCAGTTTCATTAGCAGAGTTGGACTAGATATGTTCCGTATGTGTAGGAAACACCGTTCTTTTGTTCTAAGCTCACTCAAGTTTCCTGCTCTATTAGAGAATTCAGAAGCAAGAGCGTGCTTCTTGCTCTAAATCAGAGTGTGATCCATGGATGAGAACTATGCTGAGAGTTTCACTACAGAAATGGAGGTAAATCCCAGGATCTGAGTCTTCCTCCAAGCACTACTTCGTTTCAGGTAAGGGCTGTCACTTTTCAGCACAAACGAACTACATCGTTCATGAATTTCACAAGTTTCTCATCTTAAATGACAAGCATTGGATGTTAGAGGACCTTAGCTTTGTATCAATTTCAAGCAGAATTGAACTAGATATTGTCCGTATGTATAGGAAACAAGGTTCTTTTCTTCTGAGGATACTGAAGTTTCCTGCTGTATTAGAGACTCTAGAAAGCAAGAGCGTGCCTCTTGCTCTAAAGCAGAGTGTGATCCATGGATGAGAACTGTGTTGTGTGTTTCACTTCAGAAATGGAGTTAAATCCCAGGCTCTGAGTCTCACTAAAAGTAAGACTTCGATTCAAGTAAGGGCAGTTACTTTATAGCTCAAACGAACTACATCGGTCACGAAGCTAACTCCTTTCTCATCTTAACGGAAAAGCATTGGATGTTAGAGGACCTGTGGTTTGTTTCAGTTTCAGAAGCAGAGTTGAACTAGATTTGGTCCGTATGTGTAGGAAACACTGTTCTTTTTTCTCAGCACACTCACATTTCCTGCTCTATTAGAGACTCTAGAAAGCAAGAGCATGCTTCTTGCTCTAAAGCAGAGTGTGATCAATGATGAGAACTCTGCTGTGTGTTTCCCTTCAGAAATGGACTTAAATCCCAGGCTCTGTGTCTTCCTACAAACAAACTTCGTTTCAGGTAAGGACAGTCACTTTTCAGCTCAAATGATCTACATTGTTCACGAAGCTAACAAGTTTCCCATCTTAACTGCCAAGCATTGGATGTTAGAGGACCAGTGCTTTGTATCAGTTTCAGAAACAGAGCTGGACTAGATATGGTCCGTATGTGTAGGAAACACCGTTCTTTTGTTCTGAGCTCACTCAAGTTTCCTGCTGTATTAGAGAATTCGGAAGCAAGAGCGTGCTTCTTGCTCTAAAGCAGAGTGTGATCCATGGATGAGAACTATGCTGAGTGTTTCACTTCAGAAATGGAGTTAAATCCCAGGCTCTGTGTCTTCCTCCAAGCACAACTTCGTTTCAGGTAAGGGCAGTCACTTCTCAGCTCAAACGAACTACATCGTTCATGAAGCTCCCAAGTTTCTCATCTTAAATGACAAGCATTGGATGTTAGAGGACCTGTGCTTTGTATCAATTTCAGAAGCTGAGTTGGACTAGATATGGTCTGTTTGTGTAGCAAACACCGTTCATTTGTTCTAAGCACTCTCACGTTTCATGCTGTCTTAGAGACTCTAGAAAGCTAGAGCTTGCTTCTTGCTCTAAAGCAGAGTGTGATCAATGGATGAGAACTCTGCTGTGTGTTTCACTTCAGAAATGGAGTTAAATCCCTGGCTCTGAGTCTTCCTAAAAGGAAGACTTCGATTCAAGTAACGGCAGTTACTTTACAGCTCAATCGAACTACATCGGTCAGGAAGCTAACACCTTTCTCATCTTAACTGAAAAGCATTGGATGTTAGAGGACCTGTGGTTTGTTTCAGTTTCAGAAGCAGAGCTGAACTAGATTTGGTCCGTATGTGTAGGAAACTCCGTTCTTTTTTCTCAGCACACTCACGTTTCCTGCTGTACTAGAGACTCTAGAAAGCAAGAGCGTGCTTCTTGCTCTAAAGCAGAGTGTGATCAATGATGAGAACTCTGCTGTGTGTTTCCCTTCAGAAATGGACTTAAATCCCAGGCTCTGTGTCTTCCTACAAACAAACTTCGTTTCAGGTAAGGACAGTCACTTTTCAGCTCAAATGAACTACATTGTTCACGAAGCAAACAAGTTTCCCTTCTTAACTGCCAAGCATTGGATGTTAGAGGACCAGTGCTTTGTATCAGTTTCAGAAACAGAGTTGGACTAGATATGGTCCGTATGTGTTGGAAACACCGTTCTTTTGTTCTGAGCTCACTCAAGTTTCCTGCTGTATTAGAGAATTCAGAAGCAAGAGCGTGCTTCTCGCTCTAAAGCAGAGTGTGATCCATGGATGAGAACTATGCTGAGTGTTTCACTTCAGAAATGGAGTTAAATCCCAGGCTCTGTGTCTTCCTCCAAGCACTACTACGTTTCAGGTTAGGGCAATCACTTTTCAGCTCAAACGAACTACATCGTTCATGAAGCTCCCAAGTTTCTCATCTTAAATGACAAGCTTTGGATGTTAGAAGACCTGTGCTTTTATCAATTTCAGAAGCTGAGTTGGACTAGATATGGTCCGTTTCTGTAGCAAACACCGTTCATTTGTTCTCAGCACACTCACGTTTCATGCTGTCTTAGAGACTCTAGAAAGCTACAGCTTGCTTCTTGCTCTAAAGCAGAGTGTGATCAATGGATGAGAACTCTGCTGTGTGGTTCACTTCAGAAATGGAGTTAAATCCCAGGCTCTGAGTCTTCCTAAAAGGAAGACTTCGATTCAAGTAAGGGCAGTTACTTTACAGCTCAAACGAACTACATCGTTCACGAAGCTAACACCATTCTCATCTTAACTGAAAAGCATTGGATGTTAGAGGACCTGTGGTTTGTTTCAGTTTCAGAAGCAGAGTTGAACTATATTTGGTCCGTAGGTGTAGGAAACACCGTTCTTTTTTCTCAGCACACTCACGTTTCCTGCTCTATTAGAGACTCTGGAAAGCAATAGCGTGCTTCTTTCTCTAAAGCAGAGTGTGATCCATTGATGAGAACTCTGCTGTGTGTTTCCCTTCAGAAATGGAGTTAAATCCCAGGCTCTGTGTCTTCCTACAAGCAATATTTCATTTCAGGTAAGGGCAGTCACTTTTCAGCTCAAACGAACTGCATCGTTCACGAAGCTCACACGTTTCTCATCTTTCCTGAGAAGCATTGAATGTTAGTGGACCTTTGCTTTGTATCAATTTCAAGCAGAGTTGAACTAGATATTGTCCGTATGTATAGGAAACAAGGTTCTTTTCTTCTGAGGACACTCAATTTTCCTGCTGTATTAGAGACTCTAGAAAGCAAGAGCGTGCTTCTTGCTCTAAAGCAGAGTGTGATCCTCGGATGAGAACTGTGTTGTGTGTTTCCATTCAGAAATGGAGTTAAATCCCAGGCTCTGTGTCTTCCTACAAGCAAGACTTAGTTTCAGGAAAGGGCAGTCACTTTTCAGCTTGAACGAACTACATCGTTCACGAAGCTAACAAGTTTCCCCTCTTAACTCACAAGCATTGGTTAAGAGGACCAGTGCTTTTTATCAGTTTCAGAAGCAGAGTTGGACTAGATATGGTCTGTATGTGTAGGAAACACCGTTCTTTTTTCTCAGCACACTCACGTTTCCTGCTGTACTAGAGACTCTAGAAAGCAAGAGCGTGCTTCTTGCTCTAAAGCAGAGTGTGATCAATGGATGAGAACTCTGCTGTGTGTTTCCCTTCAGAAATGGACTTAAATCCCAGGCTCTGTGTCTTCCTACAAGCAAACTTCGTTTCAGGTAAGTATAGTCACTTTTCAGCTCAAATGATCTACATTGTTCACGAAGCTAACAAGTTTCCCATCTTAACTGCCAAGCATTGGATGTTAGAGGACCAGTGCGTTGTATCAGTTTCAGAAACAGAGTTGGACTAGATATGGTCCGTATGTGTTGGAAACACCGTTCTTTTGTTCTGAGCTCACTCAAGTTTCCTGCTGTATTAGAGAATTCAGAAGCAAGAGCGTGCTTCTTGCTCTAAAGCAGAGTGTGATCCATGGATGAGAACTATGCTGAGTGTTTCACTTCAGAAATGGAGTTAAATCCCAGGCTCTGTGTCTTCCTACAAGCAATACTACGTTTCAGGTTAGGGCAATCACTTTTCAGCTCAAACGAAATACATAGTTCATGAAGCTCCCAAATTTCTCATCTTAAATGACAAGCTTTGGATGTTAGAGGACCTGTGCTTTTATCAATTTCAGAAGCTGAGTTGGACTAGATATGGTCCGTTTGTGTAGCAAACACCGTTCATTTGTTCTCAGCACACTCACGTTTCATGCTGTCTTAGAGACTCTAGAAAGCTAGAGCTTGCTTCTTGCTCTAAAGCAGAGTGTGATCCATGGATGAGAACTGTGTTGTGTGTTTCCCTTCAGAAATGGAGTTAAATCCCAGGCTCTGGGTCTTCCTACAAGCAAGACTTAGTTTCAGGAAAGGGCAGTCAGTTTTCAGCTCGAATGAACTACATCATTCACGAAGCTAAAAAGTTTCCCATCTTAACTGACAAGCATTGGTTAAGAGGACCAGTGCTTTTTATCAGTTTCAGAAGCAGAGTTGGACTAGATATTTTCCTTATGTGTAGGAAACACCGTTCTTTTGTTCTGAGCTAACTCAAGTTTCCTGCTGTATTAGAGAAATCAGAAGCAAGAGCGTGCTTCTTGCTCTAAAGCAGAGTATGATCCATGGATAAGAACTATGCTGAGTGTTTCATTTCAGAAATGGAGGTAAATCCCAGGCTCTGAGTCTTCCTAAAAGGAAGACTTCGATTCATGTAAGGGCAGTTACTTTACAGCTCAAACGAAGTACATCGGTCACAAAGCTCACACGTTTCTCTTCTTAACTGCCAAGCATTGGATTTTAGAGGACCAGTGCTTTGTATCAGTTTCAGAAGCAGAGTTGGACCAGATATGGTCCGTATGTGTAGGAAACACCCTTCTTTTGTTCTCAGGACACTCTCATTTCCTGCTGTCTTAGAGAAAATAGAAAGCAAGAGCGTGCTTCTTGCTCTAAAGCAGAGTGTGATCCATGGATGAGAACTGTGTTGTGTGTTTCCCTTCAGAAATGGAGTTAAATCCCAGGCTCTGTGTCTTCCTACAAGCAAGACTTAGTTTCAGGAAAGGGCAGTTACTTTTCAGCTCGAACGAACTACATCGTTAACGAAGCTAACAAGTTTCCCCTCTTAACTCACAAGCATTGGTTAAGAGGACAAGTGCTTTTTATCAGTTTCAGAAGCAGAGTTGGACTAGATATGGTCTGTATGTGTAGGAAACACCGTTCATTTGTTCTCAGCACACTCACGTTTCCTGCTGTACTAGAGACTCTAGAAAGCAAGAGCGTGCTTCTTGCTCTAAAGCAGAGTGTGATCAATGATGAGAACTCTGCTGTGTGTTTCCCTTCAGAAATGGACTTAAATCCCAGGCTCTGTGTCTTCCTACAAACAAACTTCGTTTCAGGTAAGGACAGTCACTTTTCAGCTCAAATGAACTACATTGTTCACGAAGCAAACAAGTTTCCCTTCTTAACTGCCAAGCATTGGATGTTAGAGGACCAGTGCTTTGTATCAGTTTCAGAAACAGAGTTGGACTAGATATGGTCCGTATGTGTTGGAAACACCGTTCTTTTGTTCTGAGCTCACTCAAGTTTCCTGCTGTATTAGAGAATTCAGAAGCAAGAGCGTGCTTCTCGCTCTAAAGCAGAGTGTGATCCATGGATGAGAACTATGCTGAGTGTTTCACTTCAGAAATGGAGTTAAATCCCAGGCTCTGTGTCTTCCTCCAAGCACTACTACGTTTCAGGTTAGGGCAATCACTTTTCAGCTCAAACGAACTACATCGTTCATGAAGCTCCCAAGTTTCTCATCTTAAATGACAAGCTTTGGATGTTAGAAGACCTGTGCTTTTATCAATTTCAGAAGCTGAGTTGGACTAGATATGGTCCGTTTCTGTAGCAAACACCGTTCATTTGTTCTCAGCACACTCACGTTTCATGCTGTCTTAGAGACTCTAGAAAGCTACAGCTTGCTTCTTGCTCTAAAGCAGAGTGTGATCAATGGATGAGAACTCTGCTGTGTGGTTCACTTCAGAAATGGAGTTAAATCCCAGGCTCTGAGTCTTCCTAAAAGGAAGACTTCGATTCAAGTAAGGGCAGTTACTTTACAGCTCAAACGAACTACATCGTTCACGAAGCTAACACCATTCTCATCTTAACTGAAAAGCATTGGATGTTAGAGGACCTGTGGTTTGTTTCAGTTTCAGAAGCAGAGTTGAACTATATTTGGTCCGTAGGTGTAGGAAACACCGTTCTTTTTTCTCAGCACACTCACGTTTCCTGCTCTATTAGAGACTCTGGAAAGCAATAGCGTGCTTCTTTCTCTAAAGCAGAGTGTGATCCATTGATGAGAACTCTGCTGTGTGTTTCCCTTCAGAAATGGAGTTAAATCCCAGGCTCTGTGTCTTCCTACAAGCAATATTTCATTTCAGGTAAGGGCAGTCACTTTTCAGCTCAAACGAACTGCATCGTTCACGAAGCTCACACGTTTCTCATCTTTCCTGAGAAGCATTGAATGTTAGTGGACCTTTGCTTTGTATCAATTTCAAGCAGAGTTGAACTAGATATTGTCCGTATGTATAGGAAACAAGGTTCTTTTCTTCTGAGGACACTCAATTTTCCTGCTGTATTAGAGACTCTAGAAAGCAAGAGCGTGCTTCTTGCTCTAAAGCAGAGTGTGATCCTCGGATGAGAACTGTGTTGTGTGTTTCCATTCAGAAATGGAGTTAAATCCCAGGCTCTGTGTCTTCCTACAAGCAAGACTTAGTTTCAGGAAAGGGCAGTCACTTTTCAGCTTGAACGAACTACATCGTTCACGAAGCTAACAAGTTTCCCCTCTTAACTCACAAGCATTGGTTAAGAGGACCAGTGCTTTTTATCAGTTTCAGAAGCAGAGTTGGACTAGATATGGTCTGTATGTGTAGGAAACACCGTTCTTTTTTCTCAGCACACTCACGTTTCCTGCTGTACTAGAGACTCTAGAAAGCAAGAGCGTGCTTCTTGCTCTAAAGCAGAGTGTGATCAATGGATGAGAACTCTGCTGTGTGTTTCCCTTCAGAAATGGACTTAAATCCCAGGCTCTGTGTCTTCCTACAAGCAAACTTCGTTTCAGGTAAGTATAGTCACTTTTCAGCTCAAATGATCTACATTGTTCACGAAGCTAACAAGTTTCCCATCTTAACTGCCAAGCATTGGATGTTAGAGGACCAGTGCTTTGTATCAGTTTCAGAAACAGAGTTGGACTAGATATGGTCCGTATGTGTTGGAAACACCGTTCTTTTGTTCTGAGCTCACTCAAGTTGGCTGCTGTATTAGAGAATTCAGAAGCAAGAGCGTGCTTCTCGCTCTAAAGCAGAGTGTGATCCATGGATGAGAACTATGCTGAGTGTTTCACTTCAGAAATGGAGTTAAATCCCAGGCTCTGTGTCTTCCTCCAAGCACTACTACGTTTCAGGTTAGGGCAATCACTTTTCAGCTCAAACGAACTACATCGTTCATGAAGCTCCCAAGTTTCTCATCTTAACTGCCAAGCATTGGATGTTAGAGGACCAGTGCTTTGTATCAGTTTCATTAGCAGATTTGGACTAGATATGTTCCGTATGTGTAGGAAACACCGTTCTTTTGTTCTAAGCTCACTCAAGTTTCCTGCTGTATTAGAGAATTCAGAAGCAAGAGCGTGCTTCTTGCTCTAAAGCAGAGTGTGATCCATGGATGAGAACTATGCTGAGAGTTTCACTACAGAAATGGAGGTAAATCCCAGGCTCTGAGTCTTCCTCCAAGCACTACTTCGTTTCAGGTAATGGCTGTCACTTTTCAGCACAAACGAACTACATCGTTCATGAATTTCACAAGTTTCTCATCTTAAATGACAAGCATTGGATGTTAGAGGACCTTAGCTTTGTATCAATTTCAAGCAGAATTGAACTAGATATTGTCCGTATGTATAGGAAACAAGGTTCTTTTCTTCTGAGGATACTGAAGTTTCCTGCTGTATTAGAGACTCTAGAAAGCAAGAGCGTGCTTCTTGCTCTAAAGCAGAGTGTGATCCATGGATGAGAACTGTGTTGTGTGTTTCACTTCAGAAATGGAGTTAAATCCCAGGCTCTGAGTCTTCCTAAAAGTAAGACTTCGATTCAAGTAAGGGCAGTTACTTTACAGCTCAAACGAACTACATCGGTCACGAAGCTAACTCCTTTCTCATCTTAACGGAAAAGCATTGGATGTTAGAGGACCTGTGGTTTGTTTCAGTTTCAGAAGCAGAGTTGAACTAGATTTGGTCCGTATGTGTAGGAAAAACTGTTCTTTTTTTCTCAGCACACTCACGTTTCCTGCTCTATTAGAGACTCTAGAAAGCAAGAGCGTGCTTCTTGCTCTAAAGCAGAGTGTGATCAATGATGAGAACTCTGCTGTGTGTTTCCCTTCAGAAATGGACTTAAATCCCAGGCTCTGTGTCTTCCTACAAACAAACTTCGTTTCAGGTAAGGACAGTCACTTTTCAGCTCAAATGAACTACATTGTTCACGAAGCTAACAAGTTTCCCTTCTTAACTGCCAAGCATTGGATGTTAGAGGACCAGTGCTTTGTATCAGTTTCAGAAACAGAGCTGGACTAGATATGGTCCGTATGTGTAGGAAACACCGTTCTTTTGTTCTGAGCTCACTCAAGTTTCCTGATGTATTAGAGAATTCAGAAGCAAGAGCGTGCCTCTTGCTCTAAAGCAGAGTGTGATCCATGGATGAGAACTATGCTGAGTGTTTCACTTCAGAAATGGAGTTAAATCCCAGGCTCAGTGTCTTCCTACAAGCAATACTTCATTTCAGGTAAGGGCAGTCACTTTTCAGCTCAAATGAACTACATCGTTCACTAAGCTCACACGTTTCTAATCTTTCCTGAGAAGCATTGGATGTTAGAGAACCTTTGCTTTGTATAAATTTCAAGCTGAGTTGGACTAGATATGGTCCGTTTGTGTTGCAAACACCGTTCATTTGTTCTCAGCACACTCACGTTTCATGCTGTCTTAGAGACTCTAGAAAGCTAGAGCTTGCTTCTTGCTCTAAAGCAGAGTGTGATCAATGGATGAGAACTCTGCTGTGTGTTTCACTTCAGAAATGGAGTTAAATCCCAGGCTCTGAGTCTTCCTAAAAGGAAGACTTCGATTCAAGTAAGGGCAGTTACTTTACAGCTCAAACGAACTACATCGGTCACAAAGCTAACACCTTTCTCATCTTAACTGAAAAGCATTGGATGTTAGAGGACCTGTAGTTTGTTTCAGTTTCAGAAGCAGAGTTGAACTAGATTTGGTCCGTATGTGTAGGAAACATCGTTCTTTTTTCTCAGCACACTCACGTTTCCTGCTGTACTAGAGACTCTAGAAAGCAAGAGCGTGCTTCTTGCTCTAAAGCAGAGTGTTATCAATGGATGAGAACTATGCTGTGTGTTTCCCTTCAGAAATCGACTTAAATCCCAGGTTCTGTGTCTTCCTACAAGCAAACTTCGTTTCAGGTAAGGACAGTCACTTTTCAGCTCAAATGATCTACATTGTTCACGAAGCTAACAAGTTTCCCATCTTAACTGCCAAGCATTGGATGTTAGAGGACCAGTGCTTTGTATCAGTTTCAGAAACAGAGTTGGACTAGATATGGTCCGTATGTGTTGGAAACACCGTTCTTTTGTTCTGAGCTCACTCAAGTTTCCTGCTGTATTAGAGAATTCAGAAGCAAGAGTGTGCTTCTTGCTCTAAAGCAGAGTGTGATCCATGGATGAGAACTATGCTGAGTGTTTCACTTCAGAAATGGAGTTAAATCCCAGGCTCTGTGTCTTCCTACAAGCAATACTTCATTTCAGGTAAGGGCAGTCACTTTTCAGCTCAAACGAACTACATCATTCACTAAGCTCACACGTTTCTCATCTTTCCTGAGAAGCATTGGATGTTAGAGAACCTTTGCTTTGTATAAATTTCAATCTGAGTTGGACTAGATATGGTCCGTTTGTGTAGCAAACACCGTTCAATTGTTCTCAGCACACTCACGTTTCATGCTGTCTTAGAGACTCTAGAAAGCTAGAGCTTGCTTCTTGCTCTAAAGCAGAGTGTGATCCATGGATGAGAACTGTGTTGTGTGTTTCCCTTCAGAAATGGAGTTAAATCCCAGGCTCTGGGTCTTCCTACAAGCAAGACTTAGTTTCAGGAAAGGGCAGTCAGTTTTCAGCTCGAATGAACTACATCGTTCACGAAGCTAAAAAGTTTTCCATCTTAACTGACAAGCATTGGTTAAGAGGACCAGGGCTTTTTATCAGTTTCAGAAGCAGAGTTGGACTAGATATGGTCCGTATGTGTAGGAAACACCGTTCTTTTGTTCTGAGCTAACTCAAGTTTCCTGCTGTATTAGAGAATTCAGAAGCAAGAGCGTGCTTCTTGCTCTAAAGCAGAGTGTGATCCAAGGATGAGAACTATGCTGAGTGTTTCACTTCAGAAATGGAGGTAAATCCCAGGCTCTGAGTCTTCCTCCAAGCACTACTTCGTTTCAGGGAAGGGCAGTCACTTTTCAGCTCGAACGACCTACATCGTTCACGAATCTAACAAGTTTCCCATCTTAACTGACAAGCATTGGTTAAGAGGACCAGTGCTTTTTATCATTTTCAGAAGCAGAGTTGGACTAGATATGGTCTGTATGTGTAGGAAACCACTTTCTTTTTTCTCAGCACACTCATGTTTCCTGCTGTACTAGAGACTCTAGAAAGCAAGAGCGTGCTTCTTGCTCTAAAGCAGAGTGTGATCCATTGATGAGAACTCTGCTGTGTGTTTCCCTTCAGAAATGGACTTAAATCCCAGGCTCTGTGTCTTCCTTCAAGCGAACTTCGTTTCAGGTAAGGACAGTCACTTTTCAGCTCAAATGAACTACATTGTTCACGAAGCTAACAAGTTTCCCATCTTAACTGCCAAGCATTGGAAGTTAGAGGACCAGTGCTTTGTATCAGTTTCATTAGCAGAGTTGGACTAGATATGGTCTGTATGTGTAGGAAACACCGTTCTTTTGTTCTGAGCTCTCTCAAGTTTCCTGCTGTATTAGAGAATTCAGAAGCAAGAGCGTGCTTCTTGCTCTAAAGCAGAGTGTGATCCAAGGATGAGAACTATGCTGAGTGTTTCACTTCAGAAATGGAGGTAAATCCCAGGCTCTGAGTCTTCCTCCAAGCACTACTTCGTTTCAGGGAAGGGCAGTCACTTTTCAGCTCAAACGAACTACATCGTTCATGAAGCTCACAAGTTTCTCATCTTAAATGACAAGCATTGGATGTTAGAGGACTTTTGCTTTGTATCAATTTCAAGCAGAATTGAACTAGATATTGTCCGTATGTATAGGAAACAAGGTTCTTTTCTTCTGAGGATACTCAAGTTTCCTGCTGTATTAGAGACTCTAGAAAGCAGGAGCGTGCTTCTTGCTCTAAAGCAGAGTGTGATCCATGGATGAGAACTGTGTTGTGTGTTTCCCTTCAGATGGAGTTAAATCCCAGGCTCTGTGTCTTCCTACAAGCAAGACTTAGTTTCAGGAAAGGGCAGTCACTTTTCAGCTCGAACGACCTACATCGTTCACGAATCTAACAAGTTTCCCATCTTAACTGACAAGCATTGGTTAAGAGGACCAGTGCTTTTTATCATTTTCAGAAGCAGAGTTGGACTAGATATGGTCTGTATGTGTAGGAAACCACTTTCTTTTTTCTCAGCACACTCATGTTTCCTGCTGTACTAGAGACTCTAGAAAGCAAGAGCGTGCTTCTTGCTCTAAAGCAGAGTGTGATCCATTGATGAGAACTCTGCTGTGTGTTTCCCTTCAGAAATTGAGTTGAATCCCATGCTCTGTGTCTTCCTACAAGCAATACTTCATTTCAGGTAAGGGCAGTCACTTTACAGCTCAAACGAACTACATCGTTCACGAAGCTCACACGTTTCTCTTCTTTCCTGAGAAGCATTGGATGTTAGAGAACCTTTGCTTTGTATCAATTTCAAGCAGAATTGAACTAGATATGGTCCGTATGTATAGGAAACAAGGTTCTTTTCTTCTGAGGACACTCAATTTTCCTGCTGTATTAGAGACTCTAGAAAGCAAGAGCGTGCTTCTTGCTCTAAAGCAGAGTGTGATCCACGGATGAGAACTGTGTTGTGTGTTTCCCTTCAGAAATGGAGTTAAATCCCAGGCTCTGTGTCTTCCTACAAGCAAGACTTAGTTTCAGGAAAGGGCAGTCACTTTTCAGCTCGAACGAACTACATCGTTCACGATGCTAACAAGTTTCCCATCTTAACTGACAAGCATTGGTTAAGAGGACCAGTGCTTTTTATCAGTTTCAGAAGCAGAGTTGGACTAGATATGGTCTGTATGTGCAGGAAACACCGTTGTTTTTTCTCAGCACACTCACGTTTCCTGCTGTATTTGAGACTCTAGAAAGCAAGAGCGTGCTCCTTGCTCTAAAGCAGAGTGTGATCAATGGATGAGAACTCTGCTGTGTGTTTCCCTTCACAAATGGACTTAAATCCCATTCTCTGTGTCTTCCTTCAAGCGAACTTCGTTTCAAGTAAGGACAGTCACTTTTCAGCTCAAATGAACTACATTGTTCACGAAGCTAACAAGTTTCCCATCTTAACTGCCAAGGATTGGATGTTAGAGGACCAGTGCTTTGTATCAGTTTCATTAGCAGAGTTGGACTAGATATGGTCTGTATGTGTAGGAAACACCGTTCTTTTGTTCTGAGCTCACTCAAGTTTCCTGCTGTATTAGAGAATTCAGAAGCAAGAGCGTGCTTCTTGCTCTAAAGCAGAGTGTGATCCAAGGATGAGAACTATGCTGAGTGTTTCACTTCAGAAATGGAGGTAAATCCCAGGCTCTGAGTCTTCCTCCAAGCACTACTTCGTTTCAGGGAAGGGCAGTCACTTTTCAGCTCAAACAAACTACATCGTTCATGAAGCTCACAAGTTTCTCATCTTAAATGACAAGCATTGGATGTTAGAGGACTTTTGCTTTGTATCAATTTCAAGCAGAATTGAACTAGATATTGTCCGTATGTATAGGAAACAAGGTTCTTTTCTTCTGAGGATACTCAAGTTTCCTGCTGTATTAGAGACTCTAGAAAGCAGGAGCGTGCTTCTTGCTCTAAAGCAGAGTGTGATCCATGGATGAGAACTGTGTTGTGTGTTTCCCTTCAGATAGAGTTAAATCCCAGGCTCTGTGTCTTCCTACAAGCAAGACTTAGTTTCAGGAAAGGGCAGTCACTTTTCAGCTCGAACGAACTACATCGTTCACGAAGCTAACAAGTTTCCCATCTTAACTGACAAGTATTGGTTAAGAGGACCAGTGCTTTTTATCATTTTCAGAAGCAGAGTTGGACTAGATATGGTCTGTATGTGTAGGAAACACCGTTCTTTTGTTCTAAGCTCACTCAAGTTTCCTGCTGTATTAGAGAATTCAGAAGCAAGAGCGTGCTTCTTGCTCTAAAGCAGAGTGTGATCCAAGGATGAGAACTATGCTGAGTGTTTCACTTCAGAAATGGAGGTAAATCCCAGGCTCTGAGTCTTCCTCCAAGCACTACTTCGTTACAGGGAAGGGCAGTCACTTTTCAGCTCAAACGAACTACATCGTTCATGAAGCTCACAAGTTTCTCATCTTAAATGACAAGCATTGGATGTTAGAGGACGTTTGCTTTGTATCAATTTCAAGCAGAATTGAACTAGATATTGTCCGTATGTATAGGAAACAAGGTTCTTTTCTTCTGAGGATACTCAAGTTTCCTGCTGTATTAGAGACTCTAGAAAGCAGGAGCGTGCTTCTTGCTCTAAAGCAGAGTGTGATCCATGGATGAGAACTGTGTTGTGTGTTTCCCTTCAGATGGAGTTAAATCCCAGGCTCTGTGTCTTCCTACAAGCAAGACTTAGTTTCAGGAAAGGGCAGTCACTTTTCAGCTCGAACGACCTACATCGTTCACGAATCTAACAAGTTTCCCATCTTAACTGACAAGCATTGGTTAAGAGGACCAGTGCTTTTTATCATTTTCAGAAGCAGAGTTGGACTAGATATGGTCTGTATGTGTAGGAAACCACTTTCTTTTTTCTCAGCACACTCATGTTTCCTGCTGTACTAGAGAATCTAGAAAGCAAGAGCGTGCTTCTTGCTCTAAAGCAGAGTGTGATCCATTGATGAGAACTCTGCTGTGTGTTTCCCTTCAGAAATGGACTTAAATCCCAGGCTCTGTGTCTTCCTTCAAGCGAACTTCGTTTCAGGTAAGGACAGTCACTTTTCAGCTCAAATGAACTACATTGTTCACGAAGCTAACAAGTTTCCCATCTTAACTGCCAAGCATTGGATGTTAGAGGACCAGTGCTTTGTATCAGTTTCATTAGCAGAGTTGGACTAGATATGGTCTGTATGTGTAGGAAACACCGTTCTTTTGTTCTAAGCTCACTCAAGTTTCCTGCTGTATTAGAGAATTCAGAAGCAAGAGCGTGCTTCTTGCTCTAAAGCAGAGTGTGATCCAAGGATGAGAACTATGCTGAGTGTTTCACTTCAGAAATGGAGGTAAATCCCAGGCTCTGAGTCTTCCTCCAAGCACTACTTCGTTTCAGGGAAGGGCAGTCACTTTTCAGCTCAAACGAACTACATCGTTCATGAAGCTCACAAGTTTCTCATCTTAAATGACAAGCATTGGATGTTAGAGGACGTTTGCTTTGTATCAATTTCAAGCAGAATTGAACTAGATATTGTCCGTATGTATAGGAAACAAGGTTCTTTTCTTCTGAGGATACTCAAGTTTCCTGCTGTATTAGAGACTCTAGAAAGCAGGAGCGTGCTTCTTGCTCTAAAGCAGAGTGTGATCCATGGATGAGAACTGTGTTGTGTGTTTCCCTTCAGATGGAGTTAAATCCCAGGCTCTGTGTCTTCCTACAAGCAAGACTTAGTTTCAGGAAAGGGCAGTCACTTTTCAGCGCGAACGACCTACATCGTTCACGAATCTAACAAGTTTCCCATCTTAACTGACAAGCATTGGTTAAGAGGACCAGTGCTTTTTATCATTTTCAGAAGCAGAGTTGGACTAGATATGGTCTGTATGTGTAGGAATCCACTTTCTTTTTTCTCAGCACACTCATGTTTCCTGCTGTACTAGAGACTCTAGAAAGCAAGAGCGTGCTTCTTGCTCTAAAGCAGAGTGTGATCCATTGATGAGAACTCTGCTGTGTGTTTCCCTTCAGAAATGGACTTAAATCCCAGGCTCTGTGTCTTCCTTCAAGCGAACTTCGTTTCAGGTAAGGACAGTCACTTTTCAGCTCAAATGAACTACATTGTTCACGAAGCTAACAAGTTTCCCATCTTAACTGCCAAGCATTGGAAGTTAGAGGACCAGTGCTTTGTATCAGTTTCATTAGCAGAGTTGGACTAGATATGGTCTGTATGTGTAGGAATCACCGTTCTTTTGTTCTAAGCTCACTCAAGTTTCCTGCTGTATTAGAGAATTCAGAAGCAAGAGCGTGCTTCTTGCTCTAAAGCAGAGTGTGATCCAAGGATGAGAACTATGCTGAGTGTTTCACTTCAGAAATGGAGGTAAATCCCAGGCTCTGAGTCTTCCTCCAAGCACTACTTCGTTACAGGGAAGGGCAGTCACTTTTCAGCTCAAACGAACTACATCGTTCATGAAGCTCACAAGTTTCTCATCTTAAATGACAAGCATTGGATGTTAGAGGACGTTTGCTTTGTATCAATTTCAAGCAGAATTGAACTAGATATTGTCCGTATGTATAGGAAACAAGGTTCTTTTCTTCTGAGGATACTCAAGTTTCCTGCTGTATTAGAGACTCTAGAAAGCAGGAGCGTGCTTCTTGCTCTAAAGCAGAGTGTGATCCATGGATGAGAACTGTGTTGTGTGTTTCCCTTCAGATGGAGTTAAATCCCAGGCTCTGTGTCTTCCTACAAGCAAGACTTAGTTTCAGGAAAGGGCAGTCACTTTTCAGCTCGAACGACCTACATCGTTCACGAATCTAACAAGTTTCCCATCTTAACTGACAAGCATTGGTTAAGAGGACCAGTGCTTTTTATCATTTTCAGAAGCAGAGTTGGACTAGATATGGTCTGTATGTGTAGGAAACCACTTTCTTTTTTCTCAGCACACTCATGTTTCCTGCTGTACTAGAGAATCTAGAAAGCAAGAGCGTGCTTCTTGCTCTAAAGCAGAGTGTGATCCATTGATGAGAACTCTGCTGTGTGTTTCCCTTCAGAAATGGACTTAAATCCCAGGCTCTGTGTCTTCCTTCAAGCGAACTTCGTTTCAGGTAAGGACAGTCACTTTTCAGCTCAAATGAACTACATTGTTCACGAAGCTAACAAGTTTCCCATCT
Organism: Onychomys leucogaster; assembly: GCA_949786385.1. NCBI lineage: Eukaryota > Metazoa > Chordata > Mammalia > Rodentia > Cricetidae > Onychomys > Onychomys leucogaster. Next base: position 1,882,551 of record CATKUP010000047.1, read on the forward strand.
TAACTGCCAAGCATTGGATGTTAGAGGACCAGTGCTTTGTATCAGTTTCATTAGCAGAGTTGGACTAGATATGGTCTGTATGTGTAGGAAACACCGTTCTTTTGTTCTAAGCTCACTCAAGTTTCCTGCTGTATTAGAGAATTCAGAAGCAAGAGCGTGCTTCTTGCTCTAAAGCAGAGTGTGATCCAAGGATGAGAACTATGCTGAGTGTTTCACTTCAGAAATGGAGGTAAATCCCAGGCTCTGAGTCTTCCTCCAAGCACTACTTCGTTTCAGGGAAGGGCAGTCACTTTTCAGCTCAAACGAACTACATCGTTCATGAAGCTCACAAGTTTCTCATCTTAAATGACAAGCATTGGATGTTAGAGGACGTTTGCTTTGTATCAATTTCAAGCAGAATTGAACTAGATATTGTCCGTATGTATAGGAAACAAGGTTCTTTTCTTCTGAGGATACTCAAGTTTCCTGCTGTATTAGAGACTCTAGAAAGCAGGAGCGTGCTTCTTGCTCTAAAGCAGAGTGTGATCCATGGATGAGAACTGTGTTGTGTGTTTCCCTTCAGATGGAGTTAAATCCCAGGCTCTGTGTCTTCCTACAAGCAAGACTTAGTTTCAGGAAAGGGCAGTCACTTTTCAGCGCGAACGACCTACATCGTTCACGAATCTAACAAGTTTCCCATCTTAACTGACAAGCATTGGTTAAGAGGACCAGTGCTTTTTATCATTTTCAGAAGCAGAGTTGGACTAGATATGGTCTGTATGTGTAGGAAACCACTTTCTTTTTTCTCAGCACACTCATGTTTCCTGCTGTACTAGAGACTCTAGAAAGCAAGAGCGTGCTTCTTGCTCTAAAGCAGAGTGTGATCCATTGATGAGAACTCTGCTGTGTGTTTCCCTTCAGAAATGGACTTAAATCCCAGGCTCTGTGTCTTCCTTCAAGCGAACTTCGTTTCAGGTAAGGACAGTCACTTTTCAGCTCAAATGAACTACATTGTTCACGAAGCTAACAAGTTTCCCATCTTAACTGCCAAGCATTGGAAGTTAGAGGACCAGTGCTTTGTATCAGTTTCATTAGCAGAGTTGGACTAGATATGGTCTGTATGTGTAGGAAACACCGTTCTTTTGTTCTGAGCTCACTCAAGTTTCCTGCTGTATTAGAGAATTCAGAAGCAAGAGCGTGCTTCTTGCTCTAAATCAGAGTGTGATCCAAGGATGAGAACTATGCTGAGTGTTTCACTTCAGAAATGGAGGTAAATCCCAGGCTCTGAGTCTTCCTCCAAGCACTACTTCGTTTCAGGGAAGGGCAGTCACTTTTCAGCTCAAACGAACTACATCGTTCATGAAGCTCACAAGTTTCTCATCTTAAATGACAAGCATTGGATGTTAGAGAACTTTTGCTTTGTATCAATTTCAAGCAGAATTGAACTAGATATTGTCCGTATGTATAGGAAACAAGGTTCTTTTCTTCTGAGGATACTCAAGTTTCCTGCTGTATTAGAGACTCTAGAAAGCAGGAGCGTGCTTCTTGCTCTAAAGCAGAGTGTGATCCATGGATGAGAACTGTGTTGTGTGTTTCCCTTCAGATGGAGTTAAATCCCAGGCTCTGTGTCTTCCTACAAGTAAGACTTAGTTTCAGGACAGGGCAGTCACTTTTCAGCTCGAACGACCTACATCGTTCACGAATCTAACAAGTTTCCCATCTTAACTGACAAGCAGTGGTTAAGAGGACCAGTGCTTTTTATCATTTTCAGAAGCAGAGTTGGACTAGATATGGTCTGTATGTGTAGGAAACCACTTTCTTTTTTCTCAGCACACTCATGTTTCCTGCTGTACTAGAGACTCTAGAAAGCAAGAGCGTGCTTCTTGCTCTAAAGCAGAGTGTGATCCATTGATGAGAACTCTGCTGTGTGTTTCCCTTCAGAAATTGAGTTAAATCCCATGCTCTGTGTCTTCCTACAAGCAATACTTCATTTCAGGTAAGGGCAGTCACTTTACAGCTCAAACGAACTACATCGTTCACGAAGCTCACACGTTTCTCTTCTTTCCTGAGAAGCATTGGATGTTAGAGAACCTTTGCTTTGTATCAATTTCAAGCAGAATTGAACTAGATATGGTCCGTATGTATAGGAAACAAGGTTCTTTTCTTCTGAGGACACTCAATTTTCCAGCTGTATTAGAGACTCTAGAAAGCAAGAGCGTGCTTCTTGCTCTAAAGCAGGGTGTGATCCACGGATGAGAACTGTGTTGTGTGTTTCCCTTCAGAAATGGAGTTAAATCCCAGGCTCTGTGTCTTCCTACAAGCAAGACTTAGTTTCAGGAAAGGGCAGTCACTTTTCAGCTCGAACGAACTACATCGTTCACGATGCTAACAAGTTTCCCATCTTAACTGACAAGCATTGGTTAAGAGGACCAGTGCTTTTTATCAGTTTCAGAAGCAGTGTTGGACTAGATATGGTCTGTATGTGCAGGAAACACCGTTGTTTTTTCTCAGCACACTCACGTTTCCTGCTGTATTTGAGACTCTAGAAAGCAAGAGCGTGCTCCTTGCTCTAAAGCAGAGTGTGATCAATGGATGAGAACTCTGCTGTGTGTTTCCCTTCACAAATGGACTTAAATCCCATTCTCTGTGTCTTCCTTCAAGCGAACTTCGTTTCAAGTAAGGACAGTCACTTTTCAGCTCAAATGAACTACATTGTTCACGAAGCTAACAAGTTTCCCATCTTAACTGCCAAGCATTGGATGTTAGAGGACCAGTGCTTTGTATCAGTTTCATTAGCAGAGTTGGACTAGATATGGTCTGTATGTGTAGGAAACACCGTTCTTTTATTCTGAGCTCACTCAAGTTTCCTGCTGTATTAGAGAATTCAGAAGCAAGAGCGTGCTTCTTGCTCTAAAGCAGAGTGTGATCCAAGGATGAGAACTATGCTGAGTGTTTCACTTCAGAAATGGAGGTAAATCCCAGGCTCTGAGTCTTCCTCCAAGCACTACTTCGTTTCAGGGAAGGGCAGTCACTTTTCAGCTCAAACAAACTACATCGTTCATGAAGCTCACAAGTTTCTCATCTTAAATGACAAGCATTGGATGTTAGAGGACTTTTGCTTTGTATCAATTTCAAGCAGAATTGAACTAGATATTGTCCGTATGTATAGGAAACAAGGTTCTTTTCTTCTGAGGATACTCAAGTTTCCTGCTGTATTAGAGACTCTAGAAAGCAGGAGCGTGCTTCTTGCTCTAAAGCAGAGTGTGATCCATGGATGAGAACTGTGTTGTGTGTTTCCCTTCAGATGGAGTTAAATCCCAGGCTCTGTGTCTTCCTACAAGCAAGACTTAGTTTCAGGAAAGGGCAGTCACTTTTCAGCTCGAACGAACTACATCGTTCACGAAGCTAACAAGTTTCCCATCTTAACTGACAAGTATTGGTTAAGAGGACCAGTGCTTTTTATCATTTTCAGAAGCAGAGTTGGACTAGATATGGTCTGTATGTGTAGGAATCACCGTTCTTTTGTTCTAAGCTCACTCAAGTTTCCTGCTGTATTAGAGAATTCAGAAGCAAGAGCGTGCTTCTTGCTCTAAAGCAGAGTGTGATCCAAGGATGAGAACTATGCTGAGTGTTTCACTTCAGAAATGGAGGTAAATCCCAGGCTCTGAGTCTTCCTCCAAGCACTACTTCGTTTCAGGGAAGGGCAGTCACTTTTCAGCTCAAACGAACTACATCGTTCATGAAGCTCACAAGTTTCTCATCTTAAATGACAAGCATTGGATGTTAGAGGACGTTTGCTTTGTATCAATTTCAAGCAGAATTGAACTAGATATTGTCCGTATGTATAGGAAACAAGGTTCTTTTCTTCTGAGGATACTCAAGTTTCCTGCTGTATTAGAGACTCTAGAAAGCAGGAGCGTGCTTCTTGCTCTAAAGCAGAGTGTGATCCATGGATGAGAACTGTGTTGTGTGTTTCCCTTCAGATGGAGTTAAATCCCAGGCTCTGTGTCTTCCTACAAGCAAGACTTAGTTTCAGGAAAGGGCAGTCACTTTTCAGCTCGAACGACCTACATCGTTCACGAATCTAACAAGTTTCCCATCTTAACTGACAAGCATTGGTTAAGAGGACCAGTGCTTTTTATCATTTTCAGAAGCAGAGTTGGACTAGATATGGTCTGTATGTGTAGGAAACCACTTTCTTTTTTCTCAGCACACTCATGTTTCCTGCTGTACTAGAGACTCTAGAAAGCAAGAGCGTGCTTCTTGCTCTAAAGCAGAGTGTGATCCATTGATGAGAACTCTGCTGTGTGTTTCCCTTCAGAAATGGACTTAAATCCCAGGCTCTGTGTCTTCCTTCAAGCGAACTTCGTTTCAGGTAAGGACAGTCACTTTTCAGCTCAAATGAACTACATTGTTCACGAAGCTAACAAGTTTCCCATCTTAACTGCCAAGCATTGGATGTTAGAGGACCAGTGCTTTGTATCAGTTTCATTAGCAGAGTTGGACTAGATATGGTCTGTATGTGTAGGAAACACCGTTCTTTTGTTCTAAGCTCACTCAAGTTTCCTGCTGTATTAGAGAATTCAGAAGCAAGAGCGTGCTTCTTGCTCTAAAGCAGAGTGTGATCCAAGGATGAGAACTATGCTGAGTGTTTCACTTCAGAAATGGAGGTAAATCCCAGGCTCTGAGTCTTCCTCCAAGCACTACTTCGTTTCAGGGAAGGGCAGTCACTTTTCAGCTCAAACAAACTACATCGTTCATGAAGCTCACAAGTTTCTCATCTTAAATGACAAGCATTGGATGTTAGAGGACGTTTGCTTTGTATCAATTTCAAGCAGAATTGAACTAGATATTGTCCGTATGTATAGGAAACAAGGTTCTTTTCTTCTGAGGATACTCAAGTTTCCTGCTGTATTAGAGACTCTAGAAAGCAGGAGCGTGCTTCTTGCTCTAAAGCAGAGTGTGATCCATGGATGAGAACTGTGTTGTGTGTTTCCCTTCAGATGGAGTTAAATCCCAGGCTCTGTGTCTTCCTACAAGCAAGACTTAGTTTCAGGAAAGGGCAGTCACTTTTCAGCTCGAACGACCTACATCGTTCACGAATCTAACAAGTTTCCCATCTTAACTGACAAGCATTGGTTAAGAGGACCAGTGCTTTTTATCATTTTCAGAAGCAGAGTTGGACTAGATATGGTCTGTATGTGTAGGAAACCACTTTCTTTTTTCTCAGCACACTCATGTTTCCTGCTGTACTAGAGACTCTAGAAAGCAAGAGCGTGCTTCTTGCTCTAAAGCAGAGTGTGATCCATTGATGAGAACTCTGCTGTGTGTTTCCCTTCAGAAATGGACTTAAATCCCAGGCTCTGTGTCTTCCTTCAAGCGAACTTCGTTTCAGGTAAGGACAGTCACTTTTCAGCTCAAATGAACTACATTGTTCACGAAGCTAACAAGTTTCCCATCTTAACTGCCAAGCATTGGATGTTAGAGGACCAGTGCTTTGTATCAGTTTCATTAGCAGAGTTGGACTAGATATGGTCTGTATGTGTAGGAAACACCGTTCTTTTGTTCTGAGCTCACTCAAGTTTCCTGCTGTATTAGAGAATTCAGAAGCAAGAGCGTGCTTCTTGCTCTAAAGCAGAGTGTGATCCAAGGATGAGAACTATGCTGAGTGTTTCACTTCAGAAATGGAGGTAAATCCCAGGCTCTGAGTCTTCCTCCAAGCACTACTTCGTTTCAGGGAAGGGCAGTCACTTTTCAGCTCAAACGAACTACATCGTTCATGAAGCTCACAAGTTTCTCATCTTATATGACAAGCATTGGATGTTAGAGGACTTTTGCTTTGTATCAATTTCAAGCAGAATTGAACTAGATATTGTCCGTATGTATAGGAAACAAGGTTCTTTTCTTCTGAGGATACTCAAGTTTCCTGCTGTATTAGAGACTCTAGAAAGCAGGAGCGTGCTTCTTGCTCTAAAGCAGAGTGTGATCCATGGATGAGAACTGTGTTGTGTGTTTCCCTTCAGATGGAGTTAAATCCCAGGCTCTGTGTCTTCCTACAAGCAAGACTTAGTTTCAGGAAAGGGCAGTCACTTTTCAGCTCGAACGACCTACATCGTTCACGAATCTAACAAGTTTCCCATCTTAACTGACAAGCATTGGTTAAGAGGACCAGTGCTTTTTATCATTTTCAGAAGCAGAGTTGGACTAGATATGGTCTGTATGTGTAGGAAACCACTTTCTTTTTTCTCAGCACACTCATGTTTCCTGCTGTACTAGAGACTCTAGAAAGCAAGAGCGTGCTTCTTGCTCTAAAGCAGAGTGTGATCCATTGATGAGAACTCTGCTGTGTGTTTCCCTTCAGAAATTGAGTTAAATCCCATGCTCTGTGTCTTCCTACAAGCAATACTTCATTTCAGGTAAGGGCAGTCACTTTACAGCTCAAACGAACTACATCGTTCACGAAGCTCACACGTTTCTCTTCTTTCCTGAGAAGCATTGGATGTTAGAGAACCTTTGCTTTGTATCAATTTCAAGCAGAATTGAACTAGATATGGTCCGTATGTATAGGAAACAAGGTTCTTTTCTTCTGAGGACACTCAATTTTCCTGCTGTATTAGAGACTCTAGAAAGCAAGAGCGTGCTTCTTGCTCTAAAGCAGAGTGTGATCCACGGATGAGAACTGTGTTGTGTGTTTCCCTTCAGAAATGGAGTTAAATCCCAGGCTCTGTGTCTTCCTACAAGCAAGACTTAGTTTCAGGAAAGGGCAGTCACTTTTCAGCTCGAACGAACTACATCGTTCACGATGCTAACAAGTTTCCCATCTTAACTGACAAGCATTGGTTAAGAGGACCAGTGCTTTTTATCAGTTTCAGAAGCAGAGTTGGACTAGATATGGTCTGTATGTGCAGGAAACACCGTTGTTTTTTCTCAGCACACTCACGTTTCCTGCTGTATTTGAGACTCTAGAAAGCAAGAGCGTGCTCCTTGCTCTAAAGCAGAGTGTGATCAATGGATGAGAACTCTGCTGTGTGTTTCCCTTCACAAATGGACTTAAATCCCATTCTCTGTGTCTTCCTTCAAGCGAACTTCGTTTCAAGTAAGGACAGTCACTTTTCAGCTCAAATGAACTACATTGTTCACGAAGCTAACAAGTTTCCCATCTTAACTGCCAAGGATTGGATGTTAGAGGACCAGTGCTTTGTATCAGTTTCATTAGCAGAGTTGGACTAGATATGGTCTGTATGTGTAGGAAACACCGTTCTTTTGTTCTGAGCTCACTCAAGTTTCCTGCTGTATTAGAGAATTCAGAAGCAAGAGCGTGCTTCTTGCTCTAAAGCAGAGTGTGATCCAAGGATGAGAACTATGCTGAGTGTTTCACTTCAGAAATGGAGGTAAATCCCAGGCTCTGAGTCTTCCTCCAAGCACTACTTCGTTTCAGGGAAGGGCAGTCACTTTTCAGCTCAAACAAACTACATCGTTCATGAAGCTCACAAGTTTCTCATCTTAAATGACAAGCATTGGATGTTAGAGGACTTTTGCTTTGTATCAATTTCAAGCAGAATTGAACTAGATATTGTCCGTATGTATAGGAAACAAGGTTCTTTTCTTCTGAGGATACTCAAGTTTCCTGCTGTATTAGAGACTCTAGAAAGCAGGAGCGTGCTTCTTGCTCTAAAGCAGAGTGTGATCCATGGATGAGAACTGTGTTGTGTGTTTCCCTTCAGATGGAGTTAAATCCCAGGCTCTGTGTCTTCCTACAAGCAAGACTTAGTTTCAGGAAAGGGCAGTCACTTTTCAGCTCGAACGAACTACATCGTTCACGAAGCTAACAAGTTTCCCATCTTATCTGACAAGTATTGGTTAAGAGGACCAGTGCTTTTTATCATTTTCAGAAGCAGAGTTGGACTAGATATGGTCTGTATGTGTAGGAAACACCGTTCTTTTGTTCTAAGCTCACTCAAGTTTCCTGCTGTATTAGAGAATTCAGAAGCAAGAGCGTGCTTCTTGCTCTAAAGCAGAGTGTGATCCAAGGATGAGAACTATGCTGAGTGTTTCACTTCAGAAATGGAGGTAAATCCAGGCTCTGAGTCTTCCTCCAAGCACTACTTCGTTTCAGGGAAGGGCAGTCACTTTTCAGCTCAAACGAACTACATCGTTCATGAAGCTCACAAGTTTCTCATCTTAAATGACAAGCATTGGATGTTAGAGGACGTTTGCTTTGTATCAATTTCAAGCAGAATTGAACTAGATATTGTCCGTATGTATAGGAAACAAGGTTCTTTTCTTCTGAGGATACTCAAGTTTCCTGCTGTATTAGAGACTCTAGAAAGCAGGAGCGTGCTTCTTGCTCTAAAGCAGAGTGTGATCCATGGATGAGAACTGTGTTGTGTGTTTCCCTTCAGATGGAGTTAAATCCCAGGCTCTGTGTCTTCCTACAAGCAAGACTTAGTTTCAGGAAAGGGCAGTCACTTTTCAGCTCGAACGACCTACATCGTTCACGAATCTAACAAGTTTCCCATCTTAACTGACAAGCATTGGTTAAGAGGACCAGTGCTTTTTATCATTTTCAGAAGCATAGTTGGACTAGATATGGTCTGTATGTGTAGGAAACCACTTTCTTTTTTCTCAGCACACTCATGTTTCCTGCTGTACTAGAGACTCTAGAAAGCAAGAGCGTGCTTCTTGCTCTAAAGCAGAGTGTGATCCATTGATGAGAACTCTGCTGTGTGTTTCCCTTCAGAAATGGACTTAAATCCCAGGCTCTGTGTCTTCCTTCAAGCGAACTTCGTTTCAGGTAAGGACAGTCACTTTTCAGCTCAAATGAACTACATTGTTCACGAAGCTAACAAGTTTCCCATCTTAACTGCCAAGCATTGGATGTTAGAGGACCAGTGCTTTGTATCAGTTTCATTAGCAGAGTTGGACTAGATATGGTCTGTACGTGTAGGAAACACCGTTCTTTTGTTCTAAGCTCACTCAAGTTTCCTGCTGTATTAGAGAATTCAGAAGCAAGAGCGTGCTTCTTGCTCTAAAGCAGAGTGTGATCCAAGGATGAGAACTATGCTGAGTGTTTCACTTCAGAAATGGAGGTAAATCCCAGGCTCTGAGTCTTCCTCCAAGCACTACTTCGTTTCAGGGAAGGGCAGTCACTTTTCAGCTCAAACGAACTACATCGTTCATGAAGCTCACAAGTTTCTCATCTTAAATGACAAGCATTGGATGTTAGAGGACGTTTGCTTTGTATCAATTTCAAGCAGAATTGAACTAGATATTGTCCGTATGTATAGGAAACAAGGTTCTTTTCTTCTGAGGATACTCAAGTTTCCTGCTGTATTAGAGACTCTAGAAAGCAGGAGCGTGCTTCTTGCTCTAAAGCAGAGTGTGATCCATGGATGAGAACTGTGTTGTGTGTTTCCCTTCAGATGGAGTTAAATCCCAGGCTCTGTGTCTTCCTACAAGCAAGACTTAGTTTCAGGAAAGGGCAGTCACTTTTCAGCTCGAACGACCTACATCGTTCACGAATCTAACAAGTTTCCCATCTTAACTGACAAGCATTGGTTAAGAGGACCAGTGCTTTTTATCATTTTCAGAAGCAGAGTTGGACTAGATATGGTCTGTATGTGTAGGAAACCACTTTCTTTTTTCTCAGCACACTCATGTTTCCTGCTGTACTAGAGACTCTAGAAAGCAAGAGCCTGCTTCTTGCTCTAAAGCAGAGTGTGATCCATTGATGAGAACTCTGCTGTGTGTTTCACTTCAGAAATGGACTTAAATCCCATTCTCTGTGTCTTCCTTCAAGCGAACTTCGTTTCAAGTAAGGACAGTCACTTTTCAGCTCAAATGAACTACATTGTTCACGAAGCTAACAAGTTTCCCATCTTAACTGCCAAGCATTGGATGTTAGAGGACCAGTGCTTTGTATCAGTTTCATTAGCAGAGTTGGACTAGATATGGTCTGTATGTGTAGGAAACACCGTTCTTTTGTTCTAAGCTCACTCAAGTTTCCTGCTGTATTAGAGTATTCAGAAGCAAGAGCGTGCTTCTTGCTCTAAAGCAGAGTGTGATCCAAGGATGAGAACTATGCTGAGTGTTTCACTTCAGAAATGGAGGTAAATCCCAGGCTCTGAGTCTTCCTCCAAGCACTACTTCGTTTCAGGTAAGGGCAGTCACTTTTCAGCTCAAACGAACTACATCTTTCACGAAGCTCACACGTTTCTCTTCTTTCCTGAGAAGCATTGGATGTTAGAGAACCTTTGCTTTGTATCAATTTCAAGCAGAATTGAACTAGATATGGTCCGTATGTATAGGAAACAAGGTTCTTTTCTTCTGAGGACACTCAATTTTCCTGCTGTATTAGAGACTCTAGAAAGCAAGAGCGTGCTTCTTGCTCTAAAGCAGAGTGTGATCCACGGATGAGAACTGTGTTGTGTGTTTCCCTTCAGAAATGGAGTTAAATCCCAGGCTCTGTTTCTTCCTAGAAGCAAGACTTAGTTTCAGGAAAGGGCAGTCACTTTTCAGCTCGAACGAACTACATCGTTCACGAAGCTAACAAGTTTCCCATCTTAACTGACAAGCATTGGTTAAGAGGACCAGTGCTTTTTATCAGTTTCAGAAGCAGAGTTGGACTAGATATGGTCTGTATGTGTAGGAAACACCGTTCTTTCTTCTCAGCACACTCACGTTTCCTGCTGTACTAGAGACTCTAGAAAGCAAGAGCGTGCTTCTTGCTCTAAAGCAGAGTGTGATCCATTGATGAGAACTCTGCTTTGTGTTTCCCTTCAGAAATGGAGTTAAATCCCATGCTCTGTGTCTTCCTACAAGCAATACTTCATTTCAGGTAAGGGCAGTCACTTTACAGCTCAAACGAACTACATCGTTCACGAAGCTCACACGTTTCTCTTCTTTCCTGAGAAGCATTGGATGTTAGAGAACCTTTGCTTTGTATCAATTTCAAGCAGAATTGAACTAGATATGGTCCGTATGTATAGGAAACAAGGTTCTTTTCTTCTGAGGACACTCAATTTTCCTGCTGTATTAGAGACTCTAGAAAGCAAGAGCGTGCTTCTTGCTCTAAAGCAGAGTGTGATCCACAGATGAGAACTGTGTTGTGTGTTTCCCTTCAGAAATGGAGTTAAATCCCAGGCTCTGTGTCTTCCTACAAGCAAGACTTAGTTTTGGAAAGGGCAGTCACTTTTCAGCTCGAACGAACTACATCGTTCACGAAGCTAACAAGTTTCCCATCTTAACTGACAAGCATTGGTTAAGAGGACCAGTGCTTTTTATCAGTTTCAGAAGCAGAGTTGGACTAGATATGGTCTGTATGTGTAGGAAACACAGTTCATTTGTTCTCAGCACACTCACGTTTCCTGCTGTATTTGAGACTCTAGAAAGCAAGAGCGTGCTCCTTGCTCTAAAGCAGAGTGTGATCAATGGATGAGAACTCTGCTGTGTGTTTCCGTTCAGAAATGGACTTAAATCCCAGGCTCTGTGTCTTCCTTCAAGCGAACTTCGTTTCAGGTAAGGACAGTCACTTTTCAGCTCAAATGAACTACATTGTTCACGAAGCTAACAAGTTTCCCATCTTAACTGACAAGCATTGGATGTTAGAGGACCAGTGCTTTGTATCAGTTTCATTAGCAGAGTTGGACTAGATATGGTCCGTATGTGTAGGAAACACCGTTCTTTTGTTCTAAGCTCACTCAAGTTTCCTGCTGTATTAGAGAATTCAGAAGCAAGAGCGTGCTTCTTGCTCTAAAGCAGAGTGTGATCCATGGATGAGAACTATGCTGAGTGTTTCACTTCAGAAATGGAGGTAAATCCCAGGCTCTGAGTCTTCCTCCAAGCACTACTTCGTTTCAGGTAAGGGCAGTCACTTTTCAGCTCAAACGAACTACATCGTTCATGAAGCTCACAAGTTTCTCATCTTAAATGACAAGCATTGGATGTTAGAGGACCTGTGCTTTGTATCAATTTCAGAAGCTGAGTTGGACTAGATATGGTCCGTTTGTGTAGCAAACACCGTTCATTTGTTCTCAGCACACTCACTTTTCATGCTGTCTTAGAGACTCTAGAAAGCTAGAGCGTGGTTCTTGCTCTAAAGCAGAGTGTGATCAATGGATGAGAACTCTGCTGTGTGTTTCACTTCAGAAATGGAGTTAAATCCCAGGCTCTGAGTCTTCCTAAAAGGAAGACTTCGATTCAAGTAAGGGCAGTTACTTTACAGCTCAAATGAACTACATCGGTCACGAAGCTAACACCTTTCTCATCTTAACTGAAAAGCATTGGATGTTAGAGAACCTGTGGTTTGTTTCAGTTTCAGAAGCAGAGTTGAACTAGATTTGGTCCGAATGTGTAGGAAACACCGTTCTTTTTCCTCAGCACACTCACGTTTCCTGCTCTATTAGAGACTATGGAAAGCAATAGCGTGCTTCTTGCTCTAAAGCAGAGTGTGATCCATTGATGAGAACTGTGCTGTATGTTTCCCTTCAGAAATGGCGTTAAATCCCAGGCTCTGTGTCTTCCTACAAGCAATACTTCATTTCAGGTAAGGGCAGTCACTTTTCAGCTCAAACGAACTACATCGTTCACGAAGCTCACACGTTTCTCATCTTTACTAAGAAGCATTGGATGTTAGAGGACCTTTGCTTTGTATCAATTTCAAGCAGAATTGAACTAGATATTGTCCGTATGTATAGGAAACAAGGTTCTTTTCTTCTGAGGATACTCAAGTTTCCTGCTGTATTAGAGACTCTAGAAAGCAAGAGCGTGCTTCTTGCTCTAAAGCAGAGTGTGATCCATGGATGAGAACTGTGTTGTGTGTTTCCCTTCAGAAATGGAGTTAAATCCCAGGCTCTGTGTCTTCCTACAAGCAAGACTTAGTTCAGGAAAGGGCAGTCACTTTTCAGCTCGAACGAACTACATTACTCACGAAGCTAACAAGTTTCCCATCTTAACTGACAAGCATTGGTTAAGAGGAAAAGTGTTTTTTATCAGTTTCAGAAGCAGTGTTGGACTATATATGGTCCGTATGTGTAGGAAACACCGTTCTTTTTTTTCAGCACACTCACGTTTCCTGCTGTACTAGAGACTCTAGAAAGCAAGAGCGTGCTTCTTGCTCTAAAGCAGAGTGTGATCCATTGATGAGAACTCTGCTTTGTGTTTCCCTTCAGAAATGGAGTTAAATCCCATGCTCTGTGTCTTCCTACAAGCAATACTTCATTTCAGGTAAGGGCAGTCACTTTTCAGCTCAAATGAACTACATCGTTCACGAAGCTCACACGTTTCTCTTCTTTCCTGAGAAGCATTGGATGTTAGAGAACCTTTGCTTTGTATCAATTTCAAGCAGAATTGAACTAGATATGGTCCGTATGTATAGGAAACAAGGTTCTTTTCTTCTGAGGACACTCAATTTTCCTGCTGTATTAGAGACTCTAGAAAGCAAGAGCGTGCTTCTTGCTCTAAAGCAGAGTGTGATCCACAGATGAGAACTGTGTTGTGTGTTTCCCTTCAGAAATGGAGTTAAATCCCAGGCTCTGTGTCTTCCTACAAGCAAGACTTAGTTTCAGGAAAGGGCAGTCACTTTTCAGCTCGAACGAACTACATCGTTCACGAAGCTAACAAGTTTCCCATCTTAACTGACAAGCATTGGTTAAGAGGACCAGTGCTTTTTATCAGTTTCAGAAGCAGAGTTGGACTAGATATGGTCTGTATGTGCAGGAAACACCGTTGTTTTTTCTCAGCACACTCACGTTTCCTGCTGTATTTGAGACTCTAGAAAGCAAGAGCGTGCTCCTTGCTCTAAAGCAGAGTGTGATCAATGGATGAGAACTCTGCTGTGTGTTTCCCTTCACAAATGGACTTAAATCCCATTCTCTGTGTCTTCCTTCAAGCGAACTTCGTTTCAAGTAAGGACAGTCACTTTTCAGCTCAAATGAACTACATTGTTCACGAAGCTAACAAGTTTCCCATCTTAACTGCCAAGGATTGGATGTTAGAGGACCAGTGCTTTGTATCAGTTTCATTAGCAGAGTTGGACTAGATATGGTCTGTATGTGTAGGAAACACCGTTCTTTTGTTCTGAGCTCACTCAAGTTTCCTGCTGTATTAGAGAATTCAGAAGCAAGAGCGTGCTTCTTGCTCTAAAGCAGAGTGTGATCCAAGGATGAGAACTATGCTGAGTGTTTCACTTCAGAAATGGAGGTAAATCCCAGGCTCTGAGTCTTCCTCCAAGCACTACTTCGTTTCAGGGAAGGCCAGTCACTTTTCAGCTCAAACAAACTACATCGTTCATGAAGCTCACAAGTTTCTCATCTTAAATGACAAGCAGTGGATGTTAGAGGACTTTTGCTTTGTATCAATTTCAAGCAGAATTGAACTAGATATTGTCCGTATGTATAGGAAACAAGGTTCTTTTCTTCTGAGGATACTCAAGTTTCCTGCTGTATTAGAGACTCTAGAAAGCAGGAGCGTGCTTCTTGCTCTAAAGCAGAGTGTGATCCATGGATGAGAACTGTGTTGTGTGTTTCCCTTCAGATAGAGTTAAATCCCAGGCTCTGTGTCTTCCTACAAGCAAGACTTAGTTTCAGGAAAGGGCAGTCACTTTTCAGCTCGAACGAACTACATCGTTCACGAAGCTAACAAGTTTCCCATCTTAACTGACAAGTATTGGTTAAGAGGACCAGTGCTTTTTATCATTTTCAGAAGCAGAGTTGGACTAGATATGGTCTGTATGTGTAGGAAACACCGTTCTTTTGTTCTAAGCTCACTCAAGTTTCCTGCTGTATTAGAGAATTCAGAAGCAAGAGCGTGCTTCTTGCTCTAAAGCAGAGTGTGATCCAAGGATGAGAACTATGCTGAGTGTTTCACTTCAGAAATGGAGGTAAATCCCAGGCTCTGAGTCTTCCTCCAAGCACTACTTCGTTACAGGGAAGGGCAGTCACTTTTCAGCTCAAACGAACTACATCGTTCATGAAGCTCACAAGTTTCTCATCTTAAATGACAAGCATTGGATGTTAGAGGACGTTTGCTTTGTATCAATTTCAAGCAGAATTGAACTAGATATTGTCCGTATGTATAGGAAACAAGGTTCTTTTCTTCTGAGGATACTCAAGTTTCCTGCTGTATTAGAGACTCTAGAAAGCAGGAGCGTGCTTCTTGCTCTAAAGCAGAGTGTGATCCATGGATGAGAACTGTGTTGTGTGTTTCCCTTCAGATGGAGTTAAATCCCAGGCTCTGTGTCTTCCTACAAGCAAGACTTAGTTTCAGGAAAGGGCAGTCACTTTTCAGCTCGAACGACCTACATCGTTCACGAATCTAACAAGTTTCCCATCTTAACTGACAAGCATTGGTTAAGAGGACCAGTGCTTTTTATCATTTTCAGAAGCAGAGTTGGACTAGATATGGTCTGTATGTGTAGGAAACCACTTTCTTTTTTCTCAGCACACTCATGTTTCCTGCTGTACTAGAGAATCTAGAAAGCAAGAGCGTGCTTCTTGCTCTAAAGCAGAGTGTGATCCATTGATGAGAACTCTGCTGTGTGTTTCCCTTCAGAAATGGACTTAAATCCCAGGCTCTGTGTCTTCCTTCAAGCGAACTTCGTTTCAGGTAAGGACAGTCACTTTTCAGCTCAAATGAACTACATTGTTCACGAAGCTAACAAGTTTCCCATCTTAACTGCCAAGCATTGGATGTTAGAGGACCAGTGCTTTGTATCAGTTTCATTAGCAGAGTTGGACTAGATATGGTCTGTACGTGTAGGAAACACCGTTCTTTTGTTCTAAGCTCACTCAAGTTTCCTGCTGTATTAGAGAATTCAGAAGCAAGAGCGTGCTTCTTGCTCTAAAGCAGAGTGTGATCCAAGGATGAGAACTATGCTGAGTGTTTCACTTCAGAAATGGAGGTAAATCCCAGGCTCTGAGTCTTCCTCCAAGCACTACTTCGTTTCAGGGAAGGGCAGTCACTTTTCAGCTCAAACGAACTACATCGTTCATGAAGCTCACAAGTTTCTCATCTTAAATGACAAGCATTGGATGTTAGAGGACGTTTGCTTTGTATCAATTTCAAGCAGAATTGAACTAGATATTGTCCGTATGTATAGGAAACAAGGTTCTTTTCTTCTGAGGATACTCAAGTTTCCTGCTGTATTAGAGACTCTAGAAAGCAGGAGCGTGCTTCTTGCTCTAAAGCAGAGTGTGATCCATGGATGAGAACTGTGTTGTGTGTTTCCCTTCAGATGGAGTTAAATCCCAGGCTCTGTGTCTTCCTACAAGCAAGACTTAGTTTCAGGAAAGGGCAGTCACTTTTCAGCGCGAACGACCTACATCGTTCACGAATCTAACAAGTTTCCCATCTTAACTGACAAGCATTGGTTAAGAGGACCAGTGCTTTTTATCATTTTCAGAAGCAGAGTTGGACTAGATATGGTCTGTATGTGTAGGAAACCACTTTCTTTTTTCTCAGCACACTCATGTTTCCTGCTGTACTAGAGACTCTAGAAAGCAAGAGCGTGCTTCTTGCTCTAAAGCAGAGTGTGATCCATTGATGAGAACTCTGCTGTGTGTTTCACTTCAGAAATGGACTTAAATCCCATTCTCTGTGTCTTCCTTCAAGCGAACTTCGTTTCAAGTAAGGACAGTCACTTTTCAGCTCAAATGAACTACATTGTTCACGAAGCTAACAAGTTTCCCATCTTAACTGCCAAGCATTGGATGTTAGAGGACCAGTGCTTTGTATCAGTTTCATTAGCAGAGTTGGACTAGATATGGTCTGTATGTGTAGGAAACACCGTTCTTTTGTTCTAAGCTCACTCAAGTTTCCTGCTGTATTAGAGAATTCAGAAGCAAGAGCGTGCTTCTTGCTCTAAAGCAGAGTGTGATCCAAGGATGAGAACTATGCTGAGTGTTTCACTTCAGAAATGGAGGTAAATCCCAGGCTCTGAGTCTTCCTCCAAGCACTACTTCGTTTCAGGTAAGGGCAGTCACTTTTCAGCTCAAACGAACTACATCTTTCACGAAGCTCACACGTTTCTCTTCTTTCCTGAGAAGCATTGGATGTTAGAGAACCTTTGCTTTGTATCAATTTCAAGCAGAATTGAACTAGATATGGTCCGTATGTATAGGAAACAAGGTTCTTTTCTTCTGAGGACACTCAATTTTCCTGCTGTATTAGAGACTCTAGAAAGCAAGAGCGTGCTTCTTGCTCTAAAGCAGAGTGTGATCCACGGATGAGAACTGTGTTGTGTGTTTCCCTTCAGAAATGGAGTTAAATCCCAGGCTCTGTTTCTTCCTAGAAGCAAGACTTAGTTTCAGGAAAGGGCAGTCACTTTTCAGCTCGAACGAACTACATCGTTCACGAAGCTAACAAGTTTCCCATCTTAACTGACAAGCATTGGTTAAGAGGACCAGTGCTTTTTATCAGTTTCAGAAGCAGAGTTGGACTAGATATGGTCTGTATGTGTAGGAAACCACTTTCTTTTTTCTCAGCACACTCATGTTTCCTGCTGTACTAGAGACTCTAGAAAGCAAGAGCGTGCTTCTTGCTCTAAAGCAGAGTGTGATCCATTGATGAGAACTCTGCTGTGTGTTTCCCTTCAGAAATTGAGTTAAATCCCATGCTCTGTGTCTTCCTACAAGCAATACTTCATTTCAGGTAAGGGCAGTCACTTTACAGCTCAAACGAACTACATCGTTCACGAAGCTCACACGTTTCTCTTCTTTCCTGAGAAGCATTGGATGTTAGAGAACCTTTGCTTTGTATCAATTTCAAGCAGAATTGAACTAGATATGGTCCGTATGTATAGGAAACAAGGTTCTTTTCTTCTGAGGACACTCAATTTTCCTGCTGTATTAGAGACTCTAGAAAGCAAGAGCGTGCTTCTTGCTCTAAAGCAGAGTGTGATCCACGGATGAGAACTGTGTTGTGTGTTTCCCTTCAGAAATGGAGTTAAATCCCAGGCTCTGTGTCTTCCTACAAGCAAGACTTAGTTTCAGGAAAGGGCAGTCACTTTTCAGCTCGAACGAACTACATCGTTCACGATGCTAACAAGTTTCCCATCTTAACTGACAAGCATTGGTTAAGAGGACCAGTGCTTTTTATCAGTTTCAGAAGCAGAGTTGGACTAGATATGGTCTGTATGTGCAGGAAACACCGTTGTTTTTTCTCAGCACACTCACGTTTCCTGCTGTATTTGAGACTCTAGAAAGCAAGAGCGTGCTCCTTGCTCTGAAGCAGAGTGTGATCAATGGATGAGAACTCTGCTGTGTGTTTCCCTTCACAAATGGACTTAAATCCCATTCTCTGTGTCTTCCTTCAAGCGAACTTCGTTTCAAGTAAGGACAGTCACTTTTCAGCTCAAATGAACTACATTGTTCACGAAGCTAACAAGTTTCCCATCTTAACTGCCAAGGATTGGATGTTAGAGGACCAGTGCTTTGTATCAGTTTCATTAGCAGAGTTGGACTAGATATGGTCTGTATGTGTAGGAAACACCGTTCTTTTGTTCTGAGCTCACTCAAGTTTCCTGCTGTATTAGAGAATTCAGAAGCAAGAGCGTGCTTCTTGCTCTAAAGCAGAGTGTGATCCAAGGATGAGAACTATGCTGAGTGTTTCACTTCAGAAATGGAGGTAAATCCCAGGCTCTGAGTCTTCCTCCAAGCACTACTTCGTTTCAGGGAAGGGCAGTCACTTTTCAGCTCAAACAAACTACATCGTTCATGAAGCTCACAAGTTTCTCATCTTAAATGACAAGCATTGGATGTTAGAGGACTTTTGCTTTGTATCAATTTCAAGCAGAATTGAACTAGATATTGTCCGTATGTATAGGAAACAAGGTTCTTTTCTTCTGAGGATACTCAAGTTTCCTGCTGTATTAGAGACTCTAGAAAGCAGGAGCGTGCTTCTTGCTCTAAAGCAGAGTGTGATCCATGGATGAGAACTGTGTTGTGTGTTTCCCTTCAGATGGAGTTAAATCCCAGGCTCTGTGTCTTCCTACAAGCAAGACTTAGTTTCAGGAAAGGGCAGTCACTTTTCAGCTCGAACGAACTACATCGTTCACGAAGCTAACAAGTTTCCCATCTTATCTGACAAGTATTGGTTAAGAGGACCAGTGCTTTTTATCATTTTCAGAAGCAGAGTTGGACTAGATATGGTCTGTATGTGTAGGAAACACCGTTCTTTTGTTCTAAGCTCACTCAAGTTTCCTGCTGTATTAGAGAATTCAGAAGCAAGAGCGTGCTTCTTGCTCTAAAGCAGAGTGTGATCCAAGGATGAGAACTATGCTGAGTGTTTCACTTCAGAAATGGAGGTAAATCCAGGCTCTGAGTCTTCCTCCAAGCACTACTTCGTTTCAGGGAAGGGCAGTCACTTTTCAGCTCAAACGAACTACATCGTTCATGAAGCTCACAAGTTTCTCATCTTAAATGACAAGCATTGGATGTTAGAGGACGTTTGCTTTGTATCAATTTCAAGCAGAATTGAACTAGATATTGTCCGTATGTATAGGAAACAAGGTTCTTTTCTTCTGAGGATACTCAAGTTTCCTGCTGTATTAGAGACTCTAGAAAGCAGGAGCGTGCTTCTTGCTCTAAAGCAGAGTGTGATCCATGGATGAGAACTGTGTTGTGTGTTTCCCTTCAGATGGAGTTAAATCCCAGGCTCTGTGTCTTCCTACAAGCAAGACTTAGTTTCAGGAAAGGGCAGTCACTTTTCAGCTCGAACGACCTACATCGTTCACGAATCTAACAAGTTTCCCATCTTAACTGACAAGCATTGGTTAAGAGGACCAGTGCTTTTTATCATTTTCAGAAGCATAGTTGGACTAGATATGGTCTGTATGTGTAGGAAACCACTTTCTTTTTTCTCAGCACACTCATGTTTCCTGCTGTACTAGAGACTCTAGAAAGCAAGAGCGTGCTTCTTGCTCTAAAGCAGAGTGTGATCCATTGATGAGAACTCTGCTGTGTGTTTCCCTTCAGAAATGGACTTAAATCCCAGGCTCTGTGTCTTCCTTCAAGCGAACTTCGTTTCAGGTAAGGACAGTCACTTTTCAGCTCAAATGAACTACATTGTTCACGAAGCTAACAAGTTTCCCATCTTAACTGCCAAGCATTGGATGTTAGAGGACCAGTGCTTTCTATCAGTTTCATTAGCAGAGTTGGACTAGATATGGTCTGTACGTGTAGGAAACACCGTTCTTTTGTTCTAAGCTCACTCAAGTTTCCTGCTGTATTAGAGAATTCAGAAGCAAGAGCGTGCTTCTTGCTCTAAAGCAGAGTGTGATCCAAGGATGAGAACTATGCTGAGTGTTTCACTTCAGAAATGGAGGTAAATCCCAGGCTCTGAGTCTTCCTCCAAGCACTACTTCGTTTCAGGGAAGGGCAGTCACTTTTCAGCTCAAACGAACTACATCGTTCATGAAGCTCACAAGTTTCTCATCTTAAATGACAAGCATTGGATGTTAGAGGACGTTTGCTTTGTATCAATTTCAAGCAGAATTGAACTAGATATTGTCCGTATGTATAGGAAACAAGGTTCTTTTCTTCTGAGGATACTCAAGTTTCCTGCTGTATTAGAGACTCTAGAAAGCAGGAGCGTGCTTCTTGCTCTAAAGCAGAGTGTGATCCATGGATGAGAACTGTGTTGTGTGTTTCCCTTCAGATGGAGTTAAATCCCAGGCTCTGTGTCTTCCTACAAGCAAGACTTAGTTTCAGGAAAGGGCAGTCACTTTTCAGCTCGAACGACCTACATCGTTCACGAATCTAACAAGTTTCCCATCTTAACTGACAAGCATTGGTTAAGAGGACCAGTGCTTTTTATCATTTTCAGAAGCAGAGTTGGACTAGATATGGTCTGTATGTGTAGGAAACCACTTTCTTTTTTCTCAGCACACTCATGTTTCCTGCTGTACTAGAGACTCTAGAAAGCAAGAGCGTGCTTCTTGCTCTAAAGCAGAGTGTGATCCATTGATGAGAACTCTGCTGTGTGTTTCACTTCAGAAATGGACTTAAATCCCATTCTCTGTGTCTTCCTTCAAGCGAACTTCGTTTCAAGTAAGGACAGTCACTTTTCAGCTCAAATGAACTACATTGTTCACGAAGCTAACAAGTTTCCCATCTTAACTGCCAAGCATTGGATGTTAGAGGACCAGTGCTTTGTATCAGTTTCATTAGCAGAGTTGGACTAGATATGGTCTGTATGTGTAGGAAACACCGTTCTTTTGTTCTAAGCTCACTCAAGTTTCCTGCTGTATTAGAGAATTCAGAAGCAAGAGCGTGCTTCTTGCTCTAAAGCAGAGTGTGATCCAAGGATGAGAACTATGCTGAGTGTTTCACTTCAGAAATGGAGGTAAATCCCAGGCTCTGAGTCTTCCTCCAAGCACTACTTCGTTTCAGGTAAGGGCAGTCACTTTTCAGCTCAAACGAACTACATCTTTCACGAAGCTCACACGTTTCTCTTCTTTCCTGAGAAGCATTGGATGTTAGAGAACCTTTGCTTTGTATCAATTTCAAGCAGAATTGAACTAGATATGGTCCGTATGTATAGGAAACAAGGTTCTTTTCTTCTGAGGACACTCAATTTTCCTGCTGTATTAGAGACTCTAGAAAGCAAGAGCGTGCTTCTTGCTCTAAAGCAGAGTGTGATCCACGGATGAGAACTGTGTTGTGTGTTTCCCTTCAGAAATGGAGTTAAATCCCAGGCTCTGTTTCTTCCTAGAAGCAAGACTTTGTTTCAGGAAAGGGCAGTCACTTTTCAGCTCGAACGAACTACATCGTTCACGAAGCTAACAAGTTTCCCATCTTAACTGACAAGCATTGGTTAAGAGGACCAGTGCTTTTTATCAGTTTCAGAAGCAGAGTTGGACTAGATATGGTCTGTATGTGTAGGAAACACCGTTCTTTCTTCTCAGCACACTCACGTTTCCTGCTGTACTAGAGACTCTAGAAAGCAAGAGCGTGCTTCTTGCTCTAAAGCAGAGTGTGATCCATTGATGAGAACTCTGCTTTGTGTTTCCCTTCAGAAATGGAGTTAAATCCCATGCTCTGTGTCTTCCTACAAGCAATACTTCATTTCAGGTAAGGGCAGTCACTTTACAGCTCAAACGAACTACATCGTTCACGAAGCTCACACATTTCTCTTCTTTCCTGAGAAGCATTGGATGTTAGAGAACCTTTGCTTTGTATCAATTTCAAGCAGAATTGAACTAGATATGGTCCGTATGTATAGGAAACAAGGTTCTTTTCTTCTGAGGACACTCAATTTTCCTGCTGTATTAGAGACTCTAGAAAGCAAGAGCGTGCTTCTTGCTCTAAAGCAGAGTGTGATCCACAGATGAGAACTGTGTTGTGTGTTTCCCTTCAGAAATGGAGTTAAATCCCAGGCTCTGTGTCTTCCTACAAGCAAGACTTAGTTTTGGAAAGGGCAGTCACTTTTCAGCTCGAACGAACTACATCGTTCACGAAGCTAACAAGTTTCCCATCTTAACTGACAAGCATTGGTTAAGAGGACCAGTGCTTTTTATCAGTTTCAGAAGCAGAGTTGGACTAGATATGGTCTGTATGTGTAGGAAACACAGTTCATTTGTTCTCAGCACACTCACGTTTCCTGCTGTATTTGAGACTCTAGAAAGCAAGAGCGTGCTCCTTGCTCTAAAGCAGAGTGTGATCAATGGATGAGAACTCTGCTGTGTGTTTCCGTTCAGAAATGGACTTAAATCCCAGGCTCTGTGTCTTCCTTCAAGCGAACTTCGTTTCAGGTAAGGACAGTCACTTTTCAGCTCAAATGAACTACATTGTTCACGAAGCTAACAAGTTTCCCATCTTAACTGACAAGCATTGGATGTTAGAGGACCAGTGCTTTGTATCAGTTTCATTAGCAGAGTTGGACTAGATATGGTCCGTATGTGTAGGAAACACCGTTCTTTTGTTCTAAGCTCACTCAAGTTTCCTGCTGTATTAGAGAATTCAGAAGCAAGAGCGTGCTTCTTGCTCTAAAGCAGAGTGTGATCCATGGATGAGAACTATGCTGAGTGTTTCACTTCAGAAATGGAGGTAAATCCCAGGCTCTGAGTCTTCCTCCAAGCACTACTTCGTTTCAGGTAAGGGCAGTCACTTTTCAGCTCAAACGAACTACATCGTTCATGAAGCTCACAAGTTTCTCATCTTAAATGACAAGCATTGGATGTTAGAGGACCTGTGCTTTGTATCAATTTCAGAAGCTGAGTTGGACTAGATATGGTCCGTTTGTGTAGCAAACACCGTTCATTTGTTCTCAGCACACTCACTTTTCATGCTGTCTTAGAGACTCTAGAAAGCTAGAGCGTGGTTCTTGCTCTAAAGCAGAGTGTGATCAATGGATGAGAACTCTGCTGTGTGTTTCACTTCAGAAATGGAGTTAAATCCCAGGCTCTGAGTCTTCCTAAAAGGAAGACTTCGATTCAAGTAAGGGCAGTTACTTTACAGCTCAAATGAACTACATCGGTCACGAAGCTAACACCTTTCTCATCTTAACTGAAAAGCATTGGATGTTAGAGAACCTGTGGTTTGTTTCAGTTTCAGAAGCAGAGTTGAACTAGATTTGGTCCGAATGTGTAGGAAACACCGTTCTTTTTCCTCAGCACACTCACGTTTCCTGCTCTATTAGAGACTATGGAAAGCAATAGCGTGCTTCTTGCTCTAAAGCAGAGTGTGATCCATTGATGAGAACTGTGCTGTATGTTTCCCTTCAGAAATGGCGTTAAATCCCAGGCTCTGTGTCTTCCTACAAGCAATACTTCATTTCAGATAAGGGCAGTCACTTTTCAGCTCAAACGAACTACATCGTTCACGAAGCTCACACGTTTCTCATCTTTACTAAGAAGCATTGGATGTTAGAGGACCTTTGCTTTGTATCAATTTCAAGCAGAATTGAACTAGATATTGTCCGTATGTATAGGAAACAAGGTTCTTTTCTTCTGAGGATACTCAAGTTTCCTGCTGTATTAGAGACTCTAGAAAGCAAGAGCGTGCTTCTTGCTCTAAAGCAGAGTGTGATCCATGGATGAGAACTGTGTTGTGTGTTTCCCTTCAGAAATGGAGTTAAATCCCAGGCTCTGTGTCTTCCTACAAGCAAGACTTAGTTCAGGAAAGGGCAGTCACTTTTCAGCTCAAACGAACTACATTACTCACGAAGCTAACAAGTTTCCCATCTTAACTGACAAGCATTGGTTAAGAGGAAAAGTGTTTTTTATCAGTTTCAGAAGCAGTGTTGGACTATATATGGTCCGTATGTGTAGGAAACACCGTTCTTTTTTTTCAGCACACTCACGTTTCCTGCTGTACTAGAGACTCTAGAAAGCAAGAGCGTGCTTCTTGCTCTAAAGCAGAGTGTGATCCATTGATGAGAACTCTGCTTTGTGTTTCCCTTCAGAAATGGAGTTAAATCCCATGCTCTGTGTCTTCCTACAAGCAATACTTCATTTCAGGTAAGGGCAGTCACTTTACAGCTCAAACGAACTACATCGTTCACGAAGCTCACACGTTTCTCTTCTTTCCTGAGAAGCATTGGATGTTAGAGAACCTTTGCTTTGTATCAATTTCAAGCAGAATTGAACTAGATATGGTCCGTATGTATAGGAAACAAGGTTCTTTTCTTCTGAGGACACTCAATTTTCCTGCTGTATTAGAGACTCTAGAAAGCAAGAGCGTGCTTCTTGCTCTAAAGCAGAGTGTGATCCACAGATGAGAACTGTGTTGTGTGTTTCCCTTCAGAAATGGAGTTAAATCCCAGGCTCTGTGTCTTCCTACAAGCAAGACTTAGTTTCAGGAAAGGGCAGTCACTTTTCAGCTCGAACGAACTACATCGTTCACGAAGCTAACAAGTTTCCCATCTTAACTGACAAGCATTGGTTAAGAGGACCAGTGCTTTTTATCAGTTTCAGAAGCAGAGTTGGACTAGATATGGTCTGTATGTGTAGGAAACACCGTTCTTTCTTCTCAGCACACTCACGTTTCCTGCTGTATTTGAGACTCTAGAAAGCAAGAGCGTGCTCCTTGCTCTAAAGCAGAGTGTGATCAATGGATGAGAACTCTGCTGTGTGTTTCCCTTCAGAAATGGACTTAAATCCCAGGCTCTGTGTCTTCCTTCAAGCGAACTTCGTTTCAGGTAAGGACAGTCACTTTTCAGCTCAAATGAACTACATTGTTCACGAAGCTAACAAGTTTCCCATCTTAACTGACAAGCATTGGATGTTAGAGGACCAGTGCTTTGTATCAGTTTCATTAGCAGAGTTGGACTAGATATGGTCCGTATGTGTAGGAAACACCGTTCTTTTGTTCTAAGCTCACTCAAGTTTCCTGCTGTATTAGAGAATTCAGAAGCAAGAGCGTGCTTCTTGCTCTAAAGCAGAGTGTGATCCATGGATGAGAACTATGCTGAGTGTTTCACTTCAGAAATGGAGGTAAATCCCAGGCTCTGAGTCTTCCTCCAAGCACTACTTCGTTTCAGGTAAGGGCAGTCACTTTTCAGCTCAAACGAACTACATCGTTCATGAAGCTCACAAGTTTCTCATCTTAAATGACAAGCATTGGATGTTAGAGGACCTGTGCTTTGTATCAATTTCAGAAGCTGAGTTGGACTAGATATGGTCCGTTTGTGTAGCAAACACCGTTCATTTGTTCTCAGCACACTCACTTTTCATGCTGTCTTAGAGACTCTAGAAAGCTAGAGCGTGGTTCTTGCTCTAAAGCAGAGTGTGATCAATGGATGAGAACTCTGCTGTGTGTTTCACTTCAGAAATGGAGTTAAATCCCAGGCTCTGAGTCTTCCTAAAAGGAAGACTTCTATTCAAGTAAGGGCAGTTACTTTACAGCTCAAATGAACTACATCGATCACGAAGCTAACACCTTTCTCATCTTAACTGAAAAGCATTGGATGTTAGAGGACCTGTCGTTTGTTTCAGTTTCAGAAGCAGAGTTGAACTAGATTTGGTCCGTATGTGTAGGAAACACCGTTCTTTTTCCTCAGCACACTCACGTTTCCTGCTCTATTAGAGACTCTGGAAAGCAATAGCGTGCTTCTTGCTCTAAAGCAGAGTGTGATCCATTGATGAGAACTCTGCTGTGTGTTTCCCTTCAGAAATGGAGTTAAATCCCAGGCTCTGTGTCTTCCTACAAGCAATACTTCATTTCAGGTAAGGGCAGTCACTTTTCAGCTCAAACGAACTACATCGTTCACGAAGCTCACACGTTTCTCATCATTCCTGAGAAGCAATGGATGTTAGAGGACCTTTGCTTTTTATCAATTTCAAGCAGAGTTGAACTAGATATTGTCTGTATGTATAGGAAACAAGGTTCTTTTCTTCTGAGGACACTCAAGTTTCCTGCTGTATTAGAGACTCTAGAAAGCAAGAGCGTGCTTCTTGCTCTAAAGCAGAGTGTGATCCATGGATGAGAACTGTGTTGTGTGTTTCCCTTCAGAAATGGAGTTAAATCCCAGGCTCTGTGTCTTCCTACAAGCAAGACTTAGTTTCTGGAAAGGGCAGTCAGTTTTCAGCTCGAACGAACTACATCGTTCACGAATCTAACAAGTATCCCATCTTAACTGACAAGCATTGCTTAAGAGGACCAGTGCTTTTTATCAGTTTCAGAAGCAGAGTTGGACTAGATATGGTCTGTATGTGTAGGAAACCCCTTTCTTTTTTCTCAGCACACTCACGTTTCCTGCTGTACTAGAGACTCTAGAAAGCAACAGCGTGCTTCTTGCTCTAAAGCAGAGTGTGATCATTGGATGAGAACTCTGCTGTGTGTTTCCCTTCACAAATGGACTTAAATCCCAGGCTCTGTGTCTTCCTACAAGCAAACTTCGTTTCAGGTAAGGACAGTCACTTTTCAGGTCAAATTAACTACATCGTTCACGAAGCTAACAAGTTTCCCATCCTAAGTGCCAAGCATTGGATGTTAGAGGACCAGTGCTTTGTATCAGTTTCAGAAACAGAGTTGGACTAGATATGGTTCGTATGTGTAGGAAACACCGTTCTTTTGTTCTGAGCTCACTCAAGTTTCCTGCTGTATTAGAGAAGTCAGAAGCAAGAGCGTGCTTCTTGCTCTAAAGCAGAGTGTGATCCATGGAAGAGAACTATGCTGAGTGTTTCACTTCAGAAATGGAGTTAAATCCCAGGCTCTGTGTCTTCCTAGAAGCACTACTTCGTTTCAGGTAAGGGCAGTCACTTTTCAGCTCAAACGAACTACATCGTTCACGAAGCTCACACGTTTCTCATCTGAAATGACAAGCATTGGATGTTAGAGGACCTGTGCTTTGTACCATTTCAGAAGCTGAATTGGACAAGATATGGTCCGTTTGTGTAGCAAACACCGTTTTTTTGTTCTCAGCACACTCAAGTTTCATGCTGTCTTATAGACTCTGGAAAGCAATAGCGTGCTTCTTGCTCTAAAGCAGAGTGTGATCCATTGATGAGAACTGTGCTGTATGTTTCCCTTCAGAAATGGCGTTAAATCCCAGGCTCTGTGTCTTCCTACAAGCAATACTTCATTTCAGGTAAGGGCAGTCACTTTTCAGCTCAAACGAACTACATCGTTCACGAAGCTCACACGTTTCTCATCTTTACTAAGAAGCATTGGATGTTAGAGGACCTTTGCTTTGTATCAATTTCAAGCAGAATTGAACTAGATATTGTCCGTATGTATAGGAAACAAGGTTCTTTTCTTCTGAGGATACTCAAGTTTCCTGCTGTATTAGAGACTCTAGAAAGCAAGAGCGTGCTTCTTGCTCTAAAGCAGAGTGTGATCCATGGATGAGAACTGTGTTGTGTGTTTCCCTTCAGAAATGGAGTTAAATCCCAGGCTCTGTGTCTTCCTACAAGCAAGACTTAGTTCAGGAAAGGGCAGTCACTTTTCAGCTCGAACGAACTACATTACTCACGAAGCTAACAAGTTTCCCATCTTAACTGACAAGCATTGGTTAAGAGGAAAAGTGTTTTTTATCAGTTTCAGAAGCAGTGTTGGACTATATATGGTCCGTATGTGTAGGAAACACCGTTCTTTTTTTTCAGCACACTCACGTTTCCTGCTGTACTAGAGACTCTAGAAAGGAAGAGCGTGCTTCTTGCTCTAAAGCAGAGTGTGATCCATTGATGAGAACTCTGCTTTGTGTTTCCCTTCAGAAATGGAGTTAAATCCCATGCTCTGTGTCTTCCTACAAGCAATACTTCATTTCAGGTAAGGGCAGTCACTTTACAGCTCAAATGAACTACATCGTTCACGAAGCTCACACGTTTCTCTTCTTTCCTGAGAAGCATTGGATGTTAGAGAACCTTTGCTTTGTATCAATTTCAAGCAGAATTGAACTAGATATGGTCCGTATGTATAGGAAACAAGGTTCTTTTCTTCTGAGGACACTCAATTTTCCTGCTGTATTAGAGACTCTAGAAAGCAAGAGCGTGCTTCTTGCTCTAAAGCAGAGTGTGATCCACAGATGAGAACTGTGTTGTGTGTTTCCCTTCAGAAATGGAATTAAATCCCAGGCTCTGTGTCTTCCTACAAGCAAGACTTAGTTTCAGGAAAGGGCAGTCACTTTTCAGCTCGAACGAACTACATCGTTCACGAAGCTAACAAGTTTCCCATCTTAACTGACAAGCATTGGTTAAGAGGACCAGTGCTTTTTATCAGTTTCAGAAGCAGAGTTGGACTAGATATGGTCTGTATGTGTAGGAAACACCGTTCTTTCTTCTCAGCACACTCACGTTTCCTGCTGTATTTGAGACTCTAGAAAGCAAGAGCGTGCTCCTTGCTCTAAAGCAGAGTGTGATCAATGGATGAGAACTCTGCTGTGTGTTTCCCTTCAGAAATGGACTTAAATCCCAGGCTCTGTGTCTTCCTTCAAGCGAACTTCGTTTCAGGTAAGGACAGTCACTTTTCAGCTCAAATGAACTACATTGTTCACGAAGCTAACAAGTTTCCCATCTTAACTGACAAGCATTGGATGTTAGAGGACCAGTGCTTTGTATCAGTTTCATTAGCAGAGTTGGACTAGATATGGTCCGTATGTGTAGGAAACACCGTTCTTTTGTTCTAAGCTCACTCAAGTTTCCTGCTGTATTAGAGAATTCAGAAGCAAGAGCGTGCTTCTTGCTCTAAAGCAGAGTGTGATCCATGGATGAGAACTATGCTGAGTGTTTCACTTCAGAAATGGAGGTAAATCCCAGGCTCTGAGTCTTCCTCCAAGCACTACTTCGTTTCAGGTAAGGGCAGTCACTTTTCAGCTCAAACAAACTACATCGTTCATGAAGCTCACAAGTTTCTCATCTTAAATGACAAGCATTGGATGTTAGAGGACCTTTGCTTTGTATCAATTTCAGAAGCTGAGTTGGACTAGATATGGTCCGTTTGTGTAGCAAACACCGTTCATTTGTTCTCAGCACACTCACTTTTCATGCTGTCTTAGAGACTCTAGAAAGCTAGAGCGTGGTTCTTGCTCTAAAGCAGAGTGTGATCAATGGATGAGAACTCTGCTGTGTGTTTCACTTCAGAAATGGAGTTAAATCCCAGGCTCTGAGTCTTCCTAAAAGGAAGACTTCTATTCAAGTAAGGGCAGTTACTTTACAGCTCAAATGAACTACATCGGTCACGAAGCTAACACCTTTCTCATCTTAACTGAAAAGCATTGGATGTTAGAGGACCTGTGGTTTGTTTCAGTTTCAGAAGCAGAGTTGAACTAGATTTGGTCCGTATGTGTAGGAAACACCGTTCTTTTTCCTCAGCACACTCACGTTTCCTGCTCTATTAGAGACTCTGGAAAGCAATAGCGTGCTTCTTGCTCTAAAGCAGAGTGTGATCCATTGATGAGAATTCTGCTGTGTGTTTCCCTTCAGAAATGGAGTTAAATCCCAGGCTCTGTGTCTTCCTACAAGCAATACTTCATTTCAGGTAAGGGCAGTCACTTTTCAGCTCAAACGAACTACATCGTTCACGAAGCTCACACGTTTCTCTTCTTTCCTGAGAAGCATTGGATGTTAGAGAACCTTTGCTTTGTATCAATTTCAAACAGAATTGAACTAGATATGGTCCGTATGCTGTCTTAGAGACTCTAGAAAGCTAGAGCGTGGTTCTTGCTCTAAAGCAGAGTGTGATCAGTGGATGAGCACTCTGCTGTGTGTTTCACTTCAGAAATGGAGTTAAATCCCAGGCTCTGAGTCTTCCTAAAAGGAAGACTTCGATTCAAGTAAGGGCAGTTACTTACAGCTCAAATGAACTACATCGGTCACGAAGCTCACACGTTTCTCATCATTCCTGTGAAGCAATGGATGTTAGAGGACCTTTGCTTTTTATCAATTTCAAGCAGAGTTGAACTAGATATTGTCCGTATGTATAGGAAACAAGGTTCTTTTCTTCTGAGGACACTCAAGTTTCCTGCTGTATTAGAGACTCTAGAAAGCAAGAGCGTGCTTCTTGCTCTAAAGCAGAGTGTGATCCATGGATGAGAACTGTGTTGTGTGTTTCCCTTCAGAAATGGAGTTAAATCCCAGGCTCTGTGTCTTCCTACAAGCAAGACTTAGATTCTGGAAAGGGCAGTCAGTTTTCAGCTCGAACGAACTACATCGTTCACGAATCTAACAAGTATCCCATCTTAACTGACAAGCATTGCTTAAGAGGACCAGTGCTTTTTATCAGTTTCAGAAGCAGAGTTGGACTAGATATGGTCTGTATGTGTAGGAAACCCCTTTCTTTTTTCTCAGCACACTCACGTTTCCTGCTGTACTAGAGACTCTAGAAAGCAACAGGGTGCTTCTTGCTCTAAAGCAGAGTGTGATCATTGGATGAGAACTCTGCTGTGTGTTTCCCTTCAGAAATGGACTTAAATCCCAGGCTCTGTGTCTTCCTACAAGCAAACTTCGTTTCAGGTAAGGACAGTCACTTTTCAGCTCAAATGAACTACATCGTTCACGAAGCTAACTAGTTTCCCATCCTAAGTGCCAAGCATTGGATGTTAGAGGATCAGTGCTTTGTATCAGTTTCAGAAACAGAGTTGGATTAGATATGGTTCGTATGTGTAGGAAACACCGTTCGTTTGTTCTGAGCTCACTCAAGTTTCCTGCTGTATTAGAGAATTCAGAAGCAAGAGCATGCTTCTTGCTCTAAGGCAGAGTGTGATCCATGGATGAGAACTATGCTGAGTGTTTCACTTCAGAAATGGAGTTAAATCCCAGGCTCTGTGTCTTCCTACAAGCACTACTTCGTTTCAGGTAAGGGCAGTCACTTTTCAGCTCAAACGAACTACATCGTTCACGAAGCTCACACGTTTCTCTTCTTAAATGACAAGCATTGGATGTTAGAGGACCTGTGCTTTGTACCATTTCAGAAGCTGAATTGGACAAGATATGGTCCGTTTGTGTAGCAAACACCGTTTTTTTGTTCTCAGCACACTCAAGTTTCATGCTGTCTTATAGAATCTGTAAAGCAATAGCGTGCTTCTTGCTCTAAAGCAGAGTGTGATCCATTGATGAGAACTGTGCTGTATGTTTCCCTTCAGAAATGGAGTTAAATCCCAGGCTCTGTGTCTTCCTACAAGCAATACTTCATTTCAGGTAAGGGCAGTCACTTTTCAGCTCAAACGAACTACATCATTCACGAAGCTCACACGTTTCTCATCTTTACTAAGAAGCATTGGATGTTAGAGGACCTTTGCTTTGTATCAATTTCAAGCAGAATTGAACTAGATATTGTCCGTATGTATAGGAAACAAGGTTCTTTTATTCTGAGGATACTCAAGTTTCCTGCTGTATTAGAGACTCTAGAAAGCAAGAGCGTGCTTCTTGCTCTAAAGCAGAGTGTGATCCATGGATGAGAACTGTGTTGTGTGTTTCCCTTCAGAAATGGAGTTAAATCCCAGGCTCTGTGTCTTCCTACAAGCAAGACTTAGTTCAGTAAAGGGCAGTCACTTTTCAGCTCGAACGAACTACATTATTCACGAAGCTAACAAGTTTCCCATCTTAACTGACAAGCATTGGTTAAGAGGAAAAGTGTTTTTTATCAGTTTCAGAAGCAGTGTTGGGCTAGATATGGTCCGTATGTGTAGGAAACACCGTTCTTTTTTTTCAGCACACTCAGGTTTCCTGCTGTACTAGAGACTCTAGAAAGCAAGAGCGTGCTTCTTGCTCTAAAGCAGAGTGTGATCAATGAATGAGAACTCTGCTGTTTGTTTCCCTTCAGAAATGGACTTAAAACCCAGGCTCTGTGTCTTCCTACAAGCAAACTTCGTTTCAGGTAAGGGCAGTCACTTTTCAGCTCGAACGAACTACATCTTTCACGAAGCTAACAAGTTTCCCATCTTAACTGACAAGCATTGGATGTTAGAGGACCAGTGCTTTGTATCAGTTTCATTAGCAGAGTTGGACTAGATATGGTCCGTATGTGTAGGAAACACCGTTCTTGTGTTCTAAGCTCACTCAAGTTTCCTGCTGTATTAGAGAATTCAGAAGCAAGAGCGTGCTTCTTGCTCTAAAGCAGAGTGTGATCCATGGATGAGAACTATGCTGAGTGTTTCACTTCAGAAATGGAGGTAAATCCCAGGCTCTGAGTCTTCCTCCAAGCACTACTTCGTTTCAGGTAAGGGCAGTCACTTTTCAGCTCAAACGAACTACATCGTTCATGAAGCTCACAAGTTTCTCATCTTAAATGACAAGCATTGGATGTTAGAGGACCTGTGCTTTGTATCAATTTCAGAAGCTGAGTTGGACTAGATATGGTCCGTTTGTGTAGCAAACACCGTTCATTTGTTCTCAGCACACTCAATTTTCATGCTGTCTTAGAGACCCTAGAAAGCTAGAGCGTGGTTCTTGCTCTAAATCAGAGTGTGATCAATGGATGAGAACTCTGCTGTGTGTTTCACTTCAGAAATGGAGTTAAATCCCAGGCTCTGAGTCTTCCTAAAAGGAAGACTTCGATTCAACTAAGGGCAGTTACTTTACAGCTCAAATGAACTACATCGGTCCCGAAGCTAACACCTTTCTCATCTTAACTGAAAAGCATTGGATGTTAGAGGACCTGTGCTTTGTATCAATTTCAGAAGCAGAGTTGAACTAGATTTGGTCCGTATGTGTAGGAAACACCGTTCTTTTTTCTCAGCACACTCACGTTTCCAGCTCTATTAGAGACTCTGGAAAGCAATAGCGTGCTTCTTGCTCTAAAGCAGAGTGTGATCCATTGATTAGAACTCTGCTGTGTGTTTCCCTTCAGAAATTGAGTTAAATCCCAGGCTCTGTGTCTTCCTACAAGCAATACTTCATTTCAGGTAAGGGCAGTCACTTTTCAGCTCAAACGAACTACATCGTTCACGAAGCTCACACGTTTCTCATCATTCCTGAGAAGCAATGGATGTTAGAGGACCTTTGCTTTTTATCAATTTCCAGCAGAGTTGAACTAGATATTGTCCGTATGTATAGGAAACAAGGTTCTTTTCTTCTGAGGACACTCAAGTTTCCTGCTGTATTAGAGACTCTAGAAAGCAAGAGCGTGCTTCTTGCTCTAAAGCAGAGTGTGATCCATGGATGAGAACTCTGTTTTGTGTTTCCCTTCAGAAATGGAGTTAAATCCCAGGCTCTGTGTCTTCCTACAAGCAAGACTTAGTTTTGGAAAGGGCAGTCACTTTTCAGCTCGAACGAACTACATCGTTCACGAAGCTAACAAGTTTCCCATCTTAACTGACAAGCATTGCTTAAGAGGACCAGTGCTTTTTATCAGTTTCAGAAGCAGAGTTGGACTAGATATGGTCTGTATGTGTAGGAAATCCCTTTCTTTTTTCTCAGCACACTCACGTTTCCTGCTGTACTAGAGACTCTAGAAAGCAACAGCGTGCTTCTTGCTCTAAAGCAGAGTGTGATCATTGGATGAGAACTCTGCTGTGTGTTTCCCTTCAGAAATGGACTTAAATCCCAGGCTCTGTGTCTTCCTACAAGCACTACTTAGTTTCAGGTAAGGGCAGTCACTTTTCAGCTCAAACGAACTACATCGTTCACGAAGCTCACACGTTTCTCATCTTAAATGACAAGCATTGGATGTTAGAGAACCTTTGCTTTGTATCAATTTCAAGCAGAATTGAACTAGATATGGTCCGTATGTATAGGAAACAAGGTTCTTTTCTTCTGAGGACACTCAATTTTCCTGCTGTATTAGAGACTCTAGAAAGCAAGAGCGTGCTTCTTGCTCTAAAGCAGAGTGTGATCCACGGATGAGAACTGTGTTGTGTGTTTCCCTTCAGAAATGGAGTTAAATCCCAGGCTCTGTGTCTTCCTACAAGCAAGATTTAGTTTCAGGAAAGGGCAGTCACTTTTCAGCTCGAACGAACTACATCGTTCACGAAGCTAACAAGTTTCCCATCTTAACTGACAAGCATTGGTTAAGAGGACCAGTGCTTTTTATCAGTTTCAGAAGCAGAGTTGGACTAGATATGGTCGGTATGTGTAGGAAACACCGTTCTTTCTTCTCAGCACACTCACGTTTCCTGCTGTATTTGAGACTCTAGAAAGCAAGAGCGTGCTCCTTGCTCTAAAGCAGAGTGTGATCAATGGATGAGAACTCTGCTGTGTGTTTCCCTTCAGAAATGGACTTAAATCCCAGGCTCTGTGTCTTCCTTTAGGCGAACTTCGTTTCAGGTAAGGACAGTCACTTTTCAGCTCAAATGAACTACATTGCTCACGAAGCTAACAAGTTTCCCATCTTAACTGACAAGCATTGGATGTTAGAGGACCAGTGCTTTGTATCAGTTTCATTAGCAGAGTTGGACTAGATATGGTCCGTATGTGTAGGAAACAACGTTCTTTTGTTCTGAGCTCACTCAGGTTTACTTCTGTATTAGAGAATTCAGAAGCAAGAGCGTGCTTCTTGCTCTAAAGCAGAGTGTGATCCATGGATGAGAACTATGCTGAGTGTTTCACTTCAGAAATGGAGTTAAATCCCAGGCTCTGTGTCTTCCTATAAGCACTACTTCGTTTCAGGTAAGGGCAGTCACTTTTCAGCTCAAACGAACTACATTGTTCACGAAGCTAACAAGTTTCCCATCTTAACTGACAAGCATTGGTTAAGAGGACCAGTGCTTTTTATCAGTTTCAGAAGCAGAGTTGGACAAGATATGGTCTGTATGTGTAGGAAACACCGTTGTTTTTTCTCAGCACACTCACTTTTCCTGCTGTATTTGAGACTCTAGAAAGCAAGAGCGTGCTCCTTGCTCTAAAGCAGAGTGTGATCAATGGATGAGAACTCTGCTGTGTGTTTCCCTTCACAAATGGACTTAAATCCCAGGCTCTGTGTCTTCCTTCAAGCGAACTTCGTTTCAGGTAAGGACAGTCACTTTTCAGCTCAAATGAACTACATTGTTCACGAAGCTAACAAGTTTCCCATCTTAACTGACAAGCATTGGATGTTAGAGGACCAGTGCTTTGTATCAGTTTCATTAGCAGAGTTGGACTAGATATGGTCCGTATGTGTAGGAAACACCGTTCTTTTGTTCTAAGCTCACTCAAGTTTCCTGCTGTATTAGAGAATTCAGAAGCAAGAGCGTGCTTCTTGCTCTAAAGCAGAGTGTGATCCATGGATGAGAACTATGCTGAGTGTTTCACTTCAGAAATGGAGGTAAATCCCAGGCTCTGAGTCTTCCTCCAAGCACTACTTCGTTTTAGGGAAGGGCAGTCACTTTTCAGCTCAAACAAACTACATCGTTCATGAAGCTCACAAGTTTCTCATCTTAAATGACAAGCATTGGATATTACAGGACTTTTGCTTTGTATCAATTTCAAGCAGAATTGAACTAGATATTGTCCGTATGTATAGGAATGAAGGTTCTTTTCTTCTGAGGATACTCAAGTTTCCTGCTGTATTAGAGACTCTAGAAAGCAGGAGCGTGCTTCTTGCTCTAAAGCAGAGTGTGATCCATGGATGAGAACTGTGTTGTGTGTTTCCCTTCAGATGGAGTTAAATCCCAGGCTCTGTGTCTTCCTACAAGCAAGACTTAGTTTCAGGAAAGGGCAGTCACTTTTCAGCTCGAACGAACTACATCGTTCACGAAGCTAACAAGTTTCCCATCTTAACTGACAAGCATTGGTTAAGAGGACCAGTGCTTTTTATCATTTTCAGAAGCAGAGTTGGACTAGATATGGTCTGTATGTGTAGGAAACCACTTTCTTTTTTCTCATCACACTCATGTTTCCTGCTGTACTAGAGACTATAGAAAGCAAGAGCGTGCTTCTTGCTCTAAAGCAGAGTGTGATCCATTGATGAGAACTCTGCTTTGTGTTTCCCTTCAGAAATGGAGTTAAATCCCATGCTCTGTGTCTTCCTACAAGCAATACTTCATTTCAGGTAAGGGCAGTCACTTTACAGCTCAAACGAACTACATCGTTCACGAAGCTCACACGTTTCTCTTCTTTCCTGAGAAGCATTGGATGTTAGAGAACCTTTGCTTTGTATCAATTTCAAACAGAATTGAACTAGATATGGTCCGTATGTATAGGAAACAAGGTACTTTTCTTCTGAGGACACTCAATTTTCCTGCTGTATTAGAGACTCTAGAAAGCAAGAGCGTGCTTCTTGCTCTAAAGCAGAGTGTGATCAGTGGATGAGCACTCTGCTGTGTGTTTCACTTCAGAAATGGAGTTAAATCCCAGGCTCTGAGTCTTCCTAAAAGGAAGACTTCGATTCAAGTAAGGGCAGTTACTTACAGCTCAAATGAACTACATCGGTCACGAAGCTCACACGTTTCTCATCATTCCTGTGAAGCAATGGATGTTAGAGGACCTTTGCTTTTTATCAATTTCAAGCAGAGTTGAACTAGATATTGTCCGTATGTATAGGAAACAAGGTTCTTTTCTTCTGAGGACACTCAAGTTTCCTGCTGTATTAGAGACTCTAGAAAGCAAGAGCGTGCTTCTTGCTCTAAAGCAGAGTGTGATCCATGGATGAGAACTGTGTTGTGTGTTTCCCTTCAGAAATGGAGTTAAATCCCAGGCTCTGTGTCTTCCTACAAGCAAGACTTAGATTCTGGAAAGGGCAGTCAGTTTTCAGCTCGAACGAACTACATCGTTCACGAATCTAACAAGTATCCCATCTTAACTGACAAGCATTGCTTAAGAGGACCAGTGCTTTTTATCAGTTTCAGAAGCAGAGTTGGACTAGATATGGTCTGTATGTGTAGGAAACCCCTTTCTTTTTTCTCAGCACACTCACGTTTCCTGCTGTACTAGAGACTCTAGAAAGCAACAGGGTGCTTCTTGCTCTAAAGCAGAGTGTGATCATTGGATGAGAACTCTGCTGTGTGTTTCCCTTCAGAAATGGACTTAAATCCCAGGCTCTGTGTCTTCCTACAAGCAAACTTCGTTTCAGGTAAGGACAGTCACTTTTCAGCTCAAATGAACTACATCGTTCACGAAGCTAACTAGTTTCCCATCCTAAGTGCCAAGCATTGGATGTTAGAGGATCAGTGCTTTGTATCAGTTTCAGAAACAGAGTTGGATTAGATATGGTTCGTATGTGTAGGAAACACCGTTCGTTTGTTCTGAGCTCACTCAAGTTTCCTGCTGTATTAGAGAATTCAGAAGCAAGAGCATGCTTCTTGCTCTAAGGCAGAGTGTGATCCATGGATGAGAACTATGCTGAGTGTTTCACTTCAGAAATGGAGTTAAATCCCAGGCTCTGTGTCTTCCTACAAGCACTACTTCGTTTCAGGTAAGGGCAGTCACTTTTCAGCTCAAACGAACTACATCGTTCACGAAGCTCACACGTTTCTCTTCTTAAATGACAAGCATTGGATGTTAGAGGACCTGTGCTTTGTACCATTTCAGAAGCTGAATTGGACAAGATATGGTCCGTTTGTGTAGCAAACACCGTTTTTTTGTTCTCAGCACACTCAAGTTTCATGCTGTCTTATAGAATCTGTAAAGCAATAGCGTGCTTCTTGCTCTAAAGCAGAGTGTGATCCATTGATGAGAACTGTGCTGTATGTTTCCCTTCAGAAATGGAGTTAAATCCCAGGCTCTGTGTCTTCCTACAAGCAATACTTCATTTCAGGTAAGGGCAGTCACTTTTCAGCTCAAACGAACTACATCATTCACGAAGCTCACACGTTTCTCATCTTTACTAAGAAGCATTGGATGTTAGAGGACCTTTGCTTTGTATCAATTTCAAGCAGAATTGAACTAGATATTGTCCGTATGTATAGGAAACAAGGTTCTTTTATTCTGAGGATACTCAAGTTTCCTGCTGTATTAGAGACTCTAGAAAGCAAGAGCGTGCTTCTTGCTCTAAAGCAGAGTGTGATCCATGGATGAGAACTGTGTTGTGTGTTTCCCTTCAGAAATGGAGTTAAATCCCAGGCTCTGTGTCTTCCTACAAGCAAGACTTAGTTCAGTAAAGGGCAGTCACTTTTCAGCTCGAACGAACTACATTATTCACGAAGCTAACAAGTTTCCCATCTTAACTGACAAGCATTGGTTAAGAGGAAAAGTGTTTTTTATCAGTTTCAGAAGCAGTGTTGGGCTAGATATGGTCCGTATGTGTAGGAAACACCGTTCTTTTTTTTCAGCACACTCAGGTTTCCTGCTGTACTAGAGACTCTAGAAAGCAAGAGCGTGCTTCTTGCTCTAAAGCAGAGTGTGATCAATGAATGAGAACTCTGCTGTTTGTTTCCCTTCAGAAATGGACTTAAAACCCAGGCTCTGTGTCTTCCTACAAGCAAACTTCGTTTCAGGTAAGGGCAGTCACTTTTCAGCTCGAACGAACTACATCTTTCACGAAGCTAACAAGTTTCCCATCTTAACTGACAAGCATTGGATGTTAGAGGACCAGTGCTTTGTATCAGTTTCATTAGCAGAGTTGGACTAGATATGGTCCGTATGTGTAGGAAACACCGTTCTTGTGTTCTAAGCTCACTCAAGTTTCCTGCTGTATTAGAGAATTCAGAAGCAAGAGCGTGCTTCTTGCTCTAAAGCAGAGTGTGATCCATGGATGAGAACTATGCTGAGTGTTTCACTTCAGAAATGGAGGTAAATCCCAGGCTCTGAGTCTTCCTCCAAGCACTACTTCGTTTCAGGTAAGGGCAGTCACTTTTCAGCTCAAACGAACTACATCGTTCATGAAGCTCACAAGTTTCTCATCTTAAATGACAAGCATTGGATGTTAGAGGACCTGTGCTTTGTATCAATTTCAGAAGCTGAGTTGGACTAGATATGGTCCGTTTGTGTAGCAAACACCGTTCATTTGTTCTCAGCACACTCAATTTTCATGCTGTCTTAGAGACCCTAGAAAGCTAGAGCGTGGTTCTTGCTCTAAATCAGAGTGTGATCAATGGATGAGAACTCTGCTGTGTGTTTCACTTCAGAAATGGAGTTAAATCCCAGGCTCTGAGTCTTCCTAAAAGGAAGACTTCGATTCAACTAAGGGCAGTTACTTTACAGCTCAAATGAACTACATCGGTCCCGAAGCTAACACCTTTCTCATCTTAACTGAAAAGCATTGGATGTTAGAGGACCTGTGCTTTGTATCAATTTCAGAAGCAGAGTTGAACTAGATTTGGTCCGTATGTGTAGGAAACACCGTTCTTTTTTCTCAGCACACTCACGTTTCCAGCTCTATTAGAGACTCTGGAAAGCAATAGCGTGCTTCTTGCTCTAAAGCAGAGTGTGATCCATTGATTAGAACTCTGCTGTGTGTTTCCCTTCAGAAATTGAGTTAAATCCCAGGCTCTGTGTCTTCCT
The DNA here is from genome assembly GCA_949786385.1 of Onychomys leucogaster. Lineage (NCBI taxonomy): Eukaryota > Metazoa > Chordata > Mammalia > Rodentia > Cricetidae > Onychomys > Onychomys leucogaster. The sequence goes on from CATKUP010000047.1 coordinate 1,922,257, forward strand.
ACAAGCAATACTTCATTTCAGGTAAGGGCAGTCACTTTTCAGCTCAAACGAACTACATCGTTCACGAAGCTCACACGTTTCTCATCATTCCTGAGAAGCAATGGATGTTAGAGGACCTTTGCTTTTTATCAATTTCCAGCAGAGTTGAACTAGATATTGTCCGTATGTATAGGAAACAAGGTTCTTTTCTTCTGAGGACACTCAAGTTTCCTGCTGTATTAGAGACTCTAGAAAGCAAGAGCGTGCTTCTTGCTCTAAAGCAGAGTGTGATCCATGGATGAGAACTCTGTTTTGTGTTTCCCTTCAGAAATGGAGTTAAATCCCAGGCTCTGTGTCTTCCTACAAGCAAGACTTAGTTTTGGAAAGGGCAGTCACTTTTCAGCTCGAACGAACTACATCGTTCACGAAGCTAACAAGTTTCCCATCTTAACTGACAAGCATTGCTTAAGAGGACCAGTGCTTTTTATCAGTTTCAGAAGCAGAGTTGGACTAGATATGGTCTGTATGTGTAGGAAATCCCTTTCTTTTTTCTCAGCACACTCACGTTTCCTGCTGTACTAGAGACTCTAGAAAGCAACAGCGTGCTTCTTGCTCTAAAGCAGAGTGTGATCATTGGATGAGAACTCTGCTGTGTGTTTCCCTTCAGAAATGGACTTAAATCCCAGGCTCTGTGTCTTCCTACAAGCACTACTTAGTTTCAGGTAAGGGCAGTCACTTTTCAGCTCAAACGAACTACATCGTTCACGAAGCTCACACGTTTCTCATCTTAAATGACAAGCATTGGATGTTAGAGAACCTTTGCTTTGTATCAATTTCAAGCAGAATTGAACTAGATATGGTCCGTATGTATAGGAAACAAGGTTCTTTTCTTCTGAGGACACTCAATTTTCCTGCTGTATTAGAGACTCTAGAAAGCAAGAGCGTGCTTCTTGCTCTAAAGCAGAGTGTGATCCACGGATGAGAACTGTGTTGTGTGTTTCCCTTCAGAAATGGAGTTAAATCCCAGGCTCTGTGTCTTCCTACAAGCAAGATTTAGTTTCAGGAAAGGGCAGTCACTTTTCAGCTCGAACGAACTACATCGTTCACGAAGCTAACAAGTTTCCCATCTTAACTGACAAGCATTGGTTAAGAGGACCAGTGCTTTTTATCAGTTTCAGAAGCAGAGTTGGACTAGATATGGTCGGTATGTGTAGGAAACACCGTTCTTTCTTCTCAGCACACTCACGTTTCCTGCTGTATTTGAGACTCTAGAAAGCAAGAGCGTGCTCCTTGCTCTAAAGCAGAGTGTGATCAATGGATGAGAACTCTGCTGTGTGTTTCCCTTCAGAAATGGACTTAAATCCCAGGCTCTGTGTCTTCCTTTAGGCGAACTTCGTTTCAGGTAAGGACAGTCACTTTTCAGCTCAAATGAACTACATTGCTCACGAAGCTAACAAGTTTCCCATCTTAACTGACAAGCATTGGATGTTAGAGGACCAGTGCTTTGTATCAGTTTCATTAGCAGAGTTGGACTAGATATGGTCCGTATGTGTAGGAAACAACGTTCTTTTGTTCTGAGCTCACTCAGGTTTACTTCTGTATTAGAGAATTCAGAAGCAAGAGCGTGCTTCTTGCTCTAAAGCAGAGTGTGATCCATGGATGAGAACTATGCTGAGTGTTTCACTTCAGAAATGGAGTTAAATCCCAGGCTCTGTGTCTTCCTATAAGCACTACTTCGTTTCAGGTAAGGGCAGTCACTTTTCAGCTCAAACGAACTACATTGTTCACGAAGCTAACAAGTTTCCCATCTTAACTGACAAGCATTGGTTAAGAGGACCAGTGCTTTTTATCAGTTTCAGAAGCAGAGTTGGACAAGATATGGTCTGTATGTGTAGGAAACACCGTTGTTTTTTCTCAGCACACTCACTTTTCCTGCTGTATTTGAGACTCTAGAAAGCAAGAGCGTGCTCCTTGCTCTAAAGCAGAGTGTGATCAATGGATGAGAACTCTGCTGTGTGTTTCCCTTCACAAATGGACTTAAATCCCAGGCTCTGTGTCTTCCTTCAAGCGAACTTCGTTTCAGGTAAGGACAGTCACTTTTCAGCTCAAATGAACTACATTGTTCACGAAGCTAACAAGTTTCCCATCTTAACTGACAAGCATTGGATGTTAGAGGACCAGTGCTTTGTATCAGTTTCATTAGCAGAGTTGGACTAGATATGGTCCGTATGTGTAGGAAACACCGTTCTTTTGTTCTAAGCTCACTCAAGTTTCCTGCTGTATTAGAGAATTCAGAAGCAAGAGCGTGCTTCTTGCTCTAAAGCAGAGTGTGATCCATGGATGAGAACTATGCTGAGTGTTTCACTTCAGAAATGGAGGTAAATCCCAGGCTCTGAGTCTTCCTCCAAGCACTACTTCGTTTTAGGGAAGGGCAGTCACTTTTCAGCTCAAACAAACTACATCGTTCATGAAGCTCACAAGTTTCTCATCTTAAATGACAAGCATTGGATATTACAGGACTTTTGCTTTGTATCAATTTCAAGCAGAATTGAACTAGATATTGTCCGTATGTATAGGAATGAAGGTTCTTTTCTTCTGAGGATACTCAAGTTTCCTGCTGTATTAGAGACTCTAGAAAGCAGGAGCGTGCTTCTTGCTCTAAAGCAGAGTGTGATCCATGGATGAGAACTGTGTTGTGTGTTTCCCTTCAGATGGAGTTAAATCCCAGGCTCTGTGTCTTCCTACAAGCAAGACTTAGTTTCAGGAAAGGGCAGTCACTTTTCAGCTCGAACGAACTACATCGTTCACGAAGCTAACAAGTTTCCCATCTTAACTGACAAGCATTGGTTAAGAGGACCAGTGCTTTTTATCATTTTCAGAAGCAGAGTTGGACTAGATATGGTCTGTATGTGTAGGAAACCACTTTCTTTTTTCTCATCACACTCATGTTTCCTGCTGTACTAGAGACTATAGAAAGCAAGAGCGTGCTTCTTGCTCTAAAGCAGAGTGTGATCCATTGATGAGAACTCTGCTTTGTGTTTCCCTTCAGAAATGGAGTTAAATCCCATGCTCTGTGTCTTCCTACAAGCAATACTTCATTTCAGGTAAGGGCAGTCACTTTACAGCTCAAACGAACTACATCGTTCACGAAGCTCACACGTTTCTCTTCTTTCCTGAGAAGCATTGGATGTTAGAGAACCTTTGCTTTGTATCAATTTCAAACAGAATTGAACTAGATATGGTCCGTATGTATAGGAAACAAGGTACTTTTCTTCTGAGGACACTCAATTTTCCTGCTGTATTAGAGACTCTAGAAAGCAAGAGCGTGCTTCTTGCTCTAAAGCAGAGTGTGATCAACGGATGAGAACTGTGTTGTGTGTTTCCCTTCAGAAATGGAGTTAAATCCCACGCTCTGTTTCTTCCTACAAGCAAGACTTAGTTTCAGGAAAGGGCAGTCACTTTTCAGCTCGAACGAACTACATCGTTCACGAAGCTAACATGTTTCCCATCTTAACTGACAAGCATTGGTTAAGAGGACCAGTGCTTTTTATCAGTTTCAGAAGCAGAGTTGGACTAGATAAGGTCTGTATGTGTAGGAAACACCGTTCTTTCTTCTCAGCACACTCACGTTTCCTGCTGTATTTGAGACTCTAGAAAGCAAGAGCGTGCTCCTTGCTCTAAAGCAGAGTGTGATCAATGGATGAGAACTCTGCTGTGTGTTTCCCTTCACAAATGGACTTAAATCCCAGGCTCTGTGTCTTCCTTCAAGCGAACTTCGTTTCAGGTAAGGACAGTCACTTTTCAGCTCAAATGAACTACATTGTTCACGAAGCTAACAAGTTTCCCATCTTAACTGACAAGCATTGGATGTTAGAGGACCAGTGCTTTGTATCAGTTTCATTAGCAGAGTTGGACTAGATATGGTCCGTATGTGTAGGAAACACCGTTCTTTTGTTCTAAGCTCACTCAAGTTTCCTGCTGTATTAGAGAATTCAGAAGCAAGAGCGTGCTTCTTGCTCTAAAGCAGAGTGTGATCCATGGATGAGAACTATGCTGAGTGTTTCACTTCAGAAATGGAGGTAAATCCCAGGCTCTGAGTCTTCCTCCAAGCACTACTTCGTTACAGGTAAGGGCAGTCACTTTTCAGCTCAAACGAACTACATCGTTCATGAAGCTCACAAGTTTCTCATCTTAAATGACAAGCATTGGATGTTAGAGGACCTGTGCTTTGTATCAATTTCAGAAGCTGAGTTGGACTAGATATGGTCCGTTTGTGTAGCAAACACCGTTCATTTGTTCTCAGCACACTCACTTTTCATGCTGTCTTAGAGAATCTAGAAAGCTAGAGCGTGGTTCTTGCTCTAAAGCAGAGTGTGATCAATGGATGAGAACTCTGCTGTGTGTTTCACTTCAGAAATGGAGTTAAATCCCAGGCTCTGAGTCTTCCTAAAAGGAAGACTTCGATTCAAGTAAGGGCAGTTACTTTACAGCTCAAATGAACTACATCGGTCACGAAGCTCACACGTTTCTCATCATTCCTGAGAAGCAATGGATGTTAGAGGACCTTTGCTTTTTATCAATTTCAAGCAGAGTTGAACTAGATATTGTCCGTATGTATAGGAAACAAGGTTCTTTTCTTCTGAGGACACTCAAGTTTCCTGCTGTATTAGAGACTCTAGAAAGCAAGAGCGTGCTTCTTGCTCTAAAGCAGAGTGTGATCCATGGATGAGAACTGTGTTGTGTGTTTCCCTTCAGAAATGGAGTTAAATCCCAGGCTCTGTGTCTTCCTACAAGCAAGACTTAGATTCTGGAAAGGGCAGTCACTTTTCAGCTCGAACGAACTACATCGTTCACGAATCTATCAAGTATACCATCTTAACTGACAAGGATTGCTTAAGAGGACCAGTGCTTTTTTATCAGTTTCAGAAGCAGAGTTGGACTAGATATGGTCTGTATGTGTAGGAAACCCCTTTCTTTTTTATCAGCACACTCACGTTTCCTGCTGTACTAGAGACTCTAGAAAGCAACAGCGTGCTTCTTGCTCTAAAGCAGAGTGTGATCATTGGATGAGAACTCTGCTGTGTGTTTCCCTTCAGAAATGGACTTAAATCCCAGGCTCTGTGTATTCCTACAAGCAAACTTCGTTTCAGGTAAGGACAGTCACTTTTCAGCTCAAATGAACTACATCGTTCACGAAGCTAACAAGTTTCCCATCCTAAGTGCCAAGCATTGGATGTTAGAGGACCAGTGCTTTGTATCAGTTTCAGAAACAGAGTTGGACTAGATATGGTTCGTATGTGTAGGAAACACCGTTCTTTTGTTCTGAGCTCACTCAAGTTTCCTGCTGTATTAGAGAATTCAGAAGCAAGAGCATGCTTCTTGCTCTAAAGCAGAGTGTGATCCATGGATGAGAACTATGCTGAGTGTTTCACTTCAGAAATGGAGTTAAATCCCAGGCTCTGTGTCTTCCTACAAGCACTACTTCGTTTCAGGTAAGGGCAGTCACTTTTCAGCTCAAAGGAACTACATCGTTCACGAAGCTCACACGTTTCTCATCTTAAATGACAAGCATTGGATGTTAGAGGACCTGTGCTTTGTACCATTTCAGAAGCTGAATTGGACAAGATATGGTCCGTTTGTGTAGCAAACACCGTTTTTTTGTTCTCAGCACACTCAAGTTTCATGCTGTCTTATAGACTCTGGAAAGCAATAGCGTGCTTCTTGCTCTAAAGCAGAGTGTGATCCATTGATGAGAACTGTGCTGTATGTTTCCCTTCAGAAATGGAGTTAAATCCCAGGCTCTGTGTCTTCCTACAAGCAATACTTCATTTCAGGTAAGGGCAGTCACTTTTCAGCTCAAACGAACTACATCGTTCACGAAGCTCACACGTTTCTCATCTTTACTAAGAAGCATTGGATGTTAGAGGACCTTTGCTTTGTATCAATTTCAAGCAGAATTGAACTAGATATTGTCCGTATGTATAGGAAACAAGGTTCTTTTCTTCTGAGGATACTCAAGTTTCCTGCTGTATTAGAGACTCTAGAAAGCAAGATCGTGCTTCTTGCTCTAAAGCAGAGTGTGATCCATGGATGAGAACTGTGTTGTGTGTTTCCCTTCAGAAATGGAGTTAAATCCCAGGCTCTGTGTCTTCCTACAAGCAAGACTTAGTTCAGGAAAGGGCAGTCACTTTTCAGCTCAAACGAACTACATTATTCACGAAGCTAACAAGTTTCCCATCTTAACTGACAAGCATTGGTTAAGAGGAAAAGTGTTTTTTATCAGTTTCAGAAGGAGTGTTGGGCTAGATATGGTCCGCATGTGTAGGAAACACCGTTCTTTTTTTTCAGCACACTCAGGTTTCCTGCTGTACTAGAGACTCTAGAAAGCAAGAGCGTGCTTCTTGCTCTAAAGCAGAGTGTGATCAATGAATGAGAACTCTGCTGTTTGCTTCCCTGCAGAAATGGACTTAAAACCCAGGCTCTGTGTCTTCCTACAAGCAAACTTCGTTTCAGGTAAGGGCAGTCACTTTTCAGCTCGAACGAACTACATCGTTCACGAAGCTAACAAGTTTCCCATCTTAACTGACAAGCATTGGTTAAGAGGACCAGTGCTTTTTATCAGTATCAGAAGCAGAGTTGGACTAGATATGGTCTGTATGTGTAGGAAACCCCTTTCTATTTTCTCAGCACACTCACATTTCCAGCTGTACTAGAGACTCTAGAAAGCAAGAGCGTGCTTCTTGCTCTAAAGCAGAGTGTGATCCATTGATGAGAACTCTGCTGTGTGTTTCCCTTCAGAAATGGACTTAAATCCCAGGCTCTGTGTCTTCCAACAAGCAATACTTCATTTCAGGTAAGTGCAGTCACTTTTCAGCTCAAACGAACTACATCGTTCATGAAGCTCACACGTTTCTCATCTTTCCTGAGAAGCATTGGATGTTAGAGAACCTTTGCTTTGTATCAATTTCAAGCAGAATTGAACTAGATATGGTCCATATGTATAGGAAACAAGGTTCTTTTCTTCTGAGGATACTCAAGTTTCCTGCTGTATTAGAGACTCTAGAAAGCAAGATCGTGCTTCTTGCTCTAAAGCAGAGTGTGATCCATGGATGAGAACTGTGTTGTGTGTTTCCCTTCAGAAATGGAGTTAAATCCCAGGCTCTGTGTCTTCCTACAAGCAAGACTTAGTTCAGGAAAGGGCAGTCACTTTTCAGCTCAAACGAACTACATTATTCACGAAGCTAACAAGTTTCCCATCTTAACTGACAAGCATTGGTTAAGAGGAAAAGTGTTTTTTATCAGTTTCAGAAGGAGTGTTGGGCTAGATATGGTCCGCATGTGTAGGAAACACCGTTCTTTTTTTTCAGCACACTCAGGTTTCCTGCTGTACTAGAGACTCTAGAAAGCAAGAGCGTGCTTCTTGCTCTAAAGCAGAGTGTGATCAATGAATGAGAACTCTGCTGTTTGCTTCCCTGCAGAAATGGACTTAAAACCCAGGCTCTGTGTCTTCCTACAAGCAAACTTCGTTTCAGGTAAGGGCAGTCACTTTTCAGCTCGAACGAACTACATCGTTCACGAAGCTAACAAGTTTCCCATCTTAACTGACAAGCATTGGTTAAGAGGACCAGTGCTTTTTATCAGTATCAGAAGCAGAGTTGGACTAGATATGGTCTGTATGTGTAGGAAACCCCTTTCTATTTTCTCAGCACACTCACATTTCCAGCTGTACTAGAGACTCTAGAAAGCAAGAGCGTGCTTCTTGCTCTAAAGCAGAGTGTGATCCATTGATGAGAACTCTGCTGTGTGTTTCCCTTCAGAAATGGACTTAAATCCCAGGCTCTGTGTCTTCCAACAAGCAATACTTCATTTCAGGTAAGTGCAGTCACTTTTCAGCTCAAACGAACTACATCGTTCATGAAGCTCACACGTTTCTCATCTTTCCTGAGAAGCATTGGATGTTAGAGAACCTTTGCTTTGTATCAATTTCAAGCAGAATTGAACTAGATATGGTCCATATGTATAGGAAACAAGGTTCTTTTCTTCTGAGGACACTCAATTTTCCTGCTGTGTTAGAGACTCTAGAAAGCAAGAGCGTGCTTCTTGCTCTAAAGCAGAGTGTGATCCACGGATGAGAACTGTGTTGTGTGTTTCCCTTCAGAAATGGAGTTAAATCCCAGGCTCTGTGTCTTCCTACAAGCAAGAATTAGTTTCAGGAAAGGGTAGACACTTTTCAGCTCGAAAGAACTACATCGTTCACGAAGCTAACAAGTTTCCCATCTTAACTGACAAGCATTGGTTAATAGGACCAGTGCTTTTTTGAGTTTCAGAAGCAGAGGTGGACTAGATATGGTCTGTATGTGTAGGAAACACCGTTCTTTCTTCTCAGCACACTCACGTTTCCTGCTGTATTTGAGACTCTAGAAAGCAAGAGCGTGCTCCTTGCTCTAAAGCAGAGTGTGATCAATGGATGAGAACTCTGCTGTGTGTTTCCCTTCACAAATGGACTTAAATCCCAGGCTCTGTGTCTTCCTTCAAGCGAACTTCGTTTCAGGTAAGGACAGTCACTTTTCAGCTCAAATGAACTACATTGTTCACGAAGCTAACAAGTTTCCCATCTTAACTGACAAGCATTGGATGTTAGAGGACCAGTGCTTTGTATCAGTTTCATTAGCAGAGTTGGACTAGATATGGTCCGTATATGTAGGAAACACCGTTCTTTTGTTCTAAGCTCACTCAAGTTTCCTGCTGTATTAGAGAATTCAGAAGCAAGAGCGTGCTTCTTGCTCTAAAGCAGAGTGTGATCCATGGATGAGAACTATGCTGAGTGTTTCACTTCAGAAATGGAGTTAAATCCCAGGCTCTGTGTCTTCCTACAAGCACTACTTCGTTTCAGGTAAGGGCAGTCACTTTTCAGCTCAAACGAACTACATCGTTCACGAAGCTCACACGTTTCTCATCTTAAATGACAAGCATTGGATGTTAGAGGACCTGTGGTTTGTACCATTTCAGAAGCTGAATTGGACAAGATATGGTCCGTTTGTGTAGCAAACACCGTTTTTTTGTTCTCAGCACACTCAAGTTTCATGCTGTCTTATAGACTAGGGAAAGCAATAGCGTGCTTCTTGCTCTAAAGCAGAGTGTGATCCATTGATGAGAACTGTGCTGTATGTTTCCCTTCAGAAATGGAGTTAAATCCCAGGGTCTGTGTCTTCCTACAAGCAATACTTCATTTCAGGTAAGGGCAGTCACTTTTCAGCTCAAACGAACTACATTGTTCACGAAGCTCACACGTTTCTCATCTTTACTAAGAAGCATTGGATGTTAGAGGACCTTTGCTTTGTTTCAATTTCAAGCAGAATTGAACTAGATATTGTCCGTATGTATAGGAAACAAGGTTCTTTTCTTCTGAGGATACTCAAGTTTCCTGCTGTATTAGAGACTCTAGAAAGCAAGATCGTGCTTCTTGCTCTAAAGCAGAGTGTGATCCATGGATGAGAACTGTGTTGTGTGTTTCCCTTCAGAAATGGAGTTAAATCCCAGGCTCTGTGTCTTCCTACAAGCAAGACTTAGTTCAGGAAAGGGCAGTCACTTTTCAGCTCGAACGAACTACATTATTCACGAAGCTAACATGTTTCCCATCTTAACTGACAAGCATTGGTTAAGAGGAAAAGTGTTTTTTATCAGTTTCAGAAGCAGTGTTGGACTAGATATGGTCCGTATGTGTAGGAAACACCGTTCTTTTTTTTCAGCACACTCAGGTTTGTGCTGTACTAGAGACTCTAGAAAGCAAGAGCGTGCTTCTTGCTCTAAAGCAGAGTGTGATCCATGGATGAGAACTATGCTGAGTGTTTCACTTCAGAAATGGAGGTAAATCCCGGGCTCTGAGTCTTCCTCCAAGCACTACTTCGTTTCAGGTAAGGGCAGTCACTTTTCAGCTCAAACGAACTACATCGTTCATGAAGCTCACAAGTTTCTCATCTTAAATGACAAGCATTGGATGTTAGAGGACCTGTGCTTTGTATCAATTTCAGAAGCTGAGTTGGACTAGATATGGTCCGTTTGTGTAGCAAACACCGTTCATTTGTTCTCAGCACACTCAATTTTCATGCTGTCTTAGAGACTCTAGAAAGCTAGAGCGTGGTTCTTGCTCTAAAGCAGAGTGTGATCAATGGATGAGAACTCTGCTGTGTGTTTCCCTTCAGAAATGGAGTTAAATCCAGGCTCTGTGTCTTCCTACAAGCAAGACTTAGTTTCTGGAAAGGGCAGTAAGTTTTCAGCTCGAACGAACTACATCGTTCACGAATCTAACAAGTATCCCATCTTAACTGACAAGCATTGCTTAAGAGGACCAGTGCTTTTTATCAGTTTCAGAAGCAGAGTTGGACTAGATATGGTCTGTATGTGTAGGAAACCCCTTTCTTTTTTCTCAGCACACTCACGTTTCCTGCTGTACTAGAGACTCTAGAAAGCAACAGCGTGCTTCATGCTCTAAAGCAGAGTGTGATCATTGGATGAGAACTCTGCTGTGTGTTTCCCTTCAGAAATGGACTTAAATCCCAGGCTCTGTGTCTTCCTACAAGCAAACTTCGTTTCAGGTAAGGACAGTCACTTTTCAGCTCAAATTAACTACATCGTTCACGAAGCTAACAAGTTTCCCATCCTAAGTGCCAAGCATTGGATGTTAGAGGACCAGTGCTTTTTATCAGTTTCAGAAACAGAGTTGGACTAGATATGGTTCGTATGTGTAGGAAACACCGTTCTTTTGTTCTGAGCTCACTCAAGTTTACTTCTGTATTAGAGAATTCAGAAGCAAGAGCGTGCTTCTTGCTCTAAAGCAGAGTGTGATCCATGGATGAGAACTATGCTGAGTGTTTCACTTCAGAAATGGAGTTAAATCCCAGGCTCTGTGTCTTCCTACAAGCACTACTTCGTTTCAGGTAAGGGCAGTCACTTTTCAGCTCAAACGAACTACATCGTTCACGAAGCTCACACGTTTCTCATCTTAAATGACAAGCATTGGATGTTAGAGAACCTTTGCTTTGTATCAATTTCAAGCAGAATTGAACTAGATATTGTCCGTATGTATAGGAAACAAGGTTCTTTTCTTCTGAGGACACTCAATTTTCCTGCTGTATTAAAGAATCTAGAAAGCAAGAGCGTGCTTCTTGCTCTAAAGCAGAGTGTGATCCACGGATGAGAACTGTGTTGTGTGTTTCCCTTCAGAAATGGAGTTAAATCCCAGGCTCTGTGTCTTCCTGCAAGCAAGACTTAGTTTCAGGAAAGGGCAGTCACTTTTCAGCTCGAACGAACTACATCGTTCACGAAGCTAACAAGTTTCCCATCTTAAATGACAAGCATTGGATGTTAGAGGACCAGTGCTTTGTATCAGTTTCATTAGCAGAGTTGGACTAGATATGGTCCGTATGTGTAGGAAACACCGTTCTTTTGTTCTAAGCTCACTCAAGTTTCCTGCTGTATTAGAGAATTCAGAAGCAAGAGCGTGCTTCTTGATCTAAAGCAGAGTGTGATCCATGGATGAGAACTATGCTGAGGGTTTCACTTCAGAAATGGAGGTAAATCCCGGGCACTGAGTCTTCCTCCAAGCACTACTTCGTTTCAGGTGAGGGCAGTCACTTTTCAGCTCAAACGAACTACATCGTTCATGAAGCTCACAAGATTCTCATCTTAAATGACAAGCATTGGATGTTTGAGGACCTGTGCTTTGTATCAATTTCAGAAGCTGAGTTGGACTAGATATGGTCCGTTTGTGTAGCAAACACCGTTCATTTGTTCTCAGCACACTCACTTTTCATCCTGTCTTAGAGACTCTAGAAAGCTAGAGCATGGTTCTTGCTCTAAAGCAGAGTGTGATCAATGGATGAGAACTCTGCTGTGTGTTTCACTTCACAAATGGAGTTAAATCCCAGGCTCTGAGTCTTCCTAAAAGGAAGACTTCGATTCAAGTAAGGGCAGTTACTTTACAGCTCAAATGAACTACATCGGTCACGAAGCCAACACCTTTCTCATCTTAACTGAAAAGCATTGGATGTTAGAGGACCTGTGGTTTGTTTCAGTTTCAGAAGCAGAGTTGAACTAGATTTGGTCTGTATGTGTAGGAAACACCGTTCTTTTTTCTCAGCACACTCACGTTTCCTGCTCTATTAGAGACTCTGGAAAGCAATAGCGTGCTTCTTGCTCTAAAGCAGAGTGTGATCCATTGATGAGAACTCTGCTGTGTGTTTCCCTTCAGAAATGGAGTTAAATCCCAGGCTCTGTGTCTTCCTACAAGCAATACTTCATTTCAGGTAAGGGCAGTCACTTTTCAGCTCAAACGAACTACATCGTTCACGAAGCTCACACGTTTCTCATCATTCCTGAGAAGCAATGGATGTTAGAGGACCTTTGCTTTTTATCAATTTCAAGCAGAGTTGAACTAGATATTGTCCGTATGTATAGGAAACAAGGTTCTTTTCTTCTGAGGACACTCAATTTTCCTGCTGTGTTAGAGACTCTAGAAAGCAAGAGCGTGCTTCTTGCTCTAAAGCAGAGTGTGATCCACGGATGAGAACTGTGTTGTGTGTTTCCCTTCAGAAATGGAGTTAAATCCCAGGCTCTGTGTCTTCCTACAAGCAAGAATTAGTTTCAGGAAAGGGTAGACACTTTTCAGCTCGAAAGAACTACATCGTTCACGAAGCTAACAAGTTTCCCATCTTAACTGACAAGCATTGGTTAATAGGACCAGTGCTTTTTTGAGTTTCAGAAGCAGAGGTGGACTAGATATGGTCTGTATGTGTAGGAAACACCGTTCTTTCTTCTCAGCACACTCACGTTTCCTGCTGTATTTGAGACTCTAGAAAGCAAGAGCGTGCTCCTTGCTCTAAAGCAGAGTGTGATCAATGGATGAGAACTCTGCTGTGTGTTTCCCTTCACAAATGGACTTAAATCCCAGGCTCTGTGTCTTCCTTCAAGCGAACTTCGTTTCAGGTAAGGACTGTCACTTTTCAGCTCAAATGAACTACATTGTTCACGAAGCTAACAAGTTTCCCATCTTAACTGACAAGCATTGGATGTTAGAGGACCAGTGCTTTGTATCAGTTTCATTAGCAGAGTTGGACTAGATATGGTCCGTATATGTAGGAAACACCGTTCTTTTGTTCTAAGCTCACTCAAGTTTCCTGCTGTATTAGAGAATTCAGAAGCAAGAGCGTGCTTCTTGCTCTAAAGCAGAGTGTGATCCATGGATGAGAACTATGCTGAGTGTTTCACTTCAGAAATGGAGTTAAATCCCAGGCTCTGTGTCTTCCTACAAGCACTACTTCGTTTCAGGTAAGGGCAGTCACTTTTCAGCTCAAACGAACTACATCGTTCACGAAGCTCACACGTTTCTCATCTTAAATGACAAGCATTGGATGTTAGAGGACCTGTGGTTTGTACCATTTCAGAAGCTGAATTGGACAAGATATGGTCCGTTTGTGTAGCAAACACCGTTTTTTTGTTCTCAGCACACTCAAGTTTCATGCTGTCTTATAGACTCGGGAAAGCAATAGCGTGCTTCTTGCTCTAAAGCAGAGTGTGATCCATTGATGAGAACTGTGCTGTATGTTTCCCTTCAGAAATGGAGTTAAATCCCAGGGTCTGTGTCTTCCTACAAGCAATACTTCATTTCAGGTAAGGGCAGTCACTTTTCAGCTCAAACGAACTACATTGTTCACGAAGCTCACACGTTTCTCATCTTTACTAAGAAGCATTGGATGTTAGAGGACCTTTGCTTTGTTTCAATTTCAAGCAGAATTGAACTAGATATTGTCCGTATGTATAGGAAACAAGGTTCTTTTCTTCTGAGGATACTCAAGTTTCCTGCTGTATTAGAGACTCTAGAAAGCAAGATCGTGCTTCTTGCTCTAAAGCAGAGTGTGATCCATGGATGAGAACTGTGTTGTGTGTTTCCCTTCAGAAATGGAGTTAAATCCCAGGCTCTGTGTCTTCCTACAAGCAAGACTTAGTTCAGGAAAGGGCAGTCACTTTTCAGCTCGAACGAACTACATTATTCACGAAGCTAACATGTTTCCCATCTTAACTGACAAGCATTGGTTAAGAGGAAAAGTGTTTTTTATCAGTTTCAGAAGCAGTGTTGGACTAGATATGGTCCGTATGTGTAGGAAACACCGTTCTTTTTTTTCAGCACATTCAGGTTTGTGCTGTACTAGAGACTCTAGAAAGCAAGAGCGTGCTTCTTGCTCTAAAGCAGAGTGTGATCCATGGATGAGAACTATGCTGAGTGTTTCACTTCAGAAATGGAGGTAAATCCCGGGCTCTGAGTCTTCCTCCAAGCACTACTTCGTTTCAGGTAAGGGCAGTCACTTTTCAGCTCAAACGAACTACATCGTTCATGAAGCTCACAAGTTTCTCATCTTAAATGACAAGCATTGGATGTTAGAGGACCTGTGCTTTGTATCAATTTCAGAAGCTGAGTTGGACTAGATATGGTCCGTTTGTGTAGCAAACACCGTTCATTTGTTCTCAGCACACTCAATTTTCATGCTGTCTTAGAGACTCTAGAAAGCTAGAGCGTGGTTCTTGCTCTAAAGCAGAGTGTGATCAATGGATGAGAACTCTGCTGTGTGTTTCCCTTCAGAAATGGAGTTAAATCCAGGCTCTGTGTCTTCCTACAAGCAAGACTTAGTTTCTGGAAAGGGCAGTAAGTTTTCAGCTCGAACGAACTACATCGTTCACGAATCTAACAAGTATCCCATCTTAACTGACAAGCATTGCTTAAGAGGACCAGTGCTTTTTATCAGTTTCAGAAGCAGAGTTGGACTAGATATGGTCTGTATGTGTAGGAAACCCCTTTCTTTTTTCTCAGCACACTCACGTTTCCTGCTGTACTAGAGACTCTAGAAAGCAACAGCGTGCTTCTTGCTCTAAAGCAGAGTGTGATCATTGGATGAGAACTCTGCTGTGTGTTTCCCTTCAGAAATGGAGTTAAATCCCAGGCTCTGTGTCTTCCTACAAGCAAACTTCGTTTCAGGTAAGGACAGTCACTTTTCAGCTCAAATTAACTACATCGTTCACGAAGCTAACAAGTTTCCCATCCTAAGTGCCAAGCATTGGATGTTAGAGGACCAGTGCTTTTTATCAGTTTCAGAAACAGAGTTGGACTAGATATGGTTCGTATGTGTAGGAAACACCGTTCTTTTGTTCTGAGCTCACTCAAGTTTACTTCTGTATTAGAGAATTCAGAAGCAAGAGCGTGCTTCTTGCTCTAAAGCAGAGTGTGATCCATGGATGAGAACTATGCTGAGTGTTTCACTTCAGAAATGGAGTTAAATCCCAGGCTCTGTGTCTTCCTACAAGCACTACTTCGTTTCAGGTAAGGGCAGTCACTTTTCAGCTCAAACGAACTACATCGTTCACGAAGCTCACACGTTTCTCATCTTAAATGACAAGCATTGGATGTTAGAGAACCTTTGCTTTGTATCAATTTCAAGCAGAATTGAACTAGATATTGTCCGTATGTATAGGAAACAAGGTTCTTTTCTTCTGAGGACACTCAATTTTCCTGCTGTATTAAAGAATCTAGAAAGCAAGAGCGTGCTTCTTGCTCTAAAGCAGAGTGTGATCCACGGATGAGAACTGTGTTGTGTGTTTCCCTTCAGAAATGGAGTTAAATCCCAGGCTCTGTGTCTTCCTGCAAGCAAGACTTAGTTTCAGGAAAGGGCAGTCACTTTTCAGCTCGAACGAACTACATCGTTCACGAAGCTAACAAGTTTCCCATCTTAAATGACAAGCATTGGATGTTAGAGGACCAGTGCTTTGTATCAGTTTCATTAGCAGAGTTGGACTAGATATGGTCCGTATGTGTAGGAAACACCGTTCTTTTGTTCTAAGCTCACTCAAGTTTCCTGCTGTATTAGAGAATTCAGAAGCAAGAGCGTGCTTCTTGCTCTAAAGCAGAGTGTGATCCATGGATGAGAACTATGCTGAGGGTTTCACTTCAGAAATGGAGGTAAATCCCGGGCACTGAGTCTTCCTCCAAGCACTACTTCGTTTCAGGTGAGGGCAGTCACTTTTCAGCTCAAACGAACTACATCGTTCATGAAGCTCACAAGATTCTCATCTTAAATGACAAGCATTGGATGTTTGAGGACCTGTGCTTTGTATCAATTTCAGAAGCTGAGTTGGACTAGATATGGTCCGTTTGTGTAGCAAACACCGTTCATTTGTTCTCAGCACACTCACTTTTCATCCTGTCTTAGAGACTCTAGAAAGCTAGAGCATGGTTCTTGCTCTAAAGCAGAGTGTGATCAATGTATGAGAACTCTGCTGTGTGTTTCACTTCACAAATGGAGTTAAATCCCAGGCTCTGAGTCTTCCTAAAAGGAAGACTTCGATTCAAGTAAGGGCAGTTACTTTACAGCTCAAATGAACTACATCGGTCACGAAGCCAACACCTTTCTCATCTTAACTGAAAAGCATTGGATGTTAGAGGACCTGTGGTTTGTTTCAGTTTCAGAAGCAGAGTTGAACTAGATTTGGTCTGTATGTGTAGGAAACACCGTTCTTTTTTCTCAGCACACTCACGTTTCCTGCTCTATTAGAGACTCTGGAAAGCAATAGCGTGCTTCTTGCTCTAAAGCAGAGTGTGATCCATTGATGAGAACTCTGCTGTGTGTTTCCCTTCAGAAATGGAGTTAAATCCCAGGCTCTGTGTCTTCCTACAAGCAATACTTCATTTCAGGTAAGGGCAGTCACTTTTCAGCTCAAACGAACTACATCGTTCACGAAGCTCACACGTTTCTCATCATTCCTGAGAAGCAATGGATGTTAGAGGACCTTTGCTTTTTATCAATTTCAAGCAGAGTTGAACTAGATATTGTCCGTATGTATAGGAAACAAGGTTCTTTTCTTCTGAGGACACTCAAGTTTCCTGCTGTATTAGGGACTCTAGAAAGCAAGAGCGTGCTTCTTGCTCTAAAGCAGAGTGTGATCCATGGATGAGAACTGTGTTGTGTGTTTCCCTTCAGAAATGGAGTTAAATCCCAGGCTCTGTGTCTTCCTACAAGCAAGACTTAGTTTCTGGAAAGGGCAGTCAGTTTTCAGCTCGAACGAACTACATCGTTCACGAATCTAACAAGTATCCCATCTTAACTGACAAGCATTGTTTAAGAGGACCAGTGCTTTTTATCAGTTTCAGAAGCTGAGTTGGACTAGATATGGTCTGTATGTGTAGGAAACCCCTTTCTTTTTTCTCAGCACACTCACGTTTCCTGCTGTACTAGAGACTCTAGAAAGCAACAGCGTGCTTCTTGCTCTAAAGCAGAGTGTGATCATTGGATGAGAACTCTGCTGTGTGTTTCCCTTCAGAAATGGACTTAAATCCCAGGCTCTGTGTCTTCCTACAAGCAAACTTCGTTTCAGGTAAGGACATTCACATTTCAGCTCAAATTAACTACATCGTTCACGAAGCTAACAAGTTTCCCATCCTAAGTGCCAAGCATTGGATGTTAGAGGACCAGTGCTTTGTATCAGTTTCAGAAACAGAGTTGGACTAGATATGGTTCGTATGTGTAGGAAACACCGTTCTTTTGTTCTGAGCTCACTCAAGTTTACTTCTGTATTAGAGAATTCAGAAGCAAGAGCGTGCTTCTTGCTCTAAAGCAGAGTGTGATCCATGGATGAGAACTATGCTGAGTGTTTCACTTCAGAAATGGAGTTAAATCCCAGGCTCTGTGTCTTCCTACAAGCACTACTTCGTTTCAGGTAAGGGCAGTCACTTTACAGCTCAAACGAACTACATCGTTCACGAAGCTCACACGTTTCTCATCTTAAATGACAAGCATTGGATGTTAGAGAACCTTTGCTTTGTATCAATTTCAAGCAGAATTGAACTAGATATGGTCCGTATGTATAGGAAACAAGGTTCTTTTCTTCTGAGGACACTCAATTTTCCTGCTGTATTAGAGACTCTAGAAAGCAAGAGCGTGCTTCTTGCTCTAAAGCAGAGTGTGATCCACGGATGAGAACTGTGTTGTGTGTTTCCCTTCAGAAATGGAGTTAAATCCCAGGCTCTGTGTCTTCCTACAAGCAAGACTTAGTTTCAGGAAAGGGCAGTCACTTTTCAGCTCGAACGAACTACATCGTTCACGAAGCTAACAAGTTTCCCATCTTAACTGACAAGCATTGGATGTTAGAGGACCAGTGCTTTGTATCAGTTTCATTAGCAGAGTTGGACTAGATATGGTCCGTATGTGTAGGAAACACCGTTCTTTTGTTCTAAGCTCACTCAAGTTTCCTGCTGTATTAGAGAATTCAGAAGCAAGAGTGTGCTTCTTGCTCTAAAGCAGAGTGTGATCCATGGATGAGAACTATGCTGAGTGTTTCACTTCAGAAATGGAGGTAAATCCCAGACTCTGAGTCTTCCTCCAAGCACTACTTCGTTTCAGGTAAGGGAGGTCACTTTTCAGCTCAAACGAACTACATCGTTCATGAAGCTCACAAGTTTCTCATCTTAAATGACAAGCATTGGATCTTAGAGGACCTGTGCTTTGTATCAATTTCAGAAGCTGAGTTGGACTAGATATGGTCCGTTTGTGTAGCAAACACCGTTCATTTGTTCTCAGCACACTCACTTTTCATCCTGTCTTAGAGAATCTAGAAAGCTAGAGCGTGGTTCTTGCTCTAAAGCAGAGTGTGATCAATGGATGAGAACTCTGCTGTGTGTTTCACTTCAGAAATGGAGTTAAATCCCAGGCTCTGAGTCTTCCTAAAAGGAAGACTTCGATTCAAGTAAGGGCAGTTACTTTACAGCTCAAATGAACTACATCGGTCACGAAGCTAACACCTTTCTCATCTTAACTGAAAAGCATTGGATGTTAGAGGACCTGTGGTTTGTTTCAGTTTCAGAAGCAGAGTTGGACTAGATATGGTTCGTATGTGTAGGAAACACCGTTCTTTTGTTCTGAGCTCACTTAAGTTTACTTCTGTATTAGAGAATTCAGAAGCAAGAGCGTGCTTCTTGCTCTAAAGCAGAGTGTGATCCATGGATGAGAACTATGCTGAGTGTTTCACTTCAGAAATGGAGTTAAATCCCAGGCTCTGTGTCTTCCTACAAGCACTACTTCGTTTCAGGTAAGGGCAGTCACTTTTCAGCTCAAACGAACTACATCGTTCACGAAGCTCACACGTTTCTCATCTTAAATGACAAGCATTGGATGTTAGAGAACCTTTCCTTTTATCAATTACAAGCAGAATTGAAATAGATATGGTCCGTATGTATAGGAAACAAGGTTCTTTTCTTCTGAGGACACTCAATTTTCCTGCTGTATTAGAGACTCTAGAAAGCAAGAGCGTGCTTCTTGCTCTAAAGCAGAGTGTGATTCTCGGATGAGAACTGTGTTGTGTGTTTCCCTTCAGAAATGGAGTTAAATCCCAGGCTCTGTGTCTTCCTACAAGCAAGACTTAGTTTCAGGAAAGGGCAGTCACTTTTCAGCTCGAAAGAACTACATCGTTCACGAAGCTAACAGGTTTCCCATCTTAACTGACAAGCATTGGTTAATAGGACCAGTGCTTTTTTGAGTATCAGAAGCAGAGGTGGACTAGATATGGTCCGTTGTGTAGCAAACACCGTTCATTTGTTCTCAGCACACTCAATTTTCATGCTGTCTTAGAGACCCTTGAAAGCTAGAGTGTGGTTCTTGCTCTAAAGCAGAGTGTGATCAATGGATGAGAACTCTGCTGTGTGTTTCACTTCAGAAATGGAGTTAAATCCCAGGCTCTGAGTCTTCCTAAAAGGAAGACTTCGATTCAAGTAAGGGCAGTTACTTTACAGCTCACATGAACTACATCGGTCCCAAAGCTAACACCTTTCTCATCTTAACTGAAAAGCATTGGATGTTAGAGGACCTGCGGTTTGTTTCAGTTTCAGAAGCAGAGTTGAACTAGATTTGGTCCGTATGTGTAGGAAACACCGTTCTTTTTTCTCAGCACACTCACGTTTCCAGCTCTATTAGAGACTCTGGAAAGCAATAGCGTGCTTCTTGCTCTAAAGCAGAGTGTGATCCATGGATGAGAACTATGCTGAGTGTTTCACTTCAGAAATGGAGTTAAATCCCAGGCTCTGTGTCTTCCTACAAGAACTACTTCGTTTCAGGTAAGGGCAGTCACTTTTCAGCTCAAACGAACTACATCGTTCACGAAGCTCACACGTTTCTCATCTTAAATGACAAGCATTGGATGTTAGAGAACCTTTGCTTTGTATGAATTTCAAGCAGAATTGAACTAGATATGGTCCGTATGTATAGGAAACAAGGTTCATTTCTTCTGAGGACACTCAATTTTCCTGCTGTATTAGAGACTCTAGAAAGCAAGAGCGTGCTTCTTGCTCTAAAGCAGAGTGTGATCCACGGATGAGAACTGTGTTGTGTGTTTCCCTTCAGAAATGGCGTTAAATCCCAGGCTCTGTGTCTTCCTACAAGCAAGACTTAGTTTCAGGAAAGGGCAGTCACTTTTCAGCTCGAACGAACTACATCGTTCACGAAGCTAACAAGTTTCCCATCTTAACTGACAAGCATTGGATGTTAGAGGACCAGTGCTTTGTATCAGTTTCATTAGCAGAGTTGGACTAGATATTGTCCGTATGTGTAGGAAACACCGTTCTTTTGTTCTAAGCTCACTCAAGTTTCCTGCTGTATTAGAGAATTCAGAAGCAAGAGTGTGCTTCTTGCTCTAAAGCAGAGTGTGATCCATGGATGAGAACTATGCTGAGTGTTTCACTTCAGAAATGGAGGTAAATCCCAGGCTCTGAGTCTTCCTCCAAGCACTACTTCGTTTCAGGTAAGGGCAGTCACTTTTCAGCTCAAACGAACTACATCGTTCATGAAGCTCACAAGTTTCTCATCTTAAATGACAAGCATTGGATGTTAGAGGACCTGTGCTTTGTATCAATTTCAGAAGCTGAGTTGGACTAGATATGGTCCGTTTGTGTAGCAAACACCGTTCATTTGTTCTCAGCACACTCACTTTTCATTCTGTCTTAGAGACTCTAGAAAGCTAGAGCGTGGTTCTTGCTCTAAAGCAGAGTGTGATCAATGGATGAGAACTCTGCTGTGTGTTTCACTTCAGAAATGGAGTTAAATCCCAGGCTCTGAGTCTTCCTAAAAGGAAGACTTCCATTCAAGTAAGGGCAGTTACTTTACAGCTCAAATGAACTACATCGGTCACGAAGCTAACACCTTTCTCATCTTAACTGAAAAGCATTGGATGTTAGAGGACCTGTGGTTTGTTTCAGTTTCAGAAGCAGAGTTGGACTAGATATGGTTCGTATGTGTAGGAAACACCGTTCTTTTGTTCTGAGCTCACTCAAGTTTACTTCTGTATTAGAGAATTCAGAAGCAAGAGCGTGCTTCTTGCTCTAAAGCAGAGTGTGATCCATGGATGAGAACTATGCTGAGTGTTTCACTTCAGAAATGGAGTTAAATCCCAGGCTCTGTGTCTTCCTACAAGCACTACTTCGTTTCAGGTAAGGGCAGTCACTTTTCAGCTCAAACGAACTACATCGTTCACGAAGCTCACACGTTTCTCATCTTAAATGACAAGAATTGGATGTTAGAGAACCTTTCCTTTTATCAATTACAAGCAGAATTGAAATAGATATGGTCTGTATGTATAGGAAACAAGGTTCTTTTCTTCTGAGGACACTCAATTTTCCTGCTGTATTAGAGACTGTAGAAAGCAAGAGCGTGCTTCTTGCTCTAAAGCAGAGTGTGATCCTCGGATGAGAACTGTGTTGTGTGTTTCCCTTCAGAAATGGAGTTAAATCCCAGGCTCTGTGTCTTCCTACAAGCAAGACTTAGTTTCAGGAAAGGGCAGTCACTTTTCAGCTCGAAAGAACTACATCGTTCACGAAGCTAACAAGTTTCCCATCTTAACTGACAAGCATTGGTTAATAGGACCAGTGCTTTTTTGAGTATCAGAAGCAGAGGTGGACTAGATATGGTCCGTTTGTGTAGCAAACACCGTTCATTTGTTCTCAGCACACTCAATTTTCATGCTGTCTTAGAGACCCTTGAAAGCTAGAGCGTGGTTCTTGCTCTAAAGCAGAGTGTGATCAATGGATGAGAACTCTGCTGTGTGTTTCACTTTAGAAATGGAGTTAAATCCCAGGCTCTGAGTCTTCCTAAAAGGAAGACTTCGATTCAAGTAAGGGCAGTTACTTTACAGCTCACATGAACTACATCGGTTCCGAAGCTAACACCTTTCTCATCTTAACTGAAAAGCATTGGATGTTAGAGGACCTGCGGTTTGTTTCAGTTTCAGAAGCAGAGTTGAACTAGATTTGGTCCGTATGTGTAGGAAACACCGTTCTTTTTTCTCAGCACACTCACGTTTCCTGCTCTATTAGAGACTCTGGAAAGCAATAGCGTGCTTCTTGCTCTAAAGCAGAGTGTGATCCATTGATGAGAACTCTGCTGTGTGTTTCCCTTCAGAAATTGAGTTAAATCCCAGGCTCTGTGTCTTCCTACAAGCAAGACTTAGTTTCTGGAAAGGGCAGTCAGTTTTCAGCTCGAACGAACTACATCGTTCACGAATCTAACAAGTATCCCATCTTAACTGACAAGCATTGTTTAAGAGGACCAGTGCTTTTTATCAGTTTCAGAAGCAGAGTTGGACTAGATATGGTCTGTATGTGTAGGAAATCCCTTTCTTTTTTCTCAGCACACTCACGTTTCCTGCTGTACTAGAGACTCTAGAAAGCAACAGCGTGCTTCTTGCTCTAAAGCAGAGTGTGATCATTGGATGAGAACTCTGCTGTGTGTTTCCCTTCAGAAATGGACTTTAATCCCAGGCTCTGTGTCTTCCTTCAAGCGAACTTCGTTTCAGGTAAGGACAGTCACTTTTCAGCTCAAATGAACTACATTGTTCACGAAGCTAACAAGTTTCCCATCTTAACTGACAAGCATTGGATGTTAGAGGACCAGTGCTTTGTATCAGTTTCATTAGCAGAGTTGGACTAGATATGGTCCGTATGTGTAGGAAACACCGTTCTTTTGTTCTAAGCTCACTCAAGTTTCCTGCTGTATTAGAGAATTCAGAAGCAAGAGCGTGCTTCTTGCTCTAAAGCAGAGTGTGATCCATGGATGAGAACTATGCTGAGTGTTTCACTTCAGAAATGGAGGTAAATCCCGGGCTCTGAGTCTTCCTCCAAGCACTACTTCGTTTCAGGTAAGGGCAGTCACTTTTCAGCTCAAACGAACTACATCGTTCATGAAGCTCACAAGTTTCTCATCTTAAATGACAAGCATTGGATGTTAGAGGACCTGTGCTTTGTATCAATTTCAGAAGCTGAGTTGGACTAGATATGGTCCGTTTGTGTAGCAAACACCGTTCATTTGTTCTCAGCACACTCAATTTTCATGCTGTCTTAGAGACTCTAGAAAGCTAGAGCGTGGTTCTTGCTCTAAAGCAGAGTGTGATCAATGGATGAGAACTCTGCTGTGTGTTTCCCTTCAGAAATGGAGTTAAATCCCAGGCTCTGTGTCTTCCTACAAGCAAGACTTAGTTTCTGGAAAGGGCAGTAAGTTTTCAGCTCGAACGAACTACATCGTTCACGAATCTAACAAGTATCCCATCTTAACTGACAAGCATTGCTTAAGAGGACCAGTGCTTTTTATCAGTTTCAGAAGCAGAGTTGGACTAGATATGGTCTGTATGTGTAGGAAACCCCTTTCTTTTTTCTCAGCACACTCACGTTTCCTGCTGTACTAGAGACTCTAGAAAGCAACAGCGTGCTTCTTGCTCTAAAGCAGAGTGTGATCATTGGATGAGAACTCTGCTGTGTGTTTCCCTTCAGAAATGGACTTAAATCCCAGGCTCTGTGTCTTCCTACAAGCAAACTTCGTTTCAGGTAAGGACAGTCACTTTTCAGCTCAAATTAACTACATCGTTCACGAAGCTAACAAGTTTCCCATCCTAAGTGCCAAGCATTGGATGTTAGAGGACCAGTGCTTTGTATCAGTTTCAGAAACAGAGTTGGACTAGATATGGTTCGTATGTGTAGGAAACACCGTTCTTTTGTTCTGAGCTCACTCAAGTTTACTTCTGTATTAGAGAATTCAGAAGCAAGAGCGTGCTTCTTGCTCTAAAGCAGAGTGTGATCCATGGATGAGAACTATGCTGAGTGTTTCACTTCAGAAATGGAGTTAAATCCCAGGCTCGGTGTCTTCCTACAAGCACTACTTCGTTTCAGGTAAGGGCAGTCACTTTTCAGCTCAAACGAACTACATCGTTCACGAAGCTCACACGTTTCTCATCTTAAATGACAAGCATTGGATGTTAGAGAACCTTTGCTTTGTATCAATTTCAAGCAGAATTGAACTAGATATGGTCCGTATGTATAGGAAACAAGGTTCTTTTCTTCTGAGGACACTCAATTTTCCTGCTGTATTAGAGACTCTAGAAAGCAAGAGCGTGCTTCTTGCTCTAAAGCAGAGTGTGATCCATGGATGAGAACTGTGTTGTGTGTTTCCCTTCAGAAATGGAGTTAAATCCCAGGCTCTGTGTCTTCCTACAAGCAAGACTTAGTTTCAGGAAAGGGCAGTCACTTTTCAGCTCGAACGAACTACATCGTTCACAAAAGCTAACAAGTTTCCCATCTTAACTGACAAGCATTGGATGTTAGAGGACCAGTGCTTTGTATCAGTTTCATTAGCAGAGTTGGACTAGATATGGTCCGTATGTGTAGGAAACACCGTTTTTTGTTCTAAGCTCACTCAAGTTTCCTGCTGTATTAGAGAATTCAGAAGCAAGAGTGTGCTTCTTGCTCTAAAGCAGAGTGTGATCCATGGATGAGAACTATGCTGAGTGTTTCACTTCAGAAATGGAGGTAAATCCCAGGCTCTGAGTCTTCCTCCAAGCACTACTTGGTTTCAGGTAAGGGCAGTCACTTTTCAGCTCAAACGAACTACATCGTTCATGAAGCTCACAAGTTTCTCATCTTAAATGACAAGCATTGGATGTTAGAGGACCTGTGCTTTGTATCAATTTCAGAAGCTGAGTTGGACTAGATATGGTCCGTTTGTGTAGCAAACACCGTTCATTTGTTCTCAGCACACTCACTTTTCATCCTGTCTTAGAGACTCTAGAAAGCTAGAGCGTGGTTCTTGCTCTAAAGCAGAGTGTGATCAATGGATGAGAACTCTGCTGTGTGTTTCACTTCACAAATGGAGTTAAATCCCAGGCTCTGAGTCTTCCTAAAAGGAAGACTTCGATTCAAGTAAGGGCAGTTACTTTACAGCTCAAATGAACTACATCGGTCACGAAGCTAACACCTTTCTAATCTTAACTGAAAAGCATTGGATGTTAGAGGACCTGTGGTTTGTTTCAGTTTCAGAAGCAGAGTTGAACTAGATTTGGTCCGTATGTGTAGGAAACACCGTTCTTTTTTCTCAGCACACTCACGTTTCCTGCTCTATTAGAGAATCTGGAAAGCAATAGCGTGCTTCTTGCTCTAAAGCAGAGTGTGATCCATTGATGAGAACTGTGCTGTATGTTTCCCTTCAGAAATGGAGTTAAATCCCAGGCTCTGTGTCTTCCTACAAGCAATACTTCATTTCAGGTAAGGGCAGTCACTTTTCAGCTCAAACGAACTACATAGTTCACGAAGCTCACACGTT
Organism: Onychomys leucogaster; assembly: GCA_949786385.1. NCBI lineage: Eukaryota > Metazoa > Chordata > Mammalia > Rodentia > Cricetidae > Onychomys > Onychomys leucogaster. The sequence goes on from CATKUP010000047.1 coordinate 1,947,906, forward strand.
TCTCATCTTTACTCAGAAGCATTGGATGTTAGAGGACCTTCGCTTTGTATCAATTTCAAGCAGAATTGAACTAGATATTGTCCGTATGTATAGGAAACAAGGTTCTTTTCTTCTGGGGATACTCAAGTTTCCTGCTGTATTAGAGACTCTAGAAAGCAAGAGCGTGCTTCTTGCTCTAAAGCAGAGTGTGATCCATGGATGAGAACTGTGTTGTGTATTTCCCTTCAGAAATGGAGTTAAATCCCAGGCTCTGTGTCTTCCTACAAGCAAGACTTAGTTCAGGAAAGGGCAGTCACTTTTCAGCTCGAACGAACTACATTATTCACGAAGCTAACAAGTTTCCCATCTTAACTGACAAGCATTGGTTAAGAGGAAAAGTGTTTTTTATCAGTTTCAGAAGCAGTGTTGGACTAGATATGGTCCGTATGTGTAGGAAACACCGTTCTTTTTTTTTCAGCACACTCACGTTTCCTGCTGTACTAGAGACTCTAGAAAGCAAGAGCGTGCTTCTTGCTCTAAAGCAGAGTGTGATCAATGAATGAGAACTCTGCTGTTTGTTTCCCTTCAGAAATGGACTTAAAACACAGGCTCTGTGTCTTCCTACAAGCAAACTTCGTTTCAGGTAAAGACAGTCACTTTTCAGCTTGAACGAACTACATCGTTCACGAATCTAACAAGTATCCCATCTTAACTGACAAGCATTGTTTAAGAGGACCAGTGCTTTTTATCAGTTTCAGAAGCAGAGTTGGACTAGATATGGTCTGTATGTGTAGGAAACCCCTTTCTTTTTTCTCAGCACACTCACGTTTCCTGCTGTACTAGAGACTCTAGAAAGCAACAGCGCGCTTCTTGCTCTAAAGCAGAGTGTGATCATTGGATGAGAACTCTGCTGTGTGTTTCCCTTCAGAAATGGACTTAAATCCCAGGCTCTGTGTCTTCCTACAAGCAAACTTCGTTTCAGGTAAGGACAGTCACATTTCAGCTCAAATTAACTACATCGTTCACGAAGCTAACAAGTTTCCCATCCTAAGTGCCAAGCATTGGATGTTAGAGGACCAGTGCTTTGTATCAGTTTCAGAAACAGAGTTGGACTAGATATGGTTCGTATGTGTAGGAAACACCGTTCTTTTGTTCTGAGCTCACTCAAGTTTACTTCTGTATTAGAGAATTCAGAAGCAAGAGCGTGCTTCTTGCTCTAAAGCAGAGTGTGATCCATGGATGAGAACTATGCTGAGTGTTTCACTTCAGAAATGGAGTTAAATCCCAGGCTCTGTGTCTTCCTACAAGCACTACTTCGTTTCAGGTAAGGGCAGTCACTTTTCAGCTCAAACGAACTACATCATTCACGAAGCTCACACGTTTCTCATCTTAAATGACAAGCATTGGATGTTAGAGAACCTTTGCTTTGTATCAATTTCAAGCAGAATTGAACTAGATATGGTCCGTATGTATAGGAAACAAGGTTCTTTTCTTCTGAGGACACTCAATTTTCCTGCTGTATTAGAGACTCTAGAAAGCAAGAGCGTGATTCTTGCTCTAAAGCAGAGTGTGAACCACGGATGAGAACTGTGTTGTGTGTTTCCCTTCAGAAATGGAGTTAAATCCCAGGCTCTGTGTCTTCCTACAAGCAAGACTTAGTTTCAGGAAAGGGCAGTCACTTTTCAGCTCGAACGAACTACATCGTTCACGAAGCTAACAAGTTTCCCATCTTAACTGACAAGCATTGGACGTTAGAGGACCAGTGCTTTGTATCAGTTTCATTAGCAGAGTTGGAGTAGATATGGTCCGTATGTGTAGGAAACACCGTTCTTTTGTTCTAAGCTCACTCAAGTTTCCTGCTGTATTAGAGAATTCAGAAGCAAGAGTGTGCTTCTTGCTCTAAAGCAGAGTGTGATCCATGGATGAGAACTATGCTGAGTGTTTCACTTCAGAAATGGAGGTAAATCCCAGGCTCTGAGTCTTCCTCCAAGCACTACTTCGTTTCAGGTAAGGGCAGTCACTTTTCAGCTCAAACGAACTACATCGTTCATGAAGCTCACAAGTTTCTCATCTTAAATGACAAGCATTGGATGTTAGAGGACCTGTGCTTTGTATCAATTTCAGAAGCTGAGTTGGACTAGATATGGTCCGTTTGTGTAGCAAACACCGTTCATTTGTTCTCAGCACACTCACTTTTCATCCTGTCTTAGAGACTCTAGAAAGCTAGAGCGTGGTTCTTGCTCTAAAGCAGAGTGTGATCAATGGATGAGAACTCTGCTGTGTGTTTCACTTCACAAATGGAGTTAAATCCCAGGCTCTGAGTCTTCCTAAAAGGAAGACTTCGATTCAAGTAAGGGCAGTTACTTTACAGCTCAAATGAACTACATCGGTCACAAAGCTAACACCTTTCTCATCTTAACTGAAAAGCATTGGATGTTAGAGGACCTGTGGTTTGTTTCAGTTTCAGAAGCAGAGTTGAACTAGATTTGGTCCGTATGTGTAGGAAACACCGTTCTTTTTTCTCAGCACACTCACGTTTCCGGCTCTATTAGAGACTCTGGAAAGCAATAGCGTGCTTCTTGCTCTAAAGCAGAGTGTGATCCATTGATGAGAACTGTGCTGTATGTTTCCCTTCAGAAATGGAGTTAAATCCCAGGCTCTGTGTCTTCCTACAAGCAATACTTCATTTCAGGTAAGGGCAGTCACTTTTCAGCTCAAACGAACTACATCGTTCACGAAGCTCACACGTTTCTCATCTTTACTAAGAAGCATTGGATGTTAGAGGACCTTTGCTTTGTATCAATTTCAAGCAGAATTGAACTAGATATTGACCGTATGTATAGGAAACAAGGTTCTTTTCTTCTGGGGATACTCAAGTTTCCTGCTGTATTAGAGACTCTAGAAAGCAAGAGTGTGCTTCTTGCTCTAAAGCAGAGTGTGATCCATGGATGAGAACTGTGTTGTGTGTTTCCCTTCAGAAATGGAGTTAAATCCCAGGCTCTGTGTCTTCCTACAAGCAAGACTTAGTTCAGGAAAGGGCAGTCACTTTTCAGCTCGAACGAACTACATTATTCACGAAGCTAACAAGTTTCCCATCTTAACTGACAAGCATTGGTTAAGAGGAAAAGTGTTTTTTATCAGTTTCAGAAGCAGTGTTGGACTAGATATGGTCCGTATGTGGAGGAAAAACCGTTCTTTTTTTTCAGCACACTCACGTTTCCTGCTGTACTAGAGACTCTAGAAAGCAAGAGCGTGCTTCTTGCTCTAAAGCAGAGTGTGATCAATGAATGAGAACTCTGCTGTTTGTTTCCCTTCAGAAATGGACTTAAAACACAGGCTCTGTGTCTTCCTACAAGCAAACTTCGTTTCAGGTAAGGGCAGTCACTTTTCAGCTCGAACGAACTACATCGTTCACGAAGCTAACAAGTTTCCCATCTTAACTGACAAGCATTGGTTAAGAGGACCAGTTCTTTTTATCAGTATCAGAAGCAGAGTTGGACTAGATATGGTCTGTATGTTTAGGAAACCCCTTTCTATTTTCTCAGCACACTCACATTTCCTGCTGTACTAGAGACTCTAGAAAGCAAGAGCGTGCTTCTTGCTCTAAAGCAGAGTGTGATCCATTGATGAGAACTCTGCTGTGTGTTTCCCTTCAGAAATGGACTTAAATCCCAGGCTCTGTGTCTTCCAACAAGCAATACTTCATTTCAGGTAAGTGCAGTCACTTTTCAGCTCAAACGAACTACATCGTTCAGGAAGCTCACACGTTTCTCATCTTTCCTGGGAAGCATTGGATGTTAGAGAACCTTTGCTTTGTATCAATTTCAAGCAGAATTGAACTAGATATGGTCCATATGTATAGGAAACAAGGTTCTTTTCTTCTGAGGACACTCAATTTTCCTGCTGTATTAGAGACTCTAGAAAGCAAGAGCGTGCTTCTTGCTCTAAAGCAGAGTGTGATCCATTGATGAGAACTGTGCTGTATGTTTCCCTTCAGAAATGGACTTAAATCCCAGGCTCTGTGTCTTCCTACAAGCAAGACTTAGTTTCAGAAAGGGCAGTCACTTTTCAGCTCGAACGAACTACATCATTCACGAAGCTAACAAGTTTCCCATCTTAACTGACAAGCATTGGATGTTAGAGGACCAGTGCTTTGTATCAGTTTCATTAGCAGAGTTGGACTAGATATGGTCCGTATGTGTAGGAAACACCGTTCTTTTGTTCTAAGCTCACTCATGTTTCCTGCTGTATTAGAGAATTCAGAAGCAAGAGCGTGCTTCTTGCTCTAAAGCAGAGTGTGATCCATGGATGAGAACTATGCTGAGTGTTTCACTTCAGAAATGGAGGTAAATCCCGGGCTCTGAGTCTTCCTCCAAGCACTACTTCGTTTCAGGTAAGGGCAGTCACTTTTCAGCTCAAACGAACTACATCGTTCATGAAGCTCACAAGTTTCTCATCTTAAATGACAAGCATTGGATGTTAGAGGACCTGTGCTTTGTATCAATTTCAGAAGCTGAGTTGGACTAGATATGGTCCGTTTGTGTAGCAAACACCGTTCATTTGTTCTCAGCACACTCACTTTTCATCCTGTCTTAGAGACTCTAGAAAGCTAGAGCGTGGTTCTTGCTCTAAAGCAGAGTGTGATCAATGGATGAGAACTCTGCTGTGTGTTTCACTTCAGAAATGGAGTTAAATCCCAGGCTCTGAGTCTTCCTAAAAGGAAGACTTCGATTCAAGTAAGGGCAGTTACTTTACAGCTCAAATGAACTACATCGGTCACGAAGCTAACACCTTTCTCATCTTAACTGAAAAGCATTGGATGTTAGAGGACCTGTGGTTTGTTTCAGTTTCAGAAGCAGAGTTGAACTAGATTTGGTCCGTATGTGTAGGAAACACCGTTCTTTTTTCTCAGCACACTCACGTTTCCTGCTCTATTAGAGAATCTGGAAAGCAATAGCGTGCTTCTTGCTCTAAAGCAGAGTGTGATCCATTGATGAGAACTGTGCTGTATGTTTCCCTTCAGAAATGGAGTTAAATCCCAGGCTCTGTGTCTTCCTACAAGCAATACTTCATTTCAGGTAAGGGCAGTCACTTTTCAGCTCAAACGAACTACATAGTTCACGAAGCTCACACGTTTCTCATCTTTACTAAGAAGCATTGGATGTTAGAGGACCTTCGCTTTGTATCAATTTCAAGCAGAATTGAACTAGATATTGTCCGTATGTATAGGAAACAAGGTTCTTTTCTTCTGTGGATACTCAAGTTTCCTGCTGTATTAGAGACTCTAGAAAGCAAGAGCGTGCTTCTTGCTCTAAAGCAGAGTGTGATCCATGGATGAGAACTGTGTTGTGTATTTCCCTTCAGAAATGGAGTTAAATCCCAGGCTCTGTGTCTTCCTACAAGCAAGACTTAGTTCAGGAAAGGGCAGTCACTTTTCAGCTCGAACGAACTACATTATTCACGAAGCTAACAAGTTTCCCATCTTAACTGACAAGCATTGGTTAAGAGGAAAAGTGTTTTTTATCAGTTTCAGAAGCAGTGTTGGACTAGATATGTTCCGTATGTGTAGGAAACACCGTTCTTTTTTTTCAGCACACTCACGTTTCCTGCTGTACTAGAGACTCTAGAAAGCAAGAGCGTGCTTCTTGCTCTAAAGCAGAGTGTGATCAATGAATGAGAACTCTGCTGTTTGTTTCCCTTCAGAAATGGACTTAAAACACAGGCTCTGTGTCTTCCTACAAGCAAACTTCGTTTCAGGTAAGGGCAGTCACTTTTCAGCTTGAACGAACTACATCGTTCACGAAGCTAACAAGCTTCCCATCTTAACTGACAAGCATTGGTTAAGAGGACCAGTTCTTTTTATCAGTATCAGAAGCAGAGTTGGACTATATATCGTCTGTATGTTTAGGAAACCCCTTTCTATTTTCTCAGTACACTCACATTTCCTGCTGTACTAGAGACTCTAGAAAGCAAGAGCGTGCATCTTGCTCTAAAGCAGAGTGTGATCCATTGATGAGAACTCTGCTGTGTGTTTCCCTTCAGAAATGGACTTAAATCCCAGGCTCTGTGTCTTCCAACAAGCAATACTTCATTTCAGGTAAGTGCAGTCACTTTTCAGCTCAAACGAACTACATCGTTCACGAAGCTCACACGTTTCTCATCTTTCCTGAGAAGCATTGGATGTTAGAGAACCTTTGCTTTGTATCAATTTCAAGCAGAATTGAACTAGATATGGTCCATATGTATAGGAAACAAGGTTCTTTTCTTCTGAGGACACTCAATTTTCCTGCTGTATTAGAGACTCTAGAAAGCAAGAGCGTGCTTCTTGCTCTAAAGCAGAGTGTGATCCATTGATGAGAACTCTGCTGTGTGTTTCCCTTCAGAAATGGACTTAAATCCCAGGCTCTGTGTCTTCCTACAAGCAAACTTTTTTTCAGGTAAGGACAGTCACTTTTCAGCTCAAATTAATACATCGTTCACAAAGCTAACAAGTTTCCCATCCTAAGTGCCAAGCATTGGATGTTAGAGGACCAGTGCATTGTATCAGTTTCAGAAACAGAGTTGGACTAGATATGGTTCGTATGTGTAGGAAACACCGTTCTTTTGTTCTGAGCTCACTCAAGTTTACTTCTGTATTAGAGAATTCAGAAGCAAGAGCGTGCTTCTTGCTCTAAAGCAGAGTGTGATCCATGGATGAGAACTATGCTGAGTGTTTCACTTCAGAAATGGAGTTAAATCCCAGGCTCGGTGTCTTCCTACAAGCACTACTACGTTTCAGGTAAGGGCAGTCACTCTTCAGCTCAAACGAACTACATCGTTCACGAAGCTCACACGTTTCTCATCTTAAATGACAAGCATTGGATGTTAGAGAACCTTTGCTTTGTATCAATTTCAAGCAGAATTGAACTAGATGTTGTCCGTATGTATAGGAAACAAGGTTCTTTTCTTCTGAGGACACTCAATTTTCCTGCTGTATTAGAGAATCTAGAAAGCAAGAGCGTGCTTCTTGCTCTAAAGCAGAGTGTGATCCACGGATGAGAACTGTGTTGTGTGTTTCCCTTTAGAAATGGAGTTAAATCCCAGGCTCTGTGTCTTCCTGCAAGCAAGACTTAGTTTCAGGAAAGGGCAGTCACTTTTCAGCTTGAGCGAACTGCATCGTTCACGAAGCTAAAAAGTTTCCCATCTTAAATGACAAGCATTGGATGTTAGAGGACCAGTGCTTTGTATCAGTTTCATTAGCAGAGTTGGACTAGATATGGTCCGTATGTGTAGGAAACACCGTTCTTTTGTTCTAAGCTCACTCAAGTTTCCTGCTGTATTAGAGAATTCAGAAGCAAGAGCGTGCTTCTTGCTCTAAAGCAGAGTGTGATCCATGGATGAGAACTATGCTGAGTGTTTCACTTCAGAAATGGAGGTAAATCCCGGGCTCTGAGTCTTCCTCCAAGCACTACTTCGTTTCAGGTGAGGGCAGTCACTTTTCAGCTCAAACGAACTACATCGTTCATGAAGCTCACAAGTTTCTCATCTTAAATGACAAGCATTGGATGTTTGAGGACCTGTGCTTTGTATCAATTTCAGAAGCTGAGTTGGACTAGATATGGTCCGTTTGTGTAGCAAACACCGTTCATTTGTTCTCAGCACACTCACTTTTCATCCTGTCTTAGAGACTCTAGAAAGCTAGAGCGTGGTTCTTGCTCTAAAGCAGAGTGTGATCAATGGATGAGAACTCTGCTGTGTGTTTCCCTTCACAAATGGAGTTAAATCCCAGGCTCTGAGTCTTCCTAAAAGGAAGACTTCGATTCAAGTAAGGGCAGTTACTTTACAGCTCAAATGAACTACATCGGTCACGAAGCCAACACCTTTCTCATCTTAACTGAAAAGCATTGGATGTTAGAGGACCTGTGGTTTGTTTCAGTTTCAGAAGCAGAGTTGAACTAGATTTGGTCTGTATGTGTAGGAAACACCGTTCTTTTTTCTCAGCACACTCACGTTTCCTGCTCTATTAGAGACTCTGGAAAGCAATAGCGTGCTTCTTGCTCTAAAGCAGAGTGTGATCCATTGATGAGAACTCTGCTGTGTGTTTCCCTTCAGAAATGGAGTTAAATCCCAGGCTCTGTGTCTTCCTACAAGCAATACTTCATTTCAGGTAAGGGCAGTCACTTTTCAGCTCAAACGAACTACATCGTTCACGAAGCTCACAGGTTTCTCATCATTCCTGAGAAGCAATGGATGTTAGAGGACCTTTGCGTTTTATCAATTTCAAGCAGAGTTGAACTAGATATTGTCCGTATGTATAGGAAACAAGGTTCTTTTCTTCTGAGGACACTCAAGTTTCCTGCTTTATTAGGGACTCTAGAAAGCAAGAGCGTGCTTCTTGCTCTAAAGCAGAGTGTGATCCATGGATGAGAACTGTGTTGTGTGTTTCCCTTCAGAAATGGAGTTAAATCCCAGGCTCTGTGTCTTCCTACAAGCAAGACTTAGTTTCTGGAAAGGGCAGTCAGTTTTCAGCTCGAACGAACTACATCGTTCACGAATCTAACAAGTATCCCATCTTAACTGACAAGCATTGTTTAAGAGGACCAGTGCTTTTTATCAGTTTCAGAAGCAGAGTTGGACTAGATATGGTCTGTATGTGTAGGAAACCCCTTTCTTTTTTCTCAGCACACTCACGTTTCCTGCTGTACTTGAGACTCTAGAAAGCAACAGCGCGCTTCTTGCTCTAAAGCAGAGTGTGATCATTGGATGAGAACTCTGCTGTGTGTTTCCCTTCAGAAATGGACTTAAATCCCAGGCTCTGTGTATTCCTACAAGCAAACTTCGTTTCAGGTAAGGACAGTCACATTTCAGCTCAAATTAACTACATCGTTCACGAAGCTAACAAGTTTCCCATCCTAAGTGCCAAGCATTGGATGTTAGAGGACCAGTGCTTTGTATCAGTTTCAGAAACAGAGTTGGACTAGATATGGTTCGTATGTGTAGGAAACACCGTTCTTTTGTTCTGAGCTCACTCAAGTTTACTTCTGTATTAGAGAATTCAGAAGCAAGAGCGTGCTTCTTGCTCTAAAGCAGAGTGTGATCCATGGATGAGAACTATGCTGAGTGTTTCACTTCAGAAATGGAGTTAAATCCCAGGCTCTGTGTCTTCCTACAAGCAATACTTCATTTCAGGTAAGGGCAGTCACTTTTCAGCTCAAACGAACTACATCGTTCACGAAGCTCACACGTTTCTCATCTTTACTAAGAAGCATTGGATGTTAGAGGACCTTTGCTTTGTATCAATTTCCAGCAGAATTGAACTAGATATTGTCCGTATGTATAGGAAACAAGGTTCTTTTCTTCTGGGGATACTCAAGTTTCCTGCTGTATTAGAGACTCTAGAAAGCAAGAGTGTCCTTCTTGCTCTAAAGCAGAGTGTGATCCATGGATGAGAACTGTATTGTTTGTTTTCCTTCAGAAATGGAGTTAAATCCCAGGCTCTGTGTCTTCCTACAAGCACTACTTCGTTTCAGGTAAGGGCAGTCACTTTTCAGCTCAAACGAACTACAACGTTCACGAAGCTCACACGTTTCTCATCTTAAATGACAAGCATTGGATGTTAGAGAACCTTTTCTTTGTATCAATTTCAAGCAGAATTGAACTAGATATGGTCCGTATGTATAGGAAACAAGGTTCTTTTCTTCTGAGGACACTCAATTTTCCTGCTGTATTAGAGACTCTAGAAAGCAAGAGCGTGCTTCTTGCTCTAAAGCAGAGTGTGATCCACGGATGAGAACTGTGTTGTGTGTTTCCCTTCAGAAATGGAGTTAAATCCCAGGCTCTGTGTCTTCCTACAAGCAAGACTTAGTTTCAGGAAAGGGCAGTCACTTTTCAGCTCGAACGAACTACATCGTTCACGAAGCTAACAAGTTTCCCATCTTAACTGACAAGCATTGGATGTTAGAGGACCAGTGCTTTGTATCAGTTTCATTAGCAGAGTTGGACTAGATATGGTCTGTATGTGTAGGAAACACCGTTCTTTTGTTCTAAGCTCACTCAAGTTTCCTGCTGTATTAGAGAATTCAGAAGCAAGAGTGTGCTTCTTGCTCTAAAGCAGAGTGTGATCCATGGATGAGAACTATGCTGAGTGTTTCACTTCAGAAATGGAGGTAAATCCCAGGCTCTGAGTCTTCCTCCAAGCACTACTTCGTTTCAGGTAAGGGCAGTCACTTTTCAGCTCAAACGAACTACATCGTTCATGAAGCTCACAAGTTTCTCATCTTAAATGACAAGCATTGGATGTTAGAGGACCTGTGCTTTGTATCAATTTCAGAAGCTGAGTTGGACTAGATATGGTCCGTTTGTGTAGCAAACACCGTTCATTTGTTCTCAGCACACTCACTTTTCATCCTGTCTTAGAGACTCTAGAAAGCTAGAGCGTGGTTCTTGCTCTAAAGCAGAGTGTGATCAATGGATGAGAACTCTGCTGTGTGTTTCACTTCAGAAATGGAGTTAAATCCCAGGCTCTGAGTCTTCCTAAAAGGAAGACTTCGATTCAAGTAAGGGCAGTTACTTTACAGCTCAAATGAACTACATCGGTCACGAAGCTAACACCTTTCTAATCTTAACTGAAAAGCATTGGATGTTAGAGGACCTGTGGTTTGTTTCAGTTTCAGAAGCAGAGTTGAACTAGATTTGGTCCGTATGTGTAGGAAACACCGTTCTTTTTTCTCAGCACACTCACGTTTCCTGCTCTATTAGAGAATCTGGAAAGCAATAGCGTGCTTCTTGCTCTAAAGCAGAGTGTGATCCATTGATGAGAACTGTGCTGTATGTTTCCCTTCAGAAATGGAGTTAAATCCCAGGCTCTGTGTCTTCCTACAAGCAATACTTCATTTCAGGTAAGGGCAGTCACTTTTCAGCTCAAACGAACTACATCGTTCACGAAGCTCACACGTTTCTCATCTTTACTAAGAAGCATTGGATGTTAGAGGACCTTCGCTTTGTATCAATTTCAAGCAGAATTGAACTAGATATTGTCCGTATGTATAGGAAACAAGGTTCTTTTCTTCTGGGGATACTCAAGTTTCCTGCTGTATTAGAGACTCTAGAAAGCAAGAGCGTGCTTCTTGCTCTAAAGCAGAGTGTGATCCATGGATGAGAACTGTGTTGTGTGTTTCCCTTCAGAAATGGAGTTAAATCCCAGGCTCTGTGTCTTCCTACAAGCAAGACTTAGTTCAGGAAAGGGCAGTCACTTTTCAGCTCGAACGAACTACATTATTCACGAAGCTAACAAGTTTCCCATCTTAACTGACAAGCATTGGTTAAGAGGAAAAGTGTTTTTTATCAGTTTCAGAAGCAGTGTTGGACTAGATATGGTCCGTATGTGTAGGAAACACCGTTCTTTTTTTTCAGCACACTCACGTTTCCTGCTGTACTAGAGACTCTAGAAAGCAAGAGCGTGCTTCTTGCTCTAAAGCAGAGTGTGATCAATGAATGAGAACTCTGCTGTTTGTTTCCCTTCAGAAATGGACTTAAAACACAGGCTCTGTGTCTTCCTACAAGCAAACTTCGTTTCAGGTAAGGGCAGTCACTTTTCAGCTCGAACGAACTACATCGTTCACGAAGCTAACAAGTTTCCCATCTTAACTGACAAGCATTGGTTAAGAGGACCAGTTCTTTTTATCAGTATCAGAAGCAGAGTTGGACTAGATATGGTCTGTATGTTTAGGAAACCCCTTTCTATTTTCTCAGCACACTCACATTTCCTGCTGTACTAGAGACTCTAGAAAGCAAGAGCGTGCTTCTTGCTCTAAAGCAGAGTGTGATGCATTGTTGAGAACTCTGCTGTGTGTTTCCCTTCAGAAATGGACTTAAATCCCAGGCTCTGTGTCTTCCAACAAGCAATACTTCATTTCAGGTAAGTGCAGTCACTTTTCAGCTCAAACGAACTACATCGTTCAGGAAGCTCACACGTTTCTCATCTTTCCTGGGAAGCATTGGATGTTAGAGAACCTTTGCTTTGTATCAATTTCAAGCAGAATTGAACTAGATATGGTCCATATGTATAGGAAACAAGGTTCTTTTCTTCTGAGGACACTCAATTTTCCTGCTGTATTAGAGACTCTAGAAAGCAAGAGCGTGCTTCTTGCTCTAAAGCAGAGTGTGATCATTGGATGAGAACTCTGCTGTGTGTTTCCCTTCAGAAATGGACTTAAATCCCAGGCTCTGTGTCTTCCTACAAGCAAACTTCGTTTCAGGTAAGGACAGTCACATTTCAGCTCAAATTAACTACATCGTTCACGAAGCTAACAAGTTTCCCATCCTAAGTGCCAAGCATTGGATGTTAGAGGACCAGTGCTTTGTATCAGTTTCAGAAACAGAGTTGGACTAGATATGGTTCGTATGTGTAGGAAACACCGTTCTTTTGTTCTGAGCTCACTCAAGTTTACTTCTGTATTAGAGAATTCAGAAGCAAGAGCGTGCTTCTTGCTCTAAAGCAGAGTGTGATCCATGGATGAGAACTATGCTGAGTGTTTCACTTCAGAAATGGAGTTAAATCCCAGGCTCTGTGTCTTCCTACAAGCAATACTTCATTTCAGGTAAGGGCAGTCACTTTTCAGCTCAAACGAACTACATCGTTCACGAAGCTCACACGTTTCTCATCTTTACTAAGAAGCATTGGATGTTAGAGGACCTTTGCTTTGTATCAATTTCCAGCAGAATTGAACTAGATATTGTCCGTATGTATAGGAAACAAGGTTCTTTTCTTCTGGGGATACTCAAGTTTCCTGCTGTATTAGAGACTCTAGAAAGCAAGAGTGTCCTTCTTGCTCTAAAGCAGAGTGTGATCCATGGATGAGAACTATGCTGAGTGTTTCACTTCAGAAATGGAGTTAAATCCCAGGCTCTGTGTCTTCCTACAAGCACTACTTCGTTTCAGGTAAGGGCAGTCACTTTTCAGCTCAAACGAACTACAACGTTCACGAAGCTCACACGTTTCTCATCTTAAATGACAAGCATTGGATGTTAGAGAACCTTTTCTTTGTATCAATTTCAAGCAGAATTGAACTAGATATGGTCCGTATGTATAGGAAACAAGGTTCTTTTCTTCTGAGGACACTCAATTTTCCTGCTGTATTAGAGACTCTAGAAAGCAAGAGCGTGCTTCTTGCTCTAAAGCAGAGTGTGATCCACGGATGAGAACTGTGTTGTGTGTTTCCCTTCAGAAATGGAGTTAAATCCCAGGCTCTGTGTCTTCCTACAAGCAAGACTTAGTTTCAGGAAAGGGCAGTCACTTTTCAGCTCGAACGAACTACATCGTTCACGAAGCTAACAAGTTTCCCATCTTAACTGACAAGCATTGGATGTTAGAGGACCAGTGCTTTGTATCAGTTTCATTAGCAGAGTTGGACTAGATATGGTCTGTATGTGTAGGAAACACCGTTCTTTTGTTCTAAGCTCACTCAAGTTTCCTGCTGTATTAGAGAATTCAGAAGCAAGAGTGTGCTTCTTGCTCTAAAGCAGAGTGTGATCCATGGATGAGAACTATGCTGAGTGTTTCACTTCAGAAATGGAGGTAAATCCCAGGCTCTGAGTCTTCCTCCAAGCACTACTTCGTTTCAGGTAAGGGCAGTCACTTTTCAGCTCAAACGAACTACATCGTTCATGAAGCTCACAAGTTTCTCATCTTAAATGACAAGCATTGGATGTTAGAGGACCTGTGCTTTGTATCAATTTCAGAAGCTGAGTTGGACTAGATATGGTCCGTTTGTGTAGCAAACACCGTTCATTTGTTCTCAGCACACTCACTTTTCATCCTGTCTTAGAGACTCTAGAAAGCTAGAGCGTGGTTCTTGCTCTAAAGCAGAGTGTGATCAATGGATGAGAACTCTGCTGTGTGTTTCACTTCAGAAATGGAGTTAAATCCCAGGCTCTGAGTCTTCCTAAAAGGAAGACTTCGATTCAAGTAAGGGCAGTTACTTTACAGCTCAAATGAACTACATCGGTCACGAAGCTAACACCTTTCTAATCTTAACTGAAAAGCATTGGATGTTAGAGGACCTGTGGTTTGTTTCAGTTTCAGAAGCAGAGTTGAACTAGATTTGGTCCGTATGTGTAGGAAACACCGTTCTTTTTTCTCAGCACACTCACGTTTCCTGCTCTATTAGAGAATCTGGAAAGCAATAGCGTGCTTCTTGCTCTAAAGCAGAGTGTGATCCATTGATGAGAACTGTGCTGTATGTTTCCCTTCAGAAATGGAGTTAAATCCCAGGCTCTGTGTCTTCCTACAAGCAATACTTCATTTCAGGTAAGGGCAGTCACTTTTCAGCTCAAACGAACTACATCGTTCACGAAGCTCACACGTTTCTCATCTTTACTAAGAAGCATTGGATGTTAGAGGACCTTCGCTTTGTATCAATTTCAAGCAGAATTGAACTAGATATTGTCCGTATGTATAGGAAACAAGGTTCTTTTCTTCTGGGGATACTCAAGTTTCCTGCTGTATTAGAGACTCTAGAAAGCAAGAGCGTGCTTCTTGCTCTAAAGCAGAGTGTGATCCATGGATGAGAACTGTGTTGTGTGTTTCCCTTCAGAAATGGAGTTAAATCCCAGGCTCTGTGTCTTCCTACAAGCAAGACTTAGTTCAGGAAAGGGCAGTCACTTTTCAGCTCGAACGAACTACATTATTCACGAAGCTAACAAGTTTCCCATCTTAACTGACAAGCATTGGTTAAGAGGAAAAGTGTTTTTTATCAGTTTCAGAAGCAGTGTTGGACTAGATATGGTCCGTATGTGTAGGAAACACCGTTCTTTTTTTTCAGCACACTCACGTTTCCTGCTGTACTAGAGACTCTAGAAAGCAAGAGCGTGCTTCTTGCTCTAAAGCAGAGTGTGATCAATGAATGAGAACTCTGCTGTTTGTTTCCCTTCAGAAATGGACTTAAAACACAGGCTCTGTGTCTTCCTACAAGCAAACTTCGTTTCAGGTAAGGGCAGTCACTTTTCAGCTCGAACGAACTACATCGTTCACGAAGCTAACAAGTTTCCCATCTTAACTGACAAGCATTGGTTAAGAGGACCAGTTCTTTTTATCAGTATCAGAAGCAGAGTTGGACTAGATATGGTCTGTATGTTTAGGAAACCCCTTTCTATTTTCTCAGCACACTCACATTTCCTGCTGTACTAGAGACTCTAGAAAGCAAGAGCGTGCTTCTTGCTCTAAAGCAGAGTGTGATGCATTGTTGAGAACTCTGCTGTGTGTTTCCCTTCAGAAATGGACTTAAATCCCAGGCTCTGTGTCTTCCAACAAGCAATACTTCATTTCAGGTAAGTGCAGTCACTTTTCAGCTCAAACGAACTACATCGTTCAGGAAGCTCACACGTTTCTCATCTTTCCTGGGAAGCATTGGATGTTAGAGAACCTTTGCTTTGTATCAATTTCAAGCAGAATTGAACTAGATATGGTCCATATGTATAGGAAACAAGGTTCTTTTCTTCTGAGGACACTCAATTTTCCTGCTGTATTAGAGACTCTAGAAAGCAAGAGCGTGCTTCTTGCTCTAAAGCAGAGTGTGATCATTGGATGAGAACTCTGCTGTGTGTTTCCCTTCAGAAATGGACTTAAATCCCAGGCTCTGTGTCTTCCTACAAGCAAACTTCGTTTCAGGTAAGGACAGTCACATTTCAGCTCAAATTAACTACATCGTTCACGAAGCTAACAAGTTTCCCATCCTAAGTGCCAAGCATTGGATGTTAGAGGACCAGTGCTTTGTATCAGTTTCAGAAACAGAGTTGGACTAGATATGGTTCGTATGTGTAGGAAACACCGTTCTTTTGTTCTGAGCTCACTCAAGTTTACTTCTGTATTAGAGAATTCAGAAGCAAGAGCGTGCTTCTTGCTCTAAAGCAGAGTGTGATCCATGGATGAGAACTATGCTGAGTGTTTCACTTCAGAAATGGAGTTAAATCCCAGGCTCTGTGTCTTCCTACAAGCACTACTTCGTTTCAGGTAAGGGCAGTCACTTTTCAGCTCAAACGAACTACATCGTTCACGAAGCTCACACGTTTCTCATCTTAAATGACAAGCATTGGATGTTAGAGAACCTTTGCTTTGTATCAATTTCAAGCAGAATTGAACTAGATATGGTCCGTATGTATAGGAAACAAGGTTCTTTTCTTCTGAGGACACTCAATTTTCCTGCTGTATTAGAGACTCTAGAAAGCAAGAGCGTGCTTCTTGCTCTAAAGCAGAGTGTGAACCACGGATGAGAACTGTGTTGTGTGTTTCCCTTCAGAAATGGAGTTAAATCCCAGGCTCTGTGTCTTCCTACAAGCAAGACTTAGTTTCAGGAAAGGGCAGTCACTTTTCAGCTCGAACGAACTACATCGTTCAAGAAGCTAACAAGTTTCCCATCTTAACTGACAAGCATTGGATGTTAGAGGACCAGTGCTTTGTATCAGTTTCATTAGCAGAGTTGGACTAGATATGGTCCGTATGTGTAGGAAACACCGTTCTTTTGTTCTAAGCTCACTCAAGTTTCCTGCTGTATTAGAGAATTCAGAAGCAAGAGCGTGCTTCTTGCTCTAAAGCAGAGTGTGATCCATGGATGAGAACTATGCTGAGTGTTTCACTTCAGAAATGGAGGTAAATCCCGGGCTCTGAGTCTTCCTCCAAGCACTACTTCGTTTCAGGTGAGGGCAGTCACTTTTCAGCTCAAACGAACTACATCGTTCAAGAAGCTCACAAGTTTCTCATCTTAAATGACAAGCATTGGATGTTTGAGGACCTGTGCTTTGTATCAATTTCAGAAGCTGAGTTGGACTAGATATGGTCCGTTTGTGTAGCAAACACCGTTCATTTGTTCTCAGCACACTCACTTTTCCTCCTGTCTTAGAGACTCTAGAAAGCTAGAGCGTGGTTCTTGCTCTAAAGCAGAGTGTGATCAATGGATGAGAACTCTGCTGTGTGTTTCACTTCACAAATGGAGTTAAATCCCAGGCTCTGAGTCTTCCTAAAAGGAAGACTTCGATTCAAGTAAGGGCAGTTACTTACAGCTCAAATGAACTACATCGGTCACGAAGCCAACACCTTTCTCATCTTAACTGAAAAGCATTGGATGTTAGAGGACCTGTGGTTTGTTTCAATTTCAGAAGCAGAGTTGAACTAGATTTGGTCTGTATGTGTAGGAAACACCGTTCTTTTTTCTCAGCACACTCACGTTTCCTGCTCTATTAGAGACTCTGGAAAGCAATAGCGTGCTTCTTGCTCTAAAGCAGAGTGTGATCCATTGATGAGAACTCTGCTGTGTGTTTCCCTTCAGAAATGGAGTTAAATCCCAGGCTCTGTGTCTTCCTACAAGCAATACTTCATTTCAGGTAAGGGCAGTCACTTTTCAGCTCAAAAGAACTACATCGTTCACGAAGCTCACACGTTTCTCATCATTCCTGAGAAGCAATGGATGTTAGAGGACCTTTGCTTTTTATCAATTTCAAGCAGAGTTGAACTAGATATTGTCCGTATGTATAGGAAACAAGGTTCTTTTCTTCTGAGGACACTCAAGTTTCCTGCTGTATTAGGGACTCTAGAAAGCAAGAGCGTGCTTCTTGCTCTAAAGCAGAGTGTGATCCATGGATGAGAACTGTGTTGTGTGTTTCCCTTCAGAAATGGAGTTAAATCCCAGGCTCTGTGTCTTCCTACAAGCAAGACTTAGTTTCTGGAAAGGGCAGTCAGTTTTCAGCTCGAACGAACTACATCGTTCACGAATCTAACAAGTATCCCATCTTAACTGACAAGCATTGTTTAAGAGGACCAGTGCTTTTTATCAGTTTCAGAAGCAGAGTTGGACTAGATATGGTCTGTATGTGTAGGAAACCCCTTTCTTTTTTCTCAGCACACTCACGTTTCCTGCTGTACTAGAGACTCTAGAAAGCAACAGCGCGCTTCTTGCTCTAAAGCAGAGTGTGATCATTGGATGAGAACTCTGCTGTGTGTTTCCCTTCAGAAATGGACTTAAATCCCAGGCTCTGTGTCTTCCTACAAGCAAACTTCGTTTCAGGTAAGGACAGTCACATTTCAGCTCAAATTAACTACATCGTTCACGAAGCTAACAAGTTTCCCATCCTAAGTGCCAAGCATTGGATGTTAGAGGACCAGTGCTTTGTATCAGTTTCAGAAACAGAGTTGGACTAGATATGGTTCGTATGTGTAGGAAACACCGTTCTTTTGTTCTGAGCTCACTCAAGTTTACTTCTGTATTAGAGAATTCAGAAGCAAGAGCGTGCTTCTCGCTCTAAAGCAGAGTGTGATCCATGGATGAGAACTATGCTGAGTGTTTCACTTCAGAAATGGAGGTAAATCCCAGGCTCTGTGTCTTCCTACAAGCACTACTTCGTTTCAGGTAAGGGCAGTCACTTTTCAGCTCAAACGAACTACATCGTTCACGAAGCTCACACGTTTCTCATCTTAAATGACAAGCATTGGATGTTAGAGGACCTGTGCTTTGTACCATTTCAGAAGCTGAATTGGACAAGATATGGTCCGTTTGTGTAGCAAACACCGTTTTTTGGTCTCAGCACACTCAAGTTTCATGCTCTCTTATAGACTCTGGAAAGCAATAGCGTGCTTCTTGCTCTAAAGCAGAGTGTGATCCATTGATGAGAACTGTGCTGTATGTTTCCCTTCAGAAATGGAGTTAAATCCCAGGCTCTGTGTCTTCCTACAAGCAATACTTCATTTCAGGTAAGGGCAGTCACTTTTCAGCTCAAACGAACTACATCGTTCACGAAGCTCACACGTTCCTACTCTTTACTAAGAAGCATTGGATGTTAGAGGACCTTTGCTTTGTATCAATTTCAAGCAGAATTGAACTAGATATTGTCCGTATGTATAGGAAACAAGGTTCTTTTCTTCTGAGGATACTCAAGTTTCCTGCTGTATTAGAGACTCTAGAAAGCAATAGCGAGCTTCTTGCTCTAAAGCAGAGTGTGATCCATGGATGAGAACTGTGTTGTGTGTTTCCCTTCAGAAATGGAGTTAAATCCCAGGCTCTGTGTCTTCCTACAAGCAAGACTTAGTTCAGGAAAGGGCAGTCACTTTTCAGCTCGAACGAACTACATTATTCACGAAGCTAACAAGTTTCCCATCTTAACTGACAAGCATTGGTTAAGAGGAAAAGTGTTTTTTATCAGTTTCAGAAGCAGTGTTGGACTAGATATGGTCTGTGTGTGTAGGAAACACCGTTCTTTTTTTTCAGCACACTCACGTTTCCTGCTGTACTAGAGACTCTAGAAAGCAAGAGCGTGCTTCTTGCTCTAAAGCAGAGTGTGATCAATGAATGAGAACTCTGCTGTTTGTTTCCCTTCAGAAATGGACTTAAAACACAGGCTCTGTGTCTTCCTACAAGCAAACTTCGTTTCAGGTAAGGGCAGTCACTTTTCAGCTCGAACAAACTACATTGTTCACGAAGCTAACAAGTTTCCCATCTTAACTGACAAGCATTGGTTAAGAGGACCAGTGCTTTTTATCAGTATCAGAAGCAGAGTTGGACTAAATATGGTCTGTATGTTTAGGAAACCCCTTTCTATTTTCTCAGCACACTCACATTTCCTGCTGTACTAGAGACTCTAGAAAGCAAGAGCGTGCTTCTGGCTCTAAAGCAGAGTGTGATCCATTGATGAGAACTCTGCTCTGTGTTTCCCTTCAGAAATGGACTTAAATCCCAGGCTCTGTGTCTTCCTTCAAGCGAACTTCTTTCCGGTAAGGACAGTCACTTTTCAGCTCAAATGAACTACATTGTTCACGAAGCTAACAAGTTTCCCATCTTAACTGACAAGCATTGGATGTTAGAGGACCAGTGCTTTGTATCAGTTTCATTAGCAGATTTGGACTAGATATGGTCCGTATGTGTAGGAAACACTGTTCTTTTGTTCTAAGCTCACTCAAGTTTCCTGCTGTATTAGAGAGTTCAGAAGCAAGAGCGTTCTTCTTGCTCTAAAGCAGAGTGTGATCCATGGATGAGAACTATGCTGAGTGTTTCATTTCAGAAATGGAGGTAAATCCCAGGCTCTGAGTCTTCCTCCAAGCACTACTTCGTTTCAGGTAAGGGCAGTCACTTTTCAGCTCAAACGAACTACATCGTTCACGAAGCTCACACGTTTCTCATCTTTCCTGAGAAGCATTGGATGTTAGAGAACCTTTGCTTTGTATCAATTTCAAGCAGAATTGAACTAGATATGGTCCGTATGTATAGGAAACAAGGTTCATTTCTTCTGAGGACACTCAATTTTCCTGCTGTATTAGAGACTCTAGAAAGCAAGAGCGTGCTTCTTGCTCTAAAGCAGAGTGTGATCCGCGGATGAGAACTGTGTTGTGTGTTTCCCTTCAGAAATGGAGTTAAATCCCAGGCTCTGTGTCTTCCTACAAGCAAGACTTAGTTTCAGGAAAGGGCAGTCACTTTTCAGCTTGAACGAACTACATCGTTTACGAAGCTAACAAGTTTCCCATCTTAACTGACAAGCATTGGTTAAGAGGACCAGTGCTTTTTATCATTTTCAGAAGCAAAGTTGGAATAGATATGGTCTGTATGTGTAGGAAACCACTTTCTTTTTTCTCAGCACACACACGTTTCCTGCTGTACTAGAGACTCTAGAAAGCAAGAGCGTGCTTCTTGCTCTAAAGCAGAGTGTGATCCATTGATGAGAACTCTGCTGTGTGTTTCCCTTCAGAAATGGAGTTAAATCCCAGGCTCTGTGTCTTCCTACAAGCAATAGTTCATTTCAGGTAAGGGCAGTCACTTTACAGCTCAAACGAACTACATCGTTCAGGAAGCTCACACGTTTCTCATCTTTCCTGAGAAGCTTTGGATGTTAGAGAACCTTTGCTTTGTATCAATTTCAAGCAGAATTGAACTAGATATGGTCCGTATGTATAGGAAACAAGGTTCTTTTCTTCTGAGGACTCTCAATTTGCCTGCTGTATTAGAGACTCTAGAAAGCAAGAGCGTGGTTCTTGCTCTAAAGCAGAGTGTGATCCACGGAGGAGAACTCTTTTGTGTGTTTCCCTTCAGAAATGGAGTTAAATCCCAGGCTCTGTGTCTTCCTACAAGCAAGACTTAGTTTCAGGAAAGGGCAGTCACTT
The DNA here is from genome assembly GCA_949786385.1 of Onychomys leucogaster. Lineage (NCBI taxonomy): Eukaryota > Metazoa > Chordata > Mammalia > Rodentia > Cricetidae > Onychomys > Onychomys leucogaster. The sequence continues at coordinate 1,969,000 of CATKUP010000047.1, forward strand.
TTCAGCTCGAAAGAACTACATCGTTCACGAAGCTAACTAGTTTCCCATCTTAACTGACAAGCATTGGTTAAGAGGACCAGTGCTTTTTATCAGTTTCAGAAGCAGAGTTGGACTAGATATGGTCTGTATGTGTAGGAAACACCGTTGTTTTTTCTCAGCACACTCACGTTTCCTGCTGTATTTGAGACTCTAGAAAGCAAGAGCGTGCTCCTTGCTCTAAAGCAGAGTGTGATCAATGGATGAGAACTCTGCTGTGTGTTTCCCTTCACAAATGGACTTAAATCCCAGGCTCTGTGTCTTCCTTCAAGCGAACTTCGTTTCAGGTAAGGACAGTCACTTTTCAGCTCAAATGAACTACATTGTTCACGAAGCTAACAAGTTTCCCATCTTAACTGCCAAGTATTGGATGTTAGAGGACCAGTGCTTTGTATCAGTTTCATTAGCAGAGTTGGACTAGATAGGGTCCGTATGTGTAGGAAACACTGTTCTGTTGTTGTGAGCTAACTCAAGTTTCCTGCTGTATTAGAGAATTCAGAAGCAAGAGCGTGCTTCTTGCTCTAAAGCAGAGTGTGATCCATGGATGAGAACTATGCTGAGTGTTTCACTTCAGAAATGGAGTTAAATCCCAGGCTCTGTGTCTTCCTACAAGTAATACTTCATTTCAGGTAAGGGCAGTCACTTTTCATCTCAAACGAACTACATCGTTCACGAAGCTCACACGTTTCTCATCTTTACTAAGAAGCATTGGATGTTAGAGGACCTTTGCTTTGTATCAATTTCAAGCAGAATTGAACCAGATATTGTCCGTATGTATAGGAAACAAGGTTCTTTTCTTCTGAGGATACTCAAGTTTCCTGCTGTATTAGAGACTCTAGAAAGCAAGAGCGTGCTTCTTGCTCTAAAGCAGAGTGTGATCCATGGATGAGAACTGTGTTGTGTGTTTCCCTTCAGAAATGTAGTTAAATCCCAGGCTCTGTGTCTTCCTACAAGCAAGACTTAGTTTCAGGAAAGGGCAGTCACTTTTTAGGTCGAACGAACTACATCGTTCACGAAGCTAACAAGTTTCCCATCTTTCCTGAGAAGCATTGGATGTTAGAGAACCTTTGCTTTGTATCAATTTCAAGCAGAATTGAACTAGATATGGTCCGTATGTATAGGAAACAAGGTTCATTTCTTCTGAGGACACTCAATTTTGCTGCTGTATTAGAGACTCTAGAAAGCAAGAGCGTGCTTCTTGCTCTAAAGCAGAGTGTGATCCATGGATGAGAACTGTGTTGTGTGTTTCCCTTCAGAAATGGAGTTAAATCCCAGGCTCTGTGTCTTCCTACAAGCAAGACTTAGTTTCAGGAAAGGGCAGTCACTTTTCAGCTCGAAAGAACTACATCGTTCACGAACCTTACAAGTTTCCCATCTTAACTGACAAGCATTGGTTAAGAGGAAAAGTGCTTTTTATCAGTTTCAGAAGCAGAGTTAGACTAGATATGGTCCGTATGTGTAGGAAACACCGTTCTTTTTTCTCAGCACACTCACGTTTCCTGCTGTACTAGAGACACTAGAAAGCAAGAGCGTGCTTCTTGCTCTAAAGCAGAGTGTGATCAATGGATGAGAAGTCTGCTGTGTGTTTCCCTTCAGAAATGGACTTAAATCCCAGGCTCTGTGTCTTCCTACAAGCACACTTCGTTTCAGGTAAGGGCAGTCACTTTTCAGCTCGAACGAACTACATCGTTCACGAAGCTAACAAGTTTCCCATCTTAACTGACAAGCATTGGTTAAGAGGACCAGTGCTTTGTATCAGTTTCAGAAACAGAGTTGGACTAGATATGGTCCGTATGTGTAGGAAACACCGTTCTGTTGTTCTGAGCTCACTCAAGTTTCCTGCTGTATTAGAATTCAGAAGCAAGAGCGTGCTTCTTGCTCTAAAGCAGTGTGTGATCCATGGATGAGAACTATGCTGAGTGTTTCACTTCAGAAATGGAGTTAAATCCCAGGCTCTGTGTCTTCCACAAGTACTAATTCGTTTCAGGTAAGGGCAGTCACTTTTCAGCTCGAACGAACTACATCGTTCACGAGCTAACAAGTTTCCCATCTTAACTGACAAGCATTGGTTAAGAGGACCAGTGCTTTTTATCATTTTCAGAAGCAAAGTTGGAATAGATATGGTCTGTATGTGTAGGAAACCACTTTCTTTTTTCTCAGCACACTCACGTTTCCTGCTGTACTAGAGACTCTAGAAAGCAAGAGCGTGCTTCTTGCTCTAAAGCAGAGTGTGATCCATTGATGAGAACTCTGCTGTGTGTTTCCCTTCAGAAATGGAGTTAAATCCCAGGCTCTGTGTCTTCCTACAAGCAATACTTCATTTCAGGTAAGGGCAGTCAATTTACAGCTCAAACGAACTACATCGTTCACGAAGCTCACACATTTCTCATCTTTCCTGAGAAGCTTTGGATGTTAGAGAACCTTTGCTTTGTATCAATTTCAAGCAGAATTGAACTAGATATGGTCTGTATGTGTAGGAAACAAGGTTCTTTTCTTCTGAGGACACTCAATTTTCCTGCTGTATTAGAGACTCTAGAAAGCAAGAGCGTGCTTCTTGCTCTAAAGCATAGTGTGATCCACGGATGAGAACTGTGTTGTGTGTTTCACTTCAGAAATGGAGTTAAATCCCAGGGTCTGTGTGTTCCTACAAGCAAGACTTAGTTTCAGGAAAGGGCAGTCACTTTTCATCTCAAACGAACTACATCGTTCACGAAGCTAACAAGTTTCCCATCTTAACTGACAAGCATTGGTTAAGAGGACCAGTGCTTTTTATCAGTTTCAGAAGCAGAGTTGGACTAGATATGGTCTGTATGTGTAGGAAACACCGTTGTTTTTTCTCAGCACACTCACGTTTCCTGCTGTATTTGAGACTCTAGAAAGCAAGAGCGTGCTCCTTGCTCTAAAGCAGAGTGTGATCAATGGATGAGAACTCTGCTGTGTGTTTCCCTTTACAAATGGACTTAAATCCCAGGCTCTGTGTCTTCCTTCAAGCGAACTTCGTTTCAGGTAAGGACAGTCACTTTTCAGCTCAAATGAACTACATTGTTCACGAAGCTAACAAGTTTCCCATCTTAACTGCCAAGCATTGGATGTTAGAGGACCAGTGCTTTGTATCAATTTCAGAAGTTGAGTTGGACTAGATATGGTCCGTTTGTGTAGCAAACACCGTTCATTTGTTCTCAGCACACTCACTTTTCATACTGTCTTAGAGACTCTAGAAAGCTAGAGCGTGGTTCTTGCTCTAAAGCAGAGTGTGATCAATGGATGAGAACTCGGCTGTGTTTTTCACTTCAGAAATGGAGTTAAATCCCAGGCTCTGAGTCTTCCTAAAAGGAAGACTTCGATTCAAGTAAGGGCAGTTACTTTTCAGCCCAAATGAACTACATCGTTCACGAAGCTAACAAGTTTCCCATCTTAACTGCCAAGCATTGGATGTTAGAGGACCAGTGCTTTGTATCAGTTTCATTAGCAGAGTTGGGCTAGATAGGGTCCGTATCTGTAGGAAACACAGTTCTTTTGTTCTGAGCTCACTCAAGTTTCATGCTGTATTAGAGAATTCTGAAGCAAGAGCGTGCTTCTTGCTCTAAAGCAGAGTGTGATCCATGGATGAGAACTATGCTGAGTGTTTCACTTCAGAAATGGAGGTAAATCCCAGGCTCTGAGTCTTCCTCCAAGCACTACTTCGTTTCAGGTAAGGGTAGTCACTTTTCAGCTCAAACGGACTACATCGTTCATGAAGCTCACAAGTTTCTCATCTTAAATGACAAGCATTGGATGTTAGAGGAGCTTTGCTTTGTATCAATTTCAAGCAGAATTGAACTAGATATTGTCCGTATGTATAGGAAACAAGGTTCTTTTCTTCTGAGGATACTCAAGTTTCCTGCTGTATTAGAGACTCTAGAAAGCAAGAGCGTGCTTCTTGCTCTAAAGCAGAGTGTGATCCACGGATGAAAACTGTGTTGTGTGTTTCCCTTCAGAAATGGAGTTAAATCCCAGGCTCTGTGTCTTCCTACAAGCAAGACTTAGTTTCAGGAAAGGGCAGTCAATTTTCAGCTCGAACGAACTACATCTTTAACGAAGCTAACAAGTTTCCCATCTTAACTGACAAGCATTGATTAAGAGGAGCAGTGCTTTTTATCATTTTCAGAAGCAGAGTTGGACTAGATATGGTCTGTATGTGTAGGAAACACCGTTGTTTTTTCTCAGCACACTCACGTTTCCTGCTGTATTTGAGACTCTAGAAAGCAAGAGCGTGCTCCTTGCTCTAAAGCAGAGTGTGATCAATGGATGAGAACTCTGCTGTGTGTTTCCCTTCACAAATGGACTTAAATCCCAGGCTCTGTGTCTTCCTTCAAGCGAACTTCGTTTCAGGTAAGGACAGTCACTTTTCAGCTCAAATGAACTACATTGTTCACGAAGCTAACAAGTTTCCCATCTTAACTGCCAAGCATTGGATGTTAGAGGACCAGTGCTTTGTATCAGTTTCGTTAGCAGAGTTGGACTAGATAGGGTCCGTATGTGTAGGAAACACCGTTCTGTTGTTCTGAGCTCACTCAAGTTTCCTGCTGTATTAGAGAATTCAGAAGCAAGAGCGTGCTTCTTGCTCTAAAGCAGAGTGTGATCCATGGATGAGAACTATGCTGAGTGTTTCACTTCAGAAATGGAGGTAAATCCCAGGCTCGGAGTCTTCCTCCAAGCACTACTTCGTTTCAGGTAAGGGCAGTCACTTTTCAGCTCAAACGAACTACATCTTTCATGAAGCTCACAAGTTTCTCATCTTAAATGACAAGCATTGGATGTTAGAGGACCTTTGCTTTGCATCTATTTCAAGCAGAATTGAACTAGATATTGTCCGTATGTATAGGAAACAAGGTTCTTTTCTTCTGAGGATACTCAAGTTTCCTGCTGTATTAGAGACTCTAGAAAGCAAGAGCGTGCTTCTTGCTCTAAAGCAGAGTGTGATCCATGGATGAGAACTGTGTTGTGTGTTTCCCTTCAGAAATGTAGTTAAATCCCAGGCTCTGTGTCTTCCTACAAGCAAGACTTAGTTTGAGGAAAGGGCAGTCACTTTTCAGCTCGAACGAACTACATCGTTCACGAAGCTAACAAGTTTCCCATCCTAACTGACAAGCATTGGATGTTAGAGGACCAGTGCTCCGTGTCAGTTTCATTAGCAGAGTTGGACTAGATAGGGTCCGTATGTGTAGGAAACACCGTTCTTTTGTTCTGAGCTCACTCAAGTTTCCTGCTGTATTAGAGAATTCAGAAGAAAGAGCGTGCTTCTTGCTCTAAAGCATAGTGTGATCCATAGATGAGAACAATGCTGAGTGTTTCACTTCAGAAATGGAGGTAAATCCCAGGCTCCGAGTCTTCCTCCAAGCACTACTTCGTTTCAGGTAAGGGCAGTCACTTTTCAGCTCAAACGAACTATATCGTTCATGAAGCTCACAAGTTTCTCATCTTAAATGACAAGCATTGGATGTTAGAGGACCTTTGCTTTGTATCAATTTCAAGCAGAATTGAACTAGATATTGTCCGTATGTATAGGAAACAAGGTTCTTTTGTTCTGAGGATACTCAAGTTTCCTGCTGTATTAGAGACTCTAGAAAGCAAGAGCGTGCTTCTTGCTCTAAAGCAGAGTGTGATCCATTGATGAGAACTCTGCTGTGTGTTTCCCTTCAGAAATGGAGTTAAATCCCAGGCTCTGTGTCTTCCTACAAGCAATATTTCATTTCAGGTAAGGGCAGTCACTTTTCAGCTCAAACGAACTACATCGTTCAGGAAGCTCACACGTTTCTCATCTTTCCTGAGAAGCATTGGATGTTAGAGAACCTTTGCTTTGTATCAATTTCAAGCAGAATTGAACTAGATATGGTCCGTATGTATAGGAAACAAGGTTCATTTCTTCTGAGGACACTCAATTTTCCTGCTGTATTAGAGACTCTAGAAAGCAAGAGCGTGCTTCTTGCTCTAAAGCAGAGTGTGATCCGCGGATGAGAACTGTGTTGTGTGTTTCCCTTCAGAAATGGAGTTAAATCCCAGGCTCTGTGTCTTCCTACAAGCAAGACTTAGTTTCAGGAAAGGGCAGTCACTTTTCAGCTTGAATGAACTACATCGTTCACGAAGCTAACAAGTTTCCCATCTTAACTGACAAGCATCGGTTAAGAGGACCAGTGCTTTTTATCATTTTCAGAAGCAAAGTTGGAATAGATATGGTCTGTATGTGTACGAAACCACTTTCTTTTTTCTCAGCACACTCATGTTTCCTGCTGTACTAGAGACTCTAGAAAGCAAGAGCGTGCTTCTTGCTCTAAAGCAGAGTGTGATCCATTGATGAGAACTCTGCTGTGTGTTTCCCTTCAGAAATGGAGTTAAATCCCAGGCTCTGTGTCTTCCTACAAGCAAGACTTAGTTTCAGGAAAGGGCAGTCACTTTTCACCTCGAAAGAACTACATCGTTCACGAAGCTAACAAGTTTCCCATCTTAACTGACAAGCATTGGTTAAGAGGACCAGTGCTTTTTATCAGTTTCAGAAGCAGAGTTGGACTAGATATGGTCTGTATGTGTAGGAAACACCGTTGTTTTTTCTCAGCACACTCACGTTTCCTGCTGTATTTGAGACTCTAGAAAGCAAGAGCGTGCTCCTTGCTCTAAAGCAGAGTATGATCAATGGATGAGAACTCTGCTGTGTGTTTCCCTTCACAAATGGACTTAAATCCCAGGCTCTGTGTCTTCCTTCAAGCGAACTTCGTTTCAGGTAAGGACAGTCACTTTTCAGCTCAAATGAACTACATTGTTCACGAAGCTAACAAGTTTCCCATCTTAACTGCCAAGCATTGGATGTTAGAGGACCAGTGCTTTGTATCAGTTTCATTAGCAGAGTTGGACTAGATAGGGTCCGTATGTGTAGGAAACACCGTTCTGTTGTTCTGAGCTCACTCAAGTTTCCTGCTGTATTAGAGAATTCAGAAGCAAGAGCGTGCTTCTTGCTCTAAAGCAGAGTGTGATCCATGGATGAGAACTATGCTGAGTGTTTCACTTCAGAAATGGAGGTAAATCCCAGGCTCTGAGTCTTCCTCCAAGCACTACTTCGTTTCAGGTAAGGGCAGTCACTTTTCAGCTCAAACGAACTACATCGTTCATGAAGCTTACAAGTTTCTCATCTTAAATGACAAGCATTGGATGTTAGAGGACCTTTGCTTTGTATCAATTTCAAGCAGAATTGAACTAGATATTGTCCGTATGTATAGGAAACAAGGTTCTTTTCTTCTGAGGATACTCAAGTTTCCTGCTGTATTAGAGACTCTAGAAAGCAAGAGCGTGCTTCTTGCTCTAAAGCAGAGTGTGATCCATGGATGAGAACTGTGTTGTGTGTTTCCCTTCAGAAATGTAGTTAAATCCCAGGCTCTGTGTCTTCCTACAAGCAAGACTTAGTTTCAGGAAAGGGCAGTCACTTTTTAGGTCGAACGAACTACATCGTTCACGAAGCTAACAAGTGTCCCATCTTTCCTGAGAAGCATTGGATGTTAGAGAACCTTTGCTTTGTATCAATTTCAAGCAGAATTGAACTAGATATGGTCCGTATTTATAGGAAACAATGTTCATTTCTTCTGAGGACACTCAATTTTCCTGCTGTATTAGAGACTCTGGAAAGCAAGAGCGTGCTTCTTGCTCTAACGCAGAGTGTGATCCATGGATGCGAACTGTGTTGTGTGTTTCCCTTCAGAAATGGAGTTAAATCCCAGGCTCTGTGTCTTCCTACAAGCAAGACTTAGTTTCAGCAAAGGGCAGTCACTTTTCAGCTCGAAAGAACTACATCGTTCACGAAGCTTACAAGTTTCCCATCTTAACTGACAAGCATTGGTTAAGAGGAAAAGTGCTTTTTATCAGTTTCAGAAGCAGAGTTAGACTAGATATGGTCCGTATGTGTAGGAAACACCGTTCTTTTTTCTCAGCACACTCACGTTTCCTGCTGTACTAGAGACACTAGAAAGCAAGAGCTTGCTTCTTGCTCTAAAGCAGAGTGTGATCAATGGATGAGAAGTCTGCTGTGTGTTTCCCTTCAGAAATGGACTTAAATCCCAGGCTCTGTGTCTTCCTACAAGCACACTTCGTTTCAGGTAAGGGCAGTCACTTTTCAGCTCAAACGAACTACATCGTTCACGAAGCTCACACGTTTCTCATCTTTCCTGAGAAGCATTGGATGTTAGAGAACCTTTGCTTTGTATCAATTTCAAGCAGAATTGAACTAGATATGGTCCGTATGTATAGGAAACAAGGTTCATTTCTTCTGAGGACACTCAATTTTCCTGCTGTATTAGAGATTCTAGAAAGCAAGAGCGTGCTTCTTGCTCTAAAGCAGAGTGTGATCCGCGGATGAGAACTGTGTTGTGTGTTTCCCTTCAGAATTGGAGTTAAATCCCAGGCTCTGTGTCTTCCTACAGGCAAGACTTAGTTTCAGGAAAGGGCAGTCACTTTTCAGCTTGAATGAACTACATCGTTCACGAAGCTAACAAGTTTCCCATCTTAACTGACAAGCATTGGTTAAGAGGACCAGTGCTTTTTATCATTTTCAGAAGCAAAATTGGAATAGATATGGTCTGTATGTGTAGGAAACCACTTTCTTTTTTCTCAGCACACTCACGTTTCCTGCTGTACTAGAGACTCTAGAAAGCAAGAGCGTGCTTCTTGCTCTAAAGCAGAGTGTGACCCATTGATGAGAACTCTGCTGTGTGTTTCCCTTCAGAAATGGAGTTAAATCCCAGGCTCTGTGTCTTCCTACAAGCAATATTTCATTTCAGGTAAGGGCAGTCACTTTTCAGCTCAAACGAACTACATCGTTCACGAAGCTCACACGTTTCTCATCTTTCCTGAGAAGCATTGGATGTTAGAGAACCTTTGCTTTGTATCAATTTCAAGCAGAATTGAACTAGATATGGTCCGTATGTATAGGAAACAAGGTTCATTTCTTCTGAGGACACTCAAGTTTCCTGCTGTATTAGAGAATCTAGAAAGCAAGAGCGTGCTTCTTGCTCTAAAGCAGAGTGTGATCCACGGATGAGAACTGTGTTGTGTGTTTCCCTTCAGAAATGGAGTTAAATCCCAGGCTCTGTGTCTTCCTACAAGCAAGACTTAGTTTCAGGAAAGGGCAGTCACTTTTCAGCTTGAATGAACTACATCGTTCACGAAGCTAACAAGTTTCCCATCTTGACTGACAAGCATCGGTTAAGAGGACCAGTGCTTTTTATCATTTTCAGAAGCAAAGTTGGAATAGATATGGTCTGTGTGTGTAGGAAACCACTTTCTTTTTTCTCAGCACACTCACGTTTCCTGCTCTACTGGAGACTCTAGAAAGCAAGAGCGTGCTTCTTGCTCTAAAGCAGAGTGTGATCCATTGATGAGAACTCTGCTGTGTGTTTCCCTTCAGAAATGGAGTTAAATCCCAGGCTCTGTGTCTTCCTACAAGCAATACTTCATTTCAGGTAAGGGCAGTCACTTTACAGCTCAAACGAACTACATCGTTCACGAAGCTCACACGTTTCTCATCTTTCCTGAGAAGCTTTGGATGTTAGAGAACCTTTGCTTTGTATCAATTTCAAGCAGAATTGAACTAGATATGGTCCGTATGTATAGGAAACAAGGTTCTTTTCTTCTGAGGACACTCAATTTTCCTGCTGTATTAGAGACTCTAGAAAGCAAGAGCGTGCTTCTTGCTCTAAAGCAGAGTGTGATCCATGGATGAGAACTATGCTGAGTGTTTCACTTCAGAAATGGAGGTAAATCCCAGGCTCTGAGTCTTCCTCCAAGCACTACTTCGTTTCAGGTAAGGGCAGTCACTTTTCAGCTCAAACGAACTACATCGTTCATGAAGCTCACAAGTTTCTCATCTTAAATGACAAGCATTGGATGTTAGAGGACCTTTGCTTTGTATCAATTTCAAGCAGAATTGAACTAGATATTGTCCGTATGCATAGGAAACAAGGTTCTTTTCTTCTGAGGATACTCAAGTTTCCTGCTGTATTAGAGACTCTAGAAAGCAAGAGCGTGCTTCTTGCTCTAAAGCAGAGTGTGATCCATGGATGAGAACTGTGTTGTGTGTTTCCCTTCAGAAATGTAGTTAAATCCCAGGCTCTGTGTCTTCCTACAAGCAAGACTTAGTTTCAGGAAAGGGCAGTCACTTTTTAGGTCGAACGAACTACATCGTTCACGAAGCTAACAAGTGTCCCATCTTTCCTGAGAAGCATTGGATGTTAGAGAACCTTTGCTTTGTATCAATTTCAAGCAGAATTGAACTAGATATGGTCCGTATGTATAGGAAACAAGGTTCATTTCTTCTGAGGACACTCAATTTTCCTGCTGTATTAGAGACTCTAGAAAGCAAGAGCGTGCTTCTTGCTCTAACGCAGAGTGTGATCCATGGATGCGAACTGTGTTGTGTGTTTCCCTTCAGAAATGGAGTTAAATCCCAGGCTCTGTGTCTTCCTACAAGCAAGACTTAGTTTCAGCAAAGGGCAGTCACTTTTCAGCTCGAAAGAACTACATCGTTCACGAAGCTTACAAGTTTCCCATCTTAACTGACAAGCATTGGTTAAGAGGAAAAGTGCTTTTTATCAGTTTCAGAAGCAGAGTTAGACTAGATATGGTCCGTATGTGTAGGAAACACCGTTCTTTTTTCTCAGCACACTCACGTTTCCTGCTGTACTAGAGACACTAGAAAGCAAGAGCGTGCTTCTTGCTCTAAAGCAGAGTGTGATCAATGGATGAGAAGTCTGCTGTGTGTTTCCCTTCAGAAATGGAGGTAAATCCCAGGCTCTGAGTCTTCCTCCAAGCACTACTTCGTTTCAGGTAAGGGCAGTCACTTTTCAGCTCGACGAACTACATCGTTCACGAAGCTAACAAGTTTCCCATCTTAACTGACAAGCATTGGATGTTAGAGGACCAGTGCTCCGTATCAGTTTCATTAGCAGAGTAGGACTAGATAGGGTCCGTATGTGTAGGAAACACCGTTCTTTTGTTCTGAGCTCACTCAAGTTTCCTGCTGTATTACAGAATTCAGAAGCAAGAGCGTGCTTCTTGCTCTAAAGCAGAGTGTGATCCATGGATGAGAACAATGCTGAGTGTTTCACTTCAGAAATGGAGGTAAATCCCAGGCTCCGAGTCTTCCTCCAAGCACTACTTCGTTTCAGGTAAGGGCAGTCACTTTTCAGCTCAAACGAACTATATCGTTCATGAAGCTCACAAGTTTCTCATCTTAAATGACAAGCATTGGATGTTAGAGGACCTTTGCTTTGTATCAATTTCAAGCAGAATTGAACTAGATATTGTCCGTATGTATAGGAAACAAGGTTCGTTTCTTCTGAGGATACTCAAGTTTCCTGCTGTATTAGAGACTCTAGAAAGCAAGAGCGTGCTTCTTGCTCTAAAGCAGAGTGTGATCCATTGATGAGAACTCTGCTGTGTGTTTCCCTTCAGAAATGGAGTTAAATCCCAGGCTCTGTGTCTTCCTACAAGCAATATTTCATTTCAGGTAAGGGCAGTCACTTTTCAGCTCAAACGAACTACATCATTCACGAAGCTCACACGTTTCTCATCTTTCCTGAGAAGCATTGGATGTTAGAGAACCTTTGCTTTGTATCAATTTCAAGCAGAATTGAACTAGATATGGTCCGTATGTATAGGAAACAAGGTTCATTTCTTCTGAGGACACTCAATTTTCCTGCTGTATTAGAGATTCTAGAAAGCAAGAGCGTGCTTCTTGCTCTAAAGCAGAGTGTGATCCGCGGATGAGAACTGTGTTGTGTGTTTCCCTTCAGAATTGGAGTTAAATCCCAGGCTCTGTGTCTTCCTACAAGCAAGACTTAGTTTCAGGAAAGGGCAGTCACTTTTCAGCTTGAATGAACTACATCGTTCACGAAGCTAACAAGTTTCCCATCTTAACTGACAAGCATTGGTTAAGAGGACCAGTGCTTTTTATCATTTTCAGAAGCAAAGTTGGAATAGATATGGTCTGTATGTGTAGGAAACCACTTTCTTTTTTCTCAGCACACTCACGTTTCCTGCTGTACTAGAGACTCTAGAAAGCAAGAGCGTGCTTCTTGCTCTAAAGCAGAGTGTGACCCATTGATGAGAACTCTGCTGTGTGTTTCCCTTCAGAAATGGAGTTAAATCCCAGGCTCTGTGTCTTCCTACAAGCAATATTTCATTTCAGGTAAGGGCAGTCACTTTTCAGCTCAAACGAACTACATCGTTCACGAAGCTCACACGTTTCTCATCTTTCCTGAGAAGCTTTGGATGTTAGAGAACCTTTGCTTTGTATCAATTTCAAGCAGAATTGAACTAGATATGGTCCGTATGTATAGGAAACAAGGTTCATTTCTTCTGAGGACACTCAAGTTTCCTGCTGTATTAGAGACTCTAGAAAGCAAGAGCGTGCTTCTTGCTCTAAAGCAGAGTGTGATCCACGGATGAGAACTGTGTTGTGTGTTTCCCTTCAGAAATGGAGTTAAATCCCAGGCTCTGTGTCTTCCTACAAGCAAGACTTAGTTTCAGGAAAGGGCAGTCACTTTTCAGCTTGAATGAACTACATCGTTCACGAAGCTAACAAGTTTCCCATCTTAACTGACAAGCATCGGTTAAGAGGACCAGTGCTTTTTATCATTTTCAGAAGCAAAGTTGGAATAGATATGGTCTGTGTGTGTAGGAAACCACTTTCTTTTTTCTCAGCACACTCACGTTTCCTGCTGTACTGGAGACTCTAGAAAGCAAGAGCGTGCTTCTTGCTCTAAAGCAGAGTGTGATCCATTGATGAGAACTCTGCTGTGTGTTTCCCTTCAGAAATGGAGTTAAATCCCAGGCTCTGTGTCTTCCTACAAGCAATACTTCATTTCAGGTAAGGGCAGTCACTTTACAGCTCAAACGAACTACATCGTTCACGAAGCTCACACGTTTCTCATCTTTCCTGAGAAGCTTTGGATGTTAGAGAACCTTTGCTTTGTATCAATTTCAAGCAGAATTGAACTAGATATGGTCCGTATGTATAGGAAACAAGGTTCTTTTCTTCTGAGGACACTCAATTTTCCTGCTGTATTAGAGACTCTAGAAGCAAGAGCGTGCTTCTTGCTCTAAAGCAGAGTGTGATCCATGGATGAGAACTATGCTGAGTGTTTCACTTCAGAAATGGAGGTAAATCCCAGGCTCTGAGTCTTCCTCCAAGCACTACTTCGTTTCAGGTAAGGGCAGTCACTTTTCAGCTCAAACGAACTACATCGTTCATGAAGCTCACAAGTTTCTCATCTTAAATGACAAGCATTGGATGTTAGAGGACCTTTGCTTTGTATCAATTTCAAGCAGAATTGAACTAGATATTGTCCGTATGCATAGGAAACAAGGTTCTTTTCTTCTGAGGATACTCAAGTTTCCTGCTGTATTAGAGACTCTAGAAAGCAAGAGCGTGCTTCTTGCTCTAAAGCAGAGTGTGATCCATGGATGAGAACTGTGTTGTGTGTTTCCCTTCAGAAATGTAGTTAAATCCCAGGCTCTGTGTCTTCCTACAAGCAAGACTTAGTTTCAGGAAAGGGCAGTCACTTTTTAGGTCGAACGAACTACATCGTTCACGAAGCTAACAAGTGTCCCATCTTTCCTGACAAGCATTGGATGTTAGAGGAGCTTTGCTTTGTATCAATTTCAAGCAGAATTGAACTAGATATTGTCCGTATGTATAGGAAACAAGGTTCTTTTCTTCTGAGGATACTCAAGTTTCCTGCTGTATTAGAGACTCTAGAAAGCAAGAGCGTGCTTCTTGCTCTAAAGCAGAGTGTGATCCATGGATGAGAACTGTGTTGTGTGTTTCCCTTCAGAAATGGAGTTAAATCCCAGGCTCTGTGTCTTCCTACAAGCAAGACTTAGTTTCAGGAAAGGGCAGTCACTTTTCAGCTCGAACGAACTACATCGTTCACGAAGCTTACAAGTTTCCCATCTTAACTGACAAGCATTGGTTAAGAGGAAAAGTGCTTTTTATCAGTTTCAGAAGCAGAGTTAGACTAGATATGGTCCGTATGTGTAGGAAACACCGTTCTTTTTTCTCAGCACACTCACGTTTCCTGCTGTACTAGAGACACTAGAAAGCAAGAGCATGCTTCTTGCTCTAAAGCAGAGTGTGATCAATGGATGAGAAGTCTGCTGTGTGTTTCCCTTCAGAAATGGACTTAAATCCCAGGCTCTGTGTCTTCCTACAAGCACACTTCGTTTCAGGTAAGGGCAGTCACTTTTCAGCTCGAACGAACTACATTGTTCACGAAGCTAACTAGTTTCCCATCTTAACTGACAAGCACTGGTTAAGAGGACCAGTGCTTTGTATCAGTTTCAGAAACAGAGTTGGACTAGATATGGTCCGTATGTGTAGGAAACACCGTTCTTTTGTTCTGAGCTCACTCAAGTTTCCTGCTGTATTAGAGAATTCAGAAGCAAGAGCGTGCTTCTTGCTCTAAAGCAGAGTGTGATCCATGGATGAGAACTATGCTGAGTGTTTCACTTCAGAAATGGAGTTAAATCCCAGGCTCTGTGTCTTCCTACAAGTACTACTTCGTTTCAGGTAAGGGCAGTCACTTTTCAGCTCAAACGAACTACATCGTTCACGAAGCTCACACGTTTCTCATCTTTCCTGAGAAGCTTTGGATGTTGGAGAACCTTTGCTTTGCATCAATTTCAAGCAGAATTGAACTAGATATGGTCCGTATGTATAGGAAACAAGGTTCATTTCTTCTGAGGACACTCAATTTTCCTGCTGTATTAGAGACTCTAGAAAGCAAGAGCGTGCTTCTTGCTCTAAAGCAGAGTGTGATCCACGGATGAGAACTGTGTTGTGTGTTTCCCTTCAGAAATGGAGTTAAATCCCAGGCTCTGTGTCTTCCTACAAGCAAGACTTAGTTTCAGGAAAGGGCAGTCACTTTTCAGCTCGAAAGAACTACATCGTTCACGAAGCTTACAAGTTTCCCATCTTAACTGACAAGCATTGGTTAAGAGGAAAAGTGCTTTTTATCAGTTTGAGAAGCAGAGTTAGACTAGATATGGTCCGTATGTGTAGGAAACACCGTTCTTTTTTCTCAGCACACTCACGTTTCCTGCTGTACTAGAGACACTAGAAAGCAAGAGCGTGCTTCTTGCTCTAAAGCAGAGTGTGATCAATGGATGAGAAGTCTGCTGTGTGTTTCCCTTCAGAAATGGAGGTAAATCCCAGGCTCTGAGTCTTCCTCCAAGCACTACTTCGTTTCAGGTAAGGGCAGTCACTTTTCAGCTCAAACGAACTGCATCTTTCATGAAGCTCACAAGTTTCTCATCTTAAATGACAAGCATTGGATGTTAGAGGACCTTTGCTTTGCATCAATTTCAAGCAGAATTGAACTAGATATTGTCCGTATGTATAAGAAACAAGGTTCTTTTCTTCTGAGGATACTCAAGTTTCCTGCTGTATTAGAGACTCTAGAAAGCAAGAGCGTGCTTCTTGCTCTAAAGCAGAGTGTGATCCATGGATGAGAACTGTGTTGTGTGTTTCCCTTCAGAAATGTAGTTAAATCCCAGGCTCTGTGTCTTCCTACAAGCAAGACTTAGTTTCAGGAAAGGGCAGTCACTTTTCAGCTCGAACGAACTACATCGTTCACGAAGCTAACAAGTTTCCCATCTTAACTGACAAGCATTGGATGTTAGAGGACCAGTGCTCCGTATCAATTTCATTAGCAGAGTAGGACTAGATAGGGTCCGTATGTGTAGGAAACACCGTTCTTTTTTCTCAGCACACTCACGTTACCTGCTGTACTAGAGACACTAGAAAGCAAGAGCATGCTTCTTGCTCTAAAGCAGAGTGTGATCAATGGATGAGAAGTCTGCTGTGTGTTTCCCTTCAGAAATGGACTTAAATCCCAGGCTCTGTGTCTTCCTACAAGCACACTTCGTTTCAGGTAAGGGCAGTCACTTTTCAGCTCGAACGAACTACATTGTTCACGAAGCTAACTAGTTTCCCATCTTAACTGACAAGCACTGGTTAAGAGGACCAGTGCTTTGTATCAGTTTCAGAAACAGAGTTGGACTAGATATGGTCCGTATGTGTAGGAAACACCGTTCTTTTGTTCTGAGCTCACTCAAGTTTCCTGCTGTATTAGAGAATTCAGAAGCAAGAGCGTGCTTCTTGCTCTAAAGCAGAGTGTGATCCATGGATGAGAACTATGCTGAGTGTTTCACTTCAGAAATGGAGTTAAATCCCAGGCTCTGTGTCTTCCTACAAGTACTACTTCGTTTCAGGTAAGGGCAGTCACTTTTCAGCTCAAAGGAACTACATCGTTCACGAAGCTCACACGTTTCTCATCTTTCCTGAGAAGCTTTGGATGTTGGAGAACCTTTGCTTTGCATCAATTTCAAGCAGAATTGAACTAGATATGGTCCGTATGTATAGGAAACAAGGTTCATTTCTTCTGAGGACACTCAATTTTCCTGCTGTATTAGAGACTCTAGAAAGCAAGAGCGTGCTTCTTGCTCTAAAGCAGAGTGTGATCCACGGATGAGAACTGTGTTGTGTGTTTCCCTTCAGAAATGGAGTTAAATCCCAGGCTCTGTGTCTTCCTACAAGCAAGACTTAGTTTCAGGAAAGGGCAGTCACTTTTCAGCTCGAAAGAACTACATCGTTCACGAAGCTTACAAGTTTCCCATCTTAACTGACAAGCATTGGTTAAGAGGAAAAGTGCTTTTTATCAGTTTGAGAAGCAGAGTTAGACTAGATATGGTCCGTATGTGTAGGAAACACCGTTCTTTTTTCTCAGCACACTCACGTTTCCTGCTGTACTAGAGACACTAGAAAGCAAGAGCGTGCTTCTTGCTCTAAAGCAGAGTGTGATCAATGGATGAGAAGTCTGCTGTGTGTTTCCCTTCAGAAATGGAGGTAAATCCCAGGCTCTGAGTCTTCCTCCAAGCACTACTTCGTTTCAGGTAAGGGCAGTCACTTTTCAGCTCAAACGAACTACATCTTTCATGAAGCTCACAAGTTTCTCATCTTAAATGACAAGCATTGGATGTTAGAGGACCTTTGCTTTGCATCAATTTCAAGCAGAATTGAACTAGATATTGTCCGTATGTATAGGAAACAAGGTTCTTTTCTTCTGAGGATACTCAAGTTTCCTGCTGTATTAGAGACTCTAGAAAGCAAGAGCGTGCTTCTTGCTCTAAAGCAGAGTGTGATCCATGGATGAGAACTGTGTTGTGTGTTTCCCTTCAGAAATGTAGTTAAATCCCAGGCTCTGTGTCTTCCTACAAGCAAGACTTAGTTTCAGGAAAGGGCAGTCACTTTTCAGCTCGAACGAACTACATCGTTCACGAAGCTAACAAGTTTCCCATCTTAACTGACAAGCATTGGATGTTAGAGGACCAGTGCTCCGTATCAGTTTCATTAGCAGAGTAGGACTAGATAGGGTCCGTATGTGTAGGAAACACCGTTCTTTTGTTCTGAGCTCACTCAAGTTTCCTGCTGTATTAGAGAATTCAGAAGCAAGAGCGTGCTTCTTGCTCTAAAGCAGAGTGTGATCCATGGATGAGAACAATGCTGAGTGTTTCACTTCAGAAATGGAGGTAAATCCCAGGCTCCGAGTCTTCCTCCAAGCACTACTTCGTTTCAGGTAAGGGCAGTCACTTTTCAGCTCAAACGAACTATATCGTTCATGAAGCTCACAAGTTTCTCATCTTAAATGACAAGCATTGGATGTTAGAGGACCTTTGCTTTGTATCAATTTCAAGCAGAATTGAACTAGATATTGTCCGTATGTATAGGAAACAAGGTTCTTTTCTTCTGAGGATACTCAAGTTTCCTGCTGTATTAGAGACTCTAGAAAGCAAGAGCGTGCTTCTTGCTCTAAAGCAGAGTGTGATCCATTGATGAGAACTCTGCTGTGTGTTTCCCTTCAGAAATGGAGTTAAATCCCAGGCTCTGTGTCTTCCTACAAGCAATATTTCATTTCAGGTAAGGGCAGTCACTTTTCAGCTCAAACGAACTACATCGTTCACGAAGCTCACACGTTTCTCATCTTTCCTGAGAAGCATTGGATGTTAGAGAACCTTTGCTTTGTATCAATTTCAAGCAGAATTGAACTAGATATGGTCCGTATGTATAGGAAACAAGGTTCATTTCTTCTGAGGACACTCAATTTTCCTGCTGTATTAGAGATTCTAGAAAGCAAGAGCGTGCTTCTTGCTCTAAAGCAGAGTGTGATCCGCGGATGAGAACTGTGTTGTGTGTTTCCCTTCAGAATTGGAGTTAAATCCCAGGCTCTGTGTCTTCCTACAAGCAAGACTTAGTTTCAGGAAAGGGCAGTCACTTTTCAGCTTGAATGAACTACATCGTTCACGAAGCTAACAAGTTTCCCATCTTAACTGACAAGCATTGGTTAAGAGGACCAGTGCTTTTTATCATTTTCAGAAGCAAAGTTGGAATAGATATGGTCTGTATGTGTAGGAAACCACTTTCTTTTTTCTCAGCACACTCACGTTTCCTGCTGTACTAGAGACTCTAGAAAGCAAGAGCGTGCTTCTTGCTCTAAAGCAGAGTGTGATCCATTGATGAGAACTCTGCTGTGTGTTTCCCTTCAGAAATGGAGTTAAATCCCAGGCTCTGTGTCTTCCTACAAGCAATACTTCATTTCAGGTAAGGGCAGTCACTTTACAGCTCAAACGAACTACATCGTTCAGGAAGCTCACACGTTTCTCATCTTTCCTGAGAAGCTTTGGATGTTAGAGAACCTTTGCTTTGTATCAATTTCAAACAGAATTGAACTAGATATGGTCCGTATGTATAGGAAACAAGGTTCTTTTCTTCTGAGGACACTCAATTTTCCTGCTGTATTAGAGACTCTAGAAAGCAAGAGCGTGCTTCTTGCTCTAAAGCAGAGTGTGATCCATGGATGAGAACTATGCTGAGTGTTTCACTTCAGAAATGGAGGTAAATCCCAGGCTCTGAGTCTTCCTCCAAGCACTACTTCGTTTCAGGTAAGGGCAGTCACTTTTCAGCTCAAACGAACTACATCGTTCATGAAGCTCACAAGTTTCTCATCTTAAATGACAAGCATTGGATGTTAGAGGACCTTTGCTTTGTATCAATTTCAAGCAGAATTGAACTAGATATTGTCCGTATGCATAGGAAACAAGGTTCTTTTCTTCTGAGGATACTCAAGTTTCCTGCTGTATTAGAGACTCTAGAAAGCAAGAGCGTGCTTCTTGCTCTAAAGCAGAGTGTGATCCATGGATGAGAACTGTGTTGTGTGTTTCCCTTCAGAAATGTAGTTAAATCCCAGGCTCTGTGTCTTCCTACAAGCAAGACTTAGTTTCAGGAAAGGGCAGTCACTTTTTAGGTCGAAAGAACTACATCGTTCACGAAGCTAACAAGTGTCCCATCTTTCCTGACAAGCATTGGATGTTAGAGGAGCTTTGCTTTGTATCAATTTCAAGCAGAATTGAACTAGATATTGTCCGTATGTATAGGAAACAAGGTTCTTTTCTTCTGAGGATACTCAAGTTTCCTGCTGTATTAGAGACTCTAGAAAGCAAGAGCGTGCTTCTTGCTCTAAAGCAGAGTGTGATCCATGGATGAGAACTGTGTTGTGTGTTTCCCTTCAGAAATGGAGTTAAATCCCAGGCTCTGTGTCTTCCTACAAGCAAGACTTAGTTTCAGGAAAGGGCAGTCACTTTTCAGCTCGAACGAACTACATCGTTCACGAAGCTTACAAGTTTCCCATCTTAACTGACAAGCATTGGTTAAGAGGAAAAGTGCTTTTTATCAGTTTCAGAAGCAGAGTTAGACTAGATATGGTCCGTATGTGTAGGAAACACCGTTCTTTTTTCTCAGCACACTCACGTTTCCTGCTGTACTAGAGACACTAGAAAGCAAGAGCATGCTTCTTGCTCTAAAGCAGAGTGTGATCAATGGATGAGAAGTCTGCTGTGTGTTTCCCTTCAGAAATGGACTTAAATCCCAGGCTCTGTGTCTTCCTACAAGCACACTTCGTTTCAGGTAAGGGCAGTCACTTTTCAGCTCGAACGAACTACATTGTTCACGAAGCTAACTAGTTTCCCATCTTAACTGACAAGCACTGGTTAAGTGGACCAGTGCTTTGTATCAGTTTCAGAAACAGAGTTGGACTAGATATGGTCCGTATGTGTAGGAAACACCGTTCTTTTGTTCTGAGCTCACTCAAGTTTCCTGCTGTATTAGAGAATTCAGAAGCAAGAGCGTGCTTCTTGCTCTAAAGCAGAGTGTGATCCATGGATGAGAACTATGCTGAGTGTTTCACTTCAGAAATGGAGTTAAATCCCAGGCTCTGTGTCTTCCTACAAGTACTACTTCGTTTCAGGTAAGGGCAGTCACTTTTCAGCTCAAACGAACTACATCGTTCACGAAGCTCACACGTTTCTCATCTTTCCTGAGAAGCTTTGGATGTTGGAGAACCTTTGCTTTGCATCAATTTCAAGCAGAATTGAACTAGATATGGTCCGTATGTATAGGAAACAAGGTTCATTTCTTCTGAGGACACTCAATTTTCCTGCTGTATTAGAGACTCTAGAAAGCAAGAGCGTGCTTCTTGCTCTAAAGCAGAGTGTGATCCACGGATGAGAACTGTGTTGTGTGTTTCCCTTCAGAAATGGAGTTAAATCCCAGGCTCTGTGTCTTCCTACAAGCAAGACTTAGTTTCAGGAAAGGGCAGTCACTTTTCAGCTCGAACGAACTACATCGTTCACGAAGCTAACAAGTTTCCCATCTTAACTGACAAGCATTGGATGTTAGAGGACCAGTGCTCCGTATCAGTTTCATTAGCAGAGTAGGACTAGATAGGGTCCGTATGTGTAGGAAACACCGTTCTTTTGTTCTGAGCTCACTCAAGTTTCCTGCTGTATTAGAGAATTCAGAAGCAAGAGCGTGCTTCTTGCTCTAAAGCAGAGTGTGATCCATGGATGAGAACAATGCTGAGTGTTTCACTTCAGAAATGGAGGTAAATCCCAGGCTCCGAGTCTTCCTCCAAGCACTACTTCGTTTCAGGTAAGGGCAGTCACTTTTCAGCTCAAACGAACTATATCGTTCATGAAGCTCACAAGTTTCTCATCTTAAATGACAAGCATTGGATGTTAGAGGACCTTTGCTTTGTATCAATTTCAAGCAGAATTGAACTAGATATTGTCCGTATGTATAGGAAACAAGGTTCTTTTCTTCTGAGGATACTCAAGTTTCCTGCTGTATTAGAGACTCTAGAAAGCAAGAGCGTGCTTCTTGCTCTAAAGCAGAGTGTGATCCATTGATGAGAACTCTGCTGTGTGTTTCCCTTCAGAAATGGAGTTAAATCCCAGGCTCTGTGTCTTCCTACAAGCAATATTTCATTTCAGGTAAGGGCAGTCACTTTTCAGCTCAAACGACCTACATCGTTCACGAAGCTCACACGTTTCTCATCTTTCCTGAGAAGCATTGGATGTTAGAGAACCTTTGGTTTGTATCAATTTCAAGCAGAATTGAACTAGATATGGTCCGTATGTATAGGAAACAAGGTTCATTTCTTCTGAGGACACTCAATTTTCCTGCTGTATTAGAGATTCTAGAAAGCAAGAGCGTGCTTCTTGCTCTAAAGCAGAGTGTGATCCGCGGATGAGAACTGTGTTGTGTGTTTCCCTTCAGAATTGGAGTTAAATCCCAGGCTCTGTGTCTTCCTACAAGCAAGACTTAGTTTCAGGAAAGGGCAGTCACTTTTCAGCTTGAATGAACTACATCGTTCACGAAGCTAACAAGTTTCCCATCTTAACTGACAAGCATTGGTTAAGAGGACCAGTGCTTTTTATCATTTTCAGAAGCAAAGTTGGAATAGATATGGTCTGTATGTGTAGGAAACCACTTTCTTTTTTCTCAGCACACTCACGTTTCCTGCTGTACTAGAGACTCTAGAAAGCAAGAGCGTGCTTCTTGCTCTAAAGCAGAGTGTGATCCATTGATGAGAACTCTGCTGTGTGTTTCCCTTCAGAAATGGAGTTAAATCCCAGGCTCTGTGTCTTCCTACAAGCAATATTTCATTTCAGGTAAGTGCAGTCACTTTTCAGCTCAAACGAACTACATCGTTCACGAAGCTCACACGTTTCTCATCTTTCCTGAGAAGCATTGGATGATAGAGAACCTTTGCTTTGTATCAATTTCAAGCAGAATTGAACTAGATATGGTCCGTATGTATAGGAAACAAGGTTCATTTCTTCTGAGGACACTCAAGTTTCCTGCTGTATTAGAGACTCTAGAAAGCAAGAGCGTGCTTCTTGCTCTAAAGCAGAGTGTGATCCACGGATGAGAACTGTGTTGTGTGTTTCCCTTCAGAAATGGAGTTAAATCCCAGGCTCTGTGTCTTCCTACAAGCAAGACTTAGTTTCAGGAAAGGGCAGTCACTTTTCAGCTTGAATGAACTACATCGTTCACGAAGCTAACAAGTTTCCCATCTTAACTGACAAGCATCGGTTAAGAGGACCAGTGCTTTTTATCATTTTCAGAAGCAAAGTTGGAATAGATATGGTCTGTGTGTGTAGGAAACCACTTTCTTTTTTCTCAGCACACTCACGTTTCCTGCTGTACTGGAGACTCTAGAAAGCAAGAGCGTGCTTCTTGCTCTAAAGCAGAGTGTGATCCATTGATGAGAACTCTGCTGTGTGTTTCCCTTCAGAAATGGAGTTAAATCCCAGGCTCTGTGTCTTCCTACAAGCAATACTTCATTTCAGGTAAGGGCAGTCACTTTACAGCTCAAACGAACTACATCGTTCAGGAAGCTCACACGTTTCTCATCTTTCCTGAGAAGCTTTGGATGTTAGAGAACCTTTGCTTTGTATCAATTTCAAACAGAATTGAACTAGATATGGTCCGTATGTATAGGAAACAAGGTTCTTTTCTTCTGAGGACACTCAATTTTCCTGCTGTATTAGAGACTCTAGAAAGCAAGAGCGTGCTTCTTGCTCTAAAGCAGAGTGTGATCCATGGATGAGAACTATGCTGAGTGTTTCACTTCAGAAATGGAGGTAAATCCCAGGCTCTGAGTCTTCCTCCAAGCACTACTTCGTTTTAGGTAAGGGCAGTCACTTTTCAGCTCAAACGAACTACATCGTTCATGAGCTCACAAGTTTCTCATCTTAAATGACAAGCATTGGATGTTAGAGGACCTTTGCTTTGTATCAATTTCAAGCAGAATTGAACTAGATATTGTCCGTATGCATAGGAAACAAGGTTCTTTTCTTCTGAGGATACTCAAGTTTCCTGCTGTATTAGAGACTCTAGAAAGCAAGAGCGTGCTTCTTGCTCTAAAGCAGAGTGTGATCCATGGATGAGAACTGTGTTGTGTGTTTCCCTTCAGAAAAGTAGTTAAATCCCAGGCTCTGTGTCTTCCTACAAGCAAGACTTAGTTTCAGGAAAGGGCAGTCACTTTTTAGGTCGAACGAACTACATCGTTCACGAAGCTAACAAGTGTCCCATCTTTCCTGACAAGCATTGGATGTTAGAGGAGCTTTGCTTTGTATCAATTTCAAGCAGAATTGAACTAGATATTGTCCGTATGTATAGGAAACAAGGTTCTTTTCTTCTGAGGATACTCAAGTTTCCTGCTGTATTAGAGACTCTAGAAAGCAAGAGCGTGCTTCTTGCTCTAAAGCAGAGTGTGATCCATGGATGAGAACTGTGTTGTGTGTTTCCCTTCAGAAATGGAGTTAAATCCCAGGCTCTGTGTCTTCCTACAAGCAAGACTTAGTTTCAGGAAAGGGCAGTCACTTTTCAGCTCGAACGAACTACATCGTTCACGAAGCTTACAAGTTTCCCATCTTAACTGACAAGCATTGGTTAAGAGGAAAAGTGCTTTTTATCAGTTTCAGAAGCAGAGTTAGACTAGATATGGTCCGTATGTGTAGGAAACACCGTTCTTTTTTCTCAGCACACTCACGTTTCCTGCTGTACTAGAGACACTAGAAAGCAAGAGCATGCTTCTTGCTCTAAAGCAGAGTGTGATCAATGGATGAGAAGTCTGCTGTGTGTTTCCCTTCAGAAATGGACTTAAATCCCAGGCTCTGTGTCTTCCTACAAGCACACTTCGTTTCAGGTAAGGGCAGTCACTTTTCAGCTCGAACGAACTACATTGTTCACGAAGCTAACTAGTTTCCCATCTTAACTGACAAGCACTGGTTAAGTGGACCAGTGCTTTGTATCAGTTTCAGAAACAGAGTTGGACTAGATATGGTCCGTATGTGTAGGAAACACCGTTCTTTTGTTCTGAGCTCACTCAAGTTTCCTGCTGTATTAGAGAATTCAGAAGCAAGAGCGTGCTTCTTGCTCTAAAGCAGAGTGTGATCCATGGATGAGAACTATGCTGAGTGTTTCACTTCAGAAATGGAGTTAAATCCCAGGCTCTGTGTCTTCCTACAAGTACTACTTCGTTTCAGGTAAGGGCAGTCACTTTTCAGCTCAAACGAACTACATCGTTCACGAAGCTCACACGTTTCTCATCTTTCCTGAGAAGCTTTGGATGTTGGAGAACCTTTGCTTTGCATCAATTTCAAGCAGAATTGAACTAGATATGGTCCGTATGTATAGGAAACAAGGTTCATTTCTTCTGAGGACACTCAATTTTCCTGCTGTATTAGAGACTCTAGAAAGCAAGAGCGTGCTTCTTGCTCTAAAGCAGAGTGTGATCCACGGATGAGAACTGTGTTGTGTGTTTCCCTTCAGAAATGGAGTTAAATCCCAGGCTCTGTGTCTTCCTACAAGCAAGACTTAGTTTCAGGAAAGGGCAGTCACTTTTCAGCTCGAACGAACTACATCGTTCACGAAGCTAACAAGTTTCCCATCTTAACTGACAAGCATTGGATGTTAGAGGACCAGTGCTCCGTATCAGTTTCATTAGCAGAGTAGGACTAGATAGGGTCCGTATGTGTAGGAAACACCGTTCTTTTGTTCTGAGCTCACTCAAGTTTCCTGCTGTATTAGAGAATTCAGAAGCAAGAGCGTGCTTCTTGCTCTAAAGCAGAGTGTGATCCATGGATGAGAACAATGCTGAGTGTTTCACTTCAGAAATGGAGGTAAATCCCAGGCTCTGAGTCTTCCTCCAAGCACTACTTCGTTTCAGGGAAGGGCAGTCACTTTTCAGCTCAAACGAACTACATCGTTCATGAAGCTCACAAGTTTCTTATCTTTAATGAGAAGCATTGGATGTTAGACTACCTGTGCTTTGTATCAATTTCAGAAGCTGAGTTGGACTAGATATGGTCCGTTTGTGTAGCAAACACCGTTCATTTGTTCTCAGCACACTCAATTTCATGCTGTCTTAGAGACTCTAGAAAGCTAGAGCGTGGTTCTTGCTCTGAAGCAGAGTGTGATCAATGGATGAGAACTCTGCTGTGTGTTTCACTTCAGAAATGAAGTTAAATCCCAGGCTCTGAGTCTTCCTAAAAGGAAGACTCCGATTCAAGTAAGGGCAGTTACTTTTCAGCTCAAATGAACTACATCATTCACGAAGCTAACAAGTTTCCCATCTTAACTGCCAAGCATTGGATGTTAGAGGACCAGTGCTTTGTATCAGTTTCATTAGCAGAGTTGGACTAGATTGGGTCCGTATGTGTAGGAAACACCGTTCTTTTGTTCTGAGCTCACTCAAGTTTCCTGCTGTATTAGAGAATTCAGAAGCAAGAGCGTGCTTCTTGCTCTAAAGCAGAGTGTGATCCATGGATGAGAACTATGCTGAGTGTTTCACTTCAGAAATGGAGATAAATCCCAGGCTCTGTGTCTTCCTACAAGTACTACTTCGTTTCAGGTAAGGGCAGTCACTTTTCAGCTCAAACGAACTACATCGTTCACAAAGCTCACACGTTTCTCATCTTAAATGACAAGCATTGGATGTTAGAGGACCTGTGCTTTGTACAATTTCAGAAGCTGAGCTGGACAAGATATGGTCCGTTTGTGTAGCAAACACCGTTCTTTTGTTCTCAGCACACTCACGTTTCATGCTGTTTTATAGACTCTGGAAAGCAATAGCGTGCTTCTTGCTCTAAAGTAGAGTGTGATCCATTGATGAGAACTCTGCTGTATGTTAGCCTTCAGAAATGGAGTTAAATCCCAGGCTCTGTGTCTTCCTACAAGCAATACTTCATTTCAGGTAAGGTCAGTCGCTTTTCAGCTCAAACGAACTACATCGTTCACAAAGCTCACAAGATTCTCATCTTAAATGACAAGCATTGGATGTTAGAGGACCTTTGCTTTGTATCAATTTCAAGCAGAATTGAACTAGATATTGTCCGTATGTATAGGAAACAAGGTTCTTTTCTTCTGAGGACACTCAATTTTGCTGCTGTATTAGAGACTCTAGAAAGCAAGAGCGTGCTTCTTGCTCTAAAGCAGAGTGTGATCCACGGATGAGAACTGTGTTGTGTGTTTCACTTCAGAAATGGAGTTAAATCCCAGGCTCTGTGTCTTCCTACAAGCAAGACTTAGTTTCAGGAAAGGGCAGTCACTTTTCAGCTCGAACGAACTACATCGTTCACGAAGCTAACAAGTTTCCCATCTTAACTGACAAGCATTGGTTAAGAGGAAAAGTGCTTTTTTCAGTTTCAGAAGCAGAGTTGGACTAGATATGGTCTGTATGTGTAGGAAAAACCGTTCTTTCATCTCAGCACACTCACGTTTCCTGCTGTATTTGAGACTGTAGAAAGCAAGAGCGTGCTCATTGCTCTAAAGCAGAGTGTGATCAATGGATGAGAACTCTGCTTTGTGTTTCCCTTCAGAAATGGACATAAATCCCAGGCTCTGTGTCTTCCTTCAAGCGAACTTCGTTTCAGGTAAGGACAGTCACTTTTCAGCTCAAATGAACTACATCGTTCACGCAGCTAACAAGTTTCCCATCTTAACTGACAAGCATTGGATGTTAGAGGACCAGTGCTCCGTATCAATTTCATTAGCAGAGTTGGACTACATAGGGTCCGTATGTGTAGGAAACAACGTTCTTTTGTTCTAAGCTCACTCAAGTTTCCTGCATTATTAGAGAATTCAGAAGCAAGAGCGTGCTTCTTGCTCTAAAGCAGAGTGTGATCCATGGATGAGAACTATGCTGAGTGTTTCACTTCAGAAATGGAAGTAAATCCCAGGCTCTGAGTCTTCCTCCAAGCACTACTTCGTTTCAGGTAACGGCAGTCACTTTTCAGCTCAAACGAACTACATCGTTCATGAAGCTCACAAGTTTCTTATCTTTAATGAGAAGCATTGGATGTTAGAGGACCTGTGCTTTGTATCAATTTCAGAAGCTGTGTTGGACTAGATATGGTCCGTTTGTGTAGCAAACACTGTTCATTTGTTCTCAGCACACTCACTTTTCATGCTGTCTTAGAGACTCTAGAAATCTAGAGCGTGCTTCTTGCTCTAAAGCAGAGTGTGATCAATGGATGAGAACTCTGCTGTGTGTTTCACTTCAGAAATGGAGTTAAATCCCAGGCTCTGTGTCTTCCTAAAAGGAAGACTTCGATTGAAGTAAGGGCAGTAACTTTTCAGCTCAAATGAACTACATCGTTCACGAAGCTAACAAGTTTCCCATCTTAACTGCCAAGCATTGGATGTTAGAGGACCTGTGCTTTGTACAATTTCAGAAGCTGAGCTGGACAAGATATGGTCCGTTTGTGTAGCAAACACCGTTCTTTTGTTCTCAGCACACTCACGTTTCATGCTGTCTTATAGATTCTGGAAAGCAATAGCGTGCTTCTTGCTCTAAAGCAGAGTGTGATCCATTGATGAGAACTCTGCTGTGTGTTTCCCTTCAGAAATGGAGTTAAATCCCAGGCTCTGTGTCTTCCTACAAGCAATACTTCATTTCAGGTAAGGGCAGTCAATTTACAGCTCAAACGAAGTACATCGTTCACGAAGCTCACACATTTCTCATCTTTCCTGAGAAGCTTTGGATGTTAGAGAACCTTTGCTTTGTATCAATTTCAAGCAGAATTGAACTAGATATGGTCTGTATGTGTAGGAAACAAGGTTCTTTTCTTCTGAGGACACTCAATTTTCCTGCTGTATTAGAGACTCTAGAAAGCAAGAGCGTGCTTCTTGCTCTAAAGCAGAGTGTGATCCACGGATGAGAACTGTGTTGTGTGTTTCCCTTCTGAAATGGAGTTAAATCCCAGGCTCTGTGTCTTCGTACAAGCAAGACTTAGTTTCAGGAAAGGGCAGTCACTTTTCAGCTCGAACGAACTACATCGTTCACGAAGCTAACAAGTTTCCCATCTTAACTGACAAGCATTGGTTAAGAGGACCAGTGCTTTTTATCAGTTTCAGAAGCAGAGTTGGACTAGATATGGTCTGTATGTGTAGGAAACACCGTTGTTTTTTCTCAGCACACTCACGTTTCCTGCTGTATTTGAGACTCTAGAAAGCAAGAGCGTGCTCCTTGCTCTAAAGCAGAGTGTGATCAATGGATGAGAACTCTGCTGTGTGTTTCCCTTCACAAATGGACTTAAATCCCAGGCTCTGTGTCTTCCTTCAAGCGAACTTCGTTTCAGGTAAGGACAGTCACTTTTCAGCTCAAATGAACTACATTGTTCACGAAGCTAACAAGTTTCCCATCTTAACTGCCAAGCATTGGATGTTAGAGGACCAGTGATTTGTATCAGTTTCATTAGCAGAGTTGGACTAGATATGGTCCGTATGTGTAGGAAACACCGTTCTTTTGTTCTGAGCTCAATCAAGTTATCTGCTGTATTAGAGAATTCAGAAGCAAGAGCGTGCTTCTTGCTCTAAAGCAGAGTGTGATCCATGGATTAGAACTATGCTGAGTGTTTCACTTCAGAAATGGAGGTAAATCCCAGGCTCTGAGTCTTACTCAAAGCACTACTTCGTTTCAGGTAAGGGCAGTCACTTTTCAGCTCAAACGAACTACATCGTTCATGAAGCTCACAAGTTTCTCATCTTAAATGACAAGCATTGGATGTTAGAGGACCTTTGCTTTGTATCAATTTCAAGCAGAATTGAACTAGATATTGTCCGTATGTATAGGAAACAAGGTTCTTTTCTTCTGAGGATACTCAAGTTTCCTGCTGTATTAGAGACTCTAGAAAGCAAGAGCGTGCTTCTTGCTCTAAAGCAGACTGTGATCCATTGATGAGAACTGTGTTGTGTGTTTCCCTTCAGAAATGTAGTTAAATCCCAGGCTCTGTGTCTTCCTACAAGCAAGACTTAGTTTCAGGAAAGGGCAGTCACTTTTCAGCCTGAACGAACTACATCGTTCACGAAGCTAACAAGTTTCCCATCTTAACTGACAAGCATTGGATGTTAGAGGACCAGTGCTCCGTATCAGTTTCATTAGCAGAGTTGGACTACATAGGGTCCGTATGTGTAGGAAACACCGTTCTTTTGTTCTGAGCTCACTCAAGTTTCCTGCTGTATTAGAGAATTCAGAAGCAAGAGCGTGCTTCTTGCTCTAAAGCAGAGTGAGATCCATAGATGAGAACAATGCTGAGTGTTTCACCTCAGAAATGGAGGTAAATCCCAGGCTCTGAGTCTTCCTTCAAGCACTACTTCGTTTCAGGTAAGGGCAGTCACTTTTCAGCTCAAACGAACTACATCGTTCATGAAGCTCACAAGTTTCTCATCTTAAATGACAAGCATTGGATGTTAGAGGACGTTTGCTTTGTATCAATTTCAAGCAGAATTGAACTAGATATCGTCCGTATGTAAAGGAAACAAGGTTCTTTTCTTCTGAGGATACTCAAGTTTCCTGCTGTATTAGAGACTCTAGAAAGCAAGAGCGTGCTTCTTGCTCTAAAGCAGAGTGTGATCCACGGATGAGAACTGTTTTGTGTGTTTCCCTTCAGAAATGGAGTTGATCCCAGGCTCTGTGTCTTCCGACAAGCAAGACTTAGTTTCAGGAAAGGGCAGTCACTTTTCAGCTCGAAAGAACTACAGCATTCACGAAGCTAACAAGTTTCCCATCTTAACTGACAAGCATTGGTTAAGAGGACCAGTGCTTTTTATCATTTTCAGAAGCAGAGTTGGAATAGATATGGTCTGTATGTGTAGGAAACCACTTTCTTTTTTCTCAGCACACTCACGTTTCCTGCTGTACTAGAGACTCTAGAAAGCAAGAGCGTGCTTCTTGCTCTAAAGCAGAGTGTGATCCATTGATGAGAACTCTGCTGTGTGTTTCCCTTCAGAAATGGAGTTAAATCCCAGGCTCTGTGTCTTCCTACAAGCAATACTTCATTCAGGTAAGGGCAGTCAATTTACAGCTCAAACGAACTACATCGTTCACGAAGCTCACACATTTCTCATCTTTCCTGAGAAGCTTTGGATGTTAGAGAACCTTTGCTTTGTATCAATTTCAAGCAGAATTGAACTAGATATGGTCTGTATGTGTAGGAAACAAAGTTCTTTTCTTCTGAGGACACTCAATTTTCCTGCTGTATTAGAGACTCTAGAAAGCAAGAGCGTGCTTCTTGCTCTAAAGCAGAGTGTGATCCACGGATGAGAACTGTGTTGTGTGTTTCACTTCAGAAATGGAGTTAAATCCCAGGCTCTGTGTCTTCCTACAAGCAAGACTTAGTTTCAGGAAAGGGCAGTCACTTTTCAGCTCGAACGAACTACATCGTTCACGAAGCTAACAAGTTTCCCATCTTAACTGCCAAGCATTGGATGTTAGAGGACCAGTGATTTGTATCAGTTTCATTAGCAGAGTTGGACTAGATATGGTCTGTATGTGTAGGAAACACCGTTGTTTTTTCTCAGCACACTCACGTTTCCTGCTGTATTTGAGACTCTAGAAAGCAAGAGCGTGCTTCTTGCTCTAAAGCAGATTGTGATCCATGGATGAGAACTATGCTGAGTGTTTCACTTCAGAAATGGAGGTAAATCCCAGGATCTGAGTCTTCCTCCAAGCACTACTTCGTTTCAGGTAAGGGCAGTCACTTTTCAGCTCAAACGAACTACATCGTTCATGAAGCTCACAAGTTTCTCATCTTAAATGACAAGCATTGGATGTTAGAGGACCTTTGCTTTGTATCAATTTCAAGCAGAATTGAACTAGATATTGTCCGTATGTATAGGAAACAAGGTTCTTTTCTTCTGAGGATACTAAGTTTCCTGCTGTATTAGAGACTCTAGAAAGCAAGAGCGTGCTTCTTGCTCTAAAGCAGACTGTGATCCATTGATGAGAACTGTGTTGTGTGTTTCCCTTCAGAAATGTAGTTAAATCCCAGGCTCTGTGTCTTCCTACAAGCAAGACTTAGTTTCAGGAAAGGGCAGTCACTTTTCAGCCTGAACGAACTACATCGTTCACGAAGCTAACAAGTTTCCCATCTTAACTGACAAGCATTGGATGTTAGAGGACCAGTGCTCCGTATCAGTTTCATTAGCAGAGTTGGACTACATAGGGTCCGTATGTGTAGGAAACACCGTTCTTTTGTTCTGAGCTCACTCAAGTTTCCTGCTGTATTAGAGAATTCAGAAGCAAGAGCGTGCTTCTTGCTCTAAAGCAGAGTGAGATCCATAGATGAGAACAATGCTGAGTGTTTCACCTCAGAAATGGAGGTAAATCCCAGGCTCTGAGTCTTCCTTCAAGCACTACTTCGTTTCAGGTAAGGGCAGTCACTTTTCAGCTCAAACGAACTACATCGTTCATGAAGCTCACAAGTTTCTCATCTTAAATGACAAGCATTGGATGTTAGAGGACGTTTGCTTTGTATCAATTTCAAGCAGAATTGAACTAGATATCGTCCGTATGTAAAGGAAACAAGGTTCTTTTCTTCTGAGGATACTCAAGTTTCCTGCTGTATTAGAGACTCTAGAAAGCAAGAGCGTGCTTCTTGCTCTAAAGCAGAGTGTGATCCACGGATGAGAACTGTTTTGTGTGTTTCCCTTCAGAAATGGAGTTGATCCCAGGCTCTGTGTCTTCCGACAAGCAAGACTTAGTTTCAGGAAAGGGCAGTCACTTTTCAGCTCGAAAGAACTACAGCATTCACGAAGCTAACAAGTTTCCCATCTTAACTGACAAGCATTGGTTAAGAGGACCAGTGCTTTTTATCATTTTCAGAAGCAGAGTTGGAATAGATATGGTCTGTATGTGTAGGAAACCACTTTCTTTTTTCTCAGCACACTCACGTTTCCTGCTGTACTAGAGACTCTAGAAAGCAAGAGCGTGCTTCTTGCTCTAAAGCAGAGTGTGATCCATTGATGAGAACTCTGCTGTGTGTTTCCCTTCAGAAATGGAGTTAAATCCCAGGCTCTGTGTCTTCCTACAAGCAATACTTCATTCAGGTAAGGGCAGTCAATTTACAGCTCAAACGAACTACATCGTTCACGAAGCTCACACATTTCTCATCTTTCCTGAGAAGCTTTGGATGTTAGAGAACCTTTGCTTTGTATCAATTTCAAGCAGAATTGAACTAGATATGGTCTGTATGTGTAGGAAACAAAGTTCTTTTCTTCTGAGGACACTCAATTTTCCTGCTGTATTAGAGACTCTAGAAAGCAAGAGCGTGCTTCTTGCTCTAAAGCAGAGTGTGATCCACGGATGAGAACTGTGTTGTGTGTTTCACTTCAGAAATGGAGTTAAATCCCAGGCTCTGTGTCTTCCTACAAGCAAGACTTAGTTTCAGGAAAGGGCAGTCACTTTTCAGCTCGAACGAACTACATCGTTCACGAAGCTAACAAGTTTCCCATCTTAACTGCCAAGCATTGGATGTTAGAGGACCAGTGATTTGTATCAGTTTCATTAGCAGAGTTGGACTAGATATGGTCTGTATGTGTAGGAAACACCGTTGTTTTTTCTCAGCACACTCACGTTTCCTGCTGTATTTGAGACTCTAGAAAGCAAGAGCGTGCTTCTTGCTCTAAAGCAGATTGTGATCCATGGATGAGAACTATGCTGAGTGTTTCACTTCAGAAATGGAGGTAAATCCCAGGATCTGAGTCTTCCTCCAAGCACTACTTCGTTTCAGGTAAGGGCAGTCACTTTTCAGCTCAAACGAACTACATCGTTCATGAAGCTCACAAGTTTCTCATCTTAAATGACAAGCATTGGATGTTAGAGGACCTTTGCTTTGTATCAATTTCAAGCAGAATTGAACTAGATATTGTCCGTATGTATAGGAAACAAGGTTCTTTTCTTCTGAGGATACTAAGTTTCCTGCTGTATTAGAGACTCTAGAAAGCAAGAGCGTGCTTCTTGCTCTAAAGCAGACTGTGATCCATTGATGAGAACTGTGTTGTGTGTTTCCCTTCAGAAATGTAGTTAAATCCCAGGCTCTGTGTCTTCCTACAAGCAAGACTTAGTTTCAGGAAAGGGCAGTCACTTTTCAGCTCGAACGAACTACATCGTTCACGAAGCTAACAAGTTTCCCATCTTAACTGACAAGCATTGGATGTTAGAGGACCAGTGCTCCGTATCAGTTTCATTAGCAGAGTTGGACTACATAGGGTCCGTATGTGTAGGAAACACCGTTCTTTTGTTCTGAGCTCACTCAAGTTATCTGCTGTATTAGAGAATTCAGATGCAAGAGCGTGCTTCTTGCTCTAAAGCAGAGTGAGATCCATAGATGAGAACAATGCTGAGTGTTTCACCTCAGAAATGGAGGTAAATCCCAGGCTCTGAGTCTTCCTCCAAGCACTACTTCGTTTCAGGTAAGGGCAGTCACTTTTCAGCTCAAACGAACTACATCGTTCATGAAGCTCACAAGTTTCTCATCTTAAATGACAAGCATTGGATGTTAGAGGACGTTTGCTTTGTATCAATTTCAAGCAGAATTGAACTAGATATCGTCCGTATGTAAAGGAAACAAGGTTCTTTTCTTCTGAGGATACTCAAGTTTCCTGCTGTATTAGAGACTCTAGAAAGCAAGAGCGTGCTTCTTGCTCTAAAGCAGAGTGTGATCCACGGATGAGAACTGTTTTGTGTGTTTCCCTTCAGAAATGGAGTTAATCCCAGACTCTGTGTCTTCCGACAAGCAAGACTTAGTTTCAGGAAAGGGCAGTCACTTTTCAGCTTGAACGAACTACAGCATTCACGAAGCTAACAAGTTTCCCATCTTAACTGACAAGCATTGGTTAAGAGGACCAGTGCTTTTTATCATTTTCAGAAGCAGAGTTGGAATACATATGGTCTGTATGTGTAGGAAACCACTTTCTTTTTTCTCAGCACACTCACGTTTCCTGCTGTACTAGAGACTCTAGAAAGCAAGAGCGTGCTTCTTGCTCTAAAGCAGAGTGTGATCCATTGATGAGAACTCTGCTGTGTGTTTCCCTTCAGAAATGGAGTTAAATCCCAGGCTCTGTGTCTTCCTACAAGCAATACTTCATTTCAGGTAAGGGGAGTCAATTTACAGCTCAAACGAAGTACATCGTTCACGAAGCTCACACATTTCTCATCTTTCCTGAGAAGCTTTGGATGTTAGAGAACCTTTGCTTTGTATCAATTTCAAGCAGAATTGAACTAGATATGGTGTGTATGTGTAGGAAACAAGGTTCTTTTCTTCTGAGGACACTCAATTTTCCTGCTGTATTAGAGACTCTAGAAAGCAAGAGCGTGCTTCTTGCTCTAAAGCAGAGTGTGATCCACGGATGAGAACTGTGTTGTGTGTTTCCCTTCTGAAATGGAGTTAAATCCCAGGCTCTGTGTCTTCCTACAAGCAAGACTTAGTTTCAGGAAAGGGCAGTCACTTTTCAGCTCGAACGAACTACATCGTTCACGAAGCTAACAAGTTTCCCATCTTAACTGACAAGCATTGGTTAAGAGGACCAGTGCTTTTTATCAGTTTCAGAAGCAGAGTTGGACTAGATATGGTCTGTATGTGTAGGAAACACCGTTGTTTTTTCTCAGCACACTCACGTTTCCTGCTGTATTTGAGACTCTAGAAAGCAAGAGCGTGCTCCTTGCTCTAAAGCAGAGTGTGATCAATGGATGAGAACTCTGCTGTGTGTTTCCCTTCACAAATGGACTTAAATCCCATGCTCTGTGTCTTCCTTCAAGCGAACTTCGTTTCAGGTAAGGACAGTCACTTTTCAGCTCAAATGAACTACATTGTTCACGAAGCTAACAAGTTTCCCATCTTAACTGCCAAGCATTGGATGTTAGAGGACCAGTGATTTGTATCAGTTTCATTAGCAGAGTTGGACTAGATATGGTCCGTATGTGTAGGAAACACCGTTCTTTTGTTCTGAGCTCACTCAAGTTTCCTGCTGTATTAGAGAATTCAGAAGCAAGAGCGTGCTTCTTGCTCTAAAGCAGAGTGTGATCCATGGATGAGAACTATGCTGAGTGTTTCACTTCAGAAATGGAGGTAAATCCCAGGCTCTGAGTCTTACTCCAAGCACTACTTAGTTTCAGGTAAGGGCAGTCACTTTTCAGCTCAAACGAACTACATCGTTCACAAAGCTTACACGTTTCTCATCTTACATGACAAGCATTGGATGTTAGAGGACCTGTGCTTTGTACAATTTCAGAAGCTGAGCTGGACAAGATATGGTCCGTTTGTGTAGCAAACACCATTCTTTTGTTCTCAGCACACTCACGTTTCATGCTGTCTTATAGACTCTGGAAAGCAATAGCGTGCTTCTTGCTCTAAAGCAGAGTGTGATCCATTGATGAGAACTCTGCTGTGTGTTTCCCTTCAGAAATGGAGTTAAATCCCAGGCGCTGTGTCTTCCTACAAGCAATACTTCATTTCAGGTAAGGTCAGTCACTTTTCAGCTCAAACGAACTACATCGTTCACGAAGCTCACACGTTTCTCATCTTTACTAAGAAGCATTGGATGTTAGAGGACATTTGCTTTTTATCAATTTCAAGCAGAATTGAACTAGATATTGTCCGTATGTATAGGAAACAAGGTTCTTTTCTTCTGAGGATACTCAAGTTTCCTGCTGTATTAGAGACTCTAGAAAGCAAGAGCGTGCTTCTTGCTATAAAGCAGAGTGTGATCCATTGATGAGAACTGTGTTGTGTGTTTCCCTTCAGAAATGTAGTTAAATCCCAGGCTCTGTGTCTTCCTACAAGCAAGACTTAGTTTCAGGAAAGGGCAGTCACTTTTCAGCTCGAACGAACTACATCGTTCACGAAGCTAACAAGTTTCCCATCTTAACTGACAAGCATTGGATGTTAGAGGACCAGTGCTCCGTATCAGTTTCATTAGCAGAGTTGGACTAGATATGGTCCGTATGTGTAGGAAACACCGTTCTTTTGTTCTGAGCTCACTCAAGTTTCCTTCTGTATTAGAAAATTCAGAAGCAAGAGCGTGCTTCTTGCTCTAAAGCAGAGTGAGATCCATAGATGAGAACAATGCTGAGTGTTTCACCTCAGAAATGGAGGTAAATCCCAGGCTCTGAGTCTTCCTCCAAGCACTACTTCGTTTCAGGTAAGGGCAGTCACTTTTCAGCTCAAACGAACTACATCGTTCATGAAGCTCACAAGTTTCTCATCTTAAATGACAAGCATTGGATGTTAGAGGACCTTTGCTTTGTATCAATTTCAAGCAGAATTGAACTAGATATCGTCCGTATGTAAAGGAAACAAGGTTCTTTTCTTCTGAGGATACTGAAGTTTCCTGCTGTATTAGAGACTCTAGAAAGCAAGAGCGTGCTTCTTGCTCTAAAGCAGAGTGTGATCCATTGATGAGAACTCTGCTGTGTGTTTCCCTTCAGAAATGGAGTTAAATCCCAGGCTCTGTGTCTTCCTACAAGCAATACTTCATTTCAGGTAAGGGCAGTCACTTTTCAGCTCAAACGAACTACATCGTTCACGAAGCTCACAGGTTTCTCATCTTTCCTGAGAAGCATTGGATGTAAGAGAACCTTTGCTTTGTATCAATTTCAGGCAGAATTGAACTAGATATGGTCCGTATGTATAGGAAACAAGGTTCATTTCTTCTGAGGACACTCAATTTTCCTGCTGTATTAGAGACTCTAGAAAGCAAGAGCGTGCTTCTTGCTCTAAAGCAGAGTGTGATCCATGGATGAGAACTGTGTTGTGTGTTTCCCTTCAGAAATGGAGTTAAATCCCAGGCTCTGTGTCTTCCTACAAACAAGACTTAGTTTCAGGAAAGGGCAGTCACTTTTCAGCTCGAAAGAACTACATCGTTCACGAAGCTAACAAGTTTCCGATCTTAACTGACAAGCATTGCTTAAGAGGAAAAGTGCTTTTTATCAGTTTCAGAAGCAGAGTTGGACTAGATATGGTCCGTATGTGTAGGAAACACCGTTCTTTTTTCTCAGCACACTCACATTTCCTGCTGTACTAGAGACTCCAGAAAGCAAGAGCGTGCTTCTTGCTCTAAAGCAGAGTGTGATCAATGGATGAGAACTCTGCTGTGTGTTTCCCTTCAGAAATGGACTTAAATCCCAGGCTCTGTGTCTTCCTACAAGCAAACTATGTTTCAGGTAAGGGCAGTCACTTTTCAGCTCGAACGAACTACATCGTTCACGAAGCTAACAAGTTTCCCATCTTAACTGACATGCATTGGTTAAGAGGACCAGTGCTTTTTATCAGTTTCAGAAGCAGAGTTGGACTAGATATGGTCTGTATGTGTAGGAAACCCCTTTCTTTTTTCTCAGCACACTCACGTTTCCTGCTGTACTAGAGACTCTCGAAAGCAAGAGCGTGCTTCTTGCTCTAAAGCAGAGTGTGATCCATTGATGAGAACTCTGCTGTGTGTTTCCCTTCAGAAATGGAGTTAAATCCCAGGCTCTTTGTATTCCTACAAGCACTACTTCATTTCAGGTAAGGGCAGTCACTTTTCAGCTCAAACGAACTACATCGTTCACGAAGCTCACACGTTTCTCATCTTTCCTGAGAAGCATTGGATGTTAGAGAACCTTTGCTTTGTATCAATTTCAAGCAGAATTGAACTAGATATGGTCCGTATGTATAGGAAACAAGGTTCTATTCTTCTGAGGACAATCAATTTTCCTGCTGTATTAGAGACTCTAGAAAGCAAGAGCGTGCTTCTTGCTCTAAAGCAGAGTGTGATCCACGGATGAGAACTGTGTTGTGTGTTTCCCTTCAGAAATGGAGTTAAATCCCAGGCTCTGTGCCTTCCTACAAGCAAGACTTAGTTTCAGGAAAGGGCAGTCACTTTTCAGCTCAAACGAACTACATCGTTCACGAAGCTAACAAGTTTCCCATCTTAACTGACAAGCATTGGTTAAGAGGACCAGTGCTTTTTTCAGTTTCAGAAGCAGAGTTGGACTAGATATGGTCTGTATATGTAGGAAACACCGTTCTTTCATCTCAGCACACTCACGTTTCCTGTTGTATTTGAGACTCTGGAAAGCAAGAGCGTGCTCATTGCTCTAAAGCAGAGTGTGATCAATGGATGAGAACTCTGCTTTTTGTTTCCCTTCAGAAATGGACTTAAAACCAAGGCTCTGTGTCTTCCTTCAAGCGAACTTCGTTTCAGGTAAGGACAGTCACTTTTCAGCTCAAAAGAACTACATCGTTCACGAAGATAACAAGTTTCCCATCTTAACTGCCAAGCATTGGATGTTAGAGGACCAGTGCTTTGTATCAGTTTCATTAGCAGAGTTGGACTAGATAGGGTCCGTTTGTGCAGCAAACACCGTTCTTTTGTTCTCAGCACACTCACGTTTCATGCTGTCTTATAGACTCTGGAAAGCAATAGCGTGCTTCTTGCTCTAAAGCAGAGTGTGATCAATGGATGAGAACTGTGTTGTGTATTTCCCTTCAGAAATGGACTTAAATCCCA
This sequence comes from Onychomys leucogaster, assembly GCA_949786385.1. Taxonomy (NCBI): domain Eukaryota; kingdom Metazoa; phylum Chordata; class Mammalia; order Rodentia; family Cricetidae; genus Onychomys; species Onychomys leucogaster. The sequence goes on from CATKUP010000047.1 coordinate 2,007,785, forward strand.
GGCTCTGTGTCTTCCTACACGCAAGAATTAGTTTCAGGAAATGGCAGTCACTTTTCAGCTCGAACGAACTACGTCGTTCACGAAGCTAACAAGTTTCCCATCTTAACTGACAAGCATTGGTTAAGAGGACCAGTCCTTTTTTCAGTTTCAGAAGCAGAGTTGGACTAGATATGGTCTGTATGTGTAGGAAACACCATTCTTTCATCTCAGCACACTCACGTTTCCTGCTGTATTTGCGACTCTAGAAAGCAAGAGCGTGCTCATTGCTCTAAAGCAGAGTGTGATCAATGGATGAGAACTCTGCTTTGTGTTTCCCTTCAGAAATGGACTTAAAACCAAGGCTCTGTGTCTTCCTTCAAGCGAACTTCGTTTCTGGTAAGGACAGTCACTTTTCAGCTCGAAAGAACTACATCGTTCACGAATCTAACAAGTTTCCCATCTTAACTGCCAAGCATTGGATGTTAGAGGACCAGTGCTTTGTATCAGTTTCATTAGCAGAGTTGGACTAGATAGGGTCCGTATGTGTAGGAAACACCGTTCTTTTGTTCTGAGCTCACTCAAGTTTCCTGCTGTATTAGAGAATTCAGAAGCAAGAGCGTGCTTCTTGCTCTAAAGCAGAGTGTGATCCATGGATGAGAACAATGCTGAGTGTTTCACTTCAGAAATGGAGGTAAATCCCAGGCTCTGAGTCTTCCTCCAAGCACTACTTCGTTTCAGATAAGGGCAGTCACTTTTCAGCTCAAACGAACTACATCGTTCACGAAGCTCACACGTTTCTCATCTTTCCTGAGAAGCATTGGATATTAGAGAACCTTTGCTTTGTATCAATTTCAAGCAGAATTGAACTAGATATGGTCCGTATGTATAGGAAACAAGGTTCTTTTCTTCTGAGGACACTCAATTTTCCTGCTGTATTAGAGACTCTAGAAAGCAATAGCGTGCTTCTTGCTCTAAAGCAGAGTGTGATCCACGGATGAGAACTGTGTTGTGTTTTTCCTTTCAGAAATGGAGTTAAATCCCAGGCTCTGTGTCTTCCTACAAGCAAGAATTAATTTCAGGAAAGGGCAATCACTTTACAGATCGAACGAACTACATCGTTCACGAAGCTAACAAGTTTCCCATCTTAACTGACAAGCATTGGTTAAGAGGAAAAGTGCTTTTTATCAGTTTCAGAAGCAGAGTTGGACTAGATATGGTCCGTATGTGTAGGAAACACCGTTCTTTTTTCTCAGCACACTCACGTTTCCTGCTGTACTAGAGACTCTAGAAAGCAAGAGCGTGCTTCTTGCTCTAAAGCAGAGTGTGATCAATGGATGAGAACTCTGCTGTGTGTTTCCCTTCAGAAATGGACTTAAATCCCAGGCTCTGTGTCTTCCTACAAGCAAACTTCTTTTCAGGTAAGGGCAGTCACTTTTCAGCTCGAACGAACTACATCGTTCACGAAGCTAACAAGTTTCCCATCTTAACTGACAAGCATTGGTTAAGAGGACCAGTGCTTTTTTCAGTTTCAGAAGCAGAGTTGGACTAGATATGGTCTGTATATGTAGGAAACACCGTTCTTTCATCTCAGCACACTCACGTTTCCTGCTGTATTTGAGACTCTAGAAAGCAAGAGCGTGCTCATTGCTCTAAAGCAGAGTGTGATCTATGGATGAGAACTCTGCTTTGTGTTTCCCTTCAGAAATGGACTTAAAACCAAGGCTCTTTGTCTTCCTTCAAGCGAACTTCGTTTCAGGTAAGGACAGTCACTTTTCAGCTCAAATGAACTACATCGTTCACGAAGATAACAAGTTTCCCATCTTAACTGCCAAGCATTGGATGTTAGAGGACCAGTGCTTTGTATCAGTTTCATTAGCAGAGTTGGACTAGATAGGGTCCGTATGTGTAGGAAACAAGGTTCTTTTCTTCTGAGGATACTCAAGTTTCCTGCTGTATTAGAGACTCTAGAAAGCAAGAGCGTGCTTCTTGCTCTAAAGCAGAGTGTGATCCATGGATGAGAACTGTGTTGTGTGTTTCCCTTCAGAAATGGAGTTAAATCCCAGGCTCTGTGTCTTCCTACAAGTAAGACTTAGTTTCAGGAAAGGGCAGTCACTTTTCAGCTCGAACGAACTACATCGTTCACGAAGCTAACAAGTTTCCCATCTTAACTGACAAGCATTGGTTAAGAGGACCAGTGCTTTTTATCAGTTTCAGAAGCAGAGTTGGACTAGATATGGTCTGTATGTGTAGGAAACACCGTTGTTTTTTCTCAGCACACTCACGTTTCCTGCTGTATTTGAGACTCTAGAAAGCAAGAGCGTGCTCCTTGCTCTAAAGCAGAGTATGATCAATGGATGAGAACTCTGCTGTGTGTTTCCCTTCACAAATGGACTTAAATCCCAGGCTCTGTGTCTTCCTTCAAGCGCACTTCGTTTCAGGTAAGGACAGTCACTTTTCAGCTCAAATGAACTACATTGTTCACGAAGCTAACAAGTTTCCCATCTTAACTGCCAAGCATTGGATGTTAGAGGACCAGTGCTTTGTATCAGTTTCATTAGCAGAGTTGGACTAGATAGGGTCCGTATGTGTAGGAAACACCGTTCTTTTGTTCTGAGCTCACACAAGTTTCCTGCTGTATTAGAGAATTCAGAAGCAAGAGCGTGCTTCTTGCTCTAAAGCAGAGTGTGATCCATGGATGAGAACTATGCTGAGTGTTTCACTTCAGAAATGGAGGTAAATCCCAGGCTCTGAGTCTTCCTCCAAGCACTACTTCGTTTCAGTTAAGGGCAGTCACTTTTCAGCTCAATCGAACTACATCTTTCATGAAGCTCACAAGTTTCTCATCTTAAATGACAAGCATTGGATGTTAGAGGACGTTTGCTTTGTATCAATTTCAAGCAGAATTGAACTAGATATTGTCCGTATGTATAGGAAACAAGGTTCTTTTCTTCTGAGGATACTCAAGTTTCCTGCTGTATTAGAGACTCTAGAAAGCAAGAGCGTGCTTCTTGCTCTAAAGAAGAGTGTGATCCATGGATGAGAACTGTGTTGTGTGTTTCCCTTCAGAAATGGAGTTAAATCCCAGGCTCTGTGTCTTCCTACAAGCAAGACTTAGTTTCAGGAAAGGGCAGTCACTTTTCAGCTCGAACGAACTACATCGTTCACGAAGCTAACAAGTTTCCCATCTTAACTGACAAGCATTGGATGTTAGAGGACCAGTGCTCCGTATCAATTTCATTAGCAGAGTTGGACTACATAGGGTCCGTATGTGAAGGAAACAACGTTCTTTTGTTCTAAGCTCACTCATGTTTCCTGCATTATTAGAGAATTCAGAAGCAAGAGCGTGCTTCTTGCTCTAAAGCAGAGTGTGATCCATGGATGAGAACTATGCTGAGTGTTTCACTTCAGAAATTGAGGTAAATCCCAGGCTCTGAGTCTTCCTCCAAGCACTACTTCGTTTCAGGTAACGGCAGTCACTTTTCAGCTCAAACGAACTACATCGTTCATGAAGCTCACAAGTTTATTATCTTTAATGAGAAGCATTGGATGTTAGAGGACCTGTGCTTTGTATCAATTTCAGAAGCTGTGTTGGACTAGATATGGTCCGTTTGTGTAGCAAACACTGTTCATTTGTTCTCAGCACACTCACTTTTCATGCTGTCTTAGAGACTCTAGAAATCTAGAGCGTGCTTCTTGCTCTAAAGCAGAGTGTGATCAATGGATGAGAACTCTGCTGTGTGTTTCACTTCAGAAATGGAGTTAAATCCCAGGCTCTGTGTCTTCCTAAAAGGAAGACTTCGATTGAAGTAAGGGCAGTAACTTTTCAGCTCAAATGAACTACATCGTTCACGAAGCTAACAAGTTTCCCATCTTAACTGCCAAGCATTGGATGTTAGAGGACCTGTGCTTTGTACAATTTCAGAAGCTGAGCTGGACAAGATATGGTCCGTTTGTGTAGCAAACACCGTTCTTTTGTTCTCAGCACACTCACGTTTCATGCTGTCTTATAGATTCTGGAAAGCAATAGCGTGCTTCTTGCTCTAAAGCAGAGTGTGATCCATTGATGAGAACTCTGCTGTGTGTTTCCCTTCAGAAATGGAGTTAAATCCCAGGCTCTGTGTCTTCCTACAAGCAATACTTCATTTCAGGAAAGGGCAGTCACTTTTCAGCTCAAACGAACTACATCGTTCACGAAGCTCACACGTTTCTCATCTTTCCTGAGAAGCATTGGATGTAAGAGAACCTTTGCTTTGTATCAATTTCAAGCAGAATTGAACTAGATATGGTCCATATGTAGAGGAAACAAGGTTCATTTCTTCTGAGGACACTCAATTTTCCTGCTGTATTAGAGACTCTAGAAAGCAAGAGCGTGCTTCTTGCTCTAAAGCAGAGTGTGATCCACGGATGAGAACTGTTTTGTGTGTTTCCCTTCATAAATGGAGTTAAATCCCAGGCTCTGTGTCTTTCTACAAGCAAGACTTAGTTTCAGGAAAGGGCAGTCACTTTTCAGCTCGAACGAACTACATCATTCACGAAGCTAACAAGTTTCCCATCTTAACTGACAAGCATTGGTTAAGAGGACCAGTGCTTTTTATCAGTTTCAGAAGCAGAGTTGGACTAGATATGGTCTGTATGTGTAGGGAACACCGTTGTTTTTTCTCAGCACACTCACATTTCCTGCTGTATTTGAGACTCTAGAAAGCAAGAGCGTGCTCCTTGCTCTAAAGCAGAGTGTGATCAATGGATGAGAACTCTGCTGTGTGTTTCCCTTCACAAATGGACTTAAATCCCTGGCTCTGTGTCTTCCTTCAAGCGAACTTCGTTTCAGGTAAGGACAGTCACTTTTCAGCTCAAATGAACTAAATTGTTCACGAAGCTAACAAGTTTCCAATCTTAACTGCCAAGCATTGGATGTTAGAGTACCAGTGCTTTGTATCAGTTTCATTAGCAGAGTTGGACTAGATAGGGTCCGTATGTGTAGGAAACACCGTTCTTTTGTTCTGAGCTCACTCAAGTTTCCTGCTGTATTAGAGAATTTAGAAGCAAGAGCGTGCTTCTTGCTCTAAAGCAGAGTGTGATCCATGGATGAGAACTATGCTGAGTGTTTCACTTCAGAAATGGAGGTAAATCCCAGGATCTGAGTCTTCCTCCAAGCACTACTTCGTTTCAGGTAACGGCAGTCACTTTTCAGCTCAAACGAACTACATCGTTCATGAAGCTCACAAGTTTCTCATCTTAAATGACAAGCATTGGATGTTAGAGGACCTTTGCTTTGTATCAATTTCAAGCAGAATTGAACTAGATATTGTCCGTATGTATAGGAAACAAGGTTCTTTTCTTCTGAGGATACTCAAGTTTCCTGCTGTATTAGAGACTCTAGAAAGCAAGAGCGTGCTTCTTGCTCTAAAGCAGACTGTGATCCATTGATGAGAACTGTGTTGTGTGTTTCCCTTCAGAAATGTAGTTAAATCCCAGGCTCTGTGTCTTCCTACAAGCAAGACTTAGTTTCAGGAAAGGGCAGTCACCTTTCAGCTCGAACGAACTACATCGTTCACGAAGCTAACAAGTTTCCCATCTTAACTGACAAGCATTGGATGTTAGAGGACCAGTGCTCCGTATCAGTTTCATTAGCAGAGTTGGACTACATAGGGTCCGTATGTGTAGGAAACACCGTTCTTTTGTTCTGAGCTCACTCAAGTTTCCTGCTGTATTAGAGAATTCAGAAGCAAGAGCGTGCTTCTTGCTCTAAAGCAGAGTGAGATCCATAGATGAGAACAATGCTGAGTGTTTCACCTCAGGAATGGAGGTAAATCCCAGGCTCTGAGTCTTCCTCCAAGCACTACTTCGTTTCAGGTAAGGGCAGTCACTTTTCAGCTCAAACGAACTACATCGTTCATGAAGCTCACAAGTTTCTCATCTTAAATGACAAGCATTGGATGTTAGAGGACGTTTGCTTTGTATCAATTTCAAGCATAATTGAACTAGATATCGTCTGTATGTAAAGGAAACAAGGTTCTTTTCTTCTGAGGATACTCAAGTTTCCTGCTGTATTAGAGACTCTAGAAAGCAAGAGCGTGCTTCTTGCTCTAAAGCAGAGTGTGATCCACGGATGAGAACTGTTTTGTGTGTTTCCCTTCAGAAATGGAGTTAATCCCAGGCTCTGTGTCTTCCGACAAGCAAGACTTAGTTTCAGGAAAGGGCAGTCACTTTTCAGCTCGAACGAACTACAGCATTCACGAAGCTAACAAGTTTCCCATCTTAACTGACAAGCATTGGTTAAGAGGACCAGTGCTTTTTATCATTTTCAGAAGCAGAGTTGGAATAGATATGGTCTGTATGTGTAGGAAACCACTTTCTTTTTTCTCAGCACACTCACGTTTCCTGCTGTACTAGAGACTCTAGAAAGCAAGAGCGTGCTTCTTGCTCTAAAGCAGAGTGTGATCCATTGATGAGAACTCTGCTGTGTGTTTCCCTTCAGAAATGGAGTTAAATCCCAGGCTCTGTGTCTTCCTACAAGCAATACTTCATTTCAGGTAAGGGCAGTCAATTTACAGCTCAAACGAACTACATCGTTCACGAAGCTCACACATTTCTCATCTTTCCTGAGAAGCTTTGGATGTTAGAGAACCTTTGCTTTGTATCAATTTCAAGCAGAATTGAACTAGATATGGTCTGTATGTGTAGGAAACAAGGTTCTTTTCTTCTGAGGACACTCAATTTTCCTGCTGTATTAGAGACTCTAGAAAGCAAGAGCGTGCTTCTTGCTCTAAAGCAGAGTGTGATCCACGGATGAGAACTGTGTTGTGTGTTTCCCTTCAGAAATGGCGTTAAATCCCAGGCTCTGTGTCTTCCTACAAGCAAGACTTAGTTTCAGGAAAGGGCAGTCACTTTTCAGCTCGAACGAACTACATCGTTCACGAAGCTAACAAGTTTCCCATCTTAACTGACAAGCATTGGTTAAGAGGACCAGTGCTTTTTATCAGTTTCAGAAGCAGAGTTGGACTAGATATGGTCTGTATGTGTAGGAAACACCGTTCTTTTTTCTCAGCACACTCACATTTCCTGCTGTACTAGAGACTCCAGAAAGCAAGAGCGTGCTTCTTGCTCTAAAGCAGAGTGTGATCAATGGATGAGAACTCTGCTGTGTGTTTCCCTTCAGAAATGGACTTAAATCCCAGGCTCTGTGCCTTCCTACAAGCAAGACTTAGTTTCAGGAAAGGGCAGTCACTTTTCAGCTCAAACGAACTACATCGTACACGAAACTAACAAGTTTCCCATCTTAACTGACAAGCATTGGTTAAGAGGACCAGTGCTTTTTATCAGTTTCAGAAGCAGAGTTGGACTAGATATGGTCTGTATATGTAGGAAACACCGTTCTTTCATCTCAGCACACTCACGTTTCCTGTTGTATTTGAGACTCTAGAAAGCAAGAGCGTGCTCCTTGCTCTAAAGCAGAGTGTGATCAATGGATGAGAACTCTGCTGTGTGTTTCCCTTCACAAATGGACTTAAATCCCAGGCTCTGTGTCTTCCTTCAAGCGAACTTCGTTTCAGGTAAGGACAGTCACTTTTCAGCTCAAATGAACTACATTGTTCACGAAGCTAACAAGTTTCCAATCTTAACTGCCAAGCATTGGATGTTAGAGTACCAGTGCTTTGTATCAGTTTCATTAGCAGAGTTGGACTAGATAGGGTCCGTATGTGTAGGAAACACCGTTCTTTTGTTCTGAGCTCACTCAAGTTTCCTGCTGTATTAGAGAATTCAGAAGCAAGAGCGTGCTTCTTGCTCTAAAGCAGAGTGTGATCCATGGATGAGAACTATGCTGAGTGTTTCACTTCAGAAATGGAGGTAAATCCCAGGATCTGAGTCTTCCTCCAAGCACTACTTCGTTTCAGGTAAGGGCAGTCACTTTTCAGCTCAAACGAACTACATCGTTCATGAAGCTCACAAGTTTCTCATCTTAAATGACAAGCATTGGATGTTAGAGGACCTTTGCTTTGTATCAATTTCAAGCAGAATTGAACTAGATATTGTCCGTATGTATAGGAAACAAGGTTCTTTTCTTCTGAGGATACTCAAGTTTCCTGCTGTATTAGAGACTCTAGAAAGCAAGAGCGTGCTTCTTGCTCTAAAGCAGACTGTGATCCATTGATGAGAACTGTGTTGTGTGTTTCCCTTCAGAAATGTAGTTAAATGCCAGGCTCTGTGTCTTCCTACAAGCAAGACTTAGTTTCAGGAAAGGGCAGTCACTTTTCAGCTCGAACGAACTACATCGTTCACGAAGCTAACAAGTTTCCCATCTTAACTGACAAGCATTGGATGTTAGAGGACCAGTGCTCCGTATCAGTTTCATTAGCAGAGTTGGACTACATAGGGTCCGTATGTGTAGGAAACACCGCTCTTTTGTTCTGAGCTCACTCAAGTTTCCTGCTGTATTAGAGAATTCAGAAGCAAGAGCGTGCTTCTTGCTCTAAAGCAGAGTGAGATCCATAGATGAGAACAATGCTGAGTGTTTCACCTCAGAAATGGAGGTAAATCCCAGGCTCTGAGTCTTCCTCCAAGCACTACTTCGTTTCAGGTAAGGGCAGTCACTTTTCAGCTCAAACGAACTACATCGTTCATGAAGCTCACAAGTTTCTCATCTTAAATGACAAGCATTGGATGTTAGAGGACGTTTGCTTTGTATCAATTTCAAGCAGAATTGAACTAGATATCGTCCGTATGTAAAGGAAACAAGGTTCTTTTCTTCTGAGGATACTCAAGTTTCCTGCTGTATTAGAGACTCTAGAAAGCAAGAGCGTGCTTCTTGCTCTAAAGCAGAGTGTGATCCACGGATGAGAACTGTTTTGTGTGTTTCCCTTCAGAAATGGAGTTAATCCCAGGCTCTGTGTCTTCCGACAAGCAAGACTTAGTTTCAGGAAAGGGCAGTCACTTTTCAGCTCGAACGAACTACAGCATTCACGAAGCTAACAAGTTTCCCATCTTAACTGACAAGCATTGGTTAAGAGGACCAGTGCTTTTTATCATTTTCAGAAGCAGAGTTGGAATAGATATGGTCTGTATGTGTAGGAAACCACTTTCTTTTTTCTCAGCACACTCACGTTTCCTGCTGTACTAGAGACTCTAGAAAGCAAGAGCGTGCTTCTTGCTCTAAAGCAGAGTGTGATCCATTGATGAGAACTCTGCTGTGTGTTTCCCTTCAGAAATGGAGTTAAATCCCAGGCTCTGTGTCTTCCTACAAGCAATACTTCATTTCAGGTAAGGGCAGTCAATTTACAGCTCAAACGAACTACATCGTTCACGAAGCTCACACATTTCTCATCTTTCCTGAGAAGCTTTGGATGTTAGAGAACCTTTGCTTTGTATCAATTTCAAGCAGAATTGAACTAGATATGGTCTGTGTGTGTAGGAAACAAGGTTCTTTTCTTCTGAGGACACTCAATTTTCCTGCTGTATTAGAGACTCTAGAAAGCAAGAGCGTGCTTCTTGCTCTAAAGCATAGTGTGATCCACGGATGAGAACTGTGTTGTGTGTTTCACTTCAGAAATGGAGGTAAATCCCAGGCTCTGTGTCTTCCTACAAGCAAGACTTAGTTTCAGGAAAGGGCAGTCACTTTTCAGCTCGAACGAACTACATCGTTCACGAAGCTAACAAGGTTCCCATCTTAACTGCCAAGCATTGGATGTTAGAGGACCAGTGATTTGTATCAGTTTCATTAGCAGAGTTGGACTAGATATGGTCCGTATGTGTAGGAAACACCGTTCTTTTGTTCTGAGCTCACTCAAGTTTCCTGCTGTATTAGAGAATTCAGAAGCAAGAGCGTGCTTCTTGCTCTAAAGCAGAGTGTGATCCATGGATGAGAACTATGCTGAGTGTTTCACTTCAGAAATGGAGGTAAATCCCAGGCTCTGAGTCTTACTCCAAGCACTACTTCGTTTCAGGTAAGGGCAGTCACTTTTCAGCTCAAACGAACTACATCGTTCACAAAGCTTACACGTTTCTCATCTTACATGACAAGCATTGGATGTTAGAGGACCTGTGCTTTGTACAATTTCAGAAGCTGAGCTGGACAAGATATGGTCCGTTTGTGTAGCAAACACCATTCTTTTGTTCTCAGCACACTCACGTTTCATGCTGTCTTATAGACTCTGGAAAGCAATAGCGTGCTTCTTGCTCTAAAGCAGAGTGTGATCCATTGATGAGAACTCTGCTGTGTGTTTCCCTTCAGAATTGGAGTTAAATCCCAGGCTCTGTGTCTTCCTACAAGCAATACTTCATTTCAGGTAAGGTCAGTCACTTTTCAGCTCAAACGAACTACATCGTTCACAAAGCTCACACGTTTCTCATCTTTACTAAGAAGCATTGGATGTTAGAGGACCTTTGCATTTTATCAATTTCAAGCAGAATTGAACTAGATATTGTCCGTATGTATAGGAAACAAGGTTCTTTTCTTCTGAGGATACTCAAGTTTCCTGCTGTATTAGAGACTCTAGAAAGCAAGAGCGTGCTTCTTGCTCTAAAGCAGAGTGTGATCCACGGATGAGAACTGTTTTGTGTGTTTCCCTTCAGAAATGGAGTTAATCCCAGGCTCTGTGTCTTCCGACAAGCAAGACTTAGTTTCAGGAAAGGGCAGTCACTTTTCAGCTCGAACGAACTACATTATTCACGAAGCTAACAAGTTTCCCATCTTAACTGACAAGCATTGGATGTTAGAGGACCAGTGCTCCGTATCAGTTTCATTAGCAGAGTTGGACTACATAGGGTCCGTATGTGTAGGAAACACCGTTCTTTTGTTCTGAGCTCACTCAAGTTTCCTGCTGTATTAGAGAATTCAGAAGCAAGAGCGTGCTTCTTGCTCTAAAGCAGAGTGAGATCCATAGATGAGAACAATGCTGAGTGTTTCACCTCAGAAATGGAGGTAAATCCCAGGCTCTGAGTCTTCCTCCAAGCACTACTTCGTTTCAGGTAAGGGCAGTCACTTTTCAGCTCAAACGAACTACATCGTTCATGAAGCTCACAAGTTTCTCATCTTAAATGACAAGCATTGGATGTTAGAGGACGTTTGCTTTGTAGCAATTTCAAGCAGAATTGAACTAGATATCGTCCGTATGTAAAGGAAACAAGGTTCTTTTCTTCTGAGGATACTCAAGTTTCCTGCTGTATTAGAGACTCTAGAAAGCAAGAGCGTGCTTCTTGCTCTAAAGCAGAGTGTGATCCACGGATGAGAACTGTTTTGTGTGTTTCCCTTCAGAAATGGAGTTTATCCCAGGCTCTGTGTCTTCCGACAAGCAAGACTTAGTTTCAGGAAAGGGCAGTCACTTTTCAGCTCGAACGAACTACAGCATTCACGAAGCTAACAAGTTTCCCATCTTAACTGACAAGCATTGGTTAAGAGGACCAGTGCTTTTTATCATTTTCAGAAGCAGAGTTGGAATAGATATGGTCTGTATGTGTAGGAAACCACTTTCTTTTTTCTCAGCACACTCACGTTTCCTGCTGTACTAGAGACTCTAGAAAGCAAGAGCGTGCTTCTTGCTCTAAAGCAGAGTGTGATCCATTGATGAGAACTCTGCTGTGTGTTTCCCTTCAGAAATGGAGTTAAATCCCAGGCTCTGTGTCTTCCTACAAGCAATACTTCATTTCAGGTAAGGGCAGTCAATTTACAGCTCAAACGAACTACATCGTTCACGAAGCTCACACATTTCTCATCTTTCCTGAGAAGCTTTGGATGTTAGAGAACCTTTGCTTTGTATCAATTTCAAGCAGAATTGAACTAGATATGGTCTGTATGTGTAGGAAACAAGGTTCTTTTCTTCTGAGGACACTCAATTTTCCTGCTGTATTAGAGACTCTAGAAAGCAAGAGCGTGCTTCTTGCTCTAAAGCAGAGTGTGATCCACGGATGAGAACTGTGTTGTGTGTTTCACTTCAGAAATGGAGGTAAATCCCAGGCTCTGTGTCTTCCTACAAGCAAGACTTAGTTTCAGGAAAGGGCAGTCACTTTTCAGCTCGAACGAACTACATCGTTCACGAAGCTAACAAGGTTCCCATCTTAACTGCCAAGCATTGGATGTTAGAGGACCAGTGATTTGTATCAGTTTCATTAGCAGAGTTGGACTAGATATGGTCCATATGTGTAGGAAACACCGTTCTTTTGTTCTGAGCTCACTCAAGTTTCCTGCTGTATTAGAGAATTCAGAAGCAAGAGCGTGCTTCTTGCTCTAAAGCAGAGTGTGATCCATGGATGAGAACTATGCTGAGTGTTTCACTTCAGAAATGGAGGTAAATCCCAGGCTCTGAGTCTTACTCCAAGCACTACTTCGTTTCAGGTAAGGGCAGTCACTTTTCAGCTCAAACGAACTACATCGTTCACAAAGCTTACACGTTTCTCATCTTACATGACAAGCATTGGATGTTAGAGGACCTGTGCTTTGTACAATTTCAGAAGCTGAGCTGGACAAGATATGGTCCGTTTGTGTAGCAAACACCATTCTTTTGTTCTCAGCACACTCACGTTTCATGCTGTCTTATAGACTCTGGAAAGCAATAGCGTGCTTCTTGCTCTAAAGCAGAGTGTGATCCATTGATGAGAACTCTGCTGTGTGTTTCCCTTCAGAATTGGAGTTAAATCCCAGGCTCTGTGTCTTCCTACAAGCAATACTTCATTTCAGGTAAGGTCAGTCACTTTTCAGCTCAAACGAACTACATCGTTCACAAAGCTCACACGTTTCTCATCTTTACTAAGAAGCATTGGATGTTAGAGGACCTTTGCTTTTTATCAATTTCAAGCAGAATTGAACTAGATATTGTCCGTATGTATAGGAAACAAGGTTCTTTTCTTCTGAGGATACTCAAGTTTCCTGCTGTATTAGAGACTCTAGAAAGCAAGAGCATGCTTCTTGCTCTAAAGCAGAGTGTGATCCATTGATGAGAACTGTGTTGTGTGTTTCCCTTAGAAATGTAGTTAAATCCCAGGCTCTGTGTCTTCCTACAAGCAAGACTTAGTTTCAGGAAAGGGCAGTCACTTTTCAGCTCGAACGAACTACATCGTTCACGAAGCTAACAAGTTTCCGATCTTAACTGACAAGCATTGGTTAAGAGGAAAAGTGCTTTTTATCAGTTTCAGAAGCAGAGTTGGACTAGATATGGTCCGTATGTGTAGGAAACACCGTTCTTTTTTCTCAGCACACTCACATTTCCTGCTGTACTAGAGACTCCAGAAAGCAAGAGCGTGCTTCTTGCTCTAAAGCAGAGTGTGATCAATGGATGAGAACTCTGCTGTGTGTTTCCCTTCAGAAATGGACTTAAATCCCAGGCTCTGTGCCTTCCTACAAGCAAGACTTAGTTTCAGGAAAGGGCAGTCACTTTTCAGCTCAAACGAACTACATCGTACACGAAGCTAACAAGTTTCCCATCTTAACTGACAAGCATTGGTTAAGAGGACCAGTGCTTTTTATCAGTTTCAGAAGCAGAGTTGGACTAGATATGGTCTGTATATGTAGGAAACACCGTTCTTTCATCTCAGCACACTCACGTTTCCTGTTGTATTTGAGACTCTAGAAAGCAAGAGCGTGCTCCTTGCTCTAAAGCAGAGTGTGATCAATGGATGAGAACTCTGCTGTGTGTTTCCCTTCACAAATGGACTTAAATCCCAGGCTCTGTGTCTTCCTTCAAGCGAACTTCGTTTCAGGTAAGGACAGTCACTTTTCAGCTCAAATGAACTACATTGTTCACGAAGCTAACAAGTTTCCAATCTTAACTGCCAAGCATTGGATGTTAGAGTACCAGTGCTTTGTATCAGTTTCATTAGCAGAGTTGGACTAGATAGGGTCCGTATGTGTAGGAAACACCGTTCTTTTGTTCTGAGCTCACTCAAGTTTCCTGCTGTATTAGAGAATTCAGAAGCAAGAGCGTGCTTCTTGCTCTAAAGCGGAGTGTGATCCATGGATGAGAACTATGCTGAGTGTTTCACTTCAGAAATGGAGGTAAATCCCAGGATCTGAGTCTTCCTCCAAGCACTACTTCGTTTCAGGTAAGGGCAGTCACTTTTCAGCTCAAACGAACTACATCGTTCATGAAGCTCACAAGTTTCTCATCTTAAATGACAAGCATTGGATGTTAGAGGACCTTTGCTTTGTATCAATTTCAAGCAGAATTGAACTAGATATTGTCCGTATGTATAGGAAACAAGGTTCTTTTCTTCTGAGGATACTCAAGTTTCCTGCTGTATTAGAGACTCTAGAAAGCAAGAGCGTGCTTCTTGCTCTAAAGCAGACTGTGATCCATTGATGAGAACTGTGTTGTGTGTTTCCCTTCAGAAATGTAGTTAAATGCCAGGCTCTGTGTCTTCCTACAAGCAAGACTTAGTTTCAGGAAAGGGCAGTCACTTTTCAGCTCGAACGAACTACATCGTTCACGAAGCTAACAAGTTTCCCATCTTAACTGACAAGCATTGGATGTTAGAGGACCAGTGCTCCGTATCAGTTTCATTAGCAGAGTTGGACTACATAGGGTCCGTATGTGTAGGAAACACCGCTCTTTTGTTCTGAGCTCACTCAAGTTTCCTGCTGTATTAGAGAATTCAGAAGCAAGAGCGTGCTTCTTGCTCTAAAGCAGAGTGAGATCCATAGATGAGAACAATGCTGAGTGTTTCACCTCAGAAATGGAGGTAAATCCCAGGCTCTGAGTCTTCCTCCAAGCACTACTTCGTTTCAGGTAAGGGCAGTCACTTTTCAGCTCAAACGAACTACATCGTTCATGAAGCTCACAAGTTTCTCATCTTAAATGACAAGCATTGGATGTTAGAGGACGTTTGCTTTGTATCAATTTCAAGCAGAATTGAACTAGATATCGTCCGTATGTAAAGGAAACAAGGTTCTTTTCTTCTGAGGATACTCAAGTTTCCTGCTGTATTAGAGACTCTAGAAAGCAAGAGCGTGCTTCTTGCTCTAAAGCAGAGTGTGATCCACGGATGAGAACTGTTTTGTGTGTTTCCCTTCAGAAATGGAGTTAATCCCAGGCTCTGTGTCTTCCGACAAGCAAGACTTAGTTTCAGGAAAGGGCAGTCACTTTTCAGCTCGAACGAACTACAGCATTCACGAAGCTAACAAGTTTCCCATCTTAACTGACAAGCATTGGTTAAGAGGACCAGTGCTTTTTATCATTTTCAGAAGCAGAGTTGGAATAGATATGGTCTGTATGTGTAGGAAACCACTTTCTTTTTTCTCAGCACACTCACGTTTCCTGCTGTACTAGAGACTCTAGAAAGCAAGAGCGTGCTTCTTGCTCTAAAGCAGAGTGTGATCCATTGATGAGAACTCTGCTATGTGTTTCCCTTCAGAAATGGAGTTAAATCCCAGGCTCTGTGTCTTCCTACAAGCAATACTTCATTTCAGGTAAGGGCAGTCAATTTACAGCTCAAACGAACTACATCGTTCACGAAGCTCACACATTTCTCATCTTTCCTGAGAAGCTTTGGATGTTAGAGAACCTTTGCTTTGTATCAATTTCAAGCAGAATTGAACTAGATATGGTCTGTATGTGTAGGAAACAAGGTTCTTTTCTTCTGAGGACACTCAATTTTCCTGCTGTATTAGAGACTCTAGAAAGCAAGAGCGTGCTTCTTGCTCTAAAGCATAGTGTGATCCACGGATGAGAACTGTGTTGTGTGTTTCACTTCAGAAATGGAGGTAAATCCCAGGCTCTGTGTCTTCCTACAAGCAAGACTTAGTTTCAGGAAAGGGCAGTCACTTTTCAGCTCGAACGAACTACATCGTTCACGAAGCTAACAAGGTTCCCATCTTAACTGCCAAGCATTGGATGTTAGAGGACCAGTGATTTGTATCAGTTTCATTAGCAGAGTTGGACTAGATATGGTCCGTATGTGTAGGAAACACCGTTCTTTTGTTCTGAGCTCACTCAAGTTTCCTGCTGTATTAGAGAATTCAGAAGCAAGAGCGTGCTTCTTGCTCTAAAGCAGAGTGTGATCCATGGATGAGAACTATGCTGAGTGTTTCACTTCAGAAATGGAGGTAAATCCCAGGCTCTGAGTCTTACTCCAAGCACTACTTCGTTTCAGGTAAGGGCAGTCACTTTTCAGCTCAAACGAACTACATCGTTCACAAAGCTTACACGTTTCTCATCTTACATGACAAGCATTGGATGTTAGAGGACCTGTGCTTTGTACAATTTCAGAAGCTGAGCTGGACAAGATATGGTCCGTTTGTGTAGCAAACACCATTCTTTTGTTCTCAGCACACTCACGTTTCATGCTGTCTTATAGACTCTGGAAAGCAATAGCGTGCTTCTTGCTCTAAAGCAGAGTGTGATCCATTGATGAGAACTCTGCTGTGTGTTTCCCTTCAGAATTGGAGTTAAATCCCAGGCTCTGTGTCTTCCTACAAGCAATACTTCATTTCAGGTAAGGTCAGTCACTTTTCAGCTCAAACGAACTACATCGTTCACAAAGCTCACACGTTTCTCATCTTTACTAAGAAGCATTGGATGTTAGAGGACCTTTGCATTTTATCAATTTCAAGCAGAATTGAACTAGATATTGTCCGTATGTATAGGAAACAAGGTTCTTTTCTTCTGAGGATACTCAAGTTTCCTGCTGTATTAGAGACTCTAGAAAGCAAGAGCGTGCTTCTTGCTCTAAAGCAGAGTGTGATCCACGGATGAGAACTGTTTTGTGTGTTTCCCTTCAGAAATGGAGTTAATCCCAGGCTCTGTGTCTTCCGACAAGCAAGACTTAGTTTCAGGAAAGGGCAGTCACTTTTCAGCGCGAACGAACTACATTATTCACGAAGCTAACAAGTTTCCCATCTTAACTGACAAGCATTGGATGTTAGAGGACCAGTGCTCCGTATCAGTTTCATTAGCAGAGTTGGACTACATAGGGTCCGTATGTGTAGGAAACACCGTTCTTTTGTTCTGAGCTCACTCAAGTTTCCTGCTGTATTAGAGAATTCAGAAGCAAGAGCGTGCTTCTTGCTCTAAAGCAGAGTGAGATCCATAGATGAGAACAATGCTGAGTGTTTCACCTCAGAAATGGAGGTAAATCCCAGGCTCTGAGTCTTCCTCCAAGCATTACTTCGTTTCAGGTAAGGGCAGTCACTTTTCAGCTCAAACGAACTACATCGTTCATGAAGCTCACAAGTTTCTCATCTTAAATGACAAGCATTGGATGTTAGAGGACGTTTGCTTTGTAGCAATTTCAAGCAGAATTGAACTAGATATCGTCCGTATGTAAAGGAAACAAGGTTCTTTTCTTCTGAGGATACTCAAGTTTCCTGCTGTATTAGAGACTCTAGAAAGCAAGAGCGTGCTTCTTGCTCTAAAGCAGAGTGTGATCCACGGATGAGAACTGTTTTGTGTGTTTCCCTTCAGAAATGGAGTTTATCCCAGGCTCTGTGTCTTCCTACAAGCAAGACTTAGTTTCAGGAAAGGGCAGTCACTTTTCAGCTCGAATGAACTACATCGTTCACGAAGCTAACAAGGTTCCCATCTTAACTGACATGCATTGGATGTTAGAGGACCAGTGATTTGTATCAGTTTCATTAGCAGAGTTGGACTAGATATGGTCTGTATGTGTAGGAAACACCGTTGTTTTTTCTCAGCACACTCACGTTTCCTGCTGTATTTGAGACTCTAGAAAGCAAGAGCGTGCTCCTTGCTCTAAAGCAGAGTGTGATCAATTGAAGAGAACTCTGCTGTGTGTTTCCCTTCACAAATGGACTTAAATCACAGGCTCTGAGTCTTCCTTCAAGCGAACTTCGTTTCAGGTAAGGACAGTCACTTTTCAGCTCAAATGAACTACATTGTTCACGAAGCTAACAAGTTTCCCATCTTAACTCCCAAGCATTGGATGTTAGAGGACCAGTGATTTGTATCAGTTTCATTAGCAGAGTTGGACTAGATATGGTCCGTATGTGTAGGAAACACCGTTCTTTTGTTCTGAGCTCACTCAAGTTTCCTGCTGTATTAGAGAATTCAGAAGCAAGAGCGTGCTTCTTGCTCTAAAGCAGAGTGTGATCCATGGATGAGAACTATGCTGAGTGTTTCACTTCAGAAATGGAGGTAAATCCCAGGCTCTGAGTCTTACTCCAAGCACTACTTCGTTTCAGGTAAGGGCAGTCACTTTTCAGCTCAAACGAACTACATAGTTCACAAAGCTTACACGTTTCTCATCTTACATGACAAGCATTGGATGTTAGAGGACCTGTGCTTTGTACAATTTCAGAAGCTGAGCTGGACAAGATATGGTCCGTTTGTGTAGCAAACACCATTCTTTTGTTCTCAGCACACTCACGTTTCATGCTGTCTTATAGACTCTGGAAAGCAATAGCGTGCTTCTTGCTCTAAAGCAGAGTGTGATCCATTGATGAGAACTCTGCTGTGTGTTTCCCTTCAGAAATGGAGTTAAATCCCAGGCTCTGTGTCTTCCTACAAGCAATACTTCATTTCAGGTAAGGTCAGTCACTTTTCAGCTCAAACGAACTACATCGTTCACAAAGCTCACACGTTTCTCATCTTTACTAAGAAGCATTGGATGTTAGAGGACCTTTGCTTTTTATCAATTTCAAGCAGAATTGAACTAGATATTGTCCGTATGTATAGGAAACAAGGTTCTTTTCTTCTGAGGATACTCAAGTTTCCTGCTGTATTAGAGACTCTAGAAAGCAAGAGCATGTTTCTTGCTCTAAAGCAGAGTGTGATCCATTGATGAGAACTGTGTTGTGTGTTTCCCTTCAGAAATGGAGTTAAATCCCAGGCTCTGTGTCTTCCTACAAGCAAGACTTAGTTTCAGGAAAGGGCAGTCACTTTTCAGCTCGAACGAACTACATCGTTCACGAAGCTAACAAGTTTCCGATCTTAACTGACAAGCATTGGTTAAGAGGAAAAGTGCTTTTTATCAGTTTCAGAAGCAGAGTTGGACTAGATAAGGTCCGTATGTGTAGGAAACACCGTTCTTTTTTCTCAGCACACTCACATTTCCTGCTGTACTAGAGACTCCAGAAAGCAAGAGCGTGCTTCTTGCTCTAAAGCAGAGTGTGATCAATGGATGAGAACTCTGCTGTGTGTTTCCCTTCAGAAATGGACTTAAATCCCAGGCTCTGTGCCTTCCTACAAGCAAGACTTAGTTTCAGGAAAGGGCAGTCACTTTTCAGCTCAAACGAACTACATCGTACACGAAGCTAACAAGTTTCCCATCTTAACTGACAAGCATTGGTTAAGAGGACCAGTGCTTTTTTCAGTTTCAGAAGCAGAGTTGGACTAGATATGGTCTGTATATGTAGGAAACACCGTTCTTTCATCTCAGCACACTCACGTTTCCTGTTGTATTTGAGACTCTAGAAAGCAAGAGCGTGCTCATTGCTCTAAAGCAGAGTGTGATCAATGGATGAGAACTCTGCTTTTTGTTTCCCTTCAGAAATGGACTTAAAACCAAGGCTCTGTGTCTTCCTTCAAGCGAACTTCGTTTCAGGTAAGGACAGTCACTTTTCAGCTCAAAAGAACTACATCGTTCACGAAGATAACAAGTTTCCCATCTTAACTGCCAAGCATTGGATGTTAGAGGACCAGTGCTTTGTATCAGTTTCATTAGCAGAGTTGGACTAGATAGGGTCCGTTTGTGCAGCAAACACCGTTCTTTTGTTCTCAGCACACTCACGTTTCATGCTGTCTTATAGACTCTGGAAAGCAATAGCGTGCTTCTTGCTCTAAAGCAGAGTGTGATCAATGGATGAGAACTGTGTTGTGTATTTCCCTTCAGAAATGGACTTAAATCCCAGGCTCTGTGTCTTCCTACACGCAAGAATTAGTTTCAGGAAAGGGCAGTCACTTTTCAGCTAGAACGAACTACATCGTTCACGAAGCTAACAAGTTTCCCATCTTAACTGACAAGCATTGGATGTTAGAGGACCAGTGCTCCGTATCAGTTTCATTAGCAGAGTTGGACTACATAGGGTCCGTATGTGTAGGAAACACCGCTCTTTTGTTCTGAGCTCACTCAAGTTTCCTGCTGTATTAGAGAATTCAGAAGCAAGAGCGTGCTTCTTGCTCTAAAGCAGAGTGAGATCCATAGATGAGAACAATGCTGAGTGTTTCACCTCAGAAATGGAGGTAAATCCCAGGCTCTGAGTCTTCCTCCAAGCACTACTTCGTTTCAGGTAAGGGCAGTCACTTTTCAGCTCAAACGAACTACATCGTTCATGAAGCTCACAAGTTTCTCATCTTAAATGACAAGCATTGGATGTTAGAGGACGTTTGCTTTGTATCAATTTCAAGCAGAATTGAACTAGATATCGTCCGTATGTAAAGGAAACAAGGTTCTTTTCTTCTGAGGATACTCAAGTTTCCTGCTGTATTAGAGACTCTAGAAAGCAAGAGCGTGCTTCTTGCTCTAAAGCAGAGTGTGATCCACGGATGAGAACTGTTTTGTGTGTTTCCCTTCAGAAATGGAGTTAATCCCAGGCTCTGTGTCTTCCGACAAGCAAGACTTAGTTTCAGGAAAGGGCAGTCACTTTTCAGCTCGAACGAACTACAGCATTCACGAAGCTAACAAGTTTCCCATCTTAACTGACAAGCATTGGTTAAGAGGACCAGTGCTTTTTATCATTTTCAGAAGCAGAGTTGGAATAGATATGGTCTGTATGTGTAGGAAACCACTTTCTTTTTTCTCAGCACACTCACGTTTCCTGCTGTACTAGAGACTCTAGAAAGCAAGAGCGTGCTTCTTGCTCTAAAGCAGAGTGTGATCCATTGATGAGAACTCTGCTGTGTGTTTCCCTTCAGAAATGGAGTTAAATCCCAGGCTCTGTGTCTTCCTACAAGCAATACTTCATTTCAGGTAAGGGCAGTCAATTTACAGCTCAAACGAACTACATCGTTCACGAAGCTCACACATTTCTCATCTTTCCTGAGAAGCTTTGGATGTTAGAGAACCTTTGCTTTGTATCAATTTCAAGCAGAATTGAACTAGATATGGTCTGTATGTGTAGGAAACAAGGTTCTTTTCTTCTGAGGACACTCAATTTTCCTGCTGTATTAGAGACTCTAGAAAGCAAGAGCGTGCTTCTTGCTCTAAAGCATAGTGTGATCCACGGATGAGAACTGTGTTGTGTGTTTCACTTCAGAAATGGAGGTAAATCCCAGGCTCTGTGTCTTCCTACAAGCAAGACTTAGTTTCAGGAAAGGGCAGTCACTTTTCAGCTCGAACGAACTACATCGTTCACGAAGCTAACAAGGTTCCCATCTTAACTGCCAAGCATTGGATGTTAGAGGACCAGTGATTTGTATCAGTTTCATTAGCAGAGTTGGACTAGATATGGTCCGTATGTGTAGGAAACACCGTTCTTTTGTTCTGAGCTCACTCAAGTTTCCTGCTGTATTAGAGAATTCAGAAGCAAGAGCGTGCTTCTTGCTCTAAAGCAGAGTGTGATCCATGGATGAGAACTATGCTGAGTGTTTCACTTCAGAAATGGAGGTAAATCCCAGGCTCTGAGTCTTACTCCAAGCACTACTTCGTTTCAGGTAAGGGCAGTCACTTTTCAGCTCAAACGAACTACATCGTTCACAAAGCTTACACGTTTCTCATCTTACATGACAAGCATTGGATGTTAGAGGACCTGTGCTTTGTACAATTTCAGAAGCTGAGCTGGACAAGATATGGTCCGTTTGTGTAGCAAACACCATTCTTTTGTTCTCAGCACACTCACGTTTCATGCTGTCTTATAGACTCTGGAAAGCAATAGCGTGCTTCTTGCTCTAAAGCAGAGTGTGATCCATTGATGAGAACTCTGCTGTGTGTTTCCCTTCAGAATTGGAGTTAAATCCCAGGCTCTGTGTCTTCCTACAAGCAATACTTCATTTCAGGTAAGGTCAGTCACTTTTCAGCTCAAACGAACTACATCGTTCACAAAGCTCACACGTTTCTCATCTTTACTAAGAAGCATTGGATGTTAGAGGACCTTTGCATTTTATCAATTTCAAGCAGAATTGAACTAGATATTGTCCGTATGTATAGGAAACAAGGTTCTTTTCTTCTGAGGATACTCAAGTTTCCTGCTGTATTAGAGACTCTAGAAAGCAAGAGCGTGCTTCTTGCTCTAAAGCAGAGTGTGATCCACGGATGAGAACTGTTTTGTGTGTTTCCCTTCAGAAATGGAGTTAATCCCAGGCTCTGTGTCTTCCGACAAGCAAGACTTAGTTTCAGGAAAGGGCAGTCACTTTTCAGCGCGAACGAACTACAGCATTCACGAAGCTAACAAGTTTCCCATCTTAACTGACAAGCATTGGTTAAGAGGACCAGTGCTTTTTATCATTTTCAGAAGCAGAGTTGGAATAGATATGGTCTGTATGTGTAGGAAACCACTTTCTTTTTTCTCAGCACACTCACGTTTCCTGCTGTACTAGAGACTCTAGAAAGCAAGAGCGTGCTTCTTGCTCTAAAGCAGAGTGTGATCCATTGATGAGAACTCTGCTGTGTGTTTCCCTTCAGAAATGGAGTTAAATCCCAGGCTCTGTGTCTTCCTACAAGCAATACTTCATTTCAGGTAAGGGCAGTCAATTTACAGCTCAAACGAACTACATCGTTCACGAAGCTCACACATTTCTCATCTTTCCTGAGAAGCTTTGGATGTTAGAGAACCTTTGCTTTGTATCAATTTCAAGCAGAATTGAACTAGATATGGTCTGTATGTGTAGGAAACAAGGTTCTTTTCTTCTGAGGTCACTCAATTTTCCTGCTGTATTAGAGACTCTAGAAAGCAAGAGCGTGCTTCTTGCTCTAAAGCAGAGTGTGATCCACGGATGAGAACTGTGTTGTGTGTTTCACTTCAGAAATGGAGGTAAATCCCAGGCTCTGTGTCTTCCTACAAGCAAGACTTAGTTTCAGGAAAGGGCAGTCACTTTTCAGCTCGAATGAACTACATCGTTCACGAAGCTAACAAGGTTCCCATCTTAACTGACATGCATTGGATGTTAGAGGACCAGTGATTTGTATCAGTTTCATTAGCAGAGTTGGACTAGATATGGTCTGTATGTGTAGGAAACACCGTTGTTTTTTCTCAGCACACTCACGTTTCCTGCTGTATTTGAGACTCTAGAAAGCAAGAGCGTGCTCCTTGCTCTAAAGCAGAGTGTGATCAATTGAAGAGAACTCTGCTGTGTGTTTCCCTTCACAAATGGACTTAAATCACAGGCTCTGAGTCTTCCTTCAAGCGAACTTCGTTTCAGGTAAGGACAGTCACTTTTCAGCTCAAATGAACTACATTGTTCACGAAGCTAACAAGTTTCCCATCTTAACTCCCAAGCATTGGATGTTAGAGGACCAGTGATTTGTATCAGTTTCATTAGCAGAGTTGGACTAGATATGGTCCGTATGTGTAGGAAACACCGTTCTTTTGTTCTGAGCTCACTCAAGTTTCCTGCTGTATTAGAGAATTCAGAAGCAAGAGCGTGCTTCTTGCTCTAAAGCAGAGTGTGATCCATGGATGAGAACTATGCTGAGTGTTTCACTTCAGAAATGGAGGTAAATCCCAGGCTCTGAGTCTTACTCCAAGCACTACTTCGTTTCAGGTAAGGGCAGTCACTTTTCAGCTCAAACGAACTACATAGTTCACAAAGCTTACACGTTTCTCATCTTACATGACAAGCATTGGATGTTAGAGGACCTGTGCTTTGTACAATTTCAGAAGCTGAGCTGGACAAGATATGGTCCGTTTGTGTAGCAAACACCATTCTTTTGTTCTCAGCACACTCACGTTTCATGCTGTCTTATAGACTCTGGAAAGCAATAGCGTGCTTCTTGCTCTAAAGCAGAGTGTGATCCATTGATGAGAACTCTGCTGTGTGTTTCCCTTCAGAAATGGAGTTAAATCCCAGGCTCTGTGTCTTCCTACAAGCAATACTTCATTTCAGGTAAGGTCAGTCACTTTTCAGCTCAAACGAACTACATCGTTCACAAAGCTCACACGTTTCTCATCTTTACTAAGAAGCATTGGATGTTAGAGGACCTTTGCTTTTTATCAATTTCAAGCAGAATTGAACTAGATATTGTCCGTATGTATAGGAAACAAGGTTCTTTTCTTCTGAGGATACTCAAGTTTCCTGCTGTATTAGAGACTCTAGAAAGCAAGAGCATGTTTCTTGCTCTAAAGCAGAGTGTGATCCATTGATGAGAACTGTGTTGTGTGTTTCCCTTCAGAAATGGAGTTAAATCCCAGGCTCTGTGTCTTCCTACAAGCAAGACTTAGTTTCAGGAAAGGGCAGTCACTTTTCAGCTCGAACGAACTACATCGTTCACGAAGCTAACAAGTTTCCGATCTTAACTGACAAGCATTGGTTAAGAGGAAAAGTGCTTTTTATCAGTTTCAGAAGCAGAGTTGGACTAGATAAGGTCCGTATGTGTAGGAAACACCGTTCTTTTTTCTCAGCACACTCACATTTCCTGCTGTACTAGAGACTCCAGAAAGCAAGAGCGTGCTTCTTGCTCTAAAGCAGAGTGTGATCAATGGATGAGAACTCTGCTGTGTGTTTCCCTTCAGAAATGGACTTAAATCCCAGGCTCTGTGCCTTCCTACAAGCAAGACTTAGTTTCAGGAAAGGGCAGTCACTTTTCAGCTCAAACGAACTACATCGTACACGAAGCTAACAAGTTTCCCATCTTAACTGACAAGCATTGGTTAAGAGGACCAGTGCTTTTTTCAGTTTCAGAAGCAGAGTTGGACTAGATATGGTCTGTATATGTAGGAAACACCGTTCTTTCATCTCAGCACACTCACGTTTCCTGTTGTATTTGAGACTCTAGAAAGCAAGAGCGTGCTCATTGCTCTAAAGCAGAGTGTGATCAATGGATGAGAACTCTGCTTTTTGTTTCCCTTCAGAAATGGACTTAAAACCAAGGCTCTGTGTCTTCCTTCAAGCGAACTTCGTTTCAGGTAAGGACAGTCACTTTTCAGCTCAAAAGAACTACATCGTTCACGAAGATAACAAGTTTCCCATCTTAACTGCCAAGCATTGGATGTTAGAGGACCAGTGCTTTGTATCAGTTTCATTAGCAGAGTTGGACTAGATAGGGTCCGTTTGTGCAGCAAACACCGTTCTTTTGTTCTCAGCACACTCACGTTTCATGCTGTCTTATAGACTCTGGAAAGCAATAGCGTGCTTCTTGCTCTAAAGCAGAGTGTGATCAATGGATGAGAACTGTGTTGTGTATTTCCCTTCAGAAATGGACTTAAATCCCAGGCTCTGTGTCTTCCTACACGCAAGAATTAGTTTCAGGAAAGGGCAGTCACTTTTCAGCTAGAACGAACTACATCGTTCACGAAGCTAACAAGTTTCCCATCTTAACTGACAAGCATTGGGTAAGAGGACAAGTGCTTTTTTCAGTTTCAGAAGCAGAGTTGGACTAGATATGGTCTGTATGTGTAGGAAACACCGTTCTTTCATCTCAGCACACTCAAGTTTCCTGCTGTATTTGCGACTCTAGAAAGCAAGAGCGTGCTCATTGCTCTAAAGCAGAGTGTGATCAATGGATGAGAACTCTGCTTTGTGTTTCCCTTCAGAAATGGACTTAAAACCAAGGCTCTGTGTCTTCCTTCAAGCGAACTTCGTTTCTGGTAAGGACAGTCACTTTTCAGCTCGAAAGAACTACATCGTTTACGAAGCTAACAAGTTTCCCATCTTAACTGCCAAGCATTGGATGTTAGAGGACCAGTGCTTTGTATCAGTTTCATTAGCAGAGTTGGACTAGATAGGGTCCGTATGTGTAGGAAACACCGTTCTTTTGTTCTGAGCTCACTCAAGTTTCCTGCTGTATTAGAGAATTCAGAAGCAAGAGCGTGCTTCTTGCTCTAAAGCAGAGTGTGATCCATGGATGAGAACAATGCTGAGTGTTTCACTTCAGAAATGGAGGTAAATCCCAGGCTCTGAGTCTTCCTCCAAGCACTACTTCGTTTCAGATAAGGGCAGTCACTTTTCAGCTCAAACGAACTACATCGTTCACGAAGCTCACACGTTTCTCATCTTTCCTGAGAAGCATTGGATATTAGAGAACCTTTGCTTTGTATCAATTTCAAGCAGAATTGAACTAGATATGGTCCGTATGTATAGGAAACAAGGTTCTTTTCTTCTGAGGACACTCAATTTTCCTGCTGTATTAGAGACTCTAGAAAGCAATAGCGTGCTTCTTGCTCTAAAGCAGAGTGTGATCCACGGATGAGAACTGTGTTGTGTTTTTCCTTTCAGAAATGGAGTTAAATCCCAGGCTCTGTGTCTTCCTACAAGCAAGAATTAGTTTCAGGAAAGGGCAATCACTTTACAGATCGAACGAACTACATCGTTCACGAAGCTAACAAGTTTCCCATCTTAACTGACAAGCATTGGTTAAGAGGAAAAGTGCTTTTTATCAGTTTCAGAAGCAGACTTGGACTCGATATGGTCTGTATGTGTAGGAAACACCGTTCTTTCATCTCAGCACACTCACGTTTCCTGTTGTATTTGAGACTCTAGAAAGCAAGAGCGTGCTCATTGCTCTAAAGCAGAGTGTGATCAATGGATGAGAACTCTGCTTTTTGTTTCCCTTCAGAAATGGACTTAAAACCAAGGCTCTGTGTCTTCCTTCAAGCGAACTTCGTTTCAGGTAAGGACAGTCACTTTTCAGCTCAAAAGAACTACATCGTTCACGAAGATAACAAGTTTCCCATCTTAACTGCCAAGCATTGGATGTTAGAGGACCAGTGCTTTGTATCAGTTTCATTAGCAGAGTTGGACTAGATAGGGTCCGTTTGTGCAGCAAACACCGTTCTTTTGTTCTCAGCACACTCACGTTTCATGCTGTCTTATAGACTCTGGAAAGCAATAGCGTGCTTCTTGCTCTAAAGCAGAGTGTGATCAATGGATGAGAACTGTGTTGTGTATTTCCCTTCAGAAATGGACTTAAATCCCAGGCTCTGTGTCTTCCTACACGCAAGAATTAGTTTCAGGAAAGGGCAGTCACTTTTCAGCTAGAACGAACTACATCGTTCACGAAGCTAACAAGTTTCCCATCTTAACTGACAAGCATTGGGTAAGAGGACAAGTGCTTTTTTCAGTTTCAGAAGCAGAGTTGGACTAGATATGGTCTGTATGTGTAGGAAACACCGTTCTTTCATCTCAGCACACTCAAGTTTCCTGCTGTATTTGCGACTCTAGAAAGCAAGAGCGTGCTCATTGCTCTAAAGCAGAGTGTGATCAATGGATGAGAACTCTGCTTTGTGTTTCCCTTCAGAAATGGACTTAAAACCAAGGCTCTGTGTCTTCCTTCAAGCGAACTTCGTTTCTGGTAAGGACAGTCACTTTTCAGCTCGAAAGAACTACATCGTTTACGAAGCTAACAAGTTTCCCATCTTAACTGCCAAGCATTGGATGTTAGAGGACCAGTGCTTTGTATCAGTTTCATTAGCAGAGTTGGACTAGATAGGGTCCGTATGTGTAGGAAACACCGTTCTTTTGTTCTGAGCTCACTCAAGTTTCCTGCTGTATTAGAGAATTCAGAAGCAAGAGCGTGCTTCTTGCTCTAAAGCAGAGTGTGATCCATGGATGAGAACAATGCTGAGTGTTTCACTTCAGAAATGGAGGTAAATCCCAGGCTCTGAGTCTTCCTCCAAGCACTACTTCGTTTCAGATAAGGGCAGTCACTTTTCAGCTCAAACGAACTACATCGTTCACGAAGCTCACACGTTTCTCATCTTTCCTGAGAAGCATTGGATATTAGAGAACCTTTGCTTTGTATCAATTTCAAGCAGAATTGAACTAGATATGGTCCGTATGTATAGGAAACAAGGTTCTTTTCTTCTGAGGACACTCAATTTTCCTGCTGTATTAGAGACTCTAGAAAGCAATAGCGTGCTTCTTGCTCTAAAGCAGAGTGTGATCCACGGATGAGAACTGTGTTGTGTTTTTCCTTTCAGAAATGGAGTTAAATCCCAGGCTCTGTGTCTTCCTACAAGCAAGAATTAGTTTCAGGAAAGGGCAATCACTTTACAGATCGAACGAACTACATCGTTCACGAAGCTAACAAGTTTCCCATCTTAACTGACAAGCATTGGTTAAGAGGAAAAGTGCTTTTTATCAGTTTCAGAAGCAGACTTGGACTAGATATGGTCTGTATGTGTAGGAAACACCGTTCTTTTTTCTCAGCATACTCACGTTTCCTGCTGTACTAGAGACTCTAGAAAGCAAGAGCGTGCTTCTTGCTCTAAAGCAGAGTGTGATCAATGGATGAGAACTCTGCTGTGTGTTTCCCTTCAGAAATGGACTTAAATCCCAGGCTCTGTGTCTTCCTACAAGCAAACTTCTTTTCAGGTAAGGGCAGTCACTTTTCAGCTCGAACGAACTACATCGTTCACGAAGCTAACAAGTTTCCCATCTTAACTGACAAGCATTGGGTAAGAGGACCAGTGCTTTTTTCAGTTTCAGAAGCAGAGTTGGACTAGATATGGTCTGTATGTGTAGGAAACACCGTTCTTTCATCTCAGCACACTCAAGTTTCCTGCTGTATTTGCGACTCTAGAAAGCAAGAGCGTGCTCATTGCTCTAAAGCAGAGTGTGATCAATGGATGAGAACTCTGCTTTGTGTTTCCCTTCAGAAATGGACTTAAAACCAAGGCTCTGTGTCTTCCTTCAAGCGAACTTCGTTTCAGGTAAGGACAGTCACTTTTCAGCTCGAAAGAACTACATCGTTTACGAAGCTAACAAGTTTCCCATCTTAACTGCCAAGCATTGGATGTTAGAGGACCAGTGCTTTGTATCAGTTTCATTAGCAGAGTTGGACTAGATAGGGTCCGTATGTGTAGGAAACACCGTTCTTTTGTTCTGAGCTCACTCAAGTTTCCTGCTGTATTAGAGAATTCAGAAGCAAGAGCGTGCTTCTTGCTCTAAAGCAGAGTGTGATCCATGGATGAGAACAATGCTGAGTGTTTCACTTCAGAAATGGAGGTAAATCCCAGGCTCTGAGTCTTCCTCCAAGCACTACTTCGTTTCAGATAAGGGCAGTCACTTTTCAGCTCAAACGAACTACATCGTTCACGAAGCTCACACGTTTCTCATCTTTCCTGAGAAGCATTGGATATTAGAGAACCTTTGCTTTGTATCAATTTCAAGCAGAATTGAACTAGATATGGTCCATATGTATAGGAAACAAGGTTCTTTTCTTCTGAGGACACTCAATTTTCCTGCTGTATTAGAGACTCTAGAAAGCAATAGCGTGCTTCTTGCTCTAAAGCAGAGTGTGATCCACGGATGAGAACTGTGTTGTGTTTTTCCTTTCAGAAATGGAGTTAAATCCCAGGCTCTGTGTCTTCCTACAAGCAAGAATTAGTTTCAGGAAAGGGCAATCACTTTACAGATCGAACGAACTACATCGTTCACGAAGCTAACAAGTTTCCCATCTTAACTGACAAGCATTGGTTAAGAGGAAAAGTGCTTTTTATCAGTTTCAGAAGCAGACTTGGACTAGATATGGTCTGTATGTGTAGGAAACACCGTTCTTTTTTCTCAGCATACTCACGTTTCCTGCTGTACTAGAGACTCTAGAAAGCAAGAGCGTGCTTCTTGCTCTAAAGCAGAGTGTGATCAATGGATGAGAACTCTGCTGTGTGTTTCCCTTCAGAAATGGACTTAAATCCCAGGCTCTGTGTCTTCCTACAAGCAAACTTCTTTTCAGGTAAGGGCAGTCACTTTTCAGCTCGAACGAACTACATCGTTCACGAAGCTAACAAGTTTCCCATCTTAACTGACAAGCATTGGGTAAGAGGACCAGTGCTTTTTTCAGTTTCAGAAGCAGAGTTGGACTAGATATGGTCTGTATATGTAGGAAACACCGTTCTTTCATCTCAGCACACTCACGTTTCCTGCTGTATTTGAGACTCTAGAAAGCAAGAGCGTGCTCATTGCTCTAAAGCAGAGTGTGATCTATGGATGAGAACTCTGCTTTGTGTTTCCCTTCAGAAATGGACTTAAAACCAAGGCTCTTTGTCTTCCTTCAAGCGAACTTCGTTTCAGGTAAGGACAGTCACTTTTCAGCTCAAATGAACTACATCGTTCACAAAGATAACAAGTTTCCCATCTTAACTGCCAAGCATTGGATGTTAGAGGACCAGTGCTTTGTATCAGTTTCATTAGCAGAGTTGGACTAGATAGGGTCCGTATGTGTAGGAAACAAGGTTCTTTTCTTCTGAGGATACTCAAGTTTCCTGCTGTATTAGAGACTCTAGAAAGCAAGAGCATGCTTCTTGCTCTAAAGCAGAGTGTGATCCATGGATGAGAACTGTGTTGTGTGTTTCCCTTCAGAAATGGAGTTAAATCCCAGGCTCTGTGTCTTCCTAAAAGCAAGACTTAGTTTCAGGAAAGGGCAGTCACTTTTCAGCTCGAACGAACTACATCGTTCACGAAGCTAACAAGTTTCCCATCTTAACTGACAAGCATTGGATGTTAGAGGACCAGTGCTTTGTATCAGTTTCATTAGCAGAGTTGGACTAGATAGGGTCCGTATGTGTAGGAAACACCGTTCTTTTGTTCTGAGCTCACTCAAGTTTCCTGCTGTATTAGAGAATTCAGAAGCAAGAGCGTGCTTCTTGCTCTAAAGCAGAGTGTGATCCATGGATGAGAACTATGCTGAGTGTTTCACTTCAGAAATGGAGGTAAATCCCAGGCTCTGCGTCTTCCTCCAAGCACTACTTAGTTTTAGGTAAGGGCAGTCACTTTTCAGCTCAAACAAACTACATCGTTCACGAAGCTCACACGTTTCTCATCTTATATGACAAGCATTGGATGTTAGAGGACCTGTGCTTTGTACCATTTCAGAAGCTGAGTTGGACAAGATATGGTTCGTTTGTGCAGCAAACACCGTCCTTTTGTTCTCAGCACACTCACGTTTCATGCTGTCTTATAGACTCTGGAAAGCAATAGCATGCTTCTTGCTCTAAAGCAGAGTGTGATCCATTGAAGAGAACTCTGCTGTATGTTTCCCTTCAGAAATGGAGTTAAATCCCAGGCTCTGTGTCTTCCTACAAGCAATACTTCATTTCAGGTAAGGGCAGTCACTTTTCAGCTCAAAGAACTACATCGTTCACGAAGCTCACACGTTTCTCATCCTTACTAAGAAGCATTGGATGTTAGAGGACATTTGCTTTGTATCAATTTGAAGCAGAGTTGAACTAGATATTGTCCGTATGTATAGGAAACAAGGTTCTTTTCTTCTGAGGACACTCAAGTTTCCTGCTGTATTAGAGACTCTAGAAAGCAAGAGCGTGCTTCTTGCTCTAAAGCAGAGTGTGATCAATGGATGAGAACTGCGTTGTGTGTTTCCCTTCAGAAATGGACTTAAATCCCAGGCTCTGTGTCTTCCGACAAGCAAACTTCGTTTCAGGTAAGGACAGTCACTTTTCAGCTCAAATGAACTACATCATTCATGAAGCTAACAAGTTTCCCATCTTAACTGCCAAGCATTGGATATTAGAGGACCAGTGCTTTGTATCAGTTTCAGAAGCAGAGTTGGACTAGATATGGTCTGTATGTGTAGGAAACACCGTTCTTTTGTTCTGAGCTCACTCAAGTTTCCTGCTGTATTAGAGATTTCAGAAGCAAGAGCTTGATTCTTGCTCTAAAGCAGAGTGTGATCCATGGATGAGAACTATGCTGAGTGTTTCACTTCAGAAATGGAGGTAAATCCCAGGCTCTGTATCTTCCTAGAAGCACTACTTCATTTCAGGTAAGGGCAGTCACTTTTCAGCTCAAACGAACTACATCGTACACGAAGCTCACAAGTTTGTCATCTTTTCTGAGAAGCATTGGATGTTAGAGAACCTTTGCTTTGTATCAATTTCAAGCAGAATTGAACTAGATATGGTCCGTATGTATAGGAAACAAGGTTCTTTTCTTCTGAGGACACTCAATTTTCCTCCTGTATTAGAGACTCTAGAAAGCAAGAGCGTGCTTCCTGCTCTAAAGCAGAGTGTGATCCACGGATGAGAACTGTGTTGTGTGTTTCCTTTCAGAAATGGAGTTAAATCCCAGGCTCTGTGTCTTCCTACAAGCAAGAATTATTTTCAGGAAAGGGCAGTCACTTTTCAGCTCGAACGAACTACATCGTTCACGAAGCTAACAAGTTTCCCATCTTAACTGACAAGCATTGGTTAAGAGGTAAAGTGCTTTTTATCAGTTTCAGAAGCAGAGTTGGACTAGATATGGTCCGTATGTGTATTAAACCCCTTTCTTTTTTCTCAGCACACTCAAGTTTCCTGCTGTACTAGAGACTCTAGAAAGCAATAGCGTGCTTCTTGCTCTTAAGCAGAGTGTGATCCATTGATGAAAACTCTGCTGTGTGTTTCCCTTCAGAAATGGAGTTAAATCACAGGCTCTGTGTCTTCCTACAAGCAATACTTCATTTCAGGTAAGGGCAGTCACTTTTCAGCTCAAACGAACTACATCATTCACGAAGCTCACACGTTTCTCATCTTTCCTGAGAAGCATTGGATATTAGAGAACCTTTGCTTTGTATCAATTTCAAGCAGAATTGAACTAGATATGGTCCGTATGTATAGGAAACAAGGTTCTTTTCTTCTGAGGACACTCAATTTTCCTGCTGTATTAGAGACTCTAGAAAGCAATAGCGTGCTTCTTGCTCTAAAGCAGAGTGTGATCCACGGATGAGAACTGTGTTGTGTGTTTCATTTCAGAAATGGAGTTAAATCCCAGGCTCTGTGTCTTCCTACAAGCAAGAATTATTTTCAGGAAAGGGCAGTCACTTTTCAGCTCGAACGAACTACATCGTTCACGAAGCTAACAAGTTTCCCATCTTAACTGACAAGCATTGGTTAAGAGGAAAAGTGCTTTTTATCAGTTTCAGAAGCAGAGTTGGACTAGATATGGTCCGTATGTGTAGGAAACACCGTTCTTTTTTCTCAGCACACTCACGATTCCTGCTGTACTAGAGACTCTAGAAAGCAAGAGCGTGCTTCTTGCTCTAAAGCAGAGTGTGATCAATGGATGAGAACTCTGCTGTGTGTTTCCCTTCAGAAATGGACTTAAATCCCAGGCTCTGTGTCTTCCTACAAGCAAACTTCGTTTCAGGTAAGGGCAGTCACTTTTCAGCTCGAAAGAACCACATCGTTCACGAAGCTAACAAGTTTCCCATCTTAACTGACAAGCATTGGTTAAGAGGACCAGTGCTTTTTTCAGTTTCAGAAGCAGAGTTGGACTAGATATGGTCTGTATATGTAGGAAACACCGTTCTTTCATCTCAGCACACTCACGTTTCCTGCTGTATTTGAGACTCTAGAAAGCAAGAGCGTGCTCATTGCTCTAAAGCAGAGTGTGATCTATGGATGAGAACTCTGCTTTGTGTTTCCCTTCAGAAATGGACTTAAAACCAAGGCTCTTTGTCTTCCTTCAAGCGAACTTCGTTTCAGGTAAGGACAGTCACTTTTCAGCTCTAATGAACTACATCGTTCACGAAGATAACAAGTTTCCCATCTTAACTGCCAAGCATTGGATGTTAGAGGACCAGTGCTTTGTATCAGTTTCATTAGCAGAGTTGGACTAGATAGGGTCCGTATGTGTAGGAAACAAGGTTCTTTTCTTCTGAGGACACTCAATTTTCCTCCTGTATTAGAGACTCTAGAAAGCAAGAGCGTGCTTCCTGCTCTAAAGCAGAGTGTGATCCACGGATGAGAACTGTGTTGTGTGTTTCCCTTCAGAAATGGAGTTAAATCCCAGGCTCTGTGTCTTCCTACAAGCAAGCCTTAGTTTCAGGAAAGGGCAGTCACTTTTCAGCTCGAATGAACTACATCGTTCACGAAGCTAACAAGTTTCCCATCTTAACTGACAAGAATTGGTTAAGAGGACCAGTGCTTTTTTCAGTTTCAGAAGCAGAGTTGAACTAGATATGGTCTGTATGTGTAGGAAACACCGTTCTTTCATCTCAGCACACTCACGTTTCCTGCTGTATATGAGACTCTAGAAAGCAAGAGCGTGTTCATTGCCCTAAAGCAGAGTGTGATCCATGGATGAGAACTCTGCTGAGTGTTTCACTTCAGAAATGGAGGTAAATCCCAGGCTCTGAGTCTTCCTCCAAGCACTACTTCGTTTCAGGTAAGGGCAGTCACTTTTCAGCTCAAACGAACTACATCGTTCATGAAGCTCACAAGTTTCTCATCTTAAATGACAAGCATTGAATGTTAGAGGACCTTTGCTTTGTAGCAATTTCAAGCAGAACTGAACTAGATATTGTCCGTATGTATAGGAAACAAGGTTCTTTTCTTCTGAGGACACTCAAGTTTCCTGCTGTATTAGAGACTCTAGAAAGCAAGAGCGTGCCTCTTGCTCTAAAGCAGAGTGTGATCCATGGATGAGAACTGTGTTGTGTGTTTCCCTTCAGAAATGGAGTTAAATCCCAGGCTCTGTGTCTTCCTACAAGCAAGACTTAGTTTCAGGAAAGGGCAGTCACTTTTCAGCTCGAACGAACTACATCGTTCACGAAGCTAACAAGTTTCCCATCTTAACTGACAAGCATTGGTTAAGAGGAAAAGTGCTTTTTATCAGTTTCAGAAGCAGAGTTGGACTAGATATGGTCCGTATGTGTAGGAAACACCGTTCTTTTTTCTCAGCACATTCACATTTCCTGCTGTACTAGAGACTCTAGAAAGCAAGAGCGTGCTTCATGTTCTAAAGCAGAGTGTGATCAATGGATGAGAACTCTGCTGTGTGTTTCCCTTCAGAAATGGACTTAAATCCCAGGCTCTGTGTCTTCCTACAAGCAAACTTCGTTTCAGGTAATGGCAGTCAATTTTCAGCTCGAACGAACTACATCGTTCACGAAGTTAACAAGTTTCCCATCTTAACTGACAAGCATTGGTTAAGAGGACCAGTACTTTTTATCAGTTTCAGAAGCAGAGTTGGACTAGATATGGTCTGGATGTGTAGGAAACCCCTTTCTTTTGTTCTCAGCACACTCACGTTTCATGCTGTCTTATAGACTCTGGAAAGCAATAGCATGCTTCTTGCTCTAAAGCAGAGTGTGATCCATTGATGAGAACTCTGCTGTGTGTTTCCCTTCAGAATTGGAGTTAAATCCCAGGCTCTGTGTCTTCCTACAAGCAATACTTCATTTCAGGTAAGGTCAGTCACTTTTCAGCTCAAACGAACTACATCGTTCACAAAGCTCACACGTTTCTCATCTTTACTAAGAAGCATTGGATGTTAGAGGACCTTTGCATTTTATCAATTTCAAGCAGAATTGAACTAGATATTGTCCGTATGTATAGGAAACAAGTTTCTTTTCTTCTGAGGATACTCAAGTTTCCTGCTGTATTAGAGACTCTAGAAAGCAAGAGCGTGCTTCTTGCTCTAAAGCAGAGTGTGATCCACGGATGAGAACTGTTTTGTGTGTTTCCCTTCAGAAATGGAGTTAATCCCAGGCTCTGTGTCTTCCGACAAGCAAGACTTAGTTTCAGGAAAGGGCAGTCACTTTTCAGCGCGAACGAACTACAGCATTCACGAAGCTAACAAGTTTCCCATCTTAACTGACAAGCATTGGTTAAGAGGACCAGTGCTTTTTATCATTTTCAGAAGCAGAGTTGGAATAGATATGGTCTGTATGTGTAGGAAACCACTTTCTTTTTTCTCAGCACACTCACGTTTCCTGCTGTACTAGAGACTCTAGAAAGCAAGAGCGTGCTTCTTGCTCTAAAGCAGAGTGTGATCCATTGATGAGAACTCTGCTGTGTGTTTCCCTTCAGAAATGGAGTTAAATCCCAGGCTCTGTGTCTTCCTACAAGCAATACTTCATTTCAGGTAAGGGCAGTCAATTTACAGCTCAAACGAACTACATCGTTCACGAAGCTCACACATTTCTCATCTTTCCTAAGAAGCTTTGGATGTTAGAGAACCTTTGCTTTGTATCAATTTCAAGCAGAATTGAACTAGATATGGTCTGTATGTGTAGGAAACAAGGTTCTTTTCTTCTGAGGACACTCAATTTTCCTGCTGTATTAGAGACTCTAGAAAGCAAGAGCGTGCTTCTTGCTCTAAAGCAGAGTGTGATCCACGGATGAGAACTGTGTTGTGTGTTTCACTTCAGAAATGGAGGTAAATCCCAGGCTCTGTGTCTTCCTACAAGCAAGACTTAGTTTCAGGAAAGGGCAGTCACTTTTCAGCTCGAATGAACTACATCGTTCACGAAGCTAACAAGGTTCCCATCTTAACTGACATGCATTGGATGTTAGAGGACCAGTGATTTGTATCAGTTTCATTAGCAGAGTTGGACTAGATATGGTCTGTATGTGTAGGAAACACCGTTGTTTTTTCTCAGCACACTCACGTTTCCTGCTGTATTTGAGACTCTAGAAAGCAAGAGCGTGCTCCTTGCTCTAAAGCAGAGTGTGATCAATTGAAGAGAACTCTGCTGTGTGTTTCCCTTCACAAATGGACTTAAATCACAGGCTCTGAGTCTTCCTTCAAGCGAACTTCGTTTCAGGTAAGGACAGTCACTTTTCAGCTCAAATGAACTACATTGTTCACGAAGCTAACAAGTTTCCCATCTTAACTCCCAAGCATTGGATGTTAGAGGACCAGTGATTTGTATCAGTTTCATTAGCAGAGTTGGACTAGATATGGTCCGTATGTGTAGGAAACACCGTTCTTTTGTTCTGAGCTCACTCAAGTTTCCTGCTGTATTAGAGAATTCAGAAGCAAGAGCGTGCTTCTTGCTCTAAAGCAGAGTGTGATCCATGGATGAGAACTATGCTGAGTGTTTCACTTCAGAAATGGAGGTAAATCCCAGGCTCTGAGTCTTACTCCAAGCACTACTTCGTTTCAGGTAAGGGCAGTCACTTTTCAGCTCAAACGAACTACATAGTTCACAAAGCTTACACGTTTCTCATCTTACATGACAAGCATTGGATGTCAGAGGACCTGTGCTTTGTACAATTTCAGAAGCTGAGCTGGACAAGATATGGTCCGTTTGTGTAGCAAACACCATTCTTTTGTTCTCAGCACACTCACGTTTCATGCTGTCTTATAGACTCTGGAAAGCAATAGCGTGCTTCTTGCTCTAAAGCAGAGTGTGATCCATTGATGAGAACTCTGCTGTGTGTTTCCCTTCAGAAATGGAGTTAAATCCCAGGCTCTGTGTCTTCCTACAAGCAATACTTCATTTCAGGTAAGGTCAGTCACTTTTCAGCTCAAACGAACTACATCGTTCACAAAGCTCACACGTTTCTCATCTTTACTAAGAAGCATTGGATGTTAGAGGACCTTTGCTTTTTATCAATTTCAAGCAGAATTGAACTAGATATTGTCCGTATGTATAGGAAACAAGGTTCTTTTCTTCTGAGGATACTCAAGTTTCCTGCTGTATTAGAGACTCTAGAAAGCAAGAGCATGTTTCTTGCTCTAAAGCAGAGTGTGATCCATTGATGAGAACTGTGTTGTGTGTTTCCCTTCAGAAATGGAGTTAAATCCCAGGCTCTGTGTCTTCCTACAAGCAAGACTTAGTTTCAGGAAAGGGCAGTCACTTTTCAGCTCGAACGAACTACATCGTTCACGAAGCTAACAAGTTTCCGATCTTAACTGACAAGCATTGGTTAAGAGGAAAAGTGCTTTTTATCAGTTTCAGAAGCAGAGTTGGACTAGATAAGGTCCGTATGTGTAGGAAACACCGTTCTTTTTTCTCAGCACACTCACATTTCCTGCTGTACTAGAGACTCCAGAAAGCAAGAGCGTGCTTCTTGCTCTAAAGCAGAGTGTGATCAATGGATGAGAACTCTGCTGTGTGTTTCCCTTCAGAAATGGACTTAAATCCCAGGCTCTGTGCCTTCCTACAAGCAAGACTTAGTTTCAGGAAAGGGCAGTCACTTTTCAGCTCAAACGAACTACATCGTACACGAAGCTAACAAGTTTCCCATCTTAACTGACAAGCATTGGTTAAGAGGACCAGTGCTTTTTTCAGTTTCAGAAGCAGAGTTGGACTAGATATGGTCTGTATATGTAGGAAACACCGTTCTTTCATCTCAGCACACTCACGTTTCCTGTTGTATTTGAGACTCTAGAAAGCAAGAGCGTGCTCATTGCTCTAAAGCAGAGTGTGATCAATGGATGAGAACTCTGCTTTTTGTTTCCCTTCAGAAATGGACTTAAAACCAAGGCTCTGTGTCTTCCTTCAAGCGAACTTCGTTTCAGGTAAGGACAGTCACTTTTCAGCTCAAAAGAACTACATCGTTCACGAAGATAACAAGTTTCCCATCTTAACTGCCAAGCATTGGATGTTAGAGGACCAGTGCTTTGTATCAGTTTCATTAGCAGAGTTGGACTAGATAGGGTCCGTTTGTGCAGCAAACACCGTTCTTTTGTTCTCAGCACACTCACGTTTCATGCTGTCTTATAGACTCTGGAAAGCAATAGCGTGCTTCTTGCTCTAAAGCAGAGTGTGATCAATGGATGAGAACTCTGCTGTGTGTTTCCCTTCAGAAATGGACTTAAATCCCAGGCTCTGTGTCTTCCTACAAGCAAACTTCGTTTCAGGTAAGGGCAGTCACTTTTCAGCTCGAAAGAACCACATCGTTCACGAAGCTAACAAGTTTCCCATCTTAACTGACAAGCATTGGTTAAGAGGACCAGTGCTTTTTTCAGTTTCAGAAGCAGAGTTGGACTAGATATGGTCTGTATATGTAGGAAACACCGTTCTTTCATCTCAGCACACTCACGTTTCCTGCTGTATTTGAGACTCTAGAAAGCAAGAGCGTGCTCATTGCTCTAAAGCAGAGTGTGATCTATGGATGAGAACTCTGCTTTGTGTTTCCCTTCAGAAATGGACTTAAAACCAAGGCTCTTTGTCTTCCTTCAAGCGAACTTCGTTTCAGGTAAGGACAGTCACTTTTCAGCTCTAATGAACTACATCGTTCACGAAGATAACAAGTTTCCCATCTTAACTGCCAAGCATTGGATGTTAGAGGACCAGTGCTTTGTATCAGTTTCATTAGCAGAGTTGGACTAGATAGGGTCCGTATGTGTAGGAAACAAGGTTCTTTTCTTCTGAGGACACTCAATTTTCCTCCTGTATTAGAGACTCTAGAAAGCAAGAGCGTGCTTCCTGCTCTAAAGCAGAGTGTGATCCACGGATGAGAACTGTGTTGTGTGTTTCCCTTCAGAAATGGAGTTAAATCCCAGGCTCTGTGTCTTCCTACAAGCAAGCCTTAGTTTCAGGAAAGGGCAGTCACTTTTCAGCTCGAATGAACTACATCGTTCACGAAGCTAACAAGTTTCCCATCTTAACTGACAAGAATTGGTTAAGAGGACCAGTGCTTTTTTCAGTTTCAGAAGCAGAGTTGAACTAGATATGGTCTGTATGTGTAGGAAACACCGTTCTTTCATCTCAGCACACTCACGTTTCCTGCTGTATATGAGACTCTAGAAAGCAAGAGCGTGTTCATTGCCCTAAAGCAGAGTGTGATCCATGGATGAGAACTCTGCTGAGTGTTTCACTTCAGAAATGGAGGTAAATCCCAGGCTCTGAGTCTTCCTCCAAGCACTACTTCGTTTCAGGTAAGGGCAGTCACTTTTCAGCTCAAACGAACTACATCGTTCATGAAGCTCACAAGTTTCTCATCTTAAATGACAAGCATTGAATGTTAGAGGACCTTTGCTTTGTAGCAATTTCAAGCAGAACTGAACTAGATATTGTCCGTATGTATAGGAAACAAGGTTCTTTTCTTCTGAGGACACTCAAGTTTCCTGCTGTATTAGAGACTCTAGAAAGCAAGAGCGTGCCTCTTGCTCTAAAGCAGAGTGTGATCCATGGATGAGAACTGTGTTGTGTGTTTCCCTTCAGAAATGGAGTTAAATCCCAGGCTCTGTGTCTTCCTACAAGCAAGACTTAGTTTCAGGAAAGGGCAGTCACTTTTCAGCTCGAACGAACTACATCGTTCACGAAGCTAACAAGTTTCCCATCTTAACTGACAAGCATTGGTTAAGAGGAAAAGTGCTTTTTATCAGTTTCAGAAGCAGAGTTGGACTAGATATGGTCCGTATGTGTAGGAAACACCGTTCTTTTTTCTCAGCACATTCACATTTCCTGCTGTACTAGAGACTCTAGAAAGCAAGAGCGTGCTTCATGTTCTAAAGCAGAGTGTGATCAATGGATGAGAACTCTGCTGTGTGTTTCCCTTCAGAAATGGACTTAAATCCCAGGC
Organism: Onychomys leucogaster; assembly: GCA_949786385.1. Classification (NCBI taxonomy): domain Eukaryota; kingdom Metazoa; phylum Chordata; class Mammalia; order Rodentia; family Cricetidae; genus Onychomys; species Onychomys leucogaster. The sequence continues at coordinate 2,047,992 of CATKUP010000047.1, forward strand.
TCTGTGTCTTCCTACAAGCAAACTTCGTTTCAGGTAATGGCAGTCAATTTTCAGCTCGAACGAACTACATCGTTCACGAAGTTAACAAGTTTCCCATCTTAACTGACAAGCATTGGTTAAGAGGACCAGTACTTTTTATCAGTTTCAGAAGCAGAGTTGGACTAGATATGGTCTGGATGTGTAGGAAACCCCTTTCTTTTGTTCTCAGCACACTCACGTTTCATGCTGTCTTATAGACTCTGGAAAGCAATAGCATGCTTCTTGCTCTAAAGCAGAGTGTGATCCATTGATGAGAACTCTGCTGTGTGTTTCCCTTCAGAATTGGAGTTAAATCCCAGGCTCTGTGTCTTCCTACAAGCAATACTTCATTTCAGGTAAGGTCAGTCACTTTTCAGCTCAAACGAACTACATCGTTCACAAAGCTCACACGTTTCTCATCTTTACTAAGAAGCATTGGATGTTAGAGGACCTTTGCATTTTATCAATTTCAAGCAGAATTGAACTAGATATTGTCCGTATGTATAGGAAACAAGGTTCTTTTCTTCTGAGGATACTCAAGTTTCCTGCTGTATTAGAGACTCTAGAAAGCAAGAGCGTGCTTCTTGCTCTAAAGCAGAGTGTGATCCACGGATGAGAACTGTTTTGTGTGTTTCCCTTCAGAAATGGAGTTAATCCCAGGCTCTGTGTCTTCCGACAAGCAAGACTTAGTTTCAGGAAAGGGCAGTCACTTTTCAGCGCGAACGAACTACAGCATTCACGAAGCTAACAAGTTTCCCATCTTAACTGACAAGCATTGGTTAAGAGGACCAGTGCTTTTTATCATTTTCAGAAGCAGAGTTGGAATAGATATGGTCTGTATGTGTAGGAAACCACTTTCTTTTTTCTCAGCACACTCACGTTTCCTGCTGTACTAGAGACTCTAGAAAGCAAGAGCGTGCTTCTTGCTCTAAAGCAGAGTGTGATCCATTGATGAGAACTCTGCTGTGTGTTTCCCTTCAGAAATGGAGTTAAATCCCAGGCTCTGTGTCTTCCTACAAGCAATACTTCATTTCAGGTAAGGGCAGTCAATTTACAGCTCAAACGAACTACATCGTTCACGAAGCTCACACATTTCTCATCTTTCCTAAGAAGCTTTGGATGTTAGAGAACCTTTGCTTTGTATCAATTTCAAGCAGAATTGAACTAGATATGGTCTGTATGTGTAGGAAACAAGGTTCTTTTCTTCTGAGGACACTCAATTTTCCTGCTGTATTAGAGACTCTAGAAAGCAAGAGCGTGCTTCTTGCTCTAAAGCAGAGTGTGATCCACGGATGAGAACTGTGTTGTGTGTTTCACTTCAGAAATGGAGGTAAATCCCAGGCTCTGTGTCTTCCTACAAGCAAGACTTAGTTTCAGGAAAGGGCAGTCACTTTTCAGCTCGAATGAACTACATCGTTCACGAAGCTAACAAGGTTCCCATCTTAACTGACATGCATTGGATGTTAGAGGACCAGTGATTTGTATCAGTTTCATTAGCAGAGTTGGACTAGATATGGTCTGTATGTGTAGGAAACACCGTTGTTTTTTCTCAGCACACTCACGTTTCCTGCTGTATTTGAGACTCTAGAAAGCAAGAGCGTGCTCCTTGCTCTAAAGCAGAGTGTGATCAATTGAAGAGAACTCTGCTGTGTGTTTCCCTTCACAAATGGACTTAAATCACAGGCTCTGAGTCTTCCTTCAAGCGAACTTCGTTTCAGGTAAGGACAGTCACTTTTCAGCTCAAATGAACTACATTGTTCACGAAGCTAACAAGTTTCCCATCTTAACTCCCAAGCATTGGATGTTAGAGGACCAGTGATTTGTATCAGTTTCATTAGCAGAGTTGGACTAGATATGGTCCGTATGTGTAGGAAACACCGTTCTTTTGTTCTGAGCTCACTCAAGTTTCCTGCTGTATTAGAGAATTCAGAAGCAAGAGCGTGCTTCTTGCTCTAAAGCAGAGTGTGATCCATGGATGAGAACTATGCTGAGTGTTTCACTTCAGAAATGGAGGTAAATCCCAGGCTCTGAGTCTTACTCCAAGCACTACTTCGTTTCAGGTAAGGGCAGTCACTTTTCAGCTCAAACGAACTACATAGTTCACAAAGCTTACACGTTTCTCATCTTACATGACAAGCATTGGATGTCAGAGGACCTGTGCTTTGTACAATTTCAGAAGCTGAGCTGGACAAGATATGGTCCGTTTGTGTAGCAAACACCATTCTTTTGTTCTCAGCACACTCACGTTTCATGCTGTCTTATAGACTCTGGAAAGCAATAGCGTGCTTCTTGCTCTAAAGCAGAGTGTGATCCATTGATGAGAACTCTGCTGTGTGTTTCCCTTCAGAAATGGAGTTAAATCCCAGGCTCTGTGTCTTCCTACAAGCAATACTTCATTTCAGGTAAGGTCAGTCACTTTTCAGCTCAAACGAACTACATCGTTCACAAAGCTCACACGTTTCTCATCTTTACTAAGAAGCATTGGATGTTAGAGGACCTTTGCTTTTTATCAATTTCAAGCAGAATTGAACTAGATATTGTCCGTATGTATAGGAAACAAGGTTCTTTTCTTCTGAGGATACTCAAGTTTCCTGCTGTATTAGAGACTCTAGAAAGCAAGAGCATGTTTCTTGCTCTAAAGCAGAGTGTGATCCATTGATGAGAACTGTGTTGTGTGTTTCCCTTCAGAAATGGAGTTAAATCCCAGGCTCTGTGTCTTCCTACAAGCAAGACTTAGTTTCAGGAAAGGGCAGTCACTTTTCAGCTCGAACGAACTACATCGTTCACGAAGCTAACAAGTTTCCGATCTTAACTGACAAGCATTGGTTAAGAGGAAAAGTGCTTTTTATCAGTTTCAGAAGCAGAGTTGGACTAGATAAGGTCCGTATGTGTAGGAAACACCGTTCTTTTTTCTCAGCACACTCACATTTCCTGCTGTACTAGAGACTCCAGAAAGCAAGAGCGTGCTTCTTGCTCTAAAGCAGAGTGTGATCAATGGATGAGAACTCTGCTGTGTGTTTCCCTTCAGAAATGGACTTAAATCCCAGGCTCTGTGCCTTCCTACAAGCAAGACTTAGTTTCAGGAAAGGGCAGTCACTTTTCAGCTCAAACGAACTACATCGTACACGAAGCTAACAAGTTTCCCATCTTAACTGACAAGCATTGGTTAAGAGGACCAGTGCTTTTTTCAGTTTCAGAAGCAGAGTTGGACTAGATATGGTCTGTATATGTAGGAAACACCGTTCTTTCATCTCAGCACACTCACGTTTCCTGTTGTATTTGAGACTCTAGAAAGCAAGAGCGTGCTCATTGCTCTAAAGCAGAGTGTGATCAATGGATGAGAACTCTGCTTTTTGTTTCCCTTCAGAAATGGACTTAAAACCAAGGCTCTGTGTCTTCCTTCAAGCGAACTTCGTTTCAGGTAAGGACAGTCACTTTTCAGCTCAAAAGAACTACATCGTTCACGAAGATAACAAGTTTCCCATCTTAACTGCCAAGCATTGGATGTTAGAGGACCAGTGCTTTGTATCAGTTTCATTAGCAGAGTTGGACTAGATAGGGTCCGTTTGTGCAGCAAACACCGTTCTTTTGTTCTCAGCACACTCACGTTTCATGCTGTCTTATAGACTCTGGAAAGCAATAGCGTGCTTCTTGCTCTAAAGCAGAGTGTGATCAATGGATGAGAACTGTGTTGTGTATTTCCCTTCAGAAATGGACTTAAATCCCAGGCTCTGTGTCTTCCTACACGCAAGAATTAGTTTCAGGAAAGGGCAGTCACTTTTCAGCTAGAACGAACTACATCGTTCACGAAGCTAACAAGTTTCCCATCTTAACTGACAAGCATTGGGTAAGAGGACAAGTGCTTTTTTCAGTTTCAGAAGCAGAGTTGGACTAGATATGGTCTGTATGTGTAGGAAACACCGTTCTTTCATCTCAGCACACTCAAGTTTCCTGCTGTATTTGCGACTCTAGAAAGCAAGAGCGTGCTCATTGCTCTAAAGCAGAGTGTGATCAATGGATGAGAACTCTGCTTTGTGTTTCCCTTCAGAAATGGACTTAAAACCAAGGCTCTGTGTCTTCCTTCAAGCGAACTTCGTTTCTGGTAAGGACAGTCACTTTTCAGCTCGAAAGAACTACATCGTTTACGAAGCTAACAAGTTTCCCATCTTAACTGCCAAGCATTGGATGTTAGAGGACCAGTGCTTTGTATCAGTTTCATTAGCAGAGTTGGACTAGATAGGGTCCGTATGTGTAGGAAACACCGTTCTTTTGTTCTGAGCTCACTCAAGTTTCCTGCTGTATTAGAGAATTCAGAAGCAAGAGCGTGCTTCTTGCTCTAAAGCAGAGTGTGATCCATGGATGAGAACAATGCTGAGTGTTTCACTTCAGAAATGGAGGTAAATCCCAGGCTCTGAGTCTTCCTCCAAGCACTACTTCGTTTCAGATAAGGGCAGTCACTTTTCAGCTCAAACGAACTACATCGTTCATGAAGCTCACACGTTTCTCATCTTTCCTGAGAAGCATTGGATATTAGAGAACCTTTGCTTTGTATCAATTTCAAGCAGAATTGAACTAGATATGGTCCGTATGTATAGGAAACAAGGTTCTTTTCTTCTGAGGACACTCAATTTTCCTGCTGTATTAGAGACTCTAGAAAGCAATAGCGTGCTTCTTGCTCTAAAGCAGAGTGTGATCCACGGATGAGAACTGTGTTGTGTTTTTCCTTTCAGAAATGGAGTTAAATCCCAGGCTCTGTGTCTTCCTACAAGCAAGAATTAGTTTCAGGAAAGGGCAATCACTTTACAGATCGAACGAACTACATCGTTCACGAAGCTAACAAGTTTCCCATCTTAACTGACAAGCATTGGTTAAGAGGAAAAGTGCTTTTTATCAGTTTCAGAAGCAGACTTGGACTAGATATGGTCTGTATGTGTAGGAAACACCGTTCTTTTTTCTCAGCATACTCACGTTTCCTGCTGTACTAGAGACTCTAGAAAGCAAGAGCGTGCTTCTTGCTCTAAAGCAGAGTGTGATCAATGGATGAGAACTCTGCTGTGTGTTTCCCTTCAGAAATGGACTTAAATCCCAGGCTCTGTGTCTTCCTACAAGCAAACTTCTTTTCAGGTAAGGGCAGTCACTTTTCAGCTCGAACGAACTACATCGTTCACGAAGCTAACAAGTTTCCCATCTTAACTGACAAGCATTGGGTAAGAGGACCAGTGCTTTTTTCAGTTTCAGAAGCAGAGTTGGACTAGATATGGTCTGTATGTGTAGGAAACACCGTTCTTTCATCTCAGCACACTCAAGTTTCCTGCTGTATTTGCGACTCTAGAAAGCAAGAGCGTGCTCATTGCTCTAAAGCAGAGTGTGATCAATGGATGAGAACTCTGCTTTGTGTTTCCCTTCAGAAATGGACTTAAAACCAAGGCTCTGTGTCTTCCTTCAAGCGAACTTCGTTTCAGGTAAGGACAGTCACTTTTCAGCTCGAAAGAACTACATCGTTTACGAAGCTAACAAGTTTCCCATCTTAACTGCCAAGCATTGGATGTTAGAGGACCAGTGCTTTGTATCAGTTTCATTAGCAGAGTTGGACTAGATAGGGTCCGTATGTGTAGGAAACACCGTTCTTTTGTTCTGAGCTCACTCAAGTTTCCTGCTGTATTAGAGAATTCAGAAGCAAGAGCGTGCTTCTTGCTCTAAAGCAGAGTGTGATCCATGGATGAGAACAATGCTGAGTGTTTCACTTCAGAAATGGAGGTAAATCCCAGGCTCTGAGTCTTCCTCCAAGCACTACTTCGTTTCAGATAAGGGCAGTCACTTTTCAGCTCAAACGAACTACATCGTTCACGAAGCTCACACGTTTCTCATCTTTCCTGAGAAGCATTGGATATTAGAGAACCTTTGCTTTGTATCAATTTCAAGCAGAATTGAACTAGATATGGTCCGTATGTATAGGAAACAAGGTTCTTTTCTTCTGAGGACACTCAATTTTCCTGCTGTATTAGAGACTCTAGAAAGCAATAGCGTGCTTCTTGCTCTAAAGCAGAGTGTGATCCACGGATGAGAACTGTGTTGTGTTTTTCCTTTCAGAAATGGAGTTAAATCCCAGGCTCTGTGTCTTCCTACAAGCAAGAATTAGTTTCAGGAAAGGGCAATCACTTTACAGATCGAACGAACTACATCGTTCACGAAGCTAACAAGTTTCCCATCTTAACTGACAAGCATTGGTTAAGAGGAAAAGTGCTTTTTATCAGTTTCAGAAGCAGACTTGGACTAGATATGGTCTGTATGTGTAGGAAACACCGTTCTTTTTTCTCAGCATACTCACGTTTCCTGCTGTACTAGAGACTCTAGAAAGCAAGAGCGTGCTTCTTGCTCTAAAGCAGAGTGTGATCAATGGATGAGAACTCTGCTGTGTGTTTCCCTTCAGAAATGGACTTAAATCCCAGGCTCTGTGTCTTCCTACAAGCAAACTTCTTTTCAGGTAAGGGCAGTCACTTTTCAGCTCGAACGAACTACATCGTTCACGAAGCTAACAAGTTTCCCATCTTAACTGACAAGCATTGGGTAAGAGGACCAGTGCTTTTTTCAGTTTCAGAAGCAGAGTTGGACTAGATATGGTCTGTATATGTAGGAAACACCGTTCTTTCATCTCAGCACACTCACGTTTCCTGCTGTATTTGAGACTCTAGAAAGCAAGAGCGTGCTCATTGCTCTAAAGCAGAGTGTGATCTATGGATGAGAACTCTGCTTTGTGTTTCCCTTCAGAAATGGACTTAAAACCAAGGCTCTTTGTCTTCCTTCAAGCGAACTTCGTTTCAGGTAAGGACAGTCACTTTTCAGCTCAAATGAACTACATCGTTCACAAAGATAACAAGTTTCCCATCTTAACTGCCAAGCATTGGATGTTAGAGGACCAGTGCTTTGTATCAGTTTCATTAGCAGAGTTGGACTAGATAGGGTCCGTATGTGTAGGAAACAAGGTTCTTTTCTTCTGAGGATACTCAAGTTTCCTGCTGTATTAGAGACTCTAGAAAGCAAGAGCATGCTTCTTGCTCTAAAGCAGAGTGTGATCCATGGATGAGAACTGTGTTGTGTGTTTCCCTTCAGAAATGGAGTTAAATCCCAGGCTCTGTGTCTTCCTACAAGCAAGACTTAGTTTCAGGAAAGGGCAGTCACTTTTCAGCTCGAACGAACTACATCGTTCACGAAGCTAACAAGTTTCCCATCTTAACTGACAAGCATTGGATGTTAGAGGACCAGTGCTTTGTATCAGTTTCATTAGCAGAGTTGGACTAGATAGGGTCCGTATGTGTAGGAAACACCGTTCTTTTGTTCTGAGCTCACTCAAGTTTCCTGCTGTATTAGAGAATTCAGAAGCAAGAGCGTGCTTCTTGCTCTAAAGCAGAGTGTGATCCATGGATGAGAACTATGCTGAGTGTTTCACTTCAGAAATGGAGGTAAATCCCAGGCTCTGCGTCTTCCTCCAAGCACTACTTAGTTTTAGGTAAGGGCAGTCACTTTTCAGCTCAAACAAACTACATCGTTCACGAAGCTCACACGTTTCTCATCTTATATGACAAGCATTGGATGTTAGAGGACCTGTGCTTTGTACCATTTCAGAAGCTGAGTTGGACAAGATATGGTTCGTTTGTGCAGCAAACACCGTCCTTTTGTTCTCAGCACACTCACGTTTCATGCTGTCTTATAGACTCTGGAAAGCAATAGCATGCTTCTTGCTCTAAAGCAGAGTGTGATCCATTGAAGAGAACTCTGCTGTATGTTTCCCTTCAGAAATGGAGTTAAATCCCAGGCTCTGTGTCTTCCTACAAGCAATACTTCATTTCAGGTAAGGGCAGTCACTTTTCAGCTCAAAGAACTACATCGTTCACGAAGCTCACACGTTTCTCATCCTTACTAAGAAGCATTGGATGTTAGAGGACATTTGCTTTGTATCAATTTGAAGCAGAGTTGAACTAGATATTGTCCGTATGTATAGGAAACAAGGTTCTTTTCTTCTGAGGACACTCAAGTTTCCTGCTGTATTAGAGACTCTAGAAAGCAAGAGCGTGCTTCTTGCTCTAAAGCAGAGTGTGATCAATGGATGAGAACTGCGTTGTGTGTTTCCCTTCAGAAATGGACTTAAATCCCAGGCTCTGTGTCTTCCGACAAGCAAACTTCGTTTCAGGTAAGGACAGTCACTTTTCAGCTCAAATGAACTACATCATTCATGAAGCTAACAAGTTTCCCATCTTAACTGCCAAGCATTGGATATTAGAGGACCAGTGCTTTGTATCAGTTTCAGAAGCAGAGTTGGACTAGATATGGTCTGTATGTGTAGGAAACACCGTTCTTTTGTTCTGAGCTCACTCAAGTTTCCTGCTGTATTAGAGATTTCAGAAGCAAGAGCTTGATTCTTGCTCTAAAGCAGAGTGTGATCCATGGATGAGAACTATGCTGAGTGTTTCACTTCAGAAATGGAGGTAAATCCCAGGCTCTGTATCTTCCTAGAAGCACTACTTCATTTCAGGTAAGGGCAGTCACTTTTCAGCTCAAACGAACTACATCGTACACGAAGCTCACAAGTTTGTCATCTTTTCTGAGAAGCATTGGATGTTAGAGAACCTTTGCTTTGTATCAATTTCAAGCAGAATTGAACTAGATATGGTCCGTATGTATAGGAAACAAGGTTCTTTTCTTCTGAGGACACTCAATTTTCCTCCTGTATTAGAGACTCTAGAAAGCAAGAGCGTGCTTCCTGCTCTAAAGCAGAGTGTGATCCACGGATGAGAACTGTGTTGTGTGTTTCCTTTCAGAAATGGAGTTAAATCCCAGGCTCTGTGTCTTCCTACAAGCAAGAATTATTTTCAGGAAAGGGCAGTCACTTTTCAGCTCGAACGAACTACATCGTTCACGAAGCTAACAAGTTTCCCATCTTAACTGACAAGCATTGGTTAAGAGGTAAAGTGCTTTTTATCAGTTTAAGAAGCAGAGTTGGACTAGATATGGTCCGTATGTGTATTAAACCCCTTTCTTTTTTCTCAGCACACTCAAGTTTCCTGCTGTACTTGAGACTCTAGAAAGCAATAGCGTGCTTCTTGCTCTTAAGCAGAGTGTGATCCATTGATGAAAACTCTGCTGTGTGTTTCCCTTCAGAAATGGAGTTAAATCACAGGCTCTGTGTCTTCCTACAAGCAATACTTCATTTCAGGTAAGGGCAGTCACTTTTCAGCTCAAACGAACTACATCATTCACGAAGCTCACACGTTTCTCATCTTTCCTGAGAAGCATTGGATATTAGAGAACCTTTGCTTTGTATCAATTTCAAGCAGAATTGAACTAGATATGGTCCGTATGTATAGGAAACAAGGTTCTTTTCTTCTGAGGACACTCAATTTTCCTGCTGTATTAGAGACTCTAGAAAGCAATAGCGTGCTTCTTGCTCTAAAGCAGAGTGTGATCCACGGATGAGAACTGTGTTGTGTGTTTCATTTCAGAAATGGAGTTAAATCCCAGGCTCTGTGTCTTCCTACAAGCAAGAATTATTTTCAGGAAAGGGCAGTCACTTTTCAGCTCGAACGAACTACATCGTTCACGAAGCTAACAAGTTTCCCATCTTAACTGACAAGCATTGGTTAAGAGGAAAAGTGCTTTTTATCAGTTTCAGAAGCAGAGTTGGACTAGATATGGTCCGTATGTGTAGGAAACACCGTTCTTTTTTCTCAGCACACTCACGATTCCTGCTGTACTAGAGACTCTAGAAAGCAAGAGCGTGCTTCTTGCTCTAAAGCAGAGTGTGATCAATGGATGAGAACTCTGCTGTGTGTTTCCCTTCAGAAATGGACTTAAATCCCAGGCTCTGTGTCTTCCTACAAGCAAACTTCGTTTCAGGTAAGGGCAGTCACTTTTCAGCTCGAAAGAACCACATCGTTCACGAAGCTAACAAGTTTCCCATCTTAACTGACAAGCATTGGTTAAGAGGACCAGTGCTTTTTTCAGTTTCAGAAGCAGAGTTGGACTAGATATGGTCTGTATATGTAGGAAACACCGTTCTTTCATCTCAGCACACTCACGTTTCCTGCTGTATTTGAGACTCTAGAAAGCAAGAGCGTGCTCATTGCTCTAAAGCAGAGTGTGATCTATGGATGAGAACTCTGCTTTGTGTTTCCCTTCAGAAATGGACTTAAAACCAAGGCTCTTTGTCTTCCTTCAAGCGAACTTCGTTTCAGGTAAGGACAGTCACTTTTCAGCTCTAATGAACTACATCGTTCACGAAGTTAACAAGTTTCCCATCTTAACTGACAAGCATTGGTTAAGAGGAAAAGTGCTTTTTATCAGTTTCAGAAGCAGAGTTGGACCTGATATGGTCCGTATGTGTAGGAAACACCGTTCTTTTTTCTCAGCACACTCAGGTTTCCTGCTGTACTAGAGACTCTAGAAAGCAAGAGCGTGCTTCTTGCTCTAAAGCAGAGTGTGATCAATGGATGAGAACTCTGCTGTGTGTTTCCCTTCAGAAATGGAGTTCAATCCCAGGCTCTGTGTCTTCCTACAAGCAAGACTTCATTTCAGGTAAGGGCAGTCACTTTTCAGCTCAAACTCACTACATCGTACACGAAGCTCACACGTTTGTCATCTTTCCTGAGAAGCATTGGATGTTAGAGAACCTTTGCTTTGTGTCAATTTCAAGCAGAATTGAACTAGATATGGTCCGTATGTATAGGAAACAAGGTTCTTTTCTTCTGAGGACACTCAATTTTCCTCCTGTATTAGAGACTCTAGAAAGCAAGAGCGTGCTTCCTGCTCTAAAGCAGAGTGTGATCCACGGATGAGAACTGTGTTGTGTGTTTCCCTTCAGAAATGGAGTTAAATCCCAGGCTCTGTGTCTTCCTACAAGAAAGCCTTAGTTTCAGGAAAGGGCAGTCACTTTTCAGCTCGAATGAACTACATCGTTCACGAAGCTAACAAGTTTCCCATCTTAACTGACAAGAATTGTTTAAGAGGACCAGTGCTTTTTTCAGTTTCAGAAGCAGAGTTGGACTAGATATGGTCTGTATATGTAGGAAACACCGTTCTTTCATCTCAGCACACTCACGTTTCCTGCTGTATTTGAGACTCTAGAAAGCAAGAGCGTGCTCATTGCTCTAAAGCAGAGTGTGATCAATGGATGAGAACTCTGCTTTGTGTTTCCCTTCAGAAATGGACTTAAAACCAAGGCTCTTTGTCTTCCTTCAAGCGAACTTCGTTTCAGGTAAGGACAGTCACTTTTCAGCTCAAATGAACTACATCGTTCACGAAGATAACAAGTTTCCCATCTTAACTGCCAAGCATTGGATCTTAGAGGACCAGTGCTTTGTATCAGGTTCATTAGCAGAGTTGGACTAGATAGGGTCCGTATGTGTAGGAAACAAGGTTCTTTTCTTCTGAGGATACTCAAGTTTCCAACTGTATTAGAGACTCTAGAAAGCAAGAGCGTGCTTCTTGCTCTAAAGCAGAGTGTGATCCATGGATGAGAACTGTGTTGTGTGTTTCCCTTCAGAAATGGAGTTAAATCCCAGGCTCTGTGTCTTCCTACAAGCAAGACTTAGTTTCAGGAAAGGGCAGTCACTTTTCAGCTCGAACGAACTACATCGTTCACGAAGCTAACAAGTTTCCCATCTTAACTGACAAGCATTGGATGTTAGAGGACCTGTGCTTTGTACCATTTCAGAAGCTGAGTTGGACAAGATATGGTTCGTTTGTGCAGCAAACACCGTCCTTTTGTTCTCAGCACACTCACGTTTCATGCTGTCTTATAGACTCTGGAAAGCAATAGCATGCTTCTTGCTCTAAAGCAGAGTGTGATCCATTGAAGAGAACTCTGCTGTATGTTTCCCTTCAGAAATTGAGTTAAATCCCAGGCTCTGTGTCTTCCTACAAGCAATACTTCATTTCAGGTAAGGGCAGTCACTTTTCAGCTCAAACGAACTACATCGTTCACGAAGCTCACAAGTTTCTCATCCTTACTAAGAAGCATTGGATGTTAGAGGACATTTGCTTTGTATCAATTTCAAGCAGAGTTGAACTAGATATTGTCCGTATGTATAGGAAACAAGGTTCTTTTCTTCTGAGGACACTCAAGTTTCCTGCTGTATTAGAGACTCTAGAAACCAAGAGCGTGCTTCTTGCTCTAAAGCAGAGTGTGATCAATGGATGAGAACTGCGTTGTGTGTTTCCCTTCAGAAATGGACTTAAATCCCAGGCTCTGTGTCTTCCGACAAGCAAACTTCGTTTCAGGTAAGGACAGTCACTTTTCAGCTCAAATGAACTACATCATTCATGAAGCTAACAAGTTTCCCATCTTAACTGCCAAGCATTGGATATTAGAGGACCAGTGCTTTGTATCAGTTTCAGAAGCAGAGTTGGACTAGATATGGTCTGTATGTGTAGGAAACACCGTTCTTTTGTTCTGAGCTCACTCTAGTTTCCTGCTTTATTAGAGAATTCAGAAGCAAGAGCTTGCTTCTTGCTCTGAAGCAGAGTGTGATCCATGGATGAGAACTATGCTGAGTGTTTCACTTCAGAAATGGAGGTAAATCCCAGGCTCTGTATCTTCCTAGAAGCACTATTTCGTTTCAGGTAAGGGCAGTCACTTTTCAGCTCAAAGGAACTACATCGTTCATGAAGCTCACAAGTTTCTCATCTTAAATGACAAGCATTGGATGTTAGAGGACCTTTGCTTTGTATCAATTTCAAGCAGAATTGAACTAGATATTGTCCGTATGTATAGGAAACAAGGTTCTTTTCTTCTGAGTATACTCAAGTTACCTGCTGTATTAGAGACTCTAGAAATCAAGAGCGTGCTTCTTGCTCTAAAGCAGAGTGTGATCCATGGATGAGAACTGTGTTGTGTGTTTCCCTTCAGATATGGAGTTAAATCCTAGGCTCTGTGTCTTCCTACAAGCAAGACTTAGTTTCAGGGAAGGGCAGTCACTTTTCAGCTCGAACGAACTACAATGTTCACGAAGCTAACAAGTTTCCCATCTTAACTGACAAGCATTGGTTAAGAGGAAAAGTGCTTTTTATCAGTTTCAGAAGCAGAGTTGGATTAGATATGGTCTGTATGTGTAGGAAACCCCTTTCTTTTTTCTCAGCACACTCACGTTTCCTGCTGTACTAGAGACTCTAGAAAGCAAGAGCGTGCTTCTTGCTCTAAAGCAGAGTGTGATCCACGGATGAGAACTGTGTTGTGTGTTTCCTTTCAGAAAAGGAGTTAAATCCCAGGCTCTGTGTCTTCCTACAAGCAAGACTTAGTTTCAGGAAAGGGCAGTCACTTTTCAGCTCGAACGATCTACATCGTTCACGAAGCTAACAAGTTTCCCATCTTAACTGACAAGCATTGGTTAAGAGGACCAGTGCTTTTTTCAGTTTCAGAAGCAGAGTTGGACTAGATATGGTCTGTATGTGTAGGAAACACAGTTCTTTCATCCAAGCACACTCACGTTTCCTGCTGTATTTGCAACTCTAGAAAGCAAGAGCGTGCTCATTGCTCTAAAGCAGAGTGTGATCAATGGATGAGAACTCTGCTTTGTGTTTCCCTTCAGAAATGGATTCAAAAGCAAGGCTCTGTGTCTTCCTTCAAGCGAACTTCGTTTCAGGTAAGAACAGTCACTTTTCAGCTCAAATGAACTACATCGTTCACGAAGCTAACACGTTTCCCATCTTAACTGACAAGCATTGGATGTTAGAGGACCAGTGCTTTGTGTCAGTTTCATTAGCAGAGTTGGACTAGATAGGGTCCGTATGTGTAGGAAACACCGTTCTTTTGTTCTGAGCTCACTCAAGTTTCCTGCTGTATTAGAGAATTCAGAAGCAAGAGCGTGCTTCTTGCTCTAAAGCAGAGTGTGATCCATGGATGAGAACAATGCTGAGTGTTTCACTTCAGAAATGGAGGTAAATCCCAGGTTCTGAGTCTTCCTCCAAGAACTACTTCGTTTCAGGTAAGGGCAGTCACTTTTCAGCTCAAACGAACTACATCGTTCATGAAGCTCACAACTTTCTCATCTTAAATGACAAGCATTGGATGTTAGAGGACCTTTGCTTTGTATCAATTTCAAGCAGAATTGAACTAGATATGGTCCGTATGTATAGGAAACAAGGTTCTTTTCTTCTGAGGACACTCAATTTTCCTGCTGTATTAGAGACTCTAGAAAGCAAGAGCGTGCTTCTTACTCTAAAGCAGAGTGTGATCCACGGATGAGAACTGTGTTGTGTGTTTCCCTTCAGAAATGGAGTTAAATCCCAGGCTCTGTGTCTTCCTACAAGCAAGACTTAGTTTCAGGAAAGGGGAGTCACTTTTCAGCTCGAACGAACTACATCGTTCACGAAGCTAACAACTTTCCCATCTTAACTGACAAGCATTGGTTTAGAGGACCAGTGCTTTTTTCAGTTTCAGAAGCAGAGTTGGACTAGATATGGTCTGTATATGTAGGAAACACCGTTCTTTCATCTCAGCACACTCACGTTTCCTGCTGTATTTGAGACTCTAGAAAGCAAGAGCGTGCTCATTGCTCTAAAGCAGAGTGTGATCAATGGATGAGAACTCTGCTTTGTGTTTCCCTTCAGAAATGGACTTAAAACCAAGGTTCTTTGCCTTCCTTCAAGCGAACTTCGTTTCAGGTAAGGACAGTCACTTTTCAGCTCAAATGAACTACATCGTTCACGAAGCTAACAAGTTTCCCATCTTAACTGCCAAGCATTGGATGTTAGAGGACCAGTGCTTTGTATCAGTTTCATTAGCAGAGTTGGAATAGATAGGGTCCGTATGTGTAGGAAACAAGGTTCTTTTCTTCTGAGGATACTCAAGTTTCCTGCTGTATTAGAGACTCTAGAAAGCAAGAGCGTGCTTCTTGCTCTAAAGCAGAGTGTGATCCATGGATGAGAACTGTGTTGTGTGTTTCCCTTCAGAAATGGAGTTAAATCCCAGGCTCTGTGTCTTCCTACAAGCAAGACTTAGTTTCAGGAAAGGGCAGTCACTTTTCAGCTCGAACGAACTACATCGTTCACGAAGCTAACAAGTTTCCCATCTTAACTGACAAGCATTGGATGTTAGAGGACCAGTGCTTTGTATCAGTTTCATTAGCAGAGTTGGACTAGATAGGGTCCGTATGTGTAGGAAACACCGTTCTTTTGTTCTGAGCTCACTCAAGTTTCCTGCTGTATTAGAGAATTCAGAAGCAAGAGCGTGCTTCTTGCTCTAAAGCAGAGTGTGATCCATGGATGAGAACTATGCTGAGTGTTTCACTTCAGAAATGGAGGTAAATCCCAGGCTCTGAGTCTTCCTCCAAGCACTACTTAGTTTTAGGTAAGGGCAGTCACTTTTCAGCTCAAACAAACTACATCGTTCACGAAGCTCACACGTTTCTCATCTTAAATGACAAGCATTGGATGTTAGAGGACCTGTGCTTTGTACCATTTCAAAAGCTGAGTTGGACAAGATATGGTTCGTTTGTGCAGCAATCACCGTTCTTTTGTTCTCAGCACACTCACGTTTCATGCTGTCTTATAGACTCTGGAAAGCAATAGCATGCTTCTTGCTCTAAAGCAGAGTGTGATCCATTGAAGAGAACTCTGCTGTATGTTTCCCTTCAGAAATGGAGTTAAATCCCAGGCTCTGTGTCTTCCTACAAGCAATACTTGATTTCAGGTAAGGGCAGTCACTTTTCAGCTCAAACGAACTACATCGTTCACGAAGCTCACAAGTTTCTCATCTTTCCTGAGAAGCATTGGATGTTAGAGAACCTTTGCTTTGTATCAATTTCAAGCAGAATTGAACTAGATATGGTCCGTATGTATAGGAAACAAGGTTCTTTTCTTTTGAGGACACTCAATTTTCCTGCTGTATTAGAGACTCTAGAAAGCAAGAGCGTGCTTCTTGCTCTAAAGCAGAGTGTGATCCACGGATGAGAACTGTGTTGTGTGTTTCCTTTCAGAAAAGGAGTTAAATCCCAGGCTCTGTGTCTTCCTACAAGCAAGACTTAGTTTCAGGAAAGGGCAGTCACTTTTCAGCTCGAACGAACTACATCGTTCACGAAGCTAACAAGTTTCCCATCTTAACTGACAAGCATTGGTTAAGAGGACCAGTGCTTTTTTCAGTTTCAGAAGCAGAGTTGGACTAGATATGGTCTGTATGTGTAGGAAACACAGTTCTTTCATCCAAGCACACTCACGTTTCCTGCTGTATTTGCGACTCTAGAAAGCAAGAGCGTGCTCATTGCTCTAAAGCAGAGTGTGATCAATGGATGAGAACTCTGCTTTGTGTTTCCCTTCAGAAATGGATTCAAAAGCAAGGCTCTGTGTCTTCCTTCAAGCGAACTTCGTTTCAGGTAAGGACAGTCACTTTTCAGCTCAAATGAACTACATCGTTCACGAAGCTAACAAGTTTCCCATCTTAACTGAGAAGCATTGGATGTTAGAGGACCAGTGCTTTGTGTCAGTTTCATTAGCAGAGTTGGACTAGATAGGGTCCGTATGTGTAGGAAACACCGTTCTTTTGTTCTGAGCTCACTCAAGTTTCCTGCTGTATTAGAGAATTCAGAAGCAAGAGCGTGCTTCTTGCTCTAAAGCAGAGTGTGATCCATGGATGAGAACAATGCTGAGTGTTTCACTTCAGAAATGGAGGTAAATCCCAGGTTCTGAGTCTTCCTCCAAGCACTACTTCGTTTCAGGTAAGGGCAGTCACTTTTCAGCTCAAACGAACTACATCGTTCATGAAGCTCACAACTTTCTCATCTTAAATGACAAGCATTGGATGTTAGAGGACCTTTGCTTTGTATCAGTTTCATTAGCAGAGTTGGACTAGATCGGGTCCGTATGTGTAGGAAACAAGGTTCTTTTCTTCTGAGGATACTCAAGTTTCCTGCTGTATTAGAGACTCTAGAAAGCAAGAGCGTGCTTCTTGCTCTAAAGCAGAGTGTGATCCATGGATGAGAACTGTGTTGTGTGTTTCCCTTCAGAAATGGAGTTAAATCCCAGGCTCTGTGTCTTCCTACAAGCAAGACTTAGTTTCAGGAAAGGGCAGTCACTTTTCAGCTCGAACGAACTACATTGTTCACGAAGCTAACAAGTTTCCCATCTTAACTGACAAGCATTGGATGTTAGAGGACCAGTGCTTTGTATCAGTTTCATTAGCAGAGTTGGACTAGATAGGGTCCGTATGTGTAGGAAACACCGTTCTTTTGTTCTGAGCTCACTCAAGTTTCCTGCTGTATTAGAGAATTCAGAAGCAAGAGCGTGCTTCTTGCTCTAAAGCAGAGTGTGATCCATGGATGAGAACTATGCTGAGTGTTTCACTTCAGAAATGGAGGTAAATCCCAGGCTCTGAGTCTTCCTCCAAGCACTACTTAGTTTTAGGTAAGGGCAGTCACTTTTCAGCTCAAACAAACTACATCGTTCACGAAGCTCACACGTTTCTCATCTTAAATGACAAGCATTGGATGTTAGAGGACCTGTGCTTTTTTCAGTTTCAGAAGCAGAGTTGGACTAGATATGGTCTGTATATGTAGGAAACACCGTTCTTTCATCTCAGCACACTCACGTTTCCTGCTGTATTTGAGACTCTAGAAAGCAAGAGCGTGCTCATTGCTCTAAAGCAGAGTGTGATCAATGGATGAGAACTCTGCTTTGTGTTTTCCTTCAGAAATGGACTTAAAACCAAGGCTCTTTGTCTTCCTTCAAGCGAACTTCATTTCAGGTAAGGAGAGTCACTTTTCAGCTCAAATGAACTACATCCTTCACGAAGATAACAAGTTTCCCATCTTAACTGCCAAGCATTGGATGTTAGAGGACCAGTGCTTTGTATCAGTTTCATTAGCAGAGTTGTACTAGATAGGGTCCGTATGTGTAGGAAACAAGGTTCTTTTCTTCTGAGGATACTCAAGTTTCCTGCTGTATTAGAGACTCTAGAAAGCAAGAGCGTGCTTCTTGCTCTAAAGCAGAGTGTGATCCATGGATGAGAACTGTGTTGTGTGTTTCCCTTCAGAAATGGAGTTAAATCCCAGGCTCTGTGTCTTCCTACAAGCAAGACTTAGTTTCAGGAAAGGGCAGTCACTTTTCAGCTCGAACGAACTACATCGTTCACGAAGCTAACAAGTTTCCCATCTTAACTGACAAGCATTGGATGTTAGAGGACCATTGCTTTGTATCAGTTTCATTAGCAGAGTTGGACTAGATAGGGTCCGTATGTGTAGGAAACACCGTTCTTTTGTTCTGAGCTCACTCAAGTTTCCTGCTGTATTAGAGAATTCAGAAGCAAGAGCGTGCTTCTTGCTCTAAAGCAGAGTGTGATCCATGGATGAGAACTATGCTGAGTGTTTCACTTCAGAAATGGAGGTAAATCCCAGGCTCTGAGTCTTCCTCCAAGCACTACTTAGTTTTAGGTAAGGGCAGTCACTTTTCAGCTCAAACAAACTACATCGTTCACGAAGCTCACACGTTTCTCATCTTAAATGACAAGCATTGGATGTTAGAGGACCTGTGCTTTGTACCATTTCAGAAGCTGAGTTGGACAAGATATGGTTCGTTTGTGCAGCAAACACCGTTATTTTGTTCTCAGCACACTCACGTTTCATGCTGTCTTATAGACTCTGGAAAGCAATAGCATGCTTCTTGCTCTAAAGCAGAGTGTGATCCATTGAAGAGAACTCTGCTGTATGTTTCCCTTCAGAAATGGAGTTAAATCCCAGGCTCTGTGTCTTCCTACAAGCAATACTTCATTTCAGGTAAGGGCAGTCACTTTTCAGCTCAAACGAACTACATCGTTCACGAAGCTCACACGTTTCTCATCTTTCCTGAGAAGCATTGGATGTTAGAGAACCTTTGCTTTGTATCAATTTCAAGCAGAATTGAACTAGATATGGTCCGTATGTATAGGAAACAAGGTTCTTTTCTTTTGAGGACACTCAATTTTCCTGCTGTATTAGAGACTCTAGAAAGCAAGAGCGTGCTTCTTGCTCTAAAGCAGAGTGTGATCCACGGATGAGAACTGTGTTGTGTGTTTCCTTTCAGAAAAGGAGTTAAATCCCAGGCTCTGTGTCTTCCTACAAGCAAGACTTAGTTTCAGGAAAGGGCAGTCACTTTTCAGCTTGAACGAACTACATCGTTCACGAAGCTAACAAGTTTCCCATCTTAACTGACAAGCATTGGTTAAGAGGACCAGTGCTTTTTTCAGTTTCAGAAGCAGAGTTGGACTAGATATGGTCTGTATGTGTAGGAAACACAGTTCTTTCATCCAAGCACACTCACGTTTCCTGCTGTATTTGCGACTCTAGAAAGCAAGAGCGTGCTCATTGCTCTAAAGCAGAGTGTGATCAATGGATGAGAACTCTGCTTTGTGTTTCCCTTCAGAAATGGATTCAAAAGCAAGGCTCTGTGTCTTCCTTCAAGCGAACTTCGTTTCAGGTAAGGACAGTCACTTTTCAGCTCAAATGAACTACATCGTTCACGAAGCTAACAAGTTTCCCATCTTAACTGCCAAGCATTGGATGTTAGAGGACCAGTGCTTTGTGTCAGTTTCATTAGCAGAGTTGGACTAGATAGGGTCCGTATGTGTAGGAAACACCGTTCTTTTGTTCTGAGCTCACTCAAGTTTCCTGCTGTATTAGAGAATTCAGAAGCAAGAGCGTGCTTCTTGCTCTAAAGCAGAGTGTGATCCATGGATGAGAACAATGCTGAGTGTTTCACTTCAGAAATGGAGGTAAATCCCAGGTTCTGAGTCTTCCTCCAAGCACTACTTCGTTTCAGGTAAGGGCAGTCACTTTTCAGCTCAAACGAACTACATCGTTCATGAAGCTCACAACTTTCTCATCTTAAATGACAAGCATTGGATGTTAGAGGACCTTTGCTTTGTATCAGTTTCATTAGCAGAATTGGACTAGATAGGGTCCGTATGTGTAGGAAACAAGGTTCTTTTCTTCTGAGGATACTCAAGTTTCCTGCTGTATTAGAGACTCTAGAAAGCAAGAGCGTGCTTCTTGCTCTAAAGCAGAGTGTGATCCATGGATGAGAACTGTGTTGTGTGTTTCCCTTCAGAAATGGAGTTAAATCCCAGGCTCTGTGTCTTCCTACAAGCAAGACTTAGTTTCAGGAAAGGGCAGTCACTTTTCAGCTCGAACGAACTACATCGTTCACGAAGCTAACAAGTTTCCCATCTTAACTGACAAGCATTGGATGTTAGAGGACCAGTGCTTTGTATCAGTTTCATTAGCAGAGTTGGACTAGATAGGGTCCGTATGTGTAGGAAACACCGTTCTTTTGTTCTGAGCTCACTCAAGTTTCCTGCTGTATTAGAGAATTCAGAAGCAAGAGCGTGCTTCTTGCTCTAAAGCAGAGTGTGATCCATGGATGAGAACTATGCTGAGTGTTTCACTTCAGAAATGGAGGTAAATCCCAGGCTCTGAGTCTTCCTCCAAGCACTACTTAGTTTTAGGTAAGGGCAGTCACTTTTCAGCTCAAACAAACTACATCGTTCACGAAGCTCACACGTTTCTCATCTTAAATGACAAGCATTGGATGTTAGAGGACCTGTGCTTTTTTCAGTTTCAGAAGCAGAGTTGGACTAGATATGCTCTGTATATGTAGGAAACACCGTTCTTTCATCTCAGCACACTCACGTTTCCTGCTGTATTTGAGACTCTAGAAAGCAAGAGCGTGCTCATTGCTCTAAAGCAGAGTGTGATCAATGGATGAGAACTCTGCTTTGTGTTTTCCTTCAGAAATGGACTTAAAACCAAGGCTCTTTGTCTTCCTTCAAGCGAACTTCATTTCAGGTAAGGACAGTCACTTTTCAGCTCAAATGAACTACATCGTTCACGAAGATAACAAGTTTCCCATCTTAACTGCCAAGCATTGGATGTTAGAGGACCAGTGCTTTGTATCAGTTTCATTAGCAGAGTTGTACTAGATAGGGTCCGTATGTGTAGGAAACAAGGTTCTTTTCTTCTGAGGATACTCAAGTTTCCTGCTGTATTAGAGACTCTAGAAAGCAAGAGCGTGCTTCTTGCTCTAAAGCAGAGTGTGATCCATGGATGAGAACTGTGTTGTGTGTTTCCCTTCAGAAATGGAGTTAAATCCCAGGCTCTGTGTCTTCCTACAAGCAAGACTTAGTTTCAGGAAAGGGCAGTTACTTTTCAGCTCGAACGAACTACATCGTTCACGAAGCTAACAAGTTTCCCCTCTTAACTCACAAGCATTGGTTAAGAGGACAAGTGCTTTTTATCAGTTTCAGAAGCAGAGTTGGACTAGATATGGTCTGTATGTGTAGGAAACACCGTTCATTTGTTCTCAGCACACTCACGTTTCCTGCTGTACTAGAGACTCTAGAAAGCAAGAGCGTGCTTCTTGCTCTAAAGCAGAGTGTGATCCATGGATGAGAACTGTGTTGTGTGTTTCCCTTCAGAAATGGAGTTAAATCCCAGGCTCTGTGTCTTCCTACAAGCAAGACTTAGTTTCAGGAAAGGGCAGTCACTTTTCAGCTCGAACGAACTACATCGTTCACGAAGCTAACAAGTTTCCCATCTTAACTGACAAGCATTGGATGTTAGAGGACCAGTGCTTTGTATCAGTTTCATTAGCAGAGTTGGACTAGATAGGGTCCGTATGTGTAGGAAACACCGTTCTTTTGTTCTGAGCTCACTCAAGTTTCCTGCTGTATTAGAGAAATCAGAAGCAAGAGCGTGCTTCTTGCTCTAAAGCAGAGTGTAATCCATGGATGAGAACTATGCTGAGTGTTTCACTTCAGAAATGGAGGTAAATCCCAGGCTCTGAGTCTTCCTCCAAGCACTACTTAGTTTTAGGTAAGGGCAGTCACTTTTCAGCTCAAACAAACTACATCGTTCACGAAGCTCACACGTTTCTCATCTTAAATAACAAGCATTGGATGTTAGAGGACCTGGGCTTTGTACCATTTCAGAAGCTGAGTTGGAAAAGATATGGTTCGTTTGTGCAGCAAACACCGTTCTTTTGTTCTCAGCACACTCACGTTTCATGCTGTCTTATAGACTCTGGAAAGCAATAGCATGCTTCTTGCTCTAAAGCAGAGTGTGATCCATTGAAGAGAACTCTGCTGTATGTTTCCCTTCAGAAATGGAGTTAAATCCTAGGCTCTGTGTCTTCCTACAAGCAAGACTTAGTTTCAGGAAAGGGCAGTCACTTTTCAGCTCGAACGAACTACATCGTTCACGAAGCTAACAAGTTTCCCATCTTAACTGACAAGCATTGGGTAAGAGGACCAGTGCTTTTTTCAGTTTCAGAAGCAGAGTTGGACTAGATATGGTCTGTATGTGTAGGAAACACAGTTCTTTCATCCAAGCACACTCACGTTTCCTGCTGTATTTGCGACTCTAGAAAGCAAGAGCGTGCTCATTGCTCTAAAGCAGAGTGTGATCAATGGATGAGAACTCTGCTTTGTGTTTCCCTTCAGAAATGGATTCAAAAGCAAGGCTCTGTGTCTTCCTTCAAGCGAACTTCGTTTCAGGTAAGGACAGTCACTTTTCAGCTCAAATGAACTACATCGTTCACGAAGCTAACAAGTTTCCCATCTTAACTGCCAAGCATTGGATGTTAGAGGACCAGTGCTTTGTGTCAGTTTCATTAGCAGAGTTGGACTAGATAGGGTCCGTATGTGTAGGAAACACCGTTCTTTTGTTCTGAGCTCACTCAAGTTTCCTGCTGTATTAGAGAATTCAGAAGCAAGAGCGTGCTTCTTGCTCTAAAGCAGAGTGTGATCCATGGATGAGAACAATGCTGAGTGTTTCACTTCAGAAATGGAGGTAAATCCCAGGTTCTGAGTCTTCCTCCAAGCACTACTTCGTTTCAGGTAAGGGCAGTCACTTTTCAGCTCAAACGAACTACATCGTTCATGAAGCTCACAACTTTCTCATCTTAAATGACAAGCATTGGATGTTAGAGGACCTTTGCTTTGTATCAGTTTCATTAGCAGAGTTGGACTAGATCGGGTCCGTATGTGTAGGAAACAAGGTTCTTTTCTTCTGAGGATACTCAAGTTTCCTGCTGTATTAGAGACTCTAGAAAGCAAGAGCGTGCTTCTTGCTCTAAAGCAGAGTGTGATCCATGGATGAGAACTGTGTTGTGTGTTTCCCTTCAGAAATGGAGTTAAATCCCAGGCTCTGTGTCTTCCTACAAGCAAGACTTAGTTTCAGGAAAGGGCAGTCACTTTTCAGCTCGAACGAACTACATTGTTCACGAAGCTAACAAGTTTCCCATCTTAACTGACAAGCATTGGATGTTAGAGGACCAGTGCTTTGTATCAGTTTCATTAGCAGAGTTGGACTAGATAGGGTCCGTATGTGTAGGAAACACCGTTCTTTTGTTCTGAGCTCACTCAAGTTTCCTGCTGTATTAGAGAATTCAGAAGCAAGAGCGTGCTTCTTGCTCTAAAGCAGAGTGTGATCCATGGATGAGAACTATGCTGAGTGTTTCACTTCAGAAATGGAGGTAAATCCCAGGCTCTGAGTCTTCCTCCAAGCACTACTTAGTTTTAGGTAAGGGCAGTCACTTTTCAGCTCAAACAAACTACATCGTTCACGAAGCTCACACGTTTCTCATCTTAAATG
Organism: Onychomys leucogaster; assembly: GCA_949786385.1. Lineage (NCBI taxonomy): Eukaryota > Metazoa > Chordata > Mammalia > Rodentia > Cricetidae > Onychomys > Onychomys leucogaster. Next base: position 2,071,616 of record CATKUP010000047.1, read on the forward strand.
ACAAGCATTGGATGTTAGAGGACCTGTGCTTTTTTCAGTTTCAGAAGCAGAGTTGGACTAGATATGGTCTGTATATGTAGGAAACACCGTTCTTTCATCTCAGCACACACACGTTTCCTGCTGTATTTGAGACTCTAGAAAGCAAGAGCGTGCTCATTGCTCTAAAGCAGAGTGTGATCAATGGATGAGAACTCTGCTTTGTGTTTTCCTTCAGAAATGGACTTAAAACCAAGGCTATTTGTCTTCCTTCAAGCGAACTTCATTTCAGGTAAGGACAGTCACTTTTCAGCTCAAATGAACTACATCGTTCACGAAGATAACAAGTTTCCCATCTTAACTGCCAAGCATTGGATGTTAGAGGACCAGTGCTTTGTATCAGTTTCATTAGCAGAGTTGTACTAGATAGGGTCCGTATGTGTAGGAAACAAGGTTCTTTTCTTCTGAGGATACTCAAGTTTCCTGCTGTATTAGAGACTCTAGAAAGCAAGAGCGTGCTTCTTGCTCTAAAGCAGAGTGTGATCCATGGATGAGAACTGTGTTGTGTGTTTCCCTTCAGAAATGGAGTTAAATCCCAGGCTCTGTGTCTTCCTACAAGCAAGACTTAGTTTCAGGAAAGGGCAGTCACTTTTCAGCTCGAACGAACTACATCGTTCACGAAGCTAACAAGTTTCCCATCTTAACTGACAAGCATTGGATGTTAGAGGACCATTGCTTTGTATCAGTTTCATTAGCAGAGTTGGACTAGATAGGGTCCGTATGTGTAGGAAACACCGTTCTTTTGTTCTGAGCTCACTCAAGTTTCCTGCTGTATTAGAGAATTCAGAAGCAAGAGCGTGCTTCTTGCTCTAAAGCAGAGTGTGATCCATGGATGAGAACTATGCTGAGTGTTTCACTTCAGAAATGGAGGTAAATCCCAGGCTCTGAGTCTTCCTCCAAGCACTACTTACTTTTAGGTAAGGGCAGTCACTTTTCAGCTCAAACAAACTACATCGTTCACGAAGCTCACACGTTTCTCATCTTAAATGACAAGCATTGGATGTTAGAGGACCTGTGCTTTGTACCATTTCAGAAGCTGAGTTGGACAAGATATGGTTCGTTTGTGCAGCAAACACCGTTATTTTGTTCTCAGCACACTCACGTTTCATGCTGTCTTATAGACTCTGGAAAGCAATAGCATGCTTCTTGCTCTAAAGCAGAGTGTGATCCATTGAAGAGAACTCTGCTGTATGTTTCCCTTCAGAAATGGAGTTAAATCCCAGGCTCTGTGTCTTCCTACAAGCAATACTTCATTTCAGGTAAGGGCAGTCACTTTTCAGCTCAAACGAACTACATCGTTCACGAAGCTCACACGTTTCTCATCTTTCCTGAGAAGCATTGGATGTTAGAGAACCTTTGCTTTGTATCAATTTCAAGCAGAATTGAACTAGATATGGTCCGTATGTATAGGAAACAAGGTTCTTTTCTTTTGAGGACACTCAATTTTCCTGCTGTATTAGAGACTCTAGAAAGCAAGAGCGTGCTTCTTGCTCTAAAGCAGAGTGTGATCCACGGATGAGAACTGTGTTGTGTGTTTCTTTTCAGAAAAGGAGTTAAATCCCAGGCTCTGTGTCTTCCTACAAGCAAGACTTAGTTTCAGGAAAGGGCAGTCACTTTTCAGCTCGAACGAACTACATCGTTCACGAAGCTAACAAGTTTCCCATCTTAACTGACAAGCATTGGTTAAGAGGACCAGTGCTTTTTTCAGTTTCAGAAGCAGAGTTGGACTAGATATGGTCTGTATGTGTAGGAAACACAGTTCTTTCATCCAAGCACACTCACGTTTCCTGCTGTATTTGCGACTCTAGAAAGCAAGAGCGTGCTCATTGCTCTAAAGCAGAGTGTGATCAATGGATGAGAACTCTGCTTTGTGTTTCCCTTCAGAAATGGATTCAAAAGCAAGGCTCTGTGTCTTCCTTCAAGCGAACTTCGTTTCAGGTAAGGACAGTCACTTTTCAGCTCAAATGAACTACATCGTTCACGAAGCTAACAAGTTTCCCATCTTAACTGCCAAGCATTGGATGTTAGAGGACCAGTGCTTTGTGTCAGTTTCATTAGCAGAGTTGGACTAGATAGGGTCCGTATGTGTAGGAAACACCGTTCTTTTGTTCTGAGCTCACTCAAGTTTCCTGCTGTATTAGAGAATTCAGAAGCAAGAGCGTGCTTCTTGCTCTAAAGCAGAGTGTGATCCATGGATGAGAACAATGCTGAGTGTTTCACTTCAGAAATGGAGGTAAATCCCAGGTTCTGAGTCTTCCTCCAAGCACTACTTCGTTTCAGGTAAGGGCAGTCACTTTTCAGCTCAAACGAACTACATCGTTCATGAAGCTCACAACTTTCTCATCTTAAATGACAAGCATTGGATGTTAGAGGACCTTTGCTTTGTATCAGTTTCATTAGCAGAATTGGACTAGATAGGGTCCGTATGTGTAGGAAACAAGGTTCTTTTCTTCTGAGGATACTCAAGTTTCCTGCTGTATTAGAGACTCTAGAAAGCAAGAGCGTGCTTCTTGCTCTAAAGCAGAGTGTGATCCATGGATGAGAACTGTGTTGTGTGTTTCCCTTCAGAAATGGAGTTAAATCCCAGGCTCTGTGTCTTCCTACAAGCAAGACTTAGTTTCAGGAAAGGGCAGTCACTTTTCAGCTCGAACGAACTACATCGTTCACGAAGCTAACAAGTTTCCCATCTTAACTGACAAGCATTGGATGTTAGAGGACCAGTGCTTTGTATCAGTTTCATTAGCAGAGTTGGACTAGATAGGGTCCGTATGTGTAGGAAACACCGTTCTTTTGTTCTGAGCTCACTCAAGTTTCCTGCTGTATTAGAGAATTCAGAAGCAAGAGCGTGCTTCTTGCTCTAAAGCAGAGTGTGATCCATGGATGAGAACTATGCTGAGTGTTTCACTTCAGAAATAGAGGTAAATCCCAGGCTCTGAGTCTTCCTCCAAGCACTACTTAGTTTTAGGTAAGGGCAGTCACTTTTCAGCTCAAACAAACTACATCGTTCACGAAGCTCACACGTTTCTCATCTTAAATGACAAGCATTGGATGTTAGAGGACCTGTGCTTTGTACCATTTCAGAAGCTGAGTTGGACAAGATATGGTTCGTTTGTGCAGCAAACACCGTTCTTTTGTTCTCAGCACACTCACGTTTCATGCTGCCTTATAGACTCTGGAAAGCAATAGCATGCTTCTTGCTCTAAAGCAGAGTGTGATCCATTGAAGAGAACTCTGCTGTATGTTTCCCTTCAGAAATGGAGTTAAATCCCAGGCTCTGTGTCTTCCTACAAGCAATACTTCATTTCAGGTAAGGGCAGTCACTTTTCAGCTCAAACGAACTACATCGTTCATGAAGCTCACAAGTTTTCATCCTTACTAAGAAGCATTGGATGTTAGAGGACCTTTGCTTTGTATCAATTTCAAGCAGAATTGAACTAGATATTGTCCGTATGTATAGGAAACAAGGTTCTTTTCTTCTGAGGATACTCAAGTTTCCTGCTGTATTAGAGACTCTAGAAATCAAGAGCGTGCTTCTTGCTCTAAAGCAGAGTGTGATCCATGGATGAGTACTGTGTTGTGTGTTTCCCTTCAGAAATGGAGTTAAATCCTAGGCTCTGTGTCTTCCTACAAGCAAGACTTAGTTTCAGGAAAGGGCAGTCACTCTTCAGCTCGAACGAACTACAATGTTCACGAAGCTAACAAGTTTCCCATCTTAAATGACAAGCATTGGTTAAGAGGAAAAGTGCTGTTTATCATTTTCAGAAGCAGAGTTGGACTAGATATCGTCTGTATGTGTAGGAAACCCCTTTCTTTTTTCTCAGCACACTCACGTTTCCTGCTGTACTAGAGACTTTAGAAAGCAAGAGCGTGCTTCTTGCTTTAAAGCAGAGTGTGATCCATTGATGAGAACTCTGCTGTGTTTCTCCCATCAGAAATGGAGTTCAATCCCAGGCTCTGTGTCTTCCTACAAGCAAGACTTCATTTCAGGTAAGGGCCGTCACTTTTCAGCTCAAACGAACTACATCGTTCACGAAGCTCACAAGTTTGTCATCTTTCCTGAGAAGCATTGGATGTTAGAGAACCTTTGCTTTGTATCAATTTCAAGCAGAATTGAACTAGATATGGTCCGTATGTATAGGAAACAAGGTTCTTTTCTTCTGAGGACACTCAATTTTCCTCCTGTATTAGAGACTCTAGAAAGCAAGAGCGTGCTTCCTGCTCTAAAGCAGAGTGTGATCCACGGATGAGAACTGTGTTGTGTGTTTCCCTTAAGAAATGGAGTTAAATCCCAGGCTCTGTGTCTTCCTACAAGCAAGCCTTAGTTTCAGGAAAGGGCAGTCACTTTTCAGCTCGAATTAACTACATCGTTCACGAAGCTCACAAGTTTCCCATCTTAACTGACAAGAATTGGTTAAGAGGACCAGTGCTTTTTTCAGTTTCAGAAGCAGAGTTGGACTAGATATGGTCTGTATGTGTAGGAAACACCATTCTTTCATCTCAGCACACTCACGTTTCCTGCTGTATTTGAGACTCTAGAAAGCAAGAGCGTGCTCATTGCCCTAAAGCAGAGTATGATCCATGGATGAGAACTCTGCTGAGTGTTTCACTTCAGAAATGGAGGTAAATCCCAGGCTCTGAGTCTTCCTCCAAGCACTACTTCGTTTCAGGTAAGGGCAGTCACTTTTCAGCTCAAACGAACTACATCGTTCATGAAGCTCACAACTTTCTCATCTTAAATGACAAGCATTGGATGTTAGAGGACCTTTGCTTTGTAGCAATTTCAAGCAGAACTGAACTAGATATTGTCCGTATGTATAGGAAACAAGGTTCTTTTCTTCTGAGGATACTCAAGTTTCCTGCTGTATTAGAGACTCTAGAAAGCAAGTGCGTGCTTCTTGCTCTAAAGCAGAGTGTGATCCATGGATGAGAACTGTGTTGTGTGTTTCCCTTCAGAAATGGAGTTAAATCCCAGGCTCTGTGTCTTCCTACAAGTAAGACTTAGTTTCAGGAAAGGGCAGTCACTTTTCAGCTCGAACGAACTACATCGTTCACGAAGCTAACAAGTTTCCCATCTTAACTGACAAGCATTGGTTAAGAGGAAAAGTGCTTTTTATCAGTTTCATTAGCAGAGTTGGACTAGATATGGTCCGTATGTGTAGGAAACACCGTTCTTTTTTCTCAGCACACTCACGTTTCCTGCTGTACTAGAGACTCTAGAAAGCAAGAGCGTGCTTCTTGCTCTAAAGCAGAGTGTGATCAATGGATGCGAACTCTGCTGTGTGTTTCCCTTCAGAAATGGACTTAAATCCCAGGCTCTGTGTCTTCCTACAAGCACACTTCGTTTCAGGTAAGGGCAGTCACTTTTCAGCTCGAACGAACTACATCGTTCACAAAGCTAACAAGTTTCCCATCTTAACTGACAAGCATTGGTTAAGAGGACCAGTGCTTTGTATCAGTTTCAGAAGCAGAGTTGGACTAGATATGGTCTGTATGTGTAGGAAACCCCTTTCTTTTTTCTCAGCACACTCACGTTTCCTGCTGTACTAGAGACTCTAGAAAGCAAGAGCGTGCTTCTTGCTCTAAAGCAGAGTGTGATCCATTGATGAGAACTCTGCTGTGTGTTTCCCTTCAGAAATGGAGTTAAATCCCAGGCTCTGTGTCTTCCTACAAGCAATACTTCATTTCAGGTAAGGGCAGTCACTTTTCAGCTCAAACGAACTACATCGTTCACAAAGCTCACACGTTTCTCATCTTTCCTGAGAAGCATTGGATGTTACAGAACCTTTGCTTTGTATCAATTTCAAGCAGAATTGAACTAGATATGGTCCGTATGTATAGGAAACAAGGTTCTTTTCTTCTGAGGACACTCAATTTTCCTGCTGTATTAGAGACTCTAGAAAGCAAGAGCGTGCTTCTTGCTCTAAAGCAGAGTGTGATCCACGGATGAGAACTGTGTTGTGTGTCTCCCTTCAGAAATGGAGTTAAATCCCAGGCTCTGTGTCTTCCTACAAGCAAGACTTAGTTTCAGGAAAGGGCAGTCACTTTTCAGCTCGAAAGAACTACATCATTCACGAAGCTAACAAGTTTCCCATCTTAACTGACAAGCATTGGTTAAGAGGACCAGTGCTTTTTTCAGTTTCAGAAGCAGAGTTGGACTAGATATGGTCTGTATATGTAGGAAACACCGTTCTTTCATCTCAGCACACTCACGTTTCCTGCTGTATTTGAGACTCTAGAAAGCAAGAGCGTGCTCATTGCTCTAAAGCAGAGTGTGATCAATGGATGAGAACTCTGCTTTGTGTTTCCCTTCAGAAATGGACTTAAAACCAAGGCTCTTTGTCTTCCTTCAAGCGAACTTCGTTTCAGGTAAGGACAGTCACTTTTCAGCTCAAATGAACTACATCGTTCACGAAGATAACAAGTTTCCCATCTTAATTGCCAAGCATTGGATGTTAGAGGACCAGTGCTTTGTATCAGTTTCATTAGCGGAGTTGGACTAGATAGGGTCCGTATGTGTAGGAATCAAGGTTCTTTTCTTCTGAGGATACTCAAGTTTCCTGCTGTATTAGAGACTCTAGAAAGCAAGAGCATGCTTTTTGCTCTAAAGCAGAGTGTGATCCATGGATGAGAACTGTGTTGTGTGTTTCCCTTCAGAAATGGAGTTAAATCCCAGGCTCTGTGTCTTCCTACAAGCAAGACTTAGTTTCAGGAAAGGGCAGTCACTTTTCAGCTCGAACGAACTACATCGTTCACGAAGCTAACAAGTTTCCCATCTTAACTGACAAGCATTGGTTAAGAGGAAAAGTGCTTTTTATCAGTTTCAGAAGCAGAGTTGGACTAGATATGGTCCGTATGTGTAGGAAACACCGTTCTTTTTTCTCAGCACACTCACGTTTCCTGCTGTACTAGAGACTCTAGAAAGCAAGAGCGTGCTTCTTGCTCTAAAGCAGAGTGTGATCAATGGATGAGAACTCTGCTGTGTGTTTCCCTTCAGAAATGGACTTAAATCCCAGGCTCTGTGTCTTCCTACAAGCACACTTCGTTTCAGGTAAGGGCAGTCACTTTTCAGCTCGAACGAACTACATCGTTCACAAAGCTAACAAGTTTCCCATCTTAACTGACAAGCATTGGTTAAGAGGACCAGTGCTTTTTATCAGTTTCAGAAGCAGAGTTGGACTAGATATGGTCTGTATGTGTAGGAAACCCCTTTCTTTTTTCTCAGCACACTCACGTTTCCTGCTGTACTAGAGACTCTAGAAAGCAAGAGCGTGCTTCTTGCTCTAAAGCAGAGTGTGATCCATTGATGAGAACTCTGCTGTGTGTTTCCCTTCAGAAATGGAGTTAAATCCCAGGCTCTGTGTCTTCCTACAAGCAATACTTCATTTCAGGTAAGGGCAGTCACTTTTCAGCTCAAACGAACTACATCGTTCACAAAGCTCACACGTTTCTCATCTTTCCTGAGAAGCATTGGATGTTACAGAACCTTTGCTTTGTATCAATTTCAAGCAGAATTGAACTAGATATGGTCCGTATGTATAGGAAACAAGGTTCTTTTCTTCTGAGGACACTCAATTTTCCTGCTGTATTAGAGACTCTAGAAAGCAAGAGCGTGCTTCTTGCTCTAAAGCAGAGTGTGATCCACGGATGAGAACTGTGTTGTGTGTCTCCCTTCAGAAATGGAGTTAAATCCCAGGCTCTGTGTCTTCCTACAAGCAAGACTTAGTTTCAGGAAAGGGCAGTCACTTTTCTGCTCGAAAGAACTACATCATTCACGAAGCTAACAAGTTTCCCATCTTAACTGACAAGCATTGGTTAAGAGGACCAGTGCTTTTTTCAGTTTCAGAAGCAGAGTTGGACTAGATATGGTCTGTATATGTAGGAAACACCGTTCTTTCATCTCAGCACACTCACGTTTCCTGCTGTATTTGAGACTCTAGAAAGCAAGAGCGTGCTCATTGCTCTAAAGCAGAGTGTGATCAATGGATGAGAACTCTGCTTTGTGTTTCCCTTCAGAAATGGACTTAAAACCAAGGCTCTTTGTCTTCCTTCAAGCGAACTTCGTTTCAGGTAAGGACAGTCACTTTTCAGCTCAAATGAACTACATCGTTCACGAAGATAACAAGTTTCCCATCTTAATTGCCAAGCATTGGATGTTAGAGGACCAGTGCTTTGTATCAGTTTCATTAGCGGAGTTGGACTAGATAGGGTCCGTATGTGTAGGAATCAAGGTTCTTTTCTTCTGAGGATACTCAAGTTTCCTGCTGTATTAGAGACTCTAGAAAGCAAGAGCGTGCTTTTTGCTCTAAAGCAGAGTGTGATCCATGGATGAGAACTGTGTTGTGTGTTTCCCTTCAGAAATGGAGTTAAATCCCAGGCTCTGTGTCTTCCTACAAGCAAGACTTAGTTTCAGGAAAGGGCAGTCACTTTTCAGCTCGAACGAACTACATCGTTCACGAAGCTAACAAGTTTCCCATCTTAACTGACAAGCATTGGATGTTAGAGGACCAGTGCTTTGTATCAGTTTCATTAGCAGAGTTGGACTAGATAGGGTCCGTATGTGTAGGAAACACCGTTCTTTTGTTCTGAGCTCACTCAAGTTTCCTGCTGTATTAGAGAATTCAGAAGCAAGAGCGTGCTTCTTGCTCTAAAGCAGAGTGTGATCCATGGATGAGAACTATGCTGAGTGTTTCACTTCAGAAATGGAGTTAAATCCCAGGCTCTGTGTCTTCCTACAAGCAAGACTTAGTTTCAGGAAAGGGCAGTCACTTTTCAGCTCAAACAAACTACATCGTTCATGAAGCTCACACGTATCTCATCTTAAATGACAAGCATTGGATGTTAGAGGACCTGTGCTTTGTACCATTTCAGAAGCTGAGTTGGACAAGATATGGTCCGTTTGTGCAGCAAACACCGTTCTTTTGTTCTCAGCACACTCACGTTTCATGCTGTCTTATAGACTCTGGAAAGCAATAGCATGCTTCTTGCTCTAAAGCAGAGTGTGATCCATTGAAGAGAACTCTGCTGTATGTTTCCCTTCAGAAATGGAGTTAAATCCCAGGCTCTGTGTCTTCCTACAAGCAATACTTCATTTCAGGTAAGGGCAGTCACTTTTCAGCTCAAACGAACTACATCGTTCACGAAGCTCATACGTTTCTCATCCTTACTAAGAAGCATTGGATGTTAGAGGACATTTGCTTTGTATCAATTTCAAGCAGAGTTGAACTAGATATTGTCCGTATGTATAGGAAACAAGGTTCTTTTCTTCTGAGGACACTCAAGTTTCCTGCTGTATTAGAGACTCTAGAAACCAAGAGCGTGCTTCTTGCTCTAAAGCAGAGTGTGATCAATGGATGAGAACTCTGCTGTGTGTTTCACTTCAGAAATGGAGTTAAATTCCAGGCTCTGAGTCTTCCTAAAAGGAAGACTTCGATTCAAGTAAGGGCAGTTACTTTACAGCTCAAAGGAACTACATCGTTCACGAAGCTCCCACCTTTGTCATCCTAACTGAAAAGCATTGGATGTTAGAGAACCTGTGGTTTGTTTCAGTTTCAGAAGCAGAGTTGAACTAGATTCGGTCTGTATGTGTAGGAAACACCGTTCTTTCTTTCTCAGCACACTCACGTTTCCTGCTCTATGAGATACTCTGGAAAGCAATAGCGAGCTTCTTGCTCTAAAACAGAGTGTGATCCATTGATGAGAACTCTGCTGTGTGTTTCCCTTCAGAAATGGAGTTAAATCCCAGGCTCTGTGTATTCCTACAAGCAATACTTCATTTCAGGTAAGGGCAGTCACTTTTCAGCTCAAACGAACTACATCGTTCAAGAAGCTCACACGTTTCTCATCTTAACTGAGAAGCTTTGCATGTTAGAGGACCTTTGCTTTGTATCAATTTCAAGCAGAGTTGAACAAGATATTGTCCGTGTGTATAGGAAACAATGTTCTTTTCTTCTGAGCACACTCACGTTTTCTGCTGTATTAGAGACTCTAGAAAGCAAGAGCGTGCTTCTTGCTCTAAAACAGAGTGTGATCCATGGATGAGAACTCTGCTGTGTGTTTCCCTTCAGAAATGGATTTAAATCCCAGGCTCTGTGTCTTCCTACAAGCAAACTTCGTTTCAGGTAAGGACAGACACTTTTCAGCTCAAACGAACTACATCGTTCACGAAGCTAACAAGTTTCCCATCTGAACTGCCAAGCATTAGATGTATAGGACCAGTGCTTTGTATTAGTTTCAGAAGCAGAAATGAACTAGATATGGTCCGTATGTGTAAGAAACATCGTTCTTTTGTTCAGAGCTGACTCAAGTTTCTTGCTGTATTAGAGAATCTAGAAGCAAGAGCGTGCTTCTTGCTCTAAAGCAGAGTGTGATCCATTGATGAGAACTATGCTGTGTGTTTACATTCAGAAAGGGAGTTAAATCCCAGGCTCTTTGTATTCCTACAAGCACTACATCCTTTCAGGTAAGGACAGTCACTTTTCAGCTCAAATGAACTACATCGTTCACGAAGCTAACAAGTTTCCCATCTTAACTGCCAAGCATTAGATGTTAGAGGACCAGTGCTTTGTATCAGTTTCAGAAGCAGAGTTGGACTAGATATGGTCCGTATGTGTAGGATACACCGTTCTTTTGTTCTCAGCACACTCATGTTTCCTGCTGTATTAGAGACTCTACAAAGAAAGAGCGTGCCTCTTGCTCCAAAGCATAGTGTGATCCATGGATGAGAACTCTGCTGTATGTTTCACTTCAGAAATGGAGTCCAATCCCAGGCTCTGGGTCTTCCTACAAGCAAGACTTCGTTTCAAGTAAGGGCAGTCACTTTTCAGCTCAAACGAACTACATCGTTCACGAAGCTCATACGTTTCTCATCGTAACTGACAAGCATTGGATGTTAGAGGACGTGTGGTTTGTTTCTGTTTCAGAAGCAGAGATGAACTAGATATGGTCCGTATGTGTAAGAAACACCGTTCTTTTGTTCTGAGCAGACTCAAGTTTCCTGCTGTATTAGAGAATCTAGAAGCAAGAGCGTGCTTCTTGCTCTAAAGCCGAGTGTGATCCATGGATGAAAACTATGCTGTGTGTTTCCCTTCATAAATGGATTTAAATCCCAGGCTCTGTGTCTTCCTACAAGCACTACTTCGTTTCAAGTAAGGGCAGTCACTTTCCAGCTCAAACAAAACTACATCGTTCACGAAGCTCACATGTTTCTCATCTTAACTCAGAAGCATTTGTTGTTAGAGGACTAGTGCTTTGTATCAGTTTCATTAGCAGAGTTGGACTACATAGGGTCCGTATGTGTAGGAAACAACGTTCTTTTGTTCTCAGCACACTCACGTTTCCTGATGTCTTAGAGACTCTAGAAAGCTAGAGCATGCCTCTTGCTCTACAGCAGAGTGTGATCAATGGAAGAGAACTCTGCTGTGTGTTTCACTTCAGAAATGGAGTCCAATCCCAGGCTCTGTGTCTTCCTACAAGCAAGACTTCGTTTCAAGTAAGGGCAGTCACTTTTCAGCTCAAACGAACTACATCGTTCAAGAAGCTCACACGTTTCTCACCTTAACTGAGAAGCATTGGATGTTAGAGGACCTTTGCTTTGAATCAATTTCAAGCAGAGTTGAACAAGATATTGTCCGTATGTATAGGAAACAAGGTTCTTTTCTTCTGAGCACACTCACGTTTTCTGCTGTATTAAAGACTCTAGAAAGCAAGAGCGTGCTTCTTGCTCTAAAGCACAGTGTGATCCATGGATGAGAACTCTGCTGTTTGTTTCCCTATAGAAATGGACTTAAATCCCAGGCTCTTTGTCTTCCTACAAGCAAACTTCGTTTCAGGTAAGGACAGTCACTTTTCAGCTCAAATGAACTACATCATTCACGAAGCTAACAAGTTTCCCATCTTAACTGCCAAGCATTAGATGTTAGAGGACCAGTGCTTTGTATCAGTTTCAGAAGCAGAGTTGGACTAGATATGGTCCCTATGTGTAGCAAACACCGTTCTTTTGTTCTCAGCACACTCACGTTTCATGCTGTCTAAGAGAATCTAGAAAGCAAGAGCATGCTTCTTCCTCTAGAGCAGAGTGTGATCTATGGATGAGAACTCTGCTGTGTGTTTCACTACAAATGGAGTTAAATCCCAGGCTCTCTGTCTTCCTACAAGCAAGACTTCGTTTCAAGAAAGGGAAGTCACTTTTCAGCTCAAAAGAACTACATCGTTCACGAAGGTCACACGTTTCTCATCTTAAGTGACAAGCATTAGATGTTAGAAGACCAGTGCTTTGTATCAGTTTCAGAAGCAGAGTTGGACTAGATATGGTCCGTATGTGTAGGAAACAACGTTCTTTTGTTCTCAGCACACTCACGTTTCCTGATGTCTTAGAGACTCTAGAAAGCTACAGCATGCCTCTTTCTCTACAGCAGAGTGTGATCAATGGATGAGAACTCTGCTGTGTGTTTCACTTCAGAAATGGAGTCCAATCCCAGGCTCTGTGTCTTCCTACAAGCAAGACTTCGTTTCAAGTAAGGGCAGTCACTTTTCAGCTCAAACGAACTACATAGTTCACGAAGCTCACACGTTTCTCATCTTAACTGACAAGCATTGGATGTTAGAGGACGTGTGGTTTGTTTCAGTTTCAGAAGCAGAGATGAACTAGATATGGTCCGTATGTGTAAGAAACACCGTTCTTTTGTTCTGAGTGACTCAAGTTTCTTGCTGTATTAGAGAATCTAGAAGCAAGAGCGTGCTTCTTGCTCTAAAGCAGAGTGTGATCCATGGATGAGAACTCTGGTGTGTGTTTCCCTTCATAAATGGAGTTAAATCCCAGGCTCAGAGTCTTCCTGCAAGGAAGACTTCAATTCAAGTAAGGGCAGTCACTTTTCAGCTCAAACAAACTACATCGTTCACGAAGCTAACAAGTTTCCCATCTTAACTGCCAAGCATTAGATGTTAGAGGACCACTGCTTTGTATTAGTTTCAGAAGCAGAGATGAACTCGGTATGGTCTGTATGTGTAAGAAACACCGTTCTTTTGTTCAGAGCTGACTCAATTTTCTTGCTGTATTAGAGAATCTAGAAGCAAGAGCGTGCTTCTTGCTCTAAAGCAGAGTGTGATCCATTGATGAGAACTATGCTGTGTGTTTACATTCAGAAAGGGAGTTAAATCCCAGGCTCTGTGTATTCCTACAAGCACTACTTCCTTTCAGGTAAGGGCAGTCACTTTTCAGCTCAAACGAGCTACATCCTTGATGAAGCTCACACGTTTCTCATCTTAAATGACAAGCATTGGATATTAGAGTACCTGTGCTTTGTATCAATTTCAGAAGCAGAGTTGGACTAGATATGGTCCGTATGTGTAGGATACACCGTTCTTTTGTTCTCAGCACACTCATGTTTCCTGCTGTATTAGAGACTCTAGAAAGAAAGAGCATGCCTCTTGCTCCAAAGCATAGTGTGATCCATGGATGAGAACTCTGCTGTGTGTTTCCCTTCATAAATGGAGTTAAATCCCAGGCTCAGAGTCTTCCTGCAAGGAAGACTTCGATTCAAGTAAGGGCAGTTGCTTTACAGCTCAAACGAACTACATCGTTCACGAAGCTCCCACCTTTGTCATCTTAACTGAAAAGCATTGGATGTTAGAGAACCTGTGGTTTGTTTCCGTTTCAGAAGCAGAGTTGAACTAGATTCGGTCTGTATGTGTAGGAAACACCGTTCTTTCTTTCTCAGCACACTCACGTTTCCTGCTCTATGAGATACTCTGGAAAGCAATAGCGAGCTTCTTGCTGTAAAACAGAGTGTGATCCATTGATGAGAACTCTGCTGTGTGTTTCCCTTCAGAAATGGAGTTAAATACCAGGCTCTATGTATTCCTACAAGCAATACTTCATTTCAGGTAAGGGCAGTCACTTTTCAGCTCAAACGAACTACATCGTTCAAGAAGCTCACACGTTTCTCATCTTAACTGAGAAGCATTGGATGTTAGAGGACCAGTGCTTTGTATCAGTTTCAGAAGCAGAGATGAACTAGATATGGTCCGTATGTGTAAGAAACACCGTTCATTTGTTCTGAGCTGACTCAAGTTTCTTGCTGTATTAGAGAATCTAGAAGCAAGAGCGTGCTTCTTGCTCTAAAGCAGAGTGTGATCCATTGATGAGAACTATGCTGTGTGTTTACATTCAGAAAGGGAGTTAAATCCCAGGCTCTTTGTATTCCTACAAGCACTACTTCCTTTCAGGTAAGGGCAGTCACTTTTCAGCTCAAACGAAACTACATCGTTCACGAAGCTCACATGTTTCTCCTCTTGACTCAGAAGCATTGGATGTTAGAGGACCAGTGCTTTGTATCAGTTTCAGAAGCAGAGTTGGACTAGATATGGTCCCTATGTGTAGCAAACACCGTTCTTTTGTTCTCAGCACACTCACGTTTCATGCTGTCTAAGAGAATCTAGAAAGCAAGAGCATGCTTCTTCCTCTAGAGCAGAGTGTGATCTATGGATGAGAACTCTGCTGTGTGTTTCACTACAAATGGAGTTAAATCCCAGGCTCTCTGTCTTCCTACAAGCAAGACTTCGTTTCAAGAAAGGGAAGTCACTTTTCAGCTCAAATGAACTACATCGTTCACGAAGCTCACACGTTTCTCATCTTAAGTGACAAGCATTAGATGTTAGAAGACCAGTGCTTTGTATCAGTTTCAGAAGCAGAGTTGGACTAGATATGGTCCGTATGTGTAGGAAACACCGTTCTTTTTTCTCAGCACACTCACATTTCCTGCTGTCTTAGAGACTCTAGAAAGCTAGAGCATGCCTCTTGCTCTACAGCAGAGTGTGATCAATGGATGAGAACTCTGCTGTGTGTTTCACTTCAGAAATGGAGTCCAATCCCAGGCTCTGTGTCTTCCTACAAGCAAGACTTCGTTTCAAGTAAGGGCAGTCACTTTTCAGCTCAAACGAACTACATAGTTCACGAAGCTCACACGTTTCTCATCTTAACTGACAAGCATTGGATGTTAGAGGACGTGTGGTTTGTTTCAGTTTCAGAAGCAGAGATGAACTAGATATGGTCCGTATGTGTAAGAAACACCGTTCATTTGTTCTGAGCTGACTCAAGTTTCTTGCTGTATTAGAAAATCTAGAAGCAAGAGCGTGCTTCTTGCTCTAAAGCAGAGTGTGATCCATGGATGAGAACTCTGCTGTGTGTTTCCCTTCATATATGGAGTTAAATCCCAGGCTCAGAGTCTTCCTGCAAGGAAGACTTCGATTCAAGTAAGGGCAGTTACTTTACAGCTCAAACGAACTACATCGTTCACGAAGCTCCCACCTTTGTCATCTTAACTGAAAAGCATTGGATGTTAGAGAACCTGTGGTTTGTTTCCGTTTCAGAAGCAGAGTTGAACTAGATTCGGTCTGTATGTGTAGGAAACACCGTTCTTTCTTTCTCAGCACACTCACGTTTCCTGCTCTATGAGATACTCTGGAAAGCAATAGCGATCTTCTTGCTCTAAAACAGAGTGTGATCCATTGATGAGAACTCTGCTGTGTGTTTCCCTTCAGAAATGGAGTTAAATCCCAGGCTCTATGTATTCCTGCAAGCAATACTTCATTTCAGGTAAGGGCAGTCACTTTTCAGCTCAAACGAACTACATCGTTCAAGAAGCTCACACGTTTCTCATCTTAACTGAGAAGCATTGGATGTTAGAGGACCTTTGCTTTGTATCAATTTCAAGCAGAGTTGAACAAGATATTGTCTGTATGTATAGGAAACAATGTTCTTTTCTTCTGAGCACACTCACGTTTTCTGCTGTCTTAGAGACTCTAGAAAGCAAGAGCGTGCTTCTTGCTCTAAAGCAGAGTGTGATCCATGGATGAGAACTCTGCTGTGTGTTTCCCTTCAGAAATGGACTTAAATCCCAGGCTCTGTGTCTTCCTACAAGCAAACTTCGTTTCAGGTAAAGACAGTCACTTTTCAGCTCAAACGAACTACATCGTTCACGAAGCTGACAAGTTTCCCATCTTAACTGCCAAGCATTAGATGTTAGAGGACCAGTGCTTTGTATTAGTTTCAGAAGCAGAGATGAACTCGATACGGTCTGTATGTGTAAGAAACACCGTTCTTTTGTTCAGAGCTGACTCAATTTCTTGCTGTATTAGAGAATCTAGAAGCAAGAGCGTGCTTCTTGCTCTAAAGCAGAGTGTGATCCATTGATGAGAACTATGCTGTGTGTTTACATTCAGAAAGGGAGTTAAATCCCAGGCTCTTTGTATTCCTACAAGCACTACTTCCTTTCAGGTAAGGGCAGTCACTTTTCAGCTCAAACGAAACTACATCGTTCACGAAGCTCACATGTTTCTCCTCTTAACTCAGAAGCATTGGATGTTAGAGGACCAGTGCTTTGTATCAGTTTCAGAAGCAGAGTTGGACTAGATATGGTCCCTATGTGTAGCAAACACCGTTCTTTTGTTCTCAGCACACTCACGTTTCATGCTGTCTAAGAGAATCTAGAAAGCAAGAGCATGCTTCTTCCTCTAGAGCAGAGTGTGATCTATGGATGAGAACTCTGCTGTGTGTTTCACTACAAATGGAGTTAAATCCCAGGCTCTCTGTCTTCCTACAAGCAAGACTTCGTTTCAAGAAAGGGAAGTCACTTTTCAGTTCAAATGAACTACATCTTTCTCGAAGCTCACACGTTTCTCATCTTAAGTGACAAGCATTAGATGTTAGAAGACCAGTGCTTTGTATCAGTTTCAGAAGCAGAGTTGGACCAGATATGGTCCGTATGTGTAGGAAACACCGTTCTTTTGTTCTCAGCACACTCACATTTCCTGCTGTCTTAGAGACTCTAGAAAGCTAGAGCATGCCTCTTGCTCTGCAGCAGAGTGTGATCAATGGATGAGAACTCTGCTGTGTGTTTCACTTCAGAAATGGAGTCCAATCCCAGGCTCTGTGTCTTCCTACAAGCAAGACTTCGTTTCAAGTAAGGGCAGTCACTTTTCAGCTCAAACGAACTACATAGTTCACAAAGCTCACACGTTTCTCATCTTAACTGACAAGCAATGGATGTTAGAGGACGTGTGGTTTGTTTCAGTTTCAGAAGCAGAGATGAACTAGATATGGTCCGTATGTGTAAGAAACACCGTTCTTTTGTTCTGAGCTGACTCAAGTTTCTTGCTGTATTAGAGAATCTAGAAGCAAGAGCGTGCTTCTTGCTCTAAAGCAGAGTGTGATCCATGGATGAGAACTCTGGTGTGTGTTTCCCTTCATAAATGGAGTTAAATCCCAGGCTCAGAGTCTTCCTGCAAGGAAGACTTCAATTCAAGTAAGGGCAGTTACTTTACAGCTCAAACGAAACTACATCGTTCACGAAGCTCACATGTTTATCCTCTTAACTCAGAAGCATTGGATGTTAGAGGACCAGTGCTTTGTATCAGTTTCAGAAGCATAGTTGGACTAGATATGGTTCCTATGTGTAGCAAACATCGTTCATTTGTTCTCAGCACACTCACGTTTCATGCTGTCTAAGTGAATCTAGAAAGCAAGAGCATGCTTCTTCCTCTAGAGCAGAGTGTGATCTATGGATGAGAACTCTGCTGTGTGTTTCACTACAAATGGAGTTAAATCCCAGGCTCTCTGTCTTCCTACAAGCAAGACTTCGTTTCAAGAAAGGGAAGTCACTTTTCAGCTCAAATGAACTACATCGTTCACGAAGCTCACACGTTTCTCATCTTAAGTGACAAGCATTAGATGTTAGAAGACCAGTGCTTTGTATCAGTTTCAGAAGCAGAGTTGGACTAGATATGGTCCGTATGTGTAGGAAACAACGGTCTTTTGTTCTCAGCACACTCACGTTTCCTGCTGTCTTAGAGACTCTAGAAAGCTAGAGCATGCCTCTTGCTCTACAGCAGAGTGTGATCAATGGATGAGAACTCTGCTGTGTGTTTCACTTCAGAAATGGAGTCCAATCCCAGGCTCTGTGTCTTCCTACAAGCAAGACTTCGTTTCAAGTAAGGCCAGTCACTTTTCAGCTCAAACGAACTACATAGTTCACGAAGCTCACACGTTTCTCATCTTAACTGACAAGCATTGGATGTTAGAGGACGTGTGGTTTGTTTCAGTTTCAGAAGCAGAGATGAACTAGATATGGTCCGTATGTGTAAGAAACACCGTTCTTTTGTTCAGAGCTGACTCAAGTTTCTTGCTGTATTAGAGAATCTAGAAGCAAGAGCGTGCTTCTTGCTCTAAAGCAGAGTGTGATCCATTGATGAGAACTATGCTGTGTGTTTACTTTCAGAAAGGGAGTTAAATCCCAGGCACTGTGTATTCCTACAAGCACTACTTCCTTTCAGGTAAGGGCAGTCACTTTTCAGCTCAAACGAGCTACATCCTTGATGAAGCTCACACGTTTCTCATCTTAAATGACAAGCATTGGATATTAGAGTACCTGTGCTTTGTATCAATTTCAGAAGCAGAGTTGGACTAGATATGGTCCGTATGTGTAGGATACACCGTTCTTTTGTTCTCAGCACACTCATGTTTCCTGCTGTATTAGAGACTCTAGAAAGAAAGAGCATGCCTCTTGCTCCAAAGCATAGTGTGATCCATGGATGAGAACTCTGCTGTGTGTTTCCCTTCATAAATGGAGTTAAATCCCAGGCTCAGAGTCTTCCTGCAAGGAAGACTTCGATTCAAGTAAGGGCAGTTACTTTACAGCTCAAACGAACTACATCGTTCACGAAGCTCCCACCTTTGTCATCTTAACTGAAAAGCATTGGATGTTAGAGAACCTGTGGTTTGTTTCCGTTTCAGAAGCAGAGTTGAACTAGATTCGGTCTGTATGTGTAGGAAACACCGTTCTTTCTTTCTCAGCACACTCACGTTTCCTGCTCTATGAGACACTGTGGAAAGCAATAGCGAGCTTCTTGCTGTAAAACAGAGTGTGATCCATTGATGAGAACTCTGCTGTGTGTTTCCCTTCAGAAATGGAGTTAAATCCCAGGCTCTATGTATTCCTACAAGCAATACTTCATTTCAGGTAAGGGCAGTCACTTTTCAGCTCAAACGAACTACATCGTTCAAGAAGCTCACACGTTTCTCATCTTAACTGAGAAGAATTGGATGTTAGAGGACCTTTGCTTTGTATCAATTTCAAGCAGAGTTGAACAAGATATTGTCCGTATGTATAGGAAACAATGTTCTTTTCTTCTGAGCACACTCACGTTTTCTGCTGTATTAGAGACTCTAGAAAGCAAGAGCGTGCTTCTTGCTCTAAAGCAGAGTGTGATCCATGGATGAGAACTCTGCTGTGTGTTTCCTTTCAGAAATGGACTTAAATCCCAGGCTCTGTGTCTTCCTACAAGCAAACTTCGTTTCAGGTAAGGACAGTCACTTTTCAGCTCAAACAAACTACATCGTTCACGAAGCTAACAAGTTTCCCATCTTAACTGCCAAGCATTAGATGTTAGAGGACCAGTGCTTTGTATTAGTTTCAGAAGCAGAGATGAACTCGATATGGTCTGTATGTGTAAGAAACACCGTTCTTTTGTTCAGAGCTGACTCAAGTTTCTTGCTGTATTAGAGAATCTAGAAGCAAGAGCGTGCTTCTTGCTCTAAAGCAGAGTGTGATCCATTGATGAGAACTATGCTGTGTGTTTACATTCAGAAAGGGAGTTAAATCCCAGGCTCTTTGTATTCCTACAAGCACTACTTCCTTTCAGGTAAGGGCAGTCACTTTTCAGCTCAAACGAAACTACATCGTTCACGAAGCTCACATGTTTCTCCTCTTAACTCAGAAGCATTGTATTTTAGAGGACCAGTGCTTTGTATCAGTTTCAGAAGCAGAGTTGGACTAGATATGGTCCCTATGTGTAGCAAACACCGTTCTTTTGTTCTCAGCACACTCACGTTTCATGCTGTCTAAGAGAATCTAGAAAGCAAGAGCATGCTTCTTCCTCTAGAGCAGAGTGTGATCTATGGATGAGAACTCTGCTGTGTGTTTCACTACAAATGGAGATCCCAGGCTCTCTGTCTTCCTACAAGCAAGACTTCGTTTCAAGAAAGGGAAGTCACTTTTCAGCTCAAATGAACTACATCGTTCACGAAGGTCACACGTTTCTCATCCTAAGTGACAAGCATTATATGTTAGAAGACCAGTGCTTTGTATCAGTTTCAGAAGCAGAGTTGGACTAGATATTGTCCGTATGTGTAGGAAACAACGTTCTTTTGTTCTCAGCACGCTCACGTTTCCTGATGTCTTAGAGACTCTAGAAAGCTACAGCATGCCTCTTTCTCTACAGCAGAGTGTGATCAATGGATGAGAACTCTGCTGTGTGTTTCACTTCAGAAATGGAGTCCAATCCCAGGCTCTGTGTCTTCCTACAAGCAAGACTTCGTTTCAAGTAAGGGCAGTCACTTTTCAGCTCAAACGAACTACATAGTTCACGAAGCTCACACGTTTCTCATCTTAACTGACAAGCATTGGAATTTAGAGGACGTGTGGTTTGTTTCAGTTTCAGAAGCAGAGATGAACTAGATATGGTCCATATGTGTAAGAAACACCGTTCTTTTGTTCTGAGCTGACTCAAGTTTCTTGCTGTATTAGAGAATCTAGAAGCAAGAGCGTGCTTCTTGCTCTAAAGCAGAGTGTGATCAATGGATGCGAACTCTGCTGTGTGTTTCCCTTCATAAATGGAGTTAAATCCCAGGCTCTGTGTCTTCCTACAAGCAAACTTCGTTTCAGGTAAGGACAGTCACTTTTCAGCTCAAAAGAAATACATCGTTCACAAAGGTAACAAGTTTGCCATCTTAACTGCCAAGCATTGGATGTTAGAGGACCAGTGCTTCGTATCAGTTTCAGAATCAGAGTTGGACTAGGTATGGTCCGTATGTGTAGGAAACACCGTTCATTTGTTCTAAGCACACTCAAGTTTCCTGCTGTCTTAGAGAATCTAGAAGCTAGAGCGTGCTTCTTGCTCTAAAGCAGAGTGTGATCAATGGATGAGAACTCTGCTGTGTGTTTCACTTCAGAAATGGAGATAAATCCCAGGCTCTTAGTCTTCCTACAAGCAAGACTTCTTTTCATGTAAGGGCAGTTACTTTACAGCTCAAACGAAATACATCGTTCACGAAGCTCACACGATTCTCATCTAAACTGACAAGCATTCGATGTTAGAGGACTTTTGCTTTGTATCAATTTCAAGCAGAGTTGAACTAGATATGGTCCATATGTATAGGAAACACCGTTCTTTTCTTCTCAGCACACTCACGTTTCCTGCTGTATTAGAGACTCTAGAAAGCAAGAGAGTGCTTCTTGCTCTAAAGCAGAGTGTGATCCATGGATGAGAACTGTGTCGTGTGTTTCCCTTCATAAATGGAGTTAATTCCCAGGCTCTGTGTCTTGCTACAAGCAAGACTTCGTTTCAGGTAGGGGCAGTCACTTTTCAGCTTAAAGGAACTACATCATTCACGAAGCTCACACGTTTCTCATTTTAACTGACAAGCATTAGATGTTAGAGGACCAGTGCTTTGGATCAGTTTCAGAAGCAGAGTTGGACTAGATATGGTCTGTATGTGTAGGAAATAACCGTTCTTTTGTTCTCAGCACACTCACGTTTCCTGCTGTCTTAGAGACTCTAGAAAGCTAGAGCATGCTTCTTGCTCTAAAGCAGAGTGTGATCAATGGATGAGAACTCTGCTGTGTGTTTCACTTCAGAAATGGAGTCCAATCCCAGTCTCTGGGTTTTCCTACAAGCAAGACTTCGTTTCAAGTAAGGGCAGTCACTTTTCAGCTCAAACGAACTACATCGTTCACGAAGCTCACACGTTTCTCATCTTAACTGACAAGCATTGCATGTTAGAGGACGTGTGGTTTGTTTCTGTTTCAGAAGCAGAGATGAACTAGATATGGTCCGTATGTGTAAGAAACACCGTTCTTTTGTTCTGAGCAGACTCAAGTTTCCTGCTGTATTAGAGAATCTAGAAGCAAGAGCGTGCTTCTTGCTCTAAAGCCAAGTGTGATCCATGGATGAGAACTCTGCTGTGTGTTTCCCTTCATAAATGGAGTTAAATCCCAGGCTCTGTGTCTTCCTACAAGCACTACTTCGTTTCAAGTAAGGGCAGTCACTTTCCAGCTCAAACGAAACTACATCGTTCACGGAGCTCACATGTTTCTCATCTTAACTGAGAAGCATTGGATGTTAGAGGACCAGTGCTTTGTATCAGTTTCAGAAGCATAGTTGGACTAGATATGGTCCCTATGTGTAGCAAACACCGTTCTTTTGTTCTCAGCACACTCACGTTTCATGCTTTCTAAGAGAATCTATAAAGCAAGAGCGTGCTTCTTTCTCTAGAGCAGAGTGTGATCTATGGATGAGAACTCTGCTGTGTGTTTCACTACAAATGGAGTTAAATCCCAGGCTCTGTGTCTTCCTACAAGGAAGACTTCGTTTCAAGACAGGGCAGTCACTTTTCAGCTCAAATGAACTACATCGTTCACGAAGCTCACACGTTTCTCATCTTAAGTGACAAGCATTAGATGTTAGAGGCCCAGTGCTTTGTATTAGTTTCAGAAGCAGAGATGAACTCGATATGGTCTGTATGTGTAAGAAACACCGTTCTTTTGTTCAGAGCTGACTCAAGTTTCTTGCTGTATTAGAGAATCTAGAAGCAAGAGCGTGCTTCTTGCTCTAAAGCAGAGTGTGATCCATTGATGAGAACTATGCTGTGTGTTTACATTCAGAAAGGGAGTTAAATCCCAGGGTCTTTGTATTCCTACAAGCACTACTTCCTTTCAGGTAAGGGCAGTCACTTTTCAGCTCAAACGAAACTACATCGTTCACGAAGCTCACATGTTTCTCCTCTTAACTCAGAAGCATTGTATTTTAGAGGACCAGTGCTTTGTATCAGTTTCAGAAGCAGAGTTGGACTAGATATGGTCCCTATGTGTAGCAAACACCGTTCTTTTTTTCTCAGCACACTCACGTTTCATGCTGTCTAAGAGAATCTAGAAAGCAAGAGCATGCTTCTTCCTCTAGAGCAGAGTGTGATCTATGGATGAGAACTCTGCTGTGTGTTTCACTACAAATGGAGTTAAATCCCAGGCTCTCTGTCTTCCTACAAGCAAGACTTCCTTTCAAGAAAGGGAAGTCACTTTTCAGCTCAAATGAACTACATCGTTCACGAGGGTCACACGTTTCTCATCTTAAGTGACAAGCATTAGATGTTAGAAGACCAGTGCTTTGTATCAGTTTCAGAAGCAGAGTTGGACTAGATATGGTCCGTATGTGTAGGAAACAACGTTCTTTTGTTCTCAGCACACTCACGTTTCCTGATGTCTTAGAGACTCTAGAAAGCTACAGCATGCCTCTTTCTCTACAGCAGAGTGTGATCAATGGATGAGAACTCTGCTGTGTGTTTCACTTCAGAAATGGAGTTAAATCCCAGGCTCTGTGTCTTCCTACAAGCAAGACTTCGTTTCAAGAAAGGGAAGCCACTTTTCAGCTCAAATGAACTACATAGTTCACGAAGCTTACACGTTTCTCATCTTAAGTGACAAGCATTAGATGTTAGAAGACCAGTGCTTTGTATCAGTTTCAGAAGCAGAGATGAACTAGATATGGTCCGTATGTGTAAGAAACACCGTTCATTTGTTCTGAGCTGACTCAAGTTTCTTGCTGTATTAGAGAATCTAGAAGCAAGAGCGTGCTTCTTGCTCTAAAGCAGAGTGTGATCCATTGATGAGAACTATGCTGTGTGTTTACATTCAGAAAGGGAGTTAAATCCCAGGCTCTTTGTATTCCTACAAGCACTACTTCCTTTCAGGTAAGGGCAGTCACTTTTCAGCTCAAACGAAACTACATCGTTCACGAAGCTCACATGTTTCTCCTCTTAAATCAGAAGCATTGTATTTTAGAGGACCAGTGCTTTGTATCAGTTTCAGAAGCAGAGTTGGACTAGATATGGTCCGTATGTGTAGGAAACACCGTTCTTTTGTTCTCAGCACACTCACGTTTCATGCTGTCTAAGAGAATCTAGAAAGCAAGAGCATGCTTCTTCCTCTAGAGCAGAGTGTGATCTATGGATGAGAACTCTGCTGTGTGTTTCACTACAAATGGAGTTAAATCCCAGGCTCTCTGTCTTCCTACAAGCAAGAATTCGTTTCAAGAAAGGGAAGTCACTTTTCAGCTCAAATGAACTACATCGTTCACGAAGGTCACACGTTTCTCATCTTAAGTGACAAGCATTAGATGTTAGAAGACCAGTGCTTTGTATCAGTTTCAGAAGCAGAGTTGGACTAGATATGGTCCGTATGTGTAGGAAACAACGTTCTTTTGTTCTCAGCACACTCACGTTTCCTGATGTCTTAGAGACTCTAGAAAGCTACAGCATGCCTCTTTCTCTACAGCAGAGTGTGATCAATGGATGAGAACTCTGCTGTGTGTTTCACTTCAGAAATGGAGTTAAATCCCAGGCTCTGTGTCTTCCTACAAGCAAGACTTCGTTTCAAGAAAGGGAAGTCACTTTTCAGCTCAAATGAACTACATAGTTCACGAAGCTTACACGTTTCTCATCTTAAGTGACAAGCATTAGATGTTAGAAGACCAGTGCTTTGTATCAGTTTCAGAAGCAGAGATGAACTAGATATGGTCCGTATGTGTAAGAAACACCGTTCATTTGTTCTGAGCTGACTCAAGTTTCTTGCTGTATTAGAGAATCTAGAAGCAAGAGCGTGCTTCTTGCTCTAAAGCAGAGTGTGATCCATTGATGAGAACTATGCTGTGTGTTTACATTCAGAAAGTGAGTTAAATCCCAGGCTCTTTGTATTCCTACAAGCACTACTTCCTTTCAGGTAAGGGCAGTCACTTTTCAGCTCAAACGAAACTACATCGTTCACGAAGCTCACATGTTTCTCCTCTTAACTCAGAAGCATTGTATTTTAGAGGACCAGTGCTTTGTATCAGTTTCAGAAGCAGAGTTGGACTAGATATGGTCCCTATGTGTAGCAAACACCGTTCTTTTGTTCTCAGCACACTCACGTTTCATGCTGTCTAAGAGAATCTAGAAAGCAAGAGCATGCTTCTTCCTCTAGAGCAGAGTGTGATCTATGGATGAGAACTCTGCTGTGTGTTTCACTACAAATGGAGTTAAATCCCAGGCTCTCTGTCTTCCTACAAGCAAGACTTCATTTCAAGAAAGGGAAGTCACTTTTCAGCTCAAATGAACTACATCGTTCACGAAGGTCACACGTTTCTCATCTTAAGTGACAAGCATTAGATGTTAGAAGACCAGAGCTTTGTATCAGTTTCAGAAGCAGAGTTGGACTAGATATGGTCCGTATGTGTAGGAAACAACGTTCTTTTGTTCTCAGCACACTCACGTTTCCTGATGTCTTAGAGACTCTAGAAAGCTACAGCATGCCTCTTTCTCTACAGCAGAGTGTGATCAATGGATGAGAACTCTGCTGTGTGTTTCACTTCAGAAATGGAGTTAAATCCCAGGCTCTGTGTCTTCCTACAAGCAAGACTTCGTTTCAAGAAAGGGAAGCCACTTTTCAGCTCAAATGATCTACATAGTTCACGAAGCTTACACGTTTCTCATCTTAAGTGACAAGCATTAGATGTTAGAAGACCAGTGCTTTGTATCAGTTTCAGAAGCAGAGATGAACTAGATATGGTCCGTATGTGTAAGAAACACCGTTCATTTGTTCTGAGCTGACTCAAGTTTCTTGCTGTATTAGAGAATCTAGAAGCAAGAGCGTGCTTCTTGCTCTAAAGCAGAGTGTGATCCATTGATGAGAACTATGCTGTGTGTTTACATTCAGAAAGGGAGTTAAATCCCAGGCTCTTTGTATTCCTACAAGCACTACTTCCTTTCAGGTAAGGGCAGTCACTTTTCAGCTCAAACGAAACTACATCGTTCACGAAGCTCACATGTTTCTCCTCTTAAATCAGAAGCATTGTATTTTAGAGGACCAGTGCTTTGTATCAGTTTCAGAAGCAGAGTTGGACTAGATATGGTCCGTATGTGTAGGAAACACCGTTCTTTTGTTCTCAGCACACTCACGTTTCATGCTGTCTAAGAGAATCTAGAAAGCAAGAGCATGCTTCTTCCTCTAGAGCAGAGTGTGATCTATGGATGAGAACTCTGCTGTGTGTTTCACTACAAATGGAGTTAAATCCCAGGCTCTCTGTCTTCCTACAAGCAAGAATTCGTTTCAAGAAAGGGAAGTCACTTTTCAGCTCAAATGAACTACATCGTTCACGAAGGTCACACGTTTCTCATCTTAAGTGACAAGCATTAGATGTTAGAAGACCAGTGCTTTGTATCAGTTTCAGAAGCAGAGTTGGACTAGATATGGTCCGTATGTGTAGGAAACAACGTTCTTTTGTTGTCAGCACACTCACGTTTCCTGATGTCTTAGAGACTCTAGAAAGCTACAGCATGCCTCTTTCTCTACAGCAGAGTGTGATCAATGGATGAGAACTCTGCTGTGTGTTTCACTTCAGAAATGGAGTTAAATCCCAGGCTCTGTGTCTTCCTACAAGCAAGACTTCGTTTCAAGAAAGGGAAGTCACTTTTCAGCTCAAATGAACTACATAGTTCACGAAGCTTACACGTTTCTCATCTTAAGTGACAAGCATTAGATGTTAGAAGACCAGTGCTTTGTATCAGTTTCAGAAGCAGAGATGAACTAGATATGGTCCGTATGTGTAAGAAACACCGTTCATTTGTTCTGAGCTGACTCAAGTTTCTTGCTGTATTAGAGAATCTAGAAGCAAGAGCGTGCTTCTTGCTCTAAAGCAGAGTGTGATCCATTGATGAGAACTATGCTGTGTGTTTACATTCAGAAAGTCAGTTAAATCCCAGGCTCTTTGTATTCCTACAAGCACTACTTCCTTTCAGGTAAGGGCAGTCACTTTTCAGCTCAAACGAAACTACATCGTTCACGAAGCTCACATGTTTCTCCTCTTAACTCAGAAGCATTGTATTTTAGAGGACCAGTGCTTTGTATCAGTTTCAGAAGCAGAGTTGGACTAGATATGGTCCCTATGTGTAGCAAACACCGTTCTTTTGTTCTCAGCACACTCACGTTTCATGCTGTCTAAGAGAATCTAGAAAGCAAGAGCATGCTTCTTCCTCTAGAGCAGAGTGTGATCTATGGATGAGAACTCTGCTGTGTGTTTCACTACAAATGGAGTTAAATCCCAGGCTCTCTGTCTTCCTACAAGCAAGACTTCGTTTCAAGAAAGGGAAGTCACTTTTCAGCTCAAATGAACTACATCGTTCACGAAGGTCACACGTTTCTCATCTTAAGTGACAAGCATTAGATGTTAGAAGACCAGAGCTTTGTATCAGTTTCAGAAGCAGAGTTGGACTAGATATGGTCCGTATGTGTAGGAAACAACGTTCTTTTGTTCTCAGCACACTCACGTTTCCTGATGTCTTAGAGACTCTAGAAAGCTACAGCATGCCTCTTTCTCTACAGCAGAGTGTGATCAATGGATGAGAACTCTGCTGTGTGTTTCACTTCAGAAATGGAGTTAAATCCCAGGCTCTGTGTCTTCCTACAAGAAAGACTTCGTTTCAAGAAAGGGAAGTCACTTTTCAGCTCAAATGAACTACATAGTTCACGAAGCTCACACGTTTCTCATCTTAAGTGACAAGCATTAGATGTTAGAAGACCAGTGCTTTGTATCAGTTTCATAAGCAGAGTTGGACTAGATATGGTCCGTATGTGTAGGAAACACCGTTCTTTTTTCTCAGCACACTCACATTTCCTGCTGTCTTAGAGACTCTAGAAAGCTAGAGCATGCCTCTTGCTCTACAGCAGAGTGTGATCAATGGATGAGAACTCTGCTGTGTGTTTCACTTCAGAAATGGAGTTAAATCCCAGGCTCTGTGTCTTCCTACAAGCACTACTTCATTTCAGGTAAGGGCAGTCACTTTTCAGCTCAAGCAAACTACATCGTTCATGAAGCTCACACGTTTCTCATCTTAAATGACAAGCATTGGATGTTAGGGGACCTGTGCTTTTTATCAATTTCAGAAGCTGAGTTGGACTAGATATGGTCCGTTTGTGTAGCAAACACCGTTCTTTTGTTCTCAGCACACTCACGTTTCATGCTGTCTTAGAGAATCTAGAAAGCTAGAGCGTGCTTCTTGCTCTAAAGCAGAGTGTGATCAATGGATGAGAACTCGGCTGTGTGTTTCACTTCAGAAATGGAGGTAAATCCCAGGTTCTGTGTCTTCCTAAAAGTAAGACTTCATTTCAAGACAGGGCAGTCACTTTTCAGCTCAAATGAACTACATCGTTCACGAAGCTCACACGTTTCTCATCTTAAGTGACAAGCATTAGATGTTAGAAGACCAGTGCTTTGTATCAGTTTCAGAAGCAGAGTTGGACTAGATATGGTCCGTATGTGAAGGAAACACCGTTCTTTTGTTCTCAGCACACTCACGTTTCCTGCTGTCTTAGAGACTCTAGAAAGCTAGAGCATGCTTCTTGCTCTAAAGCAGAGTGTGATCAATGGATGAAAACTATGCTGTGTGTTTCCCTTCATAAATGGAGTTAAATCTCAGGCTCTGTGTCTTCCTACAAGCACTACTTCATTTCAAGTAAGTGCAGTCACTTTCCAGCTCAAACGAAACAACATCGTTCACGAAGCTCACATGTTTCTCATCTTAACTCAGAAGCATTGGATGTTAGAGGACCAGTGCTTTGTATCAGTTTCAGAAGCAGAGATGAACTATATATGGTCCGTATGTGTAAGAAACACCGTTCTTTTGTTCAGAGCTGACTCAAGTTTCTTGCTGTATTAGAGAATCTAGAAGCAAGAGCGTGCTTCTTGCTCTAAAGCAGAGTGTGATCCATTGATGGGAACTATGCTGTGTGTTTACATTCAGAAAGTGAGTTAAATCCCAGGCTCTGTATATTCCTACAAGCACTACTTCCTTTCAGGTAAGGGCAGTCACTTTTCAGCTCAAACGAGCTACATCCTTCATGAAGCTCACACGTTTCTCATCTTAAATGACAAGCATTGGATATTAGAGTACCTGTGCTTTGTATCAATTTCAGAAGCAGAGTTGGACTAGATATGGTCCGTATGTGTAGGATACACCGTTCTTTTGTTCTCAGCACACTCATGTTTCCTGCTGTATTAGAGACTCTAGAAAGAAAGAGCGTGCCTCTTGCTCCAAAGCATAGTGTGATCCATGGATGAGAACTCTGCTGTGTGTTTCACTTCAGAAAAAGAGTCCAATCCCAGGCTCTGGGACTTCCTAAAAGGAAGACTTCGATTCAAGTAGGGCAGTTACTTTACAGCTCAAACGAACTACATCGGTCCCGAAGCTCACAGGTTTCTCATCTTAACTGAAAAGCATTGGATGTTAGAGGACCTGTGGTTTGTTTCAGTTTCAGAAGCAGAGTTGAACTAGATTTGGTCCGTATGTGTAGGAAACACAGTTCTTTTTTTCTCAGCAGTCTCACGTTTCCTGCTGTATAAGAGACTCTGGAAAGCAATAGCGAGCTTCGTCTTCTAATGCAGAGTGTGATACATTGATGCGAACTCTGCTGTGTGTTTCACTTCAGAAATGGAGTTAAATCCCAGGCTCTGTGACTTCCTACAAGTAAGACTTAGTTTCAGGTAAGGGCAGTCACTTTTCAGTTCAAACGAACTACATCATTCACGAAGCTAAAAAGTTTCTCATCTTAGCTGACAAGCATTGGTTTAGAGGACCAGTGCTTTTTATCAGTATCAGAAGCAGAGTTGTACTAGATATGGTCCGTATGTGTAGGAAACACCGTTCTTTTTTCTCAGCACACTCACGTTTCCTGCTGTACTAGAGACTCTAGAAAGCAAGAGCGTGCTTCTTGCTCTAAAGCAGAGTGTGATCAACGGATGAGAACTCTGCTGTGTGTTTCCCTTCATAAATGGAGTTAAATCCCAGGCTCTGTGTCTTCCTACAAGTAAACTTCGTTTCAGGTAAGGACAGTCACTTTTCAGCTCAAAAGAACTACATCGTTCACAAAGGTAACAAGTTTGCCATGTTAACTGCCAAGCATTGGATGTTAGAGGACCAGTGCTTCGTATCAGTTTCAGAATCAGAGTTAGACTAGATATGGTCCGTATGTGTAGGAAACACTGTTCATTTGTTCTAAGCACACTCAAGTTTCCTGCTGTCTTAGAGAATCTAGAAAGCTAGAGCGTGCTTCTTGCTCTAAAGCAGAGTGTGATCAATGGATTAGAACTCTGCTGTGTGTTTCACTTCAGAAATGGAGTTAAATCCCAGGCTCTTAGTCTTCCTACAAGCAAGACTTCTTTTCATGTAAGGGCAGTTACTTTACAGATCAAACGAAATACATCGTTCACGAAGCTCACACGATTCTCATCTAAACTGACAATCATTCGATGTTCCAGGACCTTTGCTTTGTATCAATTTCAAGCAGAGTTGAACTACATATGGTCCGTATGTATATAAAACACCATTCTTTTCTTCTCAGCACACTCACGTTTCCTGCTATATTAGAGACTCTAGAAAGCAAGAGAGTGCTTCTTGCTCTAAAGCAGAGTGTGATCCATGGATGAGAACTGTGTCGTGTGTTTCCCTTCATAAATGGAGTTAAATCCCAGGCTCTGTGTCTTGCTACAAGAAAGACTTCGTTTCAGGTAGGGGCAGTCACTTTTCAGCTTAAAGGAACTACATCATTCACGAAGCTCACACGTTTCTCATTTTAACTGACAAGCATTAGATGTTAGAGGACCAGTGCTTTGGATCAGTTTCAGAAGCAGAGTTGGACTAGATATGGTCTGTATGTGTAGGAAATAACCGTTCTTTTGTTCTCAGCACACTCACGTTTCCTGCTGTCTTAGAGACTCTAGAAAGCTAGAGCATGCTTCTTGCTCTAAAGCAGAGTGTGATCAATGGATGAGAACTCTGCTGTGTGTTTCACTTCAGAAATGGAGTCCAATCCCAGTCTCTGGGTCTTCCTACAAGCAAGACTTCGTTTCAAGTAAGGGCAGTCACTTTTCAGCTCAAACGAACTACATCGTTCACGAAGCTCACAAGTTTCTCATCTTAACTGACAAGTATTGCATGTTAGAGGACGTGTGGTTTGTTTCTGTTTCAGAAGCAGAGATGAACTAGATATGGTCTGTATGTGTAAGAAACACCGTTCTTTTGTTCTGAGCAGACTCAAGTTTCCTGCTGTATTAGAGAATCTAGAAGCAAGAGCGTGCTTCTTGCTCTAAAGCCGAGTGTGATCCATGGATGAGAACTCTGCTGTGTGTTTCCCTTCATAAATGGAGTTAAATCCCAGGCTCTGTGTCTTCCTACAAGCACTACTTCGTATCAAGTAAGGGCAGTCACTTTCCAGCTCAAACGAAACTACATCGTTCACGAAGCTCACATGTTTCTCTTCTTAACTGAGAAGCATTGGATGTTAGAGGACCAGTGCTTTGTATCAGTTTCAGAAGCATAGTTGGACTAGATATGGTCCCTATGTGTAGCAAACACCGTTCTTTTGTTCTCACCACACTCACGTTTGATGCTGTCTAAGAGAATCTAGAAAGCAAGAGCGTGCTTCTTCCTCTAGAGCAGAGTGTGATCTATGGATGAGAACTCTGCTGTGTGTTTCACTACAAATGGAGTTAAATCCCAGGCTCTGTGTCTTCCTACAAGTAAGACTTTGTATCAAGACAGGGCAGTCACTTTTCAGCTCAAATGAACTACATCGTTCACGAAGCTCACACGTTTCTCATCTTAAGTGACAAGCATTAGATGTTAGAAGACCAGTGCTTTGTATCAGTTTCAGAAGCAGAGTTGGACTAGATATGGTCCGTAAGTGTAGGATACACCGTTCTTTTGTTCTCAGCACACTCACGTTTCCTGCTGTCTTAGAGACTCTAGAAAGCTAGAGCATGCTTCTTGCTCTAAAGCAGAGTGTGATCAATGGATGAGAACTCTGCTGTGTGTACTTCAGAAATGGAGTCCAATCCCAGGCTCTGTGTCTTCCTACAAGCAACACTTCGTTTCAAGTAAGGCCAGTCACTTTTCAGCTCAAACGAACTACATAGTTCATGAAGCTCACACGTTTCTCATCTTAACTGACTAGCATTGGATGTTAGAGTACGTGTGGTTTGTTACAGTTTCAGAAGCAGAGATGAACTAAATATGGTCCGTATGTGTAAGAAACACCGTTCTTTTGTTCTGAGCTGACTCAAGTTTCTTGCTGTATTAGAGAATCTAGAAGCAAGAGCGTGCTTCTTGCTCTAAAGCAGAGTGTGATCCATGGATGAGAACTCTGCTGTGTGTTTCACTTCATAAATGGAGTTAAATCCCAGGCTCTGAGTCTTCCTGCAAGGAAGACTTCGATTCAAGTAAGAGCAGTTACTTTTCAGCTCAAACGAACTACATCGTTCACGAAGCTCACACGTTTGTCATCTAAAATGAAAAGCATTGGATGTTAGAGAACCTGTGGTTTGTTTCAGTTTCAGAAGCAGAGTTGAACTAGATTCGGTCCGTATGTGTAGGAAACACAGTTCTATTTTTCTGAGCACACTCACGTTTTCTGCTGTATTAGAGACTCTAGAAAGCAATAGCTAGCTTCTTGCTCTAAAACAGAGTGTGATCCATTGATGAGAACTCTGCTGTGTGTGTCCCTTCAGAAATGGAGTGAAATCCCAAGCTCTGTGTATTCCTACAAGCAATACTTCATTTCAGGTAAGGGCAGTCACTTTTCAGCTCAAACGAACTACATCGTTCAGGATCTCACACGTTTCTCATCTTAACTGAGAAGCATTGGATGTTAGAGGACCTTTGTCTTGTATCAATTTCAAGCAGAGTTGAACAAGATATTGTCCGTATGTATAGGAAACAAGGTTCTTTTCTTCTGAGCACACTCACGTTTTCTGCTGTATTAGAGACTCTAGAAAGCAAGAGCGTGCTTCTTGCTCTAAAGCAGAGTGTGATCAATGGATGAGAACTCGGCTGTGTGTTTCACTTCAGAAATGGAGTTAAATCCCAGGCTCTGTGTCTTCCTACAAGAAAGACTTCATTTCAAGACAGGGCAGTCACTTTTCAGCTCAAATGAACTACATCGTTCACGAAGCTCACACGTTTCTCATCTTAAGTGACAAGCATTAGATGTTAGAAGACCAGTGCTTTGTATCAGTTTCAGAAGCAGAGTTGGACTAGATATGGTCCGTATGTGAAGGAAACACCGTTCTTTTGTTCTCAGCACACTCACGTTTCCTGCTGTCTTAGAGACTCTAGAAAGCTAGAGCATGCTTCTTGCTCTAAAGCAGAGTGTGATCAATGGATGAGAACTCTGCTGTGTGTTTCACTTCAGAAATGGAGTCCAATCCCAGGCTCTGTGTCTTCCTACAAGCAAGACTTCGTTTCAAGTAAGGCCAGTCACTTTTCAGCTCAAACGAACTACATAGTTCACGAAGCTCACACGTTTCTCATCTTAACTGACAAGCATTGGATGTTAGAGGACGTGTGGTTTGTTTCAGTTTCAGAAGGAGAGATGAACTAGATATGGTCCGTATGTGTAAGAAACACCGTTCTTTTGTTCTGAGCTGACTCAAGTTTCTTGCTGTATTAGAGAATCTAGAAGCAAGAGCGTGCTTCTTGCTCTAAAGCAGAGTGTGATCAATGGATGAGAACTCTGCTGTGTGTTTCCCTTCATAAATGGAGTTAAATCCCAGGCTCTGTGTCTTCCTACAAGCAAACTTCGTTTCAGGTAAGGACAGTCACTTTTCAGCTCAAAAGAAATACATCGTTCACAAAGGTAACAAGTTTGCCATCTTAACTGCCAAGCATTGGATGTTAGAGGACCAGTGCTTCGTATCAGTTTCAGAATCAGAGTTGGACTAGGTATGGTCCATATGTGTAGGAAACACCGTTCATTTGTTCTAAGCACACTCAAGTTTCCTGCTGTCTTAGAGAATCTAGAAGCTAGAGCGTGCTTCTTGCTCTAAAGCAGAGTGTGATCAATGGATGAGAACTCTGCTGTGTGTTTCACTTCAGAAATGGAGATAAATCCCAGGCTCTTAGTCTTCCTACAAGCAAGACTTCTTTTCATGTAAGGGCAGTTACTTTACAGCTCAAACGAAATACATCGTTCACGAAGCTCACACGATTCTCATCTAAACTGACAAGCATTCGATGTTAGAGGACTTTTGCTTTGTATCAATTTCAAGCAGAGTTGAACTAGATATGGTCCATATGTATAGGAAACACCGTTCTTTTCTTCTCAGCACACTCACGTTTCCTGCTGTATTAGAGACTCTAGAAAGCAAGAGAGTGCTTCTTGCTCTAAAGCAGAGTGTGATCCATGGATGAGAACTGTGTTGTGTGTTTCCCTTCATAAATGGAGTTAATTCCCAGGCTCTGTGTCTTGCTACAAGCAAGACTTCGTTTCAGGTAGGGGCAGTCACTTTTCAGCTTAAAGGAACTACATCATTCACGAAGCTCACACGTTTCTCATTTTAACTGACAAGCATTAGATGTTAGAGGACCAGTGCTTTGGATCAGTTTCAGAAGCAGAGTTGGACTAGATATGGTCTGTATGTGTAGGAAATAACCGTTCTTTTGTTCTCAGCACACTCACGTTTCCTGCTGTCTTAGAGACTCTAGAAAGCTAGAGCATGCTTCTTGCTCTAAAGCAGAGTGTGATCAATGGATGAGAACTCTGCTGTGTGTTTCACTTCAGAAATGGAGTCCAATCCCAGTCTCTGGGTTTTCCTACAAGCAAGACTTCGTTTCAAGTAAGGGCAGTCACTTTTCAGCTCAAACGAACTACATCGTTCACGAAGCTCACACGTTTCTCATCTTAACTGACAAGCATTGCATGTTAGAAGACGTGTGGTTTGTTTCTGTTTCAGAAGCAGAGATGAACTAGATATGGTCCGTATGTGTAAGAAACACCGTTCTTTTGTTCTGAGCAGACTCAAGTTTCCTGCTGTATTAGAGAATCTAGAAGCAAGAGCGTGCTTCTTGCTCTAAAGCCGAGTGTGATCCATGGATGAGAACTCTGCTGTGTGTTTCCCTTCATAAATGGAGTTAAATCCCAGGCTCTGTGTCTTCCTACAAGCACTACTTCGTTTCAAGTAAGGGCAGTCACTTTCCAGCTCAAACGAAACTACATCGTTCACGAAGCTCACATGTTTCTCATCTTAACTGAGAACCATTGGATGTTAGAGGACCAGTGCTTTGTATCAGTTTCAGAAGCATAGTTGGACTAGATATGGTCCCTATGTGTAGGAAACACCGTTCTTTTGTTCTCAGCACACTCACGTTTCATGCTTTCTAAGAGAATCTATAAAGCAAGAGCGTGCTTCTTTCTCTAGAGCAGAGTGTGATCTATGGATGAGAACTCTGCTGTGTGTTTCACTACAAATGGAGTTAAATCCCAGGCTCTGTGTCTTCCTACAAGTAAGACTTCGTATCATGACAGGGCAGTCACTTTTCAGCTCAAATGAACTACATCGTTCACGAAGCTCACACGATTCTCATCTAAACTGACAATCATTCGATGTTCCAGGACCTTTGCTTTGTATCAATTTCAAGCAGAGTTGAACTACATATGGTCCGTATGCATAGGAAACACCGTTCTTTTCTTCTCAGCACACTCACGTTTCCTGCTGTATTAGAGACTCTAGAAAGCAAGAGAGTGCTTCTTGCTCTAAAGCAGAGTGTGATCCATGGATGAGAACTGTGTCGTGTGTTTCCCTTCATAAATGGAGTTAAATCCCAGGCTCTGTGTCTTGCTACAAGCAAGACTTCGTTTCAGGTAGGGGCAGTCACTTTTCAGCTTAAAGGAACTACATCATTCACGAAGCTCACACGTTTCTCATTTTAACTGATAAGCATTAGATGTTAGAGGACCAGTGCTTTGGATCAGTTTCAGAAGCAGAGTTGGACTAGATATGGTCTGTATGTGTAGGAAATAACCGTTCTTTTGTTCTCAGCACACTCACGTTTCCTGCTGTCTTAGAGACTCTAGAAAGCTAGAGCATGCTTCTTGCTCTAAAGCCGAGTGTGATCCATGGATGAGAACTCTGCTGTGTGTTTCCCTTCATAAATGGAGTTAAATCCCAGGCTCTGTGTCTTCCTACAAGCACTACTTCGTTTCAAGTAAGGGCAGTCACTTTCCAGCTCAAACGAAACTACATCGTTCACGAAGCTCACATGTTTCTCATCTTAACTGAGAACCATTGGATGTTAGAGGACCAGTGCTTTGTATCAGTTTCAGAAGCATAGTTGGACTAGATATGGTCCCTATGTGTAGCAAACACCGTTCTTTTGTTCTCAGCACACTCACGTTTCATGCTTTCTAAGAGAATCTATAAAGCAAGAGCGTGCTTCTTTCTCTAGAGCAGAGTGTGATCTATGGATGAGAACTCTGCTGTGTGTTTCACTACAAATGGAGTTAAATCCCAGGCTCTGTGTCTTCCTACAAGGAAGACTTCGTTTCAAGACAGGGCAGTCACTTTTCAGCTCAAATGAACTACATCGTTCACGAAGCTCACACGTTTCTCATCTTAAGTGACAAGCATTAGATGTTAGAAGACCAGTGCTTTGTATCAGTTTCAGAAGCAGAGTTGGACTAGATATGTTCCGTATGTGTAGGAAACACCGTTCTTTTGTTCTCAGCACACTCACGTTTCCTGCTGTCTTAGAGACTCTAGAAAGCTAGAGCATGCTTCTTGCTCTAAAGCAGAGTGTGATCAATGGATGAGAACTCTGCTGTGTGTTTCACTTCAGAAATGGAGTCCAATCCCAGGCTCTGTGTCTTCCTACAAGCAAGACTTCGTTTCAAGTAAGGGCAGTCACTTTTCAGCTGAAACGAACTACATAGTTCACGAAGCTCACACGTTTCTCATCTTAACTGACAAGCATTGGAATTTAGAGGACGTGTGGTTTGTTTCAGTTTCAGAAGCAGAGATGAACTAGATATGGTCCATATGTGTAAGAAACACCGTTCTTTTGTTCTGAGCTGACTCAAGTTTCTTGCTGTATTAGAGAATCTAGAAGCAAGAGCGTGCTTCTTGCTCTAAAGCAGAGTGTGATCAATGGATGCGAACTCTGCTGTGTGTTTCCCTTCATAAATGGAGTTAAATCCCAGGCTCTGTGTCTTCCTACAAGCAAACTTCGTTTCAGGTAAGGACAGTCACTTTTCAGCTCAAAAGAAATACATCGTTCACAAAGGTAACAAGTTTGCCATCTTAACTGCCAAGCATTGGATGTTAGAGGACCAGTGCTTCGTATCAGTTTCAGAATCAGAGTTGGACTAGGTATGGTCCGTATGTGTAGGAAACACCGTTCATTTGTTCTAAGCACACTCAAGTTTCCTGCTGTCTTAGAGAATCTAGAAGCTAGAGCGTGCTTCTTGCTCTAAAGCAGAGTGTGATCAATGGATGAGAACTCTGCTGTGTGTTTCACTTCAGAAATGGAGATAAATCCCAGGCTCTTAGTCTTCCTACAAGCAAGACTTCTTTTCATGTAAGGGCAGTTACTTTACAGCTCAAACGAAATACATCGTTCACGAAGCTCACACGATTCTCATCTAAACTGACAAGCATTCGATGTTAGAGGACTTTTGCTTTGTATCAATTTCAAGCAGAGTTGAACTAGATATGGTCCATATGTATAGGAAACACCGTTCTTTTCTTCTCAGCACACTCACGTTTCCTGCTGTATTAGAGACTCTAGAAAGCAAGAGAGTGCTTCTTGCTCTAAAGCAGAGTGTGATCCATGGATGAGAACTGTGTCGTGTGTTTCCCTTCATAAATGGAGTTAATTCCCAGGCTCTGTGTCTTGCTACAAGCAAGACTTCGTTTCAGGTAGGGGCAGTCACTTTTCAGCTTAAAGGAACTACATCATTCACGAAGCTCACACGTTTCTCATTTTAACTGACAAGCATTAGATGTTAGAGGACCAGTGCTTTGGATCAGTTTCAGAAGCAGAGTTGGACTAGATATGGTCTGTATGTGTAGGAAATAACCGTTCTTTTGTTCTCAGCACACTCACGTTTCCTGCTGTCTTAGAGACTCTAGAAAGCTAGAGCATGCTTCTTGCTCTAAAGCAGAGTGTGATCAATGGATGAGAACTCTGCTGTGTGTTTCACTTCAGAAATGGAGTCCAATCCCAGTCTCTGGGTTTTCCTACAAGCAAGACTTCGTTTCAAGTAAGGGCAGTCACTTTTCAGCTCAAACGAACTACATCGTTCACGAAGCTCACACGTTTCTCATCTTAACTGACAAGCATTGCATGTTAGAGGACGTGTGGTTTGTTTCTGTTTCAGAAGCAGAGATGAACTAGATATGGTCCGTATGTGTAAGAAACACCGTTCTTTTGTTCTGAGCAGACTCAAGTTTCCTGCTGTATTAGAGAATCTAGAAGCAAGAGCGTGCTTCTTGCTCTAAAGCCAAGTGTGATCCATGGATGAGAACTCTGCTGTGTGTTTCCCTTCATAAATGGAGTTAAATCCCAGGCTCTGTGTCTTCCTACAAGCACTACTTCGTTTCAAGTAAGGGCAGTCACTTTCCAGCTCAAACGAAACTACATCGTTCACGGAGCTCACATGTTTCTCATCTTAACTGAGAAGCATTGGATGTTAGAGGACCAGTGCTTTGTATCAGTTTCAGAAGCATAGTTGGACTAGATATGGTCCCTATGTGTAGCAAACACCGTTCTTTTGTTCTCAGCACACTCACGTTTCATGCTTTCTAAGAGAATCTATAAAGCAAGAGCGTGCTTCTTTCTCTAGAGCAGAGTGTGATCTATGGATGAGAACTCTGCTGTGTGTTTCACTACAAATGGAGTTAAATCCCAGGCTCTGTGTCTTCCTACAAGGAAGACTTCGTTTCAAGACAGGGCAGTCACTTTTCAGCTCAAATGAACTACATCGTTCACGAAGCTCACACGTTTCTCATCTTAAGTGACAAGCATTAGATGTTAGAAGACCAGTGCTTTGTATCAGTTTCAGAAGCAGAGTTGGACTAGATATGTTCCGTATGTGTAGGAAACACCGTTCTTTTGTTCTCAGCACACTCACGTTTCCTGCTGTCTTAGAGACTCTAGAAAGCTAGAGCATGCTTCTTGCTCTAAAGCAGAGTGTGATCAATGGATGAGAACTCTGCTGTGTGTTTCACTTCAGAAATGGAGTCCAATCCCAGGCACTGTGTCTTCCTACAAGCAAGACTTCGTTTCAATTAAGGGCAGTCACTTTTCAGCTCAAACGAACTACATAGTTCACGAAGCTCACACGTTTCTCATCTTAACTGACAAGCATTGGATTTTAGAGGACGTGTGGTTTGTTTCAGTTTCAGAAGCAGAGATGAACTAGATATGGTCCATATGTGTAAGAAACACCGTTCTTTTGTTCTGAGCTGACTCAAGTTTCTTGCTGTATTAGAGAATCTAGAAGCAAGAGCGTGCTTCTTGCTCTAAAGCAGAGTGTGATCAATGGATGAGAACTCTGCTGTGTGTTTCCCTTCATAAATGGAGTTAAATCCCAGGCTCTGTGTCTTCCTACAAGCAAACTTCGTTTCAGGTAAGGACAGTCACTTTTCAGCTCAAAAGAAATACATCGTTCACAAAGGTAACAAGTTTGCCATCTTAACTGCCAAGCATTGGATGTTAGAGGACCAGTGCTTCGTATCAGTTTCAGAATCAGAGTTGGACT
Source organism: Onychomys leucogaster (assembly GCA_949786385.1). Classification (NCBI taxonomy): domain Eukaryota; kingdom Metazoa; phylum Chordata; class Mammalia; order Rodentia; family Cricetidae; genus Onychomys; species Onychomys leucogaster. Next base: position 2,111,320 of record CATKUP010000047.1, read on the forward strand.
AGGTATGGTCCGTATGTGTAGGAAACACCGTTCATTTGTTCTAAGCACACTCAAGTTTCCTGCTGTCTTAGAGAATCTAGAAGCTAGAGCGTGCTTCTTGCTCTAAAGCAGAGTGTGATCAATGGATGAGAACTCTGCTGTTTGTTTCACTTCAGAAATGGAGATAAATCCCAGGCTCTTAGTCTTCCTACAAGCAAGACTTCTTTTCATGTAAGGGCAGTTACTTTACAGCTCAAACGAAATACATCGTTCACGAAGCTCACACGATTCTCATCTAAACTGACAAGCATTCGATGTTAGAGGACTTTTGCTTTGTATCAATTTCAAGCAGAGTTGAACTAGATATGGTCCATATGTATAGGAAACACCGTTCTTTTCTTCTCAGCACACTCACGTTTCCTGCTGTATTAGAGACTCTAGAAAGCAAGAGAGTGCTTCTTGCTCTAAAGCAGAGTGTGATCCATGGATGAGAACTGTGTCGTGTGTTTCCCTTCATAAATGGAGTTAAATCCCAGGCTCTGTGTCTTGCTACAAGCAAGACTTCGTTTCAGGTAGGGGCAGTCACTTTTCAGCTTAAAGGAACTACATCATTCACGAAGCTCACACGTTTCTCATTTTAACTGACAAGCATTAGATGTTAGAGGACCAGTGCTTTGGATCAGTTTCAGAAGCAGAGTTGGACTAGATATGGTCTGTATGTGTAGGAAATAACCGTTCTTTTGTTCTCAGCACACTCACGTTTCCTGCTGTCTTAGAGACTCTAGAAAGCTAGAGCATGCTTCTTGCTCTAAAGCAGAGTGTGATCAATGGATGAGAACTCTGCTGTGTGTTTCACTTCAGAAATGGAGTCCAATCCCAGTCTCTGGGTTTTCCTACAAGCAAGACTTCGTTTCAAGTAAGGGGAGTCACTTTACAGCTCAAACGAACTACATCGTTCACGAAGCTCACACGTTTCTCATCTTAACTGACAAGCATTGCATGTTAGAGGACCTTTGCTTTGTATCAATTTCAAGCAGAGTTGAACAAGATATTTTCTGTATGTATAGGAAACAAGGTTCTTTTCTTCTGAGCACACTCACGTTTTCTGCTGTATTAGAGACTCTAGAAAGCAAGAGCATGCTTCTTGCTCTAAAGCAGAGTGTGATCCATGGATGAGAACTCTGCTGTGTGTTTCCCTTCAGAAATGGACTTAAATCCCAGGCTCTGTGTCTTCCTACAAGCAAACTTCGTTTCAGGTAAGGACAGTCACTTTTCAGCTCAAACGAACTACATCGTTCACGAAGCTAACAAGTTTCCTATCTTAACTGCCAAGCATTAGATGTTAGAGGACCAGTGCTTTGTATCAGTTTCAGAAGCAGAGATGAACTAGATATGGTCCGTATGTGTAAGAAACACCGTTCTTTTGTTCAGAGCTGACTCAAGTTTCTTGCTGTATTAGAGAATCTAGAAGCAAGAGCGTGCTTCTTGCTCTAAAGCGGAGTGTGATCCATTGATGAGAACTATGCTGTGTGTTTCACTTCAGAAATGGAGTTAAATTCCAGGCTCTGTGTCTTCCTACAAGCACTACTTCGTTTCAGGTAAGAGCAGACACTTTTCAGCTCAAGCAAACTACATTGTTCACGAAGCTCACACGTTTCTCATCTTAAATGACAAGCAATGGATGTTAGAGGACCTGTGCTTTTTATCAATTTCAGAAGCTGAGTTGGACTAGATATGGTCCGTTTGTGTAGCAAACACCGTTCTTTTGTTCTCAGCACACTCACGTTTCATGCTGTCTTAGAGAATCTAGAAAGCTAGAGCGTGATTCTTGCTCTTAAGCAGAGTGTGATTAATGGATGAGAACTCTGCTGTGTGTTTCACTTCAGAAATTGAGTTAAATCCCAGGCTCTGGGTCTTCCTAAAAGGAAGACTTCGATTCAAGTAGGGCAGTTACTTTACAGCTCAAACGAACTACATCGGTCCCGAAGCTCACACGTTTCTCATCTTAACTGAAAAGCATTGGATGTTAGAGGACCTGTGGTTTGTTTCAGTTTCAGAAGCAGAGTTGAACTAGATTTGGTCCGTATGTGTAGGAAACACAGTTCTTTTTTTCTCAGCACTCTCACGTTTCCTGCTGTATGAGAGACTCTGGAAAGCAATAGCGAGATTCTTCCTCTAAAGCAGAGTGTGATCAATGGATGAGAACTCTGCTGTGTGTTTCAGTTCAGAAATGGAGTTCAATCCCAGGCTCTATGTCTTCCAAAAGCAAGACTGCGTTTCAAGTAAGGGCAGTGACTTTTCAGCTCAAACGAACTACATAGTTCACGAAGCTCACACGTTTCTCATCTTAACTGACAAGTATTGGATGTTAGAGGACGTGTGGTTTTTATCAGTTTTAGAAGCAGTGTTGAACTAGATATGGTCCGTATGTGTGGCAAACACCGTTCTTTTGTTCTCAGCACACTCATGTTTCATGCTGTCTTAGAGACTCTAGAAAGCAAGAGCATTCTTCTTGCTCTAAAACAGAGTGTGATCTATGGACGAGAACTATGCTGTGTGTTTCCCTTCAGAAATGGAGTTAAATCCCAGGCTCTGTGTATTCCTACAAGCACTACTTCCTTTCAGGTAAGGGCAGTCACTTTTCAGCTCAAACGAGCTACATCCTTGACGAAGCTCACACGTTTCTCATCTTAAATGACAAGCATTGGAAATTAGAGTACCTGTGTTTTGTATCAATTTCAGAAGCAGAGTTGGACTAGATATGGAACGTATGTGTAGGATACACCGTTCTTTTGTTCTCAGCACACTCATGTTTCCTGCTGTATTAGAGACTCTAGAAAGAAAGAGCGTGCCTCTTGCTCCAAAGCATAGTGTGATCCATGGATGAGAACTTTGCTGTGTGTTTCCCATCAGAAATGGAGTTAAATCCGAGGCTCTGTGTCTTCCTACAAGCAAGACTTCGTTTCAAGTAAGGGCAGTCACTTTTCAGCTCAAACGAACTACATAGTTCATGAAGCTTACACGTTTCTCATCTTAACTGACAAGCATTGGATGTTAGATTACGTGTGGTTTGTTTCAGATTCAGAAGAAGAGATGAACTAGATATGGTCCGTATGTGTAAGAAACACCGTTCTTTTGTTCTGAGCTGATTCAAGTTTCTTGCTGTATTAGAGAATCTAGAAGCAAGAGCGTGCTTCTTGCTCTAAAGCAGAGTGTGATCAATGGAGGAGAACTCTGCTGTGTGTTTCCCTTCATAAATGGAGTTAAATCCCAGGCTCTGTGTCTTCCTACAAGCAAACTTCGTTTCAGGTAAGGACAGTCACTTTTCAGCTCAAAAGAAATACATCGTTCACAAAGGTAACAAGTTTGCCATCTTAACTGCCAAGCATTGGATGTTAGAGGAGCAGTGCTTCGTATCAGTTTCAGAATTAGAGTTGGACTAGATATGGTCCGTATGTGTAGGAAACACCGTTCATTTGTTCTAAGCACACTCAAGTTTCCTGCTGTTAGAGAATCTAGAAGCTAGAGCGTGCTTCTTGCTCTAAAGCAGAGTGTGATCAATGGATGAGAACTCTGCTGTGTGTTTCCCTTCAGAAATGGAGTTAAATCCCAGGCTCTTAGTCTTCCTACAAGCAAGACTTCTTTTCATGTAAGGGCAGTTACTTTACAGCTCAAACGAAATACAACGTTCACGAAGCTCACACGATTCTCATCTAAACTGACAAGCATTCGATGTTAGAGGACCTTTGCTTTGTGTCAATTTCAAGCAGAGTTGAACTAGATATGGTCCGTATGTATAGGAAACACCGTTCTTTTCTTCTCAGCACACTCACGTTTCCTGCTGTATTAGTGACTCTAGAAAGCAAGAGAGTGCTTCTTGCTCTAAAGCAGAGTGTGATCCATGGATGAGAACTGTGTCGTGTGTTTCCCTTCATAAATGGAGTTAAATCCCAGGCTCTGTGTCTTGCTACAAGCAAGACTTCTTTCCGGTAGGGGCAGACACTTTTCAGCTTAAAGGAACTACATCATTCACGTAGCTCACACGTTTCTCATTTTAACTTACAAGCATTAGATGTTAGAGGACCAGTGTTTTGGATAAGTTTCAGAAGCAGAGTTGGACTAGATATGGTCCGTATGTGTTGGAAACACCGTTCTTTTGTTCTGAGCTCACTCAAGTTTCCTGCTGTATTAGAGAATTCACAAGCAAGAGCGTGCTTCTTCTCTAAAGCAGAATGTGATCCATGGATGAGAGCTATGCTGTGTGTTTACATTCAGATAGGGAGTTAAATCCCAGGCTCTGTGTATTCCTACAAGCACTACTTCCTTTCAGATAAGGGCAGTCACTTTTCAGCTCAAACGAGCTACATCCTTGATGAAGCTCACACGTTTCTCATCTTAAATGACAAGCATTGGATATTAGAGTACCTGTGCTTTGTATCAATTTCAGAAGCAGATTTGGACTAGATATGGTCCGTATGTGTAGGATACACCGTTCTTTTGTTCTCAGCACACTCATGTTTCCTGCTGTATTAGAGACTCTAGAAAGAAAGAGCGTGCCTCTTGCTCCAAAGCATAGTGTGATCCATGGATGAGAACTCTGATGTGTGTTTCCCATCAGAAATGGAGTTAAATCCCAGGCTCTGTGTCTTCCTACAAGCAAGACTTCGTTTCAGGTAAGGGCAGTCACTTTTCAGCTCAAACGAACTACATCGTTCACGAAGCTCACACGTTTCTCATCTTAACTGACAAGCATGGAATGTTAGAGGACCAGTGCTTTGTATCAGTATCAGATTCAGAGTTGGACTAGATATGGTCGGTATGTGTAGGAAACACCGTTCATTTGTTCTAAGCACACTCATGTTTCCTGCTGTCTTAGAGAATCTAGAAAGCTAGAGCGTGCTTCTTGCTCTAAAGCAGAGTGTGATCAATGGATGAGAACTCTGCTGTGTGTTTCACTTCAGAAATGGAGTTAAATCCCAGGCTCTGAGTCTTCCTACAAGCAAGACTTCTTTTCATGTAAGGGCAGTTACTTTACAGGTCAAACGAACTACATCCTTCACAAAGCTCACACGTTTCTCATCTAAACTGACAAGCATTCAGTGTTAGAGGACCTTTGCTTTGTATCAGTTTCAGAAGCAGAGTTGGGCTAGATATGGTCCGTATGTATACAAAACACCGTTCTTTTGTTCTCAGCACACTCACGTTTCCTGCTGTCTTAGAGACTCTAGAAAGCTAGAGCATGCTTCTTGCTCTAAAGCAGAGTGTGATCAATGGATGAGAACTCTGCTGTGTGTTTCAGTTCAGAAATGGAGTCCAATTCCAGGCTCTATGTCTTCCAAAAGCAAGACTTCGTTTCAAGTAAGGGCAGTGACTTTTCAGCTCAAACTAACTACATAGTTCACGAAGCTCACACGTTTCTCATCTTAACTGACAAGTATTGGATGTTAGAGGACGTGTGGTTTTTATCAGTTTCAGAAGCAGAGATGAACTAGATACAGTCCGTATGTGTAAGAAACACAGTTCTTTTGTTCTGAGCTGACTCAAGTTTCTTGCTGTATTAGAGACTCTAGAAAGCAAGAGCGTGCTTCTTGCTCTAAAGCAGAGTGTGATTCATGGATGAGAACTGTGTTGTGTGTTTCCCTTCAGAAATGGTGTAAAATCCCAGGCTCTGTTTCTTCCTACAAGCAAGACTTCATTTCAGGTAAGGGCAGTCACTTTTTAGCTCAAACGAACTACATCGTTCTGGAAGCTCACACGTTTCTCATCTTAAATGACAAGCATTGGATGATAGATGACCAGTGGCTTTTTTCAGTTTTAGAAGCAGTGTTGAACTAGATATGGTCCGTATGTGTAGCAAACACCGTTCTTTTGTTCTCAGCACACTCATGTTTCATGCTGTCTTAGAGACTCTAGAAAGCAAGAGCATTCTTCTTGCTCTAAAACAGAGTGTGATCTATGGACGAGAACTATGCTGTGTGTTTCCCTTCAGAAATGGAGTTAAATCCCAGGCTCTGTGTATTCCTACAAGCACTACTTCCTTTCAGGTAAGGGCAGTCACTTTTCAGCTCAAACGAGCTACATCCTTGACGAAGCTCACACGTTTCTCATCTTAAATGACAAGCATTGGAAATTAGAGTACCTGTGCTTTGTATCAATTTCAGAAGCAGAGTTGGACTAGATATGGAACGTATGTGGAGGATACACCGTTCTTTTGTTCTCAGCACACTCATGTTTCCTGCTGTATTAGAGACTCTAGAAAGAAAGTGCGTGCCTCTTGCTCCAAAGCATAGTGTGATCCATTGATGAGAACTCTGCTGTGTGTTTCCCATCAGAAATGGAGTTAAATCCGAGGCTCTGTGTCTTCCTACAAGCAAGACTTCGTTTCAGGTAAGGGCAGTCACTTTTCAGCTCAAACGAACTACATCGGTCACAAAGCTCACACGTTTCCCGTCTTAAATGACATGCATTGAATGTTATAGGACCAGTGCTTTGTATCAGTTTCAGAAGCAGAGTTGGACTAGATATGGTCCATATGTGTAGGAAACACCGTTCCTTTGTTCTCAGCACACTCACTTTTCCTGCTGTCTTAGAGAATCTAGAAAGCAAGAGCGTGCTTCTTGTTCTAAAGCAGAGTGTGATCAATGGATGAGAACTCTGTTGTGTGTTTCTCATCAGAAATGGAGTTAAATCCCTGGCTCTGAGTCTTCCTACAAGCAAACTTCGTTTCAGGTAAGGGCAGTTACTTTACAGCTCAAACGAAATAAATCGGTCACGAAGCTAACAAGTTTCCCATCTTAACTGACAAGCATTGGATGTTAGAGGACCAGTGCTTTGTATCAGTTTCAGAAGCAGAGTTGGACTAGATATGGTCCGTATGTGTAGGAAAAACCGTTCTTTTCTTCTGAGCACACTCAATTTTCCTGATGTATTAGAGACTCTAGAAGCAAGAGCGTGCTTCTTGCTCCAAAGCATAGTGTGATCCATGGATGAGAACTCTGCTGTGTGTTTCTCTTCTGAAATGGAGTTAAATCCCTGGTTCTGAGTCTTCCTACAAGCAAACTTCGTTTCAGGTAAGGACAGTTACTTTACAGCTCAAAAGAACTACATTGGTCACAAAGCTAACATGTTTCCAATCTTAACTGACAAGCATTGGATTTTAGAGGACCAGTGCTTTGTATCAGTTTCAGAAGCAGAGTTGGACTAGATATGGTCCGTATGTGTAGGAAACACCATTCTTTTGTTCTGAGCAAACTCAATTTTCCTGCTTTATTAGAGACTCTAGAAGCAAGAGCGTGCTTCTTGCTCTAAAGCAGAGTGTGATCCATGGATGAGAACTGTATTGTGTGTTTCCCTTCAGAAATGGAGTTAAATCCCAGGCTCTGAGTCTTCCTACAAGCAAGACTTCTTTTCATGTAAGGGCAGTTACTTTACAGCTCAAACGAACTACATCGTTCACGAAGCTCACACGTTTCTCATATAAACTGACAAGCATTGGATGTTAGAGGACCTCTGGTTTGTTTCAGTTTCAGAATCAGAGATGAACTTGATATGGTCCGTATGTGTAGAAAACACTGTTCGTTTGTTCTAGGCACACTCAAGTTTCCTGCTGTATTAGAGACTCTAGAAAGCAAGAGCATTCTTCTTGCTCTAAAGCAGAGCGTGATCCATGGACGAGAACTATGCTGTGTGTTTACATTCAGAAAGGGAGTTAAATCCCAGGCTCTGTGTATTCCTACAAGCACTACTTCCTTTCAGGTAAGGGCAGTCACTTTTCAGCTCAAAAGAGCTACATCCTTGACGAAGCTCACACGTTTCTCATCTTAAATGACAAGCATTGGAAATTTGAGTACCTGTGCTTTGTATCAATTTCAGAAGCAGAGTTGGACTAGATATGGTCCGTATGTGTAGGATACACCGTTCTTTTGTTCTCAGCACACTCATGTTTCCTGCTGTATTAGAGACTCTAGAAATAATGAGCTTGCCTCTTGCTCCAAAGCATAGCGTGATCCATGGGTGAGAACTCTGCTGTGTGTTTCCTATCAGAAATGGAGTTAAATCCGAGGCTCTGTGTCTTCCTACATGCAAGACTTCGTTTCAAGTAAGGGCAGTCACTTTTCAGCTCAAACGAATTACATCGGTCACAAAGCTCACACGTTTCTCATCTTAAATGACAAGCATTGGATGTTAGAGGAACTGTGCTTTGTATCAATTTCAGAAGCAGAGTTGGACTAGATATGGTCCGTATGTGTAGCAAACACCGTTCTTTTGTTCTCAGCACACTGAGTTTTCATGCTGTCTTAGACAATCTAGAAACAAGAGCGTGCTTCTTGCTCCAAAGCATAGTGTGATCCATGGATGAGAACTCTGCTGTGTGTTTCCCTTCTGAAATGGAGTTAAATGCCTGGCTCTGAGTCTTCCTACAAGCAAACTTCGTTTCAGGTAAGGGCAGTTATTTTACAGCTCAAAAGAACTACATTGGTCATGAAGCTAACATGTTTCCAATCTTAACTGACAAGCATTGGATGTTAGAGGACCAGTGCTTTGTATAAGTTTCAGAAGCAGAGTTGGACTACATATGGTCCGTATGTGTAGGAAACACCATTCTTTTGTCCTGAGCAAACTCAATTTTCCTGCTGTATTAGAGACTCTAGAAGCAAGAGCGTGCTTCTTGCTCTAAAGTAGAGTGTGATCCATGGATGAGAACTGTATTGTGTGTTTCCCTTCAGAAATGGAGTTAAATCCCAGGCTCTGTGTCTTCCTACAAGCACTACTTCGTTTCAGGTAAGGGCAGTCACTTTTCTGCTCAAACGAACTACATCGTTCAGGAAGCTCACACGTTTCTCATCTTAAATGACAAGCATTGGATGTTAGAGGACCTGTGCTTTGTATCAATTTCAGAAGCAGAGTTGGACTAGATTTGGTCCGTATGTGTAGCAAACACCGTTCTTTTGTTCTCAGCACACTCAGTTTTCATGCTGTCTTAGACAATCTAGAAAGCAAGAGCGTGCTTCTTGCTCCAAAGCATAGTGTGATCCATGGATGAGAACTCTGCTGTGTGTTTCCCTTCAGAAATGGAGTTAAATACCAGGCTCTGTGTCTTCCTACAAGCACGACTTCATTTCAAATAAGGGCAGTCACTTTTCAGCTGAAACGAACAACATCGTTCACGAAGCTCACACGTTTCTCATCTTAACTGACACGCATTGAATGTTAGAGGACCAGTGCTTTTTAGCAGTTTCAGAAGCAGAGTTGGACTAGATATGGTCCGTATGTGTAGGAAACACCGTTCATTTGTTCTCAGCACACTCACTTTTCCTGCTGTCTTAGAGAATCTAGAAAGCTAGAGCGTGCTTCTTACTCTAAAGCAGAGTGTGATCAATGGATGAGAACTCTGTTGTGTGTTTCTCATCATAAATGGAGTTAAATCCCTGCCTCTGAGTCTTCCTACAAGCAAACTTCGTTTCAGGTAAGGGCAGTTACTTTACAGCTCAAACGAAATAAATCGGTCACGAAGCTAACAAGTTTCCCATCTTAACTGCCAAGCATTGGATGTTAGAGGACCAGTGCTTTGTATCAGTTTCAGAAGCAGAGTTGGACTAGATATGGTCCGTATGTGTAGGAAACACCGTTCTTTTGTTCTGAGAACACCCAATTTTCCTGCTGTATTAGAGATTCTAGAAGCAAGAGCGTGCTTCTTGTTCTAACGCAGAGTGTGATCCATGGATGAGAACTGTATTGTGCGTTTCCCTTCAGAAATGGAGTTAAATCCCAGGCTCTGTGTCTTCCTGCAAGGACTACTTCCTTTCAGGTAAGGGCAGTCACTTTTCAGCTGAAACGAACTACATCGTTCACGAAGCTCACACCTTTCTCATCTTAAATGACAAGCATTGGATGTTAGAGGACCTGTGCTTTTTATCAATTTCAGAAGCAGAGTTGGACTAGATATGGTCCGTATGTGTAGCAAACACCGTTCTTTTGTTCTCAGCACACTGAGTTTTCATGCTGTCTTAGACAATCTAGAAAGCAACAGCGTGCTTCTTGCTCCAAAGCATAGTGTGATCCATGGATGAGAACTCTGCTGTGTGTTTCCCTTCAGAAATGGAGTTAAATACCAGGCTCTGTGTCTTCCTACAAGCACTACTTCATTTCAAGTAAGGGCAGTCACTTTTCACCTGAAACGAACAACATCATTCACGAAGCTCACACGTTTCCCATCTTAACTGACACGCATTGAATGTTAGAGGACCAGTGCTTTGTATCAGTTTCAGAAGCAGAGTTGGACTAGATATGGTCCGTATGTGTAGGAAACACCGTTCATTTGTTCTCAGCACACTCACTTTTCCTGCTGTCTTAGAGAATCTAGAAAGCTAGAGCGTGCTTCTTACTCTAAAGCAGAGTGTGATCAATGGATGAGAACTCTGTTGTGTGTTTCTCATCAGAAATGGAGTTAAATCCCTGGCTCTGAGTCTTCCTACAAGCAAACTTCGTTTCAGGTAAGGGCAGTTACTTTACAGCTCAAACGAAATAAATCGGTCACGAAGCTAACAAGTTTCCCATCTTAACTGCCAAGCATTGGATGTTAGAGGACCAGTGCTTTGTATCAGTTTCAGAAGCAGAGTTGGACTAGATATGGTCCGTATGTGTAGGAAACACCGTTCTTTTCTTCTGAGCACACCCAATTTTCCTGCTGTATTAGAGACTCTAGAAGCAAGAGCGTGCTTCTTGTTCTAAAGCAGAGTGTGATTTATGGATGAGAACTGTATTGTTTGTTTCCCTTCAGAAATGGAGTTAAATCCCAGGCTCTGTGTTTCCTACAAGGACTACTTCGTTTCAGGTAAGGGCAGTCACTTTTCAGCTCAAACGAACTATATCATTCAAGAAGCTCACACGTTTCTCATCTTAAATGACAAGCATTGGATGTTAGAGGACCTGTGCTTTGTATCAATTTCAGAAGCAGAGTTGGACTAGATATGGTCCGTATGTGTAGCAAACACCGTTCTTTTGTTCTCAGCACACTGAGTTTTCATGCTGTCTTAGACAATCTAGAAAGCAAGAGCGTGCTTCTTGCTCCAAAGCATAGTGTGATCCATGGATGAGAACTCTGCTGTGTGTTTCCCTTCTGAAATGGAGTTAAATGCCTGGCTCTGAGTCTTCCTACAAGCAAACTTCGTTTCAGGTAAGGGCAGTTATTTTACAGCTCAAAAGAACTACATTGGTCATGAAGCTAACATGTTTCCAATCTTAACTGACAAGCATTGGATGTTAGAGGACCAGTGCTTTGTATAAGTTTCAGAAGCAGAGTTGGACTACATATGGTCCGTATGTGTAGGAAACACCATTCTTTTGTCCTGAGCAAACTCAATTTTCCTGCTGTATTAGAGACTCTAGAAGCAAGAGCGTGCTTCTTGCTCTAAAGTAGAGTGTGATCCATGGATGAGAACTGTATTGTGTGTTTCCCTTCAGAAATGGAGTTAAATCCCAGGCTCTGTGTCTTCCTACAAGCACTACTTCGTTTCAGGTAAGGGCAGTCACTTTTCTGCTCAAACGAACTACATCGTTCAGGAAGCTCACACGTTTCTCATCTTAAATGACAAGCATTGGATGTTAGAGGACCTGTGCTTTGTATCAATTTCAGAAGCAGAGTTGGACTAGATTTGGTCCGTATGTGTAGCAAACACCGTTCTTTTGTTCTCAGCACACTCAGTTTTCATGCTGTCTTAGACAATCTAGAAAGCAAGAGCGTGCTTCTTGCTCCAAAGCATAGTGTGATCCATGGATGAGAACTCTGCTGTGTGTTTCCCTTCAGAAATGGAGTTAAATACCAGGCTCTGTGTCTTCCTACAAGCACGACTTCATTTCAAATAAGGGCAGTCACTTTTCAGCTGAAACGAACAACATCGTTCACGAAGCTCACACGTTTCTCATCTTAACTGACACGCATTGAATGTTAGAGGACCAGTGCTTTTTAGCAGTTTCAGAAGCAGAGTTGGACTAGATATGGTCCGTATGTGTAGGAAACACCGTTCATTTGTTCTCAGCACACTCACTTTTCCTGCTGTCTTAGAGAATCTAGAAAGCTAGAGCGTGCTTCTTACTCTAAAGCAGAGTGTGATCAATGGATGAGAACTCTGTTGTGTGTTTCTCATCATAAATGGAGTTAAATCCCTGCCTCTGAGTCTTCCTACAAGCAAACTTCGTTTCAGGTAAGGGCAGTTACTTTACAGCTCAAACGAAATAAATCGGTCACGAAGCTAACAAGTTTCCCATCTTAACTGCCAAGCATTGGATGTTAGAGGACCAGTGCTTTGTATCAGTTTCAGAAGCAGAGTTGGACTAGATATGGTCCGTATGTGTAGGAAACACCGTTCTTTTGTTCTGAGAACACCCAATTTTCCTGCTGTATTAGAGATTCTAGAAGCAAGAGCGTGCTTCTTGTTCTAACGCAGAGTGTGATCCATGGATGAGAACTGTATTGTGCGTTTCCCTTCAGAAATGGAGTTAAATCCCAGGCTCTGTGTCTTCCTGCAAGGACTACTTCGTTTCAGGTAAGGGCAGTCACTTTTCAGCTGAAACGAACTACATCGTTCACGAAGCTCACACCTTTCTCATCTTAAATGACAAGCATTGGATGTTAGAGGACCTGTGCTTTTTATCAATTTCAGAAGCAGAGTTGGACTAGATATGGTCCGTATGTGTAGCAAACACCGTTCTTTTGTTCTCAGCACACTGAGTTTTCATGCTGTCTTAGACAATCTAGAAAGCAACAGCGTGCTTCTTGCTCCAAAGCATAGTGTGATCCATGGATGAGAACTCTGCTGTGTGTTTCCCTTCAGAAATGGAGTTAAATACCAGGCTCTGTGTCTTCCTACAAGCACTACTTCATTTCAAGTAAGGGCAGTCACTTTTCACCTGAAACGAACAACATCATTCACGAAGCTCACACGTTTCCCATCTTAACTGACACGCATTGAATGTTAGAGGACCAGTGCTTTGTATCAGTTTCAGAAGCAGAGTTGGACTAGATATGGTCCGTATGTGTAGGAAACACCGTTCATTTGTTCTCAGCACACTCACTTTTCCTGCTGTCTTAGAGAATCTAGAAAGCTAGAGCGTGCTTCTTACTCTAAAGCAGAGTGTGATCAATGGATGAGAACTCTGTTGTGTGTTTCTCATCAGAAATGGAGTTAAATCCCTGGCTCTGAGTCTTCCTACAAGCAAACTTCGTTTCAGGTAAGGGCAGTTACTTTACAGCTCAAACGAAATAAATCGGTCACGAAGCTAACAAGTTTCCCATCTTAACTGCCAAGCATTGGATGTTAGAGGACCAGTGCTTTGTATCAGTTTCAGAAGCAGAGTTGGACTAGATATGGTCCGTATGTGTAGGAAACACCGTTCTTTTCTTCTGAGCACACCCAATTTTCCTGCTGTATTAGAGACTCTAGAAGCAAGAGCGTGCTTCTTGTTCTAAAGCAGAGTGTGATTCATGGATGAGAACTGTATTGTTTGTTTCCCTTCAGAAATGGAGTTAAATCCCAGGCTCTGTGTCTTCCTGCAAGGACTACTTCGTTTCAGGTAAGGGCAGTCACTTTTCAGCTGAAACGAACTACATCGTTCACGAAGCTCACACCTTTCTCATCTTAAATGACAAGCATTGGATGTTAGAGGACCTGTGCTTTTTATCAATTTCAGAAGCAGAGTTGGACTAGATATGGTCCGTATGTGTAGCAAACACCGTTCTTTTGTTCTCAGCACACTGAGTTTTCATGCTGTCTTAGACAATCTAGAAAGCAACAGCGTGCTTCTTGCTCCAAAGCATAGTGTGATCCATGGATGAGAACTCTGCTGTGTGTTTCCCTTCAGAAATGGAGTTAAATACCAGGCTCTGTGTCTTCCTACAAGCACTACTTCATTTCAAGTAAGGGCAGTCACTTTTCACCTGAAACGAACAACATCATTCACGAAGCTCACACGTTTCCCATCTTAACTGACACGCATTGAATGTTAGAGGACCAGTGCTTTGTATCAGTTTCAGAAGCAGAGTTGGACTAGATATGGTCCGTATGTGTAGGAAACACCGTTCATTTGTTCTCAGCACACTCACTTTTCCTGCTGTCTTAGAGAATCTAGAAAGCTAGAGCGTGCTTCTTACTCTAAAGCAGAGTGTGATCAATGGATCAGAACTCTGTTGTGTGTTTCTCATCAGAAATGGAGTTAAATCCCTGGCTCTGAGTCTTCCTACAAGCAAACTTCGTTTCAGGTAAGGGCAGTTACTTTACAGCTCAAACGAAATAAATCGGTCACGAAGCTAACAAGTTTCCCATCTTAACTGCCAAGCATTGGATGTTAGAGGACCAGTGCTTTGTATCAGTTTCAGAAGCAGAGTTGGACTAGATATGGTCCGTATGTGTAGGAAACACCGTTCTTTTCTTCTGAGCACACCCAATTTTCCTGCTGTATTAGAGACTCTAGAAGCAAGAGCGTGCTTCTTGTTCTAAAGCAGAGTGTGATTCATGGATGAGAACTGTATTGTTTGTTTCCCTTCAGAAATGGAGTTAAATCCCAGGCTCTGTGTTTCCTACAAGGACTACTTCGTTTCAGGTAAGGGCAGTCACTTTTCAGCTCAAACGAACTATATCATTCAAGAAGCTCACACGTTTCTCATCTTAAATGACAAGCATTGGATGTTAGAGGACCTGTGCTTTGTATCAATTTCAGAAGCAGAGTTGGACTAGATATGGTCCGTATGTGTAGCAAACACCGTTCTTTTGTTCTCAGCACACTGAGTTTTCATGCTGTCTTAGACAATCTAGAAAGCAAGAGCGTGCTTCTTGCTCCAAAGCATAGTGTGATCCATGGATGAGAACTCTGCTGTGTGTTTCCCTTCAGAAATGGAGTTAAATACCAGGCTCTGTGTTTCCTACAAGGACTACTTCGTTTCAGGTAAGGGCAGTCACTTTTCAGCTCAAACGAACTATATCGTTCAAGAAGCTCACACGTTTCTCATCTTAAATGACAAGCATTGGATGTTAGAGGACCTGTGCTTTGTATCAATTTCAGAAGCAGAGTTGGACTAGATATAGTCCGTATGTGTAGCAAACACCTTTCTTTTGTTCTCAGCACACTGAGTTTTCATGCTGACTTAGAAAATCTAGAAAGCAAGAGCGTGCTTCTTGCTCCAAAGCATAGTGTGATCCATGGATGAGAACTCTGCTGTGTGTTTCCCTTCAGAAATGGAGTTAAATACCAGGCTCTGTGTCTTCCTACAAGCACGACTTCGTTTCAAGTAAGGGCAGTCTCTTTTCAGCTGAAACGAACAACATCGTTCACGAAGCTCACACGTTTCTCATCTTAAATGACAAGCATTGGATGTTAGAGGACCTGTGCTTTGTATCAATTTCAGAAGCAGAGTTGGACTAGATATGGTCCGTATGTGTAGCAAACACCGTTCTTTTGTTCTCAGCACACTGAGTTTTCATGCTGTCTTAGACAATCTAGAAAGCAAGAGCGTGCTTCTTGCTCCAAAGCATAGTGTGATCCATGGATGAGAACTCTGCTGTGTGTTTCCCTTCAGAAATGGAGTTAAATACCAGGCTCTGTGTCTTCCTACTTGCACGACTTCGTTTCAAGTAAGGGCAGTCACTTTTAACTCAAATGAAGTACATCGTTCACGAAGCTCACACGTTTCCCATCTTAACTGACACGCATTGAATGTTAGAGGACCAATGCTTTGTATCAGTTTCAGAAGCAGAGTTGGACTAGATATGGTCCGTATGTGTAGGAAACACCGTTCATTTGTTCTCAGCACACTCACTTTTCCTGCTGTCTTAGAGAATCTAGAAAGCTAGAGCGTGCTTCTTACTCTAAAGCAGAGTGTGATCAATGGATGAGAACTCTGTTGTGTGTTTCTCATCATAAATGGAGTTAAATCCCTGGCTCTGAGTCTTCCTACAAGCAAACTTCGTTTCAGGTAAGGGCAGTTACTTTACAGCTCAAACGAAATAAATCGGTCACGAAGCTAACAAGTCTCCCATCTTAACTGCCAAGCATTGGATGTTAGAGGACCAGTGCTTTGTATCAGTTTCAGAAGCAGAGTTGGACTAGATATGGTCCGTATGTGTAGGAAACACCATTCTTTTGTTCTGAGCAAACTCAATTTTCCTGCTGTATTAGAGACTCTAGAAGCAAGAGCGTGCTTCTTGCTCTAAAGCCGAGTGTGATCCATGGATGAGAATTGTATTGTGTGTTTCCCTTCAGAAATGGAATTAAATCCCAGGCTCTGTGTCTTCCTACAAGCACTACTTCGTTTCAGGTAAGGGCAGTCAATTTTTAGCTCAAACGAACTACATCGTTCAGGAAGCTCACAAGTTTCTCATCTTAAATGACAAGCATTGGATGTTACAGGACCTGTGCTTTGTATCAATTTCAGAAGCAGAGTTGGACTAGATATGGTCCGTATGTGTAGCAAACTCCGTTCTTTTGTTCTCAGCACACTGAGTTTTCATGCTGTCTTAGACAATATAGAAAGCAAGATTGTGCTTCTTGCTCCAAAGCATAGTGTGATCCATGGATGAGAACTCTGCTGTGTGTTTGCCTTCAGAAATGGAGTTAAATACCAGGCTCTGTGTCTTCCTACAAGCACGACTTCGTTTCAAGTAAGGGCAGTCACTTTTCAGCTGAAACGAACAACATCGTTCACGAAGCTCACACGTTTCTCATCTTAACTGACACGCATTGAATGTTAGAGGACCAGTGCTTTGTATCAGTTTCAGAAGCAGAGTTGGACTAGATATGGTCCGTATGTGTACGAAACACCGTTCATTTGTTCTCAGCACACTCACTTTTCCTGCTGTCTTAGAGAATCTAGAAAGCTAGAGCGTGCTTCTTACTCTAAAGCAGAGTGTGATCAATGGATGAGAACTCTGTTGTGTGTTTCTCATCAGAAATGGAGTTAAATCTCTGGCTCTGAGTCTTCCTACAAGCAAACTTCGTTTCAGGTAAGGGCAGTTATTTTACAGCTCAAACGAAATAAATCGGTCACGAAGCTAACAAGTCTCCCATCTTAACTGCCAAGCATTGGATGTTAGAGGACCAGTGCTTTGTATCAGTTTCAGAAGCAGAGTTGGACTAGATCTGGTCCGTATGTGTAGGAAACTCCGTTCTTTTCTTCAGAGCACACCCAATTTTCCTGCTGTATTAGAGACTCTAGAAGCAAGAGCGTGCTTCTTGTTCTAACGCAGAGTGTGATCCATGGATGAGAACTGTATTGTTTGTTTCCCTTCAGAAATGGAGTTAAATCCCAGGCTCTGTGTCTTCCTACAAGCACTACTTCGTTTCAGGTAAGGGCAGTCCTCTTCAGCTCAAACGAACTACATCGTTCAAGAAGCTCACACGTTTCTCATCTTAAATGACAAGCATTGGATGTTAGAGTACCTGTGCTTTGTATCAATTTCAGAAGCAGAGTTGGATTAGATATGGTCCGTATGTGTAGCAAACACCGTTCTTTTGTTCTCAGCACACTGATGTTTCATGCTGTTTTAGGCAATCTAGAAAGCAAGAGCGTGCTTCTTGCTCCAAAGCATAGTGTGATCCATGGATGAGAACTCTGCTGTGTGTTTCCTTTCAGAAATGGAGTTAAATACCAGGCTCTGTGTCTTCCTACAAGCACGACTTCGTTTCAAGTAAGGGCAGTCACTTTTAGCTAAAATGAAGTACATCGTTCACGAAGCTCACATGTTTCCCTTCTTAACTGACACGCATTGAATGTTAGAGGACCAGTGCTTTGTATCAGTTTCAGAAGCAGAGTTGGACTAGATATGGTCCATATGTGTAGGAAACACCGTTCTTTTGTTCTGAGCACACCCAATTTTCCTGCTGTATTAGAGACTCTAGAAGCAAGAGCGTGCTTCTTGTTCTAAAGCAGAGTGTGATCCATGGATGAGAACTGTATTGTTTGTTTCCCTTCAGAAATGGAGTTAAATCCCAGGCTCTGTGTCTTCCTACAAACACTACTTCGTTTCAGGTAAGGGCAGTCACTTTTCAGCTCAAACGAACAACATCGTTCAGGAAGCTCACACGTTTCTCATCTTAAATGACAAGCATTGGATGTTAGAGGACCAGTGCTTTGTATAAGTTTCAGAAGCAGAGTTGGACTAGATATGGTCCATATGTGTAGGAAACACCATTCTTTTGTTCTGAGCAAACTCAATTTTCCTGCTGTATTAGAGACTCTAGAAGCAAGAGTGTGCTTCTTGCTCTAAAGCAGAGTGTGATCCATGGATGAGAACTGTATTGTGTGTTTCCCTTCAGAAATGGAGTTAAATCCCAGGCTCTGTGTCTTCCTACAAGCACTACTTCGTTTCAGGTAAGGGCAGTCACTTTTCAGCTCAAACGAACAACATCGTTCAGGAAGCTCACACGTTTCTCATCTTAAATGACAAGCATTGGATGTTAGAGGACCTGTGCTTTGTATCAATTTCAGAAGCAGAGTTGGACTAGATATGGTCCGTATGTGTAGCAAACACCGTTCTTTTGTTCTCAGCACACTGAGTTTTCATGCTGTCTTAGACAATCTAGAAAGCAAGAGCGTGCTTCTTGCTCCAAAGCATAGTGTGATTCTTGGATGAGAACTCTGCTGTGTGTTTCCCTTCAGAAATGGAGTTAAATACCAGGCTCTGTGTCTTCCTACAAGCACGACTTCGTTTCAAGTAAGGGCACTCACTTTTCAGCTCAAATGAAGTACATTGTTCACGAAGCTCACACGTTTCCCATCTTAACTGACACGCATTGAATGTTAGAGGACCAGTGCTTTGTATCAGTTTCAGAAGCAGATTTGGACTAGATATGGTCCGTATGTGTAGGAAACACCGTTCATTTGTTCTCAGCACACTCACTTTTCCTGCTGTCTTAGAGAATCTTGAAAGCTAGAGCGTGCTTCTTGCTCTAAAGTAGAGTGTGATCAATGGATGAGAACTCTGTTGTGTGTTTCTCTTCTGAAATGGAGTTAAATCCCTGTCTCTGAGTCTTCCTACAAGCAAACTTCATTTCAGGTAAGGGCAGTTACTTTACAGCTCAAAAGAACTACATTGGTCACGAAGCTAACATGTTTCCAATCTTAACTGACAAGCATTGGATGTTAGAGGACCAGTGCTTTGTATAAGTTTCAGAAGCAGAGTTGGACTAGATATGGTCCGTATGTGTAGGAAACACCATTCTTTTGTTCTGAGCAAACTCAATTTTCCTGCTGTATTAGTGACTCTAGAAGCAAGAGCGTGCTTCTTGCTGTAAAGCAGAGTGTGATCCATGGATGAGAACTCTATTGGGTGTTTCCCTTCAGAAATGGAGTTAAATCCCAGGCTCTGTGTCTTCCTGCAAGGACTACTTCGTTTCAGGTAAGGGCAGTCACTTTACAGCTCAAACGAACTACATCGTTCACGAAGCTCACACGTTTCTCATCTTAAATGATAAGCATTGGATGTTAGAGGAACTGTGCTTTGTATCAATTTCAGAAGCAGAGTTGGACTAGATATGGTCCATATGTGTAGGAAACACCATTCTTTTGTTCTGAGCAAACTCAATTTTCCTGCTGTATTAGAGACTCTAGAAAGCAAGAGCGTGCTTCTTGTTCTAAAGCAGAGTGTGATCCATGGATGAGAACTGTATTGTTTGTTTCAACTTCAGAAATGGAGTTAATTCCCAGGCTCTGTGTCTTCCTACAAGCACTACTTCGTTTCAGGTAAGGGCAGTCCTTTTCAGCTCAAACGAACTACATCGTTCAAGAAGCTCACACGTTTCTCATCTTAAATGACAAGCATTGGATGTTAGAGTACCTGTGCTTTGTATCAATTTCAGAAACAGAGTTGGATTAGATATGGTCTGTATGTGTAGCAAACACCGTCCTTTTGTTCTCAGCACACTGATGTTTCATGCTGTTTTAGGCAATCTAGAAAGCAAGAGCGTGCTTCTTGCTCCAAAGCATAGTGTGATCCATGGATGAGAACTCTGCTGTGTGTTTCCCTTCAGAAATGGAGTTAAATACCAGGCTCTGTGTCTTCCTACGAGCACGACTTCGTTTCAAGTAAGGGCAGTCACTTTTAGCTCAAATGAAGTACATCGTTCACGAAGCTCACACGTTTCCCATCTTAACTGACACGCATTGAATGTTAGAGGACCAGTGCTTTGTATCAGTTTCAGAAGCAGAGTTGGACTAGATATGGTCCGTATGTGTAGGAAACACCGTTCTTTTGTTCTGAGCACACCCAATTTTCCTGGTGTATTAGAGACTCTAGAAGCAAGAGCGTGCTTCTTGTTCTAAAGCAGAGTGTGATCCATGGATGAGAACTGTATTGTTTGTTTCCCTTCAGAAATGGAGTTAAATCCCAGGCTCTGTGTCTTCCTACAAACACTACTTCGTTTCAGGTAAGGGCAGTCCTTTTCAGCTCAAACGAACTACATCGTTCAAGAAGCTCACACGTTTCTCATCTTAAATGACAAGCATTGGATGTTAGAGGACCAGTGATTTGTATAAGTTTCAGAAGCAGAGTTGGACTAGATATGGTCCATATGTGTAGGAAACACCATTCTTTTGTTCTGAGCAAACTCAATTTTCCTGCTGTATTAGAGACTCTAGAAGCAAGAGTGTGCTTCTTGCTCTAAAGCAGAGTGTGATCCATGGATGAGAACTGTATTGTGTGTTTCCCTTCAGAAATGGAGTTAAATCCCAGGCTCTGTGTCTTCCTACAAGCACTTTCGTTTCAGGTAAGGGCAGTCACTTTTCAGCTCAAACGAACAACATCGTTCAGGAAGCTCACACGTTTCTCATCTTAAATGACAAGCATTGGATGTTAGAGGACCTGTGCTTTGTATCAATTTCAGAAGGTGAGTTGGACTAGATATGGTCCGTATGTGTAGCAAACACCGTTCTTTTGTTCTCAGCACACTGAGTTTTCATGCTGTCTTAGACAATCTAGAATGCAACAGCGTGCTTCTTGCTCCAAAGCATAGTGTGATCCATGGATGAGAACTCTGCTGTGTGTTTCCCTTCAGAAATGGAGTTAAATACCAGGCTCTGTGTCTTCCTACAAGCACTACTTCATTTCAAGTAAGGGCAGTCACTTTTCACCTGAAACGAACAACATCATTCACGAAGCTCACACGTTTCCCATCTTAACTGACACGCATTGAATGTTAGAGGACCAGTGCTTTGTATCAGTTTCAGAAGCAGAGTTGGACTAGATATGGTCCGTATGTGTAGGAAACACCGTTCATTTGTTCTCAGCACACTCACTTTTCCTGCTGTCTTAGAGAATCTAGAAAGCTAGAGCGTGCTTCTTACTCTAAAGCAGAGTGTGATCAATGGATCAGAACTCTATTGTGTGTTTCTCATCAGAAATGGAGTTAAATCCCTGGCTCTGAGTCTTCCTACAAGCAAACTTCGTTTCAGGTAAGGGCAGTTACTTTACAGCTCAAACGAAATAAATCGGTCACGAAGCTAACAAGTTTCCCATCTTAACTGCCAAGCATTGGATGTTAGAGGACCAGTGCTTTGTATCAGTTTCAGAAGCAGACTTGGACTAGATATGGTCCGTATGTGTAGGAAACACCGTTCTTTTCTTCTGAGCACACCCAATTTTCCTGCTGTATTAGAGACTCTAGAAGCAAGAGCGTGTTTCTTGTTCTAAAGCAGAGTGTGATTCATGGATGAGAACTGTATTGTTTGTTTCCCTTCAGAAATGGAGTTAAATCCCAGGCTCTGTGTTTCCTACAAGGACTACTTCGTTTCAGGTAAGGGCAGTCACTTTTCAGCTCAAACGAACTATATCATTCAAGAAGCTCACACGTTTCTCATCTTAAATGACAAGCATTGGATGTTAGAGGACCTGTGCTTTGTATCAATTTCAGAAGCAGAGTTGGACTAGATATGGTCCGTATGTGTAGCAAACACCGTTCTTTTGTTCTCAGCACACTGAGTTTTCATGCTGTCTTAGACAATCTAGAAAGCAAGAGCGTGCTTCTTGCTCCAAAGCATAGTGTGATCCATGGATGGGAACTCTGCTGTGTGTTTCCCTTCAGAAATGGAGTTAAATACCAGGCTCTGTGTTTCCTACAAGGACTACTTCGTTTCAGGTAAGGGCAGTCACTTTTCAGCTCAAACGAACTATATCGTTCAAGAAGCTCACACG
This sequence comes from Onychomys leucogaster, assembly GCA_949786385.1. Lineage (NCBI taxonomy): Eukaryota > Metazoa > Chordata > Mammalia > Rodentia > Cricetidae > Onychomys > Onychomys leucogaster. Next base: position 2,133,477 of record CATKUP010000047.1, read on the forward strand.
TTTCTCATCTTAAATGACAAGCATTGGATGTTAGAGGACCTGTGCTTTGTATCAATTTCAGAAGCAGAGTTGGACTAGATATGGTCCGTATGTGTAGCAAACACCGTTCTTTTGTTCTCAGCACACTGAGTTTTCATGCTGTCTTAGAAAATCTAGAAAGCAAGAGCGTGCTTCTTGCTCCAAAGCATAGTGTGATCCATGGATGAGAACTCTGCTGTGTGTTTCCCTTCAGAAATGGAGTTAAATACCAGGCTCTGTGTCTTCCTACAAGCACGACTTCGTTTCAAGTAAGGGCAGTCCCTTTTCAGCTGAAACAAACAACATCGTTCACGAAGCTCACACGTTTCTCATCTTAAATGACAAGCATTGGATGTTAGAGGACCTGTGCTTTGTATCAGTTTCAGAAGCAGAGTTGGACTAGATATGGTCCGTATGTGTAGCAAACACCGTTCTTTTGTTCTCAGCACACTGAGTTTTCATGCTGTCTTAGATAATCTAGAAAGCAAGAGCGTGCTTCTTGCTCCAAAGCATAGTGTGATCCATGGATGAGAACTCTGCTGTGTGTTTCCCTTCAGAAATGGAGTTAAATACCAGGCTCTGTGTCTTCCTACTAGCACGACTTCGTTTCAAGTAAGGGCAGTCACTTTTAACTCAAATGAAGTACATCATTCACGAAGCTCACACGTTTCCCATCTTAACTGACACGCATTGAATGTTAGAGGACCAATGCTTTGTATCAGTTTCAGAAGCAGAGTTGGACTAGATATGGTCCGTATGTGTAGGAAACACCGTTCATTTGTTCTCAGCACACTCACTTTTCCTGCTGTCTTAGAGAATCTAGAAAGCTAGAGCGTGCTTCTTACTCTAAAGCAGAGTGTGATCAATGGATGAGAACTCTGTTGTGTGTTTCTCATCATAAATGGAGTTAAATCCCTGGCTCTGAGTCTTCCTACAAGCAAACTTCGTTTCAGGTAAGGGCAGTTACTTTACAGCTCAAACGAAATAAATCGGTCACGAAGCTAACAAGTTTCCCATCTTAACTGCCAAGCATTGGATGTTAGAGGACCAGTGCTTTGTATCAGTTTCAGAAGCAGAGTTGGACTAGATATGGTCCGTATGTGTAGGAAACACCATTCTTTTGTTCTGAGCAAACTCAATTTTCCTGCTGTATTAGAGACTCTAGAAGCAAGAGCGTGCTTCTTGCTCTAAAGCCGAGTGTGATCCATGGATGAGAATTGTATTGTGTGTTTCCCTTCAGAAATGGAATTAAATCCCAGGCTCTGTGTCTTCCTACAAGCACTACTTCGTTTCAGGTAAGGGCAGTCACTTTTTAGCTCAAACGAACTACATCGTTCAGGAAGCTCACAAGTTTCTCATCTTAAATGACAAGCATTGGATGTTAGAGTACCTGTGCTTTGTATCAATTTCAGAAGCAGAGTTGGACTAGATATGGTCCGTATGTGTAACAAACTCCGTTCTTTTGTTCTCAGCACACTGAGTTTTCATGCTGTCTTAGACAATATAGAAAGCAAGATTGTGCTTCTTGCTCCAAAGCATAGTGTGATCCATGGATGAGAACTCTGCTGTGTGTTTCCCTTCAGAAATGGAGTTAAATACCAGGCTCTGTGTCTTCCTACAAGCACGACTTCGTTTCAAGTAAGGGCAGTCACTTTTCAGCTGAAACGAACAACATCGTTCACGAAGCTCACACGTTTCTCATCTTAACTGACACGCATTGAATGTTAGAGGACCAGTGCTTTGTATCAGTTTCAGAAGCAGAGTTGGACTAGATATGGTCCGTATGTGTAGGAAACACCGTTCATTTGTTCTCAGCACACTCACTTTTCCTGCTGTCTTAGAGAATCTAGAAAGCTAGAGCGTGCTTCTTACTCTAAAGCAGAGTGTGATCAATGGATGAGAACTCTGTTGTGTGTTTCTCATCAGAAATGGAGTTAAATCTCTGGCTCTGAGTCTTCCTACAAGCAAACTTCGTTTCAGGTAAGGGCAGTTATTTTACAGCTCAAACGAAATAAATTGGTCACGAAGCTAACAAGTCTCCCATCCTAACTGCCAAGCATTGGATGTTAGAGGACCAGTGCTTTGTATCAGTTTCAGAAGCAGAGTTGGACTAGATCTGGTCCGTATGTGTAGGAAACACCGTTCTTTTCTTCAGAGCACACCCAATTTTCCTGCTGTATTAGAGACTCTAGAAGCAAGAGCGTGCTTCTTGTTCTAAAGCAGAGTGTGATCCATGGATGAGAACTGTATTGTTTGTTTCCCTTCAGAAATGGAGTTAAATCCCAGGCTCTGTGTCTTCCTACAAGCACTACTTCGTTTCAGGTAAGGGCAGTCCTCTTCAGCTCAAACGAACTACATCGTTCAAGAAGCTCACACGTTTCTCATCTTAAATGACAAGCATTGGATGTTAGAGTACCTGTGCTTTGTATCAATTTCAGAAGCAGAGTTGGATTAGATATGGTCCGTATGTGTAGCAAACACCGTTCTTTTGTTCTCAGCACACTGATGTTTCATGCTGTTTTAGGCAATCTAGAAAGCAAGAGCGTGCTTCTTGCTCCAAAGCATAGTGTGATCCATGGATGAGAACTCTGCTGTGTGTTTCCTTTCAGAAATGGAGTTAAATACCAGGCTCTGTGTCTTCCTACAAGCACGACTTCGTTTCAAGTAAGGGCAGTCACTTTTAGCTCAAATGAAGTACATCGTTCACGAAGCTCACACGTTTCCCATCTTAACTGACACGCATTGAATGTTAGAGGACCAGTGCTTTGTATCAGTTTCAGAAGCAGAGTTGGACTAGATATGGTCCATATGTGTAGTAAACACCGTTCTTTTGTTCTGAGCACACCCAATTTTCCTGCTGTATTAGAGACTCTAGAAGCAAGAGCGTGCTTCTTGTTCTAAAGCAGAGTGTGATCCATGGATGAGAACTGTATTGTTTGTTTCCCTTCAGAAATGGAGTTAAATCCCAGGCTCTGTGTCTTCCTACAAGCACTACTTCGTTTCAGGTAAGGGCAGTCACTTTTCAGCTCAAACGAACAACATCGTTCAGGAAGCTCACACGTTTCTCATCTTAAATGACAAGCATTGGATGTTAGAGGACCAGTGCTTTGTATAAGTTTCAGAAGCAGAGTTGGACTAGATATGGTCCATATGTGTAGGAAACACCATTCTTTTGTTCTGAGCAAACTCAATTTTCCTGCTGTATTAGAGACTCTAGAAGCAAGAGTGTGCTTCTTGCTCTAAAGCAGAGTGTGATCCATGGATGAGAACTGTATTGTGTGTTTCCCTTCAGAAATGGAGTTAAATCCCAGGCTCTGTGTCTTCCTACAAGCACTACTTCGTTTCAGGTAAGGGCAGTCACTTTTCAGCTCAAACGAACAACATCGTTCAGGAAGCTCACACGTTTCTCATCTTAAATGACAAGCATTGGATGTTAGAGGACCTGTGCTTTGTATCAATTTCAGAAGCAGAGTTGGACTAGATATGGTCCGTATGTGTAGCAAACACCGTTCTTTTGTTCTCAGCACACTGAGTTTTCATGCTGTCTTAGACAATCTAGAAAGCAAGAGCGTGCTTCTTGCTCCAAAGCATAGTGTGATTCTTGGATGAGAACTCTGCTGTGTGTTTCCCTTCAGAAATGGAGTTAAATACCAGGCTCTGTGTCTTCCTACAAGCACGACTTCGTTTCAAGTAAGGGCAGTCACTTTTCATCTGAAACGAACAACATCGTTCACGAAGCTCACACGTTTCTCATCTTAACTGACACGCATTGAATGTTAGAGGACCAGTGCTTTGTATCAGTTTCAGAAGCAGAGTTGGACTAGATATGGTCCGTATGTGTAGGAAACACCGTTCATTTGTTCTCAGCACACTCACGTTTCCTGCTGTCTTAGAGAATCTTGAAAGCTAGCGCGTGCTTCTTGCTCTAAAGCAGAGTGTGATCAATGGATGAGAACTCTGTTGTGTGTTTCTCATCAGAAATGGAGTTAAATCCCTGGCTCTGAGTCTTCCTACAAGCAAACTTCGTTTCAGGTAAGGGCAGTTACTTTACAGCTCAAAAGAAATACATTGGTCACGAAGCTAACATGTTTCCAATCTTAACTAACAAGCATTGGATGTTAGAGGACCAGTGCTTTGTATAAGTTTCAGAAGCAGAGTTGGACTAGATATGGTCCGTATGTGTAGGAAACACCATTCTTTTGTTCTGAGCAAACTCAATTTTCCTGCTGTATTAGAGACTCTAGAAGCAAGAGCGTGCTTCTTGCTCTAAAGCAGAGTGTGATCCATGGATGAGAACTCTATTGTGTGTTTCCCTTCAGAAATGGAGTTAAATCCCAGGCTCTGTGTCTTCCTGCAAGGACTACTTCGTTTCAGGTAAGGGCAGTCACTTTTCAGCTCAAACGAACTACATCGTTCACGAAGCTCACACGTTTCTCATGTTAACTGACACGCATTGAATATTAGAGGACCAGTGCTTTGTATCTGTTTCAGAAGCAGAGTTGGACTAGATATGGTCTTATGTGTAGGAAACACCGTTCATTTGTTCTCAGCACACTCACTTTTCCTGCTGTCTTAGAGAATCTAGAAAGCTAGAGCGTGCTTCTTACTCTAAAGCAGAGTGTGATCAATGGATGAGAACTCTGTTGTGTGTTTCTCATCAGAAATGGAGTTATATCCCTGGCTCTGAGTCTTCCTACAAGCAAACTTCGTTTCAGGTAAGGGCAGTTACTTTACAGCTCAAACGAAATAAATCGGTCACAAAGCTAACAAGTTTCCCATCTTAACTGCCAAGCATTGGATGTTAGAGGACCAGTGCTTTGTATCAGTTTCAGAAGCAGAGTTGGTCTAGATATGGTCCGTATGTGTAGGAAACACCGTTCTTTTGTTCTGAGCACACCCAATTTTCCTGTTGTATTATCGACTCTAGAAGCAAGAGCGTGCTTCTTGTTCTAAAGCAGAGTGTGATCCATGGATGAGAACTGTATTTTTTGTTTCCCTTCAGAAATGGAGTTAAATCCCAGCCTCTGTGTCTTCCTACAAGGACTACTTCGTTTCAGGTAAGGGCAGTCACTTTTCAGCTCAAACGAACTACATCGTTCAAGAAGCTCACACGTTTCTCATCTTAAATGACAAGCATTGGATGTTAGAGGAACTGTGCTTTGTATCATTTTCAGAAGCAGAGTTTGACTAGGTATGGTCCGTATGTGTAGCAAACACCGTTCTTTTGTTCTCAGCACACTGATGTTTCATGCTGTTTTAGGCAATCTAGAAAGCAAGAGCGTGCTTCTTGCTCCAAAGCATAGTATGATCCATGGATGAGAACTCTGCTGTGTGTTTCCCTTCAGAAATGGAGTTAAATACCAGGCTCTGTGTCTTCCTACTAGCACGACTTCGTTTCAAGTAAGGGCACTCACTTTTCAGCTCAAATGAAGTACATTGTTCACGAAGCTCACACGTTTCCCATCTTAACTGACACGCATTGAATGTTAGAGGACCAGTGCTGTGTATCAGTTTCAGAAGCAGATTTGGACTAGATATGGTCCGTATGTGTAGGAAACACCGTTCATTTGTTCTCAGCACACTCACTTTTCCTGCTGTCTTAGAGAATCTTGAAAGCTAGAGCGTGCTTCTTGCTCTAAAGTAGAGTGTGATCAAAGGATGAGAACTCTGTTGTGTGTTTCTCTTCTGAAATGGAGTTAAATCCCTGTCTCTGAGTCTTCCTACAAGCAAACTTCATTTCAGGTAAGGGCAGTTACTTTACAGCTCAAAAGAACTACATTGGTCACGAAGCTAACATGTTTCCAATCTTAACTGACAAGCATTGGATGTTAGAGGACCAGTGCTTTGTATAAGTTTCAGAAGCAGAGTTGGACTAGATATGGTCCGTATGTGTAGGAAACACCATTCTTTTGTTCTGAGCAAACTCAATTTTCCTGCTGTATTAGTGACTCTAGAAGCAAGAGCGTGCTTCTTGCTGTAAAGCAGAGTGTGATCCATGGATGAGAACTCTATTGGGTGTTTCCCTTCAGAAATGGAGTTAAATCCCAGGCTCTGTGTCTTCCTGCAAGGACTACTTCGTTTCAGGTAAGGGCAGTCACTTTACAGCTCAAACGAACTACATCGTTCACGAAGCTCACACGTTTCTCATCTTAAATGATAAGCATTGGTTGTTAGAGGAACTGTGCTTTGTATCAATTTCAGAAGCAGAGTTGGACTAGATATGGTCCATATGTGTAGGAAACACCATTATTTTGTTCTGAGCAAACTCAATTTTCCTGCTGTATTAGAGACTCTAGAAAGCAAGAGCGTGCTTCTTGTTCTAAAGCAGAGTGTGATCCATGGATGAGAACTGTATTGTTTGTTTCCCTTCAGAAATGGAGTTAAATCCCAGGCTCTGTGTCTTCCTACAAGCACTACTTCGTTTCAGGTAAGGGCAGTCCTTTTCAGCTCAAACGAACTACATCGTTCAAGAAGCTCACACGTTTCTCATCTTAAATGACAAGCATTGGATGTTAGAGTACCTGTGCTTTGTATCAATTTCAGAAGCAGAGTTGGATTAGATATGGTCTGTATTTGTAGCATTCACCGTTCTTTTGTTCTCAGCACACTGATGTTTCATGCTGTTTTAGGCAATCTAGAAAGCAAGAGCGTGCTTCTTGCTCCAAAGCATAGTGTGATCCATGGATGAGAACTCTGCTGTGTGTTTCCCTTCAGAAATGGAGTTAAATACCAGGCTCTGTGTCTTCCTACGAGCACGACTTCGTTTCAAGTAAGGGCAGTCACTTTTAGCTCAAATGAAGTACATCGTTCACGAAGCTCACACGTTTCCCATCTTAACTGACACGCATTGAATGTTAGAGGACCAGTGCTTTGTATCAGTTTCAGAAGCAGAGTTGGACTAGATATGGTCCGTATGTGTAGGAAACACCGTTCTTTTGTTCTGAGCACACCCAATTTTCCTGCTGTATTAGAGACTCTAGAAGCAAGAGCGTGCTTCTTGTTCTAAAGCAGAGTGTGATCCATGGATGAGAACTGTATTGTTTGTTTCCCTTCAGAAATGGAGTTAAATCCCAGGCTCTGTGTCTTCCTACAAGCACTACTTCGTTTCAGGTAAGGGCAGTCCTTTTCAGCTCAAACGAACTACATCGTTCAAGAAGCTCACACGTTTCTCATCTTAAATGACAAGCATTGGATGTTAGAGGACCAGTGCTTTGTATAAGTTTCAGAAGCAGAGTTGGACTAGATATGGTCCATATGTGTAGGAAACACCATTCTTTTGTTCTGAGCAAACTCAATTTTCCTGCTGTATTAGAGACTCTAGAAGCAAGAGTGTGCTTCTTGCTCTAAAGCAGAGTGTGATCCATGGATGAGAACTGTATTGTGTGTTTCCCTTCAGAAATGGAGTTAAATCCCAGGCTCTGTGTCTTCCTACAAGCACTTTCGTTTCAGGTAAGGGCAGTCACTTTTCAGCTCAAACGAACAACATCGTTCAGGAAGCTCACACGTTTCTCATCTTAAATGACAAGCATTGGATGTTAGAGGACCTGTGCTTTGTATCAATTTCAGAAGCAGAGTTGGACTAGATATGGTCCGTATGTGTAGCAAACACCGTTCTTTTGTTCTCAGCACACTGAGTTTTCATGCTGTCTTAGACAATCTAGAAAGCAAGAGCGTGCTTCTTGCTCCAAAGCATAGTGTGATTCTTGGATGAGAACTCTGCTGTGTGTTTCCCTTCAGAAATGGAGTTAAATACCAGGCTCTGTGTCTTCCTACAAGCACGACTTCGTTTCAAGTAAGGGCAGTCACTTTTCAGCTGAAACGAACAACATCGTTTACGAAGCTCACACGTTTCTCATCTTAACTGACATGCATTGAATGTTAGAGGACCAGTGCTTTGTATCAGTTTCAGAAGCAGAGTTGGACTAGATATGGTCTTATGTGTAGGAAACACCGTTCATTTGTTCTCAGCACACTCACGTTTCCTGCTGTCTTAGAGAATCTTGAAAGCTAGAGCGTGCTTCTTGCTCTAAAGCAGAGTGTGATCAATGGATGAGAACTCTGTTGTGTGTTTCTCATCAGAAATGGAGTTAAATCCCTGGCTCTGAGTCTTCCTACAAGCAAACTTCGTTTCAGGTAAGGGCAGTTACTTTACAGCTCAAAAGATCTACATTGGTCACGAAGCTAACATGTTTCCAATCTTAACTGACAAGCATTGGATGTTAGAGGACCAGTGCTTTGTATAAGTTTCAGAAGCAGAGTTGGACTAGATATGGTCCGTATGTGTAGGAAACACCATTCTTTTGTTCTGAGCAAACTCAATTTTCCTGCTGTATTAGAGACTCTAGAAGCAAGAGCGTGCTTCTTGCTCTAAAGCAGAGTGTGATCCATGGATGAGAACTCTATTGTGTGTTTCCCTTCAGAAATGGAGTTAAATCCCAGGCTCTGTGTCTTCCTGCAAGGACTACTTCGTTTCAGGTAAGGGCAGTCACTTTTCAGCTCAAACGAACTACATCGTTCACGAAGCTCACACGTTTCTCATGTTAACTGACACGCATTGAATATTAGAGGACCAGTGCTTTGTATCTGTTTCAGAAGCAGAGTTGGACTAGATATGGTCTTATGTGTAGGAAACACCGTTCATTTGTTCTCAGCACACTCACTTTTCCTGCTGTCTTAGAGAATCTAGAAAGCTAGAGCGTGCTTCTTACTCTAAAGCAGAGTGTGATCAATGGATGAGAACTCTGTTGTGTGTTTCTCATCAGAAATGGAGTTAAATCCCTGGCTCTGAGTCTTCCTACAAGCAAACTTCGTTTCAGGTAAGGGCAGTTACTTTACAGCTCAAACGAAATAAATCGGTCACAAAGCTAACAAGTTTCCCATCTTAACTGCCAAGCATTGGATGTTAGAGGACCAGTGCTTTGTATCAGTTTCAGAAGCAGAGTTGGTCTAGATATGGCCCGTATGTGTAGGAAACACCGTTCTTTTGTTCTGAGCACACCCAATTTTCCTGTTGTATTAGAGACTCTAGAAGCAAGAGCGTGCTTCTTGTTCTAAAGCAGAGTGTGATCCATGGATGAGAACTGTATTGTTTGTTTCACTTCAGAAATGGAGTTAAATCCCAGCCTCTGTGTCTTCCTACAAGGACTACTTCGATTAAGGTAAGGGCAGTCACTTTTCAGCTCAAAAGAACTACATCGTTCAAGAAGCTCACACGTTTCTCATCTTAAATGACAAGCATTGGATGTTAGAGGAACTGTGCTTTGTATCATTTTCAGAAGCAGAGTTGGACTAGGTATGGTCCGTATGTGTAGCAAACACAGTTCTTTTGTTCTCAGCACACTGATGTTTCATGCTGTTTTAGGCAATCTAGAAAGCAAGAGCGTGCTTCTTGCTCCAAAGCATAGTATGATCCATGGATGAGAACTCTGCTGTGTGTTTCCCTTCAGAAATGGAGTTAAATACCAGGCTCTGTGTCTTCCTACTAGCACGACTTCGTTTCAAGTAAGGGCACTCACTTTTCAGCTCAAATGAAGTACATTGTTCACGAAGCTCACACGTTTCCCATCTTAACTGACACGCATTGAATGTTAGAGGACCAGTGCTTTGTATCAGTTTCAGAAGCAGATTTGGACTAGATATGGTCCGTATGTGTAGGAAACACCGTTCATTTGTTCTCAGCACACTCACTTTTCCTGCTGTCTTAGAGAATCTTGAAAGCTAGAGCGTGCTTCTTGCTCTAAAGCAGAGTGTGATCAATGGATGAGAACTCTGTTGTGTGTTTCTCTTCTGAAATGGAGTTAAATCCCTGTCTCTGAGTCTTCCTACAAGCAAACTTCATTTCAGGTAAGGGCAGTTACTTTACAGCTCAAAAGAACTACATTGGTCACGAAGCTAACATGTTTCCAATCTTAACTGACAAGCATTGGATGTTAGAGGACCAGTGCTTTTTATAAGTTTCAGAAGCAGAGTTGGACTAGATATGGTCCGTATGTGTAGGAAACACCATTCTTTTGTTCTGAGCAAACTCAATTTTCCTGCTGTATTAGAGACTCTAGAAGCAAGAGCGTGCTTCTTGCTGTAAAGCAGAGTGTGATCCATGGATGAGAACTCTATTGGGTGTTTCCCTTCAGAAATGGAGTTAAATCCCAGGCTCTGTGTCTTCCTGCAAGGACTACTTCGTTTCAGGTAAGGGCAGTCACTTTACAGCTCAATCGAACTACATCGTTCACGAAGCTCACACGTTTCTCATCTTAAATGATAAGCATTGGATGTTAGAGGAACTGTGCTTTGTATCAATTTCAGAAGCAGAGTTGGACTAGATATGGTCCGTATGTGTAGGAAACACCGTTCTTTTTTTCTCAGCACACTGAGTTTTCATGCTGTCTTAGACAATCTAGAAAGCAAGAGCGTGCTTCTTGCTCCAAAGCATAGTGTGATCCATGGATGAGAACTCTGCTGTGGGTTTCCCTTCAGAAATGGAGTTAAATACCAGGCTCTGTGTCTTCCTACAAGCACGACTTCGTTTCAAGTAAGGGCAGTCACTTTTCAGCTGAAACCAACAACATCGTTCACGAAGCTCACACGTTTCTCATCTTAACTGACACGCATTGAATGTTAGAGGACCAGTGCTTTGTGTCAGTTTCAGAAGCAGAGTTGGACTAGATATGGTCCGTATGTGTAGGAAACACCGTTCATTTGTTCTCAACACACTCACTTTTCCTGCTGTCTTAGAGAATCTAGAAAGCTAGAGCGTGCTTCTTACTCTAAAGCAGAGTGTGATCAATGGATGAGAACTCTGTTGTGTGTTTCTCATCAGAAATGGAGTTAAATCCCTGGCTCTGAGTCTTCCTACAAGCAAACTTCGTTTCAGGTAAGGGCAGTTACTTTACAGCTCAAACGAAATAAATCAGTCACGAAGCTAACAAGTTTCCCATATTAACTGCCAAGCATTGGATGTTAGAGGACCAGTGCTTTGTATCAGTTTCGGAAGCAGAGTTGGACTAGATATGGTCCGTATGTGTAGGAAACACCGTTCTTTTGTTCTGAGCACACCCAATTTTCCTGCTGTATTAGAGAATCTAGAAGCAAGAGCGTGCTTCTTGTTCTAAAGCAGAGTGTGATCCATGGATGAGAACTGTATTGTTTGTTTCCCTTCAGAAATTTAGTTAAATGCCAGGCTCTGTGTCTTCCTACAAGGACTACTTCGTTTCAGGTAAGGGCAGTCACTTTTCAGCTCAAACGAACTACATCGTTCAAGAAGCTCACACGTTTCTCATCTTAAATGACAAGCATTGGATGTTAGAGGAACTGTGCTTTGTATCAATTTCAGAAGCAGAGTTGGACTAGAAATGGTCCGTATGTGTAGCAAACACCGTTCTTTTGTTCTCAGCACACTGATGTTTCATGCTGTTTTAGGCAATCTAGAAAGCAAGAGCGTGCTTCTTGCTCCAAAGCATAGTATGATCCATGGATGAGAACTCTGCTGTGTGTTTCGCTTCAGAAATGGAGTTAAATACAAGTCTCTGTGTCTTCCTACAAGCACGACTTCGTTTCAAGTAAGGGCACTCACTTTTCAGCTCAAATGAAGTACATCGTTCACGAAGCTCACACGTTTCCCATCTTAACTGACACGCATTGAATGTTAGAGGACCAGTGCTTTGTATCAGTTTCAGACGCAGATTTGGACTAGATATGGTCCGTATGTGTAGGAAACACCGTTCAATTGTTCTCAGCACACTCACGTTTCCTGCTGTCTTAGAGAATCTTGAAAGCTAGAGCGTGCTTCTTGCTCTAAAGCAGAGTGTGATCAATGGATGAGAACTCTGTTGTGTGTTTCTCATCAGAAATGGAGTTAAATCCCTGGCTCTGAGTCTTCCTACAAGCAAACTTCGTTTCAGGTAAGGGCAGTTACTTTACAGCTCAAACGAAATAAATCGGTCACGAAGCTAACAAGTTTCCCATCTTAACTGCCAAGCATTGGATGTTAGAGGACCAGTGCTTTGTATCAGTTTCAAAGCAGAGTTGGACTAGATATGGTCCGTATGTGTAGGAAACACCGTTCTTTTGTTCTGAGCACACCCAATTTTCCTGCTGTATTAGAGACTCTAGAAGCAAGAGCGTGCTTCTTGTTCTAAAGCAGAGTGTGATCCATGGATGAGAACTGTATTGTTTGTTTCCCTTCAGAAATGGGAGTTAAATCCCAGGCTCTGTGTCTTCCTACAAGGACTACTTGGTTTCAGGTAAGGGCAGTCACTTTTCAGCTCAAACGAACTACATCGTTCAAGAAGCTCACACGTTTCTCATCTTAAATGACAAGCATTGGATGTTAGAGGAACTGTGCTTTGTATCAATTTCAGAAGCAGAGTTGGACTAGAAATGGTCCGTATGTGTAGCAAACACCGTTCTTTTGTTCTCAGCACACTCATGTTTCATGCTGTTTTAGGCAATCTAGAAAGCAAGAGCGTGCTTCTTGCTCCAAAGCATAGTATGATCCATGGATGAGAACTCTGCTGTGTGTTTCGCTTCAGAAATGGAGTTAAATACAAGTCTCTGTGTCTTCCTACAAGCACGACTTCGTTTCAAGTAAGGGCACTCACTTTTCAGCTCAAATGAAGTACATCGTTCACGAAGCTCACACGTTTCCCATCTTAACTGACACGCATTGAATGTTAGAGGACCAGTGCTTTGTATCAGTTTCAGACGCAGATTTGGACTAGATATGGTCCGTATGTGTAGGAAACACCGTTCAATTGTTCTCAGCACACTCACGTTTCCTGCTGTCTTAGAGAATCTTGAAAGCTAGAGCGTGCTTCTTGCTCTAAAGCAGAGTGTGATCAATGGATGAGAACTCTGTTGTGTGTTTCTCATCAGAAATGGAGTTAAATCCCTGGCTCTGAGTCTTCCTACAAGCAAACTTCGTTTCAGGTAAGGGCAGTTACTTTACAGCTCAAACGAAATAAATCGGTCACGAAGCTAACAAGTTTCCCATCTTAACTGCCAAGCATTGGATGTTAGAGGACCAGTGCTTTGTATCAGTTTCAAAGCAGAGTTGGACTAGATATGGTCCGTATGTGTAGGAAACACCGTTCTTTTGTTCTGAGCACACCCAATTTTCCTGCTGTATTAGAGACTCTAGAAGCAAGAGCGTGCTTCTTGTTCTAAAGCAGAGTGTGATCCATGGATGAGAACTGTATTGTTTGTTTCCCTTCAGAAATGGGAGTTAAATCCCAGGCTCTGTGTCTTCCTACAAGGACTACTTGGTTTCAGGTAAGGGCAGTCACTTTTCAGCTCAAACGAACTACATCGTTCAAGAAGCTCACACGTTTCTCATCTTAAATGACAAGCATTGGATGTTAGAGGAACTGTGCTTTGTATCAATTTCAGAAGCAGAGTTGCACTAGATATTGTCCGTATGTGTAGCAAACACCGTTCTTTTGTTCTCAGCACACTGATGTTTCATGCTGTTTTAGGCAATCTAGAAAGCAAGAACGTGCTTCTTGCTCCAAAGCATAGTATGATCCATGGATGAGAACTCTGCTGTGTGTTTCCCTTCAGAAATGGAGTTAAATACCAGGCTCTGTGTCTTCCTACAAGCACGACTTCGTTTCAAGTAAGGGCACTCACTTTTCAGCTCAAATGAAGTACATTGTTCACGAAGCTCACACGTTTCCCATCTTAACTGACACGCATTGAATGTTAGAGGACCAGTGCTTTGTATCAGTTTCAGAAGCAGATTTGGACTAGATATGGTCCGTATTTGTAGGAAACACCATTCCTTTGTACTCAGCACACTCACGTTTCCTGCTGTCTTAGAGAATCTTGAAAGCTAGAGCGTGCTTCTTGCTCTAAAGCAGAGTGTGATCAATGGATGAGAACTCTGTTGTGTGTTTCTCATCAGAAATGGAGTTAAATCCCTGGCTCAGAGTCTTCCTACAAGCAAACTTCGTTTCAGGTAAGGGCAGTTACTTTACAGCTCAAAAGAACTACATTGGTCACGAAGCTAACATGTTTCCAATCTTAACTGACAAGCATTGGATGTTAGAGGACCAGTGCTTTTTATAAGTTTCAGAAGCAGAGTTGGACTAGATATGGTCCGTATGTGTAGGAAACACCATTCTTTTGTTCTGAGCAAACTCAATTTTCCTGCTGTATTAGAGACTCTAGAAGCAAGAGCGTGCTTCTTGCTCTAAAGCAGAGTGTGATCCATGGATGAGAACTCTATTGTGTGTTTCGCTTTATAAATGGAGTTAAATCCCAGGCTCTGTGTCTTCCTGCAAGGACTACTTCGTTTCAGGTAAGGGCAGTCACTTTTCAGCTCAAACGAACTACATCGTTCACGAAGCTCACACGTTTCTCATCTTAAATGATAAGCATTGGATGTTAGAGGAACTGTGGTTTGTATCAATTTCAGAAGCAGAGTTGGACTAGATATGGTCCGTATGTGTAGGAAACACCATTCTTTTTTTCTGAGCAAACTCAATTTTCCTGCTGTATTAGAGACTCTAGAAGCAAGAGCGTGCTTCTTGCTCTAAAGCAGAGTGTGATCCATGGATGAGAACTCTATTGTGTGTTTCCCTTCAGAAATGGAGTTAAATCCCAGGCTCTGTGTCTTCCTACAAGCACTACTTCTTTTCAGGTAAGGGCAGTCACTTTTCAGCTCAAACGAACTACATCGTTCAGGAAGCTCACACGTTTCTCATCTTAACTGACACGCATTGAATGTTAGAGGACCAGTGCTTTGTATCTGTTTCAGAAGCAGAGTTGGACTAGATATGGTCCGTATTTGTAGGAAACACCGTTCATTTGTTCTCAGCACACTCACTTTTCCTGCTGTCTTAGAGAATCTTGAAAGCTAGAGCGTGCTTCTTGCTCTAAAGCAGAGTGTGATCAATGGATGAGAACTCTGTTGTGTGTTTCTCTTCTGAAATGGGGTTAAATCCCTGTCTCTGAGTCTTCCTACAAGCAAACTTCATTTCAGGTAAGGGCAGTTACTTTACAGCTCAAACGAAATAAATCGGTCACGAAGCTAACAAGTTTCCCATCTTGCTGACAAGCATTGGATGTTAGAGGACCAGTGCTTTGTATCAGTTTCAGAAGCAGAGTTGGACTAGATATGGTCCATATGTGTAGGAAACACCGTTCTTTTCTTCTGAGCACACCCAATTTTCCTGCTGTATTAGAGACTCTAGAAGCAAGAGCGTGCTTCTTGTTCTAAAGCAGAGTGTGATCCATGGATGAGAACTGTATTGTGTGTTTCGCTTCAGAAATGGAGTTAAATCCCAGGCTCTGTGTCTTCCTACAAGGACTACTTGGTTTCATGTAAGGGTAGTCACTTTTCAGCTCAAACGAACCACATCGTTCAAGAAGCTCACACGTTTCTCATCTTAAATGATAAGCATTGGATGTTAGAGGAACTGTGCTTTGTATCAATTTCAGAAGCAGAGTTGGACTAGATATGGTCCGTATGTGTAGCAAACACCGTTCTTTTATTCTCAGCACACTGATGTTTCATGCTGTTTTAGGCAATCTAGAAAGCAAGAGCATGCTTCTTGCTCCAAAGCATAGTGTGATCCATGGATGAGAACTCTGCTGTGTGTTTCCTTTCAGAAATGGAGTTAAATACCAGGCTCTGTGTCTTCCTACAAGCACGAATTCGTTTCAAGTAAGGGCAGTCACTTTTCAGCTGAAACGAACAACATCGTTCACAAAGCTCACACGTTTCTCATCTTAACTGACACGCATTGAATGTTAGAGGACCAGTGCTTTGTCTCAGTTTCAGAAGCAGAGTTGGACTAGATATGGTCCGTATGTGTAGGAAACACCGTTCATTTGTTCTCAACACACTCACTTTTCCTGCTGTCTTAGAGAATCTAGAAAGCTAGAGCGTGCTTCTTACTCTAAAGCAGAGTGTGATCAATGGATGAGAACTCTGTTGTGTTTTTCTCATGAGAAATGGAGTTAAATCCCTGGCTCTGAGTCTTCCTACAAGCAAACTTCGTTTCAGGTAAGGGCAGTTACTTTACAGCTCAAACGAAATAAATCGGTCACAAAGCTAACAAGTTTCCCATCTTAACTGCCAAGCATTGGATGTTAGAGGACCAGTGCTTTGTATCAGTTTCAGAAGCAGAGTTGGACTAGATATGGTCCGTATGTGTAGCAAACACCGTTCTTTTCTTCTCAGCACACTGTGTTTTCATGCTGTCTTAGACAATCTAGAAAGCAAGAGCGTGCTTCTTGCTCCAAAGCATAGTGTGATCCATGGATGAGAACTCTGCTGTGGGTTTCCATTCAGAAATGGAGTTAAATACCAGGCTCTGTGTCTTCCTACAAGCACGACTTTGTTTCAAGTAAGGGCAGTCACTTTTCAGCTGAAACGAACAACATCGTTCACGAAGCTCACACGTTTCTCATCTTAACTGACACGCATTGAATGTTAGAGGACCAGTGCTTTGTATCAGTTTCAGAAGCAGAGTTGGACTAGATATGGTCCGTATGTGTAGGAAACACCGTTCATTTGTTCTCAGCACACTCACTTTTCCTGCTGTCTTAGAGAATCTAGAAAGCTAGAGCGTGCTTCTTACTCTAAAGCAGAGTGTGATCAATGGATGAGAACTCTGTTGTGTGTTTCTCATCAGAAATGGAGTTAAATCCCTGTCTCTGAGTCTTCCTACAAGCAAACTTCATTTCAGGTAAGGGCAGTTACTTTACAGCTCAAACGAAATAAATCAGTCACGAAGCTAACAAGTTTCCCATCTTGCTGACAAGCATTGGATGTTAGAGGACCAGTGCTTTGTATCAGTTTCAGAAGCAGAGTTGGACTAGATATGGTCCGTATGTGTAGGAAACACCGTTCTTTAGTTCTGAGCACACCCAATTTTCCTGCTGTATTAGAGACTCTAGAAGCAAGAGCGTGCTTCTTGTTCTAAAGCAGAGTGTGATCCATGGATGAGAACTGTATTGTTTGTTTCCCTTCAGAAATGGAGTTAAATCCCAGGCTCTGTGTCTTCCTACAAGGACTACTTGGTTTCAGGTAAGGGCAGTCACTTTTCATCTCAAACGAACTACATCGTTCAAGAAGCTCACACGTTTCTCATCTTAAATGATAAGCATTGGATGTTAGAGGAACTGTGCTTTGTATCAATTTCAGAAGCAGAGTTGGACTAGATATGGTCCGTATGTGTAGCAAACACCGTTCTTTTGTTCTCAGCACACTGATGTTTCATGCTGTTTTAGGCAATCTAGAAAGCAAGAGCGTGCTTCTTGCTCCAAATCATAGTGTGATCCATGGATGAGAACTCTGCTGTGTGTTTCCTTTCAGAAATGGAGTTAAATACCAGGCTCTGTGTCTTCCTACAAGCACGATTTTGTTTCAAGTAAGGTGAGTCACTTTTAGCTCAAATGAAGTACATCGTTCACGAAGCTCACACGTTTCCCATCTTAACTGACACGCATTGAATGTTAGAGGACCAGTGCTTTGTATCAGTTTCAGAAGCAGATTTGGACTAGATATGGTCCGTATGTGTAGGAAACACCGTTCATTTGTTCTCAGCACACTCACGTTTCCTGCTGTCTTAGAGAATCTAGAAAGCTAGAGCGTGATTCTTGCTCTAAAGCAGAGTGTGATCAATGGATGAGAACTCTGTTGTGTGTTTCTCTTCTGAAATGGAGTTAAATCCCTGGCTCTGAGTCTTCCTACAAGCAAACTTCGTTTCAGGTAAGGGCAGTTACTTTACAGCTCAAACGAAATAAATCGGTCACAAAGCTAACAAGTTTCCCATCTTAACTGCCAAGCATTGGATGTTAGAGGACCAGTGCTTTGTATCAGTTTCAGAAGCAGAGTTGGACTAGATATGGTCCGTATGTGTAGGAAACACCGTTCTTTTGTTCTGAGCACACCCAATTTTCCTGCTGTATTAGAGACTCTAGAAGCAAGAGCGTGCTTCTTGCTCTAAAGCAGAGTGTGATCCATGGATGAGAACTGTATTGTGTGTTTCCCTTCTGAAATGGAGTTAAATCCCAGGCTCTGTGTCTTCCTACAAGCACTACTTCGTTTCAGGTAAGGGCAGTCACTTTTCAGCTCAAACGAACTACATCGTTCAGGAAGCTCACACGTTTCTCATCTTAAATGACAAGCATTGGATGTTAGAGGACCTGTGCTTTGTATCAATTTCAGAAGCAGAGTTGGACTAGATATGGTCCGTCTGTGTAGCAAACACCGTTCTTTTGTTCTCAGCACACTGATGTTTCATGCTGTTTTAGGCAATCTAGAAAGCAAGAGCGTGCTTCTTGCTCCAAAGCATAGTATGATCCATGGATGAGAACTCTGCTGTGTGTTTCCCTTCAGAAATGGAGTTAAATACCAGGCTCTGTGTCTTCCTACAAGCACGACTTCGTTTCAAGTAAGGGCACTCACTTTTCAGCTCAAATGAAGTACATCGTTCACGAAGCTCACACGTTTCCCATCTTAACTGACACACATTGAATGTTAGAGGACCAGTGCTTTGTATCAGTTTCAGAAGCAGATTTGGACTAGATATGGTCCGTATGTGTAGGAAACACCGTTCAATTGTTCTCAGCACACTCAAGTTTCCTGCTGTCTTAGAGAATCTTGAAAGCTAGAGCGTGCTTCTTGCTCTAAAGCAGAGTGTGATCAATGGATGAGAACTCTGTTGTGTGTTTCTCATCAGAAATGGAGTTAAATCCCTGGCTCTGAGTCTTCCTACAAGCAAACTTCGTTTCAGGTAAGGGCAGTTACTTTACAGCTCAAACGAAATAAATCGGTCACAAAGCTAACAAGTTTCCCATCTTAACTGCCAAGCATTGGATGTTAGAGGACCAGTGCTTTGTATCAGTTTCAGAAGCAGAGTTGGACTAGATATGGTCCGTATGTGTAGGAAACACCGTTCTTTTGTTCTGAGCACACCCAATTTTCCTGCTGTATTAGAGACTCTAGAAGCAAGAGCGTGCTTCTTGCTCTAAAGCAGAGTGTGATCCATGGATGAGAACTGTATTGTGTGTTTCCCTTCTGAAATGGAGTTAAATCCCAGGCTCTGTGTCTTCCTACAAGCACTACTTCGTTTCAGGTAAGGGCAGTCACTTTTCAGCTCAAACGAACTACATCGTTCAGGAAGCTCACACGTTTCTCATCTTAAATGACAAGCATTGGATGTTAGAGGACCTGTGCTTTGTATCAATTTCAGAAGCAGAGTTGGACTAGATATGGTCCGTCTGTGTAGCAAACACCGTTCTTTTGTTCTCAGCACACTGATGTTTCATGCTGTTTTAGGCAATCTAGAAAGCAAGAGCGTGCTTCTTGCTCCAAAGCATAGTATGATCCATGGATGAGAACTCTGCTGTGTGTTTCCCTTCAGAAATGGAGTTAAATACCAGGCTCTGTGTCTTCCTACAAGCACGACTTCGTTTCAAGTAAGGGCACTCACTTTTCAGCTCAAATGAAGTACATCGTTCACGAAGCTCACACGTTTCCCATCTTAACTGACACACATTGAATGTTAGAGGACCAGTGCTTTGTATCAGTTTCAGAAGCAGATTTGGACTAGATATGGTCCGTATGTGTAGGAAACACCGTTCAATTGTTCTCAGCACACTCAAGTTTCCTGCTGTCTTAGAGAATCTTGAAAGCTAGAGCGTGCTTCTTGCTCTAAAGCAGAGTGTGATCAATGGATGAGAACTCTGTTGTGTGTTTCTCATCAGAAATGGAGTTAAATCCCTGGCTCTGAGTCTTCCTACAAGCAAACTTCGTTTCAGGTAAGGGCAGTTACTTTACAGCTCAAACGAAATAAATCGGTCACAAAGCTAACAAGTTTCCCATCTTAACTGCCAAGCATTGGATGTTAGAGGACCAGTGCTTTGTATCAGTTTCAGAAGCAGAGTTGGACTAGATATGGTCCGTATGTGTAGGAAACACCGTTCTTTTGTTCTGAGCACACCCAATTTTCCTGCTGTATTAGAGACTCTAGAAGCAAGAGCGTGCTTCTTGCTCTAAAGCAGAGTGTGATCCATGGATGAGAACTGTATTGTGTGTTTCCCTTCTGAAATGGAGTTAAATCCCAGGCTCTGTGTCTTCCTACAAGCACTACTTCGTTTCAGGTAAGGGCAGTCACTTTTCAGCTCAAACGAACTACATCGTTCAGGAAGCTCACACGTTTCTCATCTTAAATGACAAGCATTGGATGTTAGAGGACCTGTGCTTTGTATCAATTTCAGAAGCAGAGTTGGACTAGATATGGTCCGTCTGTGTAGCAAACACCGTTCTTTTGTTCTCAGCACACTGATGTTTCATGCTGTTTTAGGCAATCTAGAAAGCAAGAGCGTGCTTCTTGCTCCAAAGCATAGTATGATCCATGGATGAGAACTCTGCTGTGTGTTTCCCTTCAGAAATGGAGTTAAATACCAGGCTCTGTGTCTTCCTACAAGCACGACTTCGTTTCAAGTAAGGGCACTCACTTTTCAGCTCAAATGAAGTACATCGTTCACGAAGCTCACACGTTTCCCATCTTAACTGACACACATTGAATGTTAGAGGACCAGTGCTTTGTATCAGTTTCAGAAGCAGATTTGGACTAGATATGGTCCGTATGTGTAGGAAACACCGTTCAATTGTTCTCAGCACACTCAAGTTTCCTGCTGTCTTAGAGAATCTTGAAAGCTAGAGCGTGCTTCTTGCTCTAAAGCAGAGTGTGATCAATGGATGAGAACTCTGTTGTGTGTTTCTCATCAGAAATGGAGTTAAATCCCTGGCTCTGAGTCTTCCTACAAGCAAACTTCGTTTCAGGTAAGGGCAGTTACTTTACAGCTCAAACGAAATAAATCGGTCACGAAGCTAACAAGTTTCCCATATTAACTGCCAAGCATTGGATGTTAGAGGACCAGTGCTTTGTATCAGTTTCAGAAGCAGAGTTGGACTAGATATGGTCCGTATGTGTAGGAAACACCGTTCTTTTGTTCTGAGCACACCCAATTTTCCTGCTGTATTAGAGACTCTAGAAGCAAGAGCGTGCTTCTTGTTCTAAAGCAGAGTGTGATCCATGGATGAGAACTGTATTGTTTGTTTCCCTTCAGAAATGGGAGTTAAATCCCAGGCTCTGTGTCTTCCTACAAGGACTACTTCGTTTCAGGTAAGGGCAGTCACTTTTCAGCTCAAACGAACTACATCGTTCAGGAAGCTCACACGTTTCTCATCTTAAATGACAAGCATTGGATGTTAGAGGAACTGTGCTTTGTATCAATTTCAGAAGCAGAGTTGCACTAGATATGGTCCGTATGTGTAGCAAACACCGTTCTTTTGTTCTCAGCACACTGATGTTTCATGCTGTTTTAGGCAATCTAGAAAGCAAGAGCGTGCTTCTTGCTCCAAAGCATAGTATGATCCATGGATGAGAACTCTGCTGTGTGTTTCCCTTCAGAAATGGAGTTAAATACCAGGCTCTGTGTCTTCCTACAAGCACGACTTCGTTTCAAGTAAGGGCACTCACTTTTCAGCTCAAATGAAGTACATCGTTCACGAAGCTCACACGTTTCCAATCTTAACTGACACGCATTGAATGTTAGAGGACCAGTGCTTTGTATCAGTTTCAGAAGCAGATTTGGACTAGATATGGTCCGTATGTGTAGGAAACACCGTTCATTTGTTCTCAGAACACTCACGTTTCCTGCTGTCTTAGAGAATCTTGAAAGCTAGAGCGTGCTTCTTGCTCTAAAGGCGAGTGTGATCCATGGATGAGAACTGTACTGTGTGTTTCGCTTCAGAAATGGAGTTAAATCCCAGGCTCTGTGTCTTCCTACAAGCACTACTTCGTTTCAGGTAAGGGCAGTCAGTTTTCTGCTCAAACGAACTACATCGTTCAGGAAGCTCACACGTTTCTCATCTTAAATGACAAGCATTGGATGTTAGAGGACCTGTGCTTTGTATCAATTTCAGAAGCAGAGTTGGACTAGATATGGTCCGTATGTGTAGCAAACACCGTTCTTTTGTTCTCAGCACACTGAGTTTTCATGCTGTCTTAGACAATCTAGAAAGCAAGAGCGTGCTTCTTGTTCCAAAGCATAGTGTGATCTTTGGATGAGAACTCTGCTGTGGGTTTCCCTTCAGAAATGGAGTTAAATACCAGGCTCTGTGTCTTCCTACAAGCACGACTTCGTTTCAAGTAAGGGCAGTAACTTTTCAGCTGAAACGAACAACATCGTTCACCAAGCTCACACGTTTCACATATTAACTGACACACATTGAATGTTAGAGGACCAGTGCTTTGTATCAGTTTCAGAAGCAGAGTTGGACTAGTTATGGTCCATATGTGTAGGAAACACCGTTCATTTGTTCTCAGCACACTCACTTTTCCTGCTGTCTTAGCGAATCTAGAAAGCTAGAGCGTGCTTCTTACTCTAAAGCAGAGTGTGATCAATGGATGAGAACTCTGTTGTGTGTTTCTCATCAGAAATTCAGTTAAATCCCTGGCTCAGAGTCTTCCTACAAGCAAACTTCGTTTCAGGTAAGGGCAGTTACTTTACAGCTCAAAAGAACTACATTGGTCACGAAGCTAACATGATTCCAATCTTAACTGACAAGCATTGGATGTTAGAGGATCAGTGCTTTGTATAAGTTTCAGAAGCAGAGTTGGACTAGATATGGTCCGTATGTGTAGGAAACACCATTCTTTTGTTCTGAGCAAACTCAATTTTCCTGCTGTATTAGACACTCTAGAAGCAAGAGCGTGCTTCTTGCTCTAAAGCCAAGTGTGATCCATGGATGAGAACTCTGCTGTGTGTTTCCCTTCAGAAATGAAGTTAAATACCAGGCTCTGTGTCTTCCTACAAGCACGACTTCTTTTCAAGTAAGGGCACTCACTTTTCAGCTCAAATGAAGTACATCGTTCACGAAGCTCACACGTTTCCCATCTTAACTGACACTCATTGAATGTTAGAGGACCAGTGCTTTGTATCAGTTTCAGAAGCAGATTTGGACTAGATATGGTCTTATGTGTAGGAAACACCGTTCATTTGTTCTCAGCACACTCACTTTTCCTGCTGTCTTAGAGAATCTAGAAAGCTAGAGCGTGCTTCTTACTCTAAAGCAGAGTGTGATCAATGGATGAGAACTCTGTTGTGTGTTTCTCATCAGAAATGGAGTAAAATCCCTGGCTCTGAGTCTTCCTACAAGCAAACTTCGTTTCAGGTAAGGGCAGTTACTTTACAGCTCAAACGAAATAAATCGGTCACGAAGCTAACAAGTTTCCCATCTTAACTGCCAAGCATTGGATGTTAGAGGACCAGTGCTTTGTTTCAGTTTCAGAAGCAGAGTTGGACTAGATATGGTCCGTATGTGTAGGAAACACCGTTGTTTTGTTCTGAGCACACCCAATTTTTCTGCTGTATTAGAGACTCTAGAAGCAAGAGCGTGCTTCTTGTTCTAAAGCAGAGTGTGATCCATGGATGAGAACTGTATTGTTTGTTTCCCTTCAGAAATGGAGTTAAATCCCAGGCTCTGTGTCTTCCTACAAGGACTACTTCGTTTCAGGTAAGGGCAGTCACTTTTCAGCTCAAACGAACTACATCGTTCAAGAAGCTCACACGTTTCTCATCTTAAATGACAAGCATTGGATGTTAGAGGAACTGTGCTTTGTATCAATTTCAGAAGCTGAGTTGGACTAGATATGGTCCGTATGTGTAGCAAACACCGTTCTTTTGTTCTCAGCACACTGATGTTTCATGCTGATTCAGGCAATCTAGAAAGCAAGAGCGTGCTTCTTGCTCCAAAGCATAGTATGATCCATGGATGAGAACTCTGCTGTGTGTTTCCCTTCAGAAATGGAGATAAATACCAGGCTCTGTGTCTTCCTACAAGCACGACTTCGTTTCAAGTAAGGGCACTCACTTTTCAGCTCAAATGAAGTACATTGTTCACGAAGCTCACACGTTTCCCATATTAACTGACACGCATTGAATGTTAGAGGACCAGTGCTTTGTATCAGTTTCAGAAGCAGATTTGGACTAGATATGGTCTGTATGTGTAGGAAACACCGTTCATTTGTTCTCAGCACACTCACGTTTCCTGCTGTCTTAGAGAATCTTGAAAGCTAGAGCGTGCTTCTTGCTCTAAAGCAGAGTGTGATCAATGGATGAGAATTCTGTTGTGTGTTTCTCCTCTGAAATGGAGTTAAATCCCTGGCTCTGAGTCTTCCTACAAGCAAACTTCGTTTCAGGTAAGGGCAGTTACTTTACAGCTCAAACGAAATACATCGGTCACGAAGCTAACAAGTTTCCCATCTTAATTGCCAAGCATTGGATGTTAGAGGACCAGTGCTTTGTATCAGTTTCAGAAGCAGAGTTGGACTAGATATGGTCCGTATGTGTAGGAAACACCGTTCTTTTGTTCTGAGCACACCCAATTTTCCTGCTGTATTAGAGTCTCTAGAAGCAAGAGCGTGCTTCTTGTTCTAAAGCAGAGTGTGATCCATGGATGAGAACTGTATTGTTTGATTCCCTTCAGAAATGGGAGTTAAATCCCAGGCTCTGTGTCTTCCTACAAGGACTACTTCGTTTCAGGTAAGGGCAGTCACTTTTCAGCTCAAACGAACTTCATCGTTCAAGAAGCTCACACGTTTCTCATCTTAAATGACAAGCATTGGATGTTAGAGGAACTGTGCTTTGTATCAATTTCAGAAGCAGAGTGGCACTAGATATTGTCCGTATGTGTAGCAAACACTGTTCTTTTGTTCTCAGCACACTGATGTTTCATGCTGTTTTAGGCAATCTAGAAAGCAAGAGCGTGCTTCTTGCTCCAAAGCATAGTATGATCCATGGATGAGAACTCTGCTGTGTGTTTCCCTTCAGAAATGGAGTTAAATACCAGGCTCTGTGTCTTCCTACAAGCACGACTTCGTTTCAAGTAAGGGCACTCACTTTTCAGCTCAAATGAAGTACATCGTTCACGAAGCTCACACGTTTCCAATCTTAACTGACACGCATTGAATGTTAGAGGACCAGTGCTTTGTATCAGTTTCAGAAGCAGATTTGGACTAGATATGGTCCGTATGTGTAGGAAACACCGTTCATTTGTTCTCAGAACACTCACGTTTCCTGCTGTCTTAGAGAATCTTGAAAGCTAGAGCGTGCTTCTTGCTCTAAAGCCGAGTGTGATCCATGGATGAGAACTGTACTGTGTGTTTCGCTTCAGAAATGGAGTTAAATCCCAGGCTCTGTGTCTTCCTACAAGCACTACTTCGTTTCAGGTAAGGGCAGTCAGTTTTCTGCTCAAACGAACTACATCGTTCAGGAAGCTCACACGTTTCTCATCTTAAATGACAAGCATTGGATGTTAGAGGACCTGTGCTTTGTATCAATTTCAGAAGCAGAGTTGGACTAGATATGGTCCGTATGTGTAGCAAACACCGTTCTTTTGTTCTCAGCACACTGAGTTTTCATGCTGTCTTAGACAATCTAGAAAGCAAGAGCGTGCTTCTTGTTCCAAAGCATAGTGTGATCTTTGGATGAGAACTCTGCTGTGGGTTTCCCTTCAGAAATGGAGTTAAATACCAGGCTCTGTGTCTTCCTACAAGCACGACTTCGTTTCAAGTAAGGGCAGTAACTTTTCAGCTGAAACGAACAACATCGTTCACCAAGCTCACACGTTTCACATATTAACTGACACACATTGAATGTTAGAGGACCAGTGCTTTGTATCAGTTTCAGAAGCAGAGTTGGACTAGTTATGGTCCGTATGTGTAGGAAACACCGTTCAATTGTTCTCAGCACACTCAAGTTTCCTGCTGTCTTAGAGAATCTTGAAAGCTAGAGCGTGCTTCTTGCTCTAAAGCAGAGTGTGATCAATGGATGAGAACTCTGTTGTGTGTTTCTCATCAGAAATGGAGTTAAATCCCTGGCTCTGAGTCTTCCTACAAGCAAACTTCGTTTCAGGTAAGGGCAGTTACTTTACAGCTCAAACGAAATAAATCGGTCACAAAGCTAACAAGTTTCCCATCTTAACTGCCAAGCATTGGATGTTAGAGGACCAGTGCTTTGTATCAGTTTCAGAAGCAGAGTTGGACTAGATATGGTCCGTATGTGTAGGAAACACCGTTCAATTGTTCTCAGCACACTCAAGTTTCCTGCTGTCTTAGAGAATCTAGAAAGCTAGAGCGTGCTTCTTACTCTAAAGCAGAGTGTGATCAATGGATGAGAACTCTGTTGTGTTTTTCTCATGAGAAATGGAGTTAAATCCCTGGCTCTGAGTCTTCCTACAAGCAAACTTCGTTTCAGGTAAGGGCAGTTACTTTACAGCTCAAACGAAATAAATCGGTCACAAAGCTAACAAGTTTCCCATCTTAACTGCCAAGCATTGGATGTTAGAGGACCAGTGCTTTGTATCAGTTTCAGAAGCAGAGTTGGACTAGATATGGTCCGTATGTGTAGCAAACACCGTTCTTTTCTTCTCAGCACACTGTGTTTTCATGCTGTCTTAGACAATCTAGAAAGCAAGAGCGTGCTTCTTGCTCCAAAGCATAGTGTGATCCATGGATGAGAACTCTGCTGTGGGTTTCCATTCAGAAATGGAGTTAAATACCAGGCTCTGTGTCTTCCTACAAGCACGACTTTGTTTCAAGTAAGGGCAGTCACTTTTCAGCTGAAACGAACAACATCGTTCACGAAGCTCACACGTTTCTCATCTTAACTGACACGCATTGAATGTTAGAGGACCAGTGCTTTGTATCAGTTTCAGAAGCAGAGTTGGACTAGATATGGTCCGTATGTGTAGGAAACACCGTTCATTTGTTCTCAGCACACTCACTTTTCCTGCTGTCTTAGAGAATCTAGAAAGCTAGAGCGTGCTTCTTACTCTAAAGCAGAGTGTGATCAATGGATGAGAACTCTGTTGTGTGTTTCTCATCAGAAATGGAGTTAAATCCCTGTCTCTGAGTCTTCCTACAAGCAAACTTCATTTCAGGTAAGGGCAGTTACTTTACAGCTCAAACGAAATAAATCAGTCACGAAGCTAACAAGTTTCCCATCTTGCTGACAAGCATTGGATGTTAGAGGACCAGTGCTTTGTATCAGTTTCAGAAGCAGAGTTGGACTAGATATGGTCCGTATGTGTAGGAAACACCGTTCTTTAGTTCTGAGCACACCCAATTTTCCTGCTGTATTAGAGACTCTAGAAGCAAGAGCGTGCTTCTTGTTCTAAAGCAGAGTGTGATCCATGGATGAGAACTGTATTGTTTGTTTCCCTTCAGAAATGGAGTTAAATCCCAGGCTCTGTGTCTTCCTACAAGGACTACTTGGTTTCAGGTAAGGGCAGTCACTTTTCATCTCAAACGAACTACATCGTTCAAGAAGCTCACACGTTTCTCATCTTAAATGATAAGCATTGGATGTTAGAGGAACTGTGCTTTGTATCAATTTCAGAAGCAGAGTTGGACTAGATATGGTCCGTATGTGTAGCAAACACCGTTCTTTTGTTCTCAGCACACTGATGTTTCATGCTGTTTTAGGCAATCTAGAAAGCAAGAGCGTGCTTCTTGCTCCAAATCATAGTGTGATCCATGGATGAGAACTCTGCTGTGTGTTTCCTTTCAGAAATGGAGTTAGATACCAGGCTCTGTGTCTTCCTACAAGCACGATTTTGTTTCAAGTAAGGTGAGTCACTTTTAGCTCAAATGAAGTACATCGTTCACGAAGCTCACACGTTTCCCATCTTAACTGACACGCATTGAATGTTAGAGGACCAGTGCTTTGTATCAGTTTCAGAAGCAGATTTGGACTAGATATGGTCCGTATGTGTAGGAAACACCGTTCAATTGTTCTCAGCACACTCAAGTTTCCTGCTGTCTTAGAGAATCTTGAAAGCTAGAGCGTGCTTCTTGCTCTAAAGCAGAGTGTGATCAATGGATGAGAACTCTGTTGTGTGTTTCTCATCAGAAATGGAGTTAAATCCCTGGCTCTGAGTCTTCCTACAAGCAAACTTCGTTTCAGGTAAGGGCAGTTACTTTACAGCTCAAACGAAATAAATCGGTCACAAAGCTAACAAGTTTCCCATCTTAACTGCCAAGCATTGGATGTTAGAGGACCAGTGCTTTGTATCAGTTTCAGAAGCAGAGTTGGACTAGATATGGTCCGTATGTGTAGGAAACACCGTTCTTTTGTTCTGAGCACACCCAATTTTCCTGCTGTATTAGAGACTCTAGAAGCAAGAGCGTGCTTCTTGCTCTAAAGCAGAGTGTGATCCATGGATGAGAACTGTATTGTGTGTTTCCCTTCTGAAATGGAGTTAAATCCCAGGCTCTGTGTCTTCCTACAAGCACTACTTCGTTTCAGGTAAGGGCAGTCACTTTTCAGCTCAAACGAACTACATCGTTCAGGAAGCTCACACGTTTCTCATCTTAAATGACAAGCATTGGATGTTAGAGGACCTGTGCTTTGTATCAATTTCAGAAGCAGAGTTGGACTAGATATGGTCCGTCTGTGTAGCAAACACCGTTCTTTTGTTCTCAGCACACTGATGTTTCATGCTGTTTTAGGCAATCTAGAAAGCAAGAGCGTGCTTCTTGCTCCAAAGCATAGTATGATCCATGGATGAGAACTCTGCTGTGTGTTTCCCTTCAGAAATGGAGTTAAATACCAGGCTCTGTGTCTTCCTACAAGCACGACTTCGTTTCAAGTAAGGGCACTCACTTTTCAGCTCAAATGAAGTACATCGTTCACGAAGCTCACACGTTTCCCATCTTAACTGACACACATTGAATGTTAGAGGACCAGTGCTTTGTATCAGTTTCAGAAGCAGATTTGGACTAGATATGGTCCGTATGTGTAGGAAACACCGTTCAATTGTTCTCAGCACACTCAAGTTTCCTGCTGTCTTAGAGAATCTTGAAAGCTAGAGCGTGCTTCTTGCTCTAAAGCAGAGTGTGATCAATGGATGAGAACTCTGTTGTGTGTTTCTCATCAGAAATGGAGTTAAATCCCTGGCTCTGAGTCTTCCTACAAGCAAACTTCGTTTCAGGTAAGGGCAGTTACTTTACAGCTCAAACGAAATAAATCGGTCACGAAGCTAACAAGTTTCCCATATTAACTGCCAAGCATTGGATGTTAGAGGACCAGTGCTTTGTATCAGTTTCAGAAGCAGAGTTGGACTAGATATGGTCCGTATGTGTAGGAAACACCGTTCTTTTGTTCTGAGCACACCCAATTTTCCTGCTGTATTAGAGACTCTAGAAGCAAGAGCGTGCTTCTTGTTCTAAAGCAGAGTGTGATCCATGGATGAGAACTGTATTGTTTGTTTCCCTTCAGAAATGGGAGTTAAATCCCAGGCTCTGTGTCTTCCTACAAGGACTACTTCGTTTCAGGTAAGGGCAGTCACTTTTCAGCTCAAACGAACTACATCGTTCAGGAAGCTCACACGTTTCTCATCTTAAATGACAAGCATTGGATGTTAGAGGAACTGTGCTTTGTATCAATTTCAGAAGCAGAGTTGCACTAGATATGGTCCGTATGTGTAGCAAACACCGTTCTTTTGTTCTCAGCACACTGATGTTTCATGCTGTTTTAGGCAATCTAGAAAGCAAGAGCGTGCTTCTTGCTCCAAAGCATAGTATGATCCATGGATGAGAACTCTGCTGTGTGTTTCCCTTCAGAAATGGAGTTAAATACCAGGCTCTGTGTCTTCCTACAAGCACGACTTCGTTTCAAGTAAGGGCACTCACTTTTCAGCTCAAATGAAGTACATCGTTCACGAAGCTCACACGTTTCCAATCTTAACTGACACGCATTGAATGTTAGAGGACCAGTGCTTTGTATCAGTTTCAGAAGCAGATTTGGACTAGATATGGTCCGTATGTGTAGGAAACACCGTTCATTTGTTCTCAGAACACTCACGTTTCCTGCTGTCTTAGAGAATCTTGAAAGCTAGAGCGTGCTTCTTGCTCTAAAGCCGAGTGTGATCCATGGATGAGAACTGTACTGTGTGTTTCGCTTCAGAAATGGAGTTAAATCCCAGGCTCTGTGTCTTCCTACAAGCACTACTTCGTTTCAGGTAAGGGCAGTCAGTTTTCTGCTCAAACGAACTACATCGTTCAGGAAGCTCACACGTTTCTCATCTTAAATGACAAGCATTGGATGTTAGAGGACCTGTGCTTTGTATCAATTTCAGAAGCAGAGTTGGACTAGATATGGTCCGTATGTGTAGCAAACACCGTTCTTTTGTTCTCAGCACACTGAGTTTTCATGCTGTCTTAGACAATCTAGAAAGCAAGAGCGTGCTTCTTGTTCCAAAGCATAGTGTGATCTTTGGATGAGAACTCTGCTGTGGGTTTCCCTTCAGAAATGGAGTTAAATACCAGGCTCTGTGTCTTCCTACAAGCACGACTTC
Organism: Onychomys leucogaster; assembly: GCA_949786385.1. Taxonomy (NCBI): domain Eukaryota; kingdom Metazoa; phylum Chordata; class Mammalia; order Rodentia; family Cricetidae; genus Onychomys; species Onychomys leucogaster. The sequence goes on from CATKUP010000047.1 coordinate 2,163,871, forward strand.
GTTTCAAGTAAGGGCAGTAACTTTTCAGCTGAAACGAACAACATCGTTCACCAAGCTCACACGTTTCACATATTAACTGACACACATTGAATGTTAGAGGACCAGTGCTTTGTATCAGTTTCAGAAGCAGAGTTGGACTAGTTATGGTCCATATGTGTAGGAAACACCGTTCATTTGTTCTCAGCACACTCACTTTTCCTGCTGTCTTAGCGAATCTAGAAAGCTAGAGCGTGCTTCTTACTCTAAAGCAGAGTGTGATCAATGGATGAGAACTCTGTTGTGTGTTTCTCATCAGAAATTCAGTTAAATCCCTGGCTCTGAGTCTTCCTACAAGCAAACTTCGTTTCAGGTAAGGGCAGTTACTTTACAGCTCAAAAGAACTACATTGGTCACGAAGCTAACATGATTCCAATCTTAACTGACAAGCATTGGATGTTAGAGGATCAGTGCTTTGTATAAGTTTCAGAAGCAGAGTTGGACTAGATATGGTCCGTATGTGTAGGAAACACCATTCTTTTGTTCTGAGCAAACTCAATTTTCCTGCTCTATTAGACACTCTAGAAGCAAGAGCGTGCTTCTTGCTCTAAAGCCAAGTGTGATCCATGGATGAGAACTCTGCTGTGTGTTTCCCTTCAGAAATGAAGTTAAATACCAGGCTCTGTGTCTTCCTACAAGCACGACTTCTTTTCAAGTAAGGGCACTCACTTTTCAGCTCAAATGAAGTACATCGTTCACGAAGCTCACACGTTTCCCATCTTAACTGACACTCATTGAATGTTAGAGGACCAGTGCTTTGTATCAGTTTCAGAAGCAGATTTGGACTAGATATGGTCTTATGTGTAGGAAACACCGTTCATTTGTTCTCAGCACACTCACTTTTCCTGCTGTCTTAGAGAATCTAGAAAGCTAGAGCGTGCTTCTTACTCTAAAGCAGAGTGTGATCAATGGATGAGAACTCTGTTGTGTGTTTCTCATCAGAAATGGAGTAAAATCCCTGGCTCTGAGTCTTCCTACAAGCAAACTTCGTTTCAGGTAAGGGCAGTTACTTTACAGCTCAAACGAAATAAATCGGTCACGAAGCTAACAAGTTTCCCATCTTAACTGCCAAGCATTGGATGTTAGAGGACCAGTGCTTTGTTTCAGTTTCAGAAGCAGAGTTGGACTAGATATGGTCCGTATGTGTAGGAAACACCGTTGTTTTGTTCTGAGCACACCCAATTTTTCTGCTGTATTAGAGACTCTAGAAGCAAGAGCGTGCTTCTTGTTCTAAAGCAGAGTGTGATCCATGGATGAGAACTGTATTGTTTGTTTCCCTTCAGAAATGGAGTTAAATCCCAGGCTCTGTGTCTTCCTACAAGGACTACTTCGTTTCAGGTAAGGGCAGTCACTTTTCAGCTCAAACGAACTACATCGTTCAAGAAGCTCACACGTTTCTCATCTTAAATGACAAGCATTGGATGTTAGAGGAACTGTGCTTTGTATCAATTTCAGAAGCTGAGTTGGACTAGATATGGTCCGTATGTGTAGCAAACACCGTTCTTTTGTTCTCAGCACACTGATGTTTCATGCTGATTCAGGCAATCTAGAAAGCAAGAGCGTGCTTCTTGCTCCAAAGCATAGTATGATCCATGGATGAGAACTCTGCTGTGTGTTTCCCTTCAGAAATGGAGATAAATACCAGGCTCTGTGTCTTCCTACAAGCACGACTTCGTTTCAAGTAAGGGCACTCACTTTTCAGCTCAAATGAAGTACATTGTTCACGAAGCTCACACGTTTCCCATCTTAACTGACACGCATTGAATGTTAGAGGACCAGTGCTTTGTATCAGTTTCAGAAGCAGATTTGGACTAGATATGGTCTGTATGTGTAGGAAACACCGTTCATTTGTTCTCAGCACACTCACGTTTCCTGCTGTCTTAGAGAATCTTGAAAGCTAGAGCGTGCTTCTTGCTCTAAAGCAGAGTGTGATCAATGGATGAGAATTCTGTTGTGTGTTTCTCCTCTGAAATGGAGTTAAATCCCTGGCTCTGAGTCTTCCTACAAGCAAACTTCGTTTCAGGTAAGGGCAGTTACTTTACAGCTCAAACGAAATACATCGGTCACGAAGCTAACAAGTTTCCCATCTTAACTGCCAAGCATTGGATGTTAGAGGACCAGTGCTTTGTATCAGTTTCAGAAGCAGAGTTGGACTAGATATGGTCCGTATGTGTAGGAAACACCGTTCTTTTGTTCTGAGCACACCCAATTTTCCTGCTGTATTAGAGTCTCTAGAAGCAAGAGCGTGCTTCTTGTTCTAAAGCAGAGTGTGATCCATGGATGAGAACTGTATTGTTTGATTCCCTTCAGAAATGGGAGTTAAATCCCAGGCTCTGTGTCTTCCTACAAGGACTACTTCGTTTCAGGTAAGGGCAGTCACTTTTCAGCTCAAACGAACTTCATCGTTCAAGAAGCTCACACGTTTCTCATCTTAAATGACAAGCATTGGATGTTAGAGGAACTGTGCTTTGTATCAATTTCAGAAGCAGAGTGGCACTAGATATTGTCCGTATGTGTAGCAAACACTGTTCTTTTGTTCTCAGCACACTGATGTTTCATGCTGTTTTAGGCAATCTAGAAAGCAAGAGCGTGCTTCTTGCTCCAAAGCATAGTATGATCCATGGATGAGAACTCTGCTGTGTGTTTCCCTTCAGAAATGGAGTTAAATACCAGGCTCTGTGTCTTCCTACAAGCACGACTTCGTTTCAAGTAAGGTGAGTCACTTTTAGCTCAAATGAAGTACATCGTTCACGAAGCTCACACGTTTCCAATCTTAACTGACACGCATTGAATGTTAGAGGACCAGTGCTTTGTATCAGTTTCAGAAGCAGATTTGGACTAGATATGGTCCGTATGTGTAGGAAACACCGTTCATTTGTTCTCAGAACACTCACGTTTCCTGCTGTCTTAGAGAATCTTGAAAGCTAGAGCGTGCTTCTTGCTCTAAAGCCGAGTGTGATCCATGGATGAGAACTGTACTGTGTGTTTCGCTTCAGAAATGGAGTTAAATCCCAGGCTCTGTGTCTTCCTACAAGCACTACTTCGTTTCAGGTAAGGGCAGTCAGTTTTCTGCTCAAACGAACTACATCGTTCAGGAAGCTCACACGTTTCTCATCTTAAATGACAAGCATTGGATGTTAGAGGACCTGTGCTTTGTATCAATTTCAGAAGCAGAGTTGGACTAGATATGGTCCGTATGTGTAGCAAACTCCGTTCTTTTGTTCTCAGCACACTGAGTTTTCATGCTTTCTTAGACAATCTAGAAAGCAAGAGCGTGCTTCTTGTTCCAAAGCATAGTGTGATCTTTGGATGAGAACTCTGCTGTGGGTTTCCCTTCAGAAATGGAGTTAAATACCAGGCTCTGTGTCTTCCTACAAGCACGACTTCGTTTCAAGTAAGGGCAGTAACTTTTCAGCTGAAACGAACAACATCGTTCACCAAGCTCACACGTTTCACATATTAACTGACACACATTGAATGTTAGAGGACCAGTGCTTTGTATCAGTTTCAGAAGCAGAGTTGGACTAGTTATGGTCCATATGTGTAGGAAACACCGTTCATTTGTTCTCAGCACACTCACTTTTCCTGCTGTCTTAGCGAATCTAGAAAGCTAGAGCGTGCTTCTTACTCTAAAGCAGAGTGTGATCAATGGATGAGAACTCTGTTGTGTGTTTCTCATCAGAAATGGAGTTAAATCCCTGGCTCTGAGTCTTCCTACAAGCAAACTTCGTTTCAGGTAAGGGCAGTTACTTTACAGCTCAAAAGAACTACATTGGTCACGAAGCTAACATGATTCCAATCTTAACTGACAAGCATTGGATGTTAGAGGATCAGTGCTTTGTATAAGTTTCAGAAGCAGAGTTGGACTAGATATGGTCCGTATGTGTAGGAAACACCATTCTTTTGTTCTGAGCAAACTCAATTTTCCTGCTGTATTAGACACTCTAGAAGCAAGAGCGTGCTTCTTGCTCTAAAGCCAAGTGTGATCCATGGATGAGAACTCTGCTGTGTGTTTCCCTTCAGAAATGAAGTTAAATACCAGGCTCTGTGTCTTCCTACAAGCACGACTTCTTTTCAAGTAAGGGCACTCACTTTTCAGCTCAAATGAAGTACATCGTTCACGAAGCTCACACGTTTCCCATCTTAACTGACACTCATTGAATGTTAGAGGACCAGTGCTTTGTATCAGTTTCAGAAGCAGAGTTGGACTAGATATGGTCCGTATGTGTAGGAAACACCGTTGTTTTGTTCTGAGCACACCCAATTTTTCTGCTGTATTAGAGACTCTAGAAGCAAGAGCGTGCTTCTTGTTCTAAAGCAGAGTGTGATCCATGGATGAGAACTGTATTGTTTGTTTCCCTTCAGAAATGGAGTTAAATCCCAGGCTCTGTGTCTTCCTACAAGGACTACTTCGTTTCAGGTAAGGGCAGTCACTTTTCAGCTCAAACGAACTACATCGTTCAAGAAGCTCACACGTTTCTCATCTTAAATGACAAGCATTGGATGTTAGAGGAACTGTGCTTTGTATCAATTTCAGAAGCTGAGTTGGACTAGATATGGTCCGTATGTGTAGCAAACACCGTTCTTTTGTTCTCAGCACACTGATGTTTCATGCTCATTCAGGCAATCTAGAAAGCAAGAGCGTGCTTCTTGCTCCAAAGCATAGTATGATCCATGGATGAGAACTCTGCTGTGTGTTTCCCTTCAGAAATGGAGATAAATACCAGGCTCTGTGTCTTCCTACAAGCACGACTTCGTTTCAAGTAAGGTGAGTCACTTTTAGCTCAAATGAAGTACATCGTTCACGAAGCTCACACGTTTCCCATCTTAACTGACACGCATTGAATGTTAGAGGACCAGTGCTTTGTATCAGTTTCAGAAGCAGATTTGGACTAGATATGGTCCGTATGTGTAGGAAACACCGTTCATTTGTTCTCAGCACACTCACGTTTCCTGCTGTCTTAGAGAATCTAGAAAGCTAGAGCGTGATTCTTGCTCTAAAGCAGAGTGTGATCAATGGATGAGAACTCTGTTGTGTGTTTCTCATCAGAAATGGAGTTAAATCCCTGGCTCTGAGTCTTCCTACAAGCAAACTTCGTTTCAGGTAAGGGCAGTTACTTTACAGCTCAAACGAAATAAATCGGTCACGAAGCTAACAAGTTTCCCATATTAACTGCCAAGCATTGGATGTTAGAGGACCAGTGCTTTGTATCAGTTTCAGAAGCAGAGTTGGACTAGATATGGTCCGTATGTGTAGGAAACACCGTTCTTTTGTTCTGAGCACACCCAATTTTCCTGCTGTATTAGAGACTCTAGAAGCAAGAGCGTGCTTCTTGTTCTAAAGCAGAGTGTGATCCATGGATGAGAACTGTATTGTTTGTTTCCCTTCAGAAATGGGAGTTAAATCCCAGGCTCTGTGTCTTCCTACAAGGACTACTTCGTTTCAGGTAAGGGCAGTCACTTTTCAGCTCAAACGAACTACATCGTTCAGGAAGCTCACACGTTTCTCATCTTAAATGACAAGCATTGGATGTTAGAGGAACTGTGCTTTGTATCAATTTCAGAAGCAGAGTTGCACTAGATATGGTCCGTATGTGTAGCAAACACCGTTCTTTTGTTCTCAGCACACTGATGTTTCATGCTGTTTTAGGCAATCTAGAAAGCAAGAGCGTGCTTCTTGCTCCAAAGCATAGTATGATCCATGGATGAGAACTCTGCTGTGTGTTTCCCTTCAGAAATGGAGTTAAATACCAGGCTCTGTGTCTTCCTACAAGCACGACTTCGTTTCAAGTAAGGGCACTCACTTTTCAGCTCAAATGAAGTACATCGTTCACGAAGCTCACACGTTTCCAATCTTAACTGACACGCATTGAATGTTAGAGGACCAGTGCTTTGTATCAGTTTCAGAAGCAGATTTGGACTAGATATGGTCCGTATGTGTAGGAAACACCGTTCATTTGTTCTCAGAACACTCACGTTTCCTGCTGTCTTAGAGAATCTTGAAAGCTAGAGCGTGCTTCTTGCTCTAAAGCCGAGTGTGATCCATGGATGAGAACTGTACTGTGTGTTTCGCTTCAGAAATGGAGTTAAATCCCAGGCTCTGTGTCTTCCTACAAGCACTACTTCGTTTCAGGTAAGGGCAGTCAGTTTTCTGCTCAAACGAACTACATCGTTCAGGAAGCTCACACGTTTCTCATCTTAAATGACAAGCATTGGATGTTAGAGGACCTGTGCTTTGTATCAATTTCAGAAGCAGAGTTGGACTAGATATGGTCCGTATGTGTAGCAAACACCGTTCTTTTGTTCTCAGCACACTGAGTTTTCATGCTGTCTTAGACAATCTAGAAAGCAAGAGCGTGCTTCTTGTTCCAAAGCATAGTGTGATCTTTGGATGAGAACTCTGCTGTGGGTTTCCCTTCAGAAATGGAGTTAAATACCAGGCTCTGTGTCTTCCTACAAGCACGACTTCGTTTCAAGTAAGGGCAGTAACTTTTCAGCTGAAACGAACAACATCGTTCACCAAGCTCACACGTTTCACATATTAACTGACACACATTGAATGTTAGAGGACCAGTGCTTTGTATCAGTTTCAGAAGCAGAGTTGGACTAGTTATGGTCCATATGTGTAGGAAACACCGTTCATTTGTTCTCAGCACACTCACTTTTCCTGCTGTCTTAGCGAATCTAGAAAGCTAGAGCGTGCTTCTTACTCTAAAGCAGAGTGTGATCAATGGATGAGAACTCTGTTGTGTGTTTCTCATCAGAAATTCAGTTAAATCCCTGGCTCTGAGTCTTCCTACAAGCAAACTTCGTTTCAGGTAAGGGCAGTTACTTTACAGCTCAAAAGAACTACATTGGTCACGAAGCTAACATGATTCCAATCTTAACTGACAAGCATTGGATGTTAGAGGATCAGTGCTTTGTATAAGTTTCAGAAGCAGAGTTGGACTAGATATGGTCCGTATGTGTAGGAAACACCATTCTTTTGTTCTGAGCAAACTCAATTTTCCTGCTGTATTAGACACTCTAGAAGCAAGAGCGTGCTTCTTGCTCTAAAGCCAAGTGTGATCCATGGATGAGAACTCTGCTGTGTGTTTCCCTTCAGAAATGAAGTTAAATACCAGGCTCTGTGTCTTCCTACAAGCACGACTTCTTTTCAAGTAAGGGCACTCACTTTTCAGCTCAAATGAAGTACATCGTTCACGAAGCTCACACGTTTCCCATCTTAACTGACACTCATTGAATGTTAGAGGACCAGTGCTTTGTATCAGTTTCAGAAGCAGATTTGGACTAGATATGGTCTTATGTGTAGGAAACACCGTTCATTTGTTCTCAGCACACTCACTTTTCCTGCTGTCTTAGAGAATCTAGAAAGCTAGAGCGTGCTTCTTACTCTAAAGCAGAGTGTGATCAATGGATGAGAACTCTGTTGTGTGTTTCTCATCAGAAATGGAGTAAAATCCCTGGCTCTGAGTCTTCCTACAAGCAAACTTCGTTTCAGGTAAGGGCAGTTACTTTACAGCTCAAACGAAATAAATCGGTCACGAAGCTAACAAGTTTCCCATCTTAACTGCCAAGCATTGGATGTTAGAGGACCAGTGCTTTGTTTCAGTTTCAGAAGCAGAGTTGGACTAGATATGGTCCGTATGTGTAGGAAACACCGTTGTTTTGTTCTGAGCACACCCAATTTTTCTGCTGTATTAGAGACTCTAGAAGCAAGAGCGTGCTTCTTGTTCTAAAGCAGAGTGTGATCCATGGATGAGAACTGTATTGTTTGTTTCCCTTCAGAAATGGAGTTAAATCCCAGGCTCTGTGTCTTCCTACAAGGACTACTTCGTTTCAGGTAAGGGCAGTCACTTTTCAGCTCAAACGAACTACATCGTTCAAGAAGCTCACACGTTTCTCATCTTAAATGACAAGCATTGGATGTTAGAGGAACTGTGCTTTGTATCAATTTCAGAAGCTGAGTTGGACTAGATATGGTCCGTATGTGTAGCAAACACCGTTCTTTTGTTCTCAGCACACTGATGTTTCATGCTGATTCAGGCAATCTAGAAAGCAAGAGCGTGCTTCTTGCTCCAAAGCATAGTATGATCCATGGATGAGAACTCTGCTGTGTGTTTCCCTTCAGAAATGGAGATAAATACCAGGCTCTGTGTCTTCCTACAAGCACGACTTCGTTTCAAGTAAGGGCACTCACTTTTCAGCTCAAATGAAGTACATTGTTCACGAAGCTCACACGTTTCCCATCTTAACTGACACGCATTGAATGTTAGAGGACCAGTGCTTTGTATCAGTTTCAGAAGCAGATTTGGACTAGATATGGTCTGTATGTGTAGGAAACACCGTTCATTTGTTCTCAGCACACTCACGTTTCCTGCTGTCTTAGAGAATCTTGAAAGCTAGAGCGTGCTTCTTGCTCTAAAGCAGAGTGTGATCAATGGATGAGAATTCTGTTGTGTGTTTCTCCTCTGAAATGGAGTTAAATCCCTGGCTCTGAGTCTTCCTACAAGCAAACTTCGTTTCAGGTAAGGGCAGTTACTTTACAGCTCAAACGAAATACATCGGTCACGAAGCTAACAAGTTTCCCATCTTAACTGCCAAGCATTGGATGTTAGAGGACCAGTGCTTTGTATCAGTTTCAGAAGCAGAGTTGGACTAGATATGGTCCGTATGTGTAGGAAACACCGTTCTTTTGTTCTGAGCACACCCAATTTTCCTGCTGTATTAGAGTCTCTAGAAGCAAGAGCGTGCTTCTTGTTCTAAAGCAGAGTGTGATCCATGGATGAGAACTGTATTGTTTGATTCCCTTCAGAAATGGGAGTTAAATCCCAGGCTCTGTGTCTTCCTACAAGGACTACTTCGTTTCAGGTAAGGGCAGTCACTTTTCAGCTCAAACGAACTTCATCGTTCAAGAAGCTCACACGTTTCTCATCTTAAATGACAAGCATTGGATGTTAGAGGAACTGTGCTTTGTATCAATTTCAGAAGCAGAGTGGCACTAGATATTGTCCGTATGTGTAGCAAACACTGTTCTTTTGTTCTCAGCACACTGATGTTTCATGCTGTTTTAGGCAATCTAGAAAGCAAGAGCGTGCTTCTTGCTCCAAAGCATAGTATGATCCATGGATGAGAACTCTGCTGTGTGTTTCCCTTCAGAAATGGAGTTAAATACCAGGCTCTGTGTCTTCCTACAAGCACGACTTCGTTTCAAGTAAGGTGAGTCACTTTTAGCTCAAATGAAGTACATCGTTCACGAAGCTCACACGTTTCCAATCTTAACTGACACGCATTGAATGTTAGAGGACCAGTGCTTTGTATCAGTTTCAGAAGCAGATTTGGACTAGATATGGTCCGTATGTGTAGGAAACACCGTTCATTTGTTCTCAGAACACTCACGTTTCCTGCTGTCTTAGAGAATCTTGAAAGCTAGAGCGTGCTTCTTGCTCTAAAGCCGAGTGTGATCCATGGATGAGAACTGTACTGTGTGTTTCGCTTCAGAAATGGAGTTAAATCCCAGGCTCTGTGTCTTCCTACAAGCACTACTTCGTTTCAGGTAAGGGCAGTCAGTTTTCTGCTCAAACGAACTACATCGTTCAGGAAGCTCACACGTTTCTCATCTTAAATGACAAGCATTGGATGTTAGAGGACCTGTGCTTTGTATCAATTTCAGAAGCAGAGTTGGACTAGATATGGTCCGTATGTGTAGCAAACTCCGTTCTTTTGTTCTCAGCACACTGAGTTTTCATGCTTTCTTAGACAATCTAGAAAGCAAGAGCGTGCTTCTTGTTCCAAAGCATAGTGTGATCTTTGGATGAGAACTCTGCTGTGGGTTTCCCTTCAGAAATGGAGTTAAATACCAGGCTCTGTGTCTTCCTACAAGCACGACTTCGTTTCAAGTAAGGGCAGTAACTTTTCAGCTGAAACGAACAACATCGTTCACCAAGCTCACACGTTTCACATATTAACTGACACACATTGAATGTTAGAGGACCAGTGCTTTGTATCAGTTTCAGAAGCAGAGTTGGACTAGTTATGGTCCATATGTGTAGGAAACACCGTTCATTTGTTCTCAGCACACTCACTTTTCCTGCTGTCTTAGCGAATCTAGAAAGCTAGAGCGTGCTTCTTACTCTAAAGCAGAGTGTGATCAATGGATGAGAACTCTGTTGTGTGTTTCTCATCAGAAATGGAGTTAAATCCCTGGCTCTGAGTCTTCCTACAAGCAAACTTCGTTTCAGGTAAGGGCAGTTACTTTACAGCTCAAAAGAACTACATTGGTCACGAAGCTAACATGATTCCAATCTTAACTGACAAGCATTGGATGTTAGAGGATCAGTGCTTTGTATAAGTTTCAGAAGCAGAGTTGGACTAGATATGGTCCGTATGTGTAGGAAACACCATTCTTTTGTTCTGAGCAAACTCAATTTTCCTGCTGTATTAGACACTCTAGAAGCAAGAGCGTGCTTCTTGCTCTAAAGCCAAGTGTGATCCATGGATGAGAACTCTGCTGTGTGTTTCCCTTCAGAAATGAAGTTAAATACCAGGCTCTGTGTCTTCCTACAAGCACGACTTCTTTTCAAGTAAGGGCACTCACTTTTCAGCTCAAATGAAGTACATCGTTCACGAAGCTCACACGTTTCCCATCTTAACTGACACTCATTGAATGTTAGAGGACCAGTGCTTTGTATCAGTTTCAGAAGCAGAGTTGGACTAGATATGGTCCGTATGTGTAGGAAACACCGTTGTTTTGTTCTGAGCACACCCAATTTTTCTGCTGTATTAGAGACTCTAGAAGCAAGAGCGTGCTTCTTGTTCTAAAGCAGAGTGTGATCCATGGATGAGAACTGTATTGTTTGTTTCCCTTCAGAAATGGAGTTAAATCCCAGGCTCTGTGTCTTCCTACAAGGACTACTTCGTTTCAGGTAAGGGCAGTCACTTTTCAGCTCAAACGAACTACATCGTTCAAGAAGCTCACACGTTTCTCATCTTAAATGACAAGCATTGGATGTTAGAGGAACTGTGCTTTGTATCAATTTCAGAAGCTGAGTTGGACTAGATATGGTCCGTATGTGTAGCAAACACCGTTCTTTTGTTCTCAGCACACTGATGTTTCATGCTCATTCAGGCAATCTAGAAAGCAAGAGCGTGCTTCTTGCTCCAAAGCATAGTATGATCCATGGATGAGAACTCTGCTGTGTGTTTCCCTTCAGAAATGGAGATAAATACCAGGCTCTGTGTCTTCCTACAAGCACGACTTCGTTTCAAGTAAGGTGAGTCACTTTTAGCTCAAATGAAGTACATCGTTCACGAAGCTCACACGTTTCCCATCTTAACTGACACGCATTGAATGTTAGAGGACCAGTGCTTTGTATCAGTTTCAGAAGCAGATTTGGACTAGATATGGTCCGTATGTGTAGGAAACACCGTTCATTTGTTCTCAGCACACTCACGTTTCCTGCTGTCTTAGAGAATCTAGAAAGCTAGAGCGTGATTCTTGCTCTAAAGCAGAGTGTGATCAATGGATGAGAACTCTGTTGTGTGTTTCTCTTCTGAAATGGAGTTAAATCCCTGGCTCTGAGTCTTCCTACAAGCAAACTTCGTTTCAGGTAAGGGCAGTTACTTTACAGCTCAAACGAAATAAATCGGTCACAAAGCTAACAAGTTTCCCATCTTAACTGCCAAGCATTGGATGTTAGAGGACCAGTGCTTTGTATCAGTTTCAGAAGCAGAGTTGGACTAGATATGGTCCGTATGTGTAGGAATCACCGTTCTTTTGTTCTGAGCACACCCAATTTTCCTGCTGTATTAGAGACTCTAGAAGCAAGAGCGTGCTTCTTGCTCTAAAGCAGAGTGTGATCCATGGATGAGAACTGTATTGTGTGTTTCCCTTCTGAAATGGAGTTAAATCCCAGGCTCTGTGTCTTCCTACAAGCACTACTTCGTTTCAGGTAAGGGCAGTCACTTTTCAGCTCAAACGAACTACATCGTTCAGGAAGCTCACACGTTTCTCATCTTAAATGACAAGCATGGATGTTAGAGGACCTGTGCTTTGTATCAATTTCAGAAGCAGAGTTGGACTAGATATGGTCCGTCTGTGTATCAAACACCGTTCTTTTGTTCTCAGCACACTGATGTTTCATGCTGTTTTAGGCAATCTAGAAAGCAAGAGCGTGCTTCTTGCTCCAAAGCATAGTATGATCCATGGATGAGAACTCTGCTGTGTGTTTCCCTTCAGAAATGGAGTTAAATACCAGGCTCTGTGTCTTCCTACAAGCACGACTTCGTTTCAAGTAAGGGCACTCACTTTTCAGCTCAAATGAAGTACATCGTTCACGAAGCTCACACGTTTCCCATCTTAACTGACACACATTGAATGTTAGAGGACCAGTGCTTTGTATCAGTTTCAGAGCAGATTTGGACTAGATATGGTCCGTATGTGTAGGAAACACCGTTCATTTGTTCTCAGAACACTCACGTTTCCTGCTGTCTTAGAGAATCTTGAAAGCTAGAGCGTGCTTCTTGCTCTAAAGCCGAGTGTGATCCATGGATGAGAACTGTACTGTGTGTTTCGCTTCAGAAATGGAGTTAAATCCCAAGCTCTGTGTCTTCCTACAAGCACTACTTCGTTTCAGGTAAGGGCAGTCAGTTTTCTGCTCAAACGAACTACATCGTTCAGGAAGCTCACACGTTTCTCATCTTAAATGACAAGCATTGGATGTTAGAGGACCTGTGCTTTGTATCAATTTCAGAAGCAGAGTTGGACTAGATATGGTCCGTATGTGTAGCAAACACCGCTCTTTTGTTCTCAGCACACTGAGTTTTCATGCTGTCTTAGACAATCTAGAAAGCAAGAGCGTGCTTCTTGTTCCAAAGCATAGTGTGATCTTTGGATGAGAACTCTGCTGTGGGTTTCCCTTCAGAAATGGAGTTAAATACCAGGCTCTGTGTCTTCCTACAACCACGACTTCGTTTCAAGTAAGGGCAGTAACTTTTCAGCTGAAACGAACAACATCGTTCACCAAGCTCACACGTTTCACATATTAACTGACACACATTGAATGTTAGAGGACCAGTGCTTTGTATCAGTTTCAGAAGCAGAGTTGGACTAGTTATGGTCCATATGTGTAGGAAACACCGTTCATTTGTTCTCAGCACACTCACTTTTCCTGCTGTCTTAGCGAATCTAGAAAGCTAGAGCGTGCTTCTTACTCTAAAGCAGAGTGTGATCAATGGATGAGAACTCTGTTGTGTGTTTCTCATCAGAAATGGAGTTAAATCCCTGGCTCTGAGTCTTCCTACAAGCAAACTTCGTTTCAGGTAAGGGCAGTTACTTTACAGCTCAAAAGAACTACATTGGTCACGAAGCTAACATGATTCCAATCTTAACTGACAAGCATTGGATGTTAGAGGATCAGTGCTTTGTATAAGTTTCAGAAGCAGAGTTGGACTAGATATGGTCCGTATGTGTAGGAAACACCATTCTTTTGTTCTGAGCAAACTCAATTTTCCTGCTGTATTAGACACTCTAGAAGCAAGAGCGTGCTTCTTGCTCTAAAGCCAAGTGTGATCCATGGATGAGAACTCTGCTGTGTGTTTCCCTTCAGAAATGAAGTTAAATACCAGGCTCTGTGTCTTCCTACAAGCACGACTTCTTTTCAAGTAAGGGCACTCACTTTTCAGCTCAAATGAAGTACATCGTTCACGAAGCTCACACGTTTCCCATCTTAACTGACACTCATTGAATGTTAGAGGACCAGTGCTTTGTATCAGTTTCAGAAGCAGATTTGGACTAGATATGGTCTTATGTGTAGGAAACACCGTTCATTTGTTCTCAGCACACTCACTTTTCCTGCTGTCTTAGAGAATCTAGAAAGCTAGAGCGTGCTTCTTACTCTAAAGCAGAGTGTGATCAATGGATGAGAACTCTGTTGTGTGTTTCTCATCAGAAATGGAGTAAAATCCCTGGCTCTGAGTCTTCCTACAAGCAAACTTCGTTTCAGGTAAGGGCAGTTACTTTACAGCTCAAACGAAATAAATCGGTCACGAAGCTAACAAGTTTCCCATCTTAACTGCCAAGCATTGGATGTTAGAGGACCAGTGCTTTGTTTCAGTTTCAGAAGCAGAGTTGGACTAGATATGGTCCGTATGTGTAGGAAACACCGTTGTTTTGTTCTGAGCACACCCAATTTTTCTGCTGTATTAGAGACTCTAGAAGCAAGAGCGTGCTTCTTGTTCTAAAGCAGAGTGTGATCCATGGATGAGAACTGTATTGTTTGTTTCCCTTCAGAAATGGAGTTAAATCCCAGGCTCTGTGTCTTCCTACAAGGACTACTTCGTTTCAGGTAAGGGCAGTCACTTTTCAGCTCAAACGAACTACATCGTTCAAGAAGCTCACACGTTTCTCATCTTAAATGACAAGCATTGGATGTTAGAGGAACTGTGCTTTGTATCAATTTCAGAAGCTGAGTTGGACTAGATATGGTCCGTATGTGTAGCAAACACCGTTCTTTTGTTCTCAGCACACTGATGTTTCATGCTGATTCAGGCAATCTAGAAAGCAAGAGCGTGCTTCTTGCTCCAAAGCATAGTATGATCCATGGATGAGAACTCTGCTGTGTGTTTCCCTTCAGAAATGGAGATAAATACCAGGCTCTGTGTCTTCCTACAAGCACGACTTCGTTTCAAGTAAGGGCACTCACTTTTCAGCTCAAATGAAGTACATCGTTCACGAAGCTCACACGTTTCCCATCTTAACTGACACGCATTGAATGTTAGAGGACCAGTGCTTTGTATCAGTTTCAGAAGCAGATTTGGACTAGATATGGTCTGTATGTGTAGGAAACACCGTTCATTTGTTCTCAGCACACTCACGTTTCCTGCTGTCTTAGAGAATCTTGAAAGCTAGAGCGTGCTTCTTGCTCTAAAGCAGAGTGTGATCAATGGATGAGAATTCTGTTGTGTGTTTCTCCTCTGAAATGGAGTTAAATCCCTGGCTCTGAGTCTTCCTACAAGCAAACTTCGTTTCAGGTAAGGGCAGTTACTTTACAGCTCAAACGAAATACATCGGTCATGAAGCTAACAAGTTTCCCATCTTAACTGCCAAGCATTGGATGTTAGAGGACCAGTGCTTTGTATCAGTTTCAGAAGCAGAGTTGGACTAGATATGGTCCGTATGTGTAGGAAACACCGTTCTTTTGTTCTGAGCACACCCAATTTTCCTGCTGTATTAGAGTCTCTAGAAGCAAGAGCGTGCTTCTTGTTCTAAAGCAGAGTGTGATCCATGGATGAGAACTGTATTGTTTGATTCCCTTCAGAAATGGGAGTTAAATCCCAGGCTCTGTGTCTTCCTACAAGGACTACTTCGTTTCAGGTAAGGGCAGTCACTTTTCAGCTCAAACGAACTTCATCGTTCAAGAAGCTCACACGTTTCTCATCTTAAATGACAAGCATTGGATGTTAGAGGAACTGTGCTTTGTATCAATTTCAGAAGCAGAGTGGCACTAGATATTGTCCGTATGTGTAGCAAACACCGTTCTTTTGTTCTCAGCACACTGATGTTTCATGCTGTTTTAGGCAATCTAGAAAACAAGAGCGTGCTTCTTGCTCCAAAGCATAGTATGATCCATGGATGAGAACTCTGCTGTGTGTTTCCCTTCAGAAATGGAGTTAAATACCAGGCTCTGTGTCTTCCTACAAGCACGACTTTGTTTCAAGTAAGGGCACTCACTTTTCAGCTCGAACGAACTACATCGTTCACGAAGCTCACACGTTTCCCATCTTAACTGACACGCATTGAATGTTAGAGGACCAGTGCTTTGTATCAGTTTCAGAAGCAGATTTGGACTAGATATGGTCCGTATGTGTAGGAAACACCGTTCATTTGTTCTCAGCACACTCACGTTTCCTGCTGTCTTAGAGAATCTTGAAAGCTAGAGCGTGCTTCTTGCTCTAAAGCAGAGTGTGATCAATGGATGAGAACTCTGTTGTGTGTTTCTCTTCTGAAATGGAGTTAAATCCCTGGCTCTGAGTCTTCCTACAAGCAAACTTCGTTTCAGGTAAGGGCAGTTACTTTACAGCTCAAACGAAATAAATCGGTCACGAAGCTAACAAGTTTCCCATATTAACTGCCAAGCATTGGATGTTAGAGGACCAGTGCTTTGTATGAGTTTCAGAAGCAGAGTTGGACTAGATATGGTCCGTATGTGTAGGAAACACCGTTCTTTTGTTCTGAGCAAACTCAATTTTCCTGCTGTATTAGAGACTCTAGAAGCAAGAGCGTGCTTCTTGCTCTAAAGCCGAGTGTGATCCATGGATGAGAACTGTATTGTGTGTTTCGCTTCAGAAATGGAGTTAAATCCCAGGCTCTGTGTCTTCCTACAAGCACTACTTCGTTTCAGGTAAGGGCAGTCACTTTTCAGCTCAAACGAACTTCATCGTTCAGGAAGCTCACACGTTTCTCATCTTAAATGACAAGCATTGGATGTTAGAGGAACTGTGCTTTGTATCAATTTCAGAAGCAGAGTGGCACTAGATATTGTCCGTATGTGTAGCAAACACCGTTCTTTTGTTCTCAGCACACTGATGTTTCATGCTGTTTTAGGCAATCTAGAAAGCAAGAGCGTGCTTCTTGCTCCAAAGCATAGT
Organism: Onychomys leucogaster; assembly: GCA_949786385.1. NCBI lineage: Eukaryota > Metazoa > Chordata > Mammalia > Rodentia > Cricetidae > Onychomys > Onychomys leucogaster. The sequence continues at coordinate 2,180,554 of CATKUP010000047.1, forward strand.
ATGATCCATGGATGAGAACTCTGCTGTGTGTTTCCCTTCAGAAATGGAGTTAAATACCATGCTCTGTGTCTTCCTACAAGCACGACTTTGTTTCAAGTAAGGGCACTCACTTTTCAGCTCAAATGAAGTACATCGTTCACGAAGCTCACACGTTTCCCATCTTAACTGACACGCATTGAATGTTAGAGGACCAGTGCTTTGTATCAGTTTCAGAAGCAGATTTGGACTAGATATGGTCCCTATGTGTAGGAAACACCGTTCATTTGTTCTCAGAACACTCACGTTTCCTGCTGTCTTAGAGAATCTTGAAAGCTAGAGCGTGCTTCTTGCTCTAAAGCAGAGTGTGATCAATGGATGAGAACTCTGTTGTGTGTTTCTCTTCTGAAATGGAGTTAAATCCCTGGCTCTGAGTCTTCCTACAAGCAAACTTCGTTTCAGGTAAGGGCAGTTACTTTACAGCTCAAAAGAACTACATTGGTCACGAAGCTAACATGTTTCCAATCTTAACTGACAAGCATTGGATGTTAGAGGACCAGTGCTTTGTATGAGTTTCAGAAGCAGAGTTGGACTAGATATGGTCCGTATGTGTAGGAAACACCGTTCTTTTGTTCTGAGCAAACTCAATTTTCCTGCTGTATTAGAGACTCTAGAAGCAAGAGCGTGCTTCTTGCTCTAAAGCCGAGTGTGATCCATGGATGAGAACTGTATTGTGTGTTTCGCTTCAGAAATGGAGTTAAATCCCAGGCTCTGTGTCTTCCTACAAGCACTACTTCGTTTCAGGTAAGGGCAGTCACTTTTCAGCTCAAACGAACTTCATCGTTCAGGAAGCTCACACGTTTCTCATCTTAAATGACAAGCATTGGATGTTAGAGGACCTGTGCTTTGTATCAATTTCAGAAGCAGAGTTGGACTAGATATGGTCCGTATGTGTAGCAAACACCGTTCTTTTGTTCTCAGCACACTGAGTTTTCATGCTGTCTTAGACAATCTAGAAAGCAAGAGCGTGCTTCTTGCTCCAAAGCATAGTGTGATCCATGGATGAGAACTCTGCTGTGTGTTTCCCTTCAGAAATGGAGTTAAATCCCAGGCTCTGTGTCTTCCTACAAGCACTACTTCGTTTCAGGTAAGGGCAGTCACTTTTCAGCTCAAACGAACTACATCGTTCAGGAAGCTCACACGTTTCTCATCTTAAATGACTAGCATTGGATGTTAGAGGACCTGTGCTTTGTATCAATTTCAGAAGCAGAGTTGGACTAGATATGGTCCGTATGTGTAGCAAACACCGTTCTTTTGTTCTCAGCACACTGAGTTTTCATGCTGTCTTAGACAATCTAGAAAGCAAGAGCGTGCTTCTTGCTCCAAAGCATAGTGTGATCCATGGATGAGAACTCTGCTGTGTGTTTCCCTTCAGAAATGGAGTTAAATACCAGGCTCTGTGTCTTCCTACAAGCACGACTTCGTTTCAAGTAAGGGCAGTCACTTTTCAGCTGAAACGAACAACATCGTTCACGAAGCTCACACGTTTCTCATCTTAACTGACACGCATTGGATGTTAGAGGACCAGTGCTTTGTATCAGTTTCAGAAGCAGAGTTGGACTAGATATGGTCCGTATGTGTAGGAAACACCGTTCTTTTGTTCTGAGCACACCCAATTTTCCTGCTGTATTAGAGACTCTAGAAACAAGAGCGTGCTTCTTGCTCTAAAGCAGAGTGTGATCCATGGATGAGAACTGTATTGTTTGTTTCCCTTCAGAAATGGAGTTAAATCCCAGGCTCTGTGTCTTCCTACAAGGACTACTTAGTTTCAGGTCAGGGCAGTCACTTTTCAGCTCAAACGAACTACATCGTTCAAGAAGCTCACACGTTTCTCATCTTAAATGACAAGCATTGGGTGTTAGAGGAACTGTGCTTTGTATCAATTTCAGAAGCAGAGTTGCACTAGATATGGTCCGTATATGTAGCAAACACCGTTCTTTTGTTCTCAGCACACTGATGTTTCATGCTGTTTTAGGCAATCTAGAAAGCAAGAGCGTGCTTCTTGCTCCAAAGCATAGTATGATCCATGGATGAGAACTCTGCTGTGTGTTTCCCTTCAGAAATGGAGTTAAATACCAGGCTCTGTGTCTTCCTACAAGCACGACTTCGTTTCAAGTAAGGGCACTCACTTTTCTGCTCAAATGAAGTACATCGTTCACGAAGCTCACACGTTTCCCATCTTAACTGACACGCATTGAATGTTAGAGGACCAGTGCTTTGTATCAGTTTCAGAAGCAGATTTGGACTAGATATGGTCCGTATGTGTAGGAAACACCGTTCATTTGTTCTCAGCACACTCACGTTTCCTGCTGTCTTAGAGAATCTTGAAAGCTAGAGCGTGCTTCTTGCTCTAAAGCAGAGTGTGATCAATGGATGAGAACTCTGTTGTGTGTTTCTCTTCTGAAATGGAGTTAAATCCCTGGCTCTGAGTCTTCCTACAAGCAAACTTCGTTTCAGGTAAGGGCAGTTACTTTACAGCTCAAAAGAACTACATTGGTCACGAAGCTAACATATTTCCAATCTTAACTGACAAGCATTGGATGTTAGAGGAGCAGTGCTTTGTATCAGTTTCAGAAGCAGAGTTGGACTAGATATGGTCCGTATGTGTAGGAAACACCGTTCTTTTGTTCTGAGCACACCCAATTTTCCTGCTGTATTAGAGTCTCTAGAAGCAAGAGCGTGCTTCTTGTTCTAAAGCAGAGTGTGATCCATGGATGAGAACTGTATTGTTTGATTCCCTTCAGAAATGGGAGTTAAATCCCAGGCTCTGTGTCTTCCTACAAGGACTACTTCGTTTCAGGTCAGGGCAGTCACTTTTCAGCTCAAACGAACTTCATCGTTCAAGAAGCTCACACGTTTCTCATCTTAAATGACAAGCATTGGATGTTAGAGGAACTGTGCTTTGTATCAATTTCAGAAGCAGAGTGGCACTAGATATTGTCCGTATGTGTAGCAAACACCGTTCTTTTGTTCTCAGCACACTGATGTTTCATGCTGTTTTAGGCAATCTAGAAAGCAAGAGCGTGCTTCTTGCTCCAAAGCATAGTATGATCCATGGATGAGAACTCTGCTGTGTGTTTCCCTTCAGAAATGGAGTTAAATACCATGCTCTGTGTCTTCCTACAAGCACGACTTTGTTTCAAGTAAGGGCACTCACTTTTCAGCTCAAATGAAGTACATCGTTCACGAAGCTCACACGTTTCCCATCTTAACTGACACGCATTGAATGTTAGAGGACCAGTGCTTTGTATCAGTTTCAGAAGCAGATTTGGACTAGATATGGTCCCTATGTGTAGGAAACACCGTTCATTTGTTCTCAGAACACTCACGTTTCCTGCTGTCTTAGAGAATCTTGAAAGCTAGAGCGTGCTTCTTGCTCTAAAGCAGAGTGTGATCAATGGATGAGAACTCTGTTGTGTGTTTCTCTTCTGAAATGGAGTTAAATCCCTGGCTCTGAGTCTTCCTACAAGCAAACTTCGTTTCAGGTAAGGGCAGTTACTTTACAGCTCAAAAGAACTACATTGGTCACGAAGCTAACATGTTTCCAATCTTAACTGACAAGCATTGGATGTTAGAGGACCAGTGCTTTGTATGAGTTTCAGAAGCAGAGTTGGACTAGATATGGTCCGTATGTGTAGGAAACACCGTTCTTTTGTTCTGAGCAAACTCAATTTTCCTGCTGTATTAGAGACTCTAGAAGCAAGAGCGTGCTTCTTGCTCTAAAGCCGAGTGTGATCCATGGATGAGAACTGTATTGTGTGTTTCGCTTCAGAAATGGAGTTAAATCCCAGGCTCTGTGTCTTCCTACAAGCACTACTTCGTTTCAGGTAAGGGCAGTCACTTTTCAGCTCAAACGAACTACATCGTTCAGGAAGCTCACACGTTTCTCATCTTAAATGACAAGCATTGGATGTTAGAGGACCTGTGCTTTGTATCAATTTCAGAAGCAGAGTTGGACTAGATATGGTCCGTATGTGTAGCAAACACCGTTCTTTTGTTCTCAGCACACTGAGTTTTCATGCTGTCTTAGACAATCTAGAAAGCAAGAGCGTGCTTCTTGCTCCAAAGCATAGTGTGATCCATGGATGAGAACTCTGCTGTGTGTTTCCCTTCAGAAATGGAGTTAAATCCCAGGCTCTGTGTCTTCCTACAAGCACTACTTCGTTTCAGGTAAGGGCAGTCACTTTTCAGCTCAAACGAACTACATCGTTCAGGAAGCTCACACGTTTCTCATCTTAAATGACTAGCATTGGATGTTAGAGGACCTGTGCTTTGTATCAATTTCAGAAGCAGAGTTGGACTAGATATGGTCCGTATGTGTAGCAAACACCGTTCTTTTGTTCTCAGCACACTGAGTTTTCATGCTGTCTTAGACAATCTAGAAAGCAAGAGCGTGCTTCTTGCTCCAAAGCATAGTGTGATCCATGGATGAGAACTCTGCTGTGTGTTTCCCTTCAGAAATGGAGTTAAATACCAGGCTCTGTGTCTTCCTACAAGCACGACTTCGTTTCAAGTAAGGGCAGTCACTTTTCAGCTGAAACGAACAACATCGTTCACGAAGCTCACACGTTTCTCATCTTAACTGACACGCATTGGATGTTAGAGGACCAGTGCTTTGTATCAGTTTCAGAAGCAGAGTTGGACTAGATATGGTCCGTATGTGTAGGAAACACCGTTCTTTTGTTCTGAGCACACCCAATTTTCCTGCTGTATTAGAGACTCTAGAAACAAGAGCGTGCTTCTTGCTCTAAAGCAGAGTGTGATCCATGGATGAGAACTGTATTGTTTGTTTCCCTTCAGAAATGGAGTTAAATCCCAGGCTCTGTGTCTTCCTACAAGGACTACTTAGTTTCAGGTCAGGGCAGTCACTTTTCAGCTCAAACGAACTACATCGTTCAAGAAGCTCACACGTTTCTCATCTTAAATGACAAGCATTGGGTGTTAGAGGAACTGTGCTTTGTATCAATTTCAGAAGCAGAGTTGCACTAGATATGGTCCGTATATGTAGCAAACACCGTTCTTTTGTTCTCAGCACACTGATGTTTCATGCTGTTTTAGGCAATCTAGAAAGCAAGAGCGTGCTTCTTGCTCCAAAGCATAGTATGATCCATGGATGAGAACTCTGCTGTGTGTTTCCCTTCAGAAATGGAGTTAAATACCAGGCTCTGTGTCTTCCTACAAGCACGACTTCGTTTCAAGTAAGGGCACTCACTTTTCTGCTCAAATGAAGTACATCGTTCACGAAGCTCACACGTTTCCCATCTTAACTGACACGCATTGAATGTTAGAGGACCAGTGCTTTGTATCAGTTTCAGAAGCAGATTTGGACTAGATATGGTCCGTATGTGTAGGAAACACCGTTCATTTGTTCTCAGCACACTCACGTTTCCTGCTGTCTTAGAGAATCTTGAAAGCTAGAGCGTGCTTCTTGCTCTAAAGCAGAGTGTGATCAATGGATGAGAACTCTGTTGTGTGTTTCTCTTCTGAAATGGAGTTAAATCCCTGGCTCTGAGTCTTCCTACAAGCAAACTTCGTTTCAGGTAAGGGCAGTTACTTTACAGCTCAAAAGAACTACATTGGTCACGAAGCTAACATATTTCCAATCTTAACTGACAAGCATTGGATGTTAGAGGACCAGTGCTTTGTATCAGTTTCAGAAGCAGAGTTGGACTAGATATGGTCCGTATGTGTAGGAAACACCGTTCTTTTGTTCTGAGCACACCCAATTTTCCTGCTGTATTAGAGACTCTAGAAACAAGAGCGTGCTTCTTGCTCTAAAGCAGAGTGTGATCCATGGATGAGAACTGTATTGTTTGTTTCCCTTCAGAAATGGAGTTAAATCCCAGGCTCTGTGTCTTCCTACAAGGACTACTTAGTTTCAGGTCAGGGCAGTCACTTTTCAGCTCAAACGAACTACATCGTTCAAGAAGCTCACACGTTTCTCATCTTAAATGACAAGCATTGGGTGTTAGAGGAACTGTGCTTTGTATCAATTTCAGAAGCAGAGTTGCACTAGATATGGTCCGTATATGTAGCAAACACCGTTCTTTTGTTCTCAGCACACTGATGTTTCATGCTGTTTTAGGCAATCTAGAAAGCAAGAGCGTGCTTCTTGCTCCAAAGCATAGTATGATCCATGGATGAGAACTCTGCTGTGTGTTTCCCTTCAGAAATGGAGTTAAATACCAGGCTCTGTGTCTTCCTACAAGCACGACTTCGTTTCAAGTAAGGGCACTCACTTTTCTGCTCAAATGAAGTACATCGTTCACGAAGCTCACACGTTTCCCATCTTAACTGACACGCATTGAATATTAGAGGACCAGTGCTTTGTATCAGTTTCAGAAGCAGATTTGGACTAGATATGGTCCGTATGTGTAGGAAACACCGTTCATTTGTTCTCAGCACACTCACGTTTCCTGCTGTCTTAGAGAATCTTGAAAGCTAGAGCGTGCTTCTTGCTCTAAAGCAGAGTGTGATCAATGGATGAGAACTCTGTTGTGTGTTTCTCTTCTGAAATGGAGTTAAATCCCTGGCTCTGAGTCTTCCTACAAGCAAACTTCGTTTCAGGTAAGGGCAGTTACTTTACAGCTCAAAAGAACTACATTGGTCACGAAGCTAACATATTTCCAATCTTAACTGACAAGCATTGGATGTTAGAGGACCAGTGCTTTGTATCAGTTTCAGAAGCAGAGTTGGACTAGATATGGTCCGTATGTGTAGGAAACACCGTTCTTTTGTTCTGAGCACACCCAATTTTCCTGCTGTATTAGAGTCTCTAGAAGCAAGAGCGTGCTTCTTGTTCTAAAGCAGAGTGTGATCCATGGATGAGAACTGTATTGTTTGATTCCCTTCAGAAATGGGAGTTAAATCCCAGGCTCTGTGTCTTCCTACAAGGACTACTTCGTTTCAGGTAAGGGCAGTCACTTTTCAGCTCAAACGAACTTCATCGTTCAAGAAGCTCACACGTTTCTCATCTTAAATGACAAGCATTGGATGTTAGAGGAACTGTGCTTTGTATCAATTTCAGAAGCAGAGTGGCACTAGATATTGTCCGTATGTGTAGCAAACACCGTTCTTTTGTTCTCAGCACACTGATGTTTCATGCTGTTTTAGGCAATCTAGAAAGCAAGAGCGTGCTTCTTGCTCCAAAGCATAGTATGATCCATGAATGAGAACTCTGCTGTGTGTTTCCCTTCAGAAATGGAGTTAAATACCATGCTCTGTGTCTTCCTACAAGCACGACTTTGTTTCAAGTAAGGGCACTCACTTTTCAGCTCAAATGAAGTACATCGTTCACGAAGCTCACACGTTTCCCATCTTAACTGACACGCATTGAATGTTAGAGGACCAGTGCTTTGTATCAGTTTCAGAAGCAGATTTGGACAAGATATGGTCCCTATGTGTAGGAAACACCGTTCATTTGTTCTCAGAACACTCACGTTTCCTGCTGTCTTAGAGAATCTTGAAAGCTAGAGCGTGCTTCTTGCTCTAAAGCAGAGTGTGATCAATGGATGAAAACTCTGTTGTGTGTTTCCCTTCAGAAATGGAGTTAAATACCAGGCTCTGTGTCTTCCTACAAGCACGACTTCGTTTCAAGTAAGGGCACTCACTTTTCAGCTCAAACGAACAACATCGTTCACGAAGCTCACACGTTTCTCATCTTAACTGACACGCATTGAATGTTAGAGGACCAGTGCTTTGTATCAGTTTCAGAAGCAGATTTGGACTAGATATGGTCCGTATGTGTAGGAAACACCGTTCATTTGTTCTCAGCACACTCACGTTTCCTGCTGTCTTAGAGAATCTTGAAAGCTAGAGCGTGCTTCTTGCTCTAAAGCAGAGTGTGATCAATGGATGAGAACTCTGTTGTGTGTTTCTCTTCTGAAATGGAGTTAAATCCCTTGCTCTGAGTCTTCCTACAAGCAAACTTCGTTTCAGGTAAGGGCAGTTACTTTACAGCTCAAAAGAACTACATTGGTCACGAAGCTAACATGTTTCCAATCTTAACTGACAAGCATTGGATGTTAGAGGACCAGTGCTTTGTATCAGTTTCAGAAGCAGAGTTGGACTAGATATGGTCCGTATGTGTAGGAAACACCGTTCTTTTGTTCTGAGCACACCCAATTTTCCTGCTGTATTAGAGTCTCTAGAAGCAAGAGCGTGCTTCTTGTTCTAAAGCAGAGTGTGATCCATGGATGAGAACTGTATTGTTTGATTCCCTTCAGAAATTGGAGTTAAATCCCAGGCTCTGTGTCTTCCTACAAGGACTACTTCGTTTCAGGTAAGGGCAGTCACTTTTCAGCTCAAACGAACTTCATCGTTCAAGAAGCTCACACGTTTCTCATCTTAAATGACAAGCATTGGATGTTAGAGGAACTGTGCTTTGTATCAATTTCAGAAGCAGAGTGGCACTAGATATTGTCCGTATGTGTAGCAAACACCGTTCTTTTGTTCTCAGCACACTGATGTTTCATGCTGTTTTAGGCAATCTAGAAAACAAGAGCGTGCTTCTTGCTCCAAAGCATAGTATGATCCATGGATGAGAACTCTGCTGTGTGTTTCCCTTCAGAAATGGAGTTAAATACCAGGCTCTGTGTCTTCCTACAAGCACGACTTTGTTTCAAGTAAGGGCACTCACTTTTCAGCTCAAATGAAGTACATCGTTCACGAAGCTCACACGTTTCCCATCTTAACTGACACGCATTGAATGTTAGAGGACCAGTGCTTTGTATCAGTTTCAGAAGCAGATTTGGACTAGATATGGTCCCTATGTGTAGGAAACACCGTTCATTTGTTCTCAGAACACTCACGTTTCCTGCTGTCTTAGAGAATCTTGAAAGCTAGAGCGTGCTTCTTGCTCTAAAGCAGAGTGTGATCAATGGATGAAAACTCTGTTGTGTGTTTCTCTTCTGAAATGGAGTTAAATCCCTGGCTCTGAGTCTTCCTACAAGCAAACTTCGTTTCAGGTAAGGGCAGTTACTTTACAGCTCAAAGGAACTACATTGGTCACGAAGCTAACATGTTTCCAATCTTAACTGACAAGCATTGGATGTTAGAGGACCAGTGCTTTGTATGAGTTTCAGAAGCAGAGTTGGACTAGATATGGTCCGTATGTGTAGGAAACACCGTTCTTTTGTTCTGAGCAAACTCAATTTTCCTGCTGTATTAGAGACTCTAGAAGCAAGAGCATGCTTCTTGCTCTAAAGCCGAGTGTGATCCATGGATGAGAACTGTATTGTGTGTTTCGCTTCAGAAATGGAGTTAAATCCCAGGCTCTGTGTCTTCCTACAAGCACTACTTCGTTTCAGGTAAGGGCAGTCACTTTTCAGCTCAAACGAACTACATCGTTCAGGAAGCTCACACGTTTCTCATCTTAAATGACAAGCATTGGATGTTAGAGGACCTGTGCTTTGTATCAATTTCAGAAGCAGAGTTGGACTAGATATGGTCCGTATGTGTAGCAAACACCGTTCTTTTGTTCTCAGCACACTGAGTTTTCATGCTGTCTTAGACAATCTAGAAAGCAAGAGCGTGCTTCTTACTCCAAAGCATAGTGTGATCCATGGATGAGAACTCTGCTGTGTGTTTCCCTTCAGAAATGGAGTTAAATACCAGGCTCTGTGTCTTCCTACAAGCACGACTTCGTTTCAAGTAAGGGCAGTCACTTTTCAGCTGAAACGAACAACATCGTTCAAGAAGCTCACACGTTTCTCATCTTAAATGACAAGCATTGGATGTTAGAGGAACTGTGCTTTGTATCAATTTCAGAAGCAGAGTTGCACTATATATGGTCCGTATATGTAGCAAACACCGTTCTTTTGTTCTCAGCACACTGATGTTTCATGCTGTTTTAGGCAATATAGAAAGCAAGAGCGTGCTTCTTGCTCCAAAGCATAGTATGATCCATGGATGAGAACTCTGCTGTGTGTTTCCCTTCAGAAATGGAGTTAAATACCAGGCTCTGTGTCTTCCTACAAGCACGACTTCGTTTCAAGTAAGGGCACTCACTTTTCAGCTCAAATGAAGTACATCGTTCACGAAGCTCACACGTTTCCCATCTTAACTGACACGCATTGAATGTTAGAGGACCAGTGCTTTGTATCAGTTTCAGAAGCAGATTTGGACTAGATATGGTCCATATGTGTAGGAAACACCGTTCATTTGTTCTCAGAACACTCACGTTTCCTGCTGTCTTAGAGAATCTTGAAAGCTAGAGCGTGCTTCTTGCTCTAAAGCAGAGTGTGATCAATGGATGAAAACTCTGTTGTGTGTTTCTCTTCTGAAATGGAGTTAAATCCCTGGCTCTGAGTCTTCCTACAAGCAAACTTCGTTTCAGGTAAGGGCAGTTACTTTACAGCTCAAAAGAACTACATTGGTCACGAAGCTAACATGTTTCCAATCTTAACTGACAAGCATTGGATGTTAGAGGACCAGTGCTTTGTATGAGTTTCAGAAGCAGAGTTGGACTAGATATGGTCCGTATGTGTAGGAAACACCGTTCTTTTGTTCTGAGCAAACTCAATTTTCCTGCTGTATTAGAGACTCTAGAAGCAAGAGCGTGCTTCTTGCTCTAAAGCCGAGTGTGATCCATGGATGAGAACTGTATTGTGTGTTTCGCTTCAGAAATGGAGTTAAATCCCAGGCTCTGTGTCTTCCTACAAGCACTACTTCGTTTCAGGTAAGGGCAGTCACTTTTCAGCTCAAACGAACTACATCGTTCAGGAAGCTCACACGTTTCTCATCTTAAATGACAAGCATTGGATGTTAGAGGACCTGTGCTTTGTATCAATTTCAGAAGCAGAGTTGGACTAGATATGGTCTGTATGTGTAGCAAACACCGTTCTTTTGTTCTCAGCACACTGAGTTTTCATGCTGTCTTAGACAATCTAGAAAGCAAGAGCGTGCTTCTTACTCCAAAGCATAGTGTGATCCATGGATGAGAACTCTGCTGTGTGTTTCCCTTCAGAAATGGAGTTAAATACCAGGCTCTGTGTCTTCCTACAAGCACGACTTCGTTTCAAGTAAGGGCAGTCACTTTTCAGCTGAAACGAACAACATCGTTCACGAAGCTCACACGTTTCTCATCTTAAATGACAAGCATTGGATGTTAGAGGAACTGTGCTTTGTATCAATTTCAGAAGCAGAGTGGCACTAGATATTGTCCGTATGTGTAGCAAACACCGTTCTTTTGTTCTCAGCGCACTGATGTTTCATGCTGTTTTAGGCAATCTAGAAAGCAAGAGCGTGCTTCTTGCTCCAAAGCATAGTATGATCCATGACTGAGAACTCTGCTGTGTGTTTCCCTTCAGAAATGGAGTTAAATACCATGCTCTGTGTCTTCCTACAAGCACGACTTTGTTTCAAGTAAGGGCACTCACTTTTCAGCTCAAATGAAGTACATCGTTCACGAAGCTCACACGTTTCCCATCTTAACTGACACGCATTGAATGTTAGAGGACCAGTGCTTTGTATCAGTTTCAGAAGCAGATTTGGACTAGATATGGTCCCTATGTGTAGGAAACACCGTTCATTTGTTCTCAGAACACTCACGTTTCCTGCTGTCTTAGAGAATCTTGAAAGCTAGAGCGTGCTTCTTGCTCTAAAGCAGAGTGTGATCAATGGATGAAAACTCTGTTGTGTGTTTCCCTTCAGAAATGGAGTTAAATACCAGGCTCTGTGTCTTCCTACAAGCACGACTTCGTTTCAAGTAAGGGCACTCACTTTTCAGCTCAAACGAACAACATCGTTCACGAAGCTCACACGTTTCTCATCTTAACTGACACGCATTGAATGTTAGAGGACCAGTGCTTTGTATCAGTTTCAGAAGCAGATTTGGACTAGATATGGTCCGTATGTGTAGGAAACACCGTTCAATTGTTCTCAGCACACTCACGTTTCCTGCTGTCTTAGAGAATCTTGAAAGCTAGAGCGTGCTTCTTGCTCTAAAGCAGAGTGTGATCAATGGATGAGAACTCTGTTGTGTGTTTCTCTTCTGAAATGGAGTTAAATCCCTGGCTCTGAGTCTTCCTACAAGCAAACTTCGTTTCAGGTAAGGGCAGTTACTTTACAGCTCAAAAGAACTACATTGGTCACGAAGCTAACATGTTTCCAATCTTAACTGACAAGCATTGGATGTTAGAGGACCAGTGCTTTGTATCAGTTTCAGAAGCAGAGTTGGACTAGATATGGTCCGTATGTGTAGGAAACACCGTTCTTTTGTTCTGAGCACACCCAATTTTCCTGCTGTATTAGAGTCTCTAGAAGCAAGAGCGTGCTTCTTGTTCTAAAGCAGAGTGTGATCCATGGATGAGAACTGTATTGTTTGATTCCCTTCAGAAATTGGAGTTAAATCCCAGGCTCTGTGTCTTCATACAAGGACTACTTCGTTTCAGGTAAGGGCAGTCACTTTTCAGCTCAAACGAACTTCATCGTTCAAGAAGCTCACACGTTTCTCATCTTAAATGACAAGCATTGGATGTTAGAGGAACTGTGCTTTGTATCAATTTCAGAAGCAGAGTGGCACTAGATATTGTCCGTATGTGTAGCAAACACCGTTCTTTTGTTCTCAGCACACTGATGTTTCATGCTGTTTTAGGCAATCTAGAAAACAAGAGCGTGCTTCTTGCTCCAAAGCATAGTATGATCCATGGATGAGAACTCTGCTGTGTGTTTCCCTTCAGAAATGGAGTTAAATACCAGGCTCTGTGTCTTCCTACAAGCACGACTTTGTTTCAAGTAAGGGCACTCACTTTTCAGCTCAAATGAAGTACATCGTTCACGAAGCTCACACGTTTCCCATCTTAACTGACACGCATTGAATGTTAGAGGACCAGTGCTTTGTATCAGTTTCAGAAGCAGATTTGGACTAGATATGGTCCCTATGTGTAGGAAACACCGTTCATTTGTTCTCAGAACACTCACGTTTCCTGCTGTCTTAGAGAATCTTGAAAGCTAGAGCGTGCTTCTTGCTCTAAAGCAGAGTGTGATCAATGGATGAAAACTCTGTTGTGTGTTTCTCTTCTGAAATGGAGTTAAATCCCTGGCTCTGAGTCTTCCTACAAGCAAACTTCGTTTCAGGTAAGGGCAGTTACTTTACAGCTCAAAGGAACTACATTGGTCACGAAGCTAACATGTTTCCAATCTTAACTGACAAGCATTGGATGTTAGAGGACCAGTGCTTTGTATGAGTTTCAGAAGCAGAGTTGGACTAGATATGGTCCGTATGTGTAGGAAACACCGTTCTTTTGTTCTGAGCAAACTCAATTTTCCTGCTGTATTAGAGACTCTAGAAGCAAGAGCATGCTTCTTGCTCTAAAGCCGAGTGTGATCCATGGATGAGAACTGTATTGTGTGTTTCGCTTCAGAAATGGAGTTAAATCCCAGGCTCTGTGTCTTCCTACAAGCACTACTTCGTTTCAGGTAAGGGCAGTCACTTTTCAGCTCAAACGAACTACATCGTTCAGGAAGCTCACACGTTTCTCATCTTAAATGACAAGCATTGGATGTTAGAGGACCTGTGCTTTGTATCAATTTCAGAAGCAGAGTTGGACTAGATATGGTCCGTATGTGTAGCAAACACCGTTCTTTTGTTCTCAGCACACTGAGTTTTCATGCTGTCTTAGACAATCTAGAAAGCAAGAGCGTGCTTCTTACTCCAAAGCATAGTGTGATCCATGGATGAGAACTCTGCTGTGTGTTTCCCTTCAGAAATGGAGTTAAATACCAGGCTCTGTGTCTTCCTACAAGCACGACTTCGTTTCAAGTAAGGGCAGTCACTTTTCAGCTGAAACGAACAACATCGTTCAAGAAGCTCACACGTTTCTCATCTTAAATGACAAGCATTGGATGTTAGAGGAACTGTGCTTTGTATCAATTTCAGAAGCAGAGTTGCACTATATATGGTCCGTATATGTAGCAAACACCGTTCTTTTGTTCTCAGCACACTGATGTTTCATGCTGTTTTAGGCAATATAGAAAGCAAGAGCGTGCTTCTTGCTCCAAAGCATAGTATGATCCATGGATGAGAACTCTGCTGTGTGTTTCCCTTCAGAAATGGAGTTAAATACCAGGCTCTGTGTCTTCCTACAAGCACGACTTCGTTTCAAGTAAGGGCACTCACTTTTCAGCTCAAATGAAGTACATCGTTCACGAAGCTCACACGTTTCCCATCTTAACTGACACGCATTGAATGTTAGAGGACCAGTGCTTTGTATCAGTTTCAGAAGCAGATTTGGACTAGATATGGTCCATATGTGTAGGAAACACCGTTCATTTGTTCTCAGAACACTCACGTTTCCTGCTGTCTTAGAGAATCTTGAAAGCTAGAGCGTGCTTCTTGCTCTAAAGCAGAGTGTGATCAATGGATGAAAACTCTGTTGTGTGTTTCTCTTCTGAAATGGAGTTAAATCCCTGGCTCTGAGTCTTCCTACAAGCAAACTTCGTTTCAGGTAAGGGCAGTTACTTTACAGCTCAAAAGAACTACATTGGTCACGAAGCTAACATGTTTCCAATCTTAACTGACAAGCATTGGATGTTAGAGGACCAGTGCTTTGTATGAGTTTCAGAAGCAGAGTTGGACTAGATATGGTCCGTATGTGTAGGAAACACCGTTCTTTTGTTCTGAGCAAACTCAATTTTCCTGCTGTATTAGAGACTCTAGAAGCAAGAGCGTGCTTCTTGCTCTAAAGCCGAGTGTGATCCATGGATGAGAACTGTATTGTGTGTTTCGCTTCAGAAATGGAGTTAAATCCCAGGCTCTGTGTCTTCCTACAAGCACTACTTCGTTTCAGGTAAGGGCAGTCACTTTTCAGCTCAAACGAACTACATCGTTCAGGAAGCTCACACGTTTCTCATCTTAAATGACAAGCATTGGATGTTAGAGGACCTGTGCTTTGTATCAATTTCAGAAGCAGAGTTGGACTAGATATGGTCTGTATGTGTAGCAAACACCGTTCTTTTGTTCTCAGCACACTGAGTTTTCATGCTGTCTTAGACAATCTAGAAAGCAAGAGCGTGCTTCTTACTCCAAAGCATAGTGTGATCCATGGATGAGAACTCTGCTGTGTGTTTCCCTTCAGAAATGGAGTTAAATACCAGGCTCTGTGTCTTCCTACAAGCACGACTTCGTTTCAAGTAAGGGCAGTCACTTTTCAGCTGAAACGAACAACATCGTTCACGAAGCTCACACGTTTCTCATCTTAAATGACAAGCATTGGATGTTAGAGGAACTGTGCTTTGTATCAATTTCAGAAGCAGAGTGGCACTAGATATTGTCCGTATGTGTAGCAAACACCGTTCTTTTGTTCTCAGCGCACTGATGTTTCATGCTGTTTTAGGCAATCTAGAAAGCAAGAGCGTGCTTCTTGCTCCAAAGCATAGTATGATCCATGACTGAGAACTCTGCTGTGTGTTTCCCTTCAGAAATGGAGTTAAATACCATGCTCTGTGTCTTCCTACAAGCACGACTTTGTTTCAAGTAAGGGCACTCACTTTTCAGCTCAAATGAAGTACATCGTTCACGAAGCTCACACGTTTCCCATCTTAACTGACACGCATTGAATGTTAGAGGACCAGTGCTTTGTATCAGTTTCAGAAGCAGATTTGGACTAGATATGGTCCCTATGTGTAGGAAACACCGTTCATTTGTTCTCAGAACACTCACGTTTCCTGCTGTCTTAGAGAATCTTGAAAGCTAGAGCGTGCTTCTTGCTCTAAAGCAGAGTGTGATCAATGGATGAAAACTCTGTTGTGTGTTTCCCTTCAGAAATGGAGTTAAATACCAGGCTCTGTGTCTTCCTACAAGCACGACTTCGTTTCAAGTAAGGGCACTCACTTTTCAGCTCAAACGAACAACATCGTTCACGAAGCTCACACGTTTCTCATCTTAACTGACACGCATTGAATGTTAGAGGACCAGTGCTTTGTATCAGTTTCAGAAGCAGATTTGGACTAGATATGGTCCGTATGTGTAGGAAACACCGTTCAATTGTTCTCAGCACACTCACGTTTCCTGCTGTCTTAGAGAATCTTGAAAGCTAGAGCGTGCTTCTTGCTCTAAAGCAGAGTGTGATCAATGGATGAGAACTCTGTTGTGTGTTTCTCTTCTGAAATGGAGTTAAATCCCTGGCTCTGAGTCTTCCTACAAGCAAACTTCGTTTCAGGTAAGGGCAGTTACTTTACAGCTCAAAAGAACTACATTGGTCACGAAGCTAACATGTTTCCAATCTTAACTGACAAGCATTGGATGTTAGAGGACCAGTGCTTTGTATCAGTTTCAGAAGCAGAGTTGGACTAGATATGGTCCGTATGTGTAGGAAACACCGTTCTTTTGTTCTGAGCACACCCAATTTTCCTGCTGTATTAGAGTCTCTAGAAGCAAGAGCGTGCTTCTTGTTCTAAAGCAGAGTGTGATCCATGGATGAGAACTGTATTGTTTGATTCCCTTCAGAAATTGGAGTTAAATCCCAGGCTCTGT
Source organism: Onychomys leucogaster (assembly GCA_949786385.1). Lineage (NCBI taxonomy): Eukaryota > Metazoa > Chordata > Mammalia > Rodentia > Cricetidae > Onychomys > Onychomys leucogaster. Next base: position 2,197,064 of record CATKUP010000047.1, read on the forward strand.
GTCTTCATACAAGGACTACTTCGTTTCAGGTAAGGGCAGTCACTTTTCAGCTCAAACGAACTTCATCGTTCAAGAAGCTCACACGTTTCTCATCTTAAATGACAAGCATTGGATGTTAGAGGAACTGTGCTTTGTATCAATTTCAGAAGCAGAGTGGCACTAGATATTGTCCGTATGTGTAGCAAACACCGTTCTTTTGTTCTCAGCACACTGATGTTTCATGCTGTTTTAGGCAATCTAGAAAACAAGAGCGTGCTTCTTGCTCCAAAGCATAGTATGATCCATGGATGAGAACTCTGCTGTGTGTTTCCCTTCAGAAATGGAGTTAAATACCAGGCTCTGTGTCTTCCTACAAGCACGACTTTGTTTCAAGTAAGGGCACTCACTTTTCAGCTCAAATGAAGTACATCGTTCACGAAGCTCACACGTTTCCCATCTTAACTGACACGCATTGAATGTTAGAGGACCAGTGCTTTGTATCAGTTTCAGAAGCAGATTTGGACTAGATATGGTCCCTATGTGTAGGAAACACCGTTCATTTGTTCTCAGAACACTCACGTTTCCTGCTGTCTTAGAGAATCTTGAAAGCTAGAGCGTGCTTCTTGCTCTAAAGCAGAGTGTGATCAATGGATGAAAACTCTGTTGTGTGTTTCTCTTCTGAAATGGAGTTAAATCCCTGGCTCTGAGTCTTCCTACAAGCAAACTTCGTTTCAGGTAAGGGCAGTTACTTTACAGCTCAAAGGAACTACATTGGTCACGAAGCTAACATGTTTCCAATCTTAACTGACAAGCATTGGATGTTAGAGGACCAGTGCTTTGTATGAGTTTCAGAAGCAGAGTTGGACTAGATATGGTCCGTATGTGTAGGAAACACCGTTCTTTTGTTCTGAGCAAACTCAATTTTCCTGCTGTATTAGAGACTCTAGAAGCAAGAGCATGCTTCTTGCTCTAAAGCCGAGTGTGATCCATGGATGAGAACTGTATTGTGTGTTTCGCTTCAGAAATGGAGTTAAATCCCAGGCTCTGTGTCTTCCTACAAGCACTACTTCGTTTCAGGTAAGGGCAGTCACTTTTCAGCTCAAACGAACTACATCGTTCAGGAAGCTCACACGTTTCTCATCTTAAATGACAAGCATTGGATGTTAGAGGACCTGTGCTTTGTATCAATTTCAGAAGCAGAGTTGGACTAGATATGGTCCGTATGTGTAGCAAACACCGTTCTTTTGTTCTCAGCACACTGAGTTTTCATGCTGTCTTAGACAATCTAGAAAGCAAGAGCGTGCTTCTTACTCCAAAGCATAGTGTGATCCATGGATGAGAACTCTGCTGTGTGTTTCCCTTCAGAAATGGAGTTAAATACCAGGCTCTGTGTCTTCCTACAAGCACGACTTCGTTTCAAGTAAGGGCAGTCACTTTTCAGCTGAAACGAACAACATCGTTCAAGAAGCTCACACGTTTCTCATCTTAAATGACAAGCATTGGATGTTAGAGGAACTGTGCTTTGTATCAATTTCAGAAGCAGAGTTGCACTATATATGGTCCGTATATGTAGCAAACACCGTTCTTTTGTTCTCAGCACACTGATGTTTCATGCTGTTTTAGGCAATATAGAAAGCAAGAGCGTGCTTCTTGCTCCAAAGCATAGTATGATCCATGGATGAGAACTCTGCTGTGTGTTTCCCTTCAGAAATGGAGTTAAATACCAGGCTCTGTGTCTTCCTACAAGCACGACTTCGTTTCAAGTAAGGGCACTCACTTTTCAGCTCAAATGAAGTACATCGTTCACGAAGCTCACACGTTTCCCATCTTAACTGACACGCATTGAATGTTAGAGGACCAGTGCTTTGTATCAGTTTCAGAAGCAGATTTGGACTAGATATGGTCCATATGTGTAGGAAACACCGTTCATTTGTTCTCAGAACACTCACGTTTCCTGCTGTCTTAGAGAATCTTGAAAGCTAGAGCGTGCTTCTTGCTCTAAAGCAGAGTGTGATCAATGGATGAAAACTCTGTTGTGTGTTTCTCTTCTGAAATGGAGTTAAATCCCTGGCTCTGAGTCTTCCTACAAGCAAACTTCGTTTCAGGTAAGGGCAGTTACTTTACAGCTCAAAAGAACTACATTGGTCACGAAGCTAACATGTTTCCAATCTTAACTGACAAGCATTGGATGTTAGAGGACCAGTGCTTTGTATGAGTTTCAGAAGCAGAGTTGGACTAGATATGGTCCGTATGTGTAGGAAACACCGTTCTTTTGTTCTGAGCAAACTCAATTTTCCTGCTGTATTAGAGACTCTAGAAGCAAGAGCGTGCTTCTTGCTCTAAAGCCGAGTGTGATCCATGGATGAGAACTGTATTGTGTGTTTCGCTTCAGAAATGGAGTTAAATCCCAGGCTCTGTGTCTTCCTACAAGCACTACTTCGTTTCAGGTAAGGGCAGTCACTTTTCAGCTCAAACGAACTACATCGTTCAGGAAGCTCACACGTTTCTCATCTTAAATGACAAGCATTGGATGTTAGAGGACCTGTGCTTTGTATCAATTTCAGAAGCAGAGTTGGACTAGATATGGTCCGTATGTGTAGCAAACACCGTTCTTTTGTTCTCAGCACACTGAGTTTTCATGCTGTCTTAGACAATCTAGAAAGCAAGAGCGTGCTTCTTGCTCCAAAGCATAGTGTGATCCATGGATGAGAACTCTGCTGTGTGTTTCCCTTCAGAAATGGAGTTAAATACCAGGCTCTGTGTCTTCCTACAAGCACGACTTCGTTTCAAGTAAGGGCAGTCACTTTTCAGCTGAAACGAACAACATCGTTCACGAAGCTCACACGTTTCTCATCTTAACTGACACGCATTGGATGTTAGAGGACCAGTGCTTTGTATCAGTTTCAGAAGCAGAGTTGGACTAGATATGGTCCGTATGTGTAGGAAACACCGTTCTTTTGTTCTGAGCACACCCAATTTTCCTGCTGTATTAGAGACTCTAGAAACAAGAGCGTGCTTCTTGCTCTAAAGCAGAGTGTGATCCATGGATGAGAACTGTATTGTTTGTTTCCCTTCAGAAATGGAGTTAAATCCCAGGCTCTGTGTCTTCCTACAAGGACTACTTAGTTTCAGGTCAGGGCAGTCACTTTTCAGCTCAAACGAACTACATCGTTCAAGAAGCTCACACGTTTCTCATCTTAAATGACAAGCATTGGGTGTTAGAGGAACTGTGCTTTGTATCAATTTCAGAAGCAGAGTTGCACTAGATATGGTCCGTATATGTAGCAAACACCGTTCTTTTGTTCTCAGCACACTGATGTTTCATGCTGTTTTAGGCAATCTAGAAAGCAAGAGCGTGCTTCTTGCTCCAAAGCATAGTATGATCCATGGATGAGAACTCTGCTGTGTGTTTCCCTTCAGAAATGGAGTTAAATACCAGGCTCTGTGTCTTCCTACAAGCACGACTTCGTTTCAAGTAAGGGCACTCACTTTTCAGCTCAAATGAAGTACATCGTTCACGAAGCTCACACGTTTCCCATCTTAACTGACACGCATTGAATGTTAGAGGACCAGTGCTTTGTATCAGTTTCAGAAGCAGATTTGGACTAGATATGGTCCGTATGTGTAGGAAACACCGTTCATTTGTTCTCAGCACACTCACGTTTCCTGCTGTCTTAGAGAATCTTGAAAGCTAGAGCGTGCTTCTTGCTCTAAAGCAGAGTGTGATCAATGGATGAGAACTCTGTTGTGTGTTTCTCTTCTGAAATGGAGTTAAATCCCTGGCTCTGAGTCTTCCTACAAGCAAACTTCGTTTCAGGTAAGGGCAGTTACTTTACAGCTCAAAAGAACTACATTGGTCACGAAGCTAACATGTTTCCAATCTTAACTGACAAGCATTGGATGTTAGAGGACCAGTGCTTTGTATCAGTTTCAGAAGCAGAGTTGGACTAGATATGGTCCGTATGTGTAGGAAACACCGTTCTTTTGTTCTGAGCACACCCAATTTTCCTGCTGTATTAGAGTCTCTAGAAGCAAGAGCGTGCTTCTTGTTCTAAAGCAGAGTGTGATCCATGGATGAGAACTGTATTGTTTGATTCCCTTCAGAAATTGGAGTTAAATCCCAGGCTCTGTGTCTTCCTACAAGGACTACTTCGTTTCAGGTAAGGGCAGTCACTTTTCAGCTCAAACGAACTTCATCGTTCAAGAAGCTCACACGTTTCTCATCTTAAATGACAAGCATTGGATGTTAGAGGAACTGTGCTTTGTATCAATTTCAGAAGCAGAGTGGCACTAGATATTGTCCGTATGTGTAGCAAACACCGTTCTTTTGTTCTCAGCACACTGATGTTTCATGCTGTTTTAGGCAATCTAGAAAGCAAGAGCGTGCTTCTTGCTCCAAAGCATAGTATGATCCATGGATGAGAACTCTGCTGTGTGTTTCCCTTCAGAAATGGAGTTAAATACCATGCTCTGTGTCTTCCTACAAGCACTACTTCGTTTCAGGTAAGGGCAGTCACTTTTCAGCTCAAACGAACTACATCGTTCAGGAAGCTCACACGTTTCTCATCTTAAATGACAAGCATTGGATGTTAGAGGACCTGTGCTTTGTATCAATTTCAGAAGCAGAGTTGGACTAGATATGGTCCGTATGTGTAGCAAACACCGTTCTTTTGTTCTCAGCACACTGAGTTTTCATGCTGTCTTAGACAATCTAGAAAGCAAGAGCGTGATTCTTGCTCCAAAGCATAGTGTGATCCATGGATGAGAACTCTGCTGTGTGTTTCCCTTCAGAAATGGAGTTAAATACCAGGCTCTGTGTCTTCCTACAAGCACGACTTCGTTTCAAGTAAGGGCAGTCACTTTTCAGCTGAAACGAACAACATCGTTCAAGAAGCTCACACGTTTCTCATCTTAAATGACAAGCATTGGATGTTAGAGGAACTGTGCTTTGTATCAATTTCAGAAGCAGAGTTGCACTATATATGGTCCGTATATGTAGCAAACACCGTTCTTTGTTCTCAGCACACTGATGTTTCATGCTGTTTTAGGCAATATAGAAAGCAAGAGCGTGCTTCTTGCTCCAAAGCATAGTATGATCCATGGATGAGAACTCTGCTGTGTGTTTCCCTTCAGAAATGGAGTTAAATACCAGGCTCTGTGTCTTCCTACAAGCACGACTTCGTTTCAAGTAAGGGCAGTCACTTTTCAGCTGAAACGAACAACATCGTTCACGAAGCTCACACGTTTCACATCTTAACTGACACGCATTGAATGTTAGAGGACCAGTGCTTTGTATCAGTTTCAGAAGCAGAGTTGGACTAGATATGGTCCGTATGTGTAGGAAACACCGTTCTTTTGTTCTGAGCACACCCAATTTTCCTGCTGTATTAGAGACTCTAGAAACAAGAGCGTGCTTCTTGTTCTAAAGCAGAGTGTGATCCATGGATGAGAACTGTATTGTTTGTTTCCCTTCAGAAATGGAGTTAAATCCCAGGCTCTGTGTCTTCCTACAAGGACTACTTAGTTTCAGGTCAGGGCAGTCACTTTTCAGCTCAAAAGAACTACATCGTTCAAGAAGCTCACACGTTTCTCATCTTAAATGACAAGCATTGGATGTTAGAGGAACTGTGCTTTGTATCAATTTCAGAAGCAGAGTTGCACTAGATATGGTCCGTATATGTAGCAAACACCGTTCTTTTGTTCTCAGCACACTGATGTTTCATGCTGTTTTAGGCAATCTAGAAAGCAAGAGCGTGCTTCTTGCTCCAAAGCATAGTATGATCCATGGATGAGAACTCTGCTGTGTGTTTCCCTTCAGAAATGGAGTTAAATACCAGGCTCTGTGTCTTCCTACAAGCACGACTTCGTTTCAAGTAAGGGCACTCACTTTTCAGCTCAAATGAAGTACATCGTTCACGAAGCTCACACGTTTCCCATCTTAACTGACACGCATTGAATGTTAGAGGACCAGTGCTTTGTATCAGTTTCAGAAGCAGATTTGGACTAGATATGGTCCGTATGTGAAGGAAACACCGTTCATTTGTTCTCAGCACACTCACGTTTCCTGCTGTCTTAGAGAATCTTGAAAGCTAGAGCGTGCTTCTTGCTCTAAAGCAGAGTGTGATCAATGGATGAGAACTCTGTTGTGTGTTTCTCTTCTGAAATGGAGTTAAATCCCTGGCTCTGAGTCTTCCTACAAGCAAACTTCGTTTCAGGTAAGGGCAGTTACTTTACAGCTCAAAAGAACTACATTGGTCACGAAGCTAACATGTTTCCAATCTTAACTGACAAGCATTGGATGTTAGAGGACCAGTGCTTTGTATCAGTTTCAGAAGCAGAGTTGGACTAGATATGGTCCGTATGTGTAGGAAACACCGTTCTTTTGTTCTGAGCACACCCAATTTTCCTGCTGTATTAGAGTCTCTAGAAGCAAGAGCGTGCTTCTTGTTCTAAAGCAGAGTGTGATCCATGGATGAGAACTGTATTGTTTGATTCCCTTCAGAAATTGGAGTTAAATCCCAGGCTCTGTGTCTTCCTACAAGGACTACTTCGTTTCAGGTAAGGGCAGTCACTTTTCAGCTCAAACGAACTTCATCGTTCAAGAAGCTCACACGTTTCTCATCTTAAATGACAAGCATTGGATGTTAGAGGAACTGTGTTTTGTATCAATTTCAGAAGCAGAGTTGCACTAGATATGGTCCGTATGTGTAGCAAACACCGTTCTTTTGTTCTCAGCACACTGATGTTGCATGCTGTTTTAGGCAATCTAGAAAGCAAGAGCGTGCTTCTTGCTCCAAAGCATAGTATGATCCATGGATGAGAACTCTGCTGTGTGTTTCCCTTCAGAAATGGAGTTAAATACCAGGCTCTGTGTCTTCCTACAAGCACGACTTTGTTTCAAGTAAGGGCACTCACTTTTCAGCTCAAATGAAGTACATAGTTCACGAAGCTCACACGTTTCCCATCTTATCTGACACGCATTGAATGTTAGAGGACCAGTGCTTTGTATCAGTTTCAGAAGCAGATTTGGACTAGATATGGTCCCTATGTGTAGGAAACACCGTTCATTTGTTCTCAGAACACTCACGTTTCCTGCTGTCTTAGAGAATCTTGAAAGCTAGAGCGTGCTTCTTGCTCTAAAGCAGAGTGTGATCAATGGATGAAAACTCTGTTGTGTGTTTCTCTTCTGAAATGGAGTTAAATCCCTGGCTCTGAGTCTTCCTACAAGCAAACTTCGTTTCAGGTAAGGGCAGTTACTTTACAGCTCAAAAGAACTACATTGGTCACGAAGCTAACATGTTTCCAATCTTAACTGACAAGCATTGGATGTTAGAGGACCAGTGCTTTGTTTCAGTTTCAGAAGCAGAGTTGGACTAGATATGGTCCGTATGTGTAGGAAACACCGTTCTTTTGTTCTGAGCACACCCAATTTTCCTGCTGTATTAGAGTCTCTAGAAGCAAGAGCGTGCTTCTTGTTCTAAAGCATAGTGTGATCCATGGATGAGAACTGTATTGTTTGATTCCCTTCAGAAATGGGAGTTAAATCCCAGGCTCTGTGTCTTCCTACAAGGACTACTTCGTTTCAGGTAAGGGCAGTCACTTTTCAGCTCAAACGAACTTCATCGTTCAAGAAGCTCACACGTTTCTCATCTTAAATGACAAGCATTGGATGTTAGAGGAACTGTGCTTTGTATCAATTTCAGAAGCAGAGTGGCACTAGATATTGTCCGTATGTGTAGCAAACACCGTTCTTTTGTTCTCAGCACACTGATGTTTCATGCTGTTTTAGGCAATCTAGAAAGCAAGAGCGTGCTTCTTGCTCCAAAGCATAGTATGATCCATGGATGAGAACTCTGCTGTGTGTTTCCCTTCAGAAATGGAGTTAAATACCAGGCTCTGTGTCTTCCTACAAGCACGACTTTGTTTCAAGTAAGGGCACTCACTTTTCAGCTCAAATGAAGTACATCGTTCACGAAGCTCACACGTTTCCCATCTTAACTGACACGCATTGAATGTTAGAGGACCAGTGCTTTGTATCAGTTTCAGAAGCAGATTTGGACTAGATATGGTCCCTATGTGTAGGAAACACCGTTCATTTGTTCTCAGAACACTCACGTTTCCTGCTGTCTTAGAGAATCTTGAAAGCTAGAGCGTGCTTCTTGCTCTAAAGCAGAGTGTGATCAATGGATGAAAACTCTGTTGTGTGTTTCTCTTCTGAAATGGAGTTAAATCCCTGGCTCTGAGTCTTCCTACAAGCAAACTTCGTTTCAGGTAAGGGCAGTTACTTTACAGCTCAAAAGAACTACATTGGTCACGAAGCTAACATGTTTCCAATCTTAACTGACAAGCATTGGATGTTAGAGGACCAGTGCTTTGTATGAGTTTCAGAAGCAGAGTTGGACTAGATATGGTCCGTATGTGTAGGAAACACCGTTCTTTTGTTCTGAGCAAACTCAATTTTCCTGCTGTATTAGAGACTCTAGAAGCAAGAGCGTGCTTCTTGCTCTAAAGCCGAGTGTGATCCATGGATGAGAACTGTATTGTGTGTTTCGCTTCAGAAATGGAGTTAAATCCCAGGCTCTGTGTCTTCCTACAAGCACTACTTCGTTTCAGGTAAGGGCAGTCACTTTTCAGCTCAAACGAACTACATCGTTCAGGAAGCTCACACGTTTCTCATCTTAAATGACAAGCATTGGATGTTAGAGGACCTGTGCTTTGTATCAATTTCAGAAGCAGAGTTGGACTAGATATGGTCCGTATGTGTAGCAAACACCATTCTTTTGTTCTCAGCCCACTGAGTTTTCATGCTGTCTTAGACAATCTAGAAAGCAAGAGCGTGCTTCTTGCTCCAAAGCATAGTGTGATCCATGGATGAGAACTCTGCTGTGTGTTTCCCTTCAGAAATGGAGTTAAATACCAGGCTCTGTGTCTTCCTACAAGCACGACTTCGTTTCAAGTAAGGGCAGTCACTTTTCAGCTGAAACGAACAACATCGTTCACGAAGCTCACACGTTTCTCATCTTAACTGACACGCATTGGATGTTAGAGGACCAGTGCTTTGTATCAGTTTCAGAAGCAGAGTTGGACTAGATGTGGTCCGTATGTGTAGGAAACACCGTTCTTTTGTTCTGAGCACACCCAATTTTCCTGCTGTATTAGAGACTCTAGAAACAAGAGCGTGCATCTTGTTCTAAAGCAGAGTGTGATCCATGGATGAGAACTGTATTGTTTGTTTACCTTCAGAAATGGAGTTAAATCCCAGGTTCTGTGTCTTCCTACAAGGACTACTTAGTTTCAGGTCAGGGCAGTCACTTTTCAGCTCAAACGAACTACATCGTTCAAGAAGCTCACACGTTTCTCATCTTAAATGACAAGCATTGGATGTTAGAGGAACTGTGCTTTGTATCAATTTCAGAAGCAGAGTTGCACTAGATATGGTCCGTATATGTAGCAAACACCGTTCTTTTGTTCTCAGCACACTGATGTTTCATGCTGTTTTAGGCAATCTAGAAAGCAAGAGCGTGCTTCTTGCTCCAAAGCATAGTATGATCCATGGATGAGAACTCTGCTGTGTGTTTCCCTTCAGAAATGGAGTTAAATACCAGGCTCTGTGTCTTCCTACAAGCATGACTTCGTTTCAAGTAAGGGCACTCACTTTTCAGCTCAAATGAAGTACATCGTTCACGAAGCTCACACGTTTCCCATCTTAACTGACACGCATTGAATGTTAGAGGACCAGTGCTTTGTATCAGTTTCAGAAGCAGATTTGGACTAGATATGGTCCCTATGTGTAGGAAACACCGTTCATTTGTTCTCAGAACACTCACGTTTCCTGCTGTCTTAGAGAATGTTGAAAGCTAGAGCGTGCTTCTTGCTCTAAAGCAGAGTGTGATCAATGGATGAAAACTCTGTTGTGTGTTTCTCTTCTGAAATGGAGTTAAATCCCTGGCTCTGAGTCTTCCTACAAGCAAACTTCGTTTCAGGTAAGGGCAGTTACTTTACAGCTCAAAAGAACTACATTGGTCACGAAGCTAACATGTTTCCAATCTTAACTGACAAGCATTGGATGTTAGAGGACCAGTGCTTTGTATGAGTTTCAGAAGCAGAGTTGGACTAGATATGGTCCGTATGTGTAGGAAACACCGTTCTTTTGTTCTGAGCAAACTCAATTTTCCTGCTGTATTAGAGACTCTAGAAGCAAGAGCGTGCTTCTTGCTCTAAAGCCGAGTGTGATCCATGGATGAGAACTGTATTGTGTGTTTCGCTTCAGAAATGGAGTTAAATCCCAGGCTCTGTGTCTTCCTACAAGCACTACTTCGTTTCAGGTAAGGGCAGTCACTTTTCAGCTCAAACGAACTTCATCGTTCAAGAAGCTCACACGTTTCTCATCTTAAATGACAAGCATTGGATGTTAGAGGAACTGTGCTTTGTATCAATTTCAGAAGCAGAGTGGCACTAGATATTGTCCGTATGTGTAGCAAACACCGTTCTTTTGTTCTCAGCACACTGATGTTTCATGCTGTTTTAGGCAATCTAGAAAGCAAGAGCGTGCTTCTTGCTCCAAAGCATAGTATGATCCATGGATGAGAACTCTGCTGTGTGTTTCCCTTCAGAAATGGAGTTAAATAGCAGGCTCTGTGTCTTCCTACAAGCACGACTTTGTTTCAAGTAAGGGCACTCACTTTTCAGCTCAAATGAAGTACATCGTTCACGAAGCTCACACGTTTCCCATCTTAACTGACACGCATTGAATGTTAGAGGACCAGTGCTTTGTATCAGTTTCAGAAGCAGATTTGGACTAGATATGGTCCCTATGTGTAGGAAACACCGTTCATTTGTTCTCAGAACACTCACGTTTCCTGCTGTCTTAGAGAATGTTGAAAGCTAGAGCGTGCTTCTTGCTCTAAAGCAGAGTGTGATCAATGGATGAAAACTCTGTTGTGTGTTTCTCTTCTGAAATGGAGTTAAATCCCTGGCTCTGAGTCTTCCTACAAGCAAACTTCGTTTCAGGTAAGGGCAGTTACTTTACAGCTCAAAAGAACTACATTGGTCACGAAGCTAACATGTTTCCAATCTTAACTGACAAGCATTGGATGTTAGAGGACCAGTGCTTTGTATGAGTTTCAGAAGCAGAGTTGGACTAGATATGGTCCGTATGTGTAGGAAACACCGTTCTTTTGTTCTGAGCAAACTCAATTTTCCTGCTGTATTAGAGACTCTAGAAGCAAGAGCGTGCTTCTTGCTCTAAAGCCGAGTGTGATCCATGGATGAGAACTGTATTGTGTGTTTCGCTTCAGAAATGGAGTTAAATCCCAGGCTCTGTGTCTTCCTACAAGCACTACTTCGTTTCAGGTAAGGGCAGTCACTTTTCAGCTCAAACGAACTACATCGTTCAGGAAGCTCACACGTTTCTCATCTTAAATGACAAGCATTGGATGTTAGAGGACCTGTGCTTTGTATCAATTTCAGAAGCAGAGTTGGACTAGATATGGTCCGTATGTGTAGCAAACACCATTCTTTTGTTCTCAGCCCACTGAGTTTTCATGCTGTCTTAGACAATCTAGAAAGCAAGAGCGTGCTTCTTGCTCCAAAGCATAGTGTGATCCATGGATGAGAACTCTGCTGTGTGTTTCCCTTCAGAAATGGAGTTAAATACCAGGCTCTGTGTCTTCCTACAAGCACGACTTCGTTTCAAGTAAGGGCAGTCACTTTTCAGCTGAAACGAACAACATCGTTCACGAAGCTCACACGTTTCTCATCTTAACTGACACGCATTGGATGTTAGAGGACCAGTGCTTTGTATCAGTTTCAGAAGCAGAGTTGGACTAGATGTGGTCCGTATGTGTAGGAAACACCGTTCTTTTGTTCTGAGCACACCCAATTTTCCTGCTGTATTAGAGACTCTAGAAACAAGAGCGTGCATCTTGTTCTAAAGCAGAGTGTGATCCATGGATGAGAACTGTATTGTTTGTTTCCCTTCAGAAATGGAGTTAAATCCCAGGCTCTGTGTCTTCCTACAAAGACTACTTAGTTTCAGGTCAGGGCAGTCACTTTTCAGCTCAAATGAACTACATCGTTCAAGAAGCTCACACGTTTCTCATCTTAAATGACAAGCATTGGATGTTAGAGGAACTGTGCTTTGTATCAATTTCAGAAGCAGATTTGCACTAGATATGGTCCGTATATGTAGCAAACACCGTTCTTTTGTTCTCAGCACACTGATGTTTCATGCTGTTTTAGGCAATCTAGAAAGCAAGAGCGTGCTTCTTGCTCCAAAGCATAGTATGATCCATGGATGAGAACTCTGCTGTGTGTTTCCCTTCAGAAATGGAGTTAAATACCAGGCTCTGTGTCTTCCCACAAGCACGACTTCGTTTCAAGTAAGGGCACTCACTTTTCAGCTCAAATGAAGTACATCGTTCACGAAGCTCACACGTTTCCCATCTTAACTGACACGCATTGAATGTTAGAGGACCAGTGCTTTGTATCAGTTTCAGAAGCAGATTTGGACTAGATATGGTCCGTATGTGTAGGAAACACCGTTCATTTGTTCTCAGCACACTCACGTTTCCTGCTGTCTTAGAGAATCTTGAAAGCTAGAGCGTGCTTCTTGCTCTAAAGCAGAGTGTGATCAATGGATGAGAACTCTGTTGTGTGTTTCTCTTCTGAAATGGAGTTAAATCCCTGGCTCTGAGTCTTCCTACAAGCAAACTTCGTTTCAGGTAAGGGCAGTTACTTTACAGCTCAAAAGAACTACATTGGTCACGAAGCTAACATGTTTCCAATCTTAACTGACAAGCATTGGATGTTAGAGGACCAGTGCTTTGTATCAGTTTCAGAAGCAGAGTTGGACTAGATATGGTCCGTATGTGTAGGAAACACCGTTCTTTTGTTCTGAGCACACCCAATTTTCCTGCTGTATTAGAGTCTCTAGAAGCAAGAGCGTGCTTCTTGTTCTAAAGCAGAGTGTGATCCATGGATGAGAACTGTATTGTTTGTTTCCCTTCAGAAATGGAGTTAAATCCCAGGCTCTGTGTCTTCCTACAAGCACTACTTCGTTTCAGGTAAGGGCAGTCACTTTTCAGCTCAAACGAACTACATCATTCAAGAAGCTCACACGTTTCTCATCTTAAATGACAAGCATTGGATGTTAGAGGACCTGTGCTTTGTATCAATTTCAGAAGCAGAGTAGGACTAGATATGGTCCGTATGTGTAGCAAACACCGTTCCTTTGTTCTCAGCACACTGAGTTTTCATGCTGTCTTAGACAATGTAGAAAGCAAGAGCGTGCTTCTTGCTCCAAAGCATAGTGTGATCCATGGATGAGAACTCTGCTGTGTGTTTTCCTTCAGAAATGGAGTTAAATACCAGGCTCTGTGTCTTCCTACAAGCACGACTTCGTTTCAAGTAAGGGCAGTCACTTTTCAGCTGAAACGAACAACATCGTTCACGAAGCTCACACGTTTCTCATCTTAACTGACACGCATTGGATGTTAGAGGACCAGTGCTTTGTATCAGTTTCAGAAGCAGAGTTGGACTAGATATGGTCCGTATGTGTAGGAAACACCGTTCTTTTGTTCTGAGCACACCCAATTTTCCTGCTGTATTAGAGACTCTAGAAACAAGAGCGTGCTTCTTGTTCTAAAGCAGAGTGTGATCCATGGATGAGAACTGTATTGTTTGTTTCCCTTCAGAAATGGAGTTAAATCCCAGGCTCTGTGTCTTCCTACAAGGACTACTTAGTTTCAGGTCAGGGCAGTCACTTTTCAGCTCAAACGAACTACATCGTTCAAGAAGCTCACACGTTTCTCATCTTAAATGACAAGCATTGGATGTTAGAGGAACTGTGCTTTGTATCAATTTCAGAAGCAGAGTTGCACTAGATATGGTCCGTATATTTAGCAAACACCGTTCTTTTGTTCTCAGCACACTGATGTTTCATGCTGTTTTAGGCAATCTAGAAAGCAAGAGCGTGCTTCTTGCTCCAAAGCATAGTATGATCCATGGATGAGAACTCTGCTGTGTGTTTCCCTTCAGAAATGGAGTTAAATACCAGGCTCTGAGTCTTCCTACAAGCACGACTTCGTTTCAAGTAAGGGCACTCACTTTTCAGCTCAAATGAAGTACATCGTTCACGAAGCTCACACGTTTCCCATCTTAACTGACATGCATTGAATGTTAGAGGACCACTGCTTTGTATCAGTTTCAGAAGCAGATTTGGACTAGATATGGTCCGTATGTGTAGGAAACACCGTTCATTTGTTCTCAGCACACTCACGTTTCCTGCTGTCTTAGAGAATCTTGAAAGCTAGAGCGTGCTTCTTCCTCTAAAGCAGAGTGTGATCAATGGATGAGAACTCTGTTGTGTGTTTCTCTTCTGAAATGGAGTTAAATCCCTGGCTCTGAGTCTTCCTACAAGCAAACTTCGTTTCAGGTAAGGGCAGTTACTTTACAGCTCAAAAGAACTACATTGGTCACGAAGCTAACATGTTTCCAATCTTAACTGACAAGCATTGGATGTTAGAGGACCAGTGCTTTGTATGAGTTTCAGAAGCAGAGTTGGACTAGATATGGTCCGTATGTGTAGGAAACACCGTTCTTTGTTCTGAGCACACCCAATTTTCCTGCTGTATTAGAGACTCTAGAAGCAAGAGCGTGCTTCTTGTTCTAAAGCAGAGTGTGATCCATGGATGAGAACTGTATTGTTTGTTTCCCTTCAGAAATGGGAGTTAAATCCCAGGCTCTGTGTCTTCCTACAAGGACTACTTCGTTTCAGGTAAGGGCAGTCACTTTTCAGCTCAAACGAACTACATCGTTCAAGAAGCTCACACGTTTCTCATCTTAAATGACAAGCATTGGACGTTAGAGGAACTGTGCTTTGTATCAATTTCAGAAGCAGATTTGGACTAGATATGGTCCGTATGTGTAGGAAACACCGTTCATTTGTTCTCAGAACACTCACGTTTCCTGCTGTCTTAGAGAATCTTGAAAGCTAGAGCGTGCTTCTTGCTCTAAAGCAGAGTGTGATCAATGGATGAGAACTCTGTTGTGTGTTTCTCTTCTGAAATGGAGTTAAATCCCTGGCTCTGAGTCTTCCTACAAGCAAACTTCGTTTCAGGTAAGGGCAGTTACTTTACAGCTCAAAAGAACTACATTGGTCACGAAGCTAACATGTTTCCAATCTTAACTGACAAGCATTGGATGTTAGAGGACCAGTGCTTTGTATGAGTTTCAGAAGCAGAGTTGGACTAGATATGGTCCGTATGTGTAGGAAACACCGTTCTTTTGTTCTGAGCAAACTCAATTTTCCTGCTGTATTAGAGACTCTAGAAGCAAGAGCGTGCTTCTTGCTCTAAAGCCGAGTGTGATCCATGGATGAGAACTGTATTGTTTGTTTCCCTTCAGAAATGGAGTTAAATCCCAGGCTCTGTGTCTTCCTACAAGGACTACTTCGTTTCAGGTAAGGGCAGTCACTTTTCAGCTCAAACGAACTACATCGTTCAAGAAGCTCACACGTTTCTCATCTTAAATGACAAGCATTGGATGTTAGAGGAACTGTGCTTTGTATCAATTTCAGAAGCAGAGTTGCACTAGATATTGTCCGTATGTGTAGCAAACACCGTTCTTTTGTTCTCAGCACACTGATGTTGCATGCTGTTTTAGGCAATCTAGAAAGCAAGAGCGTGCTTCTTGCTCCAAAGCATAGTATGATCCATGGATGAGAACTCTGCTGTGTGTTTCCCTTCAGAAATGGAGTTAAATACCAGGCTCTGTGTCTTCCTACAAGCACGACTTTGTTTCAAGTAAGGGCACTCACTTTTCAGCTCAAATGAAGTACATAGTTCACGAAGCTCACACGTTTCCCATCTTATCTGACACGCATTGAATGTTAGAGGACCAGTGCTTTGTATCAGTTTCAGAAGCAGATTTGGACTAGATATGGTCCCTATGTGTAGGAAACACCGTTCATTTGTTCTCAGAACACTCACGTTACCTGCTGTCTTAGAGAATCTTGAAAGCTAGAGCGTGCTTCTTGCTCTAAAGCATAGTGTGATCAATGGATGAAAACTCTGTTGTGTGTTTCTCTTCTGAAATGGAGTTAAATCCCTGGCTCTGAGTCTTCCTACAAGCAAACTTCGTTTCAGGTAAGGGCAGTTACTTTACAGCTCAAAAGAACTACATTGGTCACGAAGCTAACATGTTTCCAATCTTAACTGACAAGCATTGGATGTTAGAGGACCAGTGCTTTGTTTCAGTTTCAGAAGCAGAGTTGGACTAGATATGGTCCGTATGTGTAGGAAACACCGTTCTTTTGTTCTGAGCACACCCAATTTTCCTGCTGTATTAGAGTCTCTAGAACCAAGAGCGTGCTTCTTGTTCTAAAGCAGAGTGTGATCCATGGATGAGAACTGTATTGTTTGATTCCCTTCAGAAATGGGAGTTAAATCCCAGGCTCTGTGTCTTCCTACAAGGACTACTTCGTTTCAGGTAAGGGCAGTCACTTTTCAGCTCAAACGAACTTCATCGTTCAAGAAGCTCACACGTTTCTCATCTTAAATGACAAGCATTGGATGTTAGAGGAACTGTGCTTTGTATCAATTTCAGAAGCAGAGTGGCACTAGATATTGTCCGTATGTGTAGCAAACACCGTTCTTTTGTTCTCAGCACACTGATGTTTCATGCTGTTTTAGGCAATCTAGAAAGCAAGAGCGTGCTTCTTGCTCCAAAGCATAGTATGATCCATGGATGAGAACTCTGCTGTGTGTTTCCCTTCAGAAATGGAGTTAAATACCAGGCTCTGTGTCTTCCTACAAGCACGACTTTGTTTCAAGTAAGGGCACTCACTTTTCAGCTCAAATGAAGTACATCGTTCACGAAGCTCACACGTTTCCCATCTTAACTGACACGCATTGAATGTTAGAGGACCAGTGCTTTGTATCAGTTTCAGAAGCAGATTTGGACTAGATATGGTCCCTATATGTAGGAAACACCGTTCATTTGTTCTCAGAACACTCACGTTTCCTGCTGTCTTAGAGAATCTTGAAAGCTAGAGCGTGCTTCTTGCTCTAAAGCAGAGTGTGATCAATGGATGAAAACTCTGTTGTGTGTTTCTCTTCTGAAATGGAGTTAAATCCCTGGCTCTGAGTCTTCCTACAAGCAAACTTCGTTTCAGGTAAGGGCAGTTACTTTACAGCTCAAAAGAACTACATTGGTCACGAAGCTAACATGTTTCCAATCTTAACTGACAAGCATTGGATGTTAGAGGACCAGTGCTTTGTATGAGTTTCAGAAGCAGAGTTGGACTAGATATGGTCCGTATGTGTAGGAAACACCGTTCTTTTGTTCTGAGCAAACTCAATTTTCCTGCTGTATTAGAGACTCTAGAAGCAAGAGCGTGCTTCTTGCTCTAAAGCCGAGTGTGATCCATGGATGAGAACTGTATTGTGTGTTTCGCTTCAGAAATGGAGTTAAATCCCAGGCTCTGTGTCTTCCTACAAGCACTACTTCGTTTCAGGTAAGGGCAGTCACTTTTCAGCTCAAACGAACTACATCGTTCAGGAAGCTCACACGTTTCTCATCTTAAATGACAAGCATTGGATGTTAGAGGACCTGTGCTTTGTATCAATTTCAGAAGCAGAGTTGGACTAGATATGGTCCGTATGTGTAGCAAACACCATTCTTTTGTTCTCAGCCCACTGAGTTTTCATGCTGTCTTAGACAATCTAGAAAGCAAGAGCGTGCTTCTTGCTCCAAAGCATAGTGTGATCCATGGATGAGAACTCTGCTGTGTGTTTCCCTTCAGAAATGGAGTTAAATACCAGGCTCTGTGTCTTCCTACAAGCACGACTTCGTTTCAAGTAAGGGCAGTCACTTTTCAGCTGAAACGAACAACATCGTTCACGAAGCTCACACGTTTCTCATCTTAACTGACACGCATTGGATGTTAGAGGACCAGTGCTTTGTATCAGTTTCAGAAGCAGAGTTGGACTAGATATGGTCCGTATGTGTAGGAAACACCGTTCTTTTGTTCTGAGCACACCCAATTTCCCTGCTGTATTAGAGACTCTAGAAACAAGAGCGTGCATCTTGTTCTAAAGCAGAGTGTGATCCATGGATGAGAACTGTATTGTTTGTTTACCTTCAGAAATGGAGTTAAATCCCAGGTTCTGTGTCTTCCTACAAGGACTACTTAGTTTCAGGTCAGGGCAGTCACTTTTCAGCTCAAACGAACTACATCGTTCAAGAAGCTCACACGTTTCTCATCTTAAATGACAAGCATTGGATGTTAGAGGAACTGTGCTTTGTATCAATTTCAGAAGCAGAGTTGCACTAGATATGGTCCGTATATGTAGCAAACACCGTTCTTTTGTTCTCAGCACACTGATGTTTCATGCTGTTTTAGGCAATCTAGAAAGCAAGAGCATGCTTCTTGCTCCAAAGCATAGTATGATCCACGGATGAGAACTCTGCTGTGTGTTTCCCTTCAGAAATGGAGTTAAATACCAGGCTCTGTGTCTTCCTACAAGCACGACTTCGTTTCAAGTAAGGGCACTCACTTTTCAGCTCAAATGAAGTACATCGTTCACGAAGCTCACACGTTTCCCATCTTAACTGACACGCATTGAATGTTAGAGGACCAGTGCTTTGTATCAGTTTCAGAAGCAGATTTGGACTAGATATGGTCCATATGTGTAGGAAACACCGTTCATTTGTTCTCAGAACACTCACGTTTCCTGCTGTCTTAGAGAATCTTGAAAGCTAGAGCGTGCTTCTTGCTCTAAAGCAGAGTGTGATCAATGGATGAAAACTCTGTTGTGTGTTTCTCTTCTGAAATGGAGTTAAATCCTTGGCTCTGAGTCTTCCTACAAGCAAACTTCGTTTCAGGTAAGGGCAGTTACTTTACAGCTCAAAAGAACTACATTGGTCACGAAGCTAACATGTTTCCAATCTTAACTGACAAGCATTGGATGTTAGAGGACCAGTGCTTTGTATGAGTTTCAGAAGCAGAGTTGGACTAGATATGGTCCGTATGTGTAGGAAACACCGTTCTTTTGTTCTGAGCAAACTCA
Source organism: Onychomys leucogaster (assembly GCA_949786385.1). NCBI lineage: Eukaryota > Metazoa > Chordata > Mammalia > Rodentia > Cricetidae > Onychomys > Onychomys leucogaster. The sequence goes on from CATKUP010000047.1 coordinate 2,216,113, forward strand.
ATTTTCCTGCTGTATTAGAGACTCTAGAAGCAAGAGCGTGCTTCTTGCTCTAAAGCCGAGTGTGATCCATGGATGAGAACTGTATTGTGTGTTTCGCTTCAGAAATGGAGTTAAATCCCAGGCTCTGTGTCTTCCTACAAGCACTACTTCGTTTCAGGTAAGGGCAGTCACTTTTCAGCTAAAACGAACTACATCGTTCAGGAAGCTCACACGTTTCTCATCTTAAATGACAAGCATTGGATGTTAGAGGACCTGTGCTTTGTATCAATTTCAGAAGCAGAGTTGGACTAGATATGGTCCGTATGTGTAGCAAACACCGTTCTTTTGTTCTCAGCACACTGAGTTTTCATGCTGTCTTAGACAATCTAGAAAGCAAGAGCGTGCTTCTTGCTCCAAAGCATAGTGTGATCCATGGATGAGAACTCTGCTGTGTGTTTCCCTTCAGAAATGGAGTTAAATACCAGGCTCTGTGTCTTCCTACAAGCACGACTTCGTTTCAAGTAAGGACAGTCACTTTTCAGCTGAAACGAACAACATCGTTCACGAAGCTCACACGTTTCTCATCTTAACTGACACGCATTGGATGTTAGAGGACCAGTGCTTTGTATGAGTTTCAGAAGCAGAGTTGGACTAGATATGGTCCGTATGTGTAGGAAACACCGTTCTTTTGTTCTGAGCAAACTCAATTTTCCTGCTGTATTAGAGACTCTAGAAGCAAGAGCGTGCTTCTTGCTCTAAAGCCGAGTGTGATCCATGGATGAGAACTGTATTGTTTGTTTCCCTTCAGAAATGGAGTTAAATCCCAGGCTCTGTGTCTTCCTACAAGGACTACTTCGTTTCAGGTAAGGGCAGTCACTTTTCAGCTCAAACGAACTACATCGTTCAAGAAGCTCACACGTTTCTCATCTTAAATGACAAGCATTGGATGTTAGAGGAACTGTGCTTTGTATCAATTTCAGAAGCAGAGTTGGACTAGATATGGTCCGTATGTGTAGCAAACACCGTTCTTTTGTTCTGAGCACACTGATGTTTCATGCTGTTTTAGGCAATCTACAAAGCAAGAGCGTGCTTCTTGCTCCAAAGCATAGTATGATCCATGGATGAGAACTCTGCTGTGTGTTTCCCTTCAGAAATGGAGATAAATACCAGGCTCTGTGTCTTCCTACAAGCACGACTTCGTTTCAAGTAAGGGCACTCACTTTTTAGCTCAAATGAAGTACATCGTTCACGAAGCTCACACGTTTCCCATCTTAACTGACACGCATTGAATGTTAGAGGACCAGTGCTTTGTATCAGTTTCAGAAGCAGATTTGGACTAGATATGGTCTGTATGTGTAGGAAACACCGTTCATTTGTTCTCTGCACACTCACGTTTCCTGCTGTCTTAGAGAATCTTGAAAGCTAGAGCGTGCTTCTTGCTCTAAAGCAGAGTGTGATCAATGGATGAGAATTCTGTTGTGTGTTTCTTCTCTGAAATGGAGTTAAATCCCTGGCTCTGAGTCTTCCTACAAGCAAACTTCGTTTCAGGTAAGGGCAGTTACTTTACAGCTCAAACGAAATAAATCGGTCACGAAGCTAACAAGTTTCCCATCTTAACTGCCAAGCATTGGATGTTAGAGGACCAGTGCTTTGTATCAGTTTCAGAAGCAGAATTGGACTAGATATGGTCCCTATGTGTAGGAAACACCGTTCATTTGTTCTCAGAACACTCACGTTTCCTGCTGTCTTAGAGAATCTTGAAAGCTAGAGCGTGCTTCTTGCTCTAAAGCAGAGTGTGATCAATGGATGAAAACTCTGTTGTGTGTTTCTCTTCTGAAATGGAGTTAAATCCCTGGCTCTGAGTCTTCCTACAAGCAAACTTCGTTTCAGGTAAGGGCAGTTACTTTACAGCTCAAAAGAACTACATTGGTCACGAAGCTAACATGTTTCCAATCTTAACTGACAAGCATTGGATGTTAGAGGACCAGTGCTTTGTATGAGTTTCAGAAGCAGAGTTGGACTAGATATGGTCCGTATGTGTAGGAAACACCGTTCTTTTGTTCTGAGCAAACTCAATTTTCCTGCTGTATTAGAGACTCTAGAAGCAAGAGCGTGCTTCTTGCTCTAAAGCCGAGTGTGATCCATGGATGAGAACTGTATTGTTTGATTCCCTTCAGAAATGGGAGTTAAATCCCAGGCTCTGTGTCTTCCTACAAGGACTACTTCGTTTCAGGTCAGGGCAGTCACTTTTCAGCTCAAACGAACTTCATCGTTCAAGAAGCTCACACGTTTCTCATCTTAAATGACAAGCATTGGATGTTAGAGGAACTGTGCTTTGTATCAATTTCAGAAGCAGAGTTGCACTAGATATTGTCCGTATGTGTAGCAAACACCGTTCTTTTGTTTTCAGCACACTGATGTTTCATGCTGTTTTAGGCAATCTAGAAAGCAAGAGCGTGCTTCTTGCTCCAAAGCATAGTATGATCCATGGATGAGAACTCTGCTGTGTGTTTCCCTTCAGAAATGGAGTTAAATACCATGCTCTGTGTCTTCCTACAAGCACGACTTTGTTTCAAGTAAGGGCACTCACTTTTCAGCTCAAATGAAGTACATCGTTCACGAAGCTCACACGTTTCCAATCTTAACTGACACGCATTGAATGTTAGAGGACCAGTGCTTTGTATCAGTTTCAGAAGCAGATTTGGACTAGATATGGTCCGTATGTGTAGGAAACACCGTTCATTTGTTCTCAGAACACTCACGTTTCCTGCTGTCTTAGAGAATCTTGAAAGCTAGAGCGTGCTTCTTGCTCTAAAGCAGAGTGTGATCAATGGATGAGAACTCTGTTGTGTGTTTCTCTTCTGAAATGGAATTAAATCCCTGGCTCTGAGTCTTCCTACAAGCAAACTTCGTTTCAGGTAAGGGCAGTTACTTTACAGCTCAAAAGAACTACATTGGTCACGAAGCTAACATGTTTCCAATCTTAACTGACAAGCATTGGATGTTAGAGGACCAGTGCTTTGTATGAGTTTCAGAAGCAGAGTTGGACTAGATATGGTCCGTATGTGTAGGAAACACCGTTCTTTTGTTCTGAGCAAACTCAATTTTCCTGCTGTATTAGAGACTCTAGAAGCAAGAGCGTGCTTCTTGCTCTAAAGCCGAGTGTGATCCATGGATGAGAACTATATTGTTTGTTTCCCTTCAGAAATGGAGTTAAATCCCAGGCTCTGTGTCTTCCTACAAGGACTACTTCGTTTCAGGTAAAGGCAGTCACTTTTCAGCTCAAACGAACTACATCGTTCAAGAAGCTCACACGTTTCTCATCTTAAATGACAAGCATTGGATGTTAGAGGACCTGTGCTTTGTATCAATTTCAGAAGCAGAGTTGGACTAGATATGGTCCGTATGTGTAGCAAACACCGTTCTTTTGTTCTCAGCACACTGATGTTTCATGCTGTTTTAGGCAATCTAGAAAGCAAGAGCGTGCTTCTTGCTCCAAAGCATAGTATGATCCATGGATGAGAACTCTGCTGTGTGTTTCCCTTCAGAAATGGAGATAAATACCAGGCTCTGTGTCTTCCTACAAGCACGACTTCCTTTCAAGTAAGGGCACTCACTTTTCAGCTCAAATGAAGTGCATCGTTCACGAAGCTCACACGTTTCCCATCTTAACTGACACGCATTGAATGTTAGAGGACCAGTGCTTTGTATCAGTTTCAGAAGCAGATTTGGACTAGATATGGTCTGTATGTGTAGGAAACACCGTTCATTTGTTCTCTGCACACTCACGTTTCCTGCTGTCTTAGAGAATCTTGAAAGCTAGAGCGTGCTTCTTGCTCTAAAGCAGAGTGTGATCAATGGATGAGAATTCTGTTGTGTGTTTCTTCTCTGAAATGGAGTTAAATCCCTGGCTCTGAGTCTTCCTACAAGCAAACTTCGTTTCAGGTAAGGGCAGTTACTTTACAGCTCAAACGAAATAAATCGGTCACGAAGCTAACAAGTTTCCCATCTTAACTGCCAAGCATTGGATGTTAGAGGACCAGTGCTTTGTATCAGTTTCAGAAGCAGAATTGGACTAGATATGGTCCCTATGTGTAGGAAACACCGTTCATTTGTTCTCAGAACACTCACGTTTCCTGCTGTCTTAGAGAATCTTGAAAGCTAGAGCGTGCTTCTTGCTCTAAAGCAGAGTGTGATCAGTGGATGAAAACTCTGTTGTGTGTTTCTCTTCTGAAATGGAGTTAAATCCCTGGCTCTGAGTCTTCCTACAAGCAAACTTCGTTTCAGGTAAGGGCAGTTACTTTACAGCTCAAAAGAACTACATTGGTCACGAAGCTAACATGTTTCCAATCTTAACTGACAAGCATTGGATGTTAGAGGACCAGTGCTTTGTATGAGTTTCAGAAGCAGAGTTGGACTAGATATGGTCCGTATGTGTAGGAAACACCGTTCTTTTGTTCTGAGCAAACTCAATTTTCCTGCTGTATTAGAGACTCTAGAAGCAAGAGCGTGCTTCTTGCTCTAAAGCCGAGTGTGATCCATGGATGAGAACTGTATTGTGTGTTTCGCTTCAGAAATGGAGTTAAATCCCAGGCTCTGTGTCTTCCTACAAGCACTACTTCGTTTCAGGTAAGGGCAGTCACTTTTCAGCTCAAACGAACTACATCGTTCAGGAAGCTCACACGTTTCTCATCTTAAATGACAAGCATTGGATGTTAGAGGACCTGTGCTTTGTATCAATTTCAGAAGCAGAGTTGGACTAGATTTGGTCCGTATGTGTAGCAAACACCGTTCTTTTGTTCTCAGCACACTCAGTTTTCATGCTGTCTTAGACAATCTAGAAAGCAAGAGCGTGCTTCTTGCTCCAAAGCATAGTGTGATCCATGGATGAGAACTCTGCTGTGTGTTTCCCTTCAGAAATGGAGTTAAATACCAGGCTCTGTGTCTTCCTACAAGCACGACTTCGTTTCAAATAAGGGCAGTCACTTTTCAGCTGAAACGAACAACATCTTTCACGAAGCTCACACGTTTCTCATCTTAACTGACACGCATTGAATGTTAGAGGACCAGTGCTTTGTAGCAGTTTCAGAAGCAGAGTTGGACTAGATATGGTCGGTATGTGTAGGAAACACCGTTCATTTGTTCTCAGCACACTCACTTTTCCTGCTGTCTTAGAGAATCTAGAAAGCTAGAGCGTGCTTCTTACTCTAAAGCAGAGTGTGATCAATGGATGAGAACTCTGTTGTGTGTTTCTCATCATAAATGGAGTTAAATCCCTGGCTCTGAGTCTTCCTACAAGCAAACTTCGTTTCAGGTAAGGGCAGTTACTTTACAGCTCAAACGAAATAAATCGGTCACGAAGCTAAAAAGTTTCCCATCTTAACTGCCAAGCATTGGATGTTAGAGGACCAGTGCTTTGTATCAGTTTCAGAAGCAGAGTTGGACTAGATATGGTCCGTATGTGTAGGAAACACCATTCTTTTGTTCTGAGCAAACTCAATTTTCCTGCTGTATTAGAGACTCTAGAAGCAAGAGCGAGCTTCTTGCTCTAAAGCAGAGTGTGATCCATGGATGAGAACTGTATTGTGTGTTTCCCTTCAGAAATGGAGTTAAATCCCAGGCTCTGTGTCTTCCTACAAGCACTACTTCGTTTCAGGTAAGGGCAGTCACTTTTCAGCTCAAACGAACTACATCGTTCAGGAAGCTCACACATTTCTCATCTTAAATGACAAGCATTGGATGTTAGAGGACCTGTGCTTTGTATCAATTTCAGAAGCAGAGTTGGACTAGATATTGTCCGTATGTGTAGCAAACACCGTTCTTTTGTTCTCAGCACACTGAGTTTTCATGCTGTCTTAGACAATCTAGAAAGCAAGAGCGTGCTTCTTGCTCCAAAGCATAGTGTGATCTTTGGATGAGAACTCTGCTGTGGGTTTCCCTTCAGAAATGGAGTTAAATACCAGGCTCTGTGTCTTCCTACAAGCACGAGTTCGTTTCAAGTAAGGGCAGTCACTTTTCAGCTGAAACGAACAACATTGTTCACCAAGCTCACACGTTTCTCATCTTAACTGACACACATTGAATGTTAGAGGACCAGTGCTTTGTATCATTTTCAGAAGCAGAGTTGGAGTAGATATGGTCCGTATGTGTAGGAAACACCGTTCATTTGTTCTCAGCACACTCACTTTTCCTGCTGTCTTAGAGAATCTAGAAAGCTAGAGCGTGCTTCTTACTCTAAAGCAGAGTGTGATCAATGGATGAGAACTCTGTTGTGTGTTTCTCATCAGAAATGGAGTTAAATTCCTGGCTCTGAGTCTTCCTACAAGCAAACTTCGTTTCAGGTAAGGGCAGTTACTTTACAGCTCAAAAGAAATAAATCGGTCACGAAGCTAACAAGTTTCCCATCTTAACTGCCAAGCATTGGATGTTAGAGGACCAGTGCTTTGTATCAGTTTCAGAAGCAGAGTTGGACTAGATATGGTCCGTATGTGTAGGAAACACCATTCTTTTTTTCTGAGCAAACTCAATTTTCCTGCTGTATTAGAGACTCTAGAAGCAAGAGCGTGCTTCTTGTTCTAAAGCCGAGTGTGATCCATGGATGAGAACTGTATTGTGTGTTTCCCTTCAGAAATGGAGTTAAATCCCAGGCTCTGTGTCTTCCTACAAGCACTACTTCGTTTCAGGTATGGGCCGTCACTTTTCAGCTCAAACGAACTACATCGTTCAAGAAGCTCACACGTTTCTCATCTTAAATGACAAGCATTGGATGTTAGAGGACCAGTGCTTTGTATCAATTTCAGAAGCAGAGTTGGACTAGATATGGTCTGTATGTGTAGCAAACACCGTTCTTTTATTCTCAGCACACTGATGTTTCAGGCTGTTTTCGGCAATCTAGAAAGCAAGAGCGTGCTTCTTGCTCCAAAGCATAGTGTGATCCATGGTTGAGAACTCTGCTGTGTGTTTCCCTTCAGAAATGGATTAAATACCAGGCTCTGTGTCTTCCTACGAGCACGAATTCTTTTCAAGTAAGGGCACTCACTTTTCAGCTCAAACGAACAACATCGTTCACGAAGCTCACACGTTTCCCATCTTAACTGACACGCATTGAATGTTAGAGGACCAGTGCTTTGTATCAGTTTCAGAAGCAGAGTTGGACTAGATATGGTCCGTATGTGTAGGAAACACCGTTCAATTATTCTCAGCACACTCACGTTTCCTGCTGTCTTAGATAATCTAGAAAGCTAGAGCGTGCTTCTTGCTCTAAAGCAGAGTGTGATCAATGGATGAGAACTCTGTTATGTGTTTCTCTTCTGAAATGGAGTTAAATCCCTGGCTCTGAGTCTTCCTACAAGCAAACTTCGTTTCAGATAATGGCAGTTACTTTACAGCTCAAAAGAACTACATTGGTCACGAAGCTAACATGTTTACAATCTTAACTGACAAGCATTGGATGTTAGAGGACCAGTGCTTTGTATCAGTTTCAGAAGCAGAGTTGGACTAGATATGGTCCGTATGTGTAGGAAACACCGTTCTTTTGTTCTGAGCACACCCAATTTTCCTGCTGTATTAGAGACTCTAGAAGCAAGAGCGTGCTTCTTGTTCTAAAGCAGAGTGTGATCCATGGATGAGAACTGTATTGTGTGTTTCGCTTCAGAAATGGAGTTAAATCCCAGGCTCTGTGTCTTCCTACAAGCACTACTTCGTTTCAGGTAAGGGCAGTCACTTTTCTGCTCAAACGAACTACATCGTTCAGGAAGCTCACACGTTTCTCATCTTAAATGACAAGCATTGGATGTTAGAGGACCTGTGCTTTGTATCAATTTCAGAAGCAGAGTTGGACTAGATATGGTCCGTATGTGTAGCAAACACCGTTCTTTTTTCTCAGCACACTGAGTTTTCATGCTGTCTTAGACAATCTAGAAAGCAAGAGCGTGCTTCTTGCTCGAAAGCATAGTGTGATCCATGGAAGAGAACTCTGCTGTGTGTTTCCCTTCAGAAATGGAGTTAAATACCAGGCTCTGTGTCTTCCTACAAGCACGACTTCGTTTCAAGTAAGGGCAGTCACTTTTCAGCTGAAACGAACAACATCGTTCACGAAGCTCACACGTTTCTCATCTTAACTGACACGCATTGAATGTTAGAGGACCAGTGCTTTGTATCAGTTTCATTAGCAGAGTTGGACTAGATATGGTCCGTATGTGTAGGAAACACCGTTCATTTGTTCTCAGCACACTCACTTTTCCTGCTGTCTTAGAGAATCTAGAAAGCTAGAGCGTGCTTCTTACTCTAAAGCAGAGTGTGATCAATAGATGAGAACTCTGTTGTGTGTTTCTCATAAGAAATGGAGTTAAATCCCTGTCTCTGAGTCTTCCTACAAGCAAACTTCATTTCAGGTAAGGGCAGTTACTTTACAGCTCAAACGAAATAAATCGGTCACGAAGCTAACAAGTTTCCCATCTTAACTGCCAAGCATTGGATGTTAGAGGACCAGTGCTTTGTATCAGTTTCAGAAGCAGAGTTGGACTAGATATGGTCCGTATGTGTAGGAAACACCGTTCTTTTGTTCTGAGCACACCCAATTTTCCTGCTGTATTAGAGACTCTAGAAACAAGAGCGTGCTTCTTGTTCTAAAGCAGAGTGTGATCCATGGATGAGAACTGTATTGTTTGTTTCCCTTCAGAAATGTAGTTAAATCCCAGGCTCTGTGTCTTCCTACAAGGACTACTTAGTTTCAGGTCAGGGCAGTCACTTTTCAGCTCAAACGAACTACATCGTTCAAGAAGCTCACACGTTTCTCATCTTAAATGACAAGCATTGGATGTTAGAGGAACTGTGCTTTGTATCAATTTCAGAAGCAGAGTTGCACTAGATATGGTCCGTATGTGTAGCAAACACCGTTCTTTTGTTCTCAGCACACTGATGTTTCATGCTGTTTTAGGCAATCTAGAAAGCAAGAGCGTGCTTCTTGCTCCAAAGCATAGTATGATCCATGGATGAGAACTCTGCTGTGTGTTTCCCTTCAGAAATGGAGTTAAATACCAGGCTCTGTGTCTTCCTACAAGCACGAGTTCGTTTCAAGTAAGGGCAGTCACTTTTCAGCTGAAACGAACAACATTGTTCACCAAGCTCACACGTTTCTCATCTTAACTGACACGCATTGAATGTTAGAGGACCAGTGCTTTGTATCATTTTCAGAAGCAGAGTTGGAGTAGATATGGTCCGTATGTGTAGGAAACACCGTTCATTTGTTCTCAGCACACTCACTTTTCCTGCTGTCTTAGAGAATCTAGAAAGCTAGAGCGTGCTTCTTACTCTAAAGCAGAGTGTGATCAATGGATGAGAACTCTGTTGTGTGTTTCTCATCAGAAATGGAGTTAAATTCCTGGCTCTGAGTCTTCCTACAAGCAAACTTCGTTTCAGGTAAGGGCAGTTACTTTACAGCTCAAACGAAATAAATCGGTCACGAAGCTAACAAGTTTCCCATCTTAACTGCCAAGCATTGGATATTAGAGGACCAGTGCTTTGTATCAGTTTCAGAAGCAGAGTTGGACTAGATATGGTCCGTATGTGTAGGAAACACCATTCTTTTGTTCTGAGCAAACTCAATTTTCCTGCTGTATTAGAGACTCTAGAAGCAAGAGCGTGCTTCTTGTTCTAAAGCCGAGTGTGATCCATGGATGAGAACTGTATTGTGTGTTTCCCTTCAGAAATGGAGTTAAATCCCAGGCTCTGTGTCTTCCTACAAGCACTACTTCGTTTCAGGTATGGGCCGTCACTTTTCAGCTGAAACGAACAACATCGTTCACGAAGCTCACACGTTTCTCATCTTAACTGACACGCATTGAATGTTAGAGGACCAGTGCTTTGTATCAGTTTCATTAGCAGAGTTGGACTAGATATGGTCCGTATGTGTAGGAAACACCGTTCATTTGTTCTCAGCACACTCACTTTTCCTGCTGTCTTAGAGAATCTAGAAAGCTAGAGCGTACTTCTTACTCTAAAGCAGAGTGTGATCAATAGATGAGAACTCTGTTGTGTGTTTCTCATAAGAAATGGAGTTAAATCCTTGTCTCTGAGTCTTCCTACAAGCAAACTTCGTTTCAGGTAAGGGCAGTTACTTTACAGCTCAAACGAAATAAATCGGTCACGAAGCTAACAAGTTTCCCATCTTAACTGCCAAGCATTGGATGTTAGAGGACCAGTGCTTTGTATCAGTTTCAGAAGCAGAGTTGGACTAGATATGGTCCGTATGTGTAGGAAACACCGTTCTTTTGTTCTGAGCACACCCAATTTTCCTGCTGTATTAGAGACTCTAGAAACAAGAGCGTGCTTCTTGTTCTAAAGCAGAGTGTGATCCATGGATGAGAACTGTATTGTTTGTTTCCCTTCAGAAATGTAGTTAAATCCCAGGCTCTGTGTCTTCCTACAAGGACTACTTAGTTTCAGGTCAGGGCAGTCACTTTTCAGCTCAAACGAACTACATCGTTCAAGAAGCTCACACGTTTCTCATCTTAAATGACAAGCATTGGATGTTAGAGGAACTGTGCTTTGTATCAATTTCAGAGGCAGAGTTGCACTAGATATGGTCCGTATGTGTAGCAAACACCGTTCTTTTGTTCTCAGCACACTGATGTTTCATGCTGTTTTAGGCAATCTAGAAAGCAAGAGCGTGCTTCTTGCTCCAAAGCATAGTATGATCCATGGATGAGAACTCTGCTGTGTGTTTCCCTTCAGAAATGGAGTTAAATACCAGGCTCTGTGTCTTCCTACAAGCACGACTTCGTTTCAAGTAAGGGCACTCACTTTTCAGCTCAAATGAAGTACATCGTTCACGAAGCTCACACGTTTCCCATCTTAACTGACACGCATTGAATGTTAGAGGACCAGTGCTTTGTATCAGTTTCAGAAGCAGATTTGGACTAGATATGGTCCGTATGTGTAGGAAACACCGTTCATTTGTTCTCAGCACACTCACGTTTCCTGCTGTCTTAGAGAATCTAGAAAGCTAGAGCGTGCTTCTTGCTCTAAAGCAGAGTGTGATCAATGGATGAGAACTCTGTTGTGTGTTTCTCTTCTGAAATGGAGTTAAATCCCTGGCTCTGAGTCTTCCTACAAGCAAACTTCGTTTCAGGTAAGGGCAGTTACTTTACAGCTCAAAAGAACTACATTGGTCACGAAGCTAAAATGTTTCCAATCTTAACTGACAAGCATTGGATGTTAGAGGACAAGTGCTTTGTATAAGTTTCAGAAGCAGAGTTGGACTAGATATGGTCCGTATGTGTAGGAAACACCTTTCTTTTGTTCTGAGCAAACTCAATTTTCCTGCTGTATTAGAGACTCTAGAAGCAAGAGCGAGCTTCTTGCTCTAAAGCAGAGTGTGATCCATGGATGAGAACTGTATTGTGTGTTTCGCTTCAGAAATGGAGTTAAATCCCAGGCTCTGTGTCTTCCTACAAGCACTACTTCGTTTCAGGTAAGGGCAGTCACTTTTCAGCTCAAACGAACTACATCGTTCAGGAAGCTCACACGTTTCTCATCTTAAATGACAAGCATTGGATGTTAGAGGACCTGTGCTTTGTATCAATTTCAGAAGCAGAGTTGGACTAGATATGGTCCGTATGTGTAGCAAACACCGTTCTTTTGTTCTCAGCACACTGAGTTTTCATGCTGTCTTAGACAATCTAGAAAGCAAGAGCGTGCTTCTTGCTCCAAAGCATAGTGTGATCTTTGGATGAGAACTCTGCTGTGGGTTTCCCTTCAGAAATGGAGTTAAATACCAGGCTCTGTGTCTTCCTACAAGCACGAGTTCGTTTCAAGTAAGGGCAGTCACTTTTCAGCTGAAACGAACAACATTGTTCACCAAGCTCACACGTTTCTCATCTTAACTGACACGCATTGAATGTTAGAGGACCAGTGCTTTGTATCATTTTCAGAAGCAGAGTTGGAGTAGATATGGTCCGTATGTGTAGGAAACACCGTTCATTTGTTCTCAGCACACTCACTTTTCCTGCTGTCTTAGAGAATCTAGAAAGCTAGAGCGTGCTTCTTACTCTAAAGCAGAGTGTGATCAATGGATGAGAACTCTGTTGTGTGTTTCTCATCAGAAATGGAGTTAAATTCCTGGCTCTGAGTCTTCCTACAAGCAAACTTCGTTTCAGGTAAGGGCAGTTACTTTACAGCTCAAAAGAAATAAATCGGTCACGAAGCTAACAAGTTTCCCATCTTAACTGCCAAGCATTGGATGTTAGAGGACCAGTGCTTTGTATCAGTTTCAGAAGCAGAGTTGGACTAGATATGGTCCGTATGTGTAGGAAACACCATTCTTTTGTTCTGAGCAAACTCAATTTTCCTGCTGTATTAGAGACTCTAGAAGCAAGAGCGTGCTTCTTGTTCTAAAGCCGAGTGTGATCCATGGATGAGAACTGTATTGTGTGTTTCCCTTCAGAAATGGAGTTAAATCCCAGGCTCTGTGTCTTCCTACAAGCACTACTTCGTTTCAGGTATGGGCCGTCACTTTTCAGCTCAAACGAACTACATCGTTCAAGAAGCTCACACGTTTCTCATCTTAAATGACAAGCATTGGATGTTAGAGGAACTGTGCTTTGTATCAATTTCAGAAGCAGAGTTGCGCTAGATATGGTCTGTATGTGTAGCAAACACCGTTCTTTTATTCTCAGCACACTGATGTTTCAGGCTGTTTTCGGCAATCTAGAAAGCAAGAGCATGCTTCTTGCTCCAAAGCATAGTGTGATCCATGGATGAGAACTCTGCTGTGTGTTTCCCTTCAGAAATGGAGTTAAATACCAGGCTCTGTGTCTTCCTACAAGCACGACTTCGTTTCAAGTAAGGGCATTCACTTTTCAGCTCAAATGACGTACATCGTTCACGAAGCTCACACGTTTCCCATCTTAACTGACACGCATTGAATGTTAGAGGACCAGTGCTTTGTATCAGTTTCAGAAGCAGATTTGGACTAGATATGGTCCGTATGTGTAGGAAACACCGTTCATTTGTTCTCAGCACACTCACGTTTCCTGCTGTCTTAGAGAATCTTGAAAGCTAGAGCGTGCTTCTTGCTCTAAAGCAGAGTGTGATGAATGCATGAGAACTCTGCTGTGTGTTTCTCTTCTGAAATGGAGATAAATCCCTGGCTCTGAGTCTTCCTACAAGCAAACTTCGTTTCAGGTAAGGGCAGTTACTTTACAGCTCAAACGAAATAAATCGGTCACGAAGCTAACAAGTTTCCCATCTTAACTGCCAAGCATTGGATGTTAGAGGACCAGTGCTTTGTATCAGTTTCAGAAGCAGAGTTGGACTAGATATGGTCCGTATGTGTAGGAAACACCGTTCTTTTGTTCTGAGCACACCCAATTTTCCTGCTGTATTAGAGACTCTAGAAACAAGAGCGTGCTTCTTGTTCTAAAGCAGAGTGTGATCCATGGATGAGAACTGTATTGTTTGTTTCCCTTCAGAAATGTAGTTAAATCCCAGGCTCTGTGTCTTCCTACAAGGACTACTTAGTTTCAGGTCAGGGCAGTCACTTTTCAGCTCAAACGAACTACATCGTTCAAGAAGCTCACACGTTTCTCATCTTAAATGACAAGCATTGGATGTTAGAGGAACTGTGCTTTGTATCAATTTCAGAGGCAGAGTTGCACTAGATATGGTCCGTATGTGTAGCAAACACCGTTCTTTTGTTCTCAGCACACTGATGTTTCATGCTGTTTTAGGCAATCTAGAAAGCAAGAGCGTGCTTCTTGCTCCAAAGCATAGTATGATCCATGGATGAGAACTCTGCTGTGTGTTTCCCTTCAGAAATGGAGTTAAATACCAGGCTCTGTGTCTTCCTACAAGCACGACTTCGTTTCAAGTAAGGGCACTCACTTTTCAGCTCAAATGAAGTACATCGTTCACGAAGCTCACACGTTTCCCATCTTAACTGACACGCATTGAATGTTAGAGGACCAGTGCTTTGTATCAGTTTCAGAAGCAGATTTGGACTAGATATGGTCCGTATGTGTAGGAAACACCGTTCATTTGTTCTCAGCACACTCACGTTTCCTGCTGTCTTAGAGAATCTAGAAAGCTAGAGCGTGCTTCTTGCTCTAAAGCAGAGTGTGATCAATGGATGAGAACTCTGTTGTGTGTTTCTCTTCTGAAATGGAGTTAAATCCCTGGCTCTGAGTCTTCCTACAAGCAAACTTCGTTTCAGGTAAGGGCAGTTACTTTACAGCTCAAAAGAACTACATTGGTCACGAAGCTAAAATGTTTCCAATCTTAACTGACAAGCATTGGATGTTAGAGGACAAGTGCTTTGTATAAGTTTCAGAAGCAGAGTTGGACTAGATATGGTCCGTATGTGTAGGAAACACCTTTCTTTTGTTCTGAGCAAACTCAATTTTCCTGCTGTATTAGAGACTCTAGAAGCAAGAGCGAGCTTCTTGCTCTAAAGCAGAGTGTGATCCATGGATGAGAACTGTATTGTGTGTTTCGCTTCAGAAATGGAGTTAAATCCCAGGCTCTGTGTCTTCCTACAAGCACTACTTCGTTTCAGGTAAGGGCAGTCACTTTTCAGCTCAAACGAACTACATCGTTCAGGAAGCTCACACGTTTCTCATCTTAAATGACAAGCATTGGATGTTAGAGGACCTGTGCTTTGTATCAATTTCAGAAGCAGAGTTGGACTAGATATGGTCCGTATGTGTAGCAAACACCGTTCTTTTGTTCTCAGCACACTGAGTTTTCATGCTGTCTTAGACAATCTAGAAAGCAAGAGCGTGCTTCTTGCTCCAAAGCATAGTGTGATCTTTGGATGAGAACTCTGCTGTGGGTTTCCCTTCAGAAATGGAGTTAAATACCAGGCTCTGTGTCTTCCTACAAGCACGAGTTCGTTTCAAGTAAGGGCAGTCACTTTTCAGCTGAAACGAACAACATTGTTCACCAAGCTCACACGTTTCTCATCTTAACTGACACGCATTGAATGTTAGAGGACCAGTGCTTTGTATCATTTTCAGAAGCAGAGTTGGAGTAGATATGGTCCGTATGTGTAGGAAACACCGTTCATTTGTTCTCAGCACACTCACTTTTCCTGCTGTCTTAGAGAATCTAGAAAGCTAGAGCGTGCTTCTTACTCTAAAGCAGAGTGTGATCAATGGATGAGAACTCTGTTGTGTGTTTCTCATCAGAAATGGAGTTAAATTCCTGGCTCTGAGTCTTCCTACAAGCAAACTTCGTTTCAGGTAAGGGCAGTTACTTTACAGCTCAAAAGAAATAAATCGGTCACGAAGCTAACAAGTTTCCCATCTTAACTGCCAAGCATTGGATGTTAGAGGACCAGTGCTTTGTATCAGTTTCAGAAGCAGAGTTGGACTAGATATGGTCCGTATGTGTAGGAAACACCATTCTTTTGTTCTGAGCAAACTCAATTTTCCTGCTGTATTAGAGACTCTAGAAGCAAGAGCGTGCTTCTTGTTCTAAAGCCGAGTGTGATCCATGGATGAGAACTGTATTGTGTGTTTCCCTTCAGAAATGGAGTTAAATCCCAGGCTCTGTGTCTTCCTACAAGCACTACTTCGTTTCAGGTATGGGCCGTCACTTTTCAGCTCAAACGAACTACATCGTTCAAGAAGCTCACACGTTTCTCATCTTAAATGACAAGCATTGGATGTTAGAGGAACTGTGCTTTGTATCAATTTCAGAAGCAGAGTTGCGCTAGATATGGTCTGTATGTGTAGCAAACACCGTTCTTTTATTCTCAGCACACTGATGTTTCAGGCTGTTTTCGGCAATCTAGAAAGCAAGAGCATGCTTCTTGCTCCAAAGCATAGTGTGATCCATGGATGAGAACTCTGCTGTGTGTTTCCCTTCAGAAATGGAGTTAAATACCAGGCTCTGTGTCTTCCTACAAGCACGACTTCGTTTCAAGTAAGGGCATTCACTTTTCAGCTCAAATGACGTACATCGTTCACGAAGCTCACACGTTTCCCATCTTAACTGACACGCATTGAATGTTAGAGGACCAGTGCTTTGTATCAGTTTCAGAAGCAGATTTGGACTAGATATGGTCCGTATGTGTAGGAAACACCGTTCATTTGTTCTCAGCACACTCACGTTTCCTGCTGTCTTAGAGAATCTTGAAAGCTAGAGCGTGCTTCTTGCTCTAAAGCAGAGTGTGATGAATGCATGAGAACTCTGCTGTGTGTTTCTCTTCTGAAATGGAGATAAATCCCTGGCTCTGAGTCTTCCTACAAGCAAACTTCGTTTCAGGTAAGGGCAGTTACTTTACAGCTCAAAAGAACTACATTGGTCACGAAGCTAACATGTTTCCAATCTTAACTAACAAGCATTGGATGTTAGAGGACCTGTGCTTTGTATAAGTTTCAGAAGCAGAGTTGGACTAGATATGGTCCGTATGTGTAGGAAACACCATTCTTTTGTTCTGAGCAAACTCAATTTTCCTGCTGTATTAGAGACTCTAGAAGCAAGAGCGTGCTTCTTGCTCTAAAGCAGAGTGTGATCCATGGATGAGAACTGTATTGTGTGTTTCCCTTCAGAAATGGAGTTAAATCCCAGGCTCTGTGTCTTCCTACAAGCACTACTTCGTTTCAGGTAAGGGCAGTCACTTTTCAGCTAAAACGAACTACATCGTTCAGGAAGCTCACACGTTTCTCATCTTAAATGACAAGCATTGGATGTTAGAGGA
This sequence comes from Onychomys leucogaster, assembly GCA_949786385.1. Lineage (NCBI taxonomy): Eukaryota > Metazoa > Chordata > Mammalia > Rodentia > Cricetidae > Onychomys > Onychomys leucogaster. The sequence goes on from CATKUP010000047.1 coordinate 2,232,794, forward strand.
CCTGTGCTTTGTATCAATTTCAGAAGCAGAGTTGGACTAGATATGGTCCGTATGTGTAGCAAACACCGTTCTTTTGTTCTCAGCACACTGAGTTTTCATGCTGTCTTAGACAATCTAGAAAGCAAGAGCGTGCTTCTTGCTCCAAAGCATAGTGTGATCCATGGATGAGAACTCTGCTGTGTGTTTCCCTTCAGAAATGGAGTTAAATACCAGGCTCTGTGTCTTCCTACAAGCACGACTTCGTTTCAAGTAAGGGCAGTCACTTTTCAGCTGAAACGAACAACATCGTTCACGAAGCTCACACGTTTCTCATCTTAACTGACACGCATTGAATGTTAGAGGACCGGTGCTTTGTATCAGTTTCAGAAGCAGAGTTGGACTAGATATGGTCCATATGTGTAGGAAACACCGTTCATTTGTTCTCAGCACACTCACTTTTCCTGCTGTCTTAGAGAATCTAGAAAGCTAGAGCGTGCTTCTTACTCTAAAGCAGAGTGTGATCAATAGATGAGAACTCTGTTGTGTGTTTCTCATAAGAAATGGAGTTAAATCCCTGTCTCTGAGTCTTCCTACAAGCAAACTTCGTTTCAGGTAAGGGCAGTTACTTTAGAGCTCAAACGAAATAAATCGGTCACGAAGCTAACAAGTTTCCCATCTTAACTGCCAAGCATTGGATGTTAGAGGACCAGTGCTTTGTATCAGTTTCAGAAGCAGAGTTGGACTAGATATGGTCCGTATGTGTAGGAAACACCGTTCTTTTGTTCTGAGCACACCCAATTTTCCTGATGTATTAGAGACTCTAGAAACAAGAGCGTGCTTCTTGTTCTAAAGCAGAGTGTGATCCATGGATGAGAACTGTATTGTTTGTTTCCCTTCAGAAATGGAGTTAAATCCCAGGCTCTGTGTCTTCCTACAAGGACTACTTAATTTCAGGTCAGGGCAGTCACTTTTCAGCTCAAACGAACTACATCGTTCAAGAAGCTCACACGTTTCTCATCTTAAATGACAAGCATTGGATGTTAGAGGAACTGTGCTTTGTATCAATTTCAGAAGCAGAGTTGCACTAGATATGGTCCGTATGTGTAGCAAACACCGTTCTTTTGTTCTCAGCACACTGATGTTTCATGCTGTTTTAGGCAATCTAGAAAGCAAGAGCGTGCTTCTTGCTCCAAAGCATAGTATTGATCCATGGATGAGAACTCTCCTGTGTGTTTCCCTTCAGAAATGGAGTTAAATACCAGGCTCTGTGTCTTCCTACAAGCACGACTTCGTTTCAAGTAAGGGCACTCACTTTTCAGCTCAAATGAAGTACATCGTTCACGAAGCTCACACGTTTCCCATCTTAACTGACACGCATTGAATGTTAGAGGACCAGTGCTTTGTATCAGTTTCAGAAGCAGATTTCGACTAGATATGGTCCGTATGTTTAGGAAACACTGTTCATTTGGAATCAGCACACTCACGTTTCCTGCTGTCTTAGAGAATCTTGAAAGCTAGAGCGTGCTTCTTGCTCTAAAGCAGAGTGTGATCAATGGATGAGAACTCTGTTGTGTGTTTCTCTTCTGAAATGGAGTTAAATCCCTGGCTCTGAGTCTTCCTACAAGCAAACTTCGTTTCAGGTAAGGGCAGTTACTTTACAGCTCAAAAAAACTACATTGGTCACAAAGGTAACATGTTTCCAATCTTAACTGACAAGCATTGGATGTTAGAGGACAAGTGCTTTGTATAAGTTTCAGAAGCAGAGTTGGACTAGATATGGTCCGTATGTGTAGGAAACACCATTCTTTTGTTCTGAGCAAACTCAATTTTCCTGCTGTATTAGAGACTCTAGAAGCAAGAGCGAGCTTCTTGCTCTAAAGCAGAGTGTGATCCATGGATGAGAACTGTATTGTGTGTTTCCCTTCAGAAATGGAGTTAAATCCCAGGCTCTGTGTCTTCCTACAAGGACTACTTAATTTCAGGTCAGGGCAGTCACTTTTCAGCTCAAACGAACTACATCGTTCAAGAAGCTCACACGTTTCTCATCTTAAATGACAAGCATTGGATGTTAGAGGAACTGTGCTTTGTATCAATTTCAGAAGCAGAGTTGCACTAGATATGGTCCGTATGTGTAGCAAACACCGTTCTTTTGTTCTCAGCACACTGATGTTTCATGCTGTTTTAGGCAATCTAGAAAGCAAGAGCGTGCTTCTTGCTCCAAAGCATAGTATTGATCCATGGATGAGAACTCTCCTGTGTGTTTCCCTTCAGAAATGGAGTTAAATACCAGGCTCTGTGTCTTCCTACAAGCACGACTTCGTTTCAAGTAAGGGCACTCACTTTTCAGCTCAAATGAAGTACATCGTTCACGAAGCTCACACGTTTCCCATCTTAAATGACACGCATTGAATGTTAGAGGACCAGTGCTTTGTATCAGTTTCAGAAGCAGATTTGGACTAGATATGGTCCGTATGTTTAGGAAACACCGTTCATTTGGAATCAGCACACTCACGTTTCCTGCTGTCTTAGAGAATCTTGAAAGCTAGAGCGTGCTTCTTGCTCTAAAGCAGAGTGTGATCAATGGATGAGAACTCTGTTGTGTGTTTCTCTTCTGAAATGGAGTTAAATCCCTGGCTCTGAGTCTTCCTACAAGCAAACTTCGTTTCAGGTAAGGGCAGTTACTTTACAGCTCAAAAAAACTACATTGGTCACAAAGCTAACATGTTTCCAATCTTAACTGACAAGCATTGGATGTTAGAGGACAAGTGCTTTGTATAAGTTTCAGAAGCAGAGTTGGACTAGATATGGTCCGTATGTGTAGGAAACACCATTCTTTTGTTCTGAGCAAACTCAATTTTCCTGCTGTATTAGAGACTCTAGAAGCAAGAGCGAGCTTCTTGCTCTAAAGCAGAGTGTGATCCATGGATGAGAACTGTATTGTGTGTTTCCCTTCAGAAATGGAGTTAAATCCCAGGCTCTGTGTCTTCCTACAAGGAATACTTAATTTCAGGTCAGGGCAGTCACTTTTCAGCTCAAACGAACTACATCGTTCAAGAAGCTCACACGTTTCTCATCTTAAATGACAAGCATTGGATGTTAGAGGAACTGTGCTTTGTATCAATTTCAGAAGCAGAGTTGCACTAGATATGGTCCGTATGTGTAGCAAACACCGTTCTTTTGTTCTCAGCACACTGATGTTTCATGCTGTTTTAGGCAATCTAGAAAGCAAGAGCGTGCTTCTTGCTCCAAAGCATAGTATTGATCCATGGATGAGAACTCTCCTGTGTGTTTCCCTTCAGAAATGGAGTTAAATACCAGGCTCTGTGTCTTCCTACAAGCACGACTTCGTTTCAAGTAAGGGCACTCACTTTTCAGCTCAAATGAAGTACATCGTTCACGAAGCTCACACGTTTCCCATCTTAAATGACACGCATTGAATGTTAGAGGACCAGTGCTTTGTATCAGTTTCAGAAGCAGATTTGGACTAGATATGGTCCGTATGTTTAGGAAACACCGTTCATTTGGAATCAGCACACTCACGTTTCCTGCTGTCTTAGAGAATCTTGAAAGCTAGAGCGTGCTTCTTGCTCTAAAGCAGAGTGTGATCAATGGATGAGAACTCTGTTGTGTGTTTCTCTTCTGAAATGGAGTTAAATCCCTGGCTCTGAGTCTTCCTACAAGCAAACTTCGTTTCAGGTAAGGGCAGTTACTTTACAGCTCAAAAAAACTACATTGGTCACAAAGCTAACATGTTTCCAATCTTAACTGACAAGCATTGGATGTTAGAGGACAAGTGCTTTGTATAAGTTTCAGAAGCAGAGTTGGACTAGATATGGTCCGTATGTGTAGGAAACACCATTCTTTTGTTCTGAGCAAACTCAATTTTCCTGCTGTATTAGAGACTCTAGAAGCAAGAGCGAGCTTCTTGCTCTAAAGCAGAGTGTGATCCATGGATGAGAACTGTATTGTGTGTTTCCCTTCAGAAATGGAGTTAAATCCCAGGCTCTGTGTCTTCCTACAAGCACTACTTCGTTTCAGGTAAGGGCAGTCACTTTTCAGCTCAAACGAACTACATCGTTCAGGAAGCTCACACATTTCTCATCTTAAATGACAAGCATTGGATGTTAGAGGACCTGTGCTTTGTATCAATTTCAGAAGCAGAGTTGGACTAGATATTGTCCGTATGTGTAGCAAACACCGTTCTTTTGTTCTCAGCACACTGAGTTTTCATGCTGTCTTAGACAATCTAGAAAGCAAGAGCGTGCTTCTTGCTCCAAAGCATAGTGTGATCCATGGATGAGAACTCTGCTGTGTGTTTCCCTTCAGAAATGGAGTTAAATACCAGGCTCTGTGTCTTCCTACAAGCACGACTTCGTTTCAAGTAAGGGCAGTCACTTTTCAGCTGAAACGAACAACATCGTTCACGAAGCTCACACGTTTCTCATCTTAACTGACACGCATTGAATGTTAGAGGACCAGTGCTTTGTATCAGTTTCAGAAGCAGAGTTGGACTAGATATGGTCCATATGTGTAGGAAACACCGTTCATTTGTTCTCAGCACACTCACTTTTCCTGCTGTCTTAGAGAATCTAGAAAGCTAGAGCGTACTTCTTACTCTAAAGCAGAGTGTGATCAATAGATGAGAACTCTCTTGTGTGTTTCTCATAAGAAATGGAGTTAAATCCCTGTCTCTGAGTCTTCCTACAAGCAAACTTCGTTTCAGGTAAGGGCAGTTACTTTACAGCTCAAACGAAATAAATCGGTCACGAAGCTAACAAGTTTCCCATCTTAACTGCCAAGCATTGGATGTTAGAGGACCAGTGCTTTGTATCAGTTTCAGAAGCAGAGTTGGACTAGATATGGTCCGTATGTGTAGGAAACACCGTTCTTTTGTTCTGAGCACACCCAATTTTCCTGATGTATTAGAGACTCTAGAAACAAGAGCGTGCTTCTTGTTCTAAAGCAGAGTGTGATCCATGGATGAGAACTGTATTGTTTGTTTCCCTTCAGAAATGGAGTTAAATCCCAGGCTCTGTATCTTCCTACAAGGACTACTTAATTTCAGGTCAGGGCAGTCACTTTTCAGCTCAAACGAACTACATCGTTCAAGAAGCTCACACGTTTCTCATCTTAAATGACAAGCATTGGATGTTAGAGGAACTGTGCTTTGTATCAATTTCAGAAGCAGAGTTGCACTAGATATGGTCCGTATGTGTAGCAAACACCGTTCTTTTGTTCTCAGCACACTGATGTTTCATGCTGTTTTAGGCAATCTAGAAAGCAAGAGCGTGCTTCTTGCTCCAAAGCATAGTATTGATCCATGGATGAGAACTCTCCTGTGTGTTTCCCTTCAGAAATGGAGTTAAATACCAGGCTCTGTGTCTTCCTACAAGCACGACTTTGTTTCAAGTAAGGGCACTCACTTTTCAGCTCAAATGAAGTACATCGTTCACGAAGCTCACACGTTTCCCATCTTAACTGACACGCATTGAATGTTAGAGGACCAGTGCTTTGTATCAGTTTCAGAAGCAGATTTGGACTAGATATGGTCCGTATGTATAGGAAACACCGTTCATTTGGAATCAGCACACTCACGTTTCCTGCTGTCTTAGAGAATCTTGAAAGCTAGAGCGTGCTTCTTGCTCTAAAGCAGAGTGTGATCAATGGATGAGAACTCTGTTGTGTGTTTCTCTTCTGAAATGGAGTTAAATCCCTGGCTCTGAGTCTTCCTACAAGCAAACTTCGTTTCAGGTAAGGGCAGTTACTTTACAGCTCAAAAAAACTACATTGGTCACAAAGCTAACATGTTTCCAATCTTAACTGACAAGCATTGGATGTTAGAGGACAAGTGCTTTGTATAAGTTTCAGAAGCAGAGTTGGACTAGATATGGTCCGTATGTGTAGGAAACACCATTCTTTTGTTCTGAGCAAACTCAATTTTCCTGCTGTATTAGAGACTCTAGAAGCAAGAGCGAGCTTCTTGCTCTAAAGCAGAGTGTGATCCATGGATGAGAACTGTATTGTGTGTTTCCCTTCAGAAATGGAGTTAAATCCCAGGCTCTGTGTCTTCCTACAAGCACTACTTCGTTTCAGGTAAGGGCAGTCACTTTTCAGCTCAAACGAACTACATCGTTCAGGAAGCTCACACATTTCTCATCTTAAATGACAAGCATTGGATGTTAGAGGACCTGTGCTTTGTATCAATTTCAGAAGCAGAGTTGGACTAGATATTGTCCGTATGTGTAGCAAACACCGTTCTTTTGTTCTCAGCACACTGAGTTTTCATGCTGTCTTAGACAATCTAGAAAGCAAGAGCATGCTTCTTGCTCCAAAGCATAGTGTGATCTTTGGATGAGAACTCTGCTGTGGGTTTCCCTTCAGAAATGGAGTTAAATACCAGGCTCTGTGTCTTCCTACAAGCACGACTTCGTTTCATGTAAGGGCAGTCACTTTTCCGCTGAAACGAACAACATTGTTCACGAAGCTCACACGTTTCTCATCTTAACTGACACGCATTGAATGTTAGAGGACCAGTGCTTTGTATCATTTTCAGAAGCAGAGTTGGACTAGTTATGGTCCGTATGTGTAGGAAACACCGTTCATTTGTTCTCAGCACACTCACTTTTCCTGCTGTCTTAGAGAATCTAGAAAGCTAGAGCGTGCTTCTTGCTCTAAAGCAGAGTGTGATCAATGGATGAGAACTCTGTTATGTGTTTCTCTTCTGAAATGGAGTTAAATCCCTGGCTCTGAGTCTTCCTACAAGCAAACTTCGTTTCAGATAAGGGCAGTTACTTTACAGCTCAAAAGAACTACATTGGTCACGAAGCTAACATGTTTACAATCTTAACTGACAAGCATTGGATGTTAGAGGACCCGTGCTTTGTATCAGTTTCAGAAGCAGAGTTGGACTAGATATGGTCCGTATGTGTAGGAAACACCGTTCTTTTGTTCTGAGCACACCCAATTTTCCTGCTGTATTAGAGACTCTAGAAGCAAGAGCGTGCTTCTTGTTCTAAAGCAGAGTGTGATCCATGGATGAGAACTGTATTGTGTGTTACCCTTCAGAAATGGAGTTCAATCCCAGGCTCTGTGTCTTCCTACAAGCACTACTTCGTTTCAGGTAAGGGCCGTCACTTTTCAGCTCAAACGAACTACATCGTTCAGGAAGCTCACACGTTTCTCATCTTAAATGACAAGCATTGGATGTTAGAGGACCTGTGCTTTGTATCAGTTTCAGAAGCAGAGTTGGACTAGTTATGGTCCGTATGTGTAGGAAACACCGTTCATTTGTTCTCAGCACACTCACGTTTCCTGCTGTCTTAGAGAATCTAGAAGCTAGAGCGTGCTTCTTGCTCTAAAGCAGAGTGTGATGAATGGATGAGAATTCTGTTGTGTGTTTCTCTTCTGAAATGGAGTTAAATCCCTGGCTCTGAGTCTTCCTACAAGCAAACTTCGTTTCAGGTAAGGGCAGTTACTTTACAGCTCAAAAGAACTACATTGGTCACGAAGCTAACATGTTTCCAATCTTAACTGACAAGCATTGGATGTTAGAGGACCAGTGCTTTGTATAAGTTTCAGAAGCAGAGTTGGACTACATATGGTCCGTATGTGTAGGAAACACCATTCTTTTGTTCTGAGCAAACTCAATTTTCCTGCTGTATTAGAGACTCTAGAAGCAAGAGCGTGCTTCTTGCTCTAAAGCAGAGTGTGATCCATGGATGAGAACTGTATTGTGTGTTTCGCTTCAGAAATGGAGTTAAATCCCAGGCTCTGTGTCTTCCTACAAGCACTACTTCGTTTCAGGTAAGGGCAGTCACTTTTCAGCTCAAACGAACTACATCGTTCACGAAGCTCACACGTTTCTCATCTTAAATGACAAGCATTGGATGTTAGAGGACCTGTGCTTTGTATCAATTTCAGAAGCAGAGTTGGACTAGATATGGTCCGTATGTGTAGCAAACACCGTTCTTTTGTTCTCAGCACACTGAATTTTCATGCTGTATTAGAGACTCTAGAAGCAAGAGCGTGCTTCTTGCTCTAAAGCCAAGTGTGATCCATGGATGAGAACTGTATTGTGTGTTACCCTTCAGAAATGGAGTTAAATACCAGGCTCTGTGTCTTCCTACAAGCACGACTTCGTTTCAAGTAAGGGCAGTCACTTTTCAGCTGAAACGAACAACATCGTTCACGAAGCTCACACGTTTCTCATCTTAACTGACACGCATTGGATGTTAGAGGACCTCTAGTTTGTTTCAGTTTCAGAATCAGAGATGAACTTGATATGGTCCGTATGTGTAGGAAACACCCTTCTTTTGTTCTAGGCACACTCAAGTTTCCTGTTGTATTAGACACTCTAGAAAGCAAGAGAATTCTTCTTGCTCTAAAGAAGAGTGTGATCCATGGACGAGAAATATGCTGTGTGATTACATTCAGAAAGGGAGTTAAATCCCAGGCTGTGTGTATTCCTACAAACACTATTTTCTTTCAGGTAAGGGCAGTCACTTTTCAGCTCTAACGAGCTACATCGTTCAGGAAGCTCACACGTTTCTCATCTTAAATGACAAGCATTGGATGTTAGAGGAACTGTGCTTTGTATCAATTTCAGAAGCAGAGTTGGACTAGATATGGTCCTTAAGTGTAGGATACACCGTTCTTTTGTTCTCAGAACACTCATGTTTCCTGCTGTCTTAGAGACTCTAGAAAGCAAGAGCGTGCTTCTTGCCCCAAAGCATAGTGTGATCCTTGGATGAGAACTCTGCTGTGGGTTTCCCTTCAGAAATGGAGTTAAATACCAGGCTCTGTGTCTTCCTACAAGCACGACTTCGTTTAAAGTAAGGGCAGTAACTTTTCAGCTGAAACGAACAACATCGTTCACCAAGCTCACACGTTTCTCATATTAACTGACACACATTGAATGTTGGAGGACCAGTGCTTTGTATCAGTTTCAGAAGCAGAGTTGGACTAGTTATGGTCCGTATGTGTATGAAACACCGTTCATTTGTTCTCAGCACACTCACGTTTCCTGCTGTCTTAGAGAATCTAGAAGCTAGAGCGTGCTTCTTGCTCTAAAGCAGAGTGTGATGAATGGATGAGAATTCTGTTGTGTGTTTCTCTTCTGAAATGGAGTTAAATCCCTGGCTCTGAGTCTTCCTACAAGCAAATTTCGTTTCAGGTAAGGGCAGTTACTTTACAGCTCAAAAGAACTACATTGGTCACGAAGCTAACATGTTTCCAATCTTAACTGACAAGCATTGGATGTTAGAGGACCAGTGCTTTGTATAAGTTTCAGAAGCAGAGTTGGACTAGATATGGTCCGTATGTGTAGGAAACACCATTCTTTTGTTCTGAGCAAACTCAATTTTCCTGCTGTATTAGAGACTCTAGAAGCAAGAGCGTGCTTCTTGCTCTAAAGCAGAGTGTGATCCATGGATGAGAACTGTATTGTGTGTTTCCCTTCAGAAATGGAGTTAAATCCCAGGCTCTGTGTCTTCCTACAAGCACTACTTCGTTTCAGGTAAGGGCAGTCACTTTTCAGCTCAAACGAACTACGTCGATCAGGAAGCTCACACGTTTCTCATCTTAAATGACAAGCATTGGATGTTAGAGGACCTGTGCTTTGTATCAATTTCAGAAGCAGAGTTGGACTAGATATGGTCCGTATGTGTAGGAAACACCGTTCATTTGTTCTCAGCACACTCACTTTTCCTGCTGTCTTAGAGAATCTAGAAGCTAGAGCGTGCTTCTTACTCTAAAGCAGAGTGTGATCAATAGATGAGAACTCTGTTGTGTGTTTCTCATAAGAAATTCAGTAAAATCCCTGGCTCTGAGTCTTCCTACAAGCAAACTTCGTTACATGTAAGGGCAGTTACTTTACAGCTCAAACGAAATAAATCGGTCATGAAGCTAACAAGTTTCCCATCTTAACTGCCAAGCATTGGATGTTAGAGGACCAGTGCTTTGTATCAGTTTCAGAAGCAGAGTTGGACTAGATATGGTCCGTATGTGTAGGAAACACCGTTCTTTTGTTCTGAGCACACCCAATTTTCCTGCTGTATTAGAGACTCTAGAAGCAAGAGCGTGCTTCTTGTTCTAAAGTAGATTGTGATCCATGGATGAGAACTGTATTGTTTGTTTCCCTTCAGAAATGGAGTTAAATCCCAGGCTCTGTGTCTTCCTACAAGGACTACTTCGTTTCAGGTAAGGGCAGTCACTTTTCAGCTCAAACGAACTACATTGTTCAAGAACCTCACACGTTTCTCATCTTAAATGACAAGCATTGGATGTTAGAGGAACTGTGCTTTGTATCAATTTCAGAAGCAGAGTTGGACTAGATATGGTCCGTATGTGTAGGAAACACCATTCATTTGTTCTGAGCAAACTCAATTTTCCTGCTGTATTAGAGACTCTAGAAGCAAGAGAGTGCTTCTTGCTCTAAAGCCAAGTGTGATCCATGGATGAGAACTGTATTGTGTGTTACCCTTCAGAAATGGAGTTAAATACCAGGCTCTAGGTCTTCCTACAAGCACGACTTCGTTTCAAGTAAGGGCAGTCACTTTTCAGCTGAAACGAACAACATCGTTCACGAAGCTCACACGTTTCTCATCTTAACTGACACGCATTGGATGTTAGAGGACCTGTGCTTTGTATCAATTTCAGAAGCAGAGTTGGACTAGATATGGTCTGTATGTGTAGCAAACACCGTTCTTTTCTTCTCAGCACACTGATGTTTAATGCTTTCTTAGACAATCTAGAAAGCAAGAGCGTGCTCCTTGCTCTAAAGCACAGTGCGATCAATGGCTGAGAACTCTGCTGTGTGTTTCCCTTCACAAATGGAGTTAAATCCCAGGCTCTGTGTCTTCCTGCAAGCAAGACTTCATTTCAAGTAAGGGCAGTCACTTTTCAGCTCAAATGAAGTACATCGTTCACGAAGCTCACACGTTTCTCATCTTAACTGACAAGCATTGGATGTTATAGGACCGGTGCTTTGTATCAGTTTCAGAAGCAGAGTTCTACTAGATATGGTCCATATGTGTAGGAAACACCGTTCTTTTGTTCTCAGCTCACTCAGGTTTCCTGCTGTCTTAGACAATCTAGAAAGCAAGAGCGTGCTTCGTGCTCTAAAGCAGAGTGTGATCAATGGATGAGAACTCTGCTGTGTGTTTCCCTTCACAAATGGAGTTAAATCCCAGGCTCTGTGTCTTCCTGCAAGCAAGACTTCATTTCAAGTATGGTCAGTCACTTTTCAGCTCAAATGAAGTACATCGTTCACGAAGCTCACATGTTTCCCATCTTAACTGACACGCAGTGATTGTTCGAGGACCAGTGCTTTGTATCAGTTTCAGAAGCAGAGTTGGACTAGATATGGTCCGTATGTGTAGGAAACACCGTTCATTTGTTCTCAGTACACTCATATTTCCTGCTGTCTTAGAGACTCTAGAAGCAAGAGCGTGCTTCTTGCTCTAAAGTAGAGTGTGATCAATGGATGAGAACTCTGTTGTGTGTTTCTCTTCTGAAATGGAGTTAAATCCCTGGCTCTGAGTCTTCCTACAAGCAAACTTCGTTTCAGGTAAGGGCAGTTACTTTACAGCTCAAACAAACTACATCGGTCACGAAGCTAACAAGTTTCCCATCTTAAATGACAAGCATTGGATGTTAGAGGAGCAGTGCTTTGTATCAGTTTCAGAAGAAGAGTTGGACTAGATATGGTCCGTATGTGTAGGAAACACCGTTCTTTTATTCTGAGCACACTCAATTTTCCTGCTCTATTAGAGACTCTAGAAGCAAGAGCTTGCTTCTTGCTCTAAAGCAGAGTGTGATCCATGGATGAGACCTGTATTGTGTGTTTCCCTTCAGAAATGGAGTTAAATCCCAGGCTCTGTGTCTTCCTACAAGTACTACTTCGTTTCAGGTAAGGGCAGTCACTTTTCAGCTCAAACGAACTACATCCTTGACGAAGCTCACACGTTTCTCATCTTAAATGACAAGCATTGGATGTTAGAGGACCTGTGCTTTGTATCAATTTCAGAAGCAGAGTTGGACTAGATATGGTCTGTATGTGTAGCAAACACCGTTCTTTTCTTCTCAGCACACTGATGTTTAATGCTTTCTTAGACAATCTAGAAAGCAAGAGCGTGCTCCTTGCTCTAAAGCACAGTGCGATCAATGGCTGAGAACTCTGCTGTGTGTTTCCCTTCACAAATGGAGTTAAATCCCAGGCTCTGTGTCTTCCTGCAAGCAAGACTTCATTTCAAGTAAGGGCAGTCACTTTTCAGCTCAAATGAAGTACATCGTTCACGAAGCTCACACGTTTCTCATCTTAACTGACAAGCATTGGATGTTATAGGACCGGTGCTTTGTATCAGTTTCAGAAGCAGAGTTCTACTAGATATGGTCCATATGTGTAGGAAACACCGTTCTTTTGTTCTCAGCTCACTCAGGTTTCCTGCTGTCTTAGAGAATCTAGAAAGCTAGAGCGTGCTTCTTGCTCTAAAGCAGAGTGTGATCAATGGATGAGAACTCTGTTGTGTGTTTCACTTCTGAAATGGAGTTAAATCCCTGGCTCTGTGTCTTTCTACAAGCAAGACTTCTTTTCATGTAAAGGCAGTTACTTTACAGCTCAAACGAACTACATCGTTCACGAAGCTCACACGTTTCTCATATAAACTGACAAGCATTGGATGTTAGAGGACCTCTGGTTTGTTTCAGTTTCAGAATCAGAGATGAACTTGATATGGTCCGGATGTGTAGGAAACACCCTTCTTTTGTTCTAGGCACACTCAAGTTTCCTGTTGTATTAGACACTCTAGAAAGCAAGAGAATTCTTCTTGCTCTAAAGAAGAGTGTGATCCATGGACGAGAAATATGCTGTGTGATTACATTCAGAAAGGGAGTTAAATCCCAGGCTGTGTGTATTCCTACAAACACTATTTCCTTTCAGGTAAGGGCAGTCACTTTTCAGCTCTAACGAGCTACATCCTTGACGAAGCTGACACGTTTCTCATCTTAAATGACAAGCTTTGGATGTTAGAGTACCTGTGCTTTGTATCAATTTCAGAAGCAGAGTTGGACTAGATATGGTCCTTAAGTGTAGGATACACCGTTCTTTTGTTCTCAGAACACTCATGTTTCCTGCTGTCTTAGAGACTCTAGAAAGCAAGAGCGTGCTTCTTGCCCCAAAGCATAGTGTGATCCTTGGATGAGAACTCTGCTGTGTGTTTCCCTTCAGAAATGGAGTTAAATACCAGGCTCTGTGTCTTCCTACCAGCAAGACTTCATTTCAAGTAAGGGCAGTCACTTTTCAGCTCAAACGAACTATATCGTTCACGAAGCTCACAAGTTTCTCATCTTAACTGACAAGCATTGGATGTTAGAGGACCAGTGCTTTGTATCAGTTTCAGAAATAGAGTTGGACTAGATATGGTCCGCATGTGTAGGAAACACCGTTCATTTGTTCTCAGTACACTCACGTTTCCTGCTGTCTTAGAGAATCTAGAAAGCTAGAGCATGCTTCTTGCTCTAAAGCAGAGTGTGATCAATGGATGAGAACTCTGTTGTGTGTTTCTCTTCCGAAATGGAGTTAAATCCCTGGCTCTGAGTCTTCCTACAAGCAAACTTCGTTTCAGGTAAGGGCAGTTACTTAAAGTTCAAACAAACTACATCGGTCACGAAGCTAACAAGTTTCCCATCTTAACTGACAAGCATTGGATGTTAGAGGACCAGTGCTTTGTATCAGTTTCAGAAGCAGAGTTGGACTAGATATGGTCCGTATGTGTAGGAAACACCGTTCTTTTGTTCTGAGCACACTCAATTTTCCTGCTGTATTAGAGACTCTAGAAGCAAGATCGTGCTTCTTGCTCTAAAGTAGAGTGTGATCCATGGATGAGAACTGTATTGTGTGTTTCCCTTCAGAAATGGAGTTAAATCCCAGGCTCTGTGTCTTCCTACAAGCACTACTTCGTTTCAGGTAAAGGCAGTCACTTTTCAGCTCAAACGAACTACATCGTTCACGAAGCTCACACGTTTCTCATCTTAAATGACAAGCATTGGATGTTAGAGGAACTGTGCTTTGTATCAATTTAAGAAGCAGAGTTGGACTAGATATGGTCTGTATGTGTAGCAAACACCGTTCTTTTCTTCTCAGCACACTGATGTTTAATGCTTTCTTAGACAATCTAGAAAGCAAGAGCGTGCTCCTTGCTCTAAAGCACAGTGTGATCAATGGATGAGAACTCTGCTGTGTGTTTCCCTTCACAAATGGAGTTAAATCCCAGGCTCTGTGTCTTCCTGCAAGCAAGACTTCATTTCAAGTAAGGTCAGTCACTTTTCAGCTCAAATGAAGTACATCGTTCACGAAGCTCACATGTTTCCCATCTTAACTGACACACAGTGAATGTTCGAGGACCAGTGCTTTGTATCAGTTTCAGAAGCAGAGTTGGACTAGATATGGTCCGTATGTGTAGGAAACACCGTTCATTTGTTCTCAGTACACTCATATTTCCTGCTGTCTTAGAGAATCTAGAAAGCTAGAGCGTGCTTCTTGCTCTAAAGTAGAGTGTGATCAATGGATGAGAACTCTGTTGTGTGTTTCTCTTCTGAAATGGAGTTAAATCCCTGGCTCTGAGTCTTCCTACAAGCAAACTTCGTTTCAGGTAAGGGCAGTTACTTTACAGCTCAAACAAACTACATCGGTCACGAAGCTAACAAGTTTCCCATCTTAAATGACAAGCATTGGATGTTAGAGGAGCAGTGCTTTGTATCAGTTTCAGAAGAAGAGTTGGACTAGATATGGTCCGTATGTGTAGGAAACACCGTTCTTTTATTCTGAGCACACTCAATTTTCCTGCTCTATTAGAGACTCTAGAAGCAAGAGCTTGCTTCTTGCTCTAAAGCAGAGTGTGATCCATGGATGAGACCTGTATTGTGTGTTTCCCTTCAGAAATGGAGTTAAATCCCAGGCTCTGTGTCTTCCTACAAGTACTACTTCGTTTCAGGTAAGGGCAGTCACTTTTCAGCTCAAACGAACTACATCCTTGACGAAGCTCACACGTTTCTCATCTTAAATGACAAGCATTGGATGTTAGAGGACCTGTGCTTTGTATCAATTTCAGAAGCAGAGTTGGACTAGATATGGTCTGTATGTGTAGCAAACACCGTTCTTTTCTTCTCAGCACACTGATGTTTAATGCTTTCTTAGACAATCTAGAAAGCAAGAGCGTGCTCCTTGCTCTAAAGCACAGTGCGATCAATGGCTGAGAACTCTGCTGTGTGTTTCCCTTCACAAATGGAGTTAAATCCCAGGCTCTGTGTCTTCCTGCAAGCAAGACTTCATTTCAAGTAAGGGCAGTCACTTTTCAGCTCAAATGAAGTACATCGTTCACGAAGCTCACACGTTTCTCATCTTAACTGACAAGCATTGGATGTTATAGGACCGGTGCTTTGTATCAGTTTCAGAAGCAGAGTTCTACTAGATATGGTCCATATGTGTAGGAAACACCGTTCTTTTGTTCTCAGCTCACTCAGGTTTCCTGCTGTCTTAGAGAATCTAGAAAGCTAGAGCGTGCTTCTTGCTCTAAAGCAGAGTGTGATCAATGGATGAGAACTCTGTTGTGTGTTTCACTTCTGAAATGGAGTTAAATCCCTGGCTCTGTGTCTTTCTACAAGCAAGACTTCTTTTCATGTAAAGGCAGTTACTTTACAGCTCAAACGAACTACATCGTTCACGAAGCTCACACGTTTCTCATATAAACTGACAAGCATTGGATGTTAGAGGACCTCTGGTTTGTTTCAGTTTCAGAATCAGAGATGAACTTGATATGGTCCGGATGTGTAGGAAACACCCTTCTTTTGTTCTAGGCACACTCAAGTTTCCTGTTGTATTAGACACTCTAGAAAGCAAGAGAATTCTTCTTGCTCTAAAGAAGAGTGTGATCCATGGACGAGAAATATGCTGTGTGATTACATTCAGAAAGGGAGTTAAATCCCAGGCTGTGTGTATTCCTACAAACACTATTTTCTTTCAGGTAAGGGCAGTCACTTTTCAGCTCTAACGAGCTACATCCTTGACGAAGCTGACACGTTTCTCATCTTAAATGACAAGCTTTGGATGTTAGAGTACCTGTGCTTTGTATCAATTTCAGAAGCAGAGTTGGACTAGATATGGTCCTTAAGTGTAGGATACACCGTTCTTTTGTTCTCAGAACACTCATGTTTCCTGCTGTCTTAGAGACTCTAGAAAGCAAGAGCGTGCTTCTTGCCCCAAAGCATAGTGTGATCCTTGGATGAGAACTCTGCTGTGGGTTTCCCTTCAGAAATGGAGTTAAATACCAGGCTCTGTGTCTTCCTACAAGCACGACTTCGTTTAAAGTAAGGGCAGTAACTTTTCAGCTGAAACGAACAACATCGTTCACCAAGCTCACACGTTTCTCATATTAACTGACACACATTGAATGTTGGAGGACCAGTGCTTTGTATCAATTTCAGAAGCAGAGTTGGACTAGTTATGGCCCGTATGTGTAGGAAACACCGTTCATTTGTTCTCAGCACACTCACGTTTCCTGCTGTCTTAGAGAATCTAGAAGCTAGAGCGTGCTTCTTGCTCTAAAGCAGAGTGTGATGAATGGATGAGAATTCTGTTGTGTGTTTCTCTTCTGAAATGGAGTTAAATCCCTGGCTCTGAGTCTTCCTACAAGCAAATTTCGTTTCAGGTAAGGGCAGTTACTTTACAGCTCAAAAGAACTACATTGGTCACGAAGCTAACATGTTTCCAATCTTAACTGACAAGCATTGGATGTTAGAGGACCAGTGCTTTGTATAAGTTTCAGAAGCAGAGTTGGACTAGATATGGTCCGTATGTGTAGGAAACACCATTCTTTTGTTCTGAGCAAACTCAATTTTCCTGCTGTATTAGAGACTCTAGAAGCAAGAGCGTGCTTCTTGCTCTAAAGCAGAGTGTGATCCATGGATGAGAACTGTATTGTGTGTTTCCCTTCAGAAATGGAGTTAAATCCCAGGCTCTGTGTCTTCCTACAAGCACTACTTCGTTTCAGGTAAGGGCAGTCACTTTTCAGCTCAAACGAACTACGTCGATCAGGAAGCTCACACGTTTCTCATCTTAAATGACAAGCATTGGATGTTAGAGGACCTGTGCTTTGTATCAATTTCAGAAGCAGAGTTGGACTAGATATGGTCCGTATGTGTAGGAAACACCGTTCATTTGTTCTCAGCACACTCACTTTTCCTGCTGTCTTAGAGAATCTAGAAGCTAGAGCGTGCTTCTTACTCTAAAGCAGAGTGTGATCAATAGATGAGAACTCTGTTGTGTGTTTCTCATAAGAAATTCAGTAAAATCCCTGGCTCTGAGTCTTCCTACAAGCAAACTTCGTTACATGTAAGGGCAGTTACTTTACAGCTCAAACGAAATAAATCGGTCATGAAGCTAACAAGTTTCCCATCTTAACTGCCAAGCATTGGATGTTAGAGGACCAGTGCTTTGTATCAGTTTCAGAAGCAGAGTTGGACTAGATATGGTCCGTATGTGTAGGAAACACCGTTCTTTTGTTCTGAGCACACCCAATTTTCCTGCTGTATTAGAGACTCTAGAAACAAGAGCGTGCTTCTTGTTCTAAAGTAGAGTGTGATCCATGGATGAGAACTGTATTGTTTGTTTCCCTTCAGAAATGGAGTTAAATCCCAGGCTCTGTGTCTTCCTACAAGGACTACTTCGTTTCAGGTAAGGGCAGTCACTTTTCAGCTCAAACGAACTACATTGTTCAAGAACCTCACACGTTTCTCATCTTAAATGACAAGCATTGGATGTTAGAGGAACTGTGCTTTGTATCAATTTCAGAAGCAGAGTTGGACTAGATATGGTCCGTATGTGTAGGAAACACCATTCATTTGTTCTGAGCAAACTCAATTTTCCTGCTGTATTAGAGACTCTAGAAGCAAGAGAGTGCTTCTTGCTCTAAAGCCAAGTGTGATCCATGGATGAGAACTGTATTGTGTGTTACCCTTCAGAAATGGAGTTAAATACCAGGCTCTGGGTCTTCCTACAAGCACGACTTCGTTTCAAGTAAGGGCAGTCACTTTTCAGCTGAAACGAACAACATCGTTCACGAAGCTCACACGTTTCTCATCTTAACTGACACGCATTGGATGTTAGAGGACCTGTGCTTTGTATCAATTTCAGAAGCAGAGTTGGACTAGATATGGTCTGTATGTGTAGCAAACACCGTTCTTTTCTTCTCAGCACACTGATGTTTAATGCTTTCTTAGACAATCTAGAAAGCAAGAGCGTGCTCCTTGCTCTAAAGCACAGTGCGATCAATGGCTGAGAACTCTGCTGTGTGTTTCCCTTCACAAATGGAGTTAAATCCCAGGCTCTGTGTCTTCCTGCAAGCAAGACTTCATTTCAAGTAAGGGCAGTCACTTTTCAGCTCAAATGAAGTACATCGTTCACGAAGCTCACACGTTTCTCATCTTAACTGACAAGCATTGGATGTTATAGGACCGGTGCTTTGTATCAGTTTCAGAAGCAGAGTTCTACTAGATATGGTCCATATGTGTAGGAAACACCGTTCTTTTGTTCTCAGCTCACTCAGGTTTCCTGCTGTCTTAGACAATCTAGAAAGCAAGAGCGTGCTTCGTGCTCTAAAGCAGAGTGTGATCAATGGATGAGAACTCTGCTGTGTGTTTCCCTTCACAAATGGAGTTAAATCCCAGGCTCTGTGTCTTCCTGCAAGCAAGACTTCATTTCAAGTATGGTCAGTCACTTTTCAGCTCAAATGAAGTACATCGTTCACAAAGCTCACATGTTTCCCATCTTAACTGACACGCAGTGATTGTTCGAGGACCAGTGCTTTGTATCAGTTTCAGAAGCAGAGTTGGACTAGATATGGTCCGTATGTGTAGGAAACACCGTTCATTTGTTCTCAGTACACTCATATTTCCTGCTGTCTTAGAGAATCTAGAAAGCTAGAGCGTGCTTCTTGCTCTAAAGTAGAGTGTGATCAATGGATGAGAACTCTGTTGTGTGTTTCTCTTCTGAAATGGAGTTAAATCCCTGGCTCTGAGTCTTCCTACAAGCAAACTTCGTTTCAGGTAAGGGCAGTTACTTTACAGCTCAAACAAACTACATCGGTCACGAAGCTAACAAGTTTCCCATCTTAAATGACAAGCATTGGATGTTAGAGGAGCAGTGCTTTGTATCAGTTTCAGAAGAAGAGTTGGACTAGATATGGTCCGTATGTGTAGGAAACACCGTTCTTTTATTCTGAGCACACTCAATTTTCCTGCTCTATTAGAGACTCTAGAAGCAAGAGCTTGCTTCTTGCTCTAAAGCAGAGTGTGATCCATGGATGAGACCTGTATTGTGTGTTTCCCTTCAGAAATGGAGTTAAATCCCAGGCTCTGTGTCTTCCTACAAGTACTACTTCGTTTCAGGTAAGGGCAGTCACTTTTCAGCTCAAACGAACTACATCCTTGACGAAGCTCACACGTTTCTCATCTTAAATGACAAGCATTGGATGTTAGAGGACCTGTGCTTTGTATCAATTTCAGAAGCAGAGTTGGACTAGATATGGTCTGTATGTGTAGCAAACACCGTTCTTTTCTTCTCAGCACACTGATGTTTAATGCTTTCTTAGACAATCTAGAAAGCAAGAGCGTGCTCCTTGCTCTAAAGCACAGTGCGATCAATGGCTGAGAACTCTGCTGTGTGTTTCCCTTCACAAATGGAGTTAAATCCCAGGCTCTGTGTCTTCCTGCAAGCAAGACTTCATTTCAAGTAAGGGCAGTCACTTTTCAGCTCAAATGAAGTACATCGTTCACGAAGCTCACACGTTTCTCATCTTAACTGACAAGCATTGGATGTTATAGGACCGGTGCTTTGTATCAGTTTCAGAAGCAGAGTTCTACTAGATATGGTCCATATGTGTAGGAAACACCGTTCTTTTGTTCTCAGCTCACTCAGGTTTCCTGCTGTCTTAGACAATCTAGAAAGCAAGAGCGTGCTTCGTGCTCTAAAGCAGAGTGTGATCAATGGATGAGAACTCTGCTGTGTGTTTCCCTTCACAAATGGAGTTAAATCCCAGGCTCTGTGTCTTCCTGCAAGCAAGACTTCATTTCAAGTATGGTCAGTCACTTTTCAGCTCAAATGAAGTACATCGTTCACGAAGCTCACATGTTTCCCATCTTAACTGACACGCAGTGATTGTTCGAGGACCAGTGCTTTGTATCAGTTTCAGAAGCAGAGTTGGACTAGATATGGTCCGTATGTGTAGGAAACACCGTTCATTTGTTCTCAGTACACTCATATTTCCTGCTGTCTTAGAGAATCTAGAAAGCTAGAGCGTGCTTCTTGCTCTAAAGTAGAGTGTGATCAATGGATGAGAACTCTGTTGTGTGTTTCTCTTCTGAAATGGAGTTAAATCCCTGGCTCTGAGTCTTCCTACAAGCAAACTTCGTTTCAGGTAAGGGCAGTTACTTTACAGCTCAAACAAACTACATCGGTCACGAAGCTAACAAGTTTCCCATCTTAAATGACAAGCATTGGATGTTAGAGGAGCAGTGCTTTGTATCAGTTTCAGAAGAAGAGTTGGACTAGATATGGTCCGTATGTGTAGGAAACACCGTTCTTTTATTCTGAGCACACTCAATTTTCCTGCTCTATTAGAGACTCTAGAAGCAAGAGCTTGCTTCTTGCTCTAAAGCAGAGTGTGATCCATGGATGAGACCTGTATTGTGTGTTTCCCTTCAGAAATGGAGTTAAATCCCAGGCTCTGTGTCTTCCTACAAGTACTACTTCGTTTCAGGTAAGGGCAGTCACTTTTCAGCTCAAACGAACTACATCCTTGACGAAGCTCACACGTTTCTCATCTTAAATGACAAGCATTGGATGTTAGAGGACCTGTGCTTTGTATCAATTTCAGAAGCAGAGTTGGACTAGATATGGTCTGTATGTGTAGCAAACACCGTTCTTTTCTTCTCAGCACACTGATGTTTAATGCTTTCTTAGACAATCTAGAAAGCAAGAGCGTGCTCCTTGCTCTAAAGCACAGTGTGATCAATGGATGAGAACTCTGCTGTGTGTTTCCCTTCACAAATGGAGTTAAATCCCAGGCTCTGTGTCTTCCTGCAAGCAAGACTTCATTTCAAGTAAGGGCAGTCACTTTTCAGCTCAAATGAAGTACATCGTTCACGAAGCTCACATGTTTCCCATCTTAACTGACACACAGTGAATGTTCGAGGACCAGTGCTTTGTATCAGTTTCAGAAGCAGAGTTGGACTAGATATGGTCCGTATGTGTAGGAAACACCGTTCATTTGTTCTCAGTACACTCATATTTCCTGCTGTCTTAGAGAATCTAGAAAGCTAGAGCGTGCTTCTTGCTCTAAAGTAGAGTGTGATCAATGGATGAGAACTCTGTTGTGTGTTTCTCTTCTGAAATGGAGTTAAATCCCTGGCTCTGAGTCTTCCTACAAGCAAACTTCGTTTCAGGTAAGGGCAGTTACTTTACAGCTCAAACAAACTACATCGGTCACGAAGCTAACAAGTTTCCCATCTTAAATGACAAGCATTGGATGTTAGAGGAGCAGTGCTTTGTATCAGTTTCAGAAGAAGAGTTGGACTAGATATGGTCCGTATGTGTAGGAAACACCGTTCTTTTATTCTGAGCACACTCAATTTTCCTGCTCTATTAGAGACTCTAGAAGCAAGAGCTTGCTTCTTGCTCTAAAGCAGAGTGTGATCCATGGATGAGACCTGTATTGTGTGTTTCCCTTCAGAAATGGAGTTAAATCCCAGGCTCTGTGTCTTCCTACAAGTACTACTTCGTTTCAGGTAAGGGCAGTCACTTTTCAGCTCAAACGAACTACATCCTTGACGAAGCTCACACGTTTCTCATCTTAAATGACAAGCATTGGATGTTAGAGGACCTGTGCTTTGTATCAATTTCAGAAGCAGAGTTGGACTAGATATGGTCTGTATGTGTAGCAAACACCGTTCTTTTCTTCTCAGCACACTGATGTTTAATGCTTTCTTAGACAATCTAGAAAGCAAGAGCGTGCTCCTTGCTCTAAAGCACAGTGCGATCAATGGCTGAGAACTCTGCTGTGTGTTTCCCTTCACAAATGGAGTTAAATCCCAGGCTCTGTGTCTTCCTGCAAGCAAGACTTCATTTCAAGTAAGGGCAGTCACTTTTCAGCTCAAATGAAGTACATCGTTCACGAAGCTCACACGTTTCTCATCTTAACTGACAAGCATTGGATGTTATAGGACCGGTGCTTTGTATCAGTTTCAGAAGCAGAGTTCTACTAGATATGGTCCATATGTGTAGGAAACACCGTTCTTTTGTTCTCAGCTCACTCAGGTTTCCTGCTGTCTTAGAGAATCTAGAAAGCTAGAGCGTGCTTCTTGCTCTAAAGCAGAGTGTGATCAATGGATGAGAACTCTGTTGTGTGTTTCACTTCTGAAATGGAGTTAAATCCCTGGCTCTGTGTCTTTCTACAAGCAAGACTTCTTTTCATGTAAAGGCAGTTACTTTACAGCTCAAACGAACTACATCGTTCACGAAGCTCACACGTTTCTCATATAAACTGACAAGCATTGGATGTTAGAGGACCTCTGGTTTGTTTCAGTTTCAGAATCAGAGATGAACTTGATATGGTCCGGATGTGTAGGAAACACCCTTCTTTTGTTCTAGGCACACTCAAGTTTCCTGTTGTATTAGACACTCTAGAAAGCAAGAGAATTCTTCTTGCTCTAAAGAAGAGTGTGATCCATGGACGAGAAATATGCTGTGTGATTACATTCAGAAAGGGAGTTAAATCCCAGGCTGTGTGTATTCCTACAAACACTATTTTCTTTCAGGTAAGGGCAGTCACTTTTCAGCTCTAACGAGCTACATCCTTGACGAAGCTGACACGTTTCTCATCTTTAATGACAAGCTTTGGATGTTAGAGTACCTGTGCTTTGTATCAATTTCAGAAGCAGAGTTGGACTAGATATGGTCCTTAAGTGTAGGATACACCGTTCTTTTGTTCTCAGAACACTCATGTTTCCTGCTGTCTTAGAGACTCTAGAAAGCAAGAGCGTGCTTCTTGCCCCAAAGCATAGTGTGATCCTTGGATGAGAACTCTGCTGTGGGTTTCCCTTCAGAAATGGAGTTAAATACCAGGCTCTGTGTCTTCCTACAAGCACGACTTCGTTTAAAGTAAGGGCAGTAACTTTTCAGCTGAAACGAACAACATCGTTCACCAAGCTCACACGTTTCTCATATTAACTGACACACATTGAATGTTGGAGGACCAGTGCTTTGTATCAATTTCAGAAGCAGAGTTGGACTAGTTATGGCCCGTATGTGTAGGAAACACCGTTCATTTGTTCTCAGCACACTCACGTTTCCTGCTGTCTTAGAGAATCTAGAAGCTAGAGCGTGCTTCTTGCTCTAAAGCAGAGTGTGATGAATGGATGAGAATTCTGTTGTGTGTTTCTCTTCTGAAATGGAGTTAAATCCCTGGCTCTGAGTCTTCCTACAAGCAAATTTCGTTTCAGGTAAGGGCAGTTACTTTACAGCTCAAAAGAACTACATTGGTCACGAAGCTAACATGTTTCCAATCTTAACTGACAAGCATTGGATGTTAGAGGACCAGTGCTTTGTATAAGTTTCAGAAGCAGAGTTGGACTAGATATGGTCCGTATGTGTAGGAAACACCATTCTTTTGTTCTGAGCAAACTCAATTTTCCTGCTGTATTAGAGACTCTAGAAGCAAGAGCGTGCTTCTTGCTCTAAAGCAGAGTGTGATCCATGGATGAGAACTGTATTGTGTGTTTCCCTTCAGAAATGGAGTTAAATCCCAGGCTCTGTGTCTTCCTACAAGCACTACTTCGTTTCAGGTAAGGGCAGTCACTTTTCAGCTCAAACGAACTACGTCGATCAGGAAGCTCACACGTTTCTCATCTTAAATGACAAGCATTGGATGTTAGAGGACCTGTGCTTTGTATCAATTTCAGAAGCAGAGTTGGACTAGATATGGTCCGTATGTGTAGGAAACACCGTTCATTTGTTCTCAGCACACTCACTTTTCCTGCTGTCTTAGAGAATCTAGAAGCTAGAGCGTGCTTCTTACTCTAAAGCAGAGTGTGATCAATAGATGAGAACTCTGTTGTGTGTTTCTCATAAGAAATTCAGTAAAATCCCTGGCTCTGAGTCTTCCTACAAGCAAACTTCGTTACATGTAAGGGCAGTTACTTTACAGCTCAAACGAAATAAATCGGTCATGAAGCTAACAAGTTTCCCATCTTAACTGCCAAGCATTGGATGTTAGAGGACCAGTGCTTTGTATCAGTTTCAGAAGCAGAGTTGGACTAGATATGGTCCGTATGTGTAGGAAACACCGTTCTTTTGTTCTGAGCACACCCAATTTTCCTGCTGTATTAGAGACTCTAGAAACAAGAGCGTGCTTCTTGTTCTAAAGTAGAGTGTGATCCATGGATGAGAACTGTATTGTTTGTTTCCCTTCAGAAATGGAGTTAAATCCCAGGCTCTGTGTCTTCCTACAAGGACTACTTCGTTTCAGGTAAGGGCAGTCACTTTTCAGCTCAAACGAACTACATTGTTCAAGAACCTCACACGTTTCTCATCTTAAATGACAAGCATTGGATGTTAGAGGAACTGTGCTTTGTATCAATTTCAGAAGCAGAGTTGGACTAGATATGGTCCGTATGTGTAGGAAACACCATTCATTTGTTCTGAGCAAACTCAATTTTCCTGCTGTATTAGAGACTCTAGAAGCAAGAGAGTGCTTCTTGCTCTAAAGCCAAGTGTGATCCATGGATGAGAACTGTATTGTGTGTTACCCTTCAGAAATGGAGTTAAATACCAGGCTCTGGGTCTTCCTACAAGCACGACTTCGTTTCAAGTAAGGGCAGTCACTTTTCAGCTGAAACGAACAACATCGTTCACGAAGCTCACACGTTTCTCATCTTAACTGACACGCATTGGATGTTAGAGGACCTGTGCTTTGTATCAATTTCAGAAGCAGAGTTGGACTAGATATGGTCTGTATGTGTAGCAAACACCGTTATTTTCTTCTCAGCACACTGATGTTTAATGCTTTCTTAGACAATCTAGAAAGCAAGAGCGTGCTCCTTGCTCTAAAGCACAGTGCGATCAATGGCTGAGAACTCTGCTGTGTGTTTCCCTTCACAAATGGAGTTAAATCCCAGGCTCTGTGTCTTCCTGCAAGCAAGACTTCATTTCAAGTAAGGGCAGTCACTTTTCAGCTCAAATGAAGTACATCGTTCACGAAGCTCACACGTTTCTCATCTTAACTGACAAGCATTGGATGTTATAGGACCGGTGCTTTGTATCAGTTTCAGAAGCAGAGTTCTACTAGATATGGTCCATATGTGTAGGAAACACCGTTCTTTTGTTCTCAGCTCACTCAGGTTTCCTGCTGTCTTAGACAATCTAGAAAGCAAGAGCGTGCTTCGTGCTCTAAAGCAGAGTGTGATCAATGGATGAGAACTCTGCTGTGTGTTTCCCTTCACAAATGGAGTTAAATCCCAGGCTCTGTGTCTTCCTGCAAGCAAGACTTCATTTCAAGTATGGTCAGTCACTTTTCAGCTCAAATGAAGTACATCGTTCACGAAGCTCACATGTTTCCCATCTTAACTGACACGCAGTGATTGTTCGAGGACCAGTGCTTTGTATCAGTTTCAGAAGCAGAGTTGGACTAGATATGGTCCGTATGTGTAGGAAACACCGTTCATTTGTTCTCAGTACACTCATATTTCCTGCTGTCTTAGAGAATCTAGAAAGCTAGAGCGTGCTTCTTGCTCTAAAGTAGAGTGTGATCAATGGATGAGAACTCTGTTGTGTGTTTCTCTTCTGAAATGGAGTTAAATCCCTGGCTCTGAGTCTTCCTACAAGCAAACTTCGTTTCAGGTAAGGGCAGTTACTTTACAGCTCAAACAAACTACATCGGTCACGAAGCTAACAAGTTTCCCATCTTAAATGACAAGCATTGGATGTTAGAGGAGCAGTGCTTTGTATCAGTTTCAGAAGAAGAGTTGGACTAGATATGGTCCGTATGTGTAGGAAACACCGTTCTTTTATTCTGAGCACACTCAATTTTCCTGCTCTATTAGAGACTCTAGAAGCAAGAGCTTGCTTCTTGCTCTAAAGCAGAGTGTGATCCATGGATGAGACCTGTATTGTGTGTTTCCCTTCAGAAATGGAGTTAAATCCCAGGCTCTGTGTCTTCCTACAAGTACTACTTCGTTTCAGGTAAGGGCAGTCACTTTTCAGCTCAAACGAACTACATCCTTGACGAAGCTCACACGTTTCTCATCTTAAATGACAAGCATTGGATGTTAGAGGACCTGTGCTTTGTATCAATTTCAGAAGCAGAGTTGGACTAGATATGGTCTGTATGTGTAGCAAACACCGTTCTTTTCTTCTCAGCACACTGATGTTTAATGCTTTCTTAGACAATCTAGAAAGCAAGAGCGTGCTCCTTGCTCTAAAGCACAGTGCGATCAATGGCTGAGAACTCTGCTGTGTGTTTCCCTTCACAAATGGAGTTAAATCCCAGACTCTGTGTCTTCCTGCAAGCAAGACTTCATTTCAAGTAAGGGCAGTCACTTTTCAGCTCAAATGAAGTACATCGTTCACGAAGCTCACACGTTTCTCATCTTAACTGACAAGCATTGGATGTTATAGGACCGGTGCTTTGTATCAGTTTCAGAAGCAGAGTTCTACTAGATATGGTCCATATGTGTAGGAAACACCGTTCTTTTGTTCTCAGCTCACTCAGGTTTCCTGCTGTCTTAGACAATCTAGAAAGCAAGAGCGTGCTTCGTGCTCTAAAGCAGAGTGTGATCAATGGATGAGAACTCTGCTGTGTGTTTCCCTTCACAAATGGAGTTAAATCCCAGGCTCTGTGTCTTCCTGCAAGCAAGACTTCATTTCAAGTATGGTCAGTCACTTTTCAGCTCAAATGAAGTACATCGTTCACGAAGCTCACATGTTTCCCATCTTAACTGACACGCAGTGATTGTTCGAGGACCAGTGCTTTGTATCAGTTTCAGAAGCAGAGTTGGACTAGATATGGTCCGTATGTGTAGGAAACACCGTTCATTTGTTCTCAGTACACTCATATTTCCTGCTGTCTTAGAGAATCTAGAAAGCTAGAGCGTGCTTCTTGCTCTAAAGTAGAGTGTGATCAATGGATGAGAACTCTGTTGTGTGTTTCTCTTCTGAAATGGAGTTAAATCCCTGGCTCTGAGTCTTCCTACAAGCAAACTTCGTTTCAGGTAAGGGCAGTTACTTTACAGCTCAAACAAACTACATCGGTCACGAAGCTAACAAGTTTCCCATCTTAAATGACAAGCATTGGATGTTAGAGGAGCAGTGCTTTGTATCAGTTTCAGAAGAAGAGTTGGACTAGATATGGTCCGTATGTGTAGGAAACACCGTTCTTTTATTCTGAGCACACTCAATTTTCCTGCTCTATTAGAGACTCTAGAAGCAAGAGCTTGCTTCTTGCTCTAAAGCAGAGTGTGATCCATGGATGAGACCTGTATTGTGTGTTTCCCTTCAGAAATGGAGTTAAATCCCAGGCTCTGTGTCTTCCTACAAGTACTACTTCGTTTCAGGTAAGGGCAGTCACTTTTCAGCTCAAACGAACTACATCCTTGACGAAGCTCACACGTTTCTCATCTTAAATGACAAGCATTGGATGTTAGAGGACCTGTGCTTTGTATCAATTTCAGAAGCAGAGTTGGACTAGATATGGTCTGTATGTGTAGCAAACACCGTTCTTTTCTTCTCAGCACACTGATGTTTAATGCTTTCTTAGACAATCTAGAAAGCAAGAGCGTGCTCCTTGCTCTAAAGCACAGTGCGATCAATGGCTGAGAACTCTGCTGTGTGTTTCCCTTCACAAATGGAGTTAAATCCCAGGCTCTGTGTCTTCCTGCAAGCAAGACTTCATTTCAAGTAAGGGCAGTCACTTTTCAGCTCAAATGAAGTACATCGTTCACGAAGCTCACACGTTTCTCATCTTAACTGACAAGCATTGGATGTTATAGGACCGGTGCTTTGTATCAGTTTCAGAAGCAGAGTTCTACTAGATATGGTCCATATGTGTAGGAAACACTGTTCTTTTGTTCTCAGCTCACTCAGGTTTCCTGCTGTCTTAGAGAATCTAGAAAGCTAGAGCGTGCTTCTTGCTCTAAAGCAGAGTGTGATCAATGGATGAGAACTCTGTTGTGTGTTTCACTTCTGAAATGGAGTTAAATCCCTGGCTCTGTGTCTTTCTACAAGCAAGACTTCTTTTCATGTAAAGGCAGTTACTTTACAGCTCAAACGAACTACATCGTTCACGAAGCTCACACGTTTCTCATATAAACTGACAAGCATTGGATGTTAGAGGACCTCTGGTTTGTTTCAGTTTCAGAATCAGAGATGAACTTGATATGGTCCGGATGTGTAGGAAACACCCTTCTTTTGTTCTAGGCACACTCAAGTTTCCTGTTGTATTAGACACTCTAGAAAGCAAGAGAATTCTTCTTGCTCTAAAGAAGAGTGTGATCCATGGACGAGAAATATGCTGTGTGATTACATTCAGAAAGGGAGTTAAATCCCAGGCTGTGTGTATTCCTACAAACACTATTTCCTTTCAGGTAAGGGCAGTCACTTTTCAGCTCTAACGAGCTACATCCTTGACGAAGCTGACACGTTTCTCATCTTAAATGACAAGCTTTGGATGTTAGAGTACCTGTGCTTTGTATCAATTTCAGAAGCAGAGTTGGACTAGATATGGTCCTTAAGTGTAGGATACACCGTTCTTTTGTTCTCAGAACACTCATGTTTCCTGCTGTCTTAGAGACTCTAGAAAGCAAGAGCGTGCTTCTTGCCCCAAA
Source organism: Onychomys leucogaster (assembly GCA_949786385.1). Classification (NCBI taxonomy): domain Eukaryota; kingdom Metazoa; phylum Chordata; class Mammalia; order Rodentia; family Cricetidae; genus Onychomys; species Onychomys leucogaster. The sequence continues at coordinate 2,261,699 of CATKUP010000047.1, forward strand.
GCATAGTGTGATCCTTGGATGAGAACTCTGCTGTGTGTTTCCCTTCAGAAATGGAGTTAAATACCAGGCTCTGTGTCTTCCTACCAGCAAGACTTCATTTCAAGTAAGGGCAGTCACTTTTCAGCTCAAACGAACTATATCGTTCACGAAGCTCACACGTTTCTCATCTTAACTGACAAGCATTGGATGTTAGAGGACCAGTGCTTTGTATCAGTTTCAGAAATAGAGTTGGACTAGATATGGTCCGCATGTGTAGGAAACACCGTTCTTTTGTTCTGAGCACACTCAATTTTCCTGCTGTATTAGAGAATCTAGAAGCAAGATCGTGCTTCTTGCTCTAAAGTAGAGTGTGATCCATGGATGAGAACTGTATTGTGTGTTTCCCTTCAGAAATGGAGTTAAATCCCAGGCTCTGTGTCTTCCTACAAGCACTACTTCGTTTCAGGTAAAGGCAGTCACTTTTCAGCTCAAACGAACTACATCGTTCACGAAGCTCAAACGTTTCTCATCTTAAATGACAAGCATTGGATGTTAGAGGAACTGTGCTTTGTATCAATTTAAGAAGCAGAGTTGGACTAGATATGGTCTGTATGTGTAGCAAACACCGTTCTTTTGTTCTCAGCACACTGAAGTTTCATGTTGTCTTAGACAATCTAGAAAGCAAGAGCGTGCTTCGTGCTGCAAAGCATAGTGTGATCCATGGATGAGAACTCTGCTGTGTGTTTCCCATCAGAAATGGAGTTAAATACCAGGCTCTGTGTCTTCCTACAAGCACCACTTCGTTTCATGTAAGGGCAGTCACTTTTCAGCTCAAACGAACTACATCGTTCACAAAGCTCACACGTTTCTCATCTTAACTGACAAGCATTGGATGTTATAGGACCGGTGCTTTGTATCAATTTCAGAAGCAGAGTTGGACTAGATATGGTCCGTATGTGTAGCAAACACCGTTCTTTTGTTCTCAGCACACTGAGTTTTCATGCTGTCTTAGACAATCTAGAAAGCAAGAGCGTGCTTCTTGCTCCAAAGCATAGTGTGATCTATGGATGAGAACTCTGCTGTGGGTTTCCCTTCAGAAATGGAGTTAAATACCAGGCTCTGTGTCTTCCTACAAGCACGACTTCGTTTCAAGTAAGGGCAGTAACTTTTCAGCTGAAACGAACAACATCGTTCACCAAGCTCACACGTTTCTCATATTAACTGACACACATTGAATGTTAGAGGACCAGTGCTTTGTATCAGTTTCAGAAGCAGAGTTGGACTAGTTATGGTCCATATGTGTAGGAAACACCGTTCATTTGTTCTCAGCACACTCACGTTTCCTGCTGTCTTAGAGAATCTAGAAGCTAGAGCGTGCTTCTTGCTCTAAAGCAGAGTGTGATGAATGGATGAGAATTCTGTTGTGTGTTTCTCTTCTGAAATGGAGTTAAATCCCTGGCTCTGAGTCTTCCTACAAGCAAACTTCATTTCAGGTAAGGGCAGTTACTTTACAGCTCAAAAGAACTACATTGGTCACGAAGCTAACATGTTTCCAATCTTAACTGACAAGCATTGGATGTTAGAGGACCAGTGCTTTGTATAAGTTTCAGAAGCAGAGTTGGACTAGATATGGTCCGTATGTGTAGGAAACACCATTCTTTTGTTCTGAGCAAACTCAATTTTCCTGCTGTATTAGAGACTCTAGAAGCAAGAGCGTGCTTCTTGCTCTAAAGCAGAGTGTGATCCATGGATGAGAACTGTATTGTGTATTTCCCTTCAGAAATCGAGTTAAATCCCAGGCTCTGTGTCTTCCTACAAGCACTACTTCGTTTCAGGTAAGGGCAGTCACTTTTCAGCTCAAACGAACTACGTCGTTCAGGAAGCTCACACGTTTCTCATCTTAAATGACAAGCATTGGATGTTAGAGGACCTGTGCTTTGTATCAATTTCAGAAGCAGAGTTGGACTAGATATGGTCCGTATGTGTAGCAAAAACTGTTCTTTTGTTCTCAGCACACTGAATTTTCATGCTGTCTTAGACAATCTAGAAAGCAAGAGCGTGCTTCTTGCTCCAAAGCATAGTGTGATCCATGGATGAGAACTCTGCTGTGTGTTTCCCTTCTGAAATGGAGTTAAATACCAGGCTCTGTGTCTTCCTACAAGCACGAGTTCGTTTCAAGTAAGGGCAGTCACTTTTCAGCTGAAACGAACAACATCATTCACCAAGCTCACACGTTTCTCATCTTAACTGACACGCATTGAATGTTAGAGGACCAGTGCTTTGTGTCAGTTTCAGAAGCAGAGTTGGACTAGATATGGTCCATATGTGTAGGAAACACCGTTCATTTGTTCTCAGCACACTCACTTTTCCTGCTGTCTTAGAGAATTTAGAAGCTAGTGCGTGCTTCTTACTCTAAAGCAGAGTGTGATCAATAGATGAGAACTCTGTTGTGTGTTTCTCATAAGAAATTCAGTTAAATCCCTGGCTCTGAGTCTTCCTACAAGCAAACTTCGTTACAGGTAAGGGCAGTTACTTTACATCTCAAACGAAATAAATCGGTCATGAAGCTAACAAGTTTCCCATCTTAACTGCCAAGCATTGGATGTTAGAGGACCAGTGCTTTGTATCAGTTTCAGAAGCAGAGTTGGACTAGATATGGTCCGTATGTGTAGGAAACACCGTTCTTTTGTTCTGAGCACACCCAATTTTCCTGCTGTATTAGAGACTCTAGAAGCAAGAGCGTGCTTCTTGTTCTAAAGCAGAGTGTGATCCATGGATGAGAACTGTATTGTTTGTTTCCCTTCAGAAATGGAGTTAAATCCCAGGCTCTGTGTCTTCCTACAAGGACTACTTCGTTTCAGGTAAGGGCAGTCACTTTTCAGCTCAAACGAACTACATTGTTCAAGAACCTCACACATTTCTCATCTTAAATGACAAGCATTGGATGTTAGAGGAACTGTGCTTTATATCAATTTCAGAAGCAGAGTTTGACTAGATATGGTCCGTATGTGTAGCAAACACCGTTCTTTTGTTCTCAGCACACTGATGTTTCATGCTGTTTTAGGCAATCTAGAAAGCAAGTGCGTGCTTCTTGCTCCAAAGCATAGTATGATCCATGGATGAGAACTCTGCTGTGTGTTTCCCTTCAGAAATGGTGTTAAATACCAGGCTCTGTGTCTTCCTACAAGCACGACTTCGTTTCAAGTAAGGGCACTCACTTTTCAGCTCAAATGAAGTACATCGTTCACGAAGCTCACACGTTTCCCGTCTTAACTGACACGCATTGAATGTTAGAGGACCAGTGCTTTGTATCAGTTTCAGAAGCAGAGTTGGACTAGATATGGTCCGTATGTGTAGCAAACACCGTTCTTTTGTTCTCAGCACACTGATGTTTCATGCTGTTTTAGGCAATCTAGAAAGCAAGTGCGTGCTTCTTGCTCCAAAGCATAGTATGATCCATGGATGAGAACTCTGCTGTGTGTTTCCCTTCAGAAATGGAGTTAAATATCAGGCTCTGTGTCTTCCTACAAGCACGACTTCGTTTCAAGTAAGGGCACTCACTTTTCAGCTCAAATGAAGTACATCGTTCACGAAGCTCACACGTTTCCCGTCTTAACTGACACGCATTGAATGTTAGAGGACCAGTGCTTTGTATCAGTTTCAGAAGCAGATTTGGACTAGTTATGGTCCGTATGTGTAGGAAACACCGTTCATTTGTTCTCAGCACACTCAAGTTTCCTGCTGTCTTAGAGAATCTAGAAAGCTAGAGCGTGCTTCTTACTCTAAAGCAGAGTGTGATCAATGGATGAGAACTCTGTTGTGTGTTTCTCATCAGAAATGGAGTTAAATCCCTGGCTCTGAGTCTTCCTACAAGCAAACTTCGTTTCAGGTAAGGGCAGTTACCTTACAGCTCAAACGAAATAAATTGGTCACGAAGCTAACAAGTTTGCCATCTTAACTCTCAAACATTGGATGTTAGAGGACCAGTGCTTTGTATCAGTTTCAGAAGCAGAGTTGGACTAGATATGGTCCGTATGTGTAGGAAACACCGTTCTTTTGTTCTCAGCACACTGAGGTTACCTGCTGTCTTAGACAATCTGGAAAGCTAGAACGTGCTTCTTGCTCTAAAGCAGAGTGTTATCAATGGATGAGAACTCTGCTGTGTGTTTCACTTCAGAAATGGAGTTAAATCCCGGGCTCTGAGTCTTCCTACAAGCAAGACTTCTTTTCATGTAAGGGCAGTTACTTTACAGCTCAAACGAACTACATCGTTCACGAAGCTCACACGTTTCTCATAAAAACTGACAAGCATTGGATGTTAGAGGACCTCTGGTTTGTTCCAGTTTCAGAATCAGAGATGAACTTGATATGGTCCGTATGTGTAGGAAACACCGTTCTTTTGTTCTAGGCACACTCAAGTTTGCTGCTGTATTAGAGACTCTAGAAAGCAAGAGCATTCTTCTTGCTCTAAAGGAGAGTGTGATCCATGGACGAGATCTATGCTGTGTGTTTACATTCAGAAAGGGAGTTAAATCCCAGGCTCTGTGTATTCCTACAAGCACTATTTCCTTTCAGGTAAGGGCAGTCACTTTTCAGCTCAAACAAGCTACATCCTTGACGAAGCTCACACGTTTCTCATCTTAAATGACAAGCATTGGATGTTAGAGGACCTTTGCTTTGTATCAATTTCAGAAATAGAGTTGGACTAGATATGGTCCGCATGTGTAGGAAACACCGTTCTTTTGTTCTCAGCACACTCAGGTTTCCTGCTGTCTTAGACAATCTAGAAAGCAAGAGCGTGCTTCTTGCTCTAAAGCAGAGTGTGATCTATGGATGAGAACTCTGCTGTGTGTTTCCCTTCACAAATGGAGTTAAATCCCAGGCTCTGTGTCTTCCTGGAAGCAAGACTTCATTTCAAGTAAGGGCAGTCACTTTTCAGCTCAAACGAACTACATTGTTCACGAAGCTCACACATTATCCATCTTAACTGACAAGCATTGAATATTAGAGGACCAGTGCTTTGTATCAGTTTCAGAAGCAGAGTTGGACTAGATATGGTCCGTATGTGTAGGAAACACCGTTCATTTGTTGTCAGCACACTCAAGTTTCCTGCTGTCTTAGAGAATCTAGAAAGCTAGAGCGTGCTTCTTGCTCTAAAGCAGAGTGTGATAAATGGATGAGAACGCTGTTGTGTGTTTCTCTTCAGAAATGGAGTTAAATCCCTGGCTCTGAGTCTTCCTACAAGCAAACTTCGTTTCAGGTAAGGGTAGTTACTTTACAGATCAAACAAACTACATCGGTCACGAAGCTAACAAGTTTCCCATCTTAACTGACAAGCATTGGATGTTAGAGGACCAGTGCTTTGTATCAATTTCAGAAGCAGAGTTGGACTAGATATGGTCCGTTTATGTTGGAAACACGGTTCTTTTGTTCTGAGCACACTCAATTTTCCTGCTGTATTAGAGACTCTAGAAGCAAAAGCGTGCTTCTTGCTCTAAAGCAGAGTGTGATCCATGGATGAGAACTGTATTGTGTGTTTCCCTTCAGAAATGGAGTTAAATCCCATCCTCTGTGTCTTCCTACAAGGACTACTTCGTTTCAGGTAAGGGCAGTCACTTTTCAGCTCAAACGAACTACATCGTTCACGAAGCTCACACGTTTCTCATCTTAAATGACAAGCATTGGATGTTAGAGGACCTCTGCTTTGTATCAATTTCAGAAGCAGAGTTGGACTAGAAATGGTCCGTATGTGTAGCAAACACCATTCTTTGTTCTCAGCACACTGAGGTTTCATGCTGTCTTAGACAATCTAGAAAGCAAGAGCGTGCTTCTTGCTCCAAAGCATAGTGTGATCCATGGATGAGAACTCTGCTGTGTGTTTCCCTTCACAAATGGAGTTAAATCCCAGGCTCTGTGTCTTCCTGGAAGCAAGATTTCATTTCAAGTAAGGGCAGTCACTTTTCAGCTCAAAAGAACTACATCGTTCACGAAGCTCACACGTTTCCCATCTTAACTGACAAGCATTGGATGTTAGAGGACCAGTGCTTTGTATCAGTTTCAGAAGCAGAGTTGGACTAGATATGGTCCGTATGTGTAGGAAACACCATTCTTTTGTTCTGAGCAAACTCAATTTTCCTGCTGTATTAGAGACTCTAGAAGCAAGAGCGTGCTTCTTGCTCTAAAGCCGAGTGTGATCCATGGATGAGAACTGTATTGTGTGTTTCCCTTCAGAAATGGAGTTAAATCCCAGGCTCTGTGTCTTCCTACAAGCACTACTTCGTTTCAGGTAAGGGCCCTCACTTTTCAGCTCAAACGAACAACATCGTTCAGGAAGCTCACACGTTTCTCATGTTAAATGACAAGCATTGGATGTTAGAGGGCCTCTGGTTTGTTCCAGTTTCAGAATCAGAGATGAACTTGATATGGTCCGTATGTGTAGGAAACACCGTTCTTTTGTTCTAGGCACACTAAAGTTTGCTGCTGTATTAGAGACTCTAGAAAGCAAGAGCATTCTTCTTGCTCTAAAGGAGAGTGTGATCCATGGACGAGAACTATGCTGTGTGTTTACATTCAGAAAGGGAGTTAAATCCCAGGCTCTGTGTATTCCTACAAGCACTATTTCCTTTCAGGTAAGGGCAGTCACTTTTCAGCTCAAACAAGCTACATCCTTGACGAAGCTCACACGTTTCTCATCTTAAATGACAAGCATTGGATGTTAGAGGACCTGTGCTTTGTATCAATATCAGAAGCAGAGTTGGACTAGATATGGTCTGTAAGTGTAGGATACACCGTTCTTTTTTTCTCAGCACACTCATGTTTCCTGCTGTCTTAGAGACTCTAGAAAGCAAGAGCGTGCTTCTTGCTCCAAAGCATAGTGTGATCCATGGATGAGAACTCTGCTGTGTGTTTCCCTTCAGAAATGGAGTTAAATACCAGGCTGTGTGTCTTCCTACAAGCAAGACTTCGTTTCAATTAAGGGCAGTCACTTTTCAGCTCAAACGAACTACATCGTTCACGAAGCTCACACGTTTCTCATCTTAACTGACAAGCATTGGATGTTAGAGGACCTGTGCTTTGTATCAATTTCAGAAGCAGAGTTGGACTAGATATGGTCCGTATGTGTAGCAAACACCGTTCTTTTGTTCTCAGCACACTGAATTTTCATGCTGTCTTAGACAATCTAGAAAGCAAGAGCGTGCTTCTTGCTCCAAAGCATAGTGTGATCCATGGATGAGAACTCTGCTGTGTGTTTCCCTTCAGAAATGGAGTTAAATACCAGGCTCTGTGTTTTCCTACAAGCACGACTTCGTTTCAAGTAAGGGCAGTCACTTTATAGCTGAAACGAACAACATCGTTCACGAAGCTCACACGTATCTCATCTTAACTGACACGCATTGAATGTTAGAGCACCAGTGCTTTGTATCAGTTTCAGAAGCAGAGTTGGACTAGATATGGTCCGTATGTGTAGGAAACACCGTTCATTTGTTCTCAGTACACTCAAATTTCCTGCTGTCTTAGAGAATCTAGCAAGCTAGAGCGTGCTTCTTACTCTAAAGCAGAGTGTGATCAATGGATGAGAACTCTGTTGTGTGTTTCTCATCAGAAATGGAGTTAAATCCCTGGCTCTGAGTCTTCCTACAAGCAAACTTCGTTTCAGGTAAGGGCAGTTACTTTACAGCTCAAACGAAATAAATCGGTCACGAAGCTAACAAGTTTCCCATCTTAACTGCCAAACATTGGATGTTAGAGGACCAGTGCTTTGTATCAGTTTCAGAAGCAGAGTTGGACTAGATATGGTCCGTATGTGTAGGAAACACCGTTCTTTTGTTCTCAGCACACTGAGGTTTCCTGCTGTCTTAGACAATCTGGAAAGCTAGAACGTGCTTCTTGCTCTAAAGCAGAGTGTGATCAATGGATGAGAACTCTGCTGTGTGTTTCACTTCAGAAATGGAGTTAAATCCCGGGCTCTGAGTCTTCCTACAAGCAAGACTTCTTTTCATGTAAGGGCAGTTACTTTACAGCTCAAACGAACTACATCGTTCACGAAGCTCACACGTTTCTCATAGAAACTGACAAGCATTGGATGTTAGAGGACCTCTGGTTTGTTCCAGTTTCAGAATCAGAGATGAACTTGATATGGTCCGTATGTGTAGGAAACACCGTTCTTTTGTTCTAGGCACACTCAAGTTTGCTGCTGTATTAGAGACTCTAGAAAGCAAGAGCATTCTTCTTGCTCTAAAGGAGAGTGTGATCCATGGACGAGAACTATGCTGTGTGTTTACATTCAGAAAGGGAGTTAAATCCCAGGCTCTGTGTATTCCTACAAGCACTATTTCCTTTCAGGTAAGGGCAGTCACTTTTCAGCTCAAACAAGCTACATCCTTGACGAAGCTCACACGTTTCTCATCTTAAATGACAAGCATTGGATGTTAGAGGACCTGTGCTTTGTATCAATATCAGAAGCAGAGTTGGACTAGATATGGTCTGTAAGTGTAGGATACACCGTTCTTTTTTTCTCAGCACACTCATGTTTCCTGCTGTCTTAGAGACTCTAGAAAGCAAGAGCGTGCTTCTTGCTCCAAAGCATAGTGTGATCCATGGATGAGAACTCTGCTGTGTGTTTCCCTTCAGAAATGGAGTTAAATACCAGGCTGTGTGTCTTCCTACAAGCAAGACTTCGTTTCAATTAAGGGCAGTCACTTTTCAGCTCAAACGAACTACATCGTTCACGAAGCTCACACGTTTCTCATCTTAACTGACAAGCATTGGATGTTAGAGGACCTGTGCTTTGTATCAATTTCAGAAGCAGAGTTGGACTAGATATGGTCCGTATGTGTAGCAAACACCGTTCTTTTGTTCTCAGCACACTGAATTTTCATGCTGTCTTAGACAATCTAGAAAGCAAGAGCGTGCTTCTTGCTCCAAAGCATAGTGTGATCCATGGATGAGAACTCTGCTGTGTGTTTCCCTTCAGAAATGGAGTTAAATACCAGGCTCTGTGTTTTCCTACAAGCACGACTTCGTTTCAAGTAAGGGCAGTCACTTTATAGCTGAAACGAACAACATCGTTCACGAAGCTCACACGTATCTCATCTTAACTGACACGCATTGAATGTTAGAGCACCAGTGCTTTGTATCAGTTTCAGAAGCAGAGTTGGACTAGATATGGTCCGTATGTGTAGGAAACACCGATCATTTGTTCTCAGTACACTCAAGTTTCCTGCTGTCTTAGAGAATCTAGCAAGCTAGAGCGTGCTTCTTACTCTAAAGCAGAGTGTGATCAATGGATGAGAACTCTGTTGTGTGTTTCTCATCAGAAATGGAGTTAAATCCCTGGCTCTGAGTCTTCCTACAAGCAAACTTCGTTTCAGGTAAGGGCAGTTACTTTACAGCTCAAACGAAATAAATCGGTCACGAAGCTAACAAGTTTCCCATCTTAACTGCCAAGCATTGGATGTTAGAGGACCAGTGCTTTGTATCAGTTTCAGAAGCAGAGTTGGACTAGATATGGTCCGTATGTGTAGGAAACACCGTTCTTTTGTTCTGAGCACACCCAATTTTCCTGCTGTATTAGAGACTCTAGAAGCAAGAGCGTGCTTCTTGTTCTAAAGCAGAGTGTGATCCATGGATGAGAACTGTATTGTTTGTTTCCCTTCAGAAATGGAGTTAAATCCCAGGCTCTGTGTCTTCCTACAAGGACTACTTCGTTTCAGGTAAGGGCAGTCACTTTTCAGCTCAAACGAACTACATTGTTCAAGAACCTCACACATTTCTCATCTTAAATGACAAGCATTGGATGTTAGAGGAACTGTGCTTTATATCAATTTCAGAAGCAGAGTTTGACTAGATATGGTCCGTATGTGTAGCAAACACCGTTCTTTTGTTCTCAGCACACTGATGTTTCATGCTGTTTTAGGCAATCTAGAAAGCAAGTGCGTGCTTCTTGCTCCAAAGCATAGTATGATCCATGGATGAGAACTCTGCTGTGTGTTTCCCTTCAGAAATGGTGTTAAATACCAGGCTCTGTGTCTTCCTACAAGCACGACTTCGTTTCAAGTAAGGGCACTCACTTTTCAGCTCAAATGAAGTACATCGTTCACGAAGCTCACACGTTTCCCGTCTTAACTGACACGCATTGAATGTTAGAGGACCAGTGCTTTGTATCAGTTTCAGAAGCAGAGTTGGACTAGATATGGTCCGTATGTGTAGCAAACACCGTTCTTTTGTTCTCAGCACACTGATGTTTCATGCTGTTTTAGGCAATCTAGAAAGCAAGTGCGTGCTTCTTGCTCCAAAGCATAGTATGATCCATGGATGAGAACTCTGCTGTGTGTTTCCCTTCAGAAATGGAGTTAAATATCAGGCTCTGTGTCTTCCTACAAGCACGACTTCGTTTCAAGTAAGGGCACTCACTTTTCAGCTCAAATGAAGTACATCGTTCACGAAGCTCACACGTTTCCCGTCTTAACTGACACGCATTGAATGTTAGAGGACCAGTGCTTTGTATCAGTTTCAGAAGCAGATTTGGACTAGTTATGGTCCGTATGTGTAGGAAACACCGTTCATTTGTTCTCAGCACACTCAAGTTTCCTGCTGTCTTAGAGAATCTAGAAAGCTAGAGCGTGCTTCTTACTCTAAAGCAGAGTGTGATCAATGGATGAGAACTCTGTTGTGTGTTTCTCATCAGAAATGGAGTTAAATCCCTGGCTCTGAGTCTTCCTACAAGCAAACTTCGTTTCAGGTAAGGGCAGTTACCTTACAGCTCAAACGAAATAAATTGGTCACGAAGCTAACAAGTTTGCCATCTTAACTCTCAAACATTGGATGTTAGAGGACCAGTGCTTTGTATCAGTTTCAGAAGCAGAGTTGGACTAGATATGGTCCGTATGTGTAGGAAACACCGTTCTTTTGTTCTCAGCACACTGAGGTTACCTGCTGTCTTAGACAATCTGGAAAGCTAGAACGTGCTTCTTGCTCTAAAGCAGAGTGTTATCAATGGATGAGAACTCTGCTGTGTGTTTCACTTCAGAAATGGAGTTAAATCCCGGGCTCTGAGTCTTCCTACAAGCAAGACTTCTTTTCATGTAAGGGCAGTTACTTTACAGCTCAAACGAACTACATCGTTCACGAAGCTCACACGTTTCTCATAAAAACTGACAAGCATTGGATGTTAGAGGACCTCTGGTTTGTTCCAGTTTCAGAATCAGAGATGAACTTGATATGGTCCGTATGTGTAGGAAACACCGTTCTTTTGTTCTAGGCACACTCAAGTTTGCTGCTGTATTAGAGACTCTAGAAAGCAAGAGCATTCTTCTTGCTCTAAAGGAGAGTGTGATCCATGGACGAGATCTATGCTGTGTGTTTACATTCAGAAAGGGAGTTAAATCCCAGGCTCTGTGTATTCCTACAAGCACTATTTCCTTTCAGGTAAGGGCAGTCACTTTTCAGCTCAAACAAGCTACATCCTTGACGAAGCTCACACGTTTCTCATCTTAAATGACAAGCATTGGATGTTAGAGGACCTTTGCTTTGTATCAATTTCAGAAATAGAGTTGGACTAGATATGGTCCGCATGTGTAGGAAACACCGTTCTTTTGTTCTCAGCACACTCAGGTTTCCTGCTGTCTTAGACAATCTAGAAATCAAGAGCGTGCTTCTTGCTCTAAAGCAGAGTGTGATCTATGGATGAGAACTCTGCTGTGTGTTTCCCTTCACAAATGGAGTTAAATCCCAGGCTCTGTGTCTTCCTGGAAGCAAGACTTCATTTCAAGTAAGGGCAGTCACTTTTCAGCTCAAACGAACTACATTGTTCACGAAGCTCACACATTATCCATCTTAACTGACAAGCATTGAATATTAGAGGACCAGTGCTTTGTATCAGTTTCAGAAGCAGAGTTGGACTAGATATGGTCCGTATGTGTAGGAAACACCGTTCATTTGTTGTCAGCACACTCAAGTTTCCTGCTGTCTTAGAGAATCTAGAAAGCTAGAGCGTGCTTCTTGCTCTAAAGCAGAGTGTGATAAATGGATGAGAACGCTGTTGTGTGTTTCTCTTCAGAAATGGAGTTAAATCCCTGGCTCTGAGTCTTCCTACAAGCAAACTTCGTTTCAGGTAAGGGTAGTTACTTTACAGATCAAACAAACTACATCGGTCACGAAGCTAACAAGTTTCCCATCTTAACTGACAAGCATTGGATGTTAGAGGACCAGTGCTTTGTATCAATTTCAGAAGCAGAGTTGGACTAGATATGGTCCGTTTATGTTGGAAACACGGTTCTTTTGTTCTGAGCACACTCAATTTTCCTGCTGTATTAGAGACTCTAGAAGCAAAAGCGTGCTTCTTGCTCTAAAGCAGAGTGTGATCCATGGATGAGAACTGTATTGTGTGTTTCCCTTCAGAAATGGAGTTAAATCCCATCCTCTGTGTCTTCCTACAAGGACTACTTCGTTTCAGGTAAGGGCAGTCACTTTTCAGCTCAAACGAACTACATCGTTCACGAAGCTCACACGTTTCTCATCTTAAATGACAAGCATTGGATGTTAGAGGACCTCTGCTTTGTATCAATTTCAGAAGCAGAGTTGGACTAGAAATGGTCCGTATGTGTAGCAAACACCATTCTTTGTTCTCAGCACACTGAGGTTTCATGCTGTCTTAGACAATCTAGAAAGCAAGAGCGTGCTTCTTGCTCCAAAGCATAGTGTGATCCATGGATGAGAACTCTGCTGTGTGTTTCCCTTCACAAATGGAGTTAAATCCCAGGCTCTGTGTCTTCCTGGAAGCAAGATTTCATTTCAAGTAAGGGCAGTCACTTTTCAGCTCAAAAGAACTACATCGTTCACGAAGCTCACACGTTTCCCATCTTAACTGACAAGCATTGGATGTTAGAGGACCAGTGCTTTGTATCAGTTTCAGAAGCAGAGTTGGACTAGATATGGTCCGTATGTGTAGGAAACACCATTCTTTTGTTCTGAGCAAACTCAATTTTCCTGCTGTATTAGAGACTCTAGAAGCAAGAGCGTGCTTCTTGCTCTAAAGCCGAGTGTGATCCATGGATGAGAACTGTATTGTGTGTTTCCCTTCAGAAATGGAGTTAAATCCCAGGCTCTGTGTCTTCCTACAAGCACTACTTCGTTTCAGGTAAGGGCCCTCACTTTTCAGCTCAAACGAACAACATCGTTCAGGAAGCTCACACGTTTCTCATGTTAAATGACAAGCATTGGATGTTAGAGGGCCTCTGGTTTGTTCCAGTTTCAGAATCAGAGATGAACTTGATATGGTCCGTATGTGTAGGAAACACCGTTCTTTTGTTCTAGGCACACTAAAGTTTGCTGCTGTATTAGAGACTCTAGAAAGCAAGAGCATTCTTCTTGCTCTAAAGGAGAGTGTGATCCATGGACGAGAACTATGCTGTGTGTTTACATTCAGAAAGGGAGTTAAATCCCAGGCTCTGTGTATTCCTACAAGCACTATTTCCTTTCAGGTAAGGGCAGTCACTTTTCAGCTCAAACAAGCTACATCCTTGACGAAGCTCACACGTTTCTCATCTTAAATGACAAGCATTGGATGTTAGAGGACCTGTGCTTTGTATCAATATCAGAAGCAGAGTTGGACTAGATATGGTCTGTAAGTGTAGGATACACCGTTCTTTTTTTCTCAGCACACTCATGTTTCCTGCTGTCTTAGAGACTCTAGAAAGCAAGAGCGTGCTTCTTGCTCCAAAGCATAGTGTGATCCATGGATGAGAACTCTGCTGTGTGTTTCCCTTCAGAAATGGAGTTAAATACCAGGCTGTGTGTCTTCCTACAAGCAAGACTTCGTTTCAATTAAGGGCAGTCACTTTTCAGCTCAAACGAACTACATCGTTCACGAAGCTCACACGTTTCTCATCTTAACTGACAAGCATTGGATGTTAGAGGACCTGTGCTTTGTATCAATTTCAGAAGCAGAGTTGGACTAGATATGGTCCGTATGTGTAGCAAACACCGTTCTTTTGTTCTCAGCACACTGAATTTTCATGCTGTCTTAGACAATCTAGAAAGCAAGAGCGTGCTTCTTGCTCCAAAGCATAGTGTGATCCATGGATGAGAACTCTGCTGTGTGTTTCCCTTCAGAAATGGAGTTAAATACCAGGCTCTGTGTTTTCCTACAAGCACGACTTCGTTTCAAGTAAGGGCAGTCACTTTATAGCTGAAACGAACAACATCGTTCACGAAGCTCACACGTATCTCATCTTAACTGACACGCATTGAATGTTAGAGCACCAGTGCTTTGTATCAGTTTCAGAAGCAGAGTTGGACTAGATATGGTCCGTATGTGTAGGAAACACCGTTCATTTGTTCTCAGTACACTCAAGTTTCCTGCTGTCTTAGAGAATCTAGCAAGCTAGAGCGTGCTTCTTACTCTAAAGCAGAGTGTGATCAATGGATGAGAACTCTGTTGTGTGTTTCTCATCAGAAATGGAGTTAAATCCCTGGCTCTGAGTCTTCCTACAAGCAAACTTCGTTTCAGGTAAGGGCAGTTACTTTACAGCTCAAACGAAATAAATCGGTCACGAAGCTAACAAGTTTCCCATCTTAACTGCCAAACATTGGATGTTAGAGGACCAGTGCTTTGTATCAGTTTCAGAAGCAGAGTTGGACTAGATATGGTCCGTATGTGTAGGAAACACCGTTCTTTTGTTCTCAGCACACTGAGGTTTCCTGCTGTCTTAGACAATCTGGAAAGCTAGAACGTGCTTCTTGCTCTAAAGCAGAGTGTGATCAATGGATGAGAACTCTGCTGTGTGTTTCACTTCAGAAATGGAGTTAAATCCCGGGCTCTGAGTCTTCCTACAAGCAAGACTTCTTTTCATGTAAGGGCAGTTACTTTACAGCTCAAACGAACTACATCGTTCACGAAGCTCACACGTTTCTCATAGAAACTGACAAGCATTGGATGTTAGAGGACCTCTGGTTTGTTCCAGTTTCAGAATCAGAGATGAACTTGATATGGTCCGTATGTGTAGGAAACACCGTTCTTTTGTTCTAGGCACACTCAAGTTTGCTGCTGTATTAGAGACTCTAGAAAGCAAGAGCATTCTTCTTGCTCTAAAGGAGAGTGTGATCCATGGACGAGAACTATGCTGTGTGTTTACATTCAGAAAGGGAGTTAAATCCCAGGCTCTGTGTATTCCTACAAGCACTATTTCCTTTCAGGTAAGGGCAGTCACTTTTCAGCTCAAACAAGCTACATCCTTGACGAAGCTCACACGTTTCTCATCTTAAATGACAAGCATTGGATGTTAGAGGACCTGTGCTTTGTATCAATATCAGAAGCAGAGTTGGACTAGATATGGTCTGTAAGTGTAGGATACACCGTTCTTTTTTTCTCAGCACACTCATGTTTCCTGCTGTCTTAGAGACTCTAGAAAGCAAGAGCGTGCTTCTTGCTCCAAAGCATAGTGTGATCCATGGATGAGAACTCTGCTGTGTGTTTCCCTTCAGAAATGGAGTTAAATACCAGGCTGTGTGTCTTCCTACAAGCAAGACTTCGTTTCAATTAAGGGCAGTCACTTTTCAGCTCAAACGAACTACATCGTTCACGAAGCTCACACGTTTCTCATCTTAACTGACAAGCATTGGATGTTAGAGGACCTGTGCTTTGTATCAATTTCAGAAGCAGAGTTGGACTAGATATGGTCCGTATGTGTAGCAAACACCGTTCTTTTGTTCTCAGCACACTGAATTTTCATGCTGTCTTAGACAATCTAGAAAGCAAGAGCGTGCTTCTTGCTCCAAAGCATAGTGTGATCCATGGATGAGAACTCTGCTGTGTGTTTCCCTTCAGAAATGGAGTTAAATACCAGGTTCTGTGTTTTCCTACAAGCACGACTTCGTTTCAAGTAAGGGCAGTCACTTTATAGCTGAAACGAACAACATCGTTCACGAAGCTCACACGTATCTCATCTTAACTGACACGCATTGAATGTTAGAGCACCAGTGCTTTGTATCAGTTTCAGAAGCAGAGTTGGACTAGATATGGTCCGTATGTGTAGGAAACACCGTTCATTTGTTCTCAGTACACTCAAGTTTCCTGCTGTCTTAGAGAATCTAGCAAGCTAGAGCGTGCTTCTTACTCTAAAGCAGAGTGTGATCAATGGATGAGAACTCTGTTGTGTGTTTCTCATCAGAAATGGAGTTAAATCCCTGGCTCTGAGTCTTCCTACAAGCAAACTTCGTTTCAGGTAAGGGCAGTTACTTTACAGCTCAAACGAAATAAATCGGTCACGAAGCTAACAAGTTTCCCATCTTAACTGCCAAGCATTGGATGTTAGAGGACCAGTGCTTTGTATCAGTTTCAGAAGCAGAGTTGGACTAGATATGGTCCGTATGTGTAGGAAACACCGTTCTTTTGTTCTGAGCACACCCAATTTTCCTGCTGTATTAGAGACTCTAGAAGCAAGAGCGTGCTTCTTGTTCTAAAGCAGAGTGTGATCCATGGATGAGAACTGTATTGTTTGTTTCCCTTCAGAAATGGAGTTAAATCCCAGGCTCTGTGTCTTCCTACAAGGACTACTTCGTTTCAGGTAAGGGCAGTCACTTTTCAGCTCAAACGAACTACATTGTTCAAGAACCTCACACATTTCTCATCTTAAATGACAAGCATTGGATGTTAGAGGAACTGTGCTTTATATCAATTTCAGAAGCAGAGTTTGACTAGATATGGTCCGTATGTGTAGCAAACACCGTTCTTTTGTTCTCAGCACACTGATGTTTCATGCTGTTTTAGGCAATCTAGAAAGCAAGTGCGTGCTTCTTGCTCCAAAGCATAGTATGATCCATGGATGAGAACTCTGCTGTGTGTTTCCCTTCAGAAATGGTGTTAAATACCAGGCTCTGTGTCTTCCTACAAGCACGACTTCGTTTCAAGTAAGGGCACTCACTTTTCAGCTCAAATGAAGTACATCGTTCACGAAGCTCACACGTTTCCCGTCTTAACTGACACGCATTGAATGTTAGAGGACCAGTGCTTTGTATCAGTTTCAGAAGCAGAGTTGGACTAGATATGGTCCGTATGTGTAGCAAACACCGTTCTTTTGTTCTCAGCACACTGATGTTTCATGCTGTTTTAGGCAATCTAGAAAGCAAGTGCGTGCTTCTTGCTCCAAAGCATAGTATGATCCATGGATGAGAACTCTGCTGTGTGTTTCCCTTCAGAAATGGAGTTAAATATCAGGCTCTGTGTCTTCCTACAAGCACGACTTCGTTTCAAGTAAGGGCACTCACTTTTCAGCTCAAATGAAGTACATCGTTCACGAAGCTCACACGTTTCCCGTCTTAACTGACACGCATTGAATGTTAGAGGACCAGTGCTTTGTATCAGTTTCAGAAGCAGATTTGGACTAGTTATGGTCCGTATGTGTAGGAAACACCGTTCATTTGTTCTCAGCACACTCAAGTTTCCTGCTGTCTTAGAGAATCTAGAAAGCTAGAGCGTGCTTCTTACTCTAAAGCAGAGTGTGATCAATGGATGAGAACTCTGTTGTGTGTTTCTCATCAGAAATGGAGTTAAATCCCTGGCTCTGAGTCTTCCTACAAGCAAACTTCGTTTCAGGTAAGGGCAGTTACCTTACAGCTCAAACGAAATAAATTGGTCACGAAGATAACAAGTTTGCCATCTTAACTCTCAAACATTGGATGTTAGAGGACCAGTGCTTTGTATCAGTTTCAGAAGCAGAGTTGGACTAGATATGGTCCGTATGTGTAGGAAACACCGTTCTTTTGTTCTCAGCACACTGAGGTTACCTGCTGTCTTAGACAATCTGGAAAGCTAGAACGTGCTTCTTGCTCTAAAGCAGAGTGTTATCAATGGATGAGAACTCTGCTGTGTGTTTCACTTCAGAAATGGAGTTAAATCCCGGGCTCTGAGTCTTCCTACAAGCAAGACTTCTTTTCATGTAAGGGCAGTTACTTTACAGCTCAAACGAACTACATCGTTCACGAAGCTCACACGTTTCTCATCTTAAATGACAAGCATTGGATGTTAGAGGACCTCTGCTTTGTATCAATTTCAGAAGCAGAGTTGGACTAGAAATGGTCCGTATGTGTAGCAAACACCATTCTTTGTTCTCAGCACACTGAGGTTTCATGCTGTCTTAGACAATCTAGAAAGCAAGAGCGTGCTTCTTGCTCCAAAGCATAGTGTGATCCATGGATGAGAACTCTGCTGTGTGTTTCCCTTCACAAATGGAGTTAAATCCCAGGCTCTGTGTCTTCCTGGAAGCAAGATTTCATTTCAAGTAAGGGCAGTCCCTTTTCAGCTCAAAAGAACTACATCGTTCACGAAGCTCACACGTTTCCCATCTTAACTGACAAGCATTGGATGTTAGAGGACCAGTGCTTTGTATCAGTTTCAGAAGCAGAGTTGGACTAGATATGGTCCGTATGTGTAGGAAACACCATTCTTTTGTTCTGAGCAAACTCAATTTTCCTGCTGTATTAGAGACTCTAGAAGCAAGAGCGTGCTTCTTGCTCTAAAGCCGAGTGTGATCCATGGATGAGAACTGTATTGTGTGTTTCCCTTCAGAAATGGAGTTAAATCCCAGGCTCTGTGTATTCCTACAAGCACTACTTCGTTTCAGGTAAGGGCCCTCAC
This sequence comes from Onychomys leucogaster, assembly GCA_949786385.1. NCBI lineage: Eukaryota > Metazoa > Chordata > Mammalia > Rodentia > Cricetidae > Onychomys > Onychomys leucogaster. The sequence goes on from CATKUP010000047.1 coordinate 2,280,312, forward strand.
TTTTCAGCTCAAACGAACAACATCGTTCAGGAAGCTCACACGTTTCTCATGTTAAATGACAAGCATTGGATGTTAGAGGGCCTCTGGTTTGTTCCAGTTTCAGAATCAGAGATGAACTTGATATGGTCCGTATGTGTAGGAAACACCGTTCTTTTGTTCTAGGCACACTAAAGTTTGCTGCTGTATTAGAGACTCTAGAAAGCAAGAGCATTCTTCTTGCTCTAAAGGAGAGTGTGATCCATGGACGAGAACTATGCTGTGTGTTTACATTCAGAAAGGGAGTTAAATCCCAGGCTCTGTGTATTCCTACAAGCACTATTTCCTTTCAGGTAAGGGCAGTCACTTTTCAGCTCAAACAAGCTACATCCTTGACGAAGCTCACACGTTTCTCATCTTAAATGACAAGCATTGGATGTTAGAGGACCTGTGCTTTGTATCAATATCAGAAGCAGAGTTGGACTAGATATGGTCTGTAAGTGTAGGATACACCGTTCTTTTTTTCTCAGCACACTCATGTTTCCTGCTGTCTTAGAGACTCTAGAAAGCAAGAGCGTGCTTCTTGCTCCAAAGCATAGTGTGATCCATGGATGAGAACTCTGCTGTGTGTTTCCCTTCAGAAATGGAGTTAAATACCAGGCTGTGTGTCTTCCTACAAGCAAGACTTCGTTTCAATTAAGGGCAGTCACTTTTCAGCTCAAACGAACTACATCGTTCACGAAGCTCACACGTTTCTCATCTTAACTGACAAGCATTGGATGTTAGAGGACCTGTGCTTTGTATCAATTTCAGAAGCAGAGTTGGACTAGATATGGTCCGTATGTGTAGCAAACACCGTTCTTTTGTTCTCAGCACACTGAATTTTCATGCTGTCTTAGACAATCTAGAAAGCAAGAGCGTGCTTCTTGCTCCAAAGCATAGTGTGATCCATGGATGAGAACTCTGCTGTGTGTTTCCCTTCAGAAATGGAGTTAAATACCAGGCTCTGTGTTTTCCTACAAGCACGACTTCGTTTCAAGTAAGGGCAGTCACTTTATAGCTGAAACGAACAACATCGTTCACGAAGCTCACACGTATCTCATCTTAACTGACACGCATTGAATGTTAGAGCACCAGTGCTTTGTATCAGTTTCAGAAGCAGAGTTGGACTAGATATGGTCCGTATGTGTAGGAAACACCGTTCATTTGTTCTCAGTACACTCAAGTTTCCTGCTGTCTTAGAGAATCTAGCAAGCTAGAGCGTGCTTCTTACTCTAAAGCAGAGTGTGATCAATGGATGAGAACTCTGTTGTGTGTTTCTCATCAGAAATGGAGTTAAATCCCTGGCTCTGAGTCTTCCTACAAGCAAACTTCGTTTCAGGTAAGGGCAGTTACTTTACAGCTCAAACGAAATAAATCGGTCACGAAGCTAACAAGTTTCCCATCTTAACTGCCAAACATTGGATGTTAGAGGACCAGTGCTTTGTATCAGTTTCAGAAGCAGAGTTGGACTAGATATGGTCCGTATGTGTAGGAAACACCGTTCTTTTGTTCTCAGCACACTGAGGTTTCCTGCTGTCTTAGACAATCTGGAAAGCTAGAACGTGCTTCTTGCTCTAAAGCAGAGTGTGATCAATGGATGAGAACTCTGCTGTGTGTTTCACTTCAGAAATGGAGTTAAATCCCGGGCTCTGAGTCTTCCTACAAGCAAGACTTCTTTTCATGTAAGGGCAGTTACTTTACAGCTCAAACGAACTACATCGTTCACGAAGCTCACACGTTTCTCATAGAAACTGACAAGCATTGGATGTTAGAGGACCTCTGGTTTGTTCCAGTTTCAGAATCAGAGATGAACTTGATATGGTCCGTATGTGTAGGAAACACCGTTCTTTTGTTCTAGGCACACTCAAGTTTGCTGCTGTATTAGAGACTCTAGAAAGCAAGAGCATTCTTCTTGCTCTAAAGGAGAGTGTGATCCATGGACGAGAACTATGCTGTGTGTTTACATTCAGAAAGGGAGTTAAATCCCAGGCTCTGTGTATTCCTACAAGCACTATTTCCTTTCAGGTAAGGGCAGTCACTTTTCAGCTCAAACAAGCTACATCCTTGACGAAGCTCACACGTTTCTCATCTTAAATGACAAGCATTGGATGTTAGAGGACCTGTGCTTTGTATCAATATCAGAAGCAGAGTTGGACTAGATATGGTCTGTAAGTGTAGGATACACCGTTCTTTTTTTCTCAGCACACTCATGTTTCCTGCTGTCTTAGAGACTCTAGAAAGCAAGAGCGTGCTTCTTGCTCCAAAGCATAGTGTGATCCATGGATGAGAACTCTGCTGTGTGTTTCCCTTCAGAAATGGAGTTAAATACCAGGCTGTGTGTCTTCCTACAAGCAAGACTTCGTTTCAATTAAGGGCAGTCACTTTTCAGCTCAAACGAACTACATCGTTCACGAAGCTCACACGTTTCTCATCTTAACTGACAAGCATTGGATGTTAGAGGACCTGTGCTTTGTATCAATTTCAGAAGCAGAGTTGGACTAGATATGGTCCGTATGTGTAGCAAACACCGTTCTTTTGTTCTCAGCACACTGAATTTTCATGCTGTCTTAGACAATCTAGAAAGCAAGAGCGTGCTTCTTGCTCCAAAGCATAGTGTGATCCATGGATGAGAACTCTGCTGTGTGTTTCCCTTCAGAAATGGAGTTAAATACCAGGCTCTGTGTTTTCCTACAAGCACGACTTCGTTTCAAGTAAGGGCAGTCACTTTATAGCTGAAACGAACAACATCGTTCACGAAGCTCACACGTATCTCATCTTAACTGACACGCATTGAATGTTAGAGCACCAGTGCTTTGTATCAGTTTCAGAAGCAGAGTTGGACTAGATATGGTCCGTATGTGTAGGAAACACCGTTCATTTGTTCTCAGTACACTCAAGTTTCCTGCTGTCTTAGAGAATCTAGCAAGCTAGAGCGTGCTTCTTACTCTAAAGCAGAGTGTGATCAATGGATGAGAACTCTGTTGTGTGTTTCTCATCAGAAATGGAGTTAAATCCCTGGCTCTGAGTCTTCCTACAAGCAAACTTCGTTTCAGGTAAGGGCAGTTACTTTACAGCTCAAACGAAATAAATCGGTCACGAAGCTAACAAGTTTCCCATCTTAACTGCCAAACATTGGATGTTAGAGGACCAGTGCTTTGTATCAGTTTCAGAAGCAGAGTTGGACTAGATATGGTCCGTATGTGTAGGAAACACCGTTCTTTTGTTCTCAGCACACTGAGGTTTCCTGCTGTCTTAGACAATCTGGAAAGCTAGAACGTGCTTCTTGCTCTAAAGCAGAGTGTGATCAATGGATGAGAACTCTGCTGTGTGTTTCACTTCAGAAATGGAGTTAAATCCCGGGCTCTGAGTCTTCCTACAAGCAAGACTTCTTTTCATGTAAGGGCAGTTACTTTACAGCTCAAACGAACTACATCGTTCACGAAGCTCACACGTTTCTCATAGAAACTGACAAGCATTGGATGTTAGAGGACCTCTGGTTTGTTCCAGTTTCAGAATCAGAGATGAACTTGATATGGTCCGTATGTGTAGGAAACACCGTTCTTTTGTTCTAGGCACACTCAAGTTTGCTGCTGTATTAGAGACTCTAGAAAGCAAGAGCATTCTTCTTGCTCTAAAGGAGAGTGTGATCCATGGACGAGAACTATGCTGTGTGTTTACATTCAGAAAGGGAGTTAAATCCCAGGCTCTGTGTATTCCTACAAGCACTATTTCCTTTCAGGTAAGGGCAGTCACTTTTCAGCTCAAACAAGCTACATCCTTGACGAAGCTCACACGTTTCTCATCTTAAATGACAAGCATTGGATGTTAGAGGACCTGTGCTTTGTATCAATATCAGAAGCAGAGTTGGACTAGATATGGTCTGTAAGTGTAGGATACACCGTTCTTTTTTTCTCAGCACACTCATGTTTCCTGCTGTCTTAGAGACTCTAGAAAGCAAGAGCGTGCTTCTTGCTCCAAAGCATAGTGTGATCCATGGATGAGAACTCTGCTGTGTGTTTCCCTTCAGAAATGGAGTTAAATACCAGGCTGTGTGTCTTCCTACAAGCAAGACTTCGTTTCAATTAAGGGCAGTCACTTTTCAGCTCAAACGAACTACATCGTTCACGAAGCTCACACGTTTCTCATCTTAACTGACAAGCATTGGATGTTAGAGGACCTGTGCTTTGTATCAATTTCAGAAGCAGAGTTGGACTAGATATGGTCCGTATGTGTAGCAAACACCGTTCTTTTGTTCTCAGCACACTGAATTTTCATGCTGTCTTAGACAATCTAGAAAGCAAGAGCGTGCTTCTTGCTCCAAAGCATAGTGTGATCCATGGATGAGAACTCTGCTGTGTGTTTCCCTTCAGAAATGGAGTTAAATACCAGGCTCTGTGTTTTCCTACAAGCACGACTTCGTTTCAAGTAAGGGCAGTCACTTTATAGCTGAAACGAACAACATCGTTCACGAAGCTCACACGTATCTCATCTTAACTGACACGCATTGAATGTTAGAGCACCAGTGCTTTGTATCAGTTTCAGAAGCAGAGTTGGACTAGATATGGTCCGTATGTGTAGGAAACACCGTTCATTTGTTCTCAGTACACTCAAGTTTCCTGCTGTCTTAGAGAATCTAGCAAGCTAGAGCGTGCTTCTTACTCTAAAGCAGAGTGTGATCAATGGATGAGAACTCTGTTGTGTGTTTCTCATCAGAAATGGAGTTAAATCCCTGGCTCTGAGTCTTCCTACAAGCAAACTTCGTTTCAGGTAAGGGCAGTTACTTTACAGCTCAAACGAAATAAATCGGTCACGAAGCTAACAAGTTTCCCATCTTAACTGCCAAGCATTGGATGTTAGAGGACCAGTGCTTTGTATCAATTTCAGAAGCAGAGTTGGACTAGATATGGTCCGTATGTGTAGCAAACACCGTTCTTTTGTTCTCAGCACACTGATGTTTCATGCTGTTTTAGGCAATCTAGAAAGCAAGTGCGTGCTTCTTGCTCCAAAGCATAGTATGATCCATGGATGAGAACTCTGCTGTGTGTTTCCCTTCAGAAATGGAGTTAAATATCAGGCTCTGTGTCTTCCTACAAGCACGACTTCGTTTCAATTAAGGGCACTCACTTTTCAGCTCAAATGAAGTACATCGTTCACGAAGCTCACACGTTTCCCGTCTTAACTGACACGCATTGAATGTTAGAGGACCAGTGCTTTGTATCAGTTTCAGAAGCAGATTTGGACTAGTTATGGTCCGTATGTGTAGGAAACACCGTTCATTTGTTCTCAGCACACTCAAGTTTCCTGCTGTCTTAGAGAATCTAGAAAGCTAGAGCGTGCTTCTTACTCTAAAGCAGAGTGTGATCAATGGATGAGAACTCTGTTGTGTGTTTCTCATCAGAAATGGAGTTAAATCCCTGGCTCTGAGTCTTCCTACAAGCAAACTTCGTTTCAGGTAAGGGCAGTTACCTTACAGCTCAAACGAAATAAATTGGTCACGAAGCTAACAAGTTTGCCATCTTAACTCTCAAACATTGGATGTTAGAGGACCAGTGCTTTGTATCAGTTTCAGAAGCAGAGTTGGACTAGATATGGTCCGTATGTGTAGGAAACACCGTTCTTTTGTTCTCAGCACACTGAGGTTACCTGCTGTCTTAGACAATCTGGAAAGCTAGAACGTGCTTCTTGCTCTAAAGCAGAGTGTTATCAATGGATGAGAACTCTGCTGTGTGTTTCACTTCAGAAATGGAGTTAAATCCCGGGCTCTGAGTCTTCCTACAAGCAAGACTTCTTTTCATGTAAGGGCAGTTACTTTACAGCTCAAACGAACTACATCGTTCACGAAGCTCACACGTTTCTCATAAAAACTGACAAGCATTGGATGTTAGAGGACCTCTGGTTTGTTCCAGTTTCAGAATCAGAGATGAACTTGATATGGTCCGTATGTGTAGGAAACACCGTTCTTTTGTTCTAGGCACACTCAAGTTTGCTGCTGTATTAGAGACTCTAGAAAGCAAGAGCATTCTTCTTGCTCTAAAGGAGAGTGTGATCCATGGACGAGATCTATGCTGTGTGTTTACATTCAGAAAGGGAGTTAAATCCCAGGCTCTGTGTATTCCTACAAGCACTATTTCCTTTCAGGTAAGGGCAGTCACTTTTCAGCTCAAACAAGCTACATCCTTGACGAAGCTCACACGTTTCTCATCTTAAATGACAAGCATTGGATGTTAGAGGACCTTTGCTTTGTATCAATTTCAGAAATAGAGTTGGACTAGATATGGTCCGCATGTGTAGGAAACACCGTTCTTTTGTTCTCAGCACACTCAGGTTTCCTGCTGTCTTAGACAATCTAGAAAGCAAGAGCGTGCTTCTTGCTCTAAAGCAGAGTGTGATCTATGGATGAGAACTCTGCTGTGTGTTTCCCTTCACAAATGGAGTTAAATCCCAGGCTCTGTGTCTTCCTGGAAGCAAGACTTCATTTCAAGTAAGGGCAGTCACTTTTCAGCTCAAACGAACTACATCGGTCACGAAGCTCACACATTATCCATCTTAACTGACAAGCATTGAATATTAGAGGACCAGTGCTTTGTATCAGTTTCAGAAGCAGAGTTGGACTAGATATGGTCCGTATGTGTAGGAAACACCGTTCATTTGTTGTCAGCACACTCAAGTTTCCTGCTGTCTTAGAGACTCTAGAAGCAAAAGCGTGCTTCTTGCTCTAAAGCAGAGTGTGATCCATGGATGAGAACTGTATTGTGTGTTTCCCTTCAGAAATGGAGTTAAATCCCATCCTCTGTGTCTTCCTACAAGGACTACTTCGTTTCAGGTAAGGGCAGTCACTTTTCAGCTCAAACGAACTACATCGTTCACGAAGCTCACACGTTTCTCATCTTAAATGACAAGCATTGGATGTTAGAGGACCTCTGCTTTGTATCAATTTCAGAAGCAGAGTTGGACTAGAAATGGTCCGTATGTGTAGCAAACACCATTCTTTGTTCTCAGCACACTGAGGTTTCATGCTGTCTTAGACAATCTAGAAAGCAAGAGCATGCTTCTTGCTCCAAAGCATAGTGTGATCCATGGATGAGAACTCTGCTGTGTGTTTCCCTTCACAAATGGAGTTAAATCCCAGGCTCTGTGTCTTCCTGGAAGCAAGATTTCATTTCAAGTAAGGGCAGTCACTTTTCAGCTCAAAAGAACTAAATCGTTCACGAAGCTCACACGTTTCCCATCTTAACTGACAAGCATTGGATGTTAGAGGACCAGTGCTTTGTATCAGTTTCAGAAGCAGAGTTGGACTAGATATGGTCCGTATGTGTAGGAAACACCATTCTTTTGTTCTGAGCAAACTCAATTTTCCTGCTGTATTAGAGACTCTAGAAGCAAGAGCGTGCTTCTTGCTCTAAAGCCGAGTGTGATCCATGGATGAGAACTGTATTGTGTGTTTCCCTTCAGAAATGGAGTTAAATCCCAGGCTCTGTGTCTTCCTACAAGCACTACTTCGTTTCAGGTAAGGGCCCTCACTTTTCAGCTCAAACGAACAACATCGTTCAGGAAGCTCACACGTTTCTCATGTTAAATGACAAGCATTGGATGTTAGAGGGCCTCTGGTTTGTTCCAGTTTCAGAATCAGAGATGAACTTGATATGGTCCGTATGTGTAGGAAACACCGTTCTTTTGTTCTAGGCACACTCAAGTTTGCTGCTGTATTAGAGACTCTAGAAAGCAAGAGCATTCTTCTTGCTCTAAAGGAGAGTGTGATCCATGGACGAGAACTATGCTGTGTGTTTACATTCAGAAAGGGAGTTAAATCCCAGGCTCTGTGTATTCCTACAAGCACTATTTCCTTTCAGGTAAGGGCAGTCACTTTTCAGCTCAAACAAGCTACATCCTTGACGAAGCTCACACGTTTCTCATCTTAAATGACAAGCATTGGATGTTAGAGGACCTGTGCTTTGTATCAATATCAGAAGCAGAGTTGGACTAGATATGGTCTGTAAGTGTAGGATACACCGTTCTTTTTTTCTCAGCACACTCATGTTTCCTGCTGTCTTAGAGACTCTAGAAAGCAAGAGCGTGCTTCTTGCTCCAAAGCATAGTGTGATCCATGGATGAGAACTCTGCTGTGTGTTTCCCTTCAGAAATGGAGTTAAATACCAGGCTGTGTGTCTTCCTACAAGCAAGACTTCGTTTCAATTAAGGGCAGTCATTTTTCTGCTCAAACGAACTACATCGTTCACGAAGCTCACACGTTTCTCATCTTAACTGACAAGCATTGGATGTTAGAGGACCTGTGCTTTGTATCAATTTCAGAAGCAGAGTTGGACTAGATATGGTCCGTATGTGTAGCAAACACCGTTCTTTTGTTCTCAGCACACTGAATTTTCATGCTGTCTTAGACAATCTAGAAAGCAAGAGCGTGCTTCTTGCTCCAAAGCATAGTGTGATCCATGGATGAGAACTCTGCTGTGTGTTTCCCTTCAGAAATGGAGTTAAATACCAGGCTCTGTGTTTTCCTACAAGCACGACTTCGTTTCAAGTAAGGGCAGTCACTTTATAGCTGAAACGAACAACATTGTTCACGAAGCTCACACGTATCTCATCTTAACTGACACGCATTGAATGTTAGAGCACCAGTGCTTTGTATCAGTTTCAGAAGCAGAGTTGGACTAGATATGGTCCGTATGTGTAGGAAACACCGTTCATTTGTTCTCAGTACACTCAAGTTTCCTGCTGTCTTAGAGAATCTAGCAAGCTAGAGCGTGCTTCTTACTCTAAAGCAGAGTGTGATCAATGGATGAGAACTCTGTTGTGTGTTTCTCATCAGAAATGGAGTTAAATCCCTGGCTCTGAGTCTTCCTACAAGCAAACTTCGTTTCAGGTAAGGGCAGTTACTTTACAGCTCAAACGAAATAAATCGGTCACGAAGCTAACAAGTTTCCCATCTTAACTGCCAAACATTGGATGTTAGAGGACCAGTGCTTTGTATCAGTTTCAGAAGCAGAGTTGGACTAGATATGGTCCGTATGTGTAGGAAACACCGTTCTTTTGTTCTCAGCACACTGAGGTTTCCTGCTGTCTTAGACAATCTGGAAAGCTAGAACGTGCTTCTTGCTCTAAAGCAGAGTGTGATCAATGGATGAGAACTCTGTTGTGTGTTTCTCTTCAGAAATGGAGTTAAATCCCTGGCTCTGAGTCTTCCTACAAGCAAACTTCGTTTCAGGTAAGGGTAGTTACTTTACAGATCAAACAAACTACATCGGTCACGAAGCTAACAAGTTTCCCATCTTAAATGACAAGCATTGGATGTTAGAGGACCAGTGCTTTGTATCAATTTCAGAAGCAGAGTTGGACTAGATATGGTCCGTTTATGTTGGAAACACGGTTCTTTTGTTCTGAGCACACTCAATTTTCCTGCTGTATTAGAGACTCTAGAAGCAAAAGCGTGCTTCTTGCTCTAAAGCAGAGTGTGATCCATGGATGAGAACTGTATTGTGTGTTTCCCTTCAGAAATGGAGTTAAATCCCATCCTCTGTGTCTTCCTACAAGGACTACTTCGTTTCAGGTAAGGGCAGTCACTTTTCAGCTCAAACGAACTACATCGTTCACGAAGCTCACACGTTTCTCATCTTAAATGACAAGCATTGGATGTTAGAGGACCTCTGCTTTGTATCAATTTCAGAAGCAGAGTTGGACTAGAAATGGTCCGTATGTGTAGCAAACACCATTCTTTGTTCTCAGCACACTGAGGTTTCATGCTGTCTTAGACAATCTAGAAAGCAAGAGCGTGCTTCTTGCTCCAAAGCATAGTGTGATCCATGGATGAGAACTCTGCTGTGTGTTTCCCTTCACAAATGGAGTTAAATCCCAGGCTCTGTGTCTTCCTGGAAGCAAGATTTCATTTCAAGTAAGGGCAGTCACTTTTCAGCTCAAAAGAACTACATCGTTCACGAAGCTCACACGTTTCCCATCTTAACTGACAAGCATTGGATGTTAGAGGACCAGTGCTTTGTATCAGTTTCAGAAGCAGAGTTGGACTAGATATGGTCCGTATGTGTAGGAAACACCATTCTTTTGTTCTGAGCAAACTCAATTTTCCTGCTGTATTAGAGACTCTAGAAGCAAGAGCGTGCTTCTTGCTCTAAAGCCGAGTGTGATCCATGGATGAGAACTGTATTGTGTGTTTCCCTTCAGAAATGGAGTTAAATCCCAGGCTCTGTGTCTTCCTACAAGCACTACTTCGTTTCAGGTAAGGGCCCTCACTTTTCAGCTCAAACGAACAACATCGTTCAGGAAGCTCACACGTTTCTCATGTTAAATGACAAGCATTGGATGTTAGAGGGCCTCTGGTTTGTTCCAGTTTCAGAATCAGAGATGAACTTGATATGGTCCGTATGTGTAGGAAGCACCGTTCTTTTGTTCTAGGCACACTCAAGTTTGCTGCTGTATTAGAGACTCTAGAAAGCAAGAGCATTCTTCTTGCTCTAAAGGAGAGTGTGATCCATGGACGAGAACTATGCTGTGTGTTTACATTCAGAAAGGGAGTTAAATCCCAGGCTCTGTGTATTCCTACAAGCACTATTTCCTTTCAGGTAAGGGCAGTCACTTTTCAGCTCAAACAAGCTACATCCTTGACGAAGCTCACACGTTTCTCATCTTAAATGACAAGCATTGGATGTTAGAGGACCTGTGCTTTGTATCAATATCAGAAGCAGAGTTGGACTAGATATGGTCTGTAAGTGTAGGATACACCGTTCTTTTTTTCTCAGCACACTCATGTTTCCTGCTGTCTTAGAGACTCTAGAAAGCAAGAGCGTGCTTCTTGCTCCAAAGCATAGTGTGATCCATGGATGAGAACTCTGCTGTGTGTTTCCCTTCAGAAATGGAGTTAAATCCCATCCTCTGTGTCTTCCTACAAGGACTACTTCGTTTCAGATAAGGGCAGTCACTTTTCAGCTCAAAAGAACTACATCGTTCATGAAGCTCACACGTTTCTCATCTTAAATGACAAGCATTGGATGTTAGAGGACCTCTGCTTTGTATCAATTTCAGAAGCAGAGTTGGACTAGACATGGTCCGTATGTGTAGCAAACACCGTTCTTTTGTTCTCAGCACACTGAGGTTTCATGCTGTCTTAGACAATCTAGAAAGCAAGAGCGTGCTTCTTGCTCCAAAGCATAGTGTGATCCATGGATGAGAACTCTGCTGTGTGTTTCCCTTCAGAAATGGAGTTAAATACCAGGCTCTGTGTTTTCCTACAAGCACGACTTCGTTTCAAGTAAGGGCAGTCACTTTATAGCTGAAACGAACAACATCGTTCACGAAGCTCACACGTATCTCATCTTAACTGACACGCATTGAATGTTAGAGCACCAGTGCTTTGTATCAGTTTCAGAAGCAGAGTTGGACTAGATATGGTCCGTATGTGTAGGAAACACCGTTCATTTGTTCTCAGTATACTCAAGTTTCCTGCTGTCTTAGAGAATCTAGCAAGCTAGAGCGTGCTTCTTACTCTAAAGCAGAGTGTGATCAATGGATGAGAACTCTGTTGTGTGTTTCTCATCAGAAATGGAGTTAAATCCCTGGCTCTGAGTCTTCCTACAAGCAAACTTCGTTTCAGGTAAGGGCAGTTACTTTACAGCTCAAACGAAATAAATCGGTCACGAAGCTAACAAGTTTCCCATCTTAACTGCCAAACATTGGATGTTAGAGGACCAGTGCTTTGTATCAGTTTCAGAAGCAGAGTTGGACTAGATATGGTCCGTATGTGTAGGAAACACCGTTCTTTTGTTCTCAGCACACTGAGGTTTCCTGCTGTCTTAGACAATCTGGAAAGCTAGAACGTGCTTCTTGCTCTAAAGCAGAGTGTGATCAATGGATGAGAACTCTGTTGTGTGTTTCTCTTCAGAAATGGAGTTAAATCCCTGGCTCTGAGTCTTCCTACAAGCAAACTTCGTTTCAGGTAAGGGTAGTTACTTTACAGATCAAACAAACTACATCGGTCACGAAGCTAACAAGTTTCCCATCTTAAATGACAAGCATTGGATGTTAGAGGACCAGTGCTTTGTATCAATTTCAGAAGCAGAGTTGGACTAGATATGGTCTGTTTATGTTGGAAACACAGTACTTTTGTTCTGAGCACACTCAATTTTCCTGCTGTATTAGAGACTCTAGAAGCAAAAGCGTGCTTCTTGCTCTAAAGCAGAGTGTGATCCATGGATGAGAACTGTATTGTGTGTTTCCCTTCAGAAATGGAGTTAAATCCCATCCTCTGTGTCTTCCTACAAGGACTACTTCGTTTCAGATAAGGGCAGTCACTTTTCAGCTCAAAAGAACTACATCGTTCATGAAGCTCACACGTTTCTCATCTTAAATGACAAGCATTGGATGTTAGAGGACCTCTGCTTTGTATCAATTTCAGAAGCAGAGTTGGACTAGACATGGTCCGTATGTGTAGCAAACACCGTTCTTTTGTTCTCAGCACACTGAGGTTTCATGCTGTCTTAGACAATCTAGAAAGCAAGAGCGTGCTTCTTGCTCCAAAGCATAGTGTGATCCATGGATGAGAACTCTGCTGTGTGTTTCCCTTCAGAAATGGAGTTAAATACCAGGCTCTGTGTCTTCCTACAAGCACTACTTCGTTTCAAGTAAGGGCAGTGACTTTTCAGCTGAAACGAACAACATCGTTCACGAAGCTCACACGTTTCTCATCTTAACTGACACACATTGAATGTTAGAGGACCAGTGCTTTGTATCACTTTCAGAAGCAGAGTTGGACTAGATATGGTCCGTATGTGTAGGAAACACCGTTCATTTGTTCTCAGCACACTCACTTTTCATGCTGTCTTAGAGAATCTAGAAAGCTAGAGCGTGCTTCTTACTCTAAAGCAGAGTGTGATCAATGGATGAGAACTCTGTTGTGTGTTTCTCATCAGAAATGGAGTTAAATCCCTGACTCTGAGTCTTCCTACAAGCAAACTTCCTTTCAGGTAAGGGCAGTTACTTTACAGCTCAAACGAAATAAATCGGTCACGAAGCTAACAAGTTTCCCATCTTAACTGACAAGCATTGGATGTTAGAGGACCAGTGCTTTGTATCAGTTTCAGAAACAGAGTTGGACTAGATATGGTCCGCATGTGTAGGAAACACCGTTCTTTTGTTCTCAGCACACTCAGGTTTCCTGCTGTCTTAGACAATCTAGAAAGCAAGAGCGTGCTTCTTGCTCTAAAGCAGAGTGTGATCCATGGATGAGAACTCTGCTGTGTGTTTCCCTTCACAAATGGAGTTAAATCCCAGGCTCTGTGTCTTCCTGGAAGCAAGACTTCATTTCAAGTAAGGGCAGTCACTTTTCAGCTCAAACGAACTACATCGTTCACGAAGCTCACACGTTTCCCATCTTAACTGACAAGCATTGGATGTTAGAGGACCTCTGGTTTGTTCCAGTTTCAGAATCAGAGATGAACTTGATATGGTCCGTATGTGTAGGAAACACCGTTCTTTTGTTCTAGGCACACTCAAGTTTGCTGCTGTATTAGAGACTCTAGAAAGCAAGAGCATTCTTCTTGCTCTAAAGGAGAGTCTGATCCATGGACGAGAACTATGCTGTGTGTTTACATTCAGAAAGGGAGTTAAATCCCAGGCTCTGTGTATTCCTACAAGCACTATTTCCTTTCAGGTAAGGGCAGTCACTTTTCAGCTCAAACAAGCTACATCCTTGACGAAGCTCACACGTTTCTCATCTTAAATGACAAGCATTGGATGTTAGAGGACCTTTGCTTTGTATCAATTTCAGAAATAGAGTTGGACTAGATATGGTCCGCATGTGTAGGAAACACCGTTCTTTTGTTCTCAGCACACTCAGGTTTCCTGCTGTCTTAGACAATCTAGAAAGCAAGAGCGTGCTTCTTGCTCTAAAGCAGAGTGTGATCTATGGATGAGAACTCTGCTGTGTGTTTCCCTTCACAAATGGAGTTAAATCCCAGGCTCTGTGTCTTCCTGGAAGCAAGACTTCATTTCAAGTAAGGGCAGTCACTTTTCAGCTCAAACGAACTACATTGTTCACGAAGCTCACACATTATCCATCTTAACTGACAAGCATTGAATATTAGAGGACCAGTGCTTTGTATCAGTTTCAGAAGCAGAGTTGGACTAGATATGGTCCGTATGTGTAGGAAACACCGTTCATTTGTTCTCAGCACACTCAAGTTTCCTGCTGTCTTAGAGAATCTAGAAAGCTAGAGCGTGCTTCTTGCTCTAAAGCAGAGTGTGATAAATGGATAAGAACTCTGTTGTGTGTTTCTCTTCAGAAATGGAGTTAAATCCCTGGCTCTGAGTCTTCCTACAAGCAAACTTCGTTTCAGGTAAGGGTAGTTACTTTACAGATCAAACAAACTACATCGGTCACGAAGCTAACAAGTTTCCCATCTTAACTGACAAGCATTGGATGTTAGAGGACCAGTGCTTTGTATCAATTTCAGAAGCAGAGTTGGACTAGATATGGTCCATTTATGTTGGAAACACGGTTCTTTTGTTCTGAGCACACTCAATTTTCCTGCTGTATTAGAGACTCTAGAAGCAAAAGCGTGCTTCTTGCTCTAAAGCAGAGTGTGATCCATGGATGAGAACTGTATTGTGTGTTTCCCTTCAGAAATGGAGTTAAATCCCATCCTCTGTGTCTTCCTACAAGGACTACTTCGTTTCAGGTAAGGGCAGTCACTTTTCAGCTCAAACGAACTACATCGTTCACGAAGCTCACACGTTTCTCATCTTAAATGACAAGCATTGGATGTTAGAGGACCTCTGCTTTGTATCAATTTCAGAAGCAGAGTTGGACTAGACATGGTCCGTATGTGTAGCAAACACCATTCTTTGTTCTCAGCACACTGAGGTTTCATGCTGTCTTAGACAATCTAGAAAGCAAGAGCGTGCTTCTTGCTCCAAAGCATAGTGTGATCCATGGATGAGAACTCTGCTGTGTGTTTCCCTTCACAAATGGAGTTAAATCCCAGGCTCTGTGTCTTCCTGGAAGCAAGACTTCATTTCAAGTAAGGGCAGTCACTTTTAAGCTCAAACGAACTACATCGTTCACGAAGCTCACACGTTTCCCATCTTAACTGACAAGCATTGGATGTTAGAGGACCAGTGCTTTGTATCAGTTTCAGAAGCAGAGTTGGACTAGATATGGTCCGTATGTGTAGGAAACACCATTCTTTTGTTCTGAGCAAACTCAATTTTCCTGCTGTATTAGAGACTCTAGAAGCAAGAGCGTGCTTCTTGCTCTAAAGCCGAGTGTGATCCATGGATGAGAACTGTATTGTGTGTTTCCCTTCAGAAATGGAGTTAAATCCCAGGCTCTGTGTCTTCCTACAAGCACTACTTCGTTTCAGGTAAGGGCCGTCACTTTTCAGCTCAAACGAACAACATCGTTCAGGAAGCTCACACGTTTCTCATGTTAAATGACAAGCATTGGATGTTAGAGGACCTGTGCTTTGTATCAATTTCAGAAGCAGAGTTGGACTAGATATGGTCCGTATGTGTAGCAAACACCGTTCTTTTGTTCTCAGCACACTGAATTTTCATGCTGTCTTAGACAATCTAGAAAGCAAGAGCGTGCTTCTTGCTCCAAAGCATAGTGTGATCCATGGATGAGAACTCTGCTGTGTGTTTCCCTTCAGAAATGGAGTTAAATACCAGGCTCTGTGTTTTCCTACAAGCACGACTTCGTTTCAAGTAAGGGCAGTCACTTTATAGCTGAAACGAACAACATCGTTCCCGAAGCTCACACGTATCTCATCTTAACTGACACGCATTGAATGTTAGAGCACCAGTGCTTTGTATCAGTTTCAGAAGCAGAGTTGGACTAGATATGGTCCGTATGTGTAGGAAACACCGTTCATTTGTTCTCAGTACACTCAAGTTTCCTGCTGTCTTAGAGAATCTAGCAAGCTAGAGCGTGCTTCTTACTCTAAAGCAGAGTGTGATCAATGGATGAGAACTCTGTTGTGTGTTTCTCATCAGAAATGGAGTTAAATCCCTGGCTCTGAGTCTTCCTACAAGCAAACTTCGTTTCAGGTAAGGGCAGTTACTTTACAGCTCAAACGAAATAAATCGGTCACGAAGCTAACAAGTTTCCCATCTTAACTGCCAAACATTGGATGTTAGAGGACCAGTGCTTTGTATCAGTTTCAGAAGCAGAGTTGGACTAGATATGGTCCGTATGTGTAGGAAACACCGTTCTTTTGTTCTCAGCACACTGAGGTTTCCTGCTGTCTTAGACAATCTGGAAAGCTAGAACGTGCTTCTTGCTCTAAAGCAGAGTGTGATCAATGGATGAGAACTCTGCTGTGTGTTTCACTTCAGAAATGGAGTTAAATCCCGGGCTCTGAGTCTTCCTACAAGCAAGACTTCTTTTCATGTAAGGGCAGTTACTTTACAGCTCAAACGAACTACATCGTTCACGAAGCTCACACGTTTCTCATAGAAACTGACAAGCATTGGATGTTAGAGGACCTCTGGTTTGTTCCAGTTTCAGAATCAGAGATGAACTTGATATGGTCCGTATGTGTAGGAAACACCGTTCTTTTGTTCTAGGCACACTCAAGTTTGCTGCTGTATTAGAGACTCTAGAAAGCAAGAGCATTCTTCTTGCTCTAAAGGAGAGTGTGATCCATGGACGAGAACTATGCTGTGTGTTTACATTCAGAAAGGGAGTTAAATCCCAGGCTCTGTGTATTCCTACAAGCACTATTTCCTTTCAGGTAAGGGCAGTCACTTTTCAGCTCAAACAAGCTACATCCTTGACGAAGCTCACACGTTTCTCATCTTAAATGACAAGCATTGGATGTTAGAGGACCTGTGCTTTGTATCAATATCAGAAGCAGAGTTGGACTAGATATGGTCTGTAAGTGTAGGATACACCGTTCTTTTTTTCTCAGCACACTCATGTTTCCTGCTGTCTTAGAGACTCTAGAAAGCAAGAGCGTGCTTCTTGCTCCAAAGCATAGTGTGATCCATGGATGAGAACTCTGCTGTGTGTTTCCCTTCAGAAATGGAGTTAAATACCAGGCTGTGTGTCTTCCTACAAGCAAGACTTCGTTTCAATTAAGGGCAGTCACTTTTCAGCTCAAACGAACTACATCGTTCACGAAGCTCACACGTTTCTCATCTTAACTGACAAGCATTGGATGTTAGAGGACCTGTGCTTTGTATCAATTTCAGAAGCAGAGTTGGACTAGATATGGTCCGTATGTGTAGCAAACACCGTTCTTTTGTTCTCAGCGCACTGAATTTTCATGCTGTCTTAGACAATCTAGAAAGCAAGAGCGTGCTTCTTGCTCCAAAGCATAGTGTGATCCATGGATGAGAACTCTGCTGTGTTTTTCCCTTCAGAAATGGAGTTAAATATCAGGCTCTGTGTTTTCCTACAAGCACGACTTCGTTTCAAGTAAGGGCAGTCACTTTATAGCTGAAACGAACAACATCGTTCACGAAGCTCACACGTATCTCATCTTAACTGACACGCATTGAATGTTAGAGCACCAGTGCTTTGTATCAGTTTCAGAAGCAGAGTTGGACTAGATATGGTCCGTATGTGTAGGAAACACCGTTCATTTGTTCTCAGTACACTCAAGTTTCCTGCTGTCTTAGAGAATCTAGCAAGCTAGAGCGTGCTTCTTACTCTAAAGCAGAGTGTGATCAATGGATGAGAACTCTGTTGTGTGTTTCTCATCAGAAATGGAGTTAAATCCCTGGCTCTGAGTCTTCCTACAAGCAAACTTCGTTTCAGGTAAGGGCAGTTACTTTACAGCTCAAACGAAATAAATCGGTCACGAAGCTAACAAGTTTCCCATCTTAACTGCCAAACATTGGATGTTAGAGGACCAGTGCTTTGTATCAGTTTCAGAAGCAGAGTTGGACTAGATATGGTCCATATGTGTAGGAAACACCGTTCTTTTGTTCTCAGCACACTGAGGTTTCCTGCTGTCTTAGACAATCTGGAAAGCTAGAACGTGCTTCTTGCTCTAAAGCAGAGTGTGATCAATGGATGAGAACTCTGCTGTGTGTTTCACTTCAGAAATGGAGTTAAATCCCGGGCTCTGAGTCTTCCTACAAGCAAGACTTCTTTTCATGTAAGGGCAGTTACTTTACAGCTCAAACGAACTACATCGTTCACGAAGCTCACACGTTTCTCATAGAAACTGACAAGCATTGGATGTTAGAGGACCTCTGGTTTGTTCCAGTTTCAGAATCAGAGATGAACTTGATATGGTCCGTATGTGTAGGAAACACCGTTCTTTTGTTCTAGGCACACTCAAGTTTGCTGCTGTATTAGAGACTCTAGAAAGCAAGAGCATTCTTCTTGCTCTAAAGGAGAGTGTGATCCATGGACGAGAACTATGCTGTGTGTTTACATTCAGAAAGGGAGTTAAATCCCAGGCTCTGTGTCTTCCTGGAAGCAAGACTTCATTTCAAGTAAGGGCAGTCACTTTTCAGGTCAAAATAACTACATCGTTCACGAAGCTCACACGTTTCCCATCTTAACTGACAAGCAGTGAATGTTAGAGGACCAGTGCTTTGTATCAGTTTCAGAAGCAGAGTTGGACTACATATGGTCCGTATGTGTAGGAAACACCGTTCATTTGTTCTCAGCACACTCACGTTTCCTGCTCTCTTAGAGAATCTAGAAAGCTAGAGCGTGCTTCTTGGTCTAAAGCAGAGTGTGATCAATGGATGAGAACTCTGTTGTGTGTTTCTCTTCAGAAATGGAGTTAAATCCCTGGCTCTGAGTCTTCCTACAAGCAAACTTCGTTTCAGGTAAGGGTAGTTAATTTACAGATCAAACAAACTACATCGGTCACGAAGCTAACAAGTTTCCCATCTTAAATGACAAGCATTGGATGTTAGAGGACCAGTGCTTTGTATCAATTTCAGAAGCAGAGTTGGACTAGATATGGTCCGTTTATGTTGGAAACACTGTTCTTTTGTTCTGAGCACACTCAAATTTCCTGCTGTATTAGAGACTCTAGAAGCAAAAGCGTGCTTCTTGCTCTAAAGCAGAGTGTGATCCATGGATGAGAACTGTATTGTGTGTTTCCTTCAGAAATGGAGTTAAATCCCATCCTCTGTGTCTTCCTACAAGGACTACTTCGTTTCAGGTAAGGGCAGTCACTTTTCAGCTCAAACGAACTACATCGTTCATGAAGCTCACACGTTTCTCATCTTAAATGACAAGCATTGGATGTTAGAGGACCTCTGCTTTGTATCACTTTCAGAAGCAGAGTTGGACTAGATATGGTCCGTATGTGTAGGAAACACTGTTCATTTGTTCTCAGCACACTCACTTTTCATGCTGTCTTAGAGAATCTAGAAAGCTAGAGCGTGCTTCTTACTCTAAAGCAGAGTGTGATCAATGGATGAGAACTCTGTTGTGTGTTTCTCATCAGAAATGGAGTTAAATCCCTGGCTCTGAGTCTTCCTACAAGCAAACTTCGTTTCAGGTAAGGGCACTTACTTTACAGCTCAAACAAAATAAATCGGTCACGAAGCTAACAAGTTTCCCATCTTAACTGACAAGCATTGGATGTTAGAGGACCAGTGCTTTGTATCAGTTTCAGAAATAGAGTTGGACTAGATATGGTCCGCATGTGTAGGAAACACCGTTCTTTTGTTCTCAGCACACTCAGGTTTCCTGCTGTCTTAGACAATCTAGAAAGCAAGAGCGTGCTTCTTGCTCTAAAGCAGAGTGTGATCTATGGATGAGAACTCTGCTGTGTGTTTCCGTTCACAAATAGAGTTAAATCCCAGGCTCTGTGTCTTCCTGGAAGCAAGACTTCATTTCAAGTAAGGGCAGTCACTTTTCAGCTCAAACGAACTACATCGTTCACGAAGCTCACACGTTTCCCATCTTAACTGACAAGCATTGGATGTTAGAGGACCAGTGCTTTGTATCTTTTCAGAAGCAGAGTTGGACTAGATATGGTCCGTATGTGTAGGAAACACCATTCTTTTGTTCTGAGCAAACTCAATTTTCCTGCTGTATTAGAGACTCTAGAAGCAAGAGCGTGCTTCTTGCTCTAAAGCCGAGTGTGATCCATGGATGAGAACTGTATTGTGTGTTTCCCTTCAGAAATGGAGTTAAATCCCAGGCTCTGTGTCTTCCTACAAGCACTACTTCGTTTCAGGTAAGGGCCGTCACTTTTCAGCTCAAACGAACAACATCGTTCAGGAAGCTCACACGTTTCTCATGTTAAATGACAAGCATTGGATGTTAGAGGACCTCTGCTTTGTATCAATTTCAGAAGCAGAGTTTGACTAGATATGGTCCGTATGTGTAGCAAACACCGTTCTTTTGTTCTCAGCACACTGAGTTTTCATGCTGTCTTAGACAATCTAGAAAGCAAGAGCGTGCTTCTTGCTCCAAAGCATAGTGTGATCCATGGATGAGAACTCTGCTGTGTGTTTCCCTTCAGAAATGGAGTTAAATACCAGGCTCTGTGTCTTCCTACAAGCACGACTTCGTTTCAAGTAAGGGCAGTCACTTTTCAGCTGAAACGAACAACATCGTTCACGAAGCTCACACGTTTCTCATCTTAACTGACACGCATTGAATGTTAGAGCACCAGTGCTTTGTATCAGTTTCAGAAGCAGAGTTGGACTAGATATGGTCCGTATGTGTAGGAAACACCGTTCTTTTGTTCTCAGCACACTGAGGTTTCCTGCTGTCTTAGACAATCTGGAAAGCTAGAACATGCTTCTTGCTCTAAAGCAGAGTGTGATCAATGGATGAGAACTCTGCTGTGTGTTTCACTTCAGAAATGGAGTTAAATCCCGGGCTCTGAGTCTTCCTACAAGCAAGACTTCTTTTCATGTAAGGGCAGTTACTTTACAGCTCAAACGAACTACATCGTTCACGAAGCTCACACGTTTCTCATAGAAACTGACAAGCATTGGATGTTAGAGGACCTCTGGTTTGTTCCAGTTTCAGAATCAGAGATGAACTTGATATGGTCCGTATGTGTAGGAAACACCGTTCTTTTGTTCTAGGCACACTCAAGTTTGCTGCTGTATTAGAGACTCTAGAAAGCAAGAGCATTCTTCTTGCTCTAAAGGAGAGTGTGATCCATGGGTGAGACCTGTATTGTGTGTTTCCCTTCAGAAATGGAGTTAAATGCCAGGCTCTGTGTCTTCCTAAAGTACTACTTCGTTTCAGGTAAGGGCAGTCACTTTTCAGCTCAAACGAACTACATCCTTGATGAAGCTCATACGTTTCTCATCTTAAATGACAAGCATTAGATGTTAGAGGACCTGTGCTTTGTATCAATTTCAGAAGCAGAGTTGGACTAAATATGGTCCGTATGTGTAGCATACATCGTTCTTTTCTTCTCAGCACACTGATGTTTCATGCTGTCTTAGACAATCTAGAAAGCAAGAGCGTGCTTCTTGCTCCAAAGCATAGTGTGATCCATGGATGAGAACTCTGCTTTGTGTTTCCCTTCAGAAATGGAGTTAAATACCAGGCTCTGTGTCTTCCTACCAGCAACACTTCATTTCAAGTAAGGGCAGTCACTTTTCAGCTCAAACGAACTACATCGTTCACGAAGCTCACACGTTTCTCATCTTAACTGACAAGCATTGGATGATAGAGGACCAGTGCTTTGTATCAGTTTCAGAAGCAGAGTTGGACTAGATATGGTCCGTATGTGTAGGAAACACCATTCATTTGTTCTCAGTACACTCACGTTTCCTGCTGTCTTAGAGAATCTAGAAAGCTAGAGCGTGCTTCTTGCTCTAAAGCAGAGTGTGATCAATGGATGAGAACTCTATTGTGTGTTTCTCTTCTGAAATGGAGTTAAATCCCTGGCTCTGAGACTTCCTACAAGCAAACTTCATTTCAGGTAAGGGCAGTTACTTTACAGCTCAAACAAACTACTTCGGTCACAAAGCTAACAAGTTTCCCATATTAACTGACAAGCATTGGATGTTAGAGGACCATTGCTTTGTATAAGTTTCAGAAGCAGATTTGGACTAGATATGGTCCGTATGTGTAGGAAACACCGTTCTTTGTTCTGAGCACACTCAATTATCCTGCTGTATTAGAGACTCTAGAAGCAAGAGCATGCTTCTTGCTCTAAAGCAGAGTGTGATCCATGGACGAGACCTGTATTGTGTGTTTCGCTTCAGAAACGGAGTTAAATCCCAGGCTCTGTGTCTTCCTACAAGTACTACTTCGTTTCAGATAAGGTCAGTCACTTTTCAGCTCAAGCGAACTACATCCTTGATGAAGCTCACACGTTTCTCATCTTAAATGACAAGCATTGGATGTTAGAGGACCTGTGCTTTGTATCAATTTCAGAAGCAGAGTTGGACTAGATATGGTCCGTATGTGTAGGAAACACCGTTCTTTTGTTCTCACCTCACTCAGATTTCCTGCTGTCTTAGACAATCTAGAAAGCAATAGCGTGCTTCGTGCTCTAAAGCAGAGTGTGATCAATGGATGAGAACTCTGCTGTGTGTTTCCCTTCACAAATGGAGTTAAATCCCAGGCTCTGTGTCTTCCTGCAAGCAAGACTTCATTTCAAGTAAGGGCAGTCACTTTTCAGCTCAAATGAAGTACATCGTTCACGAAGCTCACACGTTTCCCATCTTAACTGACACGCATTGAATGTTAGAGGACCAGAGCTTTGTATCAGTTTCAGAAGCAGAGTTGGACTAGATATGGTCCGTATGTGTAGGAAACACCGTTCATTTGTTCTCAGTACACTCACGTTTCCTGCCGTCTTAGAGAATCTAGAAAGCTAGAGCGTGCTTCTTGCTCTAAAGCAGAGTGTGATCAATGGATGAGAACTCTGTTGTGTGTTTCTCTTCTGAAATGGAGTTAAATCCCTGGCTCTGAGTCTTCCTACAAGCAAACTTCGTTTCAGGTAATGGCAGTTTCTTTACAGCTCAAACAAACTACATCGGTCACGAAGCTAACAATTTTGCCATCTTAACTGACAAGCATTGGATGTTAGAGGACCAGTGCTTTGTATCAGTTTCAGAAGCAGAGTTGGACTAGATATGGTCCGTATGTGTAGGAAACATCGTTCTTTTGTTCTGAGCACACTCAATTTTCCTGCTGTATTACTGACTCTAGAAGCAAGAGCGTGCTTCTTGCTCTAAAGCTGAGTGTGATCCATGGATGAGACCTGTATTGTGTGTTTCCCTTCAGAAATGGAGTTAAATGCCAGGCTCTGTGTCTTCCTACAAGTACTACTTCGTTTCAGGTAAGGGCAGTCACTTTTCAGCTCAAACGAACTACATCCTTGACGAAGCTCATACGTTTCTCATCTTAAATGACAAGCATTGGATGATAGAGGACCTGTGCTTTGTATCAATTTCAGAAGCTGAGTTGGACTAGATATGGTCCGTATTTGTAGCAAACACCGTTCTTTTCTTCTCAGCACACTGATGTTTCATGCTGTCTTAGACAATCTAGAAAGCAAGAGCGTGCTTCTTGCTCCAAAGCATAGTGTGATCCATGGATGAGAACTCTGCTGTGTGTTTCCCTTCAGAAATGGAGTTAAATCCCAGGCTCTGTGTCTTCCTGCAAGCAAGACTTCATTCAAGTAAGGGCAGTCACTTTTCAGCTCAAATGAAGTACATCGTTCACGAAGCTCACACGTTTCTCATCTTAACTGACAAGCATTGGATGTTATAGGACCGGTGCTTTGTATCAGTTTCAGAAGCAGAGTTGGACTAGATATGGGCCGTATGTGTAGGAAACACCGCTCATTTGTTCTCAGCACACTCACATTTCCTGCTGTCTTAGAGAATCTAGAAAGCTAGAGCATGCTTCTTGCTCTAAAGCAGAGTGTGATCAATGGATGAGAACTCTGTTGTGTGTTTCTCCTCTGAAATGGAGTTAAATTCCTGGCTCTGAGTCTTCCTACAAGCAAACTCCGTTTCAAGTAAGGGCAGTTACTTTACAGCTCAAACGAACTACATCGTTCACGAAGCTCACACGTTTCTCACCTTAACTGACAAGCATTGGATGTTAGAGGACCTCTGGTTTGTTTCAGTTTCAGAATCAGAGATGAACTTGATATGGTCTGTATGTGTAGGAAACACCGTTCTTTTGTTCTAGGCACACTCAAGTTTCCTGCTGTATTAGAGACTCTAGAAAGCAAGAGCATTCTTCTTGCTCTAAAGCAGAGTGTGATCCATGGACGAGAACTATGCTGTGTGTTTACATTCAGAAAGGGAGTTAAATCCCAGGTTCTGTGTATTCCTACAAGCACTATTTCCTTTCAGGTAAGGGCAGTCACTTTTCAGCTCAAACGAGCTACATCCTTGACGAAGCTCACATGTTTCTCATCTTAAATGACAAGCATTGGATGTTAGAGTACCTGTGCTTTGTATCAATTTCAGAAGCAGAGTTGGACTAGATATGGTCCGTAAGTGTAGGAAACACCTTTCTTTTGTTCTCAGCACAATCATGTTTCCTGATGCCTTAGAGACTCTAGAAAGCAAGAGCGTGCTTCTTGCTCCAAAGCATAGTGTGATCCATGGATGAGAACTCTGCTGTGTGTTTCCCTTCAGAAATGGAGTTAAATACCAGGCTCTGTGTCTTCCTACAAGCAAGACTTCCTTTCAAGTAAGGGCAGTCACTTTTCAGCTCAAACGAACTACATCGTTCACGAAGCTCACACGTTTCTCATCTGAAATGACAAGCATTGGATGTTGAAGGACCTGTGCTTTCTGTCAATTTCAGATGCAGAGTTGGAGTAGATATGGTCCGTATGTGTAGCAAACACCATTCTTTTGTTCTCAGCACACTGATGTTTCATGCTGTCTTAGAGAATCTAGAAAGCTAGAGAGTGCTTCTTGCTCTAAAGCAGAGTGTGATCAGTGGATGAGAACTCTGTTGTGCGTTTCTCTTCAGAAATGGAGTTAAATCCCTGGCTCTCAGTCTTCCTACAAGCAAACTTCGTTTCAGGTAAGGGCAGTTACTTTACAGCACAAACGAAATAAATCGGTCACGAAGCTAACAAGTTTCCCATCTTAACTGCCAAACATTGGATGTTAGAGGACCAGTGCTTTGTATCAGTTTCAGAAGCAGAGTTGGACGAGATATGGTCCGTATGTGTAGGAAACTCCGTTCTTTTGTTCTCAGCACACTCAGGTTTTCTGCTCTATTAGACAATCTAGAAAGCTAGAACGTGCTTCTTGCTCTAAAGCAGAGTGTGATCAATGAATGAGAACTCTGCTGTGTGTTTCACTTCAGAAATGGAGTTAAATCCCGGGCTCTGAGTCTGCCTACAAGCAAGACTTCTTTTCATGTAAGGGCAGTTACTTTACAGCTCAAACGAACTACATCGTTCACGAAGCTCACACGTTTCCCATCTTAACTGACAAGCATTGGATGTTAGAGGACCAGTGCTTTGTATCAGTTTCAGAAGCAGAGTTGGACTAGATATGGTCCGTATGTGTAGGAAACACCGTTCTTTTGTTCTGAGCACACTCAATTTTCCTGCTGTATTAGAGACTCTAGAAGCAAGAGCGTGTTTCTTGCTCTAAAGCAGAGTGTGATCCATGGATGAGAACTGTATGTGTGTTTCCCTTCAGAAATGGAGTTAAATCCCAGGCTCTGTGTCATCCTACAAGCACTATTTTGTTTCAGGTAAGGGCAGTCACTTTTCAGCTCACACGAACTACATCGTTCACGAAGCTCACACGTTTCTCATCTTAAATGACAAGCATTGGATGTTATAGTACCTGTGCTTTGTATCAATTTCAGAAGCAGAGTTGGACTAGATATGGTCCGTATGTGTAGCAAACACCATTCTTTTGTTCTCAGCACACTGATGTTTCATGCTCTCTTAGACAATCTAGAAAGCAAGAGCGTGCTTCTTGCTCCAAAGCATAGTGTTATCCATGGATGAGAACTCTGCTGTGTGTTTCCCTTCAGAAATGGAGTTAAATCCCAGGCTCTGTGTCTTCCTGCAAGCAAGACTTCATTTCAAGTAAGAGCAGACACTTTTCAGCTCAAATGAAGTACATCGTTCACGAAGCTCACACGTTTCCCATCTTAACTGACACGCATTGAATGTTAGAGGACCAGTGCTTTGTATCAGTTTCAGAAGCAGAGTTGGACTAGATATGGTCCGTATGTGTAGGAAACACTGTTCATTTGTTCTCAGCACACTCAAGTTTCCGGCTGTCTTAAAGAATCTAGAAAGCTAGAGAGTGCTTCTTGCTCTAAAGCAGAGTGTGATCAATGGATGAGAACTCTGTTGTGTGTTTCTCTTCAGAAATGGAGTTAAATCCCTGGCTCTGAGTCTTCCTACAAGCAAACTTCGTTTCAGGTAAGAGCAGTTACTTTACAGCTCAAACGAACTAAATCGGTCACGAAGCTAACAAGTTTCCCATCTTAACTGCCAAGCATTGGATGTTAGAGGACCAGTGCTTTGTATCAGTTTCAGAAGCAGAGTTGGACTAGATATGGGCCGTATGTGTAGGAAACACCGTTCATTTGTTCTCAGCACACTCACATTTCCTGCTGTCTTAGAGAATCTAGAAAGCTAGAGCATGCTTCTTGCTCTAAAGCAGAGTGTGATCAATGGATGAGAACTCTGTTGTGTGTTTCTCCTCTGAAATGGAGTTAAATTCCTGGCTCTGAGTCTTCCTAAAAGCAAACTTCGTTTCAAGTAAGGGCAGTTACTTTACAGCTCAAACGAACTACATCGTTCACGAAGCTCACACGTTTCTCACCTTAACTGACAAGCATTGGATGTTAGAGGACCTCTGGTTTGTTTCAGTTTCAGAATCAGAGATGAACTTGATATGGTCTGTATGTGTAGGAAACACCGTTCTTTTGTTCTAGGCACACTCAAGTTTCCTGCTGTATTAGAGACTCTAGAAAGCAAGAGCATTCTTCTTGCTCTAAAGCAGAGTGTGATCCATGGACGAGAACTATGCTGTGTGTTTACATTCAGAAAGGGAGTTAAATCCCAGGTTCTGTGTATTCCTACAAGCACTATTTCCTTTCAGGTAAGGGCAGTCACTTTTCAGCTCAAACGAGCTACATCCTTGACGAAGCTCACATGTTTCTCATCTTAAATGACAAGCATTGGATGTTAGAGGACCTGTGCTTTGTATCAATTTCAGAAGCAGAGTTGGACTAGATATGGTCCGTAAGTGTAGGAAACACCGTTCTTTTGTTCTCAGCACAATCATGTTTCCTGATGCCTTAGAGACTCTAGAAAGCAAGAGCGTGCTTCTTGCTCCAAAGCATAGTGTGTTCCATGGATGAGAACTCTGCTGTGTGTTTCCCTTCAGAAATGGAGTTAAATACCAGGCTCTGTGTCTTCCTACAAGCACGACTTCTTTCAAGTACGGGCAGTCACTTTTCTGCTCAAAGGAACTACATCGTTCACGAAGCTCACACGTTTCTCATCTTAACTGAGAAGCATTGGATGTTAGGGGACTGGTGCTTTGTATCAGTTTCAGAAGCAGAGTTGGACTAGATATGGTCCGTATGTGTAGGAAACACCGTTCTTTTGTTCTCAGCTCACTCAGGTTTCCTGGTGTCTTAGACATTCTAGAAAGCAAGAGCGTGCTTCTTGCTCTAACGCAGAGTGTGATCAATGGATGAGAACTCTGCTGTGTGTTTCCCTTCAGAAATGGAGTTAAATCCCAGGCTCTGTGTCTTCCTGCAAGCAAGACTTCATTTCAAGTAAGAGCAGACACTTTTCAGCTCAAATGAAGTACATCGTTCACGAAGCTCACACGTTTCCCATCTTAACTGACACGCATTGAATGTTAGAGGACCAGTGCTTTGTATCAGTTTCAGAAGCAGAGTTGGACTAGATATGGTCCGTATGTGTAGGAAACACTGTTCATTTGTTCTCAGCACACTCAAGTTTCCGGCTGTCTTAAAGAATCTAGAAAGCTAGAGAGTGCTTCTTGCTCTAAAGCAGAGTGTGATCAATGGATGAGAACTCTGTTGTGTGTTTCTCTTCAGAAATGGAGTTAAATCCCTGGCTCTGAGTCTTCCTACAAGCAAACTACTTTTCAGGTAAGAGCAGTTACTTTACAGCTCAAATGAACTAAATCGGTCACGAAGCTAACAAGTTTCCCATCTTAACTGCCAAGCATTGGATGTTAGAGGACCAGTGCTTTATATCAGTTTCAGAAGCAGAGTTGGACTAGATATGGGCCGTATGTGTAGGAAACACCGTTCATTTGTTCTCAGCACACTCACATTTCCTGCTGTCTTAGAGAATCTAGAAAGCTAGAGCATGCTTCTTGCTCTAAAGCAGAGTGTGATCAATGGATGAGAACTCTGTTGTGTGTTTCTCCTCTGAAATGGAGTTAAATTCCTGGCTCTGAGTCTTCCTACAAGCAAACTTCGTTTCAAGTAAGGGCAGTTACTTTACAGTCAAACGAACTACATCGTTCACGAAGCTCACACGTTTCTCACCTTAACTGACAAGCATTGGATGTTAGAGGACCTCTGGTTTGTTTCAGTTTCAGAATCAGAGATGAACTTGATATGGTCTGTATGTGTAGGAAACACCGTTCTTTTGTTCTAGGCACACTCAAGTTTCCTGCTGTATTAGAGACTCTAGAAAGCAAGAGCATTCTTCTTGCTCTAAAGCAGAGTGTGATCCATGGACGAGAACTATGCTGTGTGTTTACATGCAGAAAGGGAGTTAAATCGCAGGTTCTGTGTATTCCTACAAGCACTATTTCCTTTCAGGTAAGGGCAGTCACTTTTCAGCTCAAACGAGCTACATCCTTGACGAAGCTCACATGTTTCTCATCTTAAATGACAAGCATTGGATGTTAGAGTACCTGTGCTTTGTATCAATTTCAGAAGCAGAGTTGGACTAGATATGGTCCGTAAGTGTAGGAAACACCGTTCTTTTGTTCTCAGCACAATCATGTTTCCTGATGACTTAGAGACTCTAGAAAGCAAGAGCGTGCTTCTTGCTCCAAAGCATAGTGTGATCCATGGATGAGAACTCTGCTGTGTGTTTCCCTTCAGAAATGGAGTTAAATACCAGGCTCTGTGTCTTCCTACAAGCAAGACTTCCTTTCAAGTAAGGGCATTCACTTTTCAGCTCAAACGAACTACATCGTTCACGAAGCTCACACGTTTCTCATCTGAAATGACAAGCATTGGATGTTAAAGGACCTGTGCTTTCTGTCAATTTCAGATGCAGAGTTGGACTAGATATGGTCCGTATGTGTAGCAAACACCATTCTTTTGTTCTCAGCACACTGATGTTTCATGCTGTCTTAGAGACTCTAGAAAGCTAGAGAGTGCTTCTTGCTCTAAAGCAGAGTGTGATCAGTGGATGAGAACTCTGTTGTGCGTTTCTCTTCAGAAATGGAGTTAAATCCCTGGCTCTGAGTCTTCCTACAAGCAAACTTCTTTTCAGGTAAGAGCAGTTACTTTACAGCTCAAACAAACTAAATCGGTCACGAAGCTAACAAGTTTCCCATCTTAACTGCCAAGCATTGGATGTTAGAGGACCAGTGCTTTGTATCAGTTTCAGAAGCAGAGTTGGACTAGATATGGTCCGTATGTGTAGGAAACACCGTTCATTTGTTCTCAGCACACTCAAGTTTCCTGCTGTCTTAGAGAATCTAGAAAGCTAGAGCGTGCTTCTTACTCTAAAGCAGAGTGTGATCAATGGATGAGAACTCTGTTGTGTGTTTCTCCTCTGAAATGGAGTTAAATCCCTGGCTCTGAGTCTTCCTACAAGCAAACTTCGTTTCAGGTAAGGGCAGTTACTTTACAGCTCAAACGAAATAAATCGGTCACGAAGCTAACAAGTTTCCCATCTTAACGGCCAAACATTGGATGTTAGAGGACCAGTGCTTTGTATCAATTTCAGAAGCAGAGTTGGACTAGATATGGTCCGTAATTGTAGGAAACACCGTTCTTTTGTTCTCAGCACAATCATGTTTCCTGATGCCTTAGAGACTCTAGAAAGCAAGAACGTGCTTCTTGCTCCAAAGCATAGTGTGTTCCATGGATGAGAACTCTGCTGTGTGTTTCCCTTCAGAAATGGAGTTAAATACCAGGCTCTGTGTCTTCCTACAAGCACGACTTCTTTCAAGTACGGGCAGTCACTTTTCTGCTCAAAGGAACTACATCGTTCACGAAGCTCACACGTTTCTCATCTTAACTGAGAAGCATTGGATGTTAGGGGACTGGTGCTTTGTATCAGTTTCAGAAGCAGAGTTGGACTAGATATGGTCCGTATGTGTAGGAAACACCGTTCTTTTGTTCTCAGCTCACTCAGGTTTCCTGGTGTCTTAGACATTCTAGAAAGCAAGAGCGTGCTTCTTGCTCTAAAGCAGAGTGTGATCAATGGATGAGAACTCTTTTGTGTGTTTCTCTTCAGAAATGGAGTTAAATCCCTGGCTCTGAGTCTTCCTACAAGCAAACTTCTTTTCAGGTAAGAGCAGTTACTTTACAGCTCAAATGAACTAAATCGGTCACGAAGCTAACAAGTTTCCCATCTTAACTGCCAAGCATTGGATGTTAGAGGACCAGTGCTTTATATCAGTTTCAGAAGCAGAGTTGGACTAGATATGGGCCGTATGTGTAGGAAACACCGTTCATTTGTTCTCAGCACACTCACATTTCCTGCTGTCTTAGAGAATCTAGAAAGCTAGAGCATGCTTCTTGCTCTAAAGCAGAGTGTGATCAATGGATGAGAACTCTGTTGTGTGTTTCTCCTCTGAAATGGAGTTAAATTCCTGGCTCTGAGTCTTCCTACAAGCAAACTTCGTTTCAAGTAAGGGCAGTTACTTTACAGTCAAACGAACTACATCGTTCACGAAGCTCACACGTTTCTCACCTTAACTGACAAGCATTGGATGTTAGAGGACCTCTGGTTTGTTTCAGTTTCAGAATCAGAGATGAACTTGATATGGTCTGTATGTGTAGGAAACACCGTTCTTTTGTTCTAGGCACACTCAAGTTTCCTGCTGTATTAGAGACTCTAGAAAGCAAGAGCATTCTTCTTGCTCTAAAGCAGAGTGTGATCCATGGACGAGAACTATGCTGTGTGTTTACATTCAGAAAGGGAGTTAAATCCCAGGTTCTGTGTATTCCTACAAGCACTATTTCCTTTCAGGTAAGGGCAGTCACTTTTCAGCTCAAACGAGCTACATCCTTGACGAAGCTCACATGTTTCTCATCTTAAATGACAAGCATTGGATGTTAGAGTACCTGTGCTTTGTATCAATTTCAGAAGCAGAGTTGGACTAGATATGGTCCGTAAGTGTAGGAAACACCGTTCTTTTGTTCTCAGCACAATCATGTTTCCTGATGACTTAGAGACTCTAGAAAGCAAGAGCGTGCTTCTTGCTCCAAAGCATAGTGTGATCCATGGATGAGAACTCTGCTGTGTGTTTCCCTTCAGAAATGGAGTTAAATACCAGGCTCTGTGTCTTCCTACAAGCAAGACTTCCTTTCAAGTAAGGGCATTCACTTTTCAGCTCAAACGAACTACATCGTTCACGAAGCTCACACGTTTCTCATCTGAAATGACAAGCATTGGATGTTAAAGGACCTGTGCTTTCTGTCAATTTCAGATGCAGAGTTGGACTAGATATGGTCCGTATGTGTAGCAAACACCATTCTTTTGTTCTCAGCACACTGATGTTTCATGCTGTCTTAGAGACTCTAGAAAGCTAGAGAGTGCTTCTTGCTCTAAAGCAGAGTGTGATCAGTGGATGAGAACTCTGTTGTGCGTTTCTCTTCAGAAATGGAGTTAAATCCCTGGCTCTGAGTCTTCCTACAAGCAAACTTCGTTTCAGGTAAGAGCAGTTACTTTACAGCTCAAACAAACTAAATCGGTCACGAAGCTAACAAGTTTCCCATCTTAACTGCCAAGCATTGGATGTTAGAGGACCAGTGCTTTGTATCAGTTTCAGAAGCAGAGTTGGACTAGATATGGTCCGTATGTGTAGGAAACACCGTTCATTTGTTCTCAGCACACTCAAGTTTCCTGCTGTCTTAGAGAATCTAGAAAGCTAGAGCGTGCTTCTTACTCTAAAGCAGAGTGTGATCAATGGATGAGAACTCTGTTGTGTGTTTCTCATCAGAAATGGAGTTAAATCCCTGGCTCTGAGTCTTCCTACAAGCAAACTTCGTTTCAGGTAAGGGCAGTTACTTTACAGCTCAAACGAAATAAATCGGTCACGAAGCTAACAAGTTTCCCATCTTAACGGCCAAACATTGGATGTTAGAGGACCAGTGCTTTGTATCAGTTTCAGAAATAGAGTTGGACTAGATATGGTCCGCATGTGTAGGAAACACCGTTCATTTGTTCTCAGTACACTCACGTTTCCTGCTGTCTTAGAGAATCTAGAAAGCTAGAGCATGCTTTTTGCTCTAAAGCAGAGTGTGATCAATGGATGAGAACTCTGTTGTGTGTTTCTCATCTGAAATGGAGTTAAATCCCTGGCTCTGAGTCTTCCTACAAGCAAACTTCGTTTCAGGTAAGGGCAGTTACTTAAAGTTCAAACAAACTACATCGGTCACGAAGCTAACAAGTTTCCCATCTTAACTGACAAGCATTGGATGTTAGAGGACCAGTGCTTTGTATCAGTTTCAGAAGCAGAGTTGGACTAGATATGGTCCGTATGTGTAGGAAACACCGTTCTTTTGTTCTGAGCACACTCAATTTTCCTGCTGTTTTAGAGACTCTAGAAGCAAGAGCGTGTTTCTTGCTCTAAAGCAGAGTGTGATCCATGGATGAGAACTGTATGTGTGTTTCCCTTCAGATGGAGTTAAATCCCAGGCTCTGTGTCTTCCTACAAGCACTATTTTGTTTCAGGTAAGGGCAGTCACTTTTCAGCTCAAACGAACTACATCGTTCACGAAGCTCACACGTTTCTCATCTTAAATGACAAGCATTGGATGTTATAGTACCTGTGCTTTGTATCAATTTCAGAAGCAGAGTTGGACTAGATATGGTCCGTATGTGTAGCAAACACCATTCGTTTGTTCTCAGCACACAGATGTTTCATGCTGTCTTAGACAATCTAGAAAGCAAGAGCGTGCTTCTTGCTCCAAAGCATAGTGTTATCCATGGATGAGAACTCTGCTGTGTGTTTCCCTTCAGAAATGGAGTTAAATACCAGGCTCTGTGTCTTCTTACAAGCACGACTTCTTTCAAGTACGGGCAGTCACTTTTCTGCTCAAACAAACTACATCGTTCACGAAGCTCACACGTTTCTCATCTTAACTGAGAAGCATTGGATGTTAGGGGACCGGTGCTTTGTATCAGTTTCAGAAGCAGAGTTGGACTAGATATGGTCCGTATGTGTAGGAAACACCGTTCTTTTGTTCTGAGCACACTCAATTTTCCTGCTGTATTAGAGACTCTAGAAGCAAGAGCGTGTTTCTTGCTCTAAAGCAGAGTGTGATCCATGGATGAGAACTGTATGTGTGTTTCCCTTCAGAAATGGAGTTAAATCCCAGGCTCTGTGTCTTCCTACAAGCACTACTTTGTTTCAGGTAATGGCAGTCACTTTTTAGCTCAAAGGAACTACATCGTTCACGAAGCTCACACGTTTCTCATCTTAAATGACAAGCATTGGATGTTATAGTACCTGTGCTTTGTATCAAGTTCAGAAGCAGAGTTGGACTAGATATGGTCCGTATGTGTAGCAAACACCATTCTTTTGTTCTCAGCACACTGATGTTTCATGCTGTCTTAGACAATCTAGAAAGCAAGAGCGTGCTTCTTGCTCCAAAGCATACTGTTATCCATGGATGAGAACTCTGCTGTGTGTTTCCCTTCAGAAATGGAGTTAAATACCAGGCTCTGTGTCTTCCTACAAGCACGACTTCTTTCATGTACGGGCAGTCACTTTTCTACTCAAACGAACTACATCGTTCACGAAGCTCACACGTTTCTCATCTTAACTGAGAAGCATTGGATGTTAGGGGACTGGTGCTTTGTATCAGTTTCAGAAGCAGAGTTGGACTAGATATGGTCCGTATGTGTAGGAAACACCGTTCTTTTGTTCTCAGCTCACTCAGGTTTCCTCGTGTCTTAGACATTCTAGAAAGCAAGAGCATGCTTCTTGCTCTAACGCAGAGTGTGATCAATGGATGAGAACTCTGCTGTGTGTTTCCCTTCAGAAATGGAGTTAAATCCCAGGCTCTGTGTCTTCCTGCAAGCAAGACTTCATTTCAAGTAAGAGCAGACACTTTTCAGCTCAAATGAAGTACATCGTTCACGAAGCTCACACGTTTCCCATCTTAACTGACACGCATTGAATGTTAGAGGACCAGTGCTTTGTATCAGTTTCAGAAGCAGAGTTGGACTAGATATGGTCCGTATGTGTAGGAAACACTGTTCATTTGTTCTCAGCACACTCAAGTTTCCGGCTGTCTTAAAGAATCTAGAAAGCTAGAGAGTGCTTCTTGCTCTAAAGCAGAGTGTGATCAATGGATGAGAACTCTGTTGTGTGTTTCTCTTCAGAAATGGAGTTAAA
This sequence comes from Onychomys leucogaster, assembly GCA_949786385.1. Taxonomy (NCBI): domain Eukaryota; kingdom Metazoa; phylum Chordata; class Mammalia; order Rodentia; family Cricetidae; genus Onychomys; species Onychomys leucogaster. Next base: position 2,314,836 of record CATKUP010000047.1, read on the forward strand.
TCCCTGGCTATGAGTCTTCCTACAAGCAAACTTCGTTTCAGGTAAGAGCAGTTACTTTACAGCTCAAACGAACTAAATCGGTCACGAAGCTAACAAGTTTCCCATCTTAACTGCCAAGCATTGGATGTTAGAGGACCAGTGCTTTGTATCAGTTTCAGAAGCAGAGTTGGACTAGATATGGGCCGTATGTGTAGGAAACACCGTTCATTAGTTCTCAGCACACTCACATTTCCTGCTGTCTTAGAGAATCTAGAAAGCTAGAGCATGCTTCTTGCTCTAAAGCAGAGTGTGATCAATGGATGAGAACTCTTTTGTGTGTTTCTCCTCTGAAATGGAGTTAAATTCCTGGCTCTGAGTCTTCCTACAAGCAAACTTCGTTTCAAGGAAGGGCAGTTACTTTACAGCTCAAACGAACTACATCGTTCACGAAGCTCACACGTTTCTCACCTTAACTGACAAGCATTGGATGTTAGAGGACCTCTGGTTTGTTTCAGTTTCAGAATCAGAGATGAACTTGATATGGTCTGTATGTGTAGGAAACACCGTTCTTTTGTTCTAGGCACACTCAAGTTTCCTGCTGTATTAGAGACTCTAGAAAGCAAGAGCATTCTTCTTGCTCTAAAGCAGAGTGTGATCCATGGACGAGAACTAAGCTGTGTGTTTACATTCAGAAAGGGAGTTAAATCCCAGGTTCTGTGTATTCCTACAAGCACTATTTCCTTTCAGGTAAGGGCAGTCACTTTTCAGCTCAAACGAGCTACATCCTTGACGAAGCTCACATGTTTCTCATCTTAAATGACAAGCATTGGATGTTAGAGTACCTGTGCTTTGTATCAATTTCAGAAGCAGAGTTGGACTAGATATGGTCCGTAAGTGTAGGAAACACCGTTCTTTTGTTCTCAGCATAATCATGTTTCCTGATTCCTTAGACAATCTAGAAAGCAAGAGCGTGCTTCTTGCTCCAAAGCATAGTGTGATCCATGGATGAGAACTCTGCTTTGTGTTTCCCTTCAGAAATGGAGTTAAATACCAGGCTCTGTGTCTTCCTACCAGCAAGACTTCATTTCAAGTAAGGGCAGTCACTTTTCAGCTCAAACGAACTACATCGTTCACGAAGCTCACACGTTTCTCATCTTAACTGACAAGCATTGGATGATAGAGGACCGGTGCTTTTTATCAGTTTCAGAAGCAGAGTTGGACTAGATATGGTCCGTATGTGTAGGAAACACCGTTCATTTGTTCTCAGTACACTCACGTTTCCTGCTGTCTTAGAGAATCTAGAAAGCTAGAGCGTGCTTCTTGCTCTAAAGCAGAGTGTGATCAATGGATGAGAACTCTGTTGTGTGTTTCTCTTCTGAAATGGAGTTAAATCCCTGGCTCTGTGTCTTCCTGCAAGCAAGACTTCATTTCAAGTAAGGTCAGTCACTTTTCAGCTTAAATGAAGTACATCGTTCACGAAGCTCACATGTTTCCCATCTTAACTGACACGCAGTGAATGTTTGAGGACCAGTGCTTTGTATCAGTTTCAGAAGCAGAGTTGGACTAGATATGGTCCGTATGTGTAGGAAACACCGTTCATTTGTTCTCAGTACACTCATATTTCCTGCTGTCTTAGAGAATCTAGAAAGCTAGAGCGTGCTTCTTGCTCTAAAGCAGAGTGTGATCAATGGAAGAGAACTCTGTTGTGTGTTTCTCTTCTGAAATGGAGTTAAATCCCTGGCTCTGAGTCTTCCTACAAGCAAACTTCGTTTCAGGTAAGGGCAGTTACTTTACAGCTCAAACAAACTACATCGGTCACGAAGCTAACAAGTTTCCCATCTTAAATGACAAGCATTGGATGTTAGAGGAGCAGTGCTTTGTATCAGTTTCAGAAGCAGAGTTGGACTAGATATGGTCTGTATGTGTAGGAAACACCGTTCTTTTGTTCTGAGCACACTCAATTTTCCTGCTGTATTAGAGACTCTAGAAGCAAGAGCTTGCTTCTTGCTCTAAAGCAGAGTGTGATCCATGGATGAGACCTGTATTGTGTGTTTCCCTTCAGAAATGGAGTTAAATCCCAGGCTCTGTGTCTTCCTACAAGTACTACTTCGTTTCAGGTAAGGGCAGTCACTTTTCAGCTCAAACGAACTACATCCTTGACGAAGCTCACACGTTTCTCATCTTAAATGACAAGCATTGGATGTTAGAGGACCTGTGCTTTGTATCAATTTCAGAAGCAGAGTTGGACTAGATATGGTCTGTATGTGTAGCAAACACCGTTCTTTTCTTCTCAGCACACTAATGTTTAATGCTTTCTTAGACAATCTAGGAAGCAAGAGCGTGCTCCTTGCTCTAAAGCACAGTGCGATCAATGGCTGAGAACTCTGCTGTGTGTTTCCCTTCACAAATGGAGTTAAATCCCAGGCTCTGTGTCTTCCTGCAAGCAAGACTTCATTTCAAGTAAGGGCAGTCACTTTTCAGCTCAAATGAAGTACATCGTTCACGAAGCTCACCCGTTTCTCATCTTAACTGACAAGCATTGGATGTTATAGGACCAGTGCTTTGTATCAGTTTCAGAAGCAGAGTTCTACTAGATATGGTCCATATGTGTAGGAAACACCGTTCTTTTGTTCTCAGCTCACTCAGGTTTCCTGCTGTCTTAGACAATCTAGAAAGCAAGAGCGTGCTTCGTGCTCTAAAGCAGAGTGTGATCAATGGATGAGAACTCTGCTGTGTGTTTCCCTTCACAAATGGAGTTAAATCCCAGGCTCTGTGTCTTCCTGCAAGCAAGACTTCATTTCAAGTAAGGTCAGTCACTTTTCAGCTCAAACGAACTACATCGTTCACGAAGCTCACACGTTTCCCATCTTAACTGACACGCAGTGAATGTTCGAGGACCAGTGCTTTGTATCAGTTTCAGAAGCAGAGTTGGACTAGATATGGTCCGTATGTGTAGGAAACACCGTTCATTTGTTCTCAATACACTCATATTTCCTGCTGTCTTAGAGAATCTAGAAAGCTAGAGCGTGCTTCTTGCTCTAAAGCAGAGTGTGATCAATGGATGAGAACTCTGTTGTGTGTTTCTCTTCTGAAATGGAGTTAAATCCCTGGCTCTGAGACTTCCTAGAAGCAAACTTCATTACAGGTAAGGGCAGTTACTTTACAGCTCAAACAAACTACATCGGTCACGAAGCTAACAAGTTTCCCATCTTAACTGACAAGCATTGGATGTTAGAGGACCAGTGCTTTGTATAAGTTTCAGAAGCAGAGTTGGACTAGATATGGTCCGTATGTGTAGGAAACACCGTTCTTTTGTTCTGAGCACACTCAATTTTCCTGCTGTATTAGAGACTCTAGAAGCAAGAGCATGCTTCTTGCTCTAAAGCAGAGTGTGATCCATGGATGAGACCTGTATTGTGTGTTTCCCTTCAGAAATGGAGTTAAATCCCAGGCTCTGTGTCTGACTACAAGTACTACTTCGTTTCAGATAAGGTCAGTCACTTTTCAGCTCAAGCGAACTACATCCTTGATGAAGCTCACACGTTTCTCATCTTAAATGACAAGCATTGGATGTTAGAGGACCTGTGCTTTGTATCAATTTCAGAAGCAGAGTTGGACTAGATATGGTCCGTATGTGTAGCAAACACCGTTCTTTTGTTCTCAGCACACTGATGTTTCATGCTGTTTTAGGCAATCTAGAAAGCAAGAGCGTGCTTCTTGCTCCAAAGCATACTGTTATCCATGGATGAGAACTCTGCTGTGTGTTTCCCTTCAGAAATGGAGTTAAATACCAGGCTCTGTGTCTTCCTACAAGCACGACTTCTTTCATGTACGGGCAGTCACTTTTCTGCTCAAACGAACTACATCGTTCACGAAGCTCACACGTTTCTCATCTTAACTGAGAAGCATTGGATGTTAGGGGACTGGTGCTTTGTATCAGTTTCAGAAGCAGAGTTGGACTAGATATGGTCCGTATGTGTAGGAAACACCGTTCTTTTGTTCTCAGCTCACTCAGGTTTCCTCGTGTCTTAGACATTCTAGAAAGCAAGAGCATGCTTCTTGCTCTAACGCAGAGTGTGATCAATGGATGAGAACTCTGCTGTGTGTTTCCCTTCAGAAATGGAGTTAAATCCCAGGCTCTGTGTCTTCCTGCAAGCAAGACTTCATTTCAAGTAAGAGCAGACACTTTTCAGCTCAAATGAAGTACATCGTTCACGAAGCTCACACGTTTCCCATCTTAACTGACACGCATTGAATGTTAGAGGACCAGTGCTTTGTATCAGTTTCAGAAGCAGAGTTGGACTAGATATGGTCCGTATGTGTAGGAAACACTGTTCATTTGTTCTCAGCACACTCAAGTTTCCGGCTGTCTTAAAGAATCTAGAAAGCTAGAGAGTGCTTCTTGCTCTAAAGCAGAGTGTGATCAATGGATGAGAACTCTGTTGTGTGTTTCTCTTCAGAAATGGAGTTAAATCCCTGGCTATGAGTCTTCCTACAAGCAAACTTCGTTTCAGGTAAGAGCAGTTACTTTACAGCTCAAACGAACTAAATCGGTCACGAAGCTAACAAGTTTCCCATCTTAACTGCCAAGCATTGGATGTTAGAGGACCAGTGCTTTGTATCAGTTTCAGAAGCAGAGTTGGACTAGATATGGGCCGTATGTGTAGGAAACACCGTTCATTAGTTCTCAGCACACTCACATTTCCTGCTGTCTTAGAGAATCTAGAAAGCTAGAGCATGCTTCTTGCTCTAAAGCAGAGTGTGATCAATGGATGAGAACTCTTTTGTGTGTTTCTCCTCTGAAATGGAGTTAAATTCCTGGCTCTGAGTCTTCCTACAAGCAAACTTCGTTTCAAGGAAGGGCAGTTACTTTACAGCTCAAACGAACTACATCGTTCACGAAGCTCACACGTTTCTCACCTTAACTGACAAGCATTGGATGTTAGAGGACCTCTGGTTTGTTTCAGTTTCAGAATCAGAGATGAACTTGATATGGTCTGTATGTGTAGGAAACACCGTTCTTTTGTTCTAGGCACACTCAAGTTTCCTGCTGTATTAGAGACTCTAGAAAGCAAGAGCATTCTTCTTGCTCTAAAGCAGAGTGTGATCCATGGACGAGAACTATGCTGTGTGTTTACATTCAGAAAGGGAGTTAAATCCCAGGTTCTGTGTATTCCTACAAGCACTATTTCCTTTCAGGTAAGGGCAGTCACTTTTCAGCTCAAACGAGCTACATCCTTGACGAAGCTCACATGTTTCTCATCTTAAATGACAAGCATTGGATGTTAGAGTACCTGTGCTTTGTATCAATTTCAGAAGCAGAGTTGGACTAGATATGGTCCGTAAGTGTAGGAAACACCGTTCTTTTGTTCTCAGCATAAGCATGTTTCCTGATTCCTTAGACAATCTAGAAAGCAAGAGCGTGCTTCTTGCTCCAAAGCATAGTGTGATCCATGGATGAGAACTCTGCTTTGTGTTTCCCTTCAGAAATGGAGTTAAATACCAGGCTCTGTGTCTTCCTACCAGCAAGACTTCATTTCAAGTAAGGGCAGTCACTTTTCAGCTCAAACGAACTACATCGTTCACGAAGCTCACACGTTTCTCATCTTAACTGACAAGCATTGGATGATAGAGGACCGGTGCTTTTTATCAGTTTCAGAAGCAGAGTTGGACTAGATATGGTCCGTATGTGTAGGAAACACCGTTCATTTGTTCTCAGTACACTCACATTTCCTGCTGTCTTAGAGAATCTAGAAAGCTAGAGCGTGCTTCTTGCTCTAAAGCAGAGTGTGATCAATGGATGAGAACTCTGTTGTGTGTTTCTCTTCTGAAATGGAGTTAAATCCCTGGCTCTGTGTCTTCCTGCAAGCAAGACTTCATTTCAAGTAAGGTCAGTCACTTTTCAGCTCAAATGAAGTACATCGTTCACGAAGCTCACATGTTTCCCATCTTAACTGACACGCAGTGAATGTTCGAGGACCAGTGCTTTGTATCAGTTTCAGAAGCAGAGTTGGACTAGATATGGTCCGTATGTGTAGGAAACACCGTTCATTTGTTCTCAGTACACTCATATTTCCTGCTGTCTTAGAGAATCTAGAAAGCTAGAGCGTGCTTCTTGCTCTAAAGCAGAGTGTGATCAATGGAAGAGAACTCTGTTGTGTGTTTCTCTTCTGAAATGGAGTTAAATCCCTGGCTCTGAGTCTTCCTACAAGCAAACTTCGTTTCAGGTAAGGGCAGTTACTTTACAGCTCAAACAAACTACATCGGTCACGAAGCTAACAAGTTTCCCATCTTAAATGACAAGCATTGGATGTTAGAGGAGCAGTGCTTTGTATCAGTTTCAGAAGCAGAGTTGGACTAGATATGGTCTGTATGTGTAGGAAACACCGTTCTTTTTTTCTGAGCACACTCAATTTTCCTGCTGTATTAGAGACTCTAGAAGCAAGAGCTTGCTTCTTGCTCTAAAGCAGAGTGTGATCCATGGATGAGACCTGTATTGTGTGTTTCCCTTCAGAAATGGAGTTAAATCCCAGGCTCTGTGTCTTCCTACAAGTACTACTTCGTTTCAGGTAAGGGCAGTCACTTTTCAGCTCAAACGAACTACATCCTTGACGAAGCTCACACGTTTCTCATCTTAAATGACAAGCATTGGATGTTAGAGGACCTGTGCTTTGTATCAATTTCAGAAGCAGAGTTGGACTAGATATGGTCTGTATGTGTAGCAAACACCGTTCTTTTCTTCTCAGCACACTAATGTTTAATGCTTTCTTAGACAATCTAGGAAGCAAGAGCGTGCTCCTTGCTCTAAAGCACAGTGCGATCAATGGCTGAGAACTCTGCTGTGTGTTTCCCTTCACAAATGGAGTTAAATCCCAGGCTCTGTGTCTTCCTGCAAGCAAGACTTCATTTCAAGTAAGGGCAGTCACTTTTCAGCTCAAATGAAGTACATCGTTCACGAAGCTCACCCGTTTCTCATCTTAACTGACAAGCATTGGATGTTATAGGACCAGTGCTTTGTATCAGTTTCAGAAGCAGAGTTCTACTAGATATGGTCCATATGTGTAGGAAACACCGTTCTTTTGTTCTCAGCTCACTCAGGTTTCCTGCTGTCTTAGACAATCTAGAAAGCAAGAGCGTGCTTCGTGCTCTAAAGCAGAGTGTGATCAATGGATGAGAACTCTGCTGTGTGTTTCCCTTCACAAATGGAGTTAAATCCCAGGCTCTGTGTCTTCCTGCAAGCAAGACTTCATTTCAAGTAAGGTCAGTCACTTTTCAGCTCAAATGAAGTACATCGTTCACGAAGCTCACACGTTTCCCATCTTAACTGACACGCAGTGAATGTTCGAGGACCAGTGCTTTGTATCAGTTTCAGAAGCAGAGTTGGACTAGATATGGTCCGTATGTGTAGGAAACACCGTTCATTTGTTCTCAATACACTCATATTTCCTGCTGTCTTAGAGAATCTAGAAAGCTAGAGCGTGCTTCTTGCTCTAAAGCAGAGTGTGATCAATGGATGAGAACTCTGTTGTGTGTTTCTCTTCTGAAATGGAGTTAAATCCCTGGCTCTGAGACTTCCTAGAAGCAAACTTCATTACAGGTAAGGGCAGTTACTTTACAGCTCAAACAAACTACATCGGTCACGAAGCTAACAAGTTTCCCATCTTAACTGACAAGCATTGGATGTTAGAGGACCAGTGCTTTGTATAAGTTCAGAAGCAGAGTTGGACTAGATATGGTCCGTATGTGTAGGAAACACCGTTCAAGAGCTTGCTTCTTGCTCTAAAGCAGAGTGTGATCCATGGATGAGACCTGTATTGTGTGTTTCCCTTCAGAAATGGAGTTAAATCCCAGGCTCTGTGTCTGACTACAAGTACTACTTCGTTTCAGATAAGGTCAGTCACTTTTCAGCTCAAGCGAACTACATCCTTGACGAAGCTCACACGTTTCTCATCTTAAATGACAAGCATTGGATGTTAGAGGACCTGTGCTTTGTATCAATTTCAGAAGCAGAGTTGGTCTGTATGTGTAGCAAACACCGTTCTTTTCTTCTCAGCACACTAATGTTTAATGCTTTCTTAGACAATCTAGGAAGCAAGAGCGTGCTCCTTGCTCTAAAGCACAGTGCGATCAATGGCTGAGAACTCTGCTGTGTGTTTCCCTTCACAAATGGAGTTAAATCCCAGGCTCTGTGTCTTCCTGCAAGCAAGACTTCATTTCAAGTAAGGGCAGTCACTTTTCAGCTCAAATGAAGTACATCGTTCACGAAGCTCACCCGTTTCTCATCTTAACTGACAAGCATTGGATGTTATAGGACCAGTGCTTTGTATCAGTTTCAGAAGCAGAGTTCTACTAGATATGGTCTGTATGTGTAGCAAACACCGTTCTTTTGTTCTCAGCACACTGAAGTTTCATGTTGTCTTAGACAATCTAGAAAGCAAGAGCGTGCTTCTTGCTCCAAAGCATAGTGTGATCCATGGATGAGAACTCTGCTGTGTGTGTCTCATCAGAAATGGATTTAAATACCAGGCTCTGTGTCTTCCTACAAGCACGACTTCGTTTCATGTAAGGGCAGTCACTTTTCAGCTCAAACGAACTACATCGTTCACAAAGCTCACACGTTTCTCATCTTAACTGACAAGCATTGGATGTTATAGAACCGGTGCTTTGTATCAGTTTCAGAAGCAGAGTTGGACTAGATATGGTCCGTATGTGTAGGAAACACCGTTCCTTTGTTCTCAGCACACTCAGGTTTCCTGCTCTATTAGACAATCTAGAAAGCTAGAACGTGCTTCTTGCTCTAAAGCAGAGTGTGATCAATGAATGAGAACTCTGCTGTGTGTTTCACTTCAGAAATGGAGTTAAATCCCGGGCTCTGAGTCTTCCTACAAGCAAGACTTCTTTTCATGTAAGGGCAGTTACTTTACAGCTCAAACGAACTACATCGTTCACGAAGCTCACACGTTTCCCATCTTAACTGACAAGCATTGGATGTTAGAGGACCAGTGCTTTGTATCAGTTTCAGAAGCAGAGTTGGACTAGATATGGTCCGTATTTGTAGGAAACACCGTTCTTTTGTTCTCAGCACACTGAGGTTTCCTGCTGTCTTAGACAATCTGGAAAGCTAGAACGTGCTTCTTGCTCTAAAGCAGAGTGTGATCAATGGATGAGAACTCTGCTGTGTGTTTCACTTCAGAAATGGAGTTAAATCCCGGGCTCTGAGTCTTCCTACAAGCAAGACTTCTTTTCATGTAAGGGCAGTTACTTTACAGCTCAAACGAACTACTTCGTTCACGAAGCTCACACGTTTCTCATAGAAACTGACAAGCATTGGATTTTAGAGGACCTCTGGTTTGTTCCAGTTTCAGAATCAGAGATGAACTTGATATGGTCCGTATGTGTAGGAAACACCGTTCTTTTGTTCTAGGCACACTCAAGTTTGCTGCTGTATTAGAGACTCTAGAAAGCAAGAGCATTCTTCTTGCTCTAAAGGAGAGTGTGATCCATGGACGAGAACTATGCTGTGTATTTACATTCAGATAGGGAGTTAAATCCCAGGCTCTGTGTCTTCCTGGAAGCAAGACTTCATTTCAAGTAAGGGCAGTCACTTTTCAGCTCAAAATAACTACATCTTTCACAAAGCTCACACGTTTCCCATCTTAACTGACAAGCAGTGAATGTTAGAGGACCAGTGCTTTGTATCAGTTTCAGAAGCAGAGTTGGACTAGATATGGTCCGTATGTGTAGGAAACACCGTTCATTTGTTCTCAGCACACTCACGTTTCCTGCTCTCTTAGAGAATCTAGAAAGCTAGAGCGTGCTTCTTGCTCTAAAGCAGAGTGTGATCAATGGATGAGAACTCTGTTGTGTGTTTCTCTTCAGAAATGGAGTTAAATCCCTGGCTCTGAGTCTTCCTACAACCAAATGTCATTTCAGGTAAGGGCAGTTACTTTACAGCTCAAACAAATTACATCAGTCACGAAGCTAACAAGTTTCCCATCTTAACTGACAAGCATTGGATGTTAGAGGACCAGTGCTTTGTATAAGTTTCAGAAGCAGAGTTGGACTAGATATGGTCCATATGTGTAGGAAACACCGTTCTTTTGTTCTGAGCACACTCAATTTTCCTGTTGTATTAGAGACTCTAGAAGCAAGAGCGTGCTTCTTGATCTAAAGCAGACTGTGATCCATGGGTGAGACCTGTATTTTGTGTTTCCCTTCAGAAATGGAGTTAAATGCCAGGCTCTGTGTCTTCCTAAAGTACTACTTCGTTTCAGGTAAGGGCAGTCACTTTTCAGCTCCAACGAACTACATCCTTGACGAAGCTCATACGTTTCTCATCTTAAATGACAAGCATTGGATGTTAGAGGACCTGTGCTTTGTATCAATTTCAGAAGCAGAGTTGGACTAGATATGGTCCGTATGTGTAGCATACATCGTTCTTTTCTTCTCAGCACACTGATGTTTCATGCTGTCTTAGACAATCTAGAAAGCAAGAGCGTGCTTCTTGCTCCAAAGCATAGTGTGATCCATGGTTGAGAACTGTGCTTTGTGTTTCCCTTCAGAAATGGAGTTAAATACCAGGCTCTGTGTCTTCCTACCAGCAAGACTTCATTTCAAGTAAGGGCAGTCACTTTTCAGCTCAAACGAACTACATCGTTCACGAAGCTCACAAGTTTCCCATCTTAACTGACAAGCATTGGATGTTAGAGGACCAGTGCTTTGTATAAGTTTCAGAAGCAGAGTTGGACTAGATATGGTCCGTATGTGTAGGAAACACCGTTCTTTTGTTCTGAGCACACTCAATTTTCCTGCTGTATTAGAGACTCTAGAAGCAAGAGCATGCTTCTTGCTCTAAAGCAGAGTGTGATCCATGGATGAGACCTGTATTGTGTGTTTCCCTTCAGAAATGGAGTTAAATCCCAGGCTCTGTGTCTGACTACAAGTACTACTTCGTTTCAGATAAGGTCAGTCACTTTTCAGCTCAAGCGAACTACATCCTTGATGAAGCTCACACGTTTCTCATCTTAAATGACAAGCATTGGATGTTAGAGGACCTGTGCTTTGTATCAATTTCAGAAGCAGAGTTGGACTAGATATGGTCTGTATGTGTAGCAAACACCGTTCTTTTCTTCTCAGCACACTGATGTTTCATGCTGTCTTAGACAATCTAGAAAGCAAGAGCGTGCTTCTTGCTCCAAAGCATAGTGTGATCCATGGATGAGTACTCTGCTGTGTGTTTCCCTTCAGAAATGGAGTTAAATACCAGGCTCTGTGTCTTCCTACAAGCACGACTTCGTTTCAAGTAAGGGCAGTCACTTTTCAGCTCAAACGAACTACATCGTTCACGAAGCTCACACGTTTCTCATCTTAACTGACAAGCATTGGATGTTAGAGGACTGGTGCTTTGTATCAGTTTCAGAAGCAGAGTTGGACTAGATATGGTCTGTATGTGTAGGAAACACCGTTCTTTTGTTCTGAGCACACTCAATTTTCCTGTTGTATTAGAGACTCTAGAAGCAAGAGCATGCTTCTTGCTCTAAAGCAGAGTGTGATCCATGGATGAGACCTGTATTGTGTGTTTCCCTTCAGAAATGGAGTTAAATCCCAGGCTCTGTGTCTTCCTAAAAGTACTACTTGGTTTCAGAAAAGGTCAGTCACTTTTCAGCTCAAGCGAACTACATCCTTGATGAAGCTCACACGTTTCTCATCTTAAATGACAAGCATTGGATGTTAGAGGACCTGTGCTTTGTATCAATTTCAGAAGCAGAGTTGGACTAGATATGGTCTGTATGTGTAGCAAACACCGTTCTTTTCTTCTCAGCACACTGATGTTTCATGCTGTCTTAGACAATCTAGAAAGCAAGAGCGTGCTTCTTGCTCCAAAGCATAGTGTGATCCATGGATGAGAACTCTGCTGTGTGTTTCCCTTCAGAAATGGAGTTAAATACCAGGCTCTGTGTCTTCCTACAAGCACGACTTCGTTTCAAGTAAGGGCAGTCACTTTTCAGCTCAAACGAACTACATCGTTCACGAAGCTCACACGTTTCTCATCTTAACTGACAAGCATTGGATGTTAGAGGACTGGTGCTTTGTATCAGTTTCAGAAGCAGAGTTGGACTAGATATGGTCCGTATGTGTAGGAAACACCGTTCTTTTGTTCTCACCTCACTCAGATTTCCTGCTGTCTTAGACAATCTAGAAAGCAAGAGCGTGCTTCGTGCTCTAAAGCAGAGTGTGATCAATGGATGAGAACTCTGCTGTGTGTTTCCCTTCACAAATGGAGTTAAATACCAGGCTCTGTGTCTTCCTACCAGCAAGACTTCATTTCAAGTAAGGGCAGTCACTTTTCAGCTCAAACGAACTACATCGTTCACGAAGCTCACACGTTTCTCATCTTAACTGACAAGCATTGGATGATAGAGGACCGGTGCTTTGTATCAGTTTCAGAAGCAGAGTTGGACTAGATATGGTCCATATGTGTAGGAAACACCGTTCATTTGTTCTCAGTACACTCATCTTTCCTGCTGTCTTAGAGAATCTAGAAAGCTAGAGCGTGCTTCTTGCTCTAAAGCAGAGTGTGATCAATGGATGAGAACTCTGTTGTGTGTTCCTCTTCTGAAATGGAGTTAAATCCCTGGCTCTGAGACTTCCTACAAGCAAACTTCATTACAGGTAAGGGCAGTTACTTTACAGCTCAAACAAACTACATCGGTCATGAAGCTAACAAGTTTCCCATCTAAACTGACAAGCATTGGATGTTAGAGGACCAGTGCTTTGTATAAGTTTCAGAAGCAGAGTTGGACTAGATATGGTCCGTATGTGTAGGAAACACCGTTCTTTTGTTCTGAGCACACTCAATTTTCCTGCTGTATTAGAGACTCTAGAAGCAAGAGCATGCTTCTTGCTCTAAAGCAGAGTGTGATCCATGGATGAGACCTGTATTGTGTGTTTCCCTTCAGAAATGGAGTTAAATCCCAGGCTCTGTGTCTGACTATAAGTACTACTTCGTTTCAGATAAGGTCAGTCACTTTTCAGCTCAAGCGAACTACATCCTTGATGAAGCTCACACGTTTCTCATCTTAAATGACAAGCATTGGATATTAGAGGACCTGTGCTTTGTATCAATTTCAGAAGCAGAGTTGGACTAGATATGGTCTGTATGTGTAGCAAACACCGTTCTTTTCTTCTCAGCACACTGATGTTTCATGCTGTCTTAGACAATCTAGAAAGCAAGAGCGTGCTTCTTGCTCCAAAGCATAGTGTGATCCATGGATGAGTACTCTGCTGTGTGTTTCCCTTCAGAAATGGAGTTAAATACCAGGCTCTGTGTCTTCCTACAAGCACGACTTCGTTTCAAGTAAGGGCAGTCACTTTTCAGCTCAAACGAACTACATCGTTCACGAAGCTCACACGTTTCTCATCTTAACTGACAAGCATTGGATGTTATAGGACCAGTGCTTTGTATCAGTTTCAGAAGCAGAGTTCTACTAGATATGGTCCATATGTGTAGGAAACACCGTTCTTTTGTTCTCAGCTCACTCAGGTTTCCTGCTGTCTTAGACAATCTAGAAAGCAAGAGCGTGCTTCGTGCTCTAAAGCAGAGTGTGATCAATGGATGAGAACTCTGCTGTGTGTTTCCCTTCACAAATGGAGTTAAATCCCAGGCTCTGTGTCTTCCTGCAAGCAAGACTTCATTTCAAGTAAGGTCAGTCACTTTTCAGCTCAAATGAAGTACATCGTTCACGAAGCTCACACGTTTCCCATCTTAACTGACACGCAGTGAATGTTCGAGGACCAGTGCTTTGTATCAGTTTCAGAAGCAGAGTTCTACTAGATATGGTCTGTATGTGTAGCAAACACCGTTCTTTTGTTCTCAGCACACTGAAGTTTCATGTTGTCTTAGACAATCTAGAAAGCAAGAGCGTGCTTCTTGCTCCAAAGCATAGTGTGATCCATGGATGAGAACTCTGCTGTGTGTGTCTCATCAGAAATGGATTTAAATACCAGGCTCTGTGTCTTCCTACAAGCACGACTTCGTTTCATGTAAGGGCAGTCACTTTTCAGCTCAAACGAACTACATCGTTCACAAAGCTCACACGTTTCTCATCTTAACTGACAAGCATTGGATGTTATAGAACCGGTGCTTTGTATCAGTTTCAGAAGCAGAGTTGGACTAGATATGGTCCGTATGTGTAGGAAACACCGTTCTTTTGTTCTCAGCACACTCAGGTTTCCTGCTCTATTAGACAATCTAGAAAGCTAGAACGTGCTTCTTGCTCTAAAGCAGAGTGTGATCAATGAATGAGAACTCTGCTGTGTGTTTCACTTCAGAAATGGAGTTAAATCCCGGGCTCTGAGTCTTCCTACAAGCAAGACTTCTTTTCATGTAAGGGCAGTTACTTTACAGCTCAAACGAACTACATCGTTCACGAAGCTCACACGTTTCCCATCTTAACTGACAAGCATTGGATGTTAGAGGACCAGTGCTTTGTATCAGTTTCAGAAGCAGAGTTGGACTAGATATGGTCCGTATTTGTAGGAAACACCGTTCTTTTGTTCTCAGCACACTGAGGTTTCCTGCTGTCTTAGACAATCTGGAAAGCTAGAACGTGCTTCTTGCTCTAAAGCAGAGTGTGATCAATGGATGAGAACTCTGCTGTGTGTTTCACTTCAGAAATGGAGTTAAATCCCGGGCTCTGAGTCTTCCTACAAGCAAGACTTCTTTTCATGTAAGGGCAGTTACTTTACAGCTCAAACGAACTACTTCGTTCACGAAGCTCACACGTTTCTCATAGAAACTGACAAGCATTGGATTTTAGAGGACCTCTGGTTTGTTCCAGTTTCAGAATCAGAGATGAACTTGATATGGTCCGTATGTGTAGGAAACACCGTTCTTTTGTTCTAGGCACACTCAAGTTTGCTGCTGTATTAGAGACTCTAGAAAGCAAGAGCATTCTTCTTGCTCTAAAGGAGAGTGTGATCCATGGACGAGAACTATGCTGTGTATTTACATTCAGATAGGGAGTTAAATCCCAGGCTCTGTGTCTTCCTGGAAGCAAGACTTCATTTCAAGTAAGGGCAGTCACTTTTCAGCTCAAAATAACTACATCTTTCACAAAGCTCACACGTTTCCCATCTTAACTGACAAGCAGTGAATGTTAGAGGACCAGTGCTTTGTATCAGTTTCAGAAGCAGAGTTGGACTAGATATGGTCCGTATGTGTAGGAAACACCGTTCATTTGTTCTCAGCACACTCACGTTTCCTGCTCTCTTAGAGAATCTAGAAAGCTAGAGCGTGCTTCTTGCTCTAAAGCAGAGTGTGATCAATGGATGAGAACTCTGTTGTGTGTTTCTCTTCAGAAATGGAGTTAAATCCCTGGCTCTGAGTCTTCCTACAACCAAATGTCATTTCAGGTAAGGGCAGTTACTTTACAGCTCAAACAAATTACATCAGTCACGAAGCTAACAAGTTTCCCATCTTAACTGACAAGCATTGGATGTTAGAGGACCAGTGCTTTGTATAAGTTTCAGAAGCAGAGTTGGACTAGATATGGTCCATATGTGTAGGAAACACCGTTCTTTTGTTCTGAGCACACTCAATTTTCCTGTTGTATTAGAGACTCTAGAAGCAAGAGCGTGCTTCTTGATCTAAAGCAGACTGTGATCCATGGGTGAGACCTGTATTTTGTGTTTCCCTTCAGAAATGGAGTTAAATGCCAGGCTCTGTGTCTTCCTAAAGTACTACTTCGTTTCAGGTAAGGGCAGTCACTTTTCAGCTCCAACGAACTACATCCTTGACGAAGCTCATACGTTTCTCATCTTAAATGACAAGCATTGGATGTTAGAGGACCTGTGCTTTGTATCAATTTCAGAAGCAGAGTTGGACTAGATATGGTCCGTATGTGTAGCATACATCGTTCTTTTCTTCTCAGCACACTGATGTTTCATGCTGTCTTAGACAATCTAGAAAGCAAGAGCGTGCTTCTTGCTCCAAAGCATAGTGTGATCCATGGTTGAGAACTGTGCTTTGTGTTTCCCTTCAGAAATGGAGTTAAATACCAGGCTCTGTGTCTTCCTACCAGCAAGACTTCATTTCAAGTAAGGGCAGTCACTTTTCAGCTCAAACGAACTACATCGTTCACGAAGCTCACAAGTTTCCCATCTTAACTGACAAGCATTGGATGTTAGAGGACCAGTGCTTTGTATAAGTTTCAGAAGCAGAGTTGGACTAGATATGGTCCGTATGTGTAGGAAACACCGTTCTTTTGTTCTGAGCACACTCAATTTTCCTGCTGTATTAGAGACTCTAGAAGCAAGAGCATGCTTCTTGCTCTAAAGCAGAGTGTGATCCATGGATGAGACCTGTATTGTGTGTTTCCCTTCAGAAATGGAGTTAAATCCCAGGCTCTGTGTCTGACTACAAGTACTACTTCGTTTCAGATAAGGTCAGTCACTTTTCAGCTCAAGCGAACTACATCCTTGATGAAGCTCACACGTTTCTCATCTTAAATGACAAGCATTGGATGTTAGAGGACCTGTGCTTTGTATCAATTTCAGAAGCAGAGTTGGACTAGATATGGTCTGTATGTGTAGCAAACACCGTTCTTTTCTTCTCAGCACACTGATGTTTCATGCTGTCTTAGACAATCTAGAAAGCAAGAGCGTGCTTCTTGCTCCAAAGCATAGTGTGATCCATGGATGAGTACTCTGCTGTGTGTTTCCCTTCAGAAATGGAGTTAAATACCAGGCTCTGTGTCTTCCTACAAGCACGACTTCGTTTCAAGTAAGGGCAGTCACTTTTCAGCTCAAACGAACTACATCGTTCACGAAGCTCACACGTTTCTCATCTTAACTGACAAGCATTGGATGTTAGAGGACTGGTGCTTTGTATCAGTTTCAGAAGCAGAGTTGGACTAGATATGGTCCGTATGTGTAGGAAACACCGTTCTTTTGTTCTGAGCACACTCAATTTTCCTGTTGTATTAGAGACTCTAGAAGCAAGAGCATGCTTCTTGCTCTAAAGCAGAGTGTGATCCATGGATGAGACCTGTATTGTGTGTTTCCCTTCAGAAATGGAGTTAAATCCCAGGCTCTGTGTCTTCCTAAAAGTACTACTTGGTTTCAGAAAAGGTCAGTCACTTTTCAGCTCAAGCGAACTACATCCTTGATGAAGCTCACACGTTTCTCATCTTAAATGACAAGCATTGGATGTTAGAGGACCTGTGCTTTGTATCAATTTCAGAAGCAGAGTTGGACTAGATATGGTCTGTATGTGTAGCAAACACCGTTCTTTTCTTCTCAGCACACTGATGTTTCATGCTGTCTTAGACAATCTAGAAAGCAAGAGCGTGCTTCTTGCTCCAAAGCATAGTGTGATCCATGGATGAGAACTCTGCTGTGTGTTTCCCTTCAGAAATGGAGTTAAATACCAGGCTCTGTGTCTTCCTACAAGCACGACTTCGTTTCAAGTAAGGGCAGTCACTTTTCAGCTCAAACGAACTACATCGTTCACGAAGCTCACACGTTTCTCATCTTAACTGACAAGCATTGGATGTTAGAGGACTGGTGCTTTGTATCAGTTTCAGAAGCAGAGTTGGACTAGATATGGTCCGTATGTGTAGGAAACACCGTTCTTTTGTTCTCACCTCACTCAGATTTCCTGCTGTCTTAGACAATCTAGAAAGCAAGAGCGTGCTTCGTGCTCTAAAGCAGAGTGTGATCAATGGATGAGAACTCTGCTGTGTGTTTCCCTTCACAAATGGAGTTAAATACCAGGCTCTGTGTCTTCCTACCAGCAAGACTTCATTTCAAGTAAGGGCAGTCACTTTTCAGCTCAAACGAACTACATCGTTCACGAAGCTCACACGTTTCTCATCTTAACTGACAAGCATTGGATGATAGAGGACCGGTGCTTTGTATCAGTTTCAGAAGCAGAGTTGGACTAGATATGGTCCATATGTGTAGGAAACACCGTTCATTTGTTCTCAGTACACTCATGTTTCCTGCTGTCTTAGAGAATCTAGAAAGCTAGAGCGTGCTTCTTGCTCTAAAGCAGAGTGTGATCAATGGATGAGAACTCTGTTGTGTGTTCCTCTTCTGAAATGGAGTTAAATCCCTGGCTCTGAGACTTCCTACAAGCAAACTTCATTACAGGTAAGGGCAGTTACTTTACAGCTCAAACAAACTACATCGGTCATGAAGCTAACAAGTTTCCCATCTAAACTGACAAGCATTGGATGTTAGAGGACCAGTGCTTTGTATAAGTTTCAGAAGCAGAGTTGGACTAGATATGGTCCGTATGTGTAGGAAACACCGTTCTTTTGTTCTGAGCACACTCAATTTTCCTGCTGTATTAGAGACTCTAGAAGCAAGAGCATGCTTCTTGCTCTAAAGCAGAGTGTGATCCATGGATGAGACCTGTATTGTGTGTTTCCCTTCAGAAATGGAGTTAAATCCCAGGCTCTGTGTCTGACTATAAGTACTACTTCGTTTCAGATAAGGTCAGTCACTTTTCAGCTCAAGCGAACTACATCCTTGATGAAGCTCACACGTTTCTCATCTTAAATGACAAGCATTGGATATTAGAGGACCTGTGCTTTGTATCAATTTCAGAAGCAGAGTTGGACTAGATATGGTCTGTATGTGTAGCAAACACCGTTCTTTTCTTCTCAGCACACTGATGTTTCATGCTGTCTTAGACAATCTAGAAAGCAAGAGCGTGCTTCTTGCTCCAAAGCATAGTGTGATCCATGGATGAGTACTCTGCTGTGTGTTTCCCTTCAGAAATGGAGTTAAATACCAGGCTCTGTGTCTTCCTACAAGCACGACTTCGTTTCAAGTAAGGGCAGTCACTTTTCAGCTCAAACGAACTACATCGTTCACGAAGCTCACACGTTTCTCATCTTAACTGACAAGCATTGGATGTTATAGGACCAGTGCTTTGTATCAGTTTCAGAAGCAGAGTTCTACTAGATATGGTCCATATGTGTAGGAAACACCGTTCTTTTGTTCTCAGCTCACTCAGGTTTCCTGCTGTCTTAGACAATCTAGAAAGCAAGAGCGTGCTTCGTGCTCTAAAGCAGAGTGTGATCAATGGATGAGAACTCTGCTGTGTGTTTCCCTTCACAAATGGAGTTAAATCCCAGGCTCTGTGTCTTCCTGCAAGCAAGACTTCATTTCAAGTAAGGTCAGTCACTTTTCAGCTCAAATGAAGTACATCGTTCACGAAGCTCACACGTTTCCCATCTTAACTGACACGCAGTGAATGTTCGAGGACCAGTGCTTTGTATCAGTTTCAGAAGCAGAGTTGGACTAGATATGGTCCGTATGTGTAGGAAACACCGTTCATTTGTTCTCAATACACTCATATTTCCTGCTGTCTTAGAGAATCTAGAAAGCTAGAGCGTGCTTCTTGCTCTAAAGCAGAGTGTGATCAATGGATGAGAACTCTGTTGTGTGTTTCTCTTCTGAAATGGAGTTAAATCCCTGGCTCTGAGACTTCCTAGAAGCAAACTTCATTACAGGTAAGGGCAGTTACTTTACAGCTCAAACAAACTACATCGGTCACGAAGCTAACAAGTTTCCCATCTTAACTGACAAGCATTGGATGTTAGAGGACCAGTGCTTTGTATAAGTTTCAGAAGCAGAGTTGGACTAGATATGGTCCGTATGTGTAGGAAACACCGTTCTTTTGTTCTGAGCACACTCAATTTTCCTGCTGTATTAGAGACTCTAGAAGCAAGAGCATGCTTCTTGCTCTAAAGCAGAGTGTGATCCATGGATGAGACCTGTATTGTGTGTTTCCCTTCAGAAATGGAGTTAAATCCCAGGCTCTGTGTCTGACTACAAGTACTACTTCGTTTCAGATAAGGTCAGTCACTTTTCAGCTCAAGCGAACTACATCCTTGATGAAGCTCACACGTTTCTCATCTTAAATGACAAGCATTGGATGTTAGAGGACCTGTGCTTTGTATCAATTTCAGAAGCAGAGTTGGACTAGATATGGTCCGTATTTGTTGCAAACACCGTTCTTTTCTTCTCAGCACACTGATGTTTCATGCTGTCTTAGACAATCTAGAAAGCAAGAGCGTGCTTCTTGCTCCAAAGCATAGTGTGATACATGGATGAGAACTCTGCTGTGTGTTTCCCTTCAGAAATGGAGTTAAATCCCAGGCACTCTGTGTCTTCCTACAAGCACTACTTCGTTTCAGGTAAAGGCAGTCACTTTTCAGCTAAAACGAACTACATCGTTCACGAAGCTCACACGTTTCTCATCTTAAATGACAAGCATTGGATGTTAGAGGAACTGTGCTTTGTATCAATTTAAGAAGCAGAGTTGGACTAGATATGGTCTGTATGTGTAGCAAACACCGTTCTTTTGTTCTCAGCACACTGAAGTTTCATGTTGTCTTAGACAATCTAGAAAGCAAGAGCGTGCTTCTTGCTCCAAAGCATAGTGTGATCCATGGATGAGAACTCTGCTGTGTGTGTCTCATCAGAAATGGATTTAAATACCAGGCTCTGTGTCTTCCTACAAGCACGACTTCGTTTCATGTAAGGGCAGTCACTTTTCAGCTCAAACGAACTACATCGTTCACAAAGCTCACACGTTTCTCATCTTAACTGACAAGCATTGGATGTTATAGAACCGGTGCTTTGTATCAGTTTCAGAAGCAGAGTTGGACTAGATATGGTCCGTATGTGTAGGAAACACCGTTCTTTTGTTCTCAGCACACTCAGGTTTCCTGCTCTATTAGACAATCTAGAAAGCTAGAACGTGCTTCTTGCTCTAAAGCAGAGTGTGATCAATGAATGAGAACTCTGCTGTGTGTTTCACTTCAGAAATGGAGTTAAATCCCGGGCTCTGAGTCTTCCTACAAGCAAGACTTCTTTTCATGTAAGGGCAGTTACTTTACAGCTCAAACGAACTACATCGTTCACGAAGCTCACACGTTTCCCATCTTAACTGACAAGCATTGGATGTTAGAGGACCAGTGCTTTGTATCAGTTTCAGAAGCAGAGTTGGACTAGATATGGTCCGTATTTGTAGGAAACACCGTTCTTTTGTTCTCAGCACACTGAGGTTTCCTGCTGTCTTAGACAATCTGGAAAGCTAGAACGTGCTTCTTGCTCTAAAGCAGAGTGTGATCAATGGATGAGAACTCTGCTGTGTGTTTCACTTCAGAAATGGAGTTAAATCCCGGGCTCTGAGTCTTCCTACAAGCAAGACTTCTTTTCATGTAAGGGCAGTTACTTTACAGCTCAAACGAACTACTTCGTTCACGAAGCTCACACGTTTCTCATAGAAACTGACAAGCATTGGATTTTAGAGGACCTCTGGTTTGTTCCAGTTTCAGAATCAGAGATGAACTTGATATGGTCCGTATGTGTAGGAAACACCGTTCTTTTGTTCTAGGCACACTCAAGTTTGCTGCTGTATTAGAGACTCTAGAAAGCAAGAGCATTCTTCTTGCTCTAAAGGAGAGTGTGATCCATGGACGAGAACTATGCTGTGTATTTACATTCAGATAGGGAGTTAAATCCCAGGCTCTGTGTCTTCCTGGAAGCAAGACTTCATTTCAAGTAAGGGCAGTCACTTTTCAGCTCAAAATAACTACATCTTTCACAAAGCTCACACGTTTCCCATCTTAACTGACAAGCAGTGAATGTTAGAGGACCAGTGCTTTGTATCAGTTTCAGAAGCAGAGTTGGACTAGATATGGTCCGTATGTGTAGGAAACACCGTTCATTTGTTCTCAGCACACTCACGTTTCCTGCTCTCTTAGAGAATCTAGAAAGCTAGAGCGTGCTTCTTGCTCTAAAGCAGAGTGTGATCAATGGATGAGAACTCTGTTGTGTGTTTCTCTTCAGAAATGGAGTTAAATCCCTGGCTCTGAGTCTTCCTACAACCAAATGTCATTTCAGGTAAGGGCAGTTACTTTACAGCTCAAACAAATTACATCAGTCACGAAGCTAACAAGTTTCCCATCTTAACTGACAAGCATTGGATGTTAGAGGACCAGTGCTTTGTATAAGTTTCAGAAGCAGAGTTGGACTAGATATGGTCCATATGTGTAGGAAACACCGTTCTTTTGTTCTGAGCACACTCAATTTTCCTGTTGTATTAGAGACTCTAGAAGCAAGAGCGTGCTTCTTGATCTAAAGCAGACTGTGATCCATGGGTGAGACCTGTATTTTGTGTTTCCCTTCAGAAATGGAGTTAAATGCCAGGCTCTGTGTCTTCCTAAAGTACTACTTCGTTTCAGGTAAGGGCAGTCACTTTTCAGCTCCAACGAACTACATCCTTGACGAAGCTCATACGTTTCTCATCTTAAATGACAAGCATTGGATGTTAGAGGACCTGTGCTTTGTATCAATTTCAGAAGCAGAGTTGGACTAGATATGGTCCGTATGTGTAGCATACATCGTTCTTTTCTTCTCAGCACACTGATGTTTCATGCTGTCTTAGACAATCTAGAAAGCAAGAGCGTGCTTCTTGCTCCAAAGCATAGTGTGATCCATGGTTGAGAACTGTGCTTTGTGTTTCCCTTCAGAAATGGAGTTAAATACCAGGCTCTGTGTCTTCCTACCAGCAAGACTTCATTTCAAGTAAGGGCAGTCACTTTTCAGCTCAAACGAACTACATCGTTCACGAAGCTCACAAGTTTCCCATCTTAACTGACAAGCATTGGATGTTAGAGGACCAGTGCTTTGTATAAGTTTCAGAAGCAGAGTTGGACTAGATATGGTCCGTATGTGTAGGAAACACCGTTCTTTTGTTCTGAGCACACTCAATTTTCCTGCTGTATTAGAGACTCTAGAAGCAAGAGCATGCTTCTTGCTCTAAAGCAGAGTGTGATCCATGGATGAGACCTGTATTGTGTGTTTCCCTTCAGAAATGGAGTTAAATCCCAGGCTCTGTGTCTGACTACAAGTACTACTTCGTTTCAGATAAGGTCAGTCACTTTTCAGCTCAAGCGAACTACATCCTTGATGAAGCTCACACGTTTCTCATCTTAAATGACAAGCATTGGATGTTAGAGGACCTGTGCTTTGTATCAATTTCAGAAGCAGAGTTGGACTAGATATGGTCTGTATGTGTAGCAAACACCGTTCTTTTCTTCTCAGCACACTGATGTTTCATGCTGTCTTAGACAATCTAGAAAGCAAGAGCGTGCTTCTTGCTCCAAAGCATAGTGTGATCCATGGATGAGTACTCTGCTGTGTGTTTCCCTTCAGAAATGGAGTTAAATACCAGGCTCTGTGTCTTCCTACAAGCACGACTTCGTTTCAAGTAAGGGCAGTCACTTTTCAGCTCAAACGAACTACATCGTTCACGAAGCTCACACGTTTCTCATCTTAACTGACAAGCATTGGATGTTAGAGGACTGGTGCTTTGTATCAGTTTCAGAAGCAGAGTTGGACTAGATATGGTCCGTATGTGTAGGAAACACCGTTCTTTTGTTCTGAGCACACTCAATTTTCCTGTTGTATTAGAGACTCTAGAAGCAAGAGCATGCTTCTTGCTCTAAAGCAGAGTGTGATCCATGGATGAGACCTGTATTGTGTGTTTCCCTTCAGAAATGGAGTTAAATCCCAGGCTCTGTGTCTTCCTAAAAGTACTACTTGGTTTCAGAAAAGGTCAGTCACTTTTCAGCTCAAGCGAACTACATCCTTGATGAAGCTCACACGTTTCTCATCTTAAATGACAAGCATTGGATGTTAGAGGACCTGTGCTTTGTATCAATTTCAGAAGCAGAGTTGGACTAGATATGGTCTGTATGTGTAGCAAACACCGTTCTTTTCTTCTCAGCACACTGATGTTTCATGCTGTCTTAGACAATCTAGAAAGCAAGAGCGTGCTTCTTGCTCCAAAGCATAGTGTGATCCATGGATGAGAACTCTGCTGTGTGTTTCCCTTCAGAAATGGAGTTAAATACCAGGCTCTGTGTCTTCCTACAAGCACGACTTCGTTTCAAGTAAGGGCAGTCACTTTTCAGCTCAAACGAACTACATCGTTCACGAAGCTCACACGTTTCTCATCTTAACTGACAAGCATTGGATGTTAGAGGACTGGTGCTTTGTATCAGTTTCAGAAGCAGAGTTGGACTAGATATGGTCCGTATGTGTAGGAAACACCGTTCTTTTGTTCTCACCTCACTCAGATTTCCTGCTGTCTTAGACAATCTAGAAAGCAAGAGCGTGCTTCGTGCTCTAAAGCAGAGTGTGATCAATGGATGAGAACTCTGCTGTGTGTTTCCCTTCACAAATGGAGTTAAATCCCAGGCTCTGTGTCTTCCTACCAGCAAGACTTCATTTCAAGTAAGGGCAGTCACTTTTCAGCTCAAACGAACTACATCGTTCACGAAGCTCACACGTTTCTCATCTTAACTGACAAGCATTGGATGATAGAGGACCGGTGCTTTGTATCAGTTTCAGAAGCAGAGTTGGACTAGATATGGTCCGTATGTGTAGGAAACACCGTTCATTTGTTCTCAGTACACTCATGTTTCCTGCTGTCTTAGAGAATCTAGAAAGCTAGAGCGTGCTTCTTGCTCTAAAGCAGAGTGTGATCAATGGATGAGAACTCTGTTGTGTGTTCCTCTTCTGAAATGGAGTTAAATCCCTGGCTCTGAGACTTCCTACAAGCAAACTTCATTACAGGTAAGGGCAGTTACTTTACAGCTCAAACAAACTACATCGGTCATGAAGCTAACAAGTTTCCCATCTTAACTGACAAGCATTGGATGTTAGAGGACCAGTGCTTTGTATAAGTTTCAGAAGCAGAGTTGGACTAGATATGGTCCGTATGTGTAGGAAACACCGTTCGTTTGTTCTGAGCACACTCAATTTTCCTGCTGTATTAGAGACTCTAGAAGCAAGAGCATGCTTCTTGCTCTAAAGCAGAGTGTGATCCATGGATGAGACCTGTATTGTGTGTTTCCCTTCAGAAATGGAGTTAAATCCCAGGCTCTGTGTCTGACTATAAGTACTACTTCGTTTCAGATAAGGTCAGTCACTTTTCAGCTCAAGCGAACTACATCCTTGATGAAGCTCACACGTTTCTCATCTTAAATGACAAGCATTGGATATTAGAGGACCTGTGCTTTGTATCAATTTCAGAAGCAGAGTTGGACTAGATATGGTCTGTATGTGTAGCAAACACCGTTCTTTTCTTCTCAGCACACTGATGTTTCATGCTGTCTTAGACAATCTAGAAAGCAAGAGCGTGCTTCTTGCTCCAAAGCATAGTGTGATCCATGGATGAGTACTCTGCTGTGTGTTTCCCTTCAGAAATGGAGTTAAATACCAGGCTCTGTGTCTTCCTACAAGCACGACTTCGTTTCAAGTAAGGGCAGTCACTTTTCAGCTCAAACGAACTACATCGTTCACGAAGCTCACACGTTTCTCATCTTAACTGACAAGCATTGGATGTTAGAGGACTGGTGCTTTGTATCAGTTTCAGAAGCAGAGTTGGACTAGATATGGTCCGTATGTGTAGGAAACACCGTTCTTTTGTTCTGAGCACACTCAATTTTCCTGTTGTATTAGAGACTCTAGAAGCAAGAGCGTGCTTCTTGATCTAAAGCAGAGTGTGATCCATGGGTGAGACCTGTATTGTGTGTTTCCCTTCAGAAATGGAGTTAAATGCCAGGCTCTGTGTCTTCCTAAAGTACTACTTCGTTTCAGGTAAGGGCAGTCACTTTTCAGCTCCAACGAACTACATCCTTGACGAAGCTCATACGTTTCTCATCTTAAATGACAAGCATTGGATGTTAGAGGACCTGTGCTTTGTATCAATTTCAGAAGCAGAGTTGGACTAGATATGGTCTGTATGTGTAGCATACATCGTTCTTTTCTTCTCAGCACACTGATGTTTCATGCTGTCTTAGACAATCTAGAAAGCAAGAGCGTGCTTCTTGCTCTAAAGCAGAGTGTGATCCATGGATGAGACCTGTATTGTGTGTTTCCCTTCAGAAATGGAGTTAAATGCCAGGCTCTGTGTCTTCCTACAAGTACTACTTCGTTTCAGGTAAGGGCAGTCACTTTTCAGCTCAAAAGAACTACATCCTTGACGAAGCTCATAATTTTCTCATCATAAATGACAAGCATTGGATGATAGAGGACCTGTGCTTTGTATCAATTTCAGAAGCAGAGTTGGACTAGATATGGTCCGTATTTGTTCCAAACACCGTTCTTTTCTTCTCAGCACACTGATGTTTCATGCTCTCTTAGACAATCTAGAAAGCAAGAGCGTGCTTCTTGCTCCAAAGCATAGTGTGATCCATGGATGAGAACTCTGCTGTGTGTTTCCCTTCAGAAATGGAGTTAAATACCAGGCTCTGTGTCTTCCTACAAGCACGACTTCGTTTCAAGTAAGGGCAGTCACTTTTCAGCTCAAACGAACTACATCGTTCACGAAGCTCACACGTTTCTCATCTTAACTGACAAGCATTGGATGTTAGACGACCGGTGCTTTGTATCAGTTTCAGAAGCAGAGTTGGACTAGATATGGTCTGTATGTGTAGGAAACACCGTTCTTTTGTTCTCAGCTCACTCAGGTTTCCTGCTGTCTTAGACAATCTAGAAAGCAAGAGCGTGCTTCATGCTCTAAAGCAGAGTGTGATCAATGGATGAGAACTCTGCTGTGTGTTTCCCTTCACAAATGGAGTTAAATCCCAGGCTCTGTGTCTTTCGGCAAGCAAGATTTCATTTCAAGTAAGGTCAGTCACTTTTCAGCTCAAATGAAGTACATCGTTCACGAAGCTCACATGTTTCCCATCTTAACTGACACGCAGTGAATGTTCGAGGACCAGTGCTTTGTATCAGTTTCAGAAGCAGAGTTGGACTAGATATGGTCCGTATGTGTAGGAAACACCGTTCATTTGTTCTCAGTACACTCATATTTCCTGCTGTCTTAGAGAATCTAGAAAGCTAGAGCGTGCTTCTTGCTCTAAAGCAGAGTGTGATCAATGGATGAGAACTCTGTTGTGTGTTTCTCTTCTGAAATGGAGTTAAATCCCTGGCTCTGAGTCTTCCTACAAGCAAACTTCGTTTCAGGTAAGGGCAGTTACTTTACAGCTCAAACAAACTACATCGGTCACGAAGCTAACAAGTTTCCCATCTTAAATGACAAGCATTGGATGTTAGAGGAGCAGTGCTTTGTATCAGTTTCAGAAGCAGAGTTGGACTAGATATGGTCCGTATGTGTAGGAAACACCGTTCTTTTGTTCTGAGCACACTCAATTTTCCTGCTGTATTAGAGACTCTAGAAGCAAGAGCTTGCTTCTTGCTCTAAAGCAGAGTGTGATCCATGGATGAGACCTGTAATGTGTGTTTCCCTTCAGAAATGGAGTTAAATCCCAGGCTCTGTGTCTTCCTACAAGTACTACTTCGTTTCAGGTAAGGGCAGTCACTTTTCAGCTCAAACGAACTACATCCTTGACGAAGCTCACACGTTTCTCATCTTAAATGACAAGCATTGGATGTTAGAGGACCTGTGCTTTGTATCAATTTCAGAAGCAGAGTTGGACTAGATATGGTCTGTATGTGTAGCAAACACGGTTCTTTTCTTCTCAGCACACTAATGTTTAATGCTTTCTTAGACAATCTAGAAAGCAAGAGCGTGCTCCTTGCTCTAAAGCACAGTGCGATCAATGGCTGAGAACTCTGCTGTGTGTTTCCCTTCACAAATGGAGTTAAATCCCAGGCTCTGTGTCTTCCTGCAAGCAAGACTTCATTTCAAGTAAGGGCAGTCACTTTTCAGCTCAAATGAAGTACATCGTTCACGAAGCTCACACGTTTCTCATCTTAACTGACAAGCATTGGATGTTATAGGACCGGTGCTTTGTATCAGTTTCAGAAGCAGAGTTCTACTAGATATGGTCCATATGTGTAGGAAACACCGTTCTTTTGTTCTCAGCTCACTCAGGTTTCCTGCTGTCTTAGACAATCTAGAAAGCAAGAGCGTGCTTCGTGCTCTAAAGCAGAGTGTGATCAATGGATGAGAACTCTGCTGTGTGTTTCCCTTCACAAATGGAGTTATATCCCAGGCTCTGTGTCTTCCTGCAAGCAAGACTTCATTTCAAGTAAGGTCAGTCACTTTTCAGCTCAAACGAACTACATCGTTCACGAAGCTCACACGTTTCCCATCTTAACTGACACACAGTGAATGTTCGAGGACCAGTGCTTTGTATCAGTTTCAGAAGCAGAGTTGGACTAGATATGGTCCGTATGTGTAGGAAACACCGTTCATTTGTTCTCAGTACACTCATATTTCCTGCTGTCTTAGAGAATCTAGAAAGCTAGAGCGTGCTTCTTGCTCTAAAGCAGAGTGTGATCAATGGATGAGAACTCTGTTGTGTGTTTCTCTTCTGAAATGGAGTTAAATCCCTGGCTCTGAGTCTTCCTACAAGCAAACTTCGTTTCAGGTAAGGGCAGTTACTTTACAGCTCAAACAAACTACATCGGTCACGAAGCTAACAAGTTTCCCATCTTAAATGACAAGCATTGGATGTTAGAGGAGCAGTGCTTTGTATCAGTTTCAGAAGCAGAGTTGGACTAGATATGGTCCGTATGTGTAGGAAACACCGTTCTTTTGTTCTGAGCACACTCAATTTTCCTGCTGTATTAGAGACTCTAGAAGCAAGAGCTTGCTTCTTGCTCTAAAGCAGAGTGTGATCCATGGATGAGACCTGTATTGTCTGTTTCCCCTCAGAAATGGAGTTAAATCCCAGGCTCTGTGTCTTCCTACAAGTACTACTTCGTTTCAGGTAAGGGCAGTCACTTTTCAGCTCAAACGAACTACATCCTTGACGAAGCTCGCACGTTTCTCATCTTAAATGACAAGCATTGGATGTTAGAGGACCTGTGCTTTGTATCAATTTCAGAAGCAGAGTTGGACTAGATATGGTCTGTATGTGTAGCAAACACCGTTCTTTTCTTCTCAGCACACTGATGTTTAATGCTTTCTTAGACAATCTAGAAAGCAAGAGCGTGCTCCTTGCCCTAAAGCACAGTGCGATCAATGGCTGAGAACTCTGCTGTGTGTTTCCCTTCACAAATGGAGTTAAATCCCAGGCTCTGTGTCTTCCTGCAAGCAAGACTTCATTTCAAGTAAGGGCAGTCACTTTTCAGCTCAAATGAAGTACATCGTTCACGAAGCTCACACGTTTCTCATCTTAACTGACAAGCATTGGATGTTATAGGACCGGTGCTTTGTATCAGTTTCAGAAGCAGAGTTCTACTAGATATGGTCCATATGTGTAGGAAACACCGTTCTTTTGTTCTCAGCTCACTCAGGTTTCCTGCTGTCTTAGACAATCTAGAAAGCTAGAGCGTGCTTCTTGCTCTAAAGCAGAGTGTGATCAATGGATGAGAACTCTGTTGTGTGTTTCTCTTCTGAAATGGAGTTAAATCCCTGGCTCTGTGTCTTTCTACAAGCAAGACTTCTTTTCATGTAAAGGCAGTTACTTTACAGCTCAAACGAACTACATCGTTCACGAAGCTCACACGTTTCTCATATAAACTGACAAGCATTGGATGTTAGAGGACCTCTGGTTTGTTTCAGTTTCAGAATCAGAGATGAACTTGATATGGTCCGTATGTGTAGGAAACACCCTTCTTTTGTTCTAGGCACACTCAAGTTTCCTGTTGTATTAGAGACTCTAGAAAGCAAGAGAATTCTTCTTGCTCTAAAGCAGAGTGTGATCCATGGACGAGAAATATGCTGTGTGATTACATTCAGAAAGGGAGTTAAATCCCAGGCTGTGTGTATTGCTTCAAACACTATTTCCTTTCAGGTAAGGGCAGTCACTTTTCAGCTCTAACGAGCTACATCCTTGACGAAGCTGACACGTTTCTCATCTTAAATGACAAGCTTTGGATGTTAGAGTACCTGTGCTTTGTATCAATTTCAGAAGCAGAGTTGGACTAGATATGGTCCTTAAGTGTAGGATACACTGTTCTTTTGTTCTCAGAACACTCATGTTTCCTGCTGTCTTAGAGACTCTAGAAAGCAAGAGCGTGCTTCTTGCCCCAAAGCATAGTGTGATCCTTGGATGAGAACTCTGCTGTGTGTTTCCCTTCAGAAATGGAGTTAAATACCAGGCTCTGTGTCTTCCTACCAGCAAGACTTCATTTCAAGTAAGGGCAGTCACTTTTTAGCTCAAACGAACTATATCGTTCACGAAGCTCACACGTTTCTCTACTTAACTGACAAGCATTGGATGTTAGAGGACCAGTTCTTTGTATCAGTTTCAGAAATAGAGTTGGACTAGATATGGTCCGCATGTGTAGGAAACACCATTCTTTTGTTCTCAACACACTCAGGTTTCCTGCTGTCTTAGACAATCTAGAAAGCAAGAGCGTGCTTCTTGCCCCAAAGCATAGTGTGATCCGTGGATGAGAACTCTGCTGTGTGTTTCCCATCACATATGCAGTTAAATCCCAGGCTCTGTGTCTTCCTGGAAACAAGACTTCATTTCAAGTAAGGGCAGTCACTTTTCATCTCAAATGAAGTACATCGTTCACAAAGCTCACACGTTTCCCATCTTAACTGACACACATTGAATGTTAGAGGACCAGAGCTTTGTATCACATTCAGAAGCAGGTTTGGACTAGATATGGTCTGTATGTGTAGGAAACACCGTTCATTTGTTCTCAGTACACTCACGTTTCCTGCTGTCTTAGAGAATCTAGAAAGCTAGAGCATGCTTCTTGCTCTAAAGCAGAGTGTGATCAATGGATGAGAACTCTGTTGTGTGTTTCTATTTGAAATGGAGTTAAATCCCTGGCTCTGAGTCTTCCTACAAGCAAACTTCGTTTCAGGTAAGGGCAGTTACTTAAAGTTCAAACAAACTACATCGGTCACGAAGCTAACAAGTTTCCCATCTTAACTGACAAGCATTGGATGTTAGAGGACCAGTGCTTTGTATCAGTTTCAGAAGCAGAGTTGGACTAGATATGGTCCGTATGTGTAGGAAACACCGTTCTTTTGTTCTGAGCACACTCAATTTTCCTGCTGTATTGGAGAATCTAGAAGCAAGATCGTGCTTCTTGCTCTAAAGTAGAGTGTGATCCATGGATGAGAACTATATTGTGTGTTTCCCTTCAGAAATGGAGTTAAATCCCAGGCTCTGTGTCTTCCTACAAGCACTACTTCGTTTCAGGTAAAGGCAGTCACTTTTCAGCTCAAACGAACTACATCGTTCACGAAGCTCACACGTTTCTCATCTTAAATGACAAGCATTGGATGTTAGAGGAACTGTGCTTTGTATCAATTTAAGAAGCAGATTTGGACTAGATATGGTCTGTATGTGTAGCAAACACCGTACTTTTGTTCTCAGCACACTGAAGTTTCATGTTGTCTTAGACAATCTAGAAAGCAAGAGCGTGCTTCTTGCTCCAAAGCATAGTGTGATCCATGGATGAGAACTCTGCTGTGTGTTTCCCATCAGAAATGGAGTTAAATACCAGGCTCTGTATCTTCCTACAAGCACGACTTCGTTTCATGTAAGGGCAGTCACTTTTCAGCTCAAACGAACTACATCGTTCACGAAGCTCACACGTTTCTCATCTTAACTGACAAGCATTGGATGTTATAGGACCAGTGCTTTGTATCAGTTTCAGAAGCAGAGTTGGACTAGATATGGTCCGTATGTGTAGGAAACACCGTTCTTTTGTTCTCAGCACACTCAGGTTTCCTGCTCTATTAGACAATCTAGAAAGCTAGAACGTGCTTCTTGCTCTAAAGCAGAGTGTGATCAATGAATGAGAACTCTGCTGTGTGTTTCACTTCAGAAATGGAGTTAAATCCCGGGCTCTGAGTCTTCCTACAAGCAAGACTTCTTTTCATGTAAGGGCAGTTACTTTACAGCTCAAACGAACTACATCGTTCACGAAGCTCACACGTTTCCCATCTTAACTGACAAGCATTGGATGTTAGAGGACCAGTGCTTTGTATCAGTTTCAGAAGCAGAGTTGGACTAGATATGGTCCGTATATGTACGAAACACCGTTCTTTTGTTCTGAGCACACTCAATTTTCCTGCTGTATTAGAGAATCTAGAAGCAAGAGCGTGTTTCTTGCTCTAAAGCAGAGTGTGATCCATGGATGAGAACTGTATATGTGTTTCCCTTCAGAAATTGAGTTAAATCCCAGGCTCTGTGTCTTCCTACAAGCACTATTTTGTTTCAGGTAAGGGCAGTCACTTTTCACCTCAAACGAACTACATCGTTCACGAATCTCACACGTTTCTCATCTTCAATGACAAGCATTGGATGATATAGTACCTGTGCTTTGTATCAATTTCAGAAGCAGAGTTGGACTAGATATGGTCCGTATGTGTAGCAAATACCATTCTATTGTTCTCAGCACAATGATGTTTCATGCTGTCTTAGACAATCTAGAAAGCAAGAGCGTGCTTCTTGCTCCAAAGCATAGTGTTATCCATGGATGAAAACTCTGCTGTGTGTTTCCCTTCAGAAATGGAGTTAAATACCAGGCTCTGTGTCTTCCTACAAGCACGACTTCTTTCAAGTACGGGCAGTCACTTTTCTGCTCAAACGAACTACATCGTTCACGAAGCTCACACGTTTCTCATCTTAACTGAGAAGCATTGGATGTTAGGGAACCGGTGCTTTGTATCAGTTTCAGAAGCAGAGTTGGACTAGATATGGTCCGTATGTGTAGGAAACACCGTTCTTTTGTTCTCCGCTCACTCAGGTTTCCTGGTGTATTAGACATTCTAGAAAGCAAGAGCGTGCTTCTTGCTCTAACGCAGAGTGTGATCAATGGATGAGAACTCTGTTGTGTGTTTCTCCTCTGAAATGGAGTTAAATTCCTGGCTCTGAGTCTTCCTACAAGCAAACTTCGTTTCAAGTAAGGGCAGTTACTTTACAGCTCAAAGGAACTACATCGTTCACGAAGCTCACACGTTTCTCACCTTAACTGACAAGCATTGGATGTTAGAGGACCTCTGGTTTGTTTCAGTTTCAGAATCAGAGATGAACTTGATATGGTCTGTATGTGTAGGAAACACCGTTCTTTTGTTCTAGGCACACTCAAGTTTCCTGCTGTATTAGAGACTCTAGAAAGCAAGAGCATTCTTCTTGCTCTAAAGCAGAGTGTGATCCATGGACGAGAACTATGCTGTGTGTTTACATTCAGAAAGGGAGTTAAATCCCAGGTTCTGTGTATTCCTACAAGCACTATTTCCTTTCAGGTAAGGGCAGTCACTTTTCAGCTCAAACGAGCTACATCCTTGACGAAGCTCACATGTTTCTCATCTTAAATGACAAGCATTGGATGTTAGAGTACCTGTGCTTTGTATCAATTTCAGAAGCAGAGTTGGACTAGATATGGTCCGTAAGTGTAGGAAACACCGTTCTTTTGTTCTCAGCACAATCATGTTTCCTGATGCCTTAGAGACTCTAGAAAGCAAGAGCGTGCTTCTTGCTCCAAAGCATAGTGTGATCCATGGATGAGAACTCTGCTGTGTGTTTCCCTTCAGAAATGGAGTTAAATACCAGGCTCTGTGTCTTCCTACAAGCAAGACTTCCTTTCAAGTAAGGGCAGTCACTTTTCAGCTCAAACGAACTACATCGTTCACGAAGCTCACACGTTTCTCATCTGAAATGACAAGCATTGGATGTTAAAGGACCTGTGCTTTCTGTCAATTTCAGATGCAGAGTTGGACTAGATATGGTCCGTATGTGTAGCAAACACCATTCTTTTGTTCTCAGCACACTGATGTTTCATGCTGTCTTAGAGAATCTAGAAAGCTAGAGAGTGCTTCTTGCTCTAAAGCAGAGTGTGATCAGTGGATGAGAACTCTGTTGTGCGTTTCTCTTCAGAAATGGAGTTAAATCCCTGGCTCTGAGTCTTCCTACAAGCAAACTTCGTTTCAGGTAAGAGCAGTTACTTTACAGCTCAAACAAACTAAATCGGTCACGAAGCTAACAAGTTTCCCATCTTAACTGCCAAGCATTGGATGTTAGAGGACCAGTGCTTTGTATCTGTTTCAGAAGCAGAGTTGGACTAGATATGGTCCGTATGTGTAGGAAACACCGTTCATTTGTTCTCAGCACACTCACATTTCCTGCTGTCTTAGAGAATCTAGAAAGCTAGAGCGTGCTTCTTGCTCTAAAGCAGAGTGTGATCAATGGATGAGAACTCTGTTGTGTGTTTCTCCTCTGAAATGGAGTTAAATTCCTGGCTCTGAGTCTTCCTACAAACAAACTTCGTTTCAAGTAAGGGCAGTTACTTTACAGCTCAAACGAACTACATCGTTCACGAAGCTCACACGTTTCTCACCTTAACTGACAAGCATTGGATGTTAGAGGACCTCTGGTTTGTTTCAGTTTCAGAATCAGAGATGAACTTGATATGGTCTGTATGTGTAGGAAACACCGTTCTTTTGTTCTAGGCACACTCAAGTATCCTGCTGTATTAGAGACTCTAGAAAGCAAGAGCATTCTTCTTGCTCTAAAGCAGAGTGTGATCCATGGACGAGAACTATGCTGTGTGTTTACATTCAGAAAGGGAGTTAAATCCCAGGTTCTGTGTATTCCTACAAGCACTATTTCCTTTCAGGTAAGGGCAGTCACTTTTCAGCTCAAACGAGCTACATCCTTGACGAAGCTCACATGTTTCTCATCTTAAATGACAAGCATTGGATGTTAGAGTACCTGTGCTTTGTATCAATTTCAGAAGCAGAGTTGGACTAGATATGGTCTGTAAGTGTAGGAAACACCGTTCTTTTGTTCTCAGCACAATAATGTTTCCTGCTGTATTAGAGACTCTAGAAAGCAAGAGCGTGCTTCTTGCTCCAAAGCATAGTGTGATCCATGGATGAGAACTCTGCTGTGTGTTTCCATTCAGAAATGGAGTTAAATACCAGGCTCTGTGTCTTCCTACAAGCAAGACTTCGTTTCAATTAAGGGCAGTCACTTTTCAGCTCAAACGAACTACATCGTTCACGAAGCTCACACGTTTCCCATCTTAACTGACAAGCAGTGAATGTTAGAGGACCAGTGCTTTGTATCAGTTTCAGAAGGAGAGTTGGACTAGATATGGTCCGTATGTGTAGGAAACACTGTTCATTTGTTCTAGGCACACTCAATTTCCTACTGTCTTAGAGAATCTAGAAAGATAGAGCGTGCTTCTTGCTCTAAAGCAGAGTGTGATCAATGGATGAGAACTCTGTTGTGTGTTTCTCCTCTGAAATGGAGTTAAATCCCTGGCTCTGAGTCTTCCTACAAGCAAACTTCGTTTCAGGTAAGGGCAGTTACTTTACAACTCAAACGAACTACATCGGTCACGAAGCGAACAAGTTTCCCATCTTAACTGACAAGCATTGGATGTTAGAGGACCAGTGCTTTGTATCAGTTTCAGAAGCAGAGTTGGAGTAGATATGGTCCGCATGTGTAGGAAACACCGTTCTTTTGTTCTCAGCACACTCAGGTTTCCTGCTGTATTAGAGAATCTAGAAGCAAGAGCGTGTTTCTTGCTCTAAAGCAGAGTGTGATCCATGGATGAGAACTGTATGTGTGTTTCCCTTCAGAAATGGAGTTAAATCCCAGGCTCTGTGTCTTCCTACAAGCACTATTTTGTTTCAGGTAAGGGCAGTCACTTTTCAGCTCAAACGAAATACATCGTTCACGAATCTCACACGTTTCTCATCTTCAATGACAAGCATTGGATGATATAGTACCTGTGCTTTGTATCAATTTCAGAAGCAGAGTTGGACTAGATATGGTCCGTATGTGTAGCAAATACCATTCTATTGTTCTCAGCACAATGATGTTTCATGCTGTCTTAGACAATCTAGAAAGCAAGAGCGTGCTTCTTGCTCCAAAGCATAGTGTTATCCATGGATGAAAACTCTGCTGTGTGTTTCCCTTCAGAAATGGAGTTAAATACCAGGCTCTGTGTCTTCCTACAAGCACGACTTCTTTCAAGTACGGGCAGTCACTTTTCTGCTCAAACGAACTACATCGTTCACGAAGCTCACACGTTTCTCATCTTAACTGAGAAGCATTGGATGTTAGGGAACCGGTGCTTTGTATCAGTTTCAGAAGCAGAGTTGGACTAGATATGGTCCGTATGTGTAGGAAACACCGTTCTTTTGTTCTCCGCTCACTCAGGTTTCCTGGTGTATTAGACATTCTAGAAAGCAAGTGCGTGCTTCTTGCTCTAACGCAGAGTGTGATCAATGGATGAGAACTCTGTTGTGTGTTTCTCCTCTGAAATGGAGTTAAATTCCTGGCTCTGAGTCTTCCTACAAGCAAACTTCGTTTCAAGTAAGGGCAGTTACTTTACAGCTCAAAGGAACTACATCGTTCACGAAGCTCACACGTTTCTCACCTTAACTGACAAGCATTGGATGTTAGAGGACCTCTGGTTTGTTTCAGTTTCAGAATCAGAGATGAACTTGATATGGTCTGTATGTGTAGGAAACACCGTTCTTTTGTTCTAGGCACACTCAAGTTTCCTGCTGTATTAGAGACTCTAGAAAGCAAGAGCATTCTTCTTGCTCTAAAGCAGAGTGTGATCCATGGACGAGAACTATGCTGTGTGTTTACATTCAGAAAGGGAGTTAAATCCCAGGTTCTGTGTATTCCTACAAGCACTATTTCCTTTCAGGTAAGGGCAGTCACTTTTCAGCTCAAACGAGCTACATCCTTGACGAAGCTCACATGTTTCTCATCTTAAATGACAAGCATTGGATGTTAGAGTACCTGTGCTTTGTATCAATTTCAGAAGCAGAGTTGGACTAGATATGGTCCGTAAGTGTAGGAAACACCGTTCTTTTGTTCTCAGCACAATCATGTTTCCTGATGCCTTAGAGACTCTAGAAAGCAAGAGCGTGCTTCTTGCTCCAAAGCATAGTGTGATCCATGGATGAGAACTCTGCTGTGTGTTTCCCTTCAGAAATGGAGTTAAATACCAGGCTCTGTGTCTTCCTACAAGCAAGACTTCCTTTCAAGTAAGGGCAGTCACTTTTCAGCTCAAACGAACTACATCGTTCACGAAGCTCACACGTTTCTCATCTGAAATGACAAGCATTGGATGTTAAAGGACCTGTGCTTTCTGTCAATTTCAGATGCAGAGTTGGACTAGATATGGTCCGTATGTGTAGCAAACACCATTCTTTTGTTCTCAGCACACTGATGTTTCATGCTGTCTTAGAGAATCTAGAAAGCTTGAGACTGCTTCTTGCTCTAAAGCAGAGTGTGATCAGTGGATGAGAACTCTGTTGTGCGTTTCTCTTCAGAAATGGAGTTAAATCCCTGGCTCTGAGTCTGCCTACAAGCAAACTTCGTTTCAGGTAAGAGCAGTTACTTTACAGCTCAAACAAACTAAATCGGTCACGAAGCTAACAAGTTTCCCATCTTAACTGCCAAGCATTGGATGTTAGAGGACCAGTGCTTTGTATCTGTTTCAGAAGCAGAGTTGGGCTAGATATGGTCCGTATGTGTAGGAAACACCGTTCATTTGTTCTCAGCACACTCACATTTCCTGCTGTCTTAGAGAATCTAGAAAGCTAGAGCGTGCTTCTTGCTCTAAAGCAGAGTGTGATCAATGGATGAGAACTCTGTTGTGTGTTTCTCCTCTGAAATGGAGTTAAATTCCTGGCTCTGAGTCTTCCTACAAACAAACTTCGTTTCAAGTAAGGGCAGTTACTTTACAGCTCAAACGAACTACATCGTTCACGAAGCTCACACGTTTCTCACCTTAACTGACAAGCATTGGATGGTAGAGGAACGGTACTTTGTATCAGTTTCAGAAATAGAGTTGGACTAGATATGGTCCGCATGTGTAGGAAACACCGTTCTTTTGTTCTCGGCACACTCAGGTTTCCTGCTCTCTTAGACAATCTAGAAAGCAAGAGAGTGCTTCTTGCTCTAAAGCAGAGTGTGATCTATGGATGAGAACTCTGCTGTGTGTTTCCCTTCACAAATGGAGTTAAATCCCAGGCTCTGTGTCTTCCTGGAAGCAAGACTTCATTTCAAGTAAGGACAGTCACTTTTCAGCTCAAACGAACTACATCGTTCACGAAGCTCTCACGTTTCCCATCTTAACTGCCAAGCATTGGATGTTAGAGGACCTGTGCTTTGTATCAGTTTCAGAAGCAGAGTTGGACTAGATATGGTCCATAAGTGTAGGAAACACCGTTCTTTTGTTCTCAGCACACTCATGTTTCCTGCTGTCTTAGAGACTCTAGAAAGCAAGAGCGTGCTTCTTGCTCCAAAGCATAGTGTGATCCATGGATGAGAACTCTGCTGTGTGTTTCCCTTCAGAAATGGAGTTAAATACCAGGCTCTGTGTCTTCCTACAAGCAAGACTTCGTTTCAGGTAAGGGCAGTTACTTTACAGCTCAAACGAACTACATAGGTCACAAAGCGAACAAGTTTCCCCTCTTAACTGACAAGCATTGGATGTTAGAGGACCAGTGCTTTGTATCAGTTTCAGAAG
This sequence comes from Onychomys leucogaster, assembly GCA_949786385.1. Lineage (NCBI taxonomy): Eukaryota > Metazoa > Chordata > Mammalia > Rodentia > Cricetidae > Onychomys > Onychomys leucogaster. Next base: position 2,353,293 of record CATKUP010000047.1, read on the forward strand.
CAGAGTTGGACTAGATATGGTCCGCATGTGTAGGAAACACCGTTTTTTGTTCTCAGCACACTCAGGTTTCCGGCTGTCTTAGACAATCTAGAAAGCCAGAGCATGCTTCTTGCTCTAAAGCAGAGTGTGATCAATGGATGAGAACTCTGTTGTGTGTTTCTCTTCAGAAATGGAGTTAAATCCCTGGCTCTGAGTCTTCCTACAAGCAAACTTCGTTTCAGGTAAGGGCAGTTACTTTACAGCTCAAACGAACTAAATCGGTCACGAAGCTAACAAGTTTCCGATATTAACTGCCAAGCATTGGATGTTAGAGGACCAGTGCTTTGTATCAGTTTCAGAAGCAGTGTTGGACTAGATATGGTCCGTATGTGTAGGAAACACCGTTCATTTGTTCTCAGCACACTCACTTTTCCTGCTGTCTTAGACAATCTAGAAAGCTAGAGAGTGCTTCTTGCTCTAAAGCAGAGTGTGATCAATGGATGAGAACTCTGTTGTGTGTTTCTCTTCAGAAATGGAGTTAAATCCCTGGCTCTGAGTCTTCCTACAAGCAAACTTCGTTTCAGGTAAGAGCTGTTACTTTACAGCTCAAACGAACTAAATCGGTCACGAAGCTAACAAGTTTCCCATCTTAACTGCCAAGCATTGGATGTTAAAGGACCAGTGCTTTGTATCAGTTTCAGAAGCAGAGTTGGACTAGATATGGTCCGTATGTGTAGGAAACACCGTTCGTTTGTTCTCAGCACACTCACATTTCCTGCTGTCTTAGAGAATCTAGAAAGCTAGAGCGTGCTTCTTGCTCTACAGCAGAGTGTGATCAATGGATGAGAACTCTGTTGTGTGTTTCTCCTCTGAAATGGAGTTAAATTCCTGGCTCTGAGTCTTCCTACAAGCAAACTTCGTTTCAAGTAAGGGCAGTTACTTTACAGCACAAACGAACTACATCGTTCACGAAGCTCACACGTTTCTCACCTTAACTGACAAGCATTGGATGTTAGAGGACCTGTGCTTTGTATCAGTTTCAGAAGCAGAGTTGGACTAGATATGGTCCGTAAGTGTAGGAAACACCGTTCTTTTGTTCTCAGCACACTCATGTTTCCTGCTGTCTTAGAGACTCTAGAAAGCAAGAGCGTGCTTCTTGCTCCAAAGCATAGTGTGATCCATGGATGAGAACTCTGCTGTGTGTTTCCCTTCAGAAATGGAGTTAAATACCAGGCTCTGTGTCTTCCTACAAGCAAGACTTCGTTTCAGGTAAGGGCAGTTACTTTACAGCTCAAACGAACTACATAGGTCACGAAGCGAACAAATTTCCCCTCTTAACTGACAAGCATTGGATGTTAAAGGACCAGTGCTTTGTATCAGTTTCAGAAGCAGAGTTGGACTAGATATGGTCCGCATGTGTAGGAAACACCGTTCTTTTGTTCTCAGCACACTCAGGGTCCATGCTGTCTTAGACAATCTAGAAAGCAAGAGCGTGCGTCTTGCTCTAAAGCAGAGTGTGATCAATGGATGAGAACTCTGTTGTGTGTTTCTCTTCAGAAATGGAGTTAAATCCCTGGCTCTGAGTCTTCCTACAAGCAAACTTCGTTTCAGGTAAGGGCAGTTACTTTACAGCTCAAACGAACTACATCGGTCACGAAGCTAACAAGTTTCCGATCTTAACTGCCAAGCATTGGATGTTAGAGGACCAGTGCTTTGTATCAGTTTCAGAAGCAGAGTTGGAGTAGATATGGTCCGCATGTGTAGGAAACACCGCTCTTTTGTTCTCAGCACACTCAGGTTTCCTGCTGTCTTAGACAATCTAGAAAGCAAGAGTGTGCTTCTTGCTCTAAAGCAGAGTGTGATCTATGGATGAGAACTCTGCTGTGTGTTTCCCTTCACAAATGGAGTTAAATCCCAGGCTCTGTGTCTTCCTGGAAGCAAGACTTCATTTCAAGTAAGGACAGTCACTTTTCAGCTCAAACGAACTACATCGTTCACGAAGCTCTCACGTTTCCCATCATAACTGCCAAGCATTCGATGTTAGAGGACCTGTGCTTTGTATCAGTTTCAGAAGCAGAGTTGGAATAGATATGGTCCGTAAGTGTAGGAAACACCGTTCTTTTGTTCTCAGAACACTCATGTTTCCTGCTGTCTTAGAGACTCTAGAAAGCAAGAGCGTGCTTCTTGCTCAAAAGCATAGTGTGATCCATGTATGAGAACTCTGCTGTGTGTTTCCCTTCAGAAATGGAGTTAAATACCAGGCTCTGTGTCTTCCTGGAAGCAAGACTTCATTTCAAGTAAGGGCAGTCACTTTTCAGCTCAAACGAACTACATCGTTCACGAAGCTCACACGTTTCCCATCTTAACTGACAAGCAGTGAATGTTAGAGGACCAGTGCTTTTTATCAGTTTCAGAAGCAGAGTTGGACTAGATATGGTCTGTATGTGTAGGAAACACCGTTCTTTTGTTCTGAGCACACTCAATTTTCCTGCTGTATTAGAGACTCTAGAAGCAAGAGCGCGCTTCTTGCTCTAAAGCAGAGTGTGATCCATGGATGAGAACTGTATTGTGTGTTTCCCTTCAGAAATGGAGTTAAATCCCAGGCTGTGTGTCTTCCTACAAGCACTACTTCGTTTCAGGTAAGGGCAGTCACTTTTCAGCTCAAACGAACTACATCGTTCACGAAGCTCACACGTTTCTCATCTGAAATGACAAGCATTGGATGTTAAAGGACCTGTGCTTTCTATCAATTTCAGATGCAGAGTTGGACTAGATATGGTCCGTAGATGTAGCAAACACCATTCTTTTGTTCTCAGCACACTGATGTTTCATGCTGTCTTAGACAATCTAGAAAGCAAGAGCGTGCTTCTTGCTCCAAAGCATAGTGTTATCCATGGATGAGAACTCTGCTGTGTGTTTCCCTTCAGAAATGGAGTTAAATACCAGGCTCCGTGTTTTCCTACAAGCACGACTTCTTTCATGTACGGGCAGTCACTTTTCAGCTCAAACGAACTACATCTTTCACGAAGCTCACACGTTTCTCATCTTAACTGAGAAGCATTGGATGTTAGGGCACCGGTGCTTTGTATCAGTTTCAGAAGCAGAGTTGGACTAGATATGGTCCGTATGTGTAGGAAACACCGTTCTTTTGTTCTCAGCTCACTCAGGTTTCCTGGTGTCTTAGACATTCTAGAAAGCAAGAGCGTGCTTCTTGCTCTAACGCAGAGTGTGGTCAATGGATGAGAACTCTGCTGTGTGTTTCCCTTCAGAAATGGAGTTAAATACCGGGCTCTGTGTCTTCCTGCAAGCAAGACTTCATTTCAAGTAAGGGCAGACACTTTTCAGCTCAAATGAAGTACATCGTTCACGAAGCTCACACGTTTCCCATCTTAACTGACACGCATTGAATGTTAGAGGACCAGTGCTTTGTATCAGTTTCAGAAGCAGAGTTGGACTAGATATGGTCCGTAAGTGTAGGAAACACCATTCTTTTGTTCTCAGCACACTCATGTTTCCTGCTGTCTTAGAGACTCTAGAAAGCATGAGCGTGCTTCTTGCTCCAAAGCATAGTGTGATCCATGGATGAGAACTCTGCTGTGTGTTTCCCTTCAGAATTGGAGTTAAATACCAGGCTCTGTGTCTTCCTATAAGCAAGACTTCGTTTCAGGTAAGGGCAGTTACTTTACAGCTCAAACGAACTACATAGGTCACGAAGCGAACAAGTTTCCCCTCTTAACTGACAAGCATTGGATGTTAGAGGACCAGTGCTTTGTATCAGTTTCAGAAGCAGAGTTGGACTAGATATGGTCCGCATGTGTAGGAAACACCGTTCTTTTGTTCTCAGCACACTCAGGTTTCCTGCTGTCTTAGACAATCTAGAAAGCAAGAGCGTGCTTCTTGCTCTAAAGCAGAGTGTGATCAATGGATGAGAACTCTGTTGTGTGTTTCTCTTCAGAAATGGAGTTAAATCCCTGGCTCTGAGTCTTCCTACAAGCAAACTTCGTTTCAGGTAAGAGCTGTTACTTTACAGCTCAAACGAACTAAATCGGTCACGAAGCTAACAAGTTTCCCATCTTAACTGCCAAGCATTGGATGTTAGAGGACCAGTGCTTTGTATCAGTTTCAGAAGCAGAGTTGGACTAGATATGGTCCGTATGTGTAGGAAACACCGTTCATTTGTTCTCAGCACACTCACATTTCCTGCTGTCTTAGAGAATCTAGAAAGCTAGAGCGTGCTTCTTGCTCTAAAGCAGAGTGTGATCAATGGATGAGAACTCTGTTGTGTGTTTCTCCTCTGAAATGGAGTTAAATCCCTGGCTCTGAGTCTTCCTACAAGCAAACTTCGTTTCAAGTAAGGGCAGTCACTTTTCAGCTCAAACGAACTACATCGTTCACGAAGCTCACACGTTTCCCATCTTAACTGACAAGCAGTGAATGTTAGAGGACCAGTGCTTTTTATCAGTTTCAGAAGCAGAGTTGGACTAGATATGGTCTGTATGTGTAGGAAACACCGTTCTTTTGTTCTGAGCACACTCAATTTTCCTGCTGTATTAGAGACTCTAGAAGCAAGAGCGTGCTTCTTGCTCTAAAGCAGAGTGTGATCCATGGATGAGAACTGTATTGTGTGTTTCCCTTCAGAAATGGAGTTAAATCCCAGGCTGTGTGTCTTCCTACAAGCACTACTTCGTTTCAGGTAAGGGCAGTCACTTTTCAGCTCAAACGAACTACATCGTTCACGAAGCTCACACGTTTCTCATCTGAAATGACAAGCATTGGATGTTAAAGGACCTGTGCTTTCTATCAATTTCAGATGCAGAGTTGGACTAGATATGGTCCGTAGATGTAGCAAACACCATTCTTTTGTTCTCAGCACACTGATGTTTCATGCTGTCTTAGACAATCTAGAAAGCAAGAGCGTGCTTCTTGCTCCAAAGCATAGTGTGATCCATGGATGAGAACTCTGCTGTGTGTTTCCCTTCAGAATTGGAGTTAAATACCAGGCTCTGTGTCTTCCTACAAGCAAGACTTCGTTTCAGGTAAGGGCAGTTACTTTACAGCTCAAACGAACTACATAGGTCACGAAGCGAACAAGTTCCCCTCTTAACTGACAAGCATTGGATGTTAGAGGACCAGTGCTTTGTATCAGTTTCAGAAGCAGAGTTGGACTAGATATGGTCCGCATGTGTAGGAAACACCGTTCTTTTGTTCTCAGCACACTCAGGTTTCCTGCTGTCTTAGACAATCTAGAAAGCAAGAGCGTGCTTCTTGCTCTAAAGCAGAGTGTGATCAATGGATGAGAACTCTGTTGTGTGTTTCTCATCATAAATGGAGTTAAATCCCAGGCTCTGAGTCTTCCTACAAGCAAACTTCGTTTCAGGGAAGGGCAGTTACTTTACATCTCAAACGAACTAAATCGGTCACGAAGCTAACAAGTTTCCGATCTTAACTGCCAAGCATTGGATGTTAGAGGACCAGTGCTTTGTATCAGTTTCAGAAGCAGAGTTGGACTAGATATGGTCCGTATGTGTAGGAAACACCGTTCATTTGTTCTCAGCACACTCACGTTTCCTGCTGTCTTAGAGAATCTAGAAAGCTAGAGCGTGAATCTTGCTCTAAAGCAGAGTGTGATCAATGGATGAGAACTCTGTTGTGTGTTTCTCCTCTGAAATGGAGTTAATTCCCTGGCTCTGAGTCTTCCTACAAGCAAACCTCGTTTCAGGTAAGGGCAGTTACTTTACAACTCAAACAAACTACATCGGTCACGACGCGAACAAGTTTCCCATCTTAACTGACAAGCATTGGATGTTAGAGGACCAGTGCTTTGTATCAGTTTCAGAAGCAGAGTTGGAGTAGATATGGTCCGCATGTGTAGGAAACACCGTTCTTTTGTTCTCAGCACACTCCGGTTTCCTGCTGTCTTAGACAATCTAGAAAGCAAGAGCGTGCTTCTTGCTCTCAAACAGAGTGTGATCTATGGATGAGAACTCTGCTGTGTGTTTCCCTTCACAAATGGAGTTAAATCCCAGGCTCTGTGTCTTCCTGGAAGCAAGACTTCATTTCAAGTAAGGACAGTCACTTTTCAGCTCAAACGAACTACATCGTTCACGAAGCTCTCACGTTTCCCATCTTAACTGCCAAGCATTGGATGTTAGAGGACCTGTGCTTTGTATCAGTTTCAGAAGCAGAGTTGGAATAGATATGGTCCGTAAGTGTAGGAAACACCGTTCTTTTGTTCTCAGCACACTCATGTTTCCTGCTGTCTTAGAGACTCTACAAAGCAAGAGCGTGCTTCTTGCTCCAAAGCATAGTGTGATCCATGTATGAGAACTCTGCTGTGTGTTTCCCTTCAGAAATGGAGTTAAATACAAGGCTCTGTGTCTTTCTGGAAGCAAGACTTCATTTCAAGTAAGGGCAGTCACTTTTCAGCTCAAACGAACTACATCGTTCACGAAGGTCACACGTTTCCCATCTTAACTGACAAGCAGTGAATGTTAGAGGACCAGTGCTTTTTATCAGTTTCAGAAGCAGAGTTGGACTAGATATGGTCTGTATGTGTAGGAAACACCGTTCTTTTGTTCTGAGCACACTCAATTTTCCTGCTGTATTAGAGACTCTAGAAGCAAGAGCGTGCTTCTTGCTCTAAAGCAGAGTGTGATCCATGGATGAGAACTGTATTGTGTGTTTCCCTTCAGAAATGGAGTTAAATCCCAGGCTGTGTGTCTTCCTACAAGCACTACTTCGTTTCAGGTAAGGGCAGTCACTTTTCAGCTCAAACGAACTACATCGTTCACGAAGCTCACACGTTTCTCATCTGAAATGACAAGCATTGGATGTTAAAGGACCTGTGCTTTCTATCAATTTCAGATGCACAGTTGGACTAGATATGGTCCGTAGATGTAGCAAACACCATTCTTTTGTTCTCAGCACACTGATGTTTCATGCTGTCTTAGACAATCTAGAAAGCAAGAGCGTGCTTCTTGCTCCAAAGCATAGTGTTATCCATGGATGAGAACTCTGCTGTGTGTTTCCCTTCAGAAATGGAGTTAAATACCAGGCTCTGTGTTTTCCTACAAGCACGACTTCTTTCAAGTACGGGCAGTCACTTTTCAGCTCAAACGAACTACATCGTTCACGAAGCTCACACGTTTCTCATCTTAACTGAGAAGCATTGGATGTTAGGGGACCGGTGCTTTGTATCAGTTTCAGAAGCAGAGTTGGACTAGATATGGTCCGTATGTGTAGGAAACACCGTTCTTTTGTTCTCAGCTCACTCAGGTTTCCTGGTGTCTTAGACATTCTAGAAAGCAAGAGCGTGCTTCTTGCTCTAACGCAGAGTGTGGTCAATGGATGAGAACTCTGCTGTGTGTTTCCCTTCAGAAATGGAGTTAAATACCGGGCTCTGTGTCTTCCTGCAAGCAAGACTTCATTTCAAGTAAGGGCAGACACTTTTCAGCTCAAATGAAGTACATCGTTCACGAAGCTCACACGTTTCCCATCTTAACTGACACGCATTGAATGTTAGAGGACCAGTGCTTTGTATCAGTTTCAGAAGCAGAGTTGGACTAGATATGGTCCGTAAGTGTAGGAAACACCGTTCTTTTGTTCTCAGCACACTCATGTTTCCTGCTGTCTTAGAGACTCTAGAAAGCAAGAGCGTGCTTCTTGCTCCAAAGCATAGTGTGATCCATGGATGAGAACTCTGCTGTGTGTTTCCCTTCAGAAATGGAGTTAAATACCAGGCTCTGTGTCTTCCTACAAGCAAGACTTCGTTTCAGGTAAGGGCAGTTACTTTACAGCTCAAACGAACTACATAGGTCACGAAGCGAACAAGTTTCCCCTCTTAACTGACAAGCATTGGATGTTAGAGGACCAGTGCTTTGTATCAGTTTCAGAAGCAGAGTTGGACTAGATATGGTCCGTAAGTGTAGGAAACACCGTTCTTTTGTTCTCAGCACACTCAGGTTTCCTGCTGTCTTAGACAATCTAGAAAGCAAGAGCGTGCTTCTTGCTCTAAAGCAGAGTGTGATCAATGGATGAGAACTCTGTTGTGTGTTTCTCTTCAGAAATGGAGTTAAATCCCTGGCTCTGAGTCTTCCTACAAGCAAACTTCGTTTCAGGTAAGGGCAGTTACTTTACAGCTCAAACGAACTAAATCGGTCACGAAGCTAACAAGTTTCCGATCTTAACTGCCAAACATTGGATGTTAGAGGACCAGTGCTTTGTATCAGTTTCAGAAGAAGAGTTGTACTAGATATGGTCCGTATGTGTAGGAAACACCGTTCATTTGATCTCAGCACACTCAGGTTTCCTGCTGTCTTAGACAATCTGGAAAGCTAGAGAGTGCTTCTTGCTCTAAAGCAGAGTGTGATCAATGGATGAGAACTCTGTTGTGTATTTCTCTTCAGAAATGGAGTTAAATCCCTGGCTCTGAGTCTTCCTACAAGCAAACTTCGTTTCAGGTAAGAGCTGTTACTTTACAACTCAAACGAACTAAATCGGTCACGAAGCTAACAAGTTTCCCATCTTAAGTGCCAAGCATTGGATGTTAGAGGACCAGTGCTTTGTATCAGTTTCAGAAGCAGAGTTGGACTAGATATGGTCCGTATGTGTAGGAAACACCGTTCATTTGTTCTCAGCACACTCACATTTCCTGCTGTCTTAGAGAATCTAGAAAGCTAGAGCGTGCTTCTTGCTCTAAAGCAGAGTGTGATCAATGGATGAGAACTCTGTTGTGTGTTTCTCCTCTAAAATGGAGTTAAATTCCTGGCTCTGAGTCTTCCTACAAGCAAACTTCGTTTCAAGTAAGGGCAGTCACTTTTCAGCTCAAACGAACTACATCGTTCACGAAGCTCACACGTTTCCCATCTTAACTGACAAGCAGTGAATGTTAGAGGACCAGTGCTTTGTATCAATTTCAGATGCAGAGTTGGACTAGATATGGTCCGTAGATGTAGCAAACACCATTCTTTTGTTCTCAGCACACTGATGTTTCATGCTGTCTTAGACAATCTAGAAAGCAAGAGCGTGCTTCTTGCTCCAAAGCATAGTGTTATCCATGGATGAGAACTCTGCTGTGTGTTTCCCTTCAGAAATGGAGTTAAATACCAGGCTCTGTGTTTTCCTACAGGCACGACTTCTTTCAAGTACGGGCAGTCACTTTTCAGCTCAAACGAACTACATCGTTCACGAAGCTCACACATTTCTCATCTTAACTGAGAAGCATTGGATGTTAGGGGACCGGTGCTTTGTATCAGTTTCAGAAGCAGAGTTGGACTAGATATGGTCCGTATGTGTAGGAAACACCGTTCTTTTGTTCTCAGCTCACTCAGGTTTCCTGGTGTCTTAGACATTCTAGAAAGAAAGAGCGTGCTTCTTGCTCTAACGCAGAGTGTGGTCAATGGATGAGAACTCTGCTGTGTGTTTCCCTTCAGAAATGGAGTTAAATACCGGGCTCTGTGTCTTCCTGCAAGCAAGACTTCATTTCAAGTAAGGGCAGACACTTTTCAGCTCAAATGAAGTACATCGTTCACGAAGCTCACACGTTTCCCATCTTAACTGACACGCATTGAATGTTAGAGGACCAGTGCTTTGTATCAGTTTCAGAAGCAGAGTTGGACTAGATATGGTCCGTAAGTGTAGGAAACACCGTTCTTTTGTTCTCAGCACACTCATGTTTCCTGCTGTCTTAGAGACTCTAGAAAGCAAGAGCGTGCTTCTTGCTCCAAAGCATAGTGTGATCCATGGATGAGAACTCTGCTGTGTGTTTCCCTTCAGAAATGGAGTTAAATACCAGGCTCTGTGTCTTCCTACAAGCAAGACTTCGTTTCAGGTAAGGGCAGTTACTTTACAGCTCAAACGAACTACATAGGTCACGAAGCTAACAAGTTTCCCATCTTAACTGCCAAGCATTGGATGTTAGAGGACCAGTGCTTTGTATCAGTTTCAGAAGCAGAGTTGGACTAGATATGGTCCGTATGTGTAGGAAACACCGTTCATTTGTTCTCAGCACACTCACATTTCCTGCTGTCTTAGAGAATCTAGAAAGCTAGAGCGTGCTTCTTGCTCTAAAGCAGAGTGTGATCAATGGATGAGAACTCTGTTGTGTGTTTCTCTTCAGAAATGGAGTTAAATCCCTGGCTCTGAGTCTTCCTACAAGCAAACTTCCTTTCAGGTAAGAGCTGTTACTTTACAGTTCAAAAGAACTAAATCGGTCACGAAGCTAACAAGTTTCCCATCTTAACTGCCAAGCATTACATGTTAGAGGACCAGTGCTTTGTATCAGTTTCAGAAGCAGAGTTGGACTAGATATGGTCCGTATGTGTAGGAAACACCGTTCATTTGTTCTCAGCACACTCACATTTCCTGCTGTCTTAGAGAATCTAGAAAGCTAGAGCGTGCTTCTTGCTCTAAAGAAGAGTGTGATCAATGGATGAGAACTCTGTTGTGTGTTTCTCCTCTGAAATGGAGTTAAATTCCTGGCTCTGAGTCTTCCTACAAGCAAACTTCGTTTCAAGTAAGGGCAGTTACTTTACAGTACAAACGAACTACATCGTTCACGAAGCTCACACGTTTCTCACCTTAACTGACAAGCATTGGATGTTAGAGGAACGGTGCTTTGTATCAGTTTCAGAAATAGAGTTGGACTAGATATGGTCCGCATGTGTAGGAAACACCGTTCTTCTGTTCTCAGCACACTCAGGTTTCCTGCTCTCTTAGACAATCTAGAAAGCAAGAGAGTGCTTCTTGCTCTAAAGCAGAGTGTGATCTATGGATGAGAACTCTGCTGTGTGTTTCCCTTCACAAATGGAGTTAAATCCCAGGCTCTGTGTCTTCCTGGAAGCAAGACTTAATTTCAAGTAAGGACAGTCACTTTTCAGCTCAAACGAACTACATCGTTCACGAAGCTCTCACGTTTCCCATCTTAACTGCCAAGCATTGGATGTTAGAGGACCTGTGCTTTGTATCAGTTTCAGAAGCAGAGTTGGACTAGATATGGTCCGTAAGTGTAGGAAACACCGTTCTTTTGTTCTCAGCACACTCATGTTTCCTGCTGTCTTAGAGACTCTAGAAAGCAAGAGCGTGCTTCTTGCTCCAAAGCATAGTGTGTAACATGGATGAGAACTCTGCTGTGTGTTTCCCTTCAGAAATGGAGTTAAATACCAGGCTCTGTGTCTTCCTACAAGCAAGACTTCGTTTCAGGTAAGGGCAGTTACTTTACAGCTCAAACTAACTACATAGGTCACGAAGCGAACAAATTTCCCCTCTTAACTGACAAGCATTGGATGTTAGAGGACCAGTGCTTTGTATCAGTTTCAGAAGCAGAGTTGGACTAGATATGGTCCGCATGTGTAGGAAACACCGTTCTTTTGTTCTCAGCACACTCAGGTTTCCTGCTGTCTTTGACAATCTAGAAAGCAAGAGCGTGCTTCTTGCTCTAAAGCAGAGTGTGATCAATGGATGAGAACTCTGTTATGTGTTTCTCTCCAGAAATGGAGTTAAATCCCTGGCTCTGAGTCTTCCTACAAGCAAACTTCGTTTCAGGTAAGGGCAGTTACTTTACAGCTCAAACGAACTAAATCGGTCACGAAGCTAACAAGTTTCCGATCTTAACTGCCAAGCATTGGATGTTAGAGGACCAGTGCTTTGTATCAGTTTCAGAAGCAGAGTTGGACTAGATATGGTCCGTATGTGTAGGAAACACTGTTCATTTGTTCTCAGCACACTCATGTTTCCTGCTGTCTTAGAGAATCTAGAAAGCTAGAGTGTGAATCTTGCTCTAAACCAGAGTGTGATCAATGGATGAGAACTCTGTTGTGTGTTTCTCTTCAGAAATGGAGTTAAATCCCTGGCTCTGAGTCTTCCTACAAGCAAACTTCGTTTCAGGTAAGAGCTGTTACTTTACAGCTCAAACGAACTAAATCGGTCACGAAGCTAACAAGTTTCCCATCTTAACTGCCAAGCAGTGAATGTTAGAGGACCAGTGCTTTCTATCAGTTTCAGAAGCAGAGTTGGACTAGATATGGTCTGTATGTGTAGGAAACACCGTTCTTTTGTTCTGAGCACACTCAATTTTCCTGCTGTCTTAGGCAATCTAGAAAGCTAGAGAGTGCTTCTTGCTCTAAAGCAGAGTGTGATCAATGGATGAGAACTCTGTTGTGTGTTTCTCTTCAGAAATGGAGTTAAATCCCTGGCTCTGAGTCTTCCTACAAGCAAACTTCGTTTCAGGTAAGAGCTGTTACTTTACAGCTCAAACGAACTAAATCGGTCACGAAGCTAACAAGTTTCCCATCTTAACTGCCAAGCATTGGATGTTAGAGGACCAGTGCTTTGTATCAGTTTCAGAAGCAGAGTTGGACTAGATATGGTCCGTATGTGTAGGAAACACCGTTCATTTGTTCTCAGCACACTCACATTTCCTGCTGTCTTAGAGAATCTAGAAAGCTAGAGCGTGCTTCTTGCTCTAAAGCAGAGTGTGATCAATGGATGAGAACTCTGTTGTGTGTTTCTCCTCTGAAATGGAGTTAAATTCCTGGCTCTGAGTCTTCCTACAAGCAAACTTCGTTTCAAGTAAGGGCAGTTACTTTACAGTACAAACGAACTACATCGTTCACGAAGCTCACACGTTTCTCACCTTAACTGACAAGCATTGGATGTTAGAGGAACGGTGCTTTGTATCAGTTTCAGAAATAGAGTTGGACTAGATATGGTCCGCATGTGTAGGAAACACCGTTCTTTTGTTCTCAGCACACTCAGGTTTCCTGCTCTCTTAGACAATCTAGAAAGCAAGAGAGTGCTTCTTGCTCTAAAGCAGAGTGTGATCTATGGATGAGAACTCTGCTGTGTGTTTCCCTTCACTAATGGAGTTAAATCCCAGGCTCTGTGTCTTCCTGGAAGCAAGACTTCATTTCAAGTAAGGGCAGTCACTTTTCAGCTCAAACGAACTACATCGTTCACGAAGCTCACACGTTTCTCATCTGAAATGACAAGCATTGGATGTTAAAGGACCTGTGCTTTCTGTCAATTTCAGATGCAGAGTTGGACTAGATATGGTCCGTATGTGTAGCAAACACCATTCTTTTGTTCTCAGCACACTGATGTTTCATGCTGTCTTAGAGAATCTAGAAAGCTTGAGACTGCTTCTTGCTCTAAAGCAGAGTGTGATCAGTGGATGAGAACTCTGTTGTGCGTTTCTCTTCAGAAATGGAGTTAAATCCCTGGCTCTGAGTCTTCCTACAAGCAAACTTCGTTTCAGGTAAGAGCAGTTACTTTACAGCTCAAACAAACTAAATCGGTCACGAAGCTAACAAGTTTCCCATCTTAACTGCCAAGCATTGGATGTTAGAGGACCAGTGCTTTGTATCTGTTTCAGAAGCAGAGTTGGACTAGATATGGTCCGTATGTGTAGGAAACACCGTTCATTTGTTCTCAGCACACTCACATTTCCTGCTGTCTTAGAGAATCTAGAAAGCTAGAGCGTGCTTCTTGCTCTAAAGCAGAGTGTGATCAATGGATGAGAACTCTGTTGTGTGTTTCTCCTCTGAAATGGAGTTAAATTCCTGGCTCTGAGTCTTCCTACAAACAAACTTCGTTTCAAGTAAGGGCAGTTACTTTACAGCTCAAACGAACTACATCGTTCACGAAGCTCACACGTTTCTCACCTTAACTGACAAGCATTGGATGGTAGAGGAACGGTGCTTTGTATCAGTTTCAGAAATAGAGTTGGACTAGATATGGTCCGCATGTGTAGGAAACACCGTTCTTTTGTTCTCGGCACACTCAGGTTTCCTGCTCTCTTAGACAATCTAGAAAGCAAGAGAGTGCTTCTTGCTCTAAAGCAGAGTGTGATCTATGGATGAGAACTCTGCTGTGTGTTTCCCTTCACAAATGGAGTTAAATCCCAGGCTCTGTGTCTTCCTGGAAGCAAGACTTCATTTCAAGTAAGGACAGTCACTTTTCAGCTCAAACGAACTACATCGTTCACGAAGCTCTCACGTTTCCCATCTTAACTGCCAAGCATTGGATGTTAGAGGACCTGTGCTTTGTATCAGTTTCAGAAGCAGAGTTGGACTAGATATGGTCCATAAGTGTAGGAAACACCGTTTTTTGTTCTCAGCACACTCAGGTTTCCGGCTGTCTTAGACAATCTAGAAAGCCAGAGCATGCTTCTTGCTCTAAAGCAGAGTGTGATCAATGGATGAGAACTCTGTTGTGTGTTTCTCTTCAGAAATGGAGTTAAATCCCTGGCTCTGAGTCTTCCTACAAGCAAACTTCGTTTCAGGTAAGGGCAGTTACTTTACAGCTCAAACGAACTAAATCGGTCACGAAGCTAACAAGTTTCCGATATTAACTGCCAAGCATTGGATGTTACAGGACCAGTGCTTTGTATCAGTTTCAGAAGCAGTGTTGGACTAGATATGGTCCGTATGTGTAGGAAACACCGTTCATTTGTTCTCAGCACACTCACTTTTCCTGCTGTCTTAGACAATCTAGAAAGCTAGAGAGTGCTTCTTGCTCTAAAGCAGAGTGTGATCAATGGATGAGAACTCTGTTGTGTGTTTCTCTTCAGAAATGGAGTTAAATCCCTGGCTCTGAGTCTTCCTACAAGCAAACTTCGTTTCAGGTAAGAGCTGTTACTTTACAGCTCAAACGAACTAAATCGGTCACGAAGCTAACAAGTTTCCCATCTTAACTGCCAAGCATTGGATGTTAGAGGACCAGTGCTTTGTATCAGTTTCAGAAGCAGAGTTGGACTAGATATGGTCCGTATGTGTAGGAAACACCGTTCGTTTGTTCTCAGCACACTCACATTTCCTGCTGTCTTAGAGAATCTAGAAAGCTAGAGCGTGCTTCTTGCTCTACAGCAGAGTGTGATCAATGGATGAGAACTCTGTTGTGTGTTTCTCCTCTGAAATGGAGTTAAATTCCTGGCTCTGAGTCTTCCTACAAGCAAACTTCGTTTCAAGTAAGGGCAGTTACTTTACAGCACAAACGAACTACATCGTTCACGAAGCTCACACGTTTCTCACCTTAACTGACAAGCATTGGATGTTAGAGGACCTGTGCTTTGTATCAGTTTCAGAAGCAGAGTTGGACTAGATATGGTCCGTAAGTGTAGGAAACACCGTTCTTTTGTTCTCAGCACACTCATGTTTCCTGCTGTCTTAGAGACTCTAGAAAGCAAGAGCGTGCTTCTTGCTCCAAAGCATAGTGTGATCCATGGATGAGAACTCTGCTGTGTGTTTCCCTTCAGAAATGGAGTTAAATACCAGGCTCTGTGTCTTCCTACAAGCAAGACTTCGTTTCAGGTAAGGGCAGTTACTTTACAGCTCAAACGAACTACATAGGTCACGAAGCGAACAAATTTCCCCTCTTAACTGACAAGCATTGGATGTTAAAGGACCAGTGCTTTGTATCAGTTTCAGAAGCAGAGTTGGACTAGATATGGTCCGCATGTGTAGGAAACACCGTTCTTTTGTTCTCAGCACACTCAGGGTCCATGCTGTCTTAGACAATCTAGAAAGCAAGAGCGTGCTTCTTGCTCTAAAGCAGAGTGTGATCAATGGATGAGAACTCTGTTGTGTGTTTCTCTTCAGAAATGGAGTTAAATCCCTGGCTCTGAGTCTTCCTACAAGCAAACTTCGTTTCAGGTAAGGGCAGTTACTTTACAGCTCAAACGAACTAAATCGGTCACGAAGCTAACAAGTTTCCGATCTTAACTGCCAAGCATTGGATGTTAGAGGACCAGTGCTTTGTATCAGTTTCAGAAGCAGAGTTGGACTAGATATGGTCCGTATGTGTAGGAAACACCGTTCATTTGTTCTCAGCACACTCATGTTTCCTGCTGTCTTAGAGAATCTAGAAAGCTAGAGTGTGAATCTTGCTCTAAAGCAGAGTGTGATCAATGGATGAGAACTCTGTTGTGTGTTTCTCCTCTGAAATGGAGTTAAATCCCTGGCTCTGAGTCTTCCTACAAGCAAACTTCGTTTCAGGTAAGGGCAGTTACTTTACAACTCAAACGAACTACATCGGTCACGAAGCGAACAAGTTTCCCATCTTAACTGACAAGCATTGGATGTTAGAGGACCAGTGCTTTGTATCAGTTTCAGAAGCAGAGTTGGAGTAGATATGGTCCGCATGTGTAGGAAACACCTCTCTTTTGTTCTCAGCACACTCAGGTTTCCTGCTGTCTTAGACAATCTAGAAAGCAAGAGTGTGCTTCTTGCTCTAAAGCAGAGTGTGATCTATGGATGAGAACTCTGCTGTGTGTTTCCCTTCACAAATGGAGTTAAATCCCAGGCTCTGTGTCTTCCTGGAAGCAAGACTTCATTTCAAGTAAGGACAGTCACTTTTCAGCTCAAACGAACTACATCGTTCACGAAGCTCTCACGTTTCCCATCATAACTGCCAAGCATTCGATGTTAGAGGACCTGTGCTTTGTATCAGTTTCAGAAGCAGAGTTGGAATAGATATGGTCCGTAAGTGTAGGAAACACCGTTCTTTTGTTCTCAGAACACTCATGTTTCCTGCTGTCTTAGAGACTCTAGAAAGCAAGAGCGTGCTTCTTGCTCCAAAGCATAGTGTGATCCATGTATGAGAACTCTGCTGTGTGTTTCCCTTCAGAAATGGAGTTAAATACCAGGCTCTGTGTCTTCCTGGAAGCAAGACTTCATTTCAAGTAAGGGCAGTCACTTTTCAGCTCAAACGAACTACATCGTTCACGAAGCTCACACGTTTCCCATCTTAACTGACAAGCAGTGAATGTTAGAGGACCAGTGCTTTTTATCAGTTTCAGAAGCAGAGTTGGACTAGATATGGTCTGTATGTGTAGGAAACACCGTTCTTTTGTTCTGAGCACACTCAATTTTCCTGCTGTATTAGAGACTCTAGAAGCAAGAGCGCGCTTCTTGCTCTAAAGCAGAGTGTGATCCATGGATGAGAACTGTATTGTGTGTTTCCCTTCAGAAATGGAGTTAAATCCCAGGCTGTGTGTCTTCCTACAAGCACTACTTCGTTTCAGGTAAGGGCAGTCACTTTTCAGCTCAAACGAACTACATCGTTCACGAAGCTCACACGTTTCTCATCTGAAATGACAAGCATTGGATGTTAAAGGACCTGTGCTTTCTATCAATTTCAGATGCAGAGTTGGACTAGATATGGTCCGTAGATGTAGCAAACACCATTCTTTTGTTCTCAGCACACTGATGTTTCATGCTGTCTTAGACAATCTAGAAAGCAAGAGCGTGCTTCTTGCTCCAAAGCATAGTGTTATCCATGGATGAGAACTCTGCTGTGTGTTTCCCTTCAGAAATGGAGTTAAATACCAGGCTCCGTGTTTTCCTACAAGCACGACTTCATTCAAGTACGGGCAGTCACTTTTCAGCTCAAACGAACTACATCTTTCACGAAGCTCACACGTTTCTCATCTTAACTGAGAAGCATTGGATGTTAGGGCACCGGTGCTTTGTATCAGTTTCAGAAGCAGAGTTGGACTAGATATGGTCCGTATGTGTAGGAAACACCGTTCTTTTGTTCTCAGCTCACTCAGGTTTCCTGGTGTCTTAGACATTCTAGAAAGCAAGAGCGTGCTTCTTGCTCTAACGCAGAGTGTGGTCAATGGATGAGAACTCTGCTGTGTGTTTCCCTTCAGAAATGGAGTTAAATACCGGGCTCTGTGTCTTCCTGCAAGCAAGACTTCATTTCAAGTAAGGGCAGACACTTTTCAGCTCAAATGAAGTACATCG
Source organism: Onychomys leucogaster (assembly GCA_949786385.1). NCBI lineage: Eukaryota > Metazoa > Chordata > Mammalia > Rodentia > Cricetidae > Onychomys > Onychomys leucogaster. Next base: position 2,371,013 of record CATKUP010000047.1, read on the forward strand.
TTCACGAAGCTCACACGTTTCCCATCTTAACTGACACGCATTGAATGTTAGAGGACCAGTGCTTTGTATCAGTTTCAGAAGCAGAGTTGGACTAGATATGGTCCGTAAGTGTAGGAAACACCATTCTTTTGTTCTCAGCACACTCATGTTTCCTGCTGTCTTAGAGACTCTAGAAAGCATGAGCGTGCTTCTTGCTCCAAAGCATAGTGTGATCCATGGATGAGAACTCTGCTGTGTGTTTCCCTTCAGAATTGGAGTTAAATACCAGGCTCTGTGTCTTCCTATAAGCAAGACTTTGTTTCAGGTAAGGGCAGTTACTTTACAGCTCAAACGAACTACATAGGTCACGAAGCGAACAAGTTTCCCCTCTTAACTGACAAGCATTGGATGTTAGAGGACCAGTGCTTTGTATCAGTTTCAGAAGCAGAGTTGGACTAGATATGGTCCGCATGTGTAGGAAACACCGTTCTTTTGTTCTCAGCACACTCAGGTTTCCTGCTGTCTTAGACAATCTAGAAAGCAAGAGCGTGCTTCTTGCTCTAAAGCAGAGTGTGATCAATGGATGAGAACTCTGTTGTGTGTTTCTCTTCAGAAATGGAGTTAAATCCCTGGCTCTGAGTCTTCCTACAAGCAAACTTCGTTTCAGGTAAGAGCTGTTACTTTACAGCTCAAACGAACTAAATCGGTCACGAAGCTAACAAGTTTCCCATCTTAACTGCCAAGCATTGGATGTTAGAGGACCAGTGCTTTGTATCAGTTTCAGAAGCAGAGTTGGACTAGATATGGTCCGTATGTGTAGGAAACACCGTTCATTTGTTCTCAGCACACTCACATTTCCTGCTGTCTTAGAGAATCTAGAAAGCTAGAGCGTGCTTCTTGCTCTAAAGCAGAGTGTGATCAATGGATGAGAACTCTGTTGTGTGTTTCTCCTCTGAAATGGAGTTAAATCCCTGGCTCTGAGTCTTCCTACAAGCAAACTTCGTTTCAAGTAAGGGCAGTCACTTTTCAGCTCAAACGAACTACATCGTTCACGAAGCTCACACGTTTCCCATCTTAACTGACAAGCAGTGAATGTTAGAGGACCAGTGCTTTTTATCAGTTTCAGAAGCAGAGTTGGACTAGATATGGTCTGTATGTGTAGGAAACACCGTTCTTTTGTTCTGAGCACACTCAATTTTCCTGCTGTATTAGAGACTCTAGAAGCAAGAGCGTGCTTCTTGCTCTAAAGCAGAGTGTGATCCATGGATGAGAACTGTATTGTGTGTTTCCCTTCAGAAATGGAGTTAAATCCCAGGCTGTGTGTCTTCCTACAAGCACTACTTCGTTTCAGGTAAGGGCAGTCACTTTTCAGCTCAAACGAACTACATCGTTCACGAAGCTCACACGTTTCTCATCTGAAATGACAAGCATTGGATGTTAAAGGACCTGTGCTTTCTATCAATTTCAGATGCAGAGTTGGACTAGATATGGTCCGTAGATGTAGCAAACACCATTCTTTTGTTCTCAGCACACTGATGTTTCATGCTGTCTTAGACAATCTAGAAAGCAAGAGCGTGCTTCTTGCTCCAAAGCATAGTGTTATCCATGGATGAGAACTCTGCTGTGTGTTTCCCTTCAGAAATGGAGTTAAATACCAGGCTCTGTGTTTTCCTACAAGCAAGACTTCTTTCAAGTACAGGCAGTCACTTTTCAGCTCAAACGAACTACATCGTTCACGAAGCTCACACGTTTCTCATCTTAACTGAGAAGCATTGGATGTTAGGGGACCGGTGCTTTGTATCAGTTTCAGAAGCAGAGTTGGACTAGATATGGTCCGTATGTGTAGGAAACACCGTTCTTTTGTTCTCAGCTCACTCAGGTTTCCTGGTGTCTTAGACATTCTAGAAAGCAAGAGCGTGCTTCTTGCTCTAACGCAGAGTGTGGTCAATGGATGAGAACTCTGCTGTGTGTTTCCCTTCAGAAATGGAGTTAAATACCGGGCTCTGTGTCTTCCTGCAAGCAAGACTTCATTTCAAGTAAGGGCAGACACTTTTCAGCTCAAATGAAGTACATCGTTCACGAAGCTCACACGTTTCCCATCTTAACTGACACGCATTGAATGTTAGAGGACCAGTGCTTTGTATCAGTTTCAGAAGCAGAGTTGGACTAGATATGGTCCGTAAGTGTAGGAAACACCGTTCTTTTGTTCTCAGCACACTCATGTTTCCTGCTGTCTTAGAGACTCTAGAAAGCAAGAGCGTGCTTCTTGCTCCAAAGCATAGTGTGATCCATGGATGAGAACTCTGCTGTGTGTTTCCCTTCAGAATTGGAGTTAAATACCAGGCTCTGTGTCTTCCTACAAGCAAGACTTCGTTTCAGGTAAGGGCAGTTACTTTACAGCTCAAACGAACTACATAGGTCACGAAGCGAACAAGTTCCCCTCTTAACTGACAAGCATTGGATGTTAGAGGACCAGTGCTTTGTATCAGTTTCAGAAGCAGAGTTGGACTAGATATGGTCCGCATGTGTAGGAAACACCGTTCTTTTGTTCTCAGCACACTCAGGTTTCCTGCTGTCTTAGACAATCTAGAAAGCAAGAGCGTGCTTCTTGCTCTAAAGCAGAGTGTGATCAATGGATGAGAACTCTGTTGTGTGTTTCTCATCATAAATGGAGTTAAATCCCAGGCTCTGAGTCTTCCTACAAGCAAACTTCGTTTCAGGTAAGGGCAGTTACTTTACAGCTCAAACGAACTAAATCGGTCACGAAGCTAACAAGTTTCCGATCTTAACTGCCAAGCATTGGATGTTAGAGGACCAGTGCTTTGTATCAGTTTCAGAAGCAGAGTTGGACTAGATATGGTCCGTATGTGTAGGAAACACCGTTCTTTTGTTCTCAGCACACTCATGTTTCCTGCTGTCTTAGAGACTCTACAAACCAAGAGCGTGCTTCTTGCTCCAAAGCATAGTGTGATCCATGTATGAGAACTCTGCTGTGTGTTTCCCTTCAGAAATGGAGTTAAATACAAGGCTCTGTGTCTTTCTGGAAGCAAGACTTCATTTCAAGTAAGGGCAGTCACTTTTCAGCTCAAACGAACTACATCGTTCACGAAGGTCACACGTTTCCCATCTTAACTGACAAGCAGTGAATGTTAGAGGACCAGTGCTTTTTATCAGTTTCAGAAGCAGAGTTGGACTAGATATGGTCTGTATGTGTAGGAAACACCGTTCTTTTGTTCTGAGCACACTCAATTTTCCTGCTGTATTAGAGACTCTAGAAGCAAGAGCGTGCTTCTTGCTCTAAAGCAGAGTGTGATCCATGGATGAGAACTGTATTGTGTGTTTCCCTTCAGAAATGGAGTTAAATCCCAGGCTGTGTGTCTTCCTACAAGCACTACTTCGTTTCAGGTAAGGGCAGTCACTTTTCAGCTCAAACGAACTACATCGTTCACGAAGCTCACACGTTTCTCATCTGAAATGACAAGCATTGGATGTTAAAGGACCTGTGCTTTCTATCAATTTCAGATGCAGAGTTGGACTAGATATGGTCCGTAGATGTAGCAAACACCATTCTTTTGTTCTCAGCACACTGATGTTTCATGCTGTCTTAGACAATCTAGAAAGCAAGAGCGTGCTTCTTGCTCCAAAGCATAGTGTTATCCATGGATGAGAACTCTGCTGTGTGTTTCCCTTCAGAAATGGAGTTAAATACCAGGCTCTGTGTTTTCCTACAAGCACGACTTCTTTCAAGTACGGGCAGTCACTTTTCAGCTCAAACGAACTACATCGTTCACGAAGCTCACACGTTTCTCCTCTTAACTGAGAAGCATTGGATGTTAGGGGACCGGTGCTTTGTATCAGTTTCAGAAGCAGAGTTGGACTAGATATGGTCCGTATGTGTAGGAAACACCGTTCTTTTGTTCTCAGCTCACTCAGGTTTCCTGGTGTCTTAGACATTCTAGAAAGCAAGAGCGTGCTTCTTGCTCTAACGCAGAGTGTGGTCAATGGATGAGAACTCTGCTGTGTGTTTCCCTTCAGAAATGGAGTTAAATACCGGGCTCTGTGTCTTCCTGCAAGCAAGACTTCATTTCAAGTAAGGGCAGACACTTTTCAGGTCAAATGAAGTACATCGTTCACGAAGCTCACACGTTTCCCATCTTAACTGACACGCATTGAATGTTAGAGGACCAGTGCTTTGTATCAGTTTCAGAAGCAGAGTTGGACTAGATATGGTCCGTAAGTGTAGGAAACACCGTTCTTTTGTTCTCAGCACACTCATGTTTCCTGCTGTCTTAGAGACTCTAGAAAGCAAGAGCGTGCTTCTTGCTCCAAAGCATAGTGTGATCCATGGATGAGAACTCTGCTGTGTGTTTCCCTTCAGAAATGGAGTTAAATACCAGGCTCTGTGTCTTCCTACAAGCAAGACTTCGTTTCAGGTAAGGGCAGTTACTTTACAGCTCAAACGAACTACATAGGTCACGAAGCGAACAAGTTTCCCCTCTTAACTGACAAGCATTGGATGTTAGAGGACCAGTGCTTTGTATCAGTTTCAGAAGCAGAGTTAGACTAGATATGGTCCGCATGTGTAGGAAACACCGTTCTTTTGTTCTCAGCACACTCAGGTTTCCTGCTGTCTTAGACAATCTAGAAAGCAGGAGCCTGATTCTTGCTCTAAAGCAGAGTGTGATCAATGGATGAGAACTCTGTTGTGTGTTTCTCTTCAGAAATGGAGTTAAATCCCTGGCTCTGAGTCTTCCTACAAGCAAACTTCGTTTCAGGTAAGGGCAGTTACTTTACAGCTCAAACGAACTAAATCGGTCACGAAGCTAACAAGTTTCCGATCTTAACTGCCAAGCATTGGATGTTAGAGGACCAGTGCTTTGTATCAGTTTCAGAAGCAGAGTTGGACTAGATATGGTCCGTATGTGTAGGAAACACCGTTCATTTGTTCTCAGCACACTCAGGTTTCCTGCTGTCTTAGACAATCTAGAAAGCTAGAGAGTGCTTCTTGCTCTAAAGCAGAGTGTGATCAATGGATGAGAACTCTGTTGTGTGTTTCTCTTCAGAAATGGAGTTAAATCCCTGGCTCTGAGTCTTCCTACAAGCAAACTTCGTTTCAGGTAAGAGCTGTTACTTTACAGCTCAAAGGAACTAAATCGGTCACGAAGCTAACAAGTTTCCTATCTTAACTGCCAAGCATTGGATGTTAGAGGACCAGTGCTTTGTATCAGTTTCAGAAGCAGAGTTGGACTAGATATGGTCCGTATGTGTAGGAAACACCGTTCATTTGTTCTCAGCACCCTCACATTTCCTGCTGTCTTAGAGAATCTAGAAAGCTAGAGCGTGCTTCTTGCTCTAAAGCAGAGTGTGATCAATGGATGAGAACTCTGTTGTGTGTTTCTCCTCTGAAATGGAGTTAAATTCCTGGCTCTGAGTCTTCCTACAAGCAAACTTCGTTTCAAGTAAGGGCAGTTACTTTACAGCACAAACGAACTACATCGTTCACGAAGCTCACACATTTCTCACCTTAACTGACAAGCATTGGATGTTAGAGGAACGGTGCTTTGTATCAGTTTCAGAAATAGAGTTGGACTAGATATGGTCCGCATGTGTAGGAAACACCGTTCTTTTGTTCTCAGCACACTGAGGTTTCCTGCTCTCTTAGACAATCTAGAAAGCAAGAGAGTGCTTCTTGCTCTAAAGCAGAGTGTGATCTATGGATGAGAACTCTGCTGTGTGTTTCCCTTCACAAATGGAGTTAAATCCAAGGCTCTGTGTCTTCCTGGAAGCAAGACTTCATTTCAAGTAAGGACAGTCACTTTTCAGCTCAAACGAACTACATCCTTCACGAAGCTCTCACGTTTCCCCTCTTAACTGCCAAGCATTGGATGTTAGAGGACCTGTGCTTTGTATCAGTTTCAGAAGCAGAGTTGGACTAGATATGGTCCGCATGTGTAGGAAACACCGTTCTTTTGTTCTCAGCACACTCATGTTTCCTGCTGTCTTAGAGACTCTAGAAAGCAAGAGCGTGCTTCTTGCTCCAAAGCATAGTGTGATCCATGGATGAGAACTCTGTTGTGTGTTTCTCTTCAGAAATGGAGTTAAATCCCTGGCTCTGAGTCTTCCTACAAGCAAACTTCGTTTCAGGTAAGGGCAGTTACTTTACAGCTCAAACGAACTAAATCGGTCACGAAGCTAACAAGTTTCCGATCTTAACTGCCAAGCATTGCATGTTAGAGTACCTGTGCTTTGTATCAGTTTCAGAAGCAGAGTTGGACTAGATATGGTCCGTATGTGTAGGAAACACCGTTCATTTGTTCTCAGCACACTCACGTTTCCTGCTGTCTTAGAGAATCTAGAAAGCTAGAGCGTGAATCTTGCTCTAAAGCAGAGTGTGATCAATGGATGAGAACTCTGTTGTGTGTTTCTCCTCTGAAATGGAGTTAAATCCCAGGCTCTGAGTCTTCCAACAAGCAAACTTCGTTTCAGGTAAGGGCAGTTACTTTACAACTCAAACGAACTACATTGGTCACGAAGCGAACAAGTTTCCCATCTTAACTGACAAGCATTGGATGTTAGAGGACCAGTGCTTTGTATCAGTTTCAGAAGCAGAGTTGGAGTAGATATGGTCCGCATGTGTAGGAAACACCGTTCTTTTGTTCTCAGCACACTCAGGTTTCCTGCTGTCTTAGACAATCTAGAAAGCAAGAGCGTGCTTCTTGCTCTAAAGCAGAGTGTGATCTATGGATGAGAACTCTGCTGTGTGTTTCCCTTCACAAATGGAGTTAAATCCCAGGCTCTGTGTCTTCCTGGATGCAAGACTTCATTTCAAGTAAGGACAGTCTCTTTTCAGCTCAAACGAACTACATCGTTCACGAAGCTCTCACGTTTCCCATCTTAACTGCCAAGCATTGGATGTTAGAGGACCTGTGCTTTGTATCAGTTTCAGAAGCAGAGTTGGAATAGATATGGTCCGTAAGTGTAGGAAACACCGTTCTTTTGTTCTCAGCACACTCATGTTTCCTGCTGTCTTAGAGATTCTAGAAAGCAAGAGCGTGCTTCTTGCTCCAAAGCATAGTGTGATCCATGTATGAGAACTCTGCTGTGTGTGTCCCTTCAGAAATGGAGTTAAATACCAGGCTCTGTGTCTTCCTGGAAGCAAGACTTCATTTCAAGTAAGGGCAGTCACTTTTCAGCTCAAACGAACTACATCGTTCACGAAGCTCACACGTTTCCCATCTTAACTGACCAGCAGTGAATGTTAGAGGACCAGTGCTTTTTATCAGTTTCAGAAGCAGAGTTGGACTAGATATGGTCTGTATGTGTAGGAAACACCGTTCTTTTGTTCTGAGCACACTCAATTTTCCTGCTGTATTAGAGACTCTAGAAGCAAGAGCGTGCTTCTTGCTCTAAAGCAGAGTGTGATCCATGGATGAGAACTGTATTGTGTGTTTCCCTTCAGAAATGGAGTTAAATCCCAGGCTGTGTGTCTTCCTACAAGCACTACTTCGTTTCAGGTAAGGGCAGTCACTTTTCAGCTCAAACGAACTACATCGTTCACGAAGCTCTCACGTTTCTCATCTGAAATGACAAGCATTGGATGTTAAAGGACCTGTGCTTTCTATCAATTTCAGATGCATAGTTGGACTAGATATGGTCCGTAGATGTAGCAAACACCATTCTTTTGTTCTCAGCACACTGATGTTTCATGCTGTCTTAGACAATCTAGAAAGCAAGAGCGTGCTTCTTGCTCCAAAGCATAGTGTTATCCATGGATGAGAACTCTGCTGTGTGTTTCCCTTCAGAAATGGAGTTAAATACCAGGCTCTGTGTTTTCCTACAAGCACGACTTCTTTCAAGTACGGGCAGTCACTTTTCAGCTCAAACGAACTACATCGTTCACGAAGCTCACACGTTTCTCATCTTAACTGAGAAGCATTGGATGTTAGGGGACCGGTGCTTTGTATCAGTTTCAGAAGCAGAGTTGGACTAGATATGGTCCGTATGTGTAGGAAACACCGTTCTTTTGTTCTCAGCTCACTCAGGTTTCCTGGTGTCTTAGACATTCTAGAAAGCAAGAGCGTGCTTCTTGCTCTAACGCAGAGTGTGGTCAATGGATGAGAACTCTGCTGTGTGTTGCCCTTCAGAAATGGAGTTAAATACCGGGCTCTGTGTCTTCCTGCAAGCAAGACTTCATTTCAAGTAAGGGCAGACACTTTTCAGCTCAAATGAAGTACATCGTTCACGAAGCTCACACGTTTCCCATCTTAACTGACACGCATTGAATGTTAGAGGACCAGTGCTTTGTATCAGTTTCAGAAGCAGAGTTGGACTAGATATGGTCCGTATGTGTAGGAAACACCGTTCATTTGTTCTCAGCACACTCACGTTTCCTGCTGTCTTAGAGAATCTAGAAAGCTAGAGCGTGCTTCTTGCTCTAAAGCAGTGTGTGATCAATGGATGAGAACTCTGTTGTGTGTTTCTCCTCTGAAATGGAGTTAAATCCCTGGCTCTGAGTCTTCCTACAAGCAAACTTCATTTCAGGTAAGGGCAGTTACTTTACAGCTCAAACGAACTACATCTGTCACGAAGCGAACAAGTTTCCCATCTTAACTGCCAAGCATTGGATGTTAGAGGACCAGTGCTTTGTATCAGTTTCAGAAGCAGAGTTGGAGTAGATATGGTCCGCATGTGTAGGAAACACCGTTCTTTTGTTCTCAGCACACTCAGGTTTCCTGCTGTCTTAGACAATCTAGAAAGCAAGAGCGTGCTTCTTGCTCTAAAGCAGAGTGTGATCCATGGATGAGAACTGTATTGTGTGTTTCCCTTCAGAAATGGAGTTAAATCCCAGGCTCTGTGTCTTCCTACAAGTACTATTTCGTTTCAGGTAAGGGCAGTCACTTTTCAGCTCAAACGAACTACATTGTTCACGATGCTCACACGTTTCCCATCTTAACTGACAAGCAGTGAATGTTAGAGGACCAGTGCTTTGTATCAGTTTCAGAAGTAGAGTTGGACTAGATATGGTCCGCATGTGTAGGAAACACCGTTCTTTTGTTCTCAGCACACTCAGGTTTCCTGCTGTCTTAGAGACTCTAGAAAGCAAGAGCGTGCTTCTTGCTCCAAAGCATAGTGTGATCCATGGATGAGAACTCTGTTGTGTGTTTCTCTTCAGAAATGGAGTTAAATCCCTGGCTCTGAGTCTTCCTACAAGCAAACTTCGTTTCAGGTAAGAGCTGTTACTTTACAGCTCAAACGAACTAAATCGGTCACGAAGCTAACAAGTTTCCGATCTTAACTGCCAAGCATTGGATGTTAGAGTACCTGTGCTTTGTATCAGTTTCAGAAGCAGAGTTGGACTAGATATGGTCCGTATGTGTAGGAAACACCGTTCATTTGTTCTCAGCACACTCACGTTTCCTGCTGTCTTAGAGAATCTAGAAAGCTAGAGCGTGAATCTTGCTCTAAAGCAGAGTGTGATCAATGGATGAGAACTCTGTTGTGTGTTTCTCCTCTGAAATGGAGTTAAATCCCTGGCTCTGAGTCTTCCTACAAGCAAACTTCGTTTCAGGTAAGGGCAGTTACTTTACAACTCAAACGAACTACATCGGTCACGAAGCGAACAAGTTTCCCATCTTAACTGACAAGCATTGGATGTTAGAGGACCAGTGCTTTGTATCAGTTTCAGAAGCAGAGTTGGAGTAGATATGGTCCGCATGTGTAGGAAACACCGTTCTTTTGTTCTCAGCACACTCAGGTTTCCTGCTGTCTTAGACAATCTAGAAAGCAAGAGCGTGCTTCTTGCTCTAAAGCAGAGTGTGATCTATGGATGAGAACTCTGCTGTGTGTTTCCCTTCACAAATGGAGTTAAATCCCAGGCTCTGTGTCTTCCTGGATGCAAGACTTCATTTCAAGTAAGGACAGTCACTTTTCAGCTCAAACGAACTACATCGTTCACGAAGCTCTCACGTTTCCCATCTTAACTGCCAAGCATTGGATGTTAGAGGACCTGTGCTTTGTATCAGTTTCAGAAGCAGAGTTGGAATAGATATGGTCCGTAAGTGTAGGAAACACCGTTCTTTTGTTCTCAGCACACTCATGTTTCCTGCTGTCTTAGAGACTCTAGAAAGCAAGAGCGTGCTTCTTGCTCCAAAGCATAGTGTGATCCATGTATGAGAACTCTGCTGTGTGTGTCCCTTCAGAAATGGAGTTAAATACCAGGCTCTGTGTCTTCCTGGAAGCAAGACTTCATTTCAAGTAAGGGCAGTCACTTTTCAGCTCAAACGAACTACATCGTTCACGAAGCTCACACGTTTCCCATCTTAACTGACCAGCAGTGAATGTTAGAGGACCAGTGCTTTTTATCAGTTTCAGAAGCAGAGTTGGACTAGATATGGTCTGTATGTGTAGGAAACACCGTTCTTTTGTTCTGAGCACACTCAATTTTCCTGCTGTATTAGAGACTCTAGAAGCAAGAGCGTGCTTCTTGCTCTAAAGCAGAGTGTGATCCATGGATGAGAACTGTATTGTGTGTTTCCCTTCAGAAATGGAGTTAAATCCCAGGCTGTGTGTCTTCCTACAAGCACTACTTCGTTTCAGGTAAGGGCAGTCACTTTTCAGCTCAAACGAACTACATCGTTCACGAAGCTCTCACGTTTCTCATCTGAAATGACAAGCATTGGATGTTAAAGGACCTGTGCTTTCTATCAATTTCAGATGCATAGTTGGACTAGATATGGTCCGTAGATGTAGCAAACACCATTCTTTTGTTCTCAGCACACTGATGTTTCATGCTGTCTTAGACAATCTAGAAAGCAAGAGCGTGCTTCTTGCTCCAAAGCATAGTGTTATCCATGGATGAGAACTCTGCTGTGTGTTTCCCTTCAGAAATGGAGTTAAATACCAGGCTCTGTGTTTTCCTACAAGCACGACTTCTTTCAAGTACGGGCAGTCACTTTTCAGCTCAAACGAACTACATCGTTCACGAAGCTCACACGTTTCTCATCTTAACTGAGAAGCATTGGATGTTAGGGGACCGGTGCTTTGTATCAGTTTCAGAAGCAGAGTTGGACTAGATATGGTCCGTATGTGTAGGAAACACCGTTCTTTTGTTCTCAGCTCACTCAGGTTTCCTGGTGTCTTAGACATTCTAGAAAGCAAGAGCGTGCTTCTTGCTCTAACGCAGAGTGTGGTCAATGGATGAGAACTCTGCTGTGTGTTGCCCTTCAGAAATGGAGTTAAATACCGGGCTCTGTGTCTTCCTGCAAGCAAGACTTCATTTCAAGTAAGGGCAGACACTTTTCAGCTCAAATGAAGTACATCGTTCACGAAGCTCACACGTTTCCCATCTTAACTGACACGCATTGAATGTTAGAGGACCAGTGCTTTGTATCAGTTTCAGAAGCAGAGTTGGACTAGATATGGTCCGTATGTGTAGGAAACACCGTTCATTTGTTCTCAGCACACTCACGTTTCCTGCTGTCTTAGAGAATCTAGAAAGCTAGAGCGTGCTTCTTGCTCTAAAGCAGTGTGTGATCAATGGATGAGAACTCTGTTGTGTGTTTCTCCTCTGAAATGGAGTTAAATCCCTGGCTCTGAGTCTTCCTACAAGCAAACTTCATTTCAGGTAAGGGCAGTTACTTTACAGCTCAAACGAACTACATCTGTCACGAAGCGAACAAGTTTCCCATCTTAACTGACAAGCATTGCATGGTAGAGGACCAGTGCTTTGTATCAGTTTCAGAAGCAGTGTTGGACTAGATATGGTCCCCATGTGTAGGAAACACCGTTCTTTTGTTCTCAGCACACTCATGTTTCCTGCTGTCTTAGACAATCTAGAAAGCAAGAGCGTGCTTCTTGCTCTAAAGCAGAGTGTGATCTATGGATGAGAACTCTGCTGTGTGTTTCCCTTCACAAATGGAGTTAAATCCCAGGCTCTGTGTCTTCCTGGAAGCAAGACTTCATTTCAAGTAAGGACAGTCACTTTTCAGCTAAAACGAACTACATCGTTCACGAAGCTCTCACGTTTCCCATCTTAACTGCCAAGCATTGGATGTTAGAGGACCTGTGCTTTGTATCAGTTTCAGAAGCAGAGTTGGACTAAATATGGTCCGTAAGTGTAGGAAACCCCGTTCTTTTGTTCTCAGCACACTCATGTTTCCTGCTGTCTTAGAGACTCTAGAAAGCAAGAGCGTGCTTCTTGCTCCAAAGCATAGTGTGATCCATGGATGAGAACTCTGCTGTGTGTTTCCCTTCAGAAATGGAGTTAAATACCAGGCTCTGTGTCTTCCTACAAGCAAGACTTCGTTTCAAGTAAGGGCAGTCACTTTTCAGCTCAAATGAACTACATCGGTCACGAAGCTCACACGTTTCCCATCTTAACTGACAAGCAGTGAATGTTAGAGGACCAGTGCTTTGTATCAGTTTCAGAAGCAGAGTTGGACTAGATATGGTCCGTATGTGTAGGAAACACCGTTCATTTGTTCTCAGCACACTCAGGTTTCCTGCTGTCTTAGAAAAATCTATAAAGCTAGAGCATGCTTCTTGCTCTAAAGCAGAGTGTGATCCATGGATGAGAACTGTATTGTGTGTTTCCCTTCAGAAATGGAGTTAAATCCGAGGCTCTGTGTCTTCCTACAAGTATTACTTCATTTCAGGTAAGGGCAGTCACTTTTCAGCTCAAACGAACTACATCGTTCACGAAGCTCTCACGTTTCCCATCTTAACTGCCAAGCATTGGATGTTAGAGGACCTGTGCTTTGTATCAGTTTCAGAAGCAGAGTTGGACTAGATATGGTCCGTAAGTGTAGGAAACACCGTTCTTTTGTTCTCAGCACACTCACGTTTCCTCCTGTCTTAGAGAATCTAGAAAGCTAGAGCGTGCTTCTTGCTCTAAAGCAGAGTGTGATCAATGGATGAGAACTCTGTTGTGTGTTTCTCCTCTGAAATGGAGTTAAATCCCTGGCTCTGAGTCTTCCTACAAGCAAACTTCGTTTCAGGTAAGAGCAGTTACTTTACAGCTCAAACGAACTACATCGGTCACGAAGCGAACAAGTTTCCCATCTTAACTGACAAGCATTGGATGTTAGAGGACCAGTGCTTTGTATCAGTTTCAGAAGCAGAGTTGGACTAGATATGGTCCGCAAGTGTAGGAAACACCGTTCTTTTGTTCTCAGCACACTCAGGTTTCCAGCTCTCTTCGACAATTTAGAAAGCAAGAGAGTGCTTCTTGCTCTAAAGCAGAGTGTGATCCATGGATGAGAACTGTATTGTGTGTTTCCCTTCAGAAATGGAGTTAAATCCCAGGCTCTGTGTCTTCCTACAAGTATTACTTCGTTTCTGGTAAGGGCAGTCAGTTTTCAGCTCAAACGAACTACATCGTTCACGAAGCTCACACGTTTCTCCCCTTAACTGACAAGCATTGGATGTTAGAGGACCTCTGGTTTGTTTCAGTTTCAGAATCAGAGATGAACTTGATATGGTCTGTATGTGTAGGAAACACCGTTCTTTTGTTCTAGGCACACTCAAGTTTCCTGCTGTATTAGAGACTCTAGAAAGCAAGAGCATTCTTCTTGCTCTAAAGCAGAGTGTGATCCATGGACGAGAACTATGCTGTGTGTTTACATTCAGAAAGGGAGTTAAATCCCCGGTTCTGTGTATACCTACAAGCACTATTTCCTTTCAGGTAAGGGCAGTCACTTTTCAGCTCAAACGAGCTACATCCTTGACGAAGCTCACCTGTTTCTCATCTTAAATGACAAGCATTGGATGTTAGAGTACCTGTGCTTTGTATCAGTTTCAGAAGCAGAGTTGGACTAGATATGGTCCGTATGTGTAGGAAACACCGTTCATTTGTTCTCAGCACACTCACATTTGTGCTGTCTTAGAGAATCTAGAAAGCTAGAGCGTGCTTCTTGCTCTAAAGCAGAGTGTGATGAATGGATGAGAACTCTGTTGTGTGTTTCTCCTCTGAAATGGAGTTAAATCCCTGGCTCTGAGTCTTCCTACAAGCAAACTTCGTTTCAGGTAAGAGCAGTTACTTTACAGCTCAAACGAACTACATCGGTCACGAAGCGAACAAGTTTCCCATCTTAACTGACAAGCATTGCATGTTAGAGGACCAGTGCTTTGTATCAGTTTCAGAAGCAGAGTTGGACTAGATATGGTCCCCATGTGTAGGAAACACCGTTCTTTTGTTCTCAGCACACTCAGGTTTCCTGCTGTCTTAGACAATCTAGAAAGCAAGAGCGTGCTTCTTGCTCTAAAGCAGAGTGTGATCTATGGATGAGAACTCTGCTGTGTGTTTCCCTTCACAAATGGAGTTAAATCCCAGGCTCTGTGTCTTCCTGGAAGCAAGACTTCATTTCAAGTAAGGACAGTCACTTTTCAGCTAAAACGAACTACATCGTTCACGAAGCTCTCACGTTTCCCATCTTAACTGCCAAGCATTGGATGTTAGAGGACCTGTGCTTTGTATCAGTTTCAGAAGCAGAGTTGGACTAGATATGGTCCGTAAGTGTAGGAAACCCCGTTCTTTTGTTCTCAGCACACTCATGTTTCCTGCTGTCTTAGAGACTCTAGAAAGCAAGAGCGTGCTTCTTGCTCCAAAGCATAGTGTGATCCATGGATGAGAACTCTGCTGTGTGTTTCCCTTCAGAAATGGAGTTAAATACCAGGCTCTGTGTCTTCCTACAAGCAAGACTTCGTTTCAAGTAAGGGCAGTCACTTTTCAGCTCAAATGAACTACATCGGTCACGAAGCTCACACGTTTCCCATCTTAACTGACAAGCAGTGAATGTTAGAGGACCAGTGCTTTGTATCAGTTTCAGAAGCAGAGTTGGACTAGATATGGTCCGTATGTGTAGGAAACACCGTTCATTTGTTCTCAGCACACTCAAGTTTCCTGCTGTCTTAGAAAAATCTAAAAAGCTAGAGCGTGCTTCTTGCTCTAAAGCAGAGTGTGATCCATGGATGAGAACTGTATTGTGTGTTTCCCTTCAGAAATGGAGTTAAATCCGAGGCTCTGTGTCTTCCTACAAGTATTACTTCATTTCAGGTAAGGGCAGTCACTTTTCAGCTCAAACGAACTACATCGTTCACGAAGCTCTCACGTTTCCCATCTTAACTGCCAAGCATTGGATGTTAGAGGACCTGTGCTTTGTATCAGTTTCAGAAGCAGAGTTGGACTAGATATGGTCCGTAAGTGTAGGAAACACCGTTCTTTTGTTCTCAGCACACTCACGTTTCCTCCTGTCTTAGAGAATCTAGAAAGCTAGAGCGTGCTTCTTGCTCTAAAGCAGAGTGTGATCAATGGATGAGAACTCTGTTGTGTGTTTCTCCTCTGAAATGGAGTTAAATCCCTGGCTCTGAGTCTTCCTACAAGCAAACTTCGTTTCAGGTAAGAGCAGTTACTTTACAGCTCAAACGAACTACATCGGTCACGAAGCGAACAAGTTTCCCATCTTAACTGACAAGCATTGGATGTTAGAGGACCAGTGCTTTGTATCAGTTTCAGAAGCAGAGTTGGACTAGATATGGTCCGCATGTGTAATAAACACCGTTCTTTTGTTCTCAGCACACTCAGGTTTCCTGCTGTCTTAGACAATCTAGAAAGCAAGAGCGTGCTTCTTGCTCTAAAGCAGAGTGTGATCTATGGATGAGAACTCTGCTGTGTGTTTCCCTTCACAAATGGATTTAAATCCCAGGCTCTGTGTCTTCCTGGAAGCAAGACTTCATTTCAAGTAAGGACAGTCACTTTTCAGCTCAAACGAACTACATCGTTCACGAAGCTCTCACGTTTCCCATCTTAACTGCCAAGCATTGGATGTTAGAGGACCTATGCTTTGTATCAGTTTCAGAAGCAGAGTTGGACTAGATATGGTCCGTAAGTGTAGGAAACACCGTTCTTTTGTTCTCAGCACACTCATGTTTCCTGCTGTCTTAGAGACTCTAGAAAGCAAGAGCGTGCTTCTTGCTCCAAAGCATAGTGTGATCCATGGATGAGAACTCTGCTGTGTGTTTCCCTTCAGAAATGGAGTTAAATACCAGGCTCTGTGTCTTCCTACAAGCAAGACTTCGTTTCAAGTAAGGGCAGTCACTTTTCAGCTCAAACAAACTACATCGTTCACGAAGCTCACACGTTTCTCACCTTAACTGACAAGCATTGGATGTTAGAGGACCTCTGGTTTGTTTCAGTTTCAGAATCAGAGATGAACTTGATATGGTCTGTATGTGTAGGAAACACCGTTCTTTTGTTCTAGGCACACTCAAGTTTCCTGCTGTATTAGAGACTCTAGAAAGCAAGAGCATTCTTCTTGCTCTAAAGCAGAGTGTGATCCATGGACGAGAACTATGCTGTGTGTTTACATTCAGAAAGGGAGTTAAATCCCAGGTTCTGTGTATTCCTACAAGCACTATTTCCTTTCAGGTAAGGGCAGTCACTTTTCAGCTCAAAGGAGCTACATCCTTGACGACGCTCACATGTTTCTCATCTTAAATGACAAGCATTGGATGTTAGAGTACCTGTGCTTTGTATCAGTTTCAGAAGCAGAGTTGGACTAGATATGGTCCGTAAGTGTAGGAAACACCGTTCTTTTGTTCTCAGCACACTCACGTTTCCTGCTGTCTTAGAGAATCTAGAAAGCTAGAGCGTGCTTCTTGCTCTAAAGCAGAGTGTGATGAATGGATGAGAACTCTGTTGTGTGTTTCTCCTCTGAAATGGAGTTAAATCCCTGGCTCTGAGTCTTCCTACAAGCAAACTTCGTTTCAGGTAAGAGCAGTTACTTTACAGCTCAAACGAACAACATCGGTCACGAAGCGAACAAGTTTCCCATCTTAACTGACAAGCATTGCATGTTAGAGGACCAGTGCTTTGTATCAGTTTCAGAAGCAGAGTTGGACTAGATATGGTCCGCATGTGTAGGAAACACCGTTCTTTTGTTCTCAGCACACTCATGTTTCCTGCTGTCTTAGAAAATCTAGAAAGCAAGAGCGTGCTTCTTGCTCTAAAGCAGAGTGTGATCTATGGATGAGAACTCTGCTGTGTGTTTCCCTTCACAAATGGAGTTAAATCCCAGGCTCTGTGTCTTCCTGGAAGCAAGACTTCATTTCAAGTAAGGACAGTCACTTTTCAGCTCAAACGAACTACATCGTTCACGAAGCTCTCACGTTTCCCATCTTAACTGCCAAGCATTGGATGTTAGAGGACCTGTGCTTTGTATCAGTTTCAGAAGCAGAGTTGGACTAGATATGGTCCGTAAGTGTAGGAAACACCGTTCTTTTGTTCTCAGCACACTCACGTTTCCTCCTGTCTTAGAGAATCTAGAAAGCTAGAGCGTGCTTCTTGCTCTAAAGCAGAGTGTGATCAATGGATGAGAACTCTGTTGTGTGTTTCTCCTCTGAAATGGAGTTAAATCCCTGGCTCTGAGTCTTCCTACAAGCAAACTTCGTTTCAGGTAAGAGCAGTTACTTTACAGCTCAAACGAACTACATCGGTCACGAAGCGAACAAGTTTCCCATCTTAACTGACAAGCATTGGATGTTAGAGGACCAGTGCTTTGTATCAGTTTCAGAAGCAGAGTTGGACTAGATATGGTCCGCAAGTGTAGGAAACACCGTTCTTTTGTTCTCAGCACACTCAGGTTTCCAGCTCTCTTCGACAATTTAGAAAGCAAGAGAGTGCTTCTTGCTCTAAAGCAGAGTGTGATCCATGGATGAGAACTGTATTGTGTGTTTCCCTTCAGAAATGGAGTTAAATCCCAGGCTCTGTGTCTTCCTACAAGTATTACTTCGTTTCTGGTAAGGGCAGTCAGTTTTCAGCTCAAACGAACTACATCGTTCACGAAGCTCACACGTTTCTCCCCTTAACTGACAAGCATTGGATGTTAGAGGACCTCTGGTTTGTTTCAGTTTCAGAATCAGAGATGAACTTGATATGGTCTGTATGTGTAGGAAACACCGTTCTTTTGTTCTAGGCACACTCAAGTTTCCTGCTGTATTAGAGACTCTAGAAAGCAAGAGCATTCTTCTTGCTCTAAAGCAGAGTGTGATCCATGGACGAGAACTATGCTGTGTGTTTACATTCAGAAAGGGAGTTAAATCCCCGGTTCTGTGTATACCTACAAGCACTATTTCCTTTCAGGTAAGGGCAGTCACTTTTCAGCTCAAACGAGCTACATCCTTGACGAAGCTCACCTGTTTCTCATCTTAAATGACAAGCATTGGATGTTAGAGTACCTGTGCTTTGTATCAGTTTCAGAAGCAGAGTTGGACTAGATATGGTCCGTATGTGTAGGAAACACCGTTCATTTGTTCTCAGCACACTCACATTTGTGCTGTCTTAGAGAATCTAGAAAGCTAGAGCGTGCTTCTTGCTCTAAAGCAGAGTGTGATGAATGGATGAGAACTCTGTTGTGTGTTTCTCCTCTGAAATGGAGTTAAATCCCTGGCTCTGAGTCTTCCTACAAGCAAACTTCGTTTCAGGTAAGAGCAGTTACTTTACAGCTCAAACGAACTACATCGGTCACGAAGCGAACAAGTTTCCCATCTTAACTGACAAGCATTGCATGTTAGAGGACCAGTGCTTTGTATCAGTTTCAGAAGCAGAGTTGGACTAGATATGGTCCCCATGTGTAGGAAACACCGTTCTTTTGTTCTCAGCACACTCAGGTTTCCTGCTGTCTTAGACAATCTAGAAAGCAAGAGCGTGCTTCTTGCTCTAAAGCAGAGTGTGATCTATGGATGAGAACTCTGCTGTGTGTTTCCCTTCACAAATGGAGTTAAATCCCAGGCTCTGTGTCTTCCTGGAAGCAAGACTTCATTTCAAGTAAGGACAGTCACTTTTCAGCTAAAACGAACTACATCGTTCACGAAGCTCTCACGTTTCCCATCTTAACTGCCAAGCATTGGATGTTAGAGGACCTGTGCTTTGTATCAGTTTCAGAAGCAGAGTTGGACTAGATATGGTCCGTAAGTGTAGGAAACCCCGTTCTTTTGTTCTCAGCACACTCATGTTTCCTGCTGTCTTAGAGACTCTAGAAAGCAAGAGCGTGCTTCTTGCTCCAAAGCATAGTGTGATCCATGGATGAGAACTCTGCTGTGTGTTTCCCTTCAGAAATGGAGTTAAATACCAGGCTCTGTGTCTTCCTACAAGCAAGACTTCGTTTCAAGTAAGGGCAGTCACTTTTCAGCTCAAATGAACTACATCGGTCACGAAGCTCACACGTTTCCCATCTTAACTGACAAGCAGTGAATGTTAGAGGACCAGTGCTTTGTATCAGTTTCAGAAGCAGAGTTGGACTAGATATGGTCCGTATGTGTAGGAAACACCGTTCATTTGTTCTCAGCACACTCAAGTTTCCTGCTGTCTTAGAAAAATCTAAAAAGCTAGAGCGTGCTTCTTGCTCTAAAGCAGAGTGTGATCCATGGATGAGAACTGTATTGTGTGTTTCCCTTCAGAAATGGAGTTAAATCCGAGGCTCTGTGTCTTCCTACAAGTATTACTTCATTTCAGGTAAGGGCAGTCACTTTTCAGCTCAAACGAACTACATCGTTCACGAAGCTCTCACGTTTCCCATCTTAACTGCCAAGCATTGGATGTTAGAGGACCTGTGCTTTGTATCAGTTTCAGAAGCAGAGTTGGACTAGATATGGTCCGTAAGTGTAGGAAACACCGTTCTTTTGTTCTCAGCACACTCACGTTTCCTCCTGTCTTAGAGAATCTAGAAAGCTAGAGCGTGCTTCTTGCTCTAAAGCAGAGTGTGATCAATGGATGAGAACTCTGTTGTGTGTTTCTCCTCTGAAATGGAGTTAAATCCCTGGCTCTGAGTCTTCCTACAAGCAAACTTCGTTTCAGGTAAGAGCAGTTACTTTACAGCTCAAACGAACTACATCGGTCACGAAGCGAACAAGTTTCCCATCTTAACTGACAAGCATTGGATGTTAGAGGACCAGTGCTTTGTATCAGTTTCAGAAGCAGAGTTGGACTAGATATGGTCCGCATGTGTAATAAACACCGTTCTTTTGTTCTCAGCACACTCAGGTTTCCTGCTGTCTTAGACAATCTAGAAAGCAAGAGCGTGCTTCTTGCTCTAAAGCAGAGTGTGATCTATGGATGAGAACTCTGCTGTGTGTTTCCCTTCACAAATGGATTTAAATCCCAGGCTCTGTGTCTTCCTGGAAGCAAGACTTCATTTCAAGTAAGGACAGTCACTTTTCAGCTCAAACGAACTACATCGTTCACGAAGCTCTCACGTTTCCCATCTTAACTGCCAAGCATTGGATGTTAGAGGACCTATGCTTTGTATCAGTTTCAGAAGCAGAGTTGGACTAGATATGGTCCGCATGTGTAATAAACACCGTTCTTTTGTTCTCAGCACACTCACGTTTCCTGCTGTCTTAGAGACTCTAGAAAGCAAGAGCGTGCTTCTTGCTCCAAAGCATAGTGTGATCCATGGATGAGAACTCTGCTGTGTGTTTCCCTTCAGAAATGGAGTTAAATACCAGGCTCTGTGTCTTCCTACAAGC
The DNA here is from genome assembly GCA_949786385.1 of Onychomys leucogaster. Taxonomy (NCBI): domain Eukaryota; kingdom Metazoa; phylum Chordata; class Mammalia; order Rodentia; family Cricetidae; genus Onychomys; species Onychomys leucogaster. The sequence goes on from CATKUP010000047.1 coordinate 2,391,512, forward strand.
AAGACTTCGTTTCAAGTAAGGGCAGTCACTTTTCAGCTCAAACGAACTACATCGTTCACGAAGCTCACACGTTTCTCACCTTAACTGACAAGCATTGGATGTTAGAGGACCTCTGGTTTGTTTCAGTTTCAGAATCAGAGATAAACTTGATATGGTCTGTATGTGTAGGAAACACCGTTCATTTGTTCTCAGCACACTCACATTTGTGCTGTCTTAGAGAATCTAGAAAGCTAGAGCGTGCTTCTTGCTCTAAAGCAGAGTGTGATCAATGGATGAGAACTCTGTTGTGTGTTTCTCCTCTGAAATGGAGTTAAATTCCTGGCTCTGAGTCTTCCTACAAGCAAATTTCGTTTCAAGTAAGGGCAGTTACTTTACAGCACAAACGAACTACATCGTTCACGAAGCTCACACGTTTCTCACCTTAACTGAGAAGCATTGGATGTTAGAGGACCAGTGCTTTGTATCAGTTTCAGAAATAGAGTTGGACTAGATATGGTCCGCATGTGTAGGAAACACCGTTCTTTTGTTCTCAGCACACTCAGGTTTCCTGCTCTCTTAGACAATCTAGAAAGCAAGAGAGTGCTTCTTGCTCTAAAGCAGAGTGTGATCTATGGATGAGAACTCTGTTGTGTGTTTCCCTTCACAAATGGAGTTAAATCCCAGGCTCTGTGTCTTCCTGGAAGCAAGACTTCATTTCAAGTAAGGGCAGTCACTTTTCAGCTCAAACGAACTACATCGTTCACGAAGCTCACACGTTTCCCATCTTAACTGACAAGCAGTGAATGTTAGAGGACCAGTGCTTTGTATCAGTTTCAGAAGCAGAGTTGGACTAGATATGGTCCGTATGTGTAGGAAACACCGTTCATTTTTTCTCAGCACACTCAAGTTTCCTGCTGTCTTAGAAAAATCTAAAAAGCTAGAGCGTGGTTCTTGCTCTAAAGCAGAGTGTGATCCATGGATGAGAACTGTATTGTGTGTTTCCCTTCAGAAATGGAGTTAAATCCCAGGCTCTGTGTCTTCCTGCAAGCAAGACTTCATTTCAAATAAGGGCAGACACTTTTCAGCTCAAATGAAGTACATCGTTCACGAAGCTCACACGTTTCCCATCTTAACTGACACGCATTGAATGTTAGAGGACCAGTGCATTGTATCCGTTTCAGAAGCAGAGTTGGACTAGATATGGTCCGCATGTGTAGGAAACACTGTTCTATTGTTCTCAGCACACTCAGGTTCCCTGCTGTCTTAGAGAATCTAGAAAGCTAGAGAGTGCTTCTTGCTCTAAAGCAGAGTGTGATCAATGGATGAGATCTCTGTTGTGTGTTTCTCTTCAGAAATGGAGTTAAATCCCTGGCTCTGAGTCTTCCTACAAGCAAACTTCGTTTCAGGTAAGAGCAGTTACTTTACAGCTCAAACGAACTAAATCGGTCACGAAGCTAACAAGTTTCCCATCTTAACTGCCAAGCATTGGATGTTAGAGGACCAGTGCTTTGTATCAGTTTCAGAAGCAGATTTGGACTAGATATGGTTCGTATATGTAGGTAACACCGTTCATTTGTTCTCAGCACACTCACGTTTCCTGCTGTCTTAGAGAATCTAGAAAGCTAGAGCGTGCTTCTTGCTCTAAAGCAGAGTGTGATCAATGGATGAGAACTCTGTTGTGTGTTTCTCCTGTGAAATGGAGTTAAATCCCTGGCTCTGAGTCTTCCTACAAGCAAACTTCGTTTCAGGTAAGAGCAGTTACTTTACAGCTCAAACGAACTACATCGTTCACGAAGCTCACACGTTTCCCATCTTAACTGACAAGCAGTGAATGTTAGAGGACCAGTGCTTTGTATCAGTTTCAGAAGCAGAGTTGGACTAGATATGGTCCGTATGTGTAGGAAACACCTTTCATTTGTTCTCAGCACACTCAAGTTTCCTGCTGTCTTAGAAAAATCTAAAAAGCTAGAGCGTGCTTCTTGCTCTAAAGCAGAGTGTGATCCATGGATGAGAACTGTATTGTGTGTTTCCCTTCAGAAATGGAGTTAAATCCCAGGCTCTGTGTCTTCCTACAAGTATTACTTCGTTTCAGGTAAGGGCAGTCACTTTTCAGCTCAAACGAACTACATCGTTCACGAATCTCACACGTTTCCCATTTTAACTGACAAGCAGTGAATGTTAGAGGACCAGTGCTTTGTATCAGTTTCAGAAGCAGAGTTGGATTAGATATGGTCCGTATGTGTAGGAAACACTGTTCATTTGTTCTCAGCACACTCAAGTTTCCTGCTGTCTTAGAGAATCTAGAAAGCTAGAGAGTGCTTCTTGCTCTAAAGCAGAGTGTGATCAATGGATGAGAACTCTGTTGTGTGTTTCTCTTCAGAAATGGAGTTAAATCCCTGGCTCTGAGTCTTCCTACAAGCAAACTTCGTTTCAGGTAAGAGCAGTTATTTTACAGCTCAAACAATCTAAATCGGTCACGAAGCTAACAAGTTTCCCATCTTAACTGCCAAGCATTGGATGTTAGAGGACCAGTGCTTTGTATCAGTTTCAGAAGCAGAGTTGGACTAGATATGGTCCGTATGTGTAGGAAACACCGTTCATTTGTTCTCAGCACACTCACATTTGTGCTGTCTTAGAGAATCTAGAAAGCTAGAGCGTGCTTCTTGCTCTAAAGCAGAGTGTGATCAATGGATGAGAACTCTGTTGTGTGTTTCTCCTCTGAAATGGAGTTAAATTCCTGGCTCTGAGTCTTCCTACAAGCAAACTTCGTTTCAAGTAAGGGCAGTTACTTTACAGCACAAACGAACTACATCGTTCACGAAGCTCACACGTTTCTCACCTTAACTGACAAGCATTGGATGTTAGAGGAACGGTGCTTTGTATCAGTTTCAGAAATAGAGTTGGACTAGATATGGTCCGCATGTGTAGGAAACACCGTTCTTTTGTTCTCAGCACACTCAGGTTTCCTGCTCACTTAGACAATCTAGAAAGCAAGAGAGTGCTTCTTGCTCTAAAGCAGAGTGTGATCTATGGATGAGAACTCTGCTGTGTGTTTCCCTTCACAAATGGAGTTAAATCCCAGGCTCTGTGTCTTCCTGGAAGCAAGACTTCATTTCAAGTAAGGACAGTCACTTTTCAGCTCAAACGAACTACATCATTCACGAAGCTCTCACGTTTCCCATCTTAACTGCCAAGCATTGGATGTTAGAGGACCTGTGCTTTGTATCAGTTTCAGAAGCAGAGTTGGACTAGATATGGTCCGTAAGTGTAGGAAACACCGTTCTTTTGTTCTCAGCACACACATGTTTCCTGCTGTCTTAGAGACTCTAGAAAGCAAGAGCGTGCTTCTTGCTCCAAAGCATAGTGTGATCCATGGATGAGAACTCTGCTGTGTGTTTCCCTTCAGAAATGGAGTTAAATACCAGGCTCTGTGTCTTCCTACAAGCAAGACTTCGTTTCAAGTAAGGGCAGTCAGTTTTCAGCTCAAACGAACTACATCGTTCACGTAGCTCACACGTTTCTCACCTTAACTGACAAGCATTGGATGTTAGAGGACCTCTGGTTTGTTTCAGTTTCAGAATCAGAGATGAACTTGATATGGTCTGTATGTGTAGGAAACACCGTTCTTTTGTTCTAGGCACACTCAAGTTTCCTGCTGTATTAGAGACTCTAGAAAGCAAGAGCATTCTTCTTGCTCTAAAGCAGAGTGTGATCCATGGACGAGAACTATGCTGTGTGTTTACATTCAGAAAGGGAGTTAAATCCCCGGTTCTGTGTATACCTACAAGCACTATTTCCTTTCAGGTAAGGGCAGTCACTTTTCAGCTCAAACGAGCTACATCCTTGACGAAGCTCACATGTTTCTCATCTTAAATGACAAGCATTGGATGTTAGAGTACCTGTGCTTTGTATCAGTTTCAGAAGCAGAGTTGGACTAGATATGGTCCGTAAGTGTAGGAAACACCGTTCTTTTGTTCTCAGCACACTCACGTTTCCTGCTGTCTTAGAGAATCTAGAAAGCTAGAGCGTGCTTTTTGCTCTAAAGCAGAGTGTGATCAATGGATGAGAACTCTGTTGTGTGTTTCTCCTCTGAAATGGAGTTAAATTCCTGGCTCTGAGTCTTCCTACAAGCAAACTTCGTTTCAGGTAAGAGCAGTTACTTTACAACTCAAACGAACTAAATCGGTCACGAAGCGAACAAGTTTCCCATCTTAACTGACAAGCATTGCATGTTAGAGGACCAGTGCTTTGTATCAGTTTCAGAAGCAGAGTTGGACTAGATATGGTCCGCATGTGTAGGAAACACCGTTCTTTTGTTCTCAGCACACTCATGTTTCCTGCTGTATTAGAGACTCTAGAAGCAAGAGCTTGCTTCTTGCTCTAAAGCAGAGTGTGATCCATGGATGAGACCTGTAATGTGTGTTTCCCTTCAGAAATGGAGTTAAATCCCAGGCTTTGTGTCTTCCTGGAAGCAAGACTTCATTTCAAGTAAGGGCAGTCACTTTTCAGCTCAAACGAACTACATCGTTCACGAAGCTCACACGTTTCCCATCTTAACTGACAAGCAGTGAATGTTAGAGGACCAGTGCTTTGTATCAGTTTCAGAAGCAGAGTTGGACTAGATATGGTCCGTATGTGTAGGAAACACCGTTCATTTTTTCTCAGCACACTCAAGTTTCCTGCTGTCTTAGAAAAATCTAAAAAGCTAGAGCGTGCTTCTTGCTCTAAAGCAGAGTGTGATCCATGGATGAGAACTGTATTGTGTGTTTCCCTTCAGAAATGGAGTTAAATCCCAGGCTCTGTGTCTTCCTGCAAGCAAGACTTCATTTCAAATAAGGGCAGACACTTCTCAGCTCAAATGAAGTACAACGTTCACGAAGCTCACACGTTTCCCATCTTAACTGACACGCATTGAATGTTAGAGGACCAGTGCATTGTATCAGTTTCAGAAGCAGAGTTGGACTAGATATGGTCCGTATGTGTAGGAAACACCGTTCATTTGTTCTCAGCACACTCACGTTTCCTGCTGTCTTAGAGAATCTAGAAAGCTAGAGCGTGCTTCTTGCTCTAAAGCAGTGTGTGATCAATGGATGAGAACTCTGTTGTGTGTTTCTCTTCTGAAATGGAGTTAAATACCTGGCTCTGAGTCTTCCTACAAGCACACTTCGTTTCAGGTATGGGCAGTTACTTTACAGCTCAAACGAACTACATCTGTCACGAAGGGAACAAGTTTCCCATCTTAACTGACAAGCATTGGATGTTAGAGGACCAGTGCTTTGTATGAGTTTCAGAAGCAGAGTTGGAGTAGATATGGTCCGCATGTGTAGGAAACACTGTTCTATTGTTCTCAGCACACTCAGGTTTCCTGCTGTCTTAGAGAATCTAGAAAGCTAGAGAGTGCTTCTTGCTCTAAAGCAGAGTGTGATCAATGGATGAGATCTCTGTTGTGTGTTTCTCTTCAGAAATGGAGTTAAATCCCTGGCTCTGAGTCTTCCTACAAGCAAACTTCGTTTCAGGTAAGAGCAGTTACTTTACAGCTCAAACGAACTAAATCGGTCACGAAGCTAACAAGTTTCCCATCTTAACTGCCAAGCATTGGATTTTAGAGGACCAGTGCTTTGTATCAGTTTCAGAAGCAGATTTGGACTAGATATGGTTCGTATGTGTAGGAAACACCGTTCATTTGTTCTCAGCACACTCACGTTTCCTGCTGTCTTAGAGAATCTAGAAAGCTAGAGCGTGCTTCTTGCTCTAAAGCAGAGTGTGATCAATGGATGAGAACTCTGTTGTGTGTTTCTCCTGTGAAATGGAGTTAAATCCCTGGCTCTGAGTCTTCCTACAAGCAAACTTCGTTTCAGGTAAGAGCAGTTACTTTACAGCTCAAACGAACTACATCGTTCACGAAGCTCACACGTTTCCCATCTTAACTGACAAGCAGTAAATGTTAGAGGACCAGTGCTTTGTATCAGTTTCAGAAGCAGAGTTGGACTAGATATGGTCCGTATGTGTAGGAAACACCTTTCATTTGTTCTCAGCACACTCAAGTTTCCTGCTGTCTTAGAAAAATCTAAAAAGCTAGAGCGTGCTTCTTGCTCTAAAGCAGAGTGTGATCCATGGATGAGAACTGTATTGTGTGTTTCCCTTCAGAAATGGAGTTAAATCCCAGGCTCTGTGTCTTCCTACAAGTATTACTTCGTTTCAGGTAAGGGCAGTCACTTTTCAGCTCAAACGAACTACATCGTTCACGAATCTCACACGTTTCCCATTTTAACTGACAAGCAGTGAATGTTAGAGGACCAGTGCTTTGTATCAGTTTCAGAAGCAGAGTTGGATTAGATATGGTCCGTATGTGTAGGAAACACTGTTCATTTGTTCTCAGCACACTCAAGTTTCCTGCTGTCTTAGAGAATCTAGAAAGCTAGAGAGTGCTTCTTGCTCTAAAGCAGAGTGTGATCAATGGATGAGAACTCTGTTGTGTGTTTCTCTTCAGAAATGGAGTTAAATCCCTGGCTCTGAGTCTTCCTACAAGCAAACTTCGTTTCAGGTAAGAGCAGTTATTTTACAGCTCAAACAAACTAAATCGGTCACGAAGCTAACAAGTTTCCCATCTTAACTGCCAAGCATTGGATGTTAGAGGACCAGTGCTTTGTATCAGTTTCAGAAGCAGAGTTGGACTAGATATGGTCCGTATGTGTAGGAAACACCGTTCATTTGTTCTCAGCACACTCACATTTGTGCTGTCTTAGAGAATCTAGAAAGCTAGAGCGTGCTTCTTGCTCTAAAGCAGAGTGTGATCAATGGATGAGAACTCTGTTGTGTGTTTCTCCTCTGAAATGGAGTTAAATTCCTGGCTCTGAGTCTTCCTACAAGCAAACTTCGTTTCAAGTAAGGGCAGTTACTTTACAGCACAAACGAACTACATCGTTCACGAAGCTCACACGTTTCTCACCTTAACTGACAAGCATTGGATGTTAGAGGAACGGTGCTTTGTATCAGTTTCAGAAATAGAGTTGGACTAGATATGGTCCGCATGTGTAGGAAACACCGTTCTTTTGTTCTCAGCACACTCAGGTTTCCTGCTCACTTAGACAATCTAGAAAGCAAGAGAGTGCTTCTTGCTCTAAAGCAGAGTGTGATCTATGGATGAGAACTCTGCTGTGTGTTTCCCTTCACAAATGGAGTTAAATCCCAGGCTCTGTGTCTTCCTGGAAGCAAGACTTCATTTCAAGTAAGGACAGTCACTTTTCAGCTCAAACGAACTACATCATTCACGAAGCTCTCACGTTTCCCATCTTAACTGCCAAGCATTGGATGTTAGAGGACCTGTGCTTTGTATCAGTTTCAGAAGCAGAGTTGGACTAGATATGGTCCGTAAGTGTAGGAAACACCGTTCTTTTGTTCTCAGCACACTCATGTTTCCTGCTGTCTTAGAGACTCTAGAAAGCAAGAGCGTGCTTCTTGCTCCAAAGCATAGTGTGATCCATGGATGAGAACTCTGCTGTGTGTTTCCCTTCAGAAATGGAGTTAAATACCAGGCTCTGTGTCTTCCTACAAGCAAGACTTCGTTTCAAGTAAGGGCAGTCAGTTTTCAGCTCAAACGAACTACATCGTTCACGTAGCTCACACGTTTCTCACCTTAACTGACAAGCATTGGATGTTAGAGGACCTCTGGTTTGTTTCAGTTTCAGAATCAGAGATGAACTTGATATGGTCTGTATGTGTAGGAAACACCGTTCTTTTGTTCTAGGCACACTCAAGTTTCCTGCTGTATTAGAGACTCTAGAAAGCAAGAGCATTCTTCTTGCTCTAAAGCAGAGTGTGATCCATGGACGAGAACTATGCTGTGTGTTTACATTCAGAAAGGGAGTTAAATCCCCGGTTCTGTGTATACCTACAAGCACTATTTCCTTTCAGGTAAGGGCAGTCACTTTTCAGCTCAAACGAGCTACATCCTTGACGAAGCTCACATGTTTCTCATCTTAAATGACAAGCATTGGATGTTAGAGTACCTGTGCTTTGTATCAGTTTCAGAAGCAGAGTTGGACTAGATATGGTCCGTAAGTGTAGGAAACACCGTTCTTTTGTTCTCAGCACACTCACGTTTCCTGCTGTCTTAGAGAATCTAGAAAGCTAGAGCGTGCTTTTTGCTCTAAAGCAGAGTGTGATCAATGGATGAGAACTCTGTTGTGTGTTTCTCCTCTGAAATGGAGTTAAATCCCTGGCTCTGAGTCTTCCTACAAGCAAACTTCGTTTCAGGTAAGAGCAGTTACTTTACAACTCAAACGAACTACATCGGTCACGAAGCGAACAAGTTTCCCATCTTAACTGACAAGCATTGCATGTTAGAGGACCAGTGCTTTGTATCAGTTTCAGAAGCAGAGTTGGACTAGATATGGTCCGCATGTGTAGGAAACACCGTTCTTTTGTTCTCAGCACACTCATGTTTCCTGCTGTATTAGAGACTCTAGAAGCAAGAGCTTGCTTCTTGCTCTAAAGCAGAGTGTGATCCA